>CM070520.1:26723966-27964025 GCA_036346375.1 Guadua angustifolia
TCTGTGTGCTCTTTGTAGTTGAGGATCTGATTGTTCGGAGCAGTATATATTCTTTCTACTTTCAATTTGAAGGACAAAGAACCTTTTTGGTTTTGTAGGTGGTTGTCGACAACTTGTTTCCCTTCATAAGCATATCCGCTAACAAATCTAACATCGCCATGAAACTCTTGTCAGACTAACCGTTGCTTGCCTTTAATTTCAGCAGTTGTAGCACAGATGATGGATAACCTTGTGTATTTGGACTTGTAACCTAGGAACAAAGGTTTCTCCAAGTCGTCTGTTGACAATTCAGGAACCGGTCCCCCGCCGAGCTTACTTGTTGAATGAGGGATCAACCAGGGCTCCTTTTCTGCGGAGGGTATAGTGTCCGAGGGCCTGCCGAGCTAAGGAGGGATGGTCGGAATGAGTTGGATTGAGACAATCAGACAAAGGCTTTTTTATCCTGGTTCGGGCCTCTCACAGGGGAGATAACAACCCTACGTCCAGTGGCACTACTATTATCAAAGGGTGGATTTCAAAGTGCTTGCTCAGGAGCGTCAAGCTCCTCTTCTCCCTCTACTTCTTACAGATGTGTCTTGGCGTTTGCTTTTTGCTCTACAGTGTCCCTCCTTGAGGGTTGTCAGATGGTCAGGTGCTAGATCCATCCCCCTCCTCGACATTACATACAACAGGGTATTTATAGACGATTTCAGTCTTACATCATTTATTACAGAATGACATGCCACTAGTACGCCCAGACGTGGGTGTTCTTTGCTTTCTTGCTTTTGCCATACCATAGCGTGGGCGTAGTGGGCTTAGGGCGTGGCCGTATGGTCCTTCGAGCCGCCGAGTGATTAATGCCATGTCGTCCTCGTGGACCGTGCTTGGCCTCCTGGCCAGGCCCGAGGTCCTTCATCAGACTTGGTCGCCGGTCGCACTCTCCTGAGCAAGCATGCTCGGGGGATAGGGGCGCATGCTCGGGGACGAGCTTAGTCGGCGCCGGGGTAGGCATGGTCGGTCGATTGGCCGCCGAGGTGCGACGGTCCTTATGGGAGTTACCCAATCCCCGATAGCTAGCCCCTGAGGCTCAAGTGGAAATGTGCTCGATGGGGCCTTCCCCTTGAGCCTCCAGACTCACAGGAGGGATTGGGACCTTATAACGAGAAGCTACCATGGCACGGGGTTGCAATCTTACAGCGAAAAGCTACTGCAGCATCCGGGCAATACTTGCTCGGGAATGGAATTTGAATCTTACAGCGAAGCACTACTGCAGCATCCGAGTAATACTGGCTCGGGAATGGAATTCGAATCTCGTAGCGAAGCACTACTGCAGCGTCCGAGCAATACTTGCTCGGGAGGGGAATTTGAATCTTGCAGTGAAGCACTACTACAGCATCCGAGCAATACTTGCTCGGGAGGAGAATTTGAATCTTGCAGCGAAGCACTACTGCAGCATCCGAGCAATACTTGCTCGGGAATGGAATTTGAACCTTGCAGCGAAGCAATACTGCAGCATCCGAGCAATACTTACTCGGGAATGGAATTTGTCTTGGCGGGACCAAGCATCTCGCTCTAGGCCCGACCAAAATGGGGCTCGGGAACGGAAGCGAAAGGTCACGACGGTTCCTTCTCTGCAAAGCCTTGCGGGTACGGCTCTGACAGTTTTTGGAAACCGCGCCTTTATTGGACAGTTTTGGAAACCACGTCGCCCACGTTGGTTCACGAACGGGCAGGGGCAGTTTTCTGTCCGTTCGGCTTCTCCGCCTATAAGTACCTAGAGAGAACAGTACAGAGACTTTCTTCTTTCGCATCTCGCAATCAAATTCCAAAAGCTTTCCAACCTTCAAACTTTCTCTCGTTCTTGCGCCCTTCCTCCAAACTTTCCCCATGGCGAAGTTCGGCACGACCAAGATCAGGAGAGGCTTGAGCGCTCGAGTGCTTGGTGTCTCGGCGGGCACTGGCGGATTCCCATGCGAAGGAGCTCCGTGCGAAGGATAGCCAAATCGTCATGTCGAGCTCTACACCATCAGCGGGCCGATTGCGAGAGTGAGTTCTTGAGTGCAGTACTCACGCAATGCGAAGTTGAGATGACCAACGAACCCCAATTCTATCCTTGTCTGGCCATCTTCTCGCACCTCTGCGGGGTTCATGAGCATCTTGCCCGGCGAGCCTCTTTTTCATTTCTATTCCTTGTTTCACATCCAGTGCGGCGTCCCCACGGTTCTTTGTATTCTAAATTTGCATCCGGTAGACCATCACAGTACCCTTTCTTTACTCTCAAGGACTCGGTGTCGAGTTGGTGATCTAATTCTATCGAGGAAAGGCGGAGGGAAGCACTCTCAGTTATTTGAAACTGGCACCAGTGTCGAGACCTCGCGCCCGCCCGTGCAAGCCGAGGAGGAGCGGGTCTTGATGACGATTAGCGAGCTCATGAACATGGGGCTCATTGGTCGGGACATTATCCGGGACTTCCTCAGGAACAGGGTGTTCTCTCTAAAGAGGTGGGAGCATCCTTTCTTCAAGGTCTCTGGGTGGCAAGATCTTACTCGAGAGGCCGATTCCTGTAAGTCTTATGGTCTTGATCAATTTTCGCTTTGCATACACCATTTATGCTCGTGCTAACTCTTTTTGTTGATCGGTGGTAGCCCCGAGTTTCGACTGGGTGGATAAGAGGGTCGCCGAGATGTTTGGCACCCCAAAGGGCAAGGAGCTTAAGCATGGGCGGCAGGTCCCAAAGAATGTGCTCGAGCAGAGCGAAGTGGTAAGTTCTTTAACAATTCATGCTCGAGGGAAAACGTCCCGAGCGTCTTCTGATGCCTCTTTGTTTTCGGTAGGAGAAGATCGCCCTCGAGGCGGCAGTGGCAGATCTTAAGCTACTATCGGGCAGCCAGGGGGTGCTCATCCCTGCCGCCAAGAGCAAGAAAGCGAGGGGCAAAAGACAAGCTCCGTCGGCCTCCTACTCGGTCGGCGAAAGGCGGCGACCTCGACCAAAGCCCTCGCGCCAAGACTTGGAGGTTGCCGGCGGAAGGAGTAAGCGGCACAGATGCTGGATGAGGATTATTCATAAGAAACCGGGTGATGGCCCGCTTACCAGATCGCGGAGAAGGCGAATGGTCGAAGAGGGCGCAAAGCAGCGCAAAGCGTGGAGGTCCAGCTTGTCGAGCTCAAGGTTAAGTACTAGCAGGCTATCTCGCCCCCAGGCTACGGAGCCCGAGGAGGAGGACGAAGATGTGGCACCCCTCATAACAACGCGTGGGCGTTCGAAGAAGACGCTGGAGGCGGTCGACATGGAGAAGGTCGACCCCCACTTGGTGAGGATCGACCCGCAGCTGCGAAGAAGAAATTGAAATTGTGGTCGTGGCCGTAACCCCATCGGAGATGACAACGAGGCGCTTGAAGGTAGTCTTGAACCCGCCTTTTCTTCTTTTTGCTATTTTTGTAAACTTGCTGTTCATCGTTACATTACGCCTTACCGAGCTAACCCCACTTTGTTGATGTGGGCGTGATAGCTCCTAGGGTCTTTCCAGATTGCCAAAAAATAGCTGACGAGATCCTTGATCGTGTCCTAGAGATGGAGCTCGCCCTCGTTGCTGACCGCGTGATGGGCGAGGTCGTCGATCTGGCGACGGCGGATGAGCTCGTCGATGACACCGACCAAGGAGCTGAGGAACTCCTTGCCTTGGAGGGACCAGCCCCCCAGGGCACGCTCCTGGCCCTCCCGAGCATAGCAGACGCTCGGGAAGGGGAGGAAGAAGACCTCGTGGTCTTGGGCGAAAAGACTGCCCAAGAGGGCATGAGGTCCCCGGGCAAACCACCTGCCCGAGAAAAGAGCGAGGAGCCCCCGAGCGTACAGCTTGCTCGGAAGGAGGCCGTGCTGTCCTCGAGCGAACCACATGCTCGGGCGGATAGCGAGAAGACCTTGAGCGGATCAGCTGCTCAGGAGGGAGGCACGACATCCCGGGGCGAACTGCGTGCCCGGGGGGACTCCGAGGAAATCCTGGGTGAACTCCTTGCTCGGGCGAAAGGCCAAGCTACCCCGCCGAAGTCAGCCGAGGAGAATCTTGCGGATCTTCGGGGGGCGGACATCGCCAAGGTTTTCGGAGACGACTCTGCGTGCCCCTTGGTTGGGTAAGCATACTTCCTTTCTTGTCATGATAGTATCTTCTTTGGAGTGTAGGGGGGTTATCTGAGATCATTTTGTCTGCAGGTCCTTCAAAAGACCATGAAGGACTTTGACTCGGCGACGGTTCCTCTCGAGGTCTTGGTCAAGTTGCATGCTGATCATGATGCCCAAGTGGCCGAGCTCGAGCAGCAGATAGATGACCTTAAGGCCAAGGATCTGATGATCATGGAGAGGTGCCGCCAGGCCGAGCGAGATGCCACCAGAAGAGGGAGAGGATTTGCAAGCTCGAGCAAGAAAAACAACACTCCCAAGTTCTTGAGTCGAAGGTGGCGGAGCTGGGCCGGGCTGCGCAGGAGGCTGCCGAGCTCACTGACTATGGCAAGGAGGAGACAGAGCAGCTCTGCCAGGAAGCCCGCGAAGGACGGGAAGCTCGGCGGAAGGTGCTCGACCTCGAAGCCAAGTTCGACGAAATGAGGCAGAAGCTCTCCGTGGCGCTCAGAGGAGCAAAACCCGGGGCGTAGAAAATTCTCTTCTTTTATTTTGTACTTCCTGACAATATGAATAAAGTATCCCCAAGACTTTGTCTTTTATCTCGTGCCTTTGTCGTTTCTATATCTTTTGGTGATCATCTGCAAATAACAAATATAAGGTGAACATGTGAAAGATAGGCAAATAGAAGTGCAAGTTAGAACGAAACATGGGCGACACCAGCCCGAAAGGTAGACAAATAAAAGTATGAGTTAGAATGAGGCAATAGTGACACAAGCTCGTTTTTTTGAAAAACGTTAGTGCGGTAGCTCGTTCCTACTAAGTCCCCACTGCGAATGAAGGTCGTGCAGCTAAGTTGCGAGCACAAGCTCGTTCGCAGGAGAGTTAGGAAAATGCGCGTTACTCCCCCGACCAAGCCACCAACTTCTCCGAGTTACGAGCATGGCCTAGATCGGGAGAAGGGAACGTGCGAGGCCTTAACTTCCTTAGCGTCTTGGACACATGCCCCTAGATTGCGAGCATGGCCGTGGCGAGGAAGAACGTGCGGTTGCTCGACAGAGCACACGGCGACCAAGCACACGTGAATCGAACTAAGACTCTAAACCGGCCAAGAGGGTGTCTGTATGTGACCGTGAACATGCAGCGAAAAACTACTGCGGACAATAGTCGGCTTATGTAGACTGAGCCTCTAGCGGCGAGTTTTAGTGATCGGGCGTTTGGTCGCGGCACTCTATGCATTCGCGCGCACACTAGCTAATCCTTAGAACAGGGAGGTTTGAAGCGGATGTCCCTGCCCGGCACGCTTGTCCCATCACCAAGATCGTGAGGAAAAGAGTGTGCCCCTGTGCGAAACTGAGCCGACTTACCAACGGGCAGTGACCTTGAAAGCTTTCACAAAATCTTGAGGGTAATGGACTTCGTGCGGGCGAAGGAACCGAATTTTTACAGAGAGAAAAAAACCGCTAGGAAAGCGCAAGACATAAAAGTAAATGCAAGATTAGACAAAGAACTTGCGCAGCTGGTCAATATTCCAGGAGCTCGTGAGCACCTGACCATCTTCCATCGCCAAGCGGATAGCCCACGGGCGTGTCACCGAGACGACCACGAATGGACCTTCCCATCTGGGGGAGAGCTTGTTGGCCTTTGATGTGTCCTGGATCTGATGTAGGACAAGGTCGCCAACTTGCAAGGTCCGCGGCCGAATCGACCTAGCCGCATGCCTACGAAGAGCTTGTAGGTAGACGACCGATCGCAGCAGTGCTGTAACATTCCATTTTGAGTTTCCTGAGTTTGAATTTTAAAATCCGAACCCGAAGCAATTTTCTCGAATTAATTCCAGCCTAATTTGAATTTTCAGAATCCAAAAAGGATTTAATATGATTAATCTATACTTAAAATTAGTTATTTCTTATTTTATTGGGTTTATTGTGCTTCATTTGATTTTTCTGTATTTTTGGAGATTTATTTGAATTTATTTGCTATTTATTTGAATTTATTTGAATTTATTCGGATTTTCTGGTTTTTCTTTAATTCGGAATTTTATCTTCTTTTCTTTGGGCCGGAATTTCCTGTTCATATCACGTAGGCCTGTCACTGTTCCTCCCCGGCCCAACTCAACCGCACAGCCCACACCGCCAAAACCCTAACTCGGTTTAATCTCCACCGTTGAATCGATCCAACGGCCGTCATCCGCTGAATCGTTTCAACACAGCCACGAAACCCTAGAGTTCGCCCGTCCGATCCTGATCCCGCGGTCAGCAGTGCGCCACGTCGCCCGACCCGCGCCGCCGCCCGTGCAGCCAAACCCTAAACGCTGCCCTAGACTTTCGTGTCGGACCCGCATTCCTAGGCTATAAAAGCTTCCTCCGGTTTGCGCGTCATGCTCTCCGCCTCGCGCCGCACCCGCCGGCCCTAGCCAGTTCACCGGAGACATCGCCGGCTGTGCGTGCGCCCTCGCCGGAGTTAGCCGCAGTGCCGAAGCTTCTACTGTTGATTTCTTGGCCGACGGTGAGTCTCCGCCGCAACTTGGGGTACCATTGAACTCACCTTGTCATTCTCTGTCTAATCCACCCAAAACAGAACGCTCACCGCCACTACTTCACCATTTCCGTGTCTTCGTCTCCACCTCCGTTGAACCAGCGCCGCCACTTCGTCGTCGACTCCCTCTGTCAACCTTCGCCATCTGCCGTCTCGTAGTCGGCCACGTCGTCTCTCTACCGCTTCGCCAACTCGGCGTCGTCAGATCAATCCCCAACGGCCAGATCTTCGCCACGTGGGCCGGTAAGCCACCTCGCCACACCGCCACGTGTTTGCCTGGTCACCATATGTCGTCGCCCTGTGTCCACCACGTGGTGCCATGTGTAGTACACGTGCGCGCCACCTCACCGCCACGTCGCGCCACCTCATCGCCACGCCTCTACGTGTCCGCCACATCACCCGTACGCTCCTCATGAACCCAGTTTACCATGAACCGTGTCACCGACACAAGGACCCCACATGTCAGCGGGTTTTATTTCCTTTTATTTTCGAAAACCCGAAATCCTAGCGAATCACAGCGCGACACGTGTCAGTCTGATTAATTTCTGGATTTTCTCTCCTAATAAACTTCGGAAGGCCCGTTCTCCTCCGTTCGAACTCCGATTTGAACGATTCAAATTTATAAATTCATCTAAAATCAAGATCTATCTGTTGGTGTATTTATTTTGAATTTTTGGATTTTATTTATTTTTGTTTTATTTATTTTGTCTCGTTTAGCGTGTTTGGCGTGTAGGCGACCTTGTCGGTTAATGAGCGGAGCATCCGTGCAGAGGTAGCTTGGAATGGGAGAGGTTGAAAACAAGTCTTCCTTGACCATATTGAACCCAAGTTTATGAAATGCTATTTTGTTTTAAATTATTGCATGCTTATTATTTTGCGTCTTGTACTTTAATGTCATTTTAAATGCTTAGATAAATGCCAAATTGTTATACCCACATTGATATTCATTTTGGCAACCATTGGCACCCTAGGAAAATTAACTATCGTTAATAATAATCATTTTAAATATTATGGGACGGTAGAAAATGCTTAGCCATGCTTAATCACGTCGGTACCTTACCATTATGGAAATGCTTTCATATTTGATGTAAATTGAATTGTGAAAATATGGCAATTGGTGTTGCGGTATTAATTTGAAGAATAAAAGTGAAAAATGATTTAGGCCAGGCGGATGGTTGTATGGCGGTGCGGGATGCACAAAATTTTGGAATGTGATTGTTCGCCCTAGTCAATTAAGGACCGATCGTGTGTTACCTTGGGCCATGCTATCTGAGTACAACCACATGTCTATTATGGATGCGACACAGCTAAGTAATTTGCATGTATCGTTATTTGACTTAGCCATTGGGTTGTGTGGTTTCTTGGGAGGGTACTTGCAAGGCGCAAGAGGGGCTTCTTTGGGTGGGATGCCCTAACAATGTGAAACCTTAGCGGTAGTCGATGCGGTATTATGCATTGTAAAGGCCTTGTCATGATCTCCTGCCGACACACCAAAGGAAGTGTGTCAATAGCTTGGAAAAAGGGGTTGATCATGTCGTGTGGGTAAAGTGTACAAGCTCTGCAGAGTCAAAACTACTTGAGTAGCCGTGCCCACGGATAAGAACAAGCGTGGGCAGCTTTCACATAGTAGATTTTACGGTTTTGGTTTTAAATGAAAATGATGGTTTTGGTTTAAATGAAAATGTGGTTGGGAATCAGGTGAGTGGTGGAACTCAGGATATTAGTTTGGCGGTTGGAGCCAACCGTAGTTGGAACTGAAAAATTGTTATACCTCGAAATTTAATTAATTATGCTATTTACATTTTGTTAAATGCTTTATGAAATAATTACTTGTATTTAAATTTCAATTTAAGCTTTATGCAAATGAACCTTATATGCTTCCTTTGTTCAAGCCTTGCATTTAGTTATTTGCATTAAGTTTCAAGACTTCTTTGAGTATGTTGCATACTCTCCTCGCTTTTCATTGCGGGGTTGCTTATTAAAGTAAGCAGATGAGGAGATCGAGCATGCAATACTCAGATTCGACATCTGTGGTGAAGACTTTGAAGAGGAGGACTACCGGACTACTAAGGCGTGCAGTCGGTTGCTGTGGCACTGCTGATTGGCTCTTTGTTGCTACATTTTCATTTGCTACTTACTCACTTAAGCCGTAAGGCTTGATACTTGTAATAATGTGATGATGATGTAACACTCTTTTGCTTTATTGCTGTTAATTACTTTATGATATATACGTGTTATCATCATTTGTATATTTGTGTGTGCTATTTGTTCTGGACTAGCGGTTGAAACACAGAGGGTTCGGATTTGGTAATCCGGGTCCCAACAAGCGCCCTTTCGCGTGTCTCCTCAGTGAGGTCTAGGTCGAGAAGACGCTTGAGCTCTTGGTCGACGCTATCGACCAGGTGCACTCTTTGAGAACCCAACACAATTACTAGGCGGAATGGTCAGAATGCGTCGAATTTTGGTGCGATTTTAATTTTTGGAGTTATTTGAATTTTTATGAATTAACCAACCTTTATTTGAATTTAATTGCATTTAATTGAATTTATCTAATTTTTAGGATTTATTGGAATTACTTAACATTTATTGATTTATTCTTCTCTTGATCAATTAATATCGAGAAAAAGTAATTATTAAAAATAAATGAAAATATTTTTCTTAGGCTCAAAATGCCTGAAATATTTTTTTAGAATTTTCTAGAATTTTGAGTATTTTAGTGCCTAAATAATTACTTTGAATTCTTGGAATTATTTTTATTGGAAAAAGTCGATTTCGCTAGCTCTGATGTCGTCGAGCCCAACCTTTGTGCTTCGCCGAGAAAACCCTAATCGCCGTCGCTCTCCACGTCGGATCCCGATCAGACGGGCCGCGATTAAAATCTTGATTTCAGCCGAATGAGGTTTAATCTCCACCGTCCGATCTTGATCGAGCAGGCGTGTGCGACCGCCACGGTCTCTCGGAGGCCTTGCTGCCGCCGACCGCCCGATCCTTGTTAGTAATACCGAGGATTGTGTCAGGATTTGCAGCGTCTCGAGGTGTGCCCGGTGAAATGCCCCTCGTGCTCGGCCTCCACGCAGCTCCATTGCCATCTCTCTTGTGCCTTGCCACCGTCAGTATTCACGCAAGAACTCACGAGTTCGCTAACGCCACCGCCGCGGTTTCCTTCATCTACCCCTTGCCGTTCACTCTCGCCGCATCAAGAAGTGCACCGAAGTTCCTCGTGTGCACCGCATCCACCGAACCACCTCTTCACGCGGAGAAGTCATGAACGTAGAAGCCATCGTCTTCCTCGTCTCCGGCCGCCGGAACTGCTGCGCCACCATTGTCGACCGAGCTTCCTTCACCGTTCGATCTTCATCATACGGTCGAGGTATCGCCACGTCCACTCCTCTGTGGCGCTTGAATCAAATAGCCTCGATAGATCTTGTCGTAGGATCTTGATCGTAAGGCTCGAGTAGAGACCCACGTTGGCGTATGAGCGATGAAGCGCTTTCGGTTAACAAAACCGTTAGATTGTGATCGTAAGGCCCTAGTTAGTCAACGAGAGTGCGATGTGCGATGAAATCAGAGAGTAACCGCAACCGTAGGATCTCCATCCGACGGTAGGTGTCGCGTCCGTGAGGCTTGGGAATAGTAAACCGTGTGGGTACCCATCGCCGTTGGATCGCCATCCGACCCGGCGGTGCATCCGTCGGTCGCGGTGAATAGTAAACTCTCCGTAACCGTGGCCGTTGGATGTCATTCAGCGTCTCTGCGCGCGGCGTGTCGGCGCTGGCGTGTGGGGCGAAAGCACTGTTCACCGGGCCTTTGGTCGATGAGTGACCGGTGTCTTGGCGTCGGCATGGCGTCACCCGAAACCCACTGCTGTTGACCGAGGGCGACGTGGAGGCCTCTGGTGCCGACACGTGTCGCCGGGGGGAAATAAAACCGGATTTTCGTTTAAAAATAAAAGGATTAATTCGGTTATATATTTATTTGAATTTCAGCAAACTTGAAAATGCTATAACTTTTGCATTTTAACTCGGAATCGAGTGATTCCAGTGCCCAAAAATTTGTAAAAATGTGAACTATTTAATGGTGATTTTTATTTTATTTTTGGTGATGATCTTGCTGTCTGTATTGAGTGTTTATTGTATGCTTGCTTGTGTGCGCGTAGACTCCGAGTCACCGGGTTTCGCCGAGGGAGAATTTGAAGACCCGTCGCAGAACCTCGACCAGAATCAGCTCCTCTTCGAAGGCAAGTCATGCTTTGACCATGTTGCCCCTAGATTCTCAAATATATTTTGATTCAAATATTGCGTGCTATGTTAAGTAAAAATGATGTTGCTCATATGGGAATGGTAGCTAAAGTACCTATCTTGCTTACGACACCTTGTTAATACTTTTGTATGCCCTGAACACCTTCTCACCCTAGAATGCTAAACTATGTTGGATGCTACATTAATGCCAACACGGGAGGCTAGACCGTGATTAGTAAACAGCACCTTACATCTGTAGAATGTCTTTTAAATAGCACGTCATCTTGACTAAACAAGTATGGAGCGCATTTTTTGTAAAAGTGCAATAATGTCATGTGATGGAATTAGAATAGTGACTTGTGCGGTGCTATTAAAGAATTGATGTGGACAATGGCATGTGTTGCTTAAATATAAAGTGGGGTGGGAAATGTTTTGGGCCAGGGGCAAGTGGCGAAGGCTTCATGCAGTGGGCTGTGTGGCGGCAGGGTTTTATGAAAGATTATAAATGGTCAGGTGTCGAGGGATTATGGTTGTCTTGCAGGGACGATTAAGGACTTAACCTTGCGAGCCTTTGAGCGGAGTTCGTGTATAACCACTTATGCGGAATGGGGCGGACCTAGTTAAGTAGGTTTCTAACCTCTTTCCTTTGAAACCTCGGGGTGGAGTGCACACAGTGCAAGCTGAGGAAGCGTACTGTGCTACGGCTTGGTACCCATTCAACAGTACTTGCTCTGTCTAAACTTCACTCTGAGTGAGGAAGTGTTAGAAGGAAATGTCGGAGGGGTTCAACAGTGAAATGTTAGTCTCTGAAAGACTTTGTTGCAATCAATCGCCTATGTGGTGGCGATTTGTATCCTGTGGGTAAAGTGTACTGACCTCTGCAGTGTGTGTGTGAATCTATTGAATAGCGCGTCCATGATCTTGGACATTGCTCGGTGATTACAGTCAAGGGTTAGATTTTTAAAAATAAGAATGTGGAATGGGTGGCTGTGTGCCAAAAGAATCAAATTAGGGATGTGTGCCAAACCCTTGGAAAGGAATTGAGAGATTAATTATTATTAGTATTGGATTTACTGCTTTTTAACCTAATAGGATTACCTGTTTAAAGAAATGCCGCTTTGAGCAAAATAACCGATTAAGCCTTTCCTTGGAATAAGCCATGCATGTAGTAATAGAACTGCATTGTGCATGACTTGTTGAGTATGTTGTATACTCACCCTTGCATCGACAAAAACCTCAGAAGAAGAAGAAGCCGTGCCAGCTTGGAATGAAGAGTTCGACGAAGGCTAGGAGGATTAAGGGGTTGAGCCGCACTCAGTAGCCTGTGGCTAAGAAGAGTTCATCGTTTTACTTTTGCTTCCGCTGATAAACTTGTGCTACTCTATTATTTTTCGCCCTGCGTGGCGAATTATTGTAAGGAGGCCATAAGGCCGTGTAACTCGATTATATTATGCTTGAAGTACTTTACTATTAATTTCCACTGTGTATGATTGTGGTACTTCAACTGTTAAATCTGTGTGTACTAAGCGTGATCACGGACTAGTCTGAGAATGCATGAGTGGCCGAATCCGTGAAAATTGAGCACGACAGGATGGTATCGAGGCCATATTGACTGTAGGACTTAACCCTAGATTAGATTGGCCAGTTTAGAAAGGACAAAAGCTAATTTCTAAAGACTAAAAATTTGACAAGAATAATCAATGAAATCTTGACTCATCCCTTCTTCCTTACTTCATACCTCTGCTGTATTTTTACATTATACGTATTCTTTTAAAATTGTCGTTACGGCGTTGCTTTGGCGAGATCACGGATGGTCCACTCTTTGGAGGCGTCACGGAGGCTCTGTTGCGGAGCTCTGGAGGATGCTCGGTGTTGGGAGGCTTCGGCCCGTCCCTCTCTGGTCCGTGCTGGATAGTCAGCAGGATTGCTTTCGCGGATGGGAGGCGACTCTTACCTTATGCGCTCGGGAGCAGCGTGTGCTAGTCGTCGCCGCCTCATGGCGAAGCGAAAGCGGCTCTGGCGGGCATCTGAGTGTGCCGGGTTGGTGGCCGGATCGGCGAGGACCACGGCTCTGGTGTGGGATACCGCCTTCCGTGTGCACCCGCGCAGGTGGACCCCTATGGGCTCGTTTGGAGTTGGAGGGCGACACGCCGTCGTGCACAGGCGAGTTCACTTGCAGCACGGGAGGAGGTCATGGGCGCCACGACTACTGAGCTGCAGGCCGTCTACCGCACCTTGGAGGAGACCGAGGTGGCTCTCTGAGAACCGGATGCCTGCGATCGAGGATCGCTGAGTTGGAGGAGGCTCTCTATGGCCACGGGAGCCGACGCCGTCATGGAGCTCGGCGATGAGGAGGAGGAGGAGCAGCGAGCAGTGCGGCCGCTGAGGACCAAAGGCCGGTGGTGCCCCCAGCTGCACTAGTGGGAGGGCATGGGGACCAGTTCGCCCCGATGCCAGCTCACCCGCCAGCATATATGATCGGCGAGCCAGAGCCGGGTTGGCTCGATGAGTGATGCTTTGTCAGAGTTGCAGTAGCAAGTTTTTGCGTTGAGACTCAGTTGTTTTGAGTCGCGTTTTTATTTTTGAACATTAGTATGCGATGTTGTAATGAACAATTGGATGTGATGTTGTGACTTATTTTGTGGTTGCATAGTCCCTAGACTATGTAATAAACCACACCTAATTATTATCTATGCTTTAATGTTTTATGGTTCTATTTAAGTTACACCTGTTTCCCCCACAAGTTCCTCTACGTATCTATTCTTTTTCCCCTTATCCCTAAACCCCCGAAGCAATCAACAGATGGTGAACACTCGCAACCACGGAGCAGGAGGCAGTGGATCACGCCCAGGAGGCAGTCAGAACGGTACACCACCACCACAGGCAGCACCGACCGATCGACATGCAGAATTTGGGAGCATTTATGGCAAAGCCTGAGACTCGATTAATCAGAGCGATGATGGCCACGAGGCAACAGATCAACACCAGGCGATGCGCCAATAATCAGGCTAACCACAATGGACCACAACCTTATTCAAGATTGTCCGAATTCATGAGGACACGTCCGCCTACTTTCTCAGGCAATGCTAGCCCCTTGGAGGCAGACGATTGGTTGAGAACCATCGAAAGGAAATTACACATAACCCAGTGTGAGGGAAATGAGAGGGTGCTTTATGCCTCTCACCAGCTAGAGGGAACAGCCGCGGAATGGTGGGAAAACTACTGCGCGTCGCAGGAGAACCCGCAGGAGATTACTTGGGATGAATTCGCAACAGCTTTCCGTCAATACCATGTGCCGGAGGGTATCATGGAGTTGAAGAAGGAGGAATTAAAAGCGCTTAAGCAAGGAGGTCAATCTGTGGCTGACTATTTGAACAAGTTCACGCAATTAGCATGCTACGCTCCAGAAGACGTAGCGACAGCCAAGGCAAGGCAGTCTCGCTTTATGAAGGGGCTCAACAACAGCCTCTGGTGGGGTGATCACCCACACTTTCACGATTTCCAAGAGTTGGTAAACAAAGGCGCTCATACTAGAAGACAAGCGCAAGGAGTCAGACGATAATCATAAGCGCCGCATGGCTCGGCAAGGAGGGCGCCATGGACAAAGAAAACCGAATGATACCCCATCGAGTTCACTAGATTCCAGCCGAGGCGATGTCGAGACACCGCCGCCAATGCCAAGACCGGTAGGACAAACCCCTCGGACCCGGTCCAGATTGCCAATCGAATGGAGAAATCGGCGGATGTCACGGAAGACAACGCTACAAGCTACAATGGCGGGCATTTAGCCAATATGTGCCCCAAGAAAGGAGGTGTGGCGCCCGCGTTTAACCTTGGAAACACACCTGCCAAGACCCTGTCCAAGGAGGAAGCCGAGGACACGCTTGTCTGGAGCCACACGCAAGCATTCACTCGGCGGGATTAATCATATCTCCATGACGAAGTCGAGAATGCTACGGACGTCGTGCTCGGTAAGTTCCTAGTCAACTCGGTGCCAGCTACAGTATTATTTGATTCAGGAGCTTCGCATTCGTTCGTTTCTCGAGATTTTGCCGTGACAAACGATCTGGATATTGTTAACCTTAAAAGTACACTCCTAGTTCAATCCCCTGGATCAGAACTCCGTTCTAGGGTCGGATGTTCTGGAGTTAAGTTAATAATAAAAGGAGTAGAGTTCCTAGCGAACCTTATTATATTAGATACCCAAACCCTGGAGGTTATCCTGGGAATGGATTGGTTGACCAAACATAAGGCTGTATTAGACTGCGGAAGAAGAGTTGTGTCTATCGAGAGCCCTGATGGTAGAAAAGTGGAATTTCAAGCAAAGGCAGTTCGAGAAGGACAGATGTTAGTGAACAATTTGGAAACTATCAGTATAAGAGATGTACCAGTGGTCAGTGAATACCTAGATGTTTTTCCCAAGGAACTACCAGGAATGCCACCAGACAGAGACATAGAGTTCGTAATTGACTTAGTACCAGGGACAGCACCCATAGCAAAGAGACCGTATCGAATGTCTACCGAAGAACTGGTTGAGATGAAAAGCGGTCGAAGTTATTGGAGAAAGGATTCATTAAACCAAGCTCGTCACCATGGGGAGCACCGGTTCTATTCGTTAAGAAAAAGGATGGGAGTTTCCTTATGTGTATAGATTATCGTGCACTTAACGAGGTGACAATAAAGAATAAATACCCGTTACCCCGAATAGATGACCTTTTCGATCAACTAAGAGGAGCAGGAGTATTCTCCAAGATCGACCTTAGGTCAGGATATCACCAGTTGAGAATCAAGACAGAAGACATACCCAAGACCGCGTTTTCTTCAAGATATGGACACTACGAGTTCACCGTTATGTCATTCGGATTGACAAACGCGCCTGCTTACTTTATGAACCTAATGAACAAAGTATTTATGGAATACTTAGACAAATTTGTGGTCGTATTCATAGATGATATTCTGGTTTATTCAGGGCGGATGAAGAGCACGCGTAACATTTGAGATTAGTCTTTGGAAAAACTAAAGAACAATAGGTTGTATCTGAAATTGAAGAAGTCACGATTTCGGAAGAGTAAGGTAGATTTCTTAGGGCATGTCATATTGCCGAAGGAATCCTGATGAACCAAGCAAGGTCGAGACAAGATTGCATTAGGAGTCGCCAAAAACGGTTTATGAGTTCGAGTTTTCTTGGAATGGTGGTTATTACCGCCGATTTATAGAAGGATTTTCGACAATTGCCGGCCAATTACACAATTGCTAAAGAAAGAGAAGAAATTTGTTTGGACGTCGGTATGAGAGAAGTTTTCAAGAGTTGAAGAAATGGTCGACATCGGCGCGATATTAGTTCAACGGATGTGCACCGAGTTTCGATATCTCATTGCGATGCATCACGCCAAGGCTTCGGATGTGTGTTAATGCGAGAATGGAAGGGTAGTAGCCTACGCATCAAGGCAATTAAGGCCACATGAAGGGAATTACCCGACGCATGATCTAGAATTAGCAGCCGTAGTGCACGCACTGAAGATATGGCGTCACTATCTTATTGGCAATAGATGTGAGGTGTATACAGACCATAAAAGCCTTAAATATATTTTCACCCAATCTGATCTAAATATGAGACAAAGGAGATGGTTGGAACTGCTCAAGGATTACAACATGGGTATCCATTATCATCCCGGCAAGGCCAATGTAGTGACTGATGCCCTGAGTCGAAAATATCATGGTCTAAATTCGAAGGTGGATGAAAGCTAGGGAGAATTGTGTAAGGACCTTCAGAGATTGAAATTGGAAGTCGTTCCCGAAGGATTCGTAGCCGCATTAGAAGTGAAGCCCATCTTGGAAGATCAGATTAGAGAAGGTTAGAAGAATGATGAAAAGATCGAGAGGATCAAAGCCAAGATGGAGGAAGGTCAAGCGAAAGACTTTAAGCTGGACGAACATGGTACGTTGTGGATGAAAGAGCGTATTTGCGTACCTAACAAAAAGGAATTAAAACAGTTAATATTGGAGGAAGCTCACGACTCCAAGTATTCGATCCACCTAGGAAGTGCAAAAATGTACCAAGACTTAAAAGAGAGATTCTGGTGGCGAATATGAAGAGAGATTCTTTGAACACGTAGCACTATGTGATGTATGCGGTGAGTCAAAGCTATGCATCGAGACCGGCGCAGGCTACTGCGACCATTGAAAATACGAGTGGAAATAGGAAGAAATGGAATGGATTTCATCACCGGATTGCCAAGGACGCAAGGAGGTTATGACTCCATATGGGTCATAATAGATCGCTTAACCAAGGTCGCGCATTTCATACCGGTAAAGACGACCTATTCAGGAGATAAGTTAGCAGAGCTATACATGGCAAGAATCGTTTGTTTACATGGAGTGCCAAAGAAGATAGTATCGGACAGAGGTACCCAATTTACTTCAAGATTTTGGGATAAATTGCATACCGCCATGGGCACCCGTTTGAACTTCAGTACAGCTTATCACCCGCAGACAAATGGACAGACTGAAAGAGTCAACCAGATATTAGAAGATATGTTGAGAGCCTGTGCGTTAGCATATACATCAACTTGGGATAAATGTTTGCCTTATCACGGAGTTTAGTTACAACAACGATTTATCGAGCAAGTCTTCGATATCACCCTTTGAAGTCTTGTATGGTCGACCTCAGTAGGACGCAGATTAAATTGGAGCGAGATCGGTGAGCGTCGTGTCTTGGACGAGACATACTTCAAGAAGCGAAGAGCAAATAGCGATCGAGAAAGGTTGAAGATCGCTACGGTCGAGACGAGAAAGATTCGCGGACAATCGCCGCAGGATTTGAGCTTTGAACCGAAGATTTCGTGTATCTCGAGTTCGCCTCTTAAAAGGAGTCCAGAGGTTTCACAAAAAGGGTAAACTTGCACCAAGATATGTAGGACCATTTAAGATCATAAGCCGTAAGGGCGAAGTCGCATACCAACTCGAGTTACCGCATTCACTAGCAGGGGTGCACAATGTCTTTCATGTGTCGCAACTCAAGAAATGTCTCCGAGTGCCTGAGGAACAAACGTCACTGGAGGAAGTGGAAATATAGGAAGACTTGACCTATAAAGAACAACTGATAAAAATTCTGGATACAGTGGATCGAAAAACAAGAAACAAGGCAACCCGTTTACGCGAGTTGATGGAGCAATCACACGAAAGTGAGGCCACACAGGAGCGAGAAGAAGATCTGAAAAAGGAATTTCCAAACCTATTCCATAGTTAAGCCTCGAATCTCTGGGGCGAGATTACATTAAAGAGGGTAGGTTTGTAGCGCCCGAATTTTGGTCCGATTTTAATTTTGGAGTTATTTGAATTTTTATGAATTAACCAACCTTTATTTGCATTTAATTGCATTTAATTGAATTTATCTAATTTTTCTGGGATTTATTGGAATTACTTAACATTTATTGATTTATTCTTCTCTTGATCAATTAATATCGAGAAAAAGTAATTATTAAAAATAAATGAAAATATTTTTCTTAGGCTCAAAATGCTCTGAAATATTTTCTAGAATTTTTCGGGTATTTTTAGTGCCCTAAACAATTACTTTGAATTAATGGAATTATTTTTATTAGAAAAAGTCGGATTTCGCTAGCTACGATGTTCGCCGAGCCCAACCACTGCTCGCCGAGAAAACCCTAATCACCGCCGCTCTTCACGTCGGATCGATCGGACGACGCGATTAAAATCCGTTTATGCGAATGAGGTTTAATCTCCACCGTCCGATCTTGATCGAGCGGCGACGCGACCGCAGACGGTCTCGGGAGGGCGCGATCGCCTGACCGCCGATCCTTTGTTAGCCCGAGGATTGTGTCGGGATTTGCGCGTCTCGAGGTGTGCGGCGGGTGAAGTACCCCTCCGTGCTCGGCCTCCGCCGCTCCATTGCCATCTCTCGTGCCTTGCCACCGTCGAGCTCACGCAAGAGCTCACCGGTTCGCTAACGCCCCCGCGGTTTCCTTCATCTACCCCGCCGCCGTTCACTCTCCGCCGCATCCGAAGTGCTCCCGAGTTCCTCGTGTCGCACCGCATCCACAAAACCACCTCTTCCGCGGAGAAGTCCATAAGAACGCCGAGCCATCGTCTTCCTCGTCTCGACCGCCGAAGCTGCTGCGCCACCGCCGTCGACCGAGCTTCCTTCACCGTTCGATCTTCATCGCCATACGGTCGAGGTATCGCCACGTCCACTCCTCTGTGGCGCTTGAATCAAATAGCCTCGATAGATCTTGTCGTAGGATCTTGATCGTAAAGGCTTAGGTAGAACCACGTTGGCGTATGAGCGATGAACCGCTCGGTTAACAAAGACCGTTAGATTGTGATCGTAAGGCCCTAGTTAGTCCACGTGAGGTGCGATGTGCGAAATCGTAGGATGTAACCGCAATCGAGGATCTCCATCCGAACGGTGGCGTCGCGCCCACGAGGCTTGGGAATAATAAAGTGTGGGTACCCATCGCCGTTGGATCGCCATCGAAACCCTTATTGGTGCATCCACGTCGGTGCGGTGAATAGTAAACTCTCCGCAACCGTAGCCGTTGGATGTCATTCAACCGTCTCTGTTCATGTGCGTGTCGACCCGCCGACGTGTGGGCCGAGCATCGCTCCGGACGCCCATGGTCGTGAGTGACCGGTGTCGGTCGACATATGCGTCACCGAGAACCCACTGCCGCTGACCGAGGGCGACGTGGAAGCCTCTGGTGCCGACCGTCGCCGGGGAAATAAAACCGGATTTTCGTTTAAAAATAAAAGGATTAATTCGGTTATATATTTATTTGAATTTCAGCAAACTTGAAAATGCTATAACTTTTGCATTTTAACTCGAATCGAGTGATTCCAGTGCCAAAAATTTGTAAAATGTGAACTATTTAATGGTGATTTTTATTTTATTTTTGGTGATGATCTTACTGTCTGTATTGAGTGTTTATTGTATGCTTGCTTGTGTGCGCGTAGACTCGAGTCCTTTGGGTTTCGCGAGGAGAATTTGAAGACCCGTCGCAGAACCTCGACAGAATCAGCTCCTCTTGAAGGCAAGTCATGCTTTGACCATGTTGCCCTAGATTCTCAAATATATTTTGATTCAAATATTGCGTGCTATGTTAAGTAAAAATGATGTTGCTCATATGGGAATGGTAGCTAAAGTACCTATCTTGCTTACGACACCTTGTTAATACTTTTGTATGCCTGAACACCTTCTCACCCTAGAATGCTAAACTATGTTGGATGCTACATTAATGCCAACACGGAGGCTAGGCGTGATTAGTCGCTTTGCCTTATATATGTGAATGTCTTTTAAATAGCACATCAATCTTGACTAAACAAGTATGGAGCGATTTTTGTAAAAGTGCAATAATGTCATGTGATGGAATTAGAATAGTGACTTTGTCTTGGTGCTATTCGGGAATTGATGTGGACAATGGCATGTGTTGCTTAAATATAAAGTGGGGTGGGAAATGTTTTGGATGGGGCAAGTGGCGAGAAGGCTTCATGCAGTGGGCTGTGTGGCGGCAGGTTGTATGGAAGATTATAAATGGTGTGTCTTTGAGGATTATGGTTGTCTTGCCGGGACAGATTAAGGACTTAACCTTGCGAGCCTTTGAACCGAGTTCCGTGTACAACCACTTGTAGGAATGGGACGGACCTAGTTAAGTAGGTTTCTAACCTCTTTCCTTTGAAACCTCGGGGTGACAGTGCACACCAGGCAAGCAGAGGGAAGCGCACTGCTCGGCTTGGTACCCATTCAGCAGTACTTGCTCTGTCTAAACTTCACTCTAAGTGAGGAAGTGTTAGAAGGAAATATCGGAGGGTTCAACGGTGAAATGTTAGTCTCTGAAAGACTTTGTTGCAATCAATCGCTTTGTGTGGTGGAGCGTTGTATCCTGTGGGTAAAGTGTATAGCCTCTGCAGAGTGTGTGTGTGAATCTATTTGAATAGCCGCGTCCTCGGTACTGGACATTGCTCGGTGATTACAGTCAAGGGTTAGATTTTTAAAAATAAGAATGTGGAATGGGTGGCTGTGTGCCAAAAGAATCAAATTAGGGCTGTGTGCCAAACCCCTGGAAAGGAATTGAGAGATTAATTATTATTAGTATTGGATTTACTGCTTTTTAACCTAATAGGATTACCTGTTTAAAGAAATGCCGCTTTGAGCAAAATAACCGATTAAGCCTTTCCTTGGAATAAGCCATGCATGTTGTAATAGAACTGCATTGTGCATGACTTGTTGAGTATGTTGTATACTCACCCTTGCATCGACAAAAACCTCAGAAGAAGAAGAAGCCGTGCCAGCTTGGAATGAAGAGTTCGACGAAGGCCAGGAGGATTAAGGGGTTGAGCCGCACTCAGTAGCCTATGGCTAAGAAGGGTTCATCGTTTTACTTTTGCTTCCGCTGATAAACTTGTGCTACTCTATTATTTATCGCCCTGCGTGGCGAATTATTGTAAGGAGGCCATAAGGCCGTGTAACTCGATTATATTATGCTTGAAGTACTTTACTATTAATTTCCGCTGTGTATGATTGTGGTACTTCAACCTGTTCGTCCTGTGTGTACTAGCGTGATCCTGGACTAGTACAGAATGCACAGAGTGACCGAATCCGTGAAAATTCGGGGCACGACAATGGCCTCTGACATAGACGAAGTGGAAAGGCGTTCGCTCAGTAGCATCGGCTCGGCGTAGTCGTGAATGCACCGAAGGAGAGAAGAAGCTCGTCCACCCACAACTTGCCGTGCTGGGCGAGGTCTTTGAAGACCCTCTTCTTGATCCCCTGAAGGATTTGGCCGTTTGCTCGTTCGGCTGCTCCGTTGCTCCGCGGATGAGCTATAGAGGCAAAGCAGACCTTTGTCCCGATGTCCTCGCAATAGGCTTGGAATAGTTCACTAGTGAACTGGGTGTTGTTATCCGTGATGAGGCGATTGGGGACCCCAAAATGTGTCACCACATTACTGTGGAAAAACCTCCTGGCTGCTTGAGCCGAAATAGTTGATACGGGTTCGGTCTCGATCCACTTAGTGAAAGTGTTGACGGCTACAAGCAAGAATTTGCAACGTCTTCGACCACGGGGGAAAGGTCCGAGTATATCGGCTCCCCAGGTCGAGAACGGCTATGAGAGCGGGATAGTTTGGAGCGCGTACGCTGGCTGGCGTGCCTTGCGGGCATGGAACTGGCATGCCCAGCTAGTCGCCATAATCACCCGAGTGTCGGCTAAGGCCATCGGCCAATAATATCCCAACCGGAAGGCTTTGCTCACGAGCATCTTGAAAGATGAGTGAGCTCCGCACACTCCGTCATGGATATCTCTGAGAAGGAAATTACCCTCTTCCCAAGATATGCACTTGGAGTGGATTCCAAGTGCCCCTTTGCGGTATAAGGCGCCCTCGATTAGTTTATATGGAGAGGAACGCATTATAAGCCGGGAATGCTCGGCTTCTTCCTCGGGCAGTGTCCCATGGGCAAGATACTGGACGAATGGTGTCATCCAGTTTGCACCTTGCTCAAGGTGGGAGATGTTACCGCACACCTCCGATGCCTCCTCTACAGATGGAATGGAGGGCTTGTATAGGTGCTCGACGAGCGCCCCTGGCGAGGTGGACATCTGAGAGGAACCGATCTTGGAGAGATGGTCGGCCAGGGAATTATCCTTCCTGGGGATGTAGAATACTTCGAAATTTCTAAAGTACCACTCCATCTTCCTCACTTCAACCAAGTAAAGCGCCATTGAGTTATCGGAACACTGATACTCCTTGTTAACTTGGTTGACGACCAACTGCGAATCGCCTCTTACAGTCAGTCGCTAGACTCTTGAAAGTGCATCGAGGCACTTATGTTATTTTGGTGATTAATGACAAACGTATATAATGACAATCTATGTAATTGTGTAAATGCTTAACTTAGTGCTTAACAAATGACAAACCTCTAATATGATTATATTGCTATGGGACTAACATGTTTGTTGCCAAGTTGAGTATTAGTCTCATCTATTTAGAGGAAAATCAAGTGGGATGGGTATGCAAAGATAAGGTATGCAATCTCGGTATCCCTTCTATATTTGTTATTGCATTCCTCTTGTGCAAATGCATAGTGAACTCCAAGTAACATGTTGATTATATATATGCACATTGGTTCATGTCATATTTAGTTGTGCATATATATTCATTTGAGTTCATTATGTGCTTTGCTTTTAGTATGCATGTATTAACTAGAGTTAAACTTCACATTGCTATAGATTGACTTGGTACATGCATGTCTTAGTTGTGTATCTTCTCATGCACTTCTCTTAGTGAAGTTTAATCTAGAGTTGGATCACATATTTACACTTATTCTAAATATTTTGCACATGTACAATTCGTGTATATTCTATCATGTGCTTCATTTAAATAAAGACTGTGATCCTTGCAATTATTTAATTGATTCATCATATTGGCAATTATCTCTGTAGTACATATAGATCAATTACATATTTATCATGATGTACTTAGTAGAAAACATTTCTTATGTCAAGTGTTTCTATTTATATTGTGCCTCTTTATATGAAACACTTGTGGTACTAATTGCTCACAAATATCAATTTATTCATATCTATTGAGCTTTTGGGACTAATACTTTTCATGAGTGGTTAGGAAAGAATTAGGTCCTGTGTGTGCATGATGACTAAGGTATCTTGGAGGATGACCGTTAAGCCGAGGTCAACAAGACGGCGGTGTCACCAAGAGTTGAGGACTAGGTCAAGATGACTTGGCGTGGAGATCATCGGAGAGGATGATAAAGTCAAGGTTGATAGGACGAGAGTCTCATAGGTGAATCGAGTCAAGTTGGTCAAGGCGAAGATGTCATCAACTATATGGTGAAGGTCTTCATGCACCGGCATTAAGAAAGAAGACGGCAAGTGACTATTTCTAGACTTGTATTATCTTTGATTTAATTTGAGTCTAAGGATTGCCATACTATTAAGAGGTATGCGACGTCGAATGACTTTTAGATGTGTCAAGTGCTCAAGTGATCCATCCTTGTGAAACTTAGAGGGAGAGAAGTGTTAGTAGAGTCGAAAAATGAGAGTTTAAGGTCTCTCTTGGATTCTTTGTAAATTCTACTCCTATCCTTTGGGATTTGGGCAATGAGATCTTGTGAGTTGTGTAGCCCTCATTCTTAGCTTTCCGTAGAGTCCAAGATCACTGAAATCGGAGTCCGAAGTAAAAAGTTATGCTCGTTTTCGTCAGGCTGCTCAGTGCTAATCCGGAGTATCAGGGTTGAGTCCGGAGTATCCGGGTTCGTCCTCTCGGTTAGGTTATCCGGAGTATCCGGGTTGAGTCCAGAGTATCCGGATTGAGTCCGGAGTATTCGGGTTGTCCAGAGTATTCGGGTTTTGCGCAGTCCAAACGGCTAGTTTTTGGGGACCTTTATTTAAAGCCCCCTCCTTCCTAATTTCAAAGTGGCCATTACCCTGTTGATTTGAGAGGCCATATCCTTGTTCTTGAGCCCCCAATACAACCCTCTACCCTTAGATCTGTAACATCCCAATTTTTGACATTTTAATTATTTAATATTATTTTATTTCAATTCATGATTTTTGTGAATTTTCTAAATTTATTTGGATTTTCTCGAGATTTATTTGAATTATTTTGAATTAAAATAAATTGCCTTTTTTGAAGATTAAATATAAAAAGAAAAGTTTAAAATAAAGTTCTGCCAAAAATATTTTATTTAAGTCCAGAATGTCTCAAAGTATTTTTCAGATTTTTTAGAATTTTTAGAGTATTTTATTATCTTAAATAAATCAAATGAATTTCTCAGATTATTTAAATTGGAAAATCCCGGAAATTCCCTTGGAACAGTATTGGGCTCGGCCCATTACTGTGCGGACCAACGTGAAACGGGAGGGGTAACATCGACTGTTGGATCGAGATCCAACGGCTATTAAGGAGCCACGTCAATTAAAGAAACCCTAACGATCACAGCCGTCGGATTCTCATCGCACGGTCCACATTAGATCTTACCGATTCAGATACCTACGATCTATTAGAGCCGTCGGATCAAGATCGTGCGGCCATGGGTCATCGTGTTCGAATCAAAGTCCCGCGCCGCCGTCTCTGAGTCGAACCCGCCGCCGCCGCCGTGTCCGAGGGGAACTTTCCTTGTTTTCTGCGCTTGGCCGGGTATTTAAGGAGCCCCAGACCTTTCCCGAGACTCACCTCGAGCCGCCGCACAAATTCCCTGCCGCATCGTCGCCGGAGTAGTGTCGTGAAGACCGCGCGAGCTCGCCGGAGTAGTCGAAGGTTTTGCCGTGTCATTGCCACCGTTAGGGAGTCTCTTCCGCCGCAACGAAGCCGGATTCGAGCTTGTCGCATCTCGCCGCACCCGAGCCGCCACCTCTTCATCGTCAGAAAGCGCCGGAACGCCGCAGCCGTGGTCGTCTTCCTCAGCTCCGGTGGACTCAAGTCGCCGCGCCTCCATTGCCGTTCGGAAGAAGTATCGACCGTCGGATCGTATGCGCCGGAGTTAAATCCACATCGCCTCGGTGCACAGTGAGTAATTCGGAAAGATTTCCACCGTTGGATTCGGATCGTAGGGTCTCGATTGAGCCACGTCATTTAAGTGCACAGTAAAGTGCTCGGGTAAGCCTTGGTCGTTCGATCGAGATCGGATGGTTACCGTTTAGCCACGTGGGCGTAAAAACAGTAAGCCGTTAGATCGATTTTCATCGGTCCAGATCTTGCCACGTGTTGTCCGTACAGCCGGGGCGGGAAAATTCGTATTTTTCTTTATAAAAATAATTCGGTTAAATATGTAAATTCAATTTAATTTATTTTCAAAATTCTAAATGCTATAACTTTTGCATACGAACTCCGATTTAGGTGATTCAAGTTCCTAAAAATTTGTAAAATTGAGATCTATCCAATGGTGATTTTTATTTGAATTTTTGAGTTCATTTGTTCTTTGGTTTTGGTGTTTATTTGCTATTTCTTCTCGATTCGCGTAGACGTTGAATTGTGCGAGGCTTCGGAGGAGGAATTTACAACTCAGGAAGCATCTTTAGACCAAGACCAGGAGCTTAAGAAAGGCAAGTTGTGCTTTGATCATGTTGCACCTATGTTTGCAAAATTGCTATTTTGATTTACTTTATTGCATGATATTTTATGTGTACAAATGATTTTAACTTAACTTTGGGATTTGCTAATGTACCCTTTGAGTTACACCCTACCTTGTTATTTGTATGCCATAAAGCACTTGTCACCTTAGCTAGGTTGGTTCACTATAGTTGGTTAATACTAAAATCAACATGGATGGTTAGACCGGAATAGAATTGCTTAGCTATGCCACGTCATCACATGTACATGAAATGTGGATTATTAATTTTGACTAATGGAATATGGAACCATAATGATAATTTGTGTGTCATGTGTGGTCACACAAAGATATTGAGTTGTCGTGGCGGGGAGGTCACACAACGATGTTGATTTGTGAGTAGCACGTGGTGCTTGGTAACCAACCGGGGTTTAATCATTTTGGATTGAAGCAAGTGGAAGGGGCAAGTGTGCCAGGGTGGGCTCAGTGGAGCTGAGGGTATGTGTAAGTCTTGATTTAATCAATCCTAAGGACTTAACCTTGCGAGTCTTTGACCTGAGTCAATCATGCAACCACATGTTCATTATGGGGCAACCTAGTGACTAATTTGCAAATGCTTAACTTGAGTGCTATCGTAGTGGTGTGAGTCCTGCACGGAGAAACTCACATGGCGCAAGAGGGGGCCTGTTGTGGTGGTGTAACCCTTGATGTTGAAACCTCGTGGGTAGCACCGGGTTAAGAGGATGCATTGTAAAGGCTTTGTTATAATCATTACCTGTGTGGTGCATGGTTATATCATGTGGGTAAAGTGCATAACCTCTGCAGAGTGTACAAACTATTAGGATAGCCGTGCTCACTAGATTGAGCAATGCTCGAATTACAAATCAAGGGTAGTTAATTAAAATGGACAATCTGGAAGGGATGGCAGGATGCCATGTGGATAATGGAACTTGACTTAGGATGGAAAACTTGGGTTTATTTGAGAATTCTTGAATCTATTTACTTGTTATTATTTGTTTCTTGTCTTTTCAATCTATGTAATGTATGTGTTCTTAAATGCCGCTTTATTGCAAATGAACCCTTAGCCTTTCCTTTGGAATAAGCACGCATATAGCTATGATAGCATTGCATTTTGTGCACAACTTGTTGAGTACGTGTTGGTGTACTCACCCTTGCTTAATGACCAACAACAATGGAGGAGTCATCATCGTTATTGGAAGAGGACTTTCTGGTGGATGCGAGTCACTTGGCCAATCCTTGTCAGTCGCCTGTGGTGTGCTGATGGGACATCTACGTCTTTTGCTATACTTTCCGCTACATTTGTTCAAGTTTACTTTCAGTCTAGCCCATGTGGCTGAATAATTGCAAGTGATCATAAGATCATACACTAGTTATATTCAATAAATAAAGTCTTATTATTCTTATCGTTGTGTATGATATGATGCTTACTGATGTTAAGCTGTGTGCACTAGCAATTGATCCTGGGACTAGTGCGGTAAAACACAGTGGATTCAAATTGGTGAATTCGGGTCCTTACAGAGGTGGTATCAGAGCATAGTGACTGTAGATCTTGGCCCTAGTGAGCATAGTGGTATCTTAGGGAGTCCAAAAATATTTTCTAAACGAAAAACCACAATTTGATTAATACAACACTCTCAACTCATCTTATTCTCTGCTCCTTACCTTTGCTGAAATCTACCTTAAATTTTTCGGAGAAGCCATCTGAAGATGGAAAACTTATCTATTTCTCTTTTAAATAGATGAGGAGGACATAGTCATACGTAGAGTGCGAGGGTGGCTACGCAACAGAGTTCTGGAGAGTGCTCCAAGTTTTGGGAGGTTTCGCCAAACCAACGTATCAAGGCCGAAGTTGGATCGTCAACGGAGCCACGAGAGGAATGGTGTGCAAGCTTCGATCTCGCCAGAGACGGTGAGAGAGCAAGCCAACCTATCAAGATCATCAAAGGAGAAGAGCCACTTGGGAGATCGGTATCCAGGAGGCATCACGACTTGCTCTACGGAGGATCTGCTACGACTACTACCAGGAGCTGGAAGACACGGTGTTTCGACTCCACCCCATGGTTCGAGACTCTTGGCGTTCATACGTCACCCGGAAGGAGGATGCTACCGCGGTGCACTTAGCACGATTCTACAAACTGTTCAAGAGACTCATGTCAACGACATCGACACGAATTAAGGGCGATCACTGAAGCACTCAGAGTTGCGGAGAAGGAACTGCACGAGACCCGAGTAGCTTACGAGGAGAGAATCATGGAGCTCGAGGAGTCATTACAAGAGAGAGGTCGCGCTACACCAACATCATCAGAGGAGATGAAGTCTGAGTTCGAGGAGCCAGAAGCGTCACCAGTTGCGGGACACCGAGGTCAGTTCGCTCCAGCACCAGCTCACCCACCAGGATGGCTCGAGGAATGAGAGTCTTAGTTTAAGTTGAGACTCAAGTATTGAGTCGCGTAAATAGAATAGTCTTACCCAAATGTAATAGACGTTAAGGATTGAGTGTTTAGTTTGGATTTTAATGCTTGCTGAGTGTGCAGTATGTGTTGCAAAGCTTTTAGGCTTTTGTAAGCAACCATACCAAGTTAATTAATAAAGATATAAGGTTTTGGGTTTAACCTATTTCCCCCGCATTAGGAATTCTTACATCTTATCTATGCTAATTCTACCTCTCCTAACCTAAAAACAAACCAAACAGATGGTGAATACTCGCGGTAACAATGGAGCTTCAGGAAGTGGCCTTCGTCGGAATGATGAGTTCAATGATGGAACGCCACTGCAGCCATCACCACCAGTGGATATGCAGAACTTGGGAGCTTTTATAGCCGCGCAAACTCAACTCATGCAAACGATGATGCAACAAGCAGAACATGACCAATCAAGCCGTAGGCAACACCAACATGCAACAAGGCAACAATGGGCCGCGTTCTCATTCTAAATCGCCGATTATGAGAACCCGTCCTCCAACATTCTCAGGCAATGCTAATCCTTTGGAGGCCGATGATTGGTTGAGAACCATTGAGAGGAAATTGCACATCACGCAGTGTGAAGGAAATGAGAAAGTGCTGTATGCTTCACACCAGCTAGAAGGGACTGCCGCAGAATGGTGGGAGAACTATTGCGCAGCACATGAAGCCCCACAGGAAATTACTTGGGAGGAGTTTTCAGCTGCCTTCCGTCAGTATCATGTACCTGAAAGAATGATGGACCTCAAAAAGGAAGAGTTTAGAGCTCTGAAACAAGGAGGCTAGTCGGTGGCAGAATACTTTAACAAGTTTACTCAGTTAGCACGATATGCACCAGAAGATGTAGCTACGGATAAAGCTAGATAGTCCCGTTTCTTGAAAGGTTTAGCTTCTAGATTACAGGTGGGACTGATCACCCACAACTTCCCTGATTTTCAGGAGTTAGTTAATAAAGCTTTAATCCTTGAGGATAAGCGTAAGGAATTGGGTGAAGATCGTAAGCGCAGGATGGCTAGTCAAGCGGAACGACCTAATCAGTTTAGATTAAGGATGACACCGCAACAGTTTGCCAAAATTCAACCCCAGTGGATCAACAAGACATCAACTCCATCATCTCGCCCCACTAATCAGAATTTTCAAACACCAGCACCAGGAAATAATGCACCGGCAGGAAGTTAGCAAACCGCTGTCAAGAAATGTTTCTCTTGTAACGAGCCAGGACATTTCGCTAATAAGTGTCCGAAGAAGGAAAATGTTACTCCAGTTCACTTCAATCTGGGTACTACTCCAGCTAAAGCCCGAAAGAATAGGAAGCAATCGAGTACTGTAAGCGATCGGAGCGTCGCCTCAAACGACAACGTGTGGAAGGATCAATCACATCACGACAGATGAGGTCCAGGACGCCGTGGAAGTTGTGCTGGAAATACCCGACATCGATACCGCCGCTGAACCGCAAGAAGACGACTCTCTCTTCGCTAACCAAAATCAGGTGAACGAAGATAGCTATCCAAGAGCCTGCAATCCTCCGTTCGATATTTGCGGTGAAGGCTGTGAAGATGAGGATTAGACAGACAGAAACGCGTTTTCCCCAGTAGTTACTTAGTCTAAAGTTTAGTTGCTAGTTTAATGTCCCCGTTACTGTATGGCCCACGGTTCCAACTCTTGTAATAAATGGATATGTCGGACAGTGCTCCGAATTTAATTTTGAAATGCTGCTTAGTTATGGTCCAAATTACTATGATCCTGCGTACCAGCTATTGACCTAGTTGAGACATGAATATGATGAATAAGGTGTTCATGGAATATTTGGATAAATTTGTAGTTGTCTTTATAGACGATATCCTGGTGTATTCTAAGTCAGAAGAAGAGCATGCTGAACATTTGAGATTGGTTTTGGAGAAGTTGCGAGAACAACAGCTGTATGCCAAATTCAGTAAATGTGATTTCTGGAAGAAGAAGGTGGAATTCCTTGGCCATGTGATAACCGCTAAAGGAGTTGCCGTGGACCCAAGTAAAGTGGAAGCTGAATTGCATTGGGAACCGCCGAAGGCAGTTACCCAAATCTGTAGTTTTCTGGGAATGGCGGGATATTACCGTCGGTTCATAGAAGGATTCTCAACGATTGCGAGGCCCCTTATACAATTGTTAAAGAAAGAAAAGAAGTTTGCATGGACGCTAGAGTGCGAAAAGAGTTTTGAGGAGTTAAAGAAGCGATTAACATCTGCACCGGTGTTAGTATTGCTAGATGTGCAGTGTGGCTTTGACATTTATTGTGATCGTCAAAGGCGAGACTTGGTTGCGTTTTAATGCAGAATGGCAAGGTTGTAGCCTACGCGTCAAAGGCGATTGAGGCGCATGAAGGAAATTATCCGACGCATGACACGGAGTTAGCGGTATAGTGCATGCTTTAAAGATATGGCGTCATTATCTCATTGAAAATAGATGCGAGATATATACAGATCATAAGAGCTTGAAGTACATATTTACCCAGTTAGACCTTAACATGAGGCAGAGGAGATGGCTAGAACTAATTAAGGATTATAATGTCGGAATCCATTATCATCCCGGGAAAGCTAACGTAGTAGCTGATGCTTTGAGTCGTAAAGGCCACAGTGTAAATTCGTTAATAGCCAGCGATCAACCGGAGTTATGTGAGGAATTTCAGAAGCTGAGATTGGAAGTTGTACCGCAAGGATTTGTAGCTGCCCTGGAAGTAAAGCCAACCCTTGAGGATCAAATCAAGGAAAGGCAAAGTAATGATGAGAGGATCAGCAGGATCAAGGCTAAGAAGGAAGAGGGTTTAGCCGAAGATTTCTCGATAGATGAGCAAGGAACCCTATGGTTTAAAGGTCGGATTTGTGTGCCAAATGAGAAGGAACTTAAGCAATTGATTCTTGAGGAAGCACACGATTCTAAGTATTCTACTCATCCCGGAAGTGCCAAGATGTACCAGGACCTTAAGAAGAAATTTTGGTGGCCAAGTATGAAGCGTGAAGTGGCAGAGCATGTTGCATTATGTGATGTATGTCAGAGGGTAAAGGCAATGCATCAAAAGCCTGCTGGATTGTTACAGCCATTGAAGATTCCAGAATGGAAATGGGAAGAGATTGGTATAGATTTTATCACGGGATTGCCCAAGACTCAAAGGGGTTATGATTCCATATGGGTCATCATTGATCGGTTGACTAAGGTTGCTCACTTTATTCCAGTGAAGACAACCTATTCAGGGGATCGATTAACAGAGTTATATATGTCAAGAATAGTATGTTTACATGGTGTGCCTAAGAAGATCGTATCGGATCGTGGTACCCAATTTACCTCAAGATTTTGGGATAAATTGCATGAAGCAATGGGAACTCGTCTGAATTTCAGTACCGCTTACCATCCACAGACAGATGGTCGGACAGAAAGAGTTAATCAGATTTTAGAGGATATGTTGAGAGCTTGTGCGATATCGTACAGTACATCTTGGGATAAATGTTTTCCATATGCAGAGTTCAGTTATAACAATAGTTACCAGGCTAGTTTGCAAATGTCACCATTTGAAGCCTTATATGGTCGTGCTTGTCGTACCCCGTTAAATTGGAGTGAAACGGGGGAGCGTTCGGTATTTGGGCCTGAGTTGCTTAGAGAGGCTGAGAAGCAAGTTGCCATGATTAGAGAAAGACTAAGAACAACCCAGTCAAGGCAGAAGAGTTATGCTGATAATCGTCGTCGTGAATTGAGTTTCGAACCTAATGATTTTGTGTATCTCAAAGTCACTCCCTTGAAAGGTGTAAAAAGGTTCAATGTCAAAGGGAAACTTGCACCTAGGTATGTTGGACCATTTAAGATCTTAAGCCGCCGAGGAGAGGTTGCGTATCAGTTGGAGTTGCCACAGTCATTAGCAGGAGTCCATGATGTGTTTCACGTGTCGCAACTTAAGAAATGTCTCAGAGTACCAGCAGAACAAACGCCGTTAGAAGCTATTGAATTGCAAGAAGACTTGACCTACAAAGAGCAGCCGACTAAGATTTTGGATGTGATGGAGCGTAGGACCAGAAATAAGTCCACTCGCTTTTGCAGAGTTCAATGGAGTAATCATACGGAAAATGAAGCAACCTGGGAGCGTGAAGAAGATCTGAAGGAAGAATTCCGAAACCTATTCTCTAGCTAGCCCTAAATCTCGGGGTCGAGATTCCATTAAGGGGGGAGGTTTGTAACATCCCAATTTTTGACATTTTAATTATTTAATATTATTTTATTTCAATTCATGATTTTTGTGAATTTTCTGAATTTATTTGGATTTTCTAAGATTTATTTGAATTATTTTGAATTAAAATAAATTGCCTTTTGTTGAAGATTAAATATAAAAAGAAAAGTTTAAAATAAAGTTCTACCAAAAATATTTTATTTAAGTCCAGAATGTCTCAAAGTATTTTTGAGATTTTTCTTGGAATTTTTAGAGTATTTTTATTATCTTAAATAAATCAAATGAATTTCTCGAATTGTTTAAATTGGAAAATCCCGGAAATTCCCTTGGAACAGTATTGGGCTCGGCCCATTACTGTGCGGACCAACGTGAAATGGGAGGGGTAACATCGACCATTGGATCGAGACCCAACGGCCATTAAGGAGCTACTCAATTAAAGAAACCCTAACGATCACAGCCGTCGGATTCTCATCGCACGGTCCACGTTAGATCTTACCGATTCGGATACCTACGATCTATTAGAGCTGTCGGATCAAGATCGTGCGGCCATGGGTCATCGTGTTCGAATCAAACTCCCGCGCCGCCGTCTCCGAGTCGAACCTGCCGCCGCCGCCGTGTCCGAGGGGAACTTTCCTTGTTTTCCGCGCTTGGCCGGGTATTTAAGGAGCTCCAGACCTTTCCCGAGACTCACCTCGAGCCACCGCACAAATTCCCTGCCGCATCGTCGCTGGAGGAGCGCCGTGAAGACCGCGCGAGCTCGCCGGAGTAGTCGAAGGTTTCGCCGCGTCATTGCCACCGTTAGGGAGTCTCTTCCGCCGCAACGAAGCCGGATTCGAGCTTGTCGCATCTCGCCGCACCCGAGCCGCCACCTCTTCGTCGTCAGAAAGCGCCGGAACGCCGCAGCCGTGGTCGTCTTCCTCAGCTCCGGTGGGCTCAAGTCGCCGCGCCTCCATTGCCGTTCGGAAGAAGTATCGACCGTCGGATCGCCGTCGCACGCCCGGAGTTCGTCCACGTCGCCTCAGTGCACAGTGAGTAATTCGGTAAGATTTCCACCGTTGGATTCGGATCGTAGGGTCACGATTGAGCCACGTCATTTAAGTGCACAGTAAAGTGCTCGGGTAAGCCATGGCCGTTCGATCGAGATCGGATGGTTACCATTTAGCCATGTGGGTGTAAAAACAGTAAGCCGTTAGATCGGTTTTCATCGGTCCAGATTTTTCCACGTGTTGTCCGTACAGCCGGGGCGGGAAAATTCGTATTTTTCTTTATAAAAATAATTCGGTTAAATCTGTAAATTCAATTTAATTTATTTTCAAAATTCTAAATGCTATAACTTTTGCATACGAACTCCGATTTCGGTGATTCAAGTTCCTAAAAATTTGTAAAATTGAGATATATCCAATGGTGATTTTTATTTGAATTTTTGAGTTCATTTGTTCTTTAGTTTTGGTATTTATTTGCTATTTCTTCTCGATTCGCGTAGACGTTGAATTGTGCGAGGCTTCGGAGGAGGAATTTACAACTCAGGAAACATCTTTAGACCAAGACCAGGAGCTTAAGCAAGGCAAGTTGTGCTTTGATCATGTTGCACCCATGTTTGCAAAATTGCTATTTTCATTTACTTTATTGCATGATATTTTATGTGTACAAATGATTTTAACTTAACTTTGGGATTAGCTAATGTACCCTTTGAGTTACACCTTGTTATTTGTATGGCATAAACCACTTGTCACCTTAGGTTGGTTCACTATAGTTGGTTAATACTAAAATCAACATGGATGGTTAGACCGGAATAGAATTGCTTAGCTATGCCACGTCATCACTTGTACATGAAATGTGGATTATTAATTTTGACTAATGGAATATGGAACCATAATGATAATTTGTGTGTCATGTGTGGTCACACAAAGAGATTGAGTTGTCGTGGCGGGGAGGTCACACAACGATGTTGATTTGTGAGTAGCACGTGGTGCTTGGTAACCAACTGGGGTTTAATCATTTTGGATTGAAGCAAGCGGAAGGGGCAAGTGTGCCAGGGTGGGCTCAGTGGAGCTGAGGGTATGTGTAAGTCTTGCTTTAATCAATCCTAAGGACTTAACCTTACGAGTCTTTGACCTGAGTCAATCATGCAACCACATGTCTGTTATGGGGCAGTCTAGCTGACTAATTTGCAAATGCTTAACTTGAGTGCTATCGTGGTGGTGTGAGTCCGGGTGTACGGAGAAACTCACATGGCACAAGAGGGGGGCCCTGTTGTGGTGGTGTAACCCCTCGGTGTTGAAACCTCAGCGGGTAGCACTGGGTTAAGAGGATGCATTGTAAAGGCTTTGTTTTAATCATTCTCCTGCGTGGTGCATGGTTATATCATATGGGTAAAGTGCATAACCTCTGCAGAGTGTACAAACTATTCGGATAGCCGTGTTTCACAGTATTGAGCAATGCTCGGGAATTACAAATCAAGGGTAGTTAATTAAAATGGACAATCGAAGGGATGGCAGGATGCCATGTGGATAATGGAACTTGACTTAGGATGGAAAACTTGGGTTTATTTGAGAATCACTGAATCTATTTACTTGTTATTATTTGTTTTACTGTCTTTTCAATCTATGTAATGTATGTGTTCTTAAATGCTGCTTTATTGCAAATGAACCCTTAGCCTTTCCTTTGGAATAAGCCTGCATATAGCTATGATAGCATTGCATTTTGTGCACAACTTGTTGAGTACGTGTTGGTGTACTCACCCTTGCTTAACAACCAACAACAGTGGAGGAGTCATCATCGTTATTGGAGGAGGACTTTCAAGTGGACGCGAGTCACTAGGCCAATCCTTGTCAGTCGCCTGTAGTGTGCTGATGGGACATCTACGTCTTTTGCTATACTTTCCGCTGCATTTGTTCAAGTTTACTTTCAGTCTAGCCCATGTGGCTGAATAATTGCAAGTGATCATAAGATCATACACTAGTTATATTCAATAAATAAAGTCTTATTATTCTTATCGTTGTGTATGATATGATGCTTACCGATGTTAAGCTGTGTGCACTAGCGATTGATCCTAGGACTAGTGCGGTAAAACACAGTGGATTCGAATTGGTGAATTCGGGTCCTTACAAGATCTAAGTGATCCCCTTGGTGAGAAGGGTTGGGAAGAGTTTGAGGAGTGAGGTGTTAGGGTTGAGTGGGATTTGAGTTGTTGAGCACTTGAGTTCATCTCCAAGTTGTTCTTCGTGAGCATTTGTTACCCTTGGAGATTGAGGACTCCTAGACGGCTAGGAGGTTGCCTACGAGCCACCGGTGCTTTGTGTGGTTGGCCGTGGGAAGTTTGTGAAGGCCGATTCTGCCTTCGTACGGGAAGGAATCAAGGAGTAAATACTGGCGAGTGCATTTGTGCAACACTGGGAGGAAGAGGGTTCAAAGAGACCCCGACTCAAGTGTGACCGAGCCGCCTCAACGGAGACGTAGGATCCCCTCAAGGATCCAAACTTCGGGTGAAAAATCTTCGTCTACATGCTTGCTTCTTATTCTTGTTAAAGTATTTGTTTTGAATCTTGAAATTGCCCGATCTACTTTTCTACTGAGTTTGGCTCTAGATCCATACTTGTTCCAGGTATCTGGTAGTGCTTAGATTCTTTGTATTCAAGTAGTTTGCTTAAAAGTTGAAGAGATTTGAAATCTCATCTCGAGGTACCTAACCCGGAGTATCCGCACAGCTCATACCGGATGATCCATATATACCAGAGTATCCAGACTTATACTCAGATAGTCCGGGCTGATCACCTCGGGAAAATTTAATTCCACTGAAAAAAATTTTAATTCACCTATTCACCCCCTCTAGGCGACATCCTTGGTCCTTTTAACTCCGAGCGCTTTGCACGCTTGTAGCCCGGCCAGGAGGCCTTCATACTCCGTCGCGTTGTTGGTCGCGGCGAAGTGTAATTGGATGACGTACTGGAGTTGATCCCCTTGAGGGGATACCAGCACGACACCAACCCCCGAGCGTTCGTAAGTTCAGGATCCGTCGAAGTACATGGTCCAACGACCATCTTCAGACCCGCCAGGCTCAACAGCGGGTGGCACTGGATTCGTCCATTCCGCTACAAAGTCTGTCAGAATCTAGGATTTGATCGCCGTGCGAACCGAGAAGTGGATATCGAACTCAGCGAGCTCCATGGCCCACTTCGCTATTCGATCGCCGGCATCTTGATTTCTTAGGATCTCCCTAAGTGGAAAGTTAGTCGGAATGATGACCTTATGGGCTTGAAAGTAGTGGCGCAGCTTCCTCGAAGCCACGAGCAGCGAGTACAAGACCTTCTGGACCTCAGAGTACTGCTCCTTTGGTCCGTGCAAAACCTCATTGACATAGTAGATCGGTCGCTGCGCCCCGTCTCGTTCGACTATCAACACCGCGCTTATGGCCTGGGGAGTCGCCACAAGGTATAACAGAAGCGACTCCCCCGACCTTGGTGTGGCTAAGACAGGTGGGCTAGACAGGTACTGCTTTAGCTCCTCGAAGGAGCAGTTAGCTTCTTCTATCCATGCAAAGCCCTCGTGCCTGCGTAGCGCCTTGAAGAAAGGCAGCCCGCGCTCACCCGACCGGGAAATAAAGCGACTCAGAGCCGCCATACGTCTGGTCAAGGCTTGGACCTCCTTTACACAACTCGGAGGCCGCAATCTTTCAATGGCTTCAATTTTCTCCGGGTTGGCCCCGATGCCTTGCGGCCCGATTATGTAGCTGAGCACTTTGCCTGCTCTCACCCTGAAGACACACTTTTCAGGATTAAGTTTTATTCGATGTCTATTGAGGTTACAAAATGTTTCCTCAAGGTAGGCTACATGACCTGAGGCGAGCCTACTTTTCACCACAATGTCATCTACATACACCTCCAGATTTCGGCCTATCTGATCTGGGAAGGTCTTCTGCATTAGGCGTTGGAAAGTCGCTCTAACATTCCTCAGACCAAAAGACATGGTCGTGTAGCAGAGCGTGCCGAACGGCGTGATGAAGGAAATCTTCCCTTCATCTTCAGGGGACAGGCTAATCTGGTGGTAGCCTGAGTAGGCATCCAGAAAGCTCATCACCTGGGACTCCGCCATCGCGTCGACCAGCTGGTCTATGCGCGGTAGTGGAAAATTATCTTTGGGGCAAGCGGCGTTCAGGTCGGTGTGGTCGACACACATACGCCACTTGCCACCCTTCTTCTTGACAATGACCGGATTCGCCAGCCACTCCGAATGCTCAACTTCTCAGATGAAGTCGGCTTTAAGAAGTTTGTGGAATTCATCCCGGATGATCGCTCGCTTCTCGGGAAAACGATGAGCTTCTAAGCGCATGTGCTTTTATCGGGCGAACAACTAGCTCAGGCTCAATTACTTTCCTTGGGACACCGGGCATGTTGGACGGTTCCCAGGCAAACACGTCCGCGCTCTTTCGGAGGAAAGTAATGAGCTCGAGTTCCTATTTGAGATCTAAGGAAGACCCCAAATGCACGACCTTGGCCGGATCCATGCTGCTCAGCGGGACCGCCTTGGTTTCTCCTTCAGGCTGGAGGGCGACTTTTGGCCGGGAGGGCATCGGCTCTTGGTTGGGGCCACGTTGAGGCAGCTGCCCGACCATGTCGAGCGACTTCTCATCACAGTTCAAGGCTGCCTTATGGTCCCCCTTAATGGTGATGACACCTTTTGGACCGGGAACCTTCAGACACTGATTAGCGTGATGCGCGGTGACCATGAACTTAGAGAGGGCCGGCCTGCCGAGGATGGCATTGTAGGCCGATTTGAAGTCGATGACCTCGAATGTGATCATCTCAGTTCGGATGTTGCTTGGGCTCCCGAACGTGACGGGCAATTTGATCTGGCCAAGGGGCTTGATTGAAGTGCCCGGGACGATCCCGAAGAACGGGACCGCTATGGCTTTTATCTTGGACCGAGGAACTTGCATCTCGTCCAGGACCTTAGCGGATATGAGATCCAGGGAGCTCCCACCATCGACGAGAACCCGCCCCACCTTAGCATTGCTGATGGTCGGGCTCACGACCAATGGGAGTTTCTGAGGCTTGGTCATTCCAAGGAGACAATCACCCTTGGAGAAAGTAATAGACAGCTCGGACCGCCTGAGCTGCTGCACGGGGGGCTTGCCTTGAACAATGTGGTATACCTCCCGCGCTGCCTCCTTCAGGTCCCTGCGGGACTTATACGCCGAGGAGCCCCCGAATATAACTGCTATGTGGTTATGGGGCTCCTGATACTCCATGTCATCGTCCTCGTCCGCAGGACCCTTGCCCTTGCTGCTCTCCCCTTTTACCGGGAGCGTAGGCATGGGACCCTTGCCATTGTAGAACTTCTCCAAGCGGAACGCCCAGGTTCGACAATTGCGGCGTCGTGCCTGACGCTGATGAAGCGAGGCGAGAGTGGTCGCCTCAAGGCGACTCGCCGCGCGGACTCGGGTCGTTGTGACCTTGGTCGTTGCGCCGAGGGGATGGCCGGCCCCTCCCGCGTCTGGGCTCCTGAGCCGGTGGAGCCCGCAGCAGGCGATGCTCGATGGCGGCCACCACACCCGGTGCAGATGACCTCTTCTTCTTCTTGATCTTTTTCTCCACGGAGCCTGGGTGCTTCTTGCTCGAGGAGTCTTCCAGGCCCGGGTGAGGCGACAGCTTGCCTTCGTCCAGCATCTTTTTCCATTGGACTGCCTCATCGGCATTCGCATATCGGTCAGCCATACGGAATAGCTCATTAGCCGAAAGATCTGGGTGAATCTCCAGATCCTGCGTGAAGCGGATGTCACGGACCCCGAACTTGAAAGCCTGAACGACCGCCTCATCTGAAATGCTTGGAATGGAATTCCTCACCTTGATGAATCTTTGGAGGAAGTTCCTCAAGGGCTCTTTTTCAGTCTGGATCAACCGCTCGAGGTCGCTCTCCTTGCTCAGACGAGTGTAACAGCTCTGGAAATTCGCCCGGAGCACTTCACTAAGCTGCCTCCACGAGTGGATTGACCCCTCCTTCTGATTGAAGAGCCAAGTCTTGGCAGAACCGTCGAGGACCGTGGGGAGGAAGTTAGCCATAACTCCCTCATCCCCCCAGCGGCCAGAATGGTGGTGGAGTAGATCGAGAGGAACTCATCCAGATTTTGGGTTCCGTTGAACCTCTCAATGTGGCCGGGCTTGAACTTGCTCGGCCACGAAACGTCGCGGAGGGACGCCGAGAAGGCCCGGCATCCAAACGCCAGGCTATTGTGGTAACCCCTTCGGGCATGGTGACCATGGTGGTTGCCTTCGCGATGGTCCCCTATGCGCGGACCAAGGCGAGAGAATGCTCCTCCATATCGGCGTGACGGAGATCGCCCCGAGGTAGAACACTCGGTACTACCGTAGTCAGACCGAGCGTGCCCTCGATCCCGCGAGGCCGTTCGGGAACTGCTCCGAACGCCCTCTCGGCACCGATCTTGCTTCTCGCGGTCCTCCCGAGTAGGACTTCGGGAGGCACCGTGACGGGAGCGAACAGGGGAATGATGCTTGTGGTCCCAGGAAACACTCCGGGCCTCTTCACCGCCAAGGGACCCTGAAAGTCTCATGTCGGCGGTGAGCTTTTCTATATTCTCAGCCACGACCGAGCCCATGGCTTCTAGGTCCGCCTGACCAGGGAAGTTTTAGAAATTATGCACGACCGTCGCCATGGCCCGCAGCCGCTCGGCGCTCTGGGGAGTAGGAGGGGGTAATTGTCAGGACCCGAATATGCAAATCCGGACCCTCTGTGTATACTGCACTAGTCCAGGATCATGCTAGTGCACACAGGCTCAACATTAGTGAATATCACAATCATACACAGCAGAAATAAGATAAAAGACATTATATGTTTAAATATTACTAGTTGAATGACCTTATGGTCAACTTACTTAACAATGCCTCACAAGGCTGAACAACAAATTGAACTGCAGCAGAAATGAAGACGTAGGTAACCCCTCAGTATACCACAGGCAACTGACAAGGCTCGCACCCTAAGCATTCGTCCCTTCATGGTACACCTTCTTCAGCATTGGTGATGTTGTAGGCATGGGTGAGTACATAAAGCACTCAACAAGTTGTGCACAGAATGCAATTCTAACATATCTATATGCAAGGCTTATTCCAAAGGAACGGCTGACAAGGCTATTTGCAGTAAAGCAACATTTATGAACAAGTACAATATATAGATTGAAAAGATAGTAATAAAACAAATAACAATAATAGATAGATTCAGTATTTCTCAAGTAAACAAAGTTTCCAATCCTAAGTCAAGATTCAACCTCCCATGGCAACCTGCCATCCACCCCAAGTTTTATTTTGCAAAAGTCTAATCCCTTGATTGTAATCCCCGAGCATTGCTCAATACTGTGAGCACGGCTATCCGAATAGTTTGTACACTCTGCAGAGGTTATGCACTTTACTCACACGACATGATCATCTCTTGTTGCCAAGCTATTAGCACACTTCCTTTGGTGTGCCGGCAAAGAATCATGACAAAGCCTTTACAATGCTCTGTCTTAACTCGGTACCACCCGCTAAGGTTTCAACACTGAAGGGACTGGTTACCACAATAGGGCCCCCCTCTTGCGCCATCTGGGTTCATTAAAAAGGGTGAACCCCACCACCACTGGTAGTACTAAGACTAAGACATTGCAAATTAGTCAGCTAGGCTGCCCCATAACAGACATGTGGTTGCATGATTGACTCAGGTCAAAGGCTCGCAAGGTGTCCTTAGGGTTGATCAAAGCAAGACTTGCACGTACCCTTTGCCCATCGGGCCCACCCAGGCACACTTGCCCTTGCCACTTGCTCCGATCTGAAATCATAACCACCCTAGTTGATTACCAAGCACCTCGTGCCATCAACAAGTCAATATCGTTGCGTGACATCCATCGCCACAACAACTCAATCTCATCGTGTGATCACACATGACACACCAATTCACAACATTGTTCCATATTCCATTAGTCAAGATTATTTATCATTGATTCAAGTACATGTGATGGCGTGGCATGGCTAAGCAATCTAATCCGTTCTAACCATCCCATGTTGATCTTATTATTGATCAACTATAGTGAACCAATCTAGGGTGACAAGTGGATCATGGCATACAATCGACAAGGTAGGGTGTAATTCAAAGGGTATGATATCTAAATCCCAAACTAGGTTGAAATCATTTATACGCATGAAATAATATGCAATAAGGTAAAACAAAATAGCAATTTTGCAAACATGGGTTCAACATGATCAAAGCACAACTTGCCTTAGGAAAACCCTCATCCATGCTCTGGACCTTGGTCTTGAGTTGATAAATATTCCCCGGTTGCATCGCACAATTTATCGTCTACGCGAAACGAAAGAGAATGCCAAATAAATACCAAAATAGAGAGCAAACAAACTCTAAAAATAAAATAAAATTCACCAATAGATAGATCTCAATTTTATAAATTTTTAGAAATCTGAATCACCTCAATCGGAGTTCGTATGAGGGAGAACGAGCCCTCGGAAGATTCAAATTCATGAAAATTCATAAAATCGGAAAATCAATTAATAACCGAATTATTTTTATAAAAGAAAATACGATTTAATGCGTCAGCTGACGTCAGTATGGACCCGAGCCAATCAGAACACGACACGTGGCCCTCGGTCTATGGACCCGGTCCATGGGACTGCTTCGGCCCACCGTGAACCCGGTCCACACTGAACTGGTTCACCGACAGATGGGCCCCACGCTGCTGACGTGCACGCACATGCATGCAGGTGACTCGACGGTGACGCAGCACTCGTGCAATGCCAGATCGGCACCACGCCAACGACCGTGTCCACCTGGCGCCACACGTCAACCCGATGCTCATCCACATCGGCCGTCGGCGCGCGCGGCCCTAGGGTCGCCGGCGACTGGCAGGAAGGGTACCTACGGACTCTTCTTGACGTCGTGGATCTGATGACACGGCTGGCTTCCTCTCCCGGTCACCAGAACAGTGGCGGCATGAGCTTCTTCCTCGGTGGTGGTGACCCACTTGGTGATCTTCCCCAAGCGGTATTCCGCTGAAAGACGCAGCGCGCACAGGATGCTCCTTGACGCGACGAGTGCGAAGGTCTGGCTGGCGACTTGAGATGGTGACCGATGGTGGCTAACCGGTGAAGCAAAGCTTTCGGCGGCCCTTCCAGAAAAACTTCGATTGCGGCGGCTGCGCGGCGACTCTCGGGCTAGGGCTTGGGTCTTTGGCTCCTTGCTGCATTGCGCACCCGGTGTTCCCTTTAAATAGTGCGCGGCGGCTGAGTATTGCGCGATTCAGTGAAGAGTCCGCGGCGGATTCAGCGGGGGTCGGTGGAGTCCAGCTCGGAGACGGGCGAAGAAGACGTCGCGATGCCGTCCACCTGTCGCATTCGACGGTCACGATTCCCGGGCAGATTCGATCTTATCTGCATGCGCGATACGCTAACGACCGAGATCTGCTAGAGTCCCGAACCGGTACACGACAATCTCTACCGTTGATCTAAATACGACGGCTACGTTTTGATGATGGGTCTCCTGTAGCGATCGATCTCCAACGCTCATCCACGAATCTGATGGCTGAGGTGCAATACGGGCTAGGTTTAATGCGAGCGCTTGGATCGGGATCCAACGGCTAAGGTGCAGGCTTCTAGAAGGTGGCCGCACGCGCGCTTACACTCGGGCAGGCGTGTAAAGGTCGGGCTTCGCCCAAGATCGCTCATTACTTAATCTCTGGTTTTGATTTAAAGTAATTAGAGAAAATACTTTGATTTATTTAAGGCAGCAAAAATACCAAGAAAATTCCCAGAAAAATCTCAAAAATACTTTGAGACATTCTGGACTCAAATAAAATATTTTTATAAAAACCTTATTTTAAACTTATCTATTTATAATTAATCTTTGGCAAAAGCAATATACTTTAATTTAAAATAATTCAAATAAATCTCAGAAAATCCAATTAAATCTGAAAAATTCATAAAAAGAACGAATTGCCATAAAATACTATTAACTAAATAAAAAGCCAAAATTTAGGATGTTACAATGATCTTGGCTGGTGATCGCGCACATGCTCCGCAGAGCGGTGCTCGAAGGGATCTTCGCGAGCCAAGTTTTCAGCCCTGGCGCTTGCCTTTCCGTGAGTTCGGCGGCGGATGCTCACCAGGGTCCTGTCTAGGGACAGCTCCGGACGATCCTTGGCCGCTTCACGCTGATGACGACGAGCAGCCCCCGAGGATTCAACCTTGGGATCTTCTTCTCTTCCCACCATATTGACACTGCGGGAGCACAGAGACCGTGAGGTCGACATCATGGTGTCTGAGCTCAGGACGGTCAGGGACGCCCGGACCGTCGCGCTGCAGCGAGTGGAGGAAATGCTCTCGCACTGCAGCCACTAGGGAAAGACTCCCGGACTCGATGTGACCCTCTGGATCAGCCACACCAGCCACGCCTTCACCGGCGTAGTACACGTCGTCGTCCTCCACGTCATCGAAGACGCAGAGGTCTTGACCATCTTGAGAATTCAGCATCCTCAGGGATTCCCCGCGAAAGGACTCAGTCAATCCCCACAGACGGCACCAGTTGTCAATGATTCGGGAACCGATCCCCCGCCGAGCTTACTTGTTGAATGAGGGATCAACTAGGGCCCCTTTTCTGTGGAGGGTATAGCGTCCGAAGGCCTGCCACGCTAAGGAGGGATGGTCGGAACGAGTTGGAATGAGACAATCAGACAAGGGCTTTTTTATCCTGGTTCGGGCCTCTCGCAGGGGAGATAAAAACCCTACGTCCAGTGGCGCTACTATTATCAAGGGGCGGATTACAGAGTGCTTGCTCGGGAGCGTCAAGCTCCTCTTCTCCCTCTACTTCTTACCGATGTGTCTTGGCGTTTGCTTTTTGCTCTACAGTGTCCCTCCTTGAGGGTTGTCAGGTGGTCAGGTGCTAGATCCGTCCCCCCTCCTTGACGTTACATACAACGGGGTATTTATAGATGATTTCAGTCTTACATCATTTATTATAGAATGACATACCACTACTGTGCCCGGACGTGGGTGTTACTGCTTCTTTGGTTTTTGCCATACCGCGACGTGGGCGTAGTGGGCTTAGGACGTGGCCGTATGGTCCTTCTAGCCGCCGAGTGATTAATGCCACGTTGTCCTCGTGGACAGTGCCCAGCCTCCTGGCCAGGCCCGAGGTCCTTCCTCAGACTTGGTCGCCAGTCGCACTGTCCCGAGCAAGCATGCTCGGGGGATAGGGGCACATGCTCGGAGACGAGCTTAGTCGGCGCCGGGGTAGGCATGGTCGGTCGATTGGCCGCTGAGGTGCAACGGTCCTTATGGGAGTTACCCAATCCCCGACATCGTCCATCAAGCCCCAAAATTTTACATACTCCCGCTCATCACGGTTCCCTTCTGCATCTCTAGCATCTGATCCAGATTGTCATCGTGAAACCTATCCTTACCGAAAGCACAGTCAATATTATCTAGAGTATCATTGACTTTGTTGACGATATCCAGAGTATCATTGACTTTGTCAATGATGGTAGTACTATTTGGTCCCTACATAATCTTCTTTTCACCGTAACTAGTCCAACATGTATACCCCCTTTTGAAACCCCGTAGAATCAAGTGTACTTCCATCTACACTGGGTTTTGAAACATCCTCAGATTCTCGCAGTCAATGCATGGACAAGGCATAAATCCACCTCCTTGTTCAACATATCTTGCTCTGCAGCTCTTCTAAAAGCGGACACACCATCAATATACTAGGCACTCGCACAGTTCTCAACGTACATCTAGCTTCGGTCTATCTATGCTACATATGTAGCAACATGTGTTAAATAATGAATTAAGTACACTAGGAGTGCACATGCAGACATATACTACATATAGGCTACATTTCAACTTGCCGATTAACTTATATAGCTTCTAAATCAAAAAGAACGAATGGATATATAAACATATGCATGTAAGCTATATTTAGACTTAGCATCTTCAATTTTCTCTTCACATGGCTGGCTACATCTTCAGTGTAATGCAATTAGAACTAATTACTAATTTAAATCAAAAGAACAAATGGATCTACATCAAGCTATATCAAAATCATCTTCAATTTCCTGTTTGCCAAGCTAGATGTATATACCTTCAATATAATGCAATAACAACCAATTATTAGCCTAGGTCACCTTCCTTTAAGTAACTATCTACATATTGAGTATAACACAATTAGAAATAATTACTACTTTACATCACAGAGAACAAATGGATCTATACCAAGCTAGATCAACAAACTAGCTTCATTTCCCTCTTTACCAAGCTAGATCTTAAATATAACACAAATTTAAACCAATTACTACTTTACATCACAGAGAACAAATAGATCTACACCAAGCTAGATTTAGAAACAAGATTTATTTCCCTCTTTACCAAGCTAGATCTAAACTATAATGCAAATTTGAAGCAATTACCAATCTTTGATGACCTAGAGCACAAGGATCTATAATTACACCTCCAATCTAGGGTCTCTTTCTACCAGATTACCTCTCAATCACAGCCATCTCAAAAATATCTAGAAAACCCTAAAAATATAGAGGAGGTCGAGGCTCTCTGTTCTTATTCATCAGAACAGAACATCACAGACGATTTTATCCAAACCGTTTGTGATTCCCCTCATCACAGACAGTTTGTGGCTAAAATCATCTGTGATGACCTCATGTAGATAGTTTTAACCACAAACTGTCTGTGATGTCCGCAAGACCTTTCGTGTTCCAGGTGCATGGTTCCGAGGAATTCCACTGTGAGGACCTTTTGTCTTCCATGCATGTAGTTCTGACGAATTCCACTATGAAGAACTTTCATCTTTCAGGCAGTTTGTTTCCCCAACGAAGGTCATAATTGCACTTTCACAACAATATATATTGTAACATCCCAAAATTTCAGCTTTTAAATCAATTAATATTATTTTAGTGCAATTTATGAGTTTTATGATTTTTCTGGATTTTATTGGATTTTCTGAGATTTATTTGAATTCTTTTGAATTAAAATACATTATCTTTGTCAAGAAATAATTATAAAAAGATATTTGCAAAATAAAGTTTTTGTGAAAATATTTTATTTAAGTCCAGAATAGCTCAAAATATTTTTGAGAATTTTATGGGAATTTTTAGAGTATTTTTATCGCTTTAAATAAATCAAAACAATTTCTGGAAATATTTTAAATAGGAAAATCTAGAAAATATCCCGTGAACAGTAAAGGGTCGTGGCCCAGCTACTGTGCGGCCCGTCGGGTTTTAAGTGGATTCAATGCCGACCGTTGGATCAAGATCCAACGGCCTTCATCACCGCGCCCAAATAGGAAACCTAGAAGCGATCTTGGCCGTCGGTTGCACATCGGATGGGTGAGGGTCGTCGTCTCCGATCGGGTTTCCAAAAGAACGCCGCCGCTTGCCATCTCCGCCGAGGATCGGTTCGCCTTCCATCTTTGCGCGCATGCCAAGGCTATAAAAGCCCCCGTTCGCACCTCGAGGTTCCTCATCACCTTGCGCAGCCAGCAGCCCTAGCCTCCGCTTTTGAGCCATCGCCGTTGAGCCTCTAGAGCTCGCTGGAGTTCATGAAGTATTGCCGTGGTTTTGCGCCGGGTTTGCGTCTGCTCCGGTAACTCTTCCGACGAGTGGGACTCGGCTTCAAGTTCCCCGAGTTTCGCCGCGTCGAATCCACCGTTTCTTCGCATGGGAGCGCTGAATAACCCCGAGCCCATACGCCACGGATGCTACCAACCCTCTAAAATATTAAGACCGCTTAGAAACTAAGCCATCGAAATTACAAAATTTCGCATGACCTCTCTCGAACAGAGGACATCCACTCGCAGACAAACGAATAGCAGCAAATATGATATCATTCTAGCGGGTCCTTAGTTAAGCAATCACAAATCCAATGAATTTAAGAAAACTCCTTACGATGAACCATAAATTACAAACACATTAATTACATTCAGATTTGATGACTTTGTTAAATAAATTACGGAGACCGTAGTAGTGCACGTGTTACTACTTCCCAACTCGATGAATCACCTTCAAGGTACCTAAAACAGAAGCAAACAAGCGTGAGTCCAAGACTCAAAGAAAGTGCAACAAGTAGGAAAAGTAAGGCATTAGACTAAAATGCCACTATTAGAAGACATCAAGTAGTAGTTCCTTAAATTAACATCCGTAATTAAAAGAAACGGTTGAATTCATAAAGGATCCAAAATGTAAGAGCACGATTAATTCATCATTTAAATAACCATTACTTAACTGAAACATCCAGCAACAGGAGTAGTAGCAGCTCCACTTACCTCAACCAACTTGACAATGTAACAAAACCTTACCCATGCCTCGGAAATCAATTCTGGATGAGCCCACGAATCAACTCTCAACCTGTTCCTTCCCTTCTCATCATTCAACATTTATCAATCGCAATACACAAGGCAATGAAATGTTTTTATGCTTTCATTCACATAATATTTCATGCATATTTGTAATGCTATATAACACAACACAACCATGCATTTCATTCACATAATAACCCATACAGATATGCAATACTATATAATGCAACACAATCGTGCATTTCATTCACATAATATCTCATGCAGACACGCAATGATATATAATGCGACACAACCATGCATTTCATTCACATAATATCCCATGCAGATATGCAAAACTATATAATGCAACACAACCGTGCATTTCATTCACATAATATCTCATGCAGACTCGCAATGATATATAATGCCACACAACCATGCATTTCATTCACATAATATCCCATGCAGACACGCACTGATATATAATGCAACACAACCATGCATTTCATTCACATAATATCCCATGCAGATATGCGAAACTATATAATTTCAAACCATTTTCATCAATTGACTTTGCGTTCATAACTTGACTTCACTCCACGTTATTCATACAACATAATTAGCAAGGCAAAGAAATGCGCTAATTCATCACATTCAATTCAATCTTCCTTTTTTTTTGGGTTGAGTCCACGACTCAACCTTCAATTTTCATAATCACCATCCATATGACACACCATTTACCACAACACTCATTATCAAAAATGCAATGCATATGAATGCTCATGTCCATGCACGTACCGGTACTGCCGAGTGCCCACCCGTTGGTGTGCACCCTCACGTCCCTTCCATCCCATAGATGGAGGGTGCCTACTCTTACTGACTCGCTCCCATACAACCACGTATATGGGACTACGAGGTAGGACTTTCGTGCTCACTACATGTGAGCACAGAGACCTGCATCAGAATGGGTCGCCTCTTCCATCATGAATGCACAAATGCAATAGACATAAACGAATTTGCAAAATACATTCATTTCTCACATGTGTATCCATATTATCAATACTCATATCCGCATTCCCAACATTCTTATTCATCTTCTCAACTCTCATATTCTTATTCTCGACACTCATATCTACATGGTCACAATTATCATTAATACTCCCATTAAAGTCATAATCCAGCTTCATGATCGCCAAATCATCCCTTCTTATTAATCCAACCTCCTTACTTCATTAGTCACATTATCTATTCATACTAGTGATAATAGTATGACATCTCAAAGGTGGCTCTTCATAATCGCAAAATGTTATAACCTTCAACTTTCAACACTAATCCTTTCGACCAACGATGCACTTGCATCCGGTTACTCAACCTTTTCATCAAAAGATAATTACCCCACTAGACGTGCTTATAAACACAAATGCAGCCATAGCATAAGCATATAAATAACACAAGCAATCAACTAAATAGCCTTTAAGAGATATACGGGTTACACTTGCATATAAACTTGTTTGCAATAATAGCATAACCATTTAACCATTCTCATTCATCATATCGCCTGCAAAATCAAGCATGACAATAATAAAGTAGTACATGAATAACGGTAATATTCCAAAAATATAATAGCCATCTATGCCAGATTCACTACAACGCACTTGCCTTCAACTCATCGAGACGGTGTGGCGAGGCGAAGTTGCCACACTCGGGGGTCACACCACCTGCACATGGATATAACCCACTCAAAAACACGCCCATAATTCAACACAAGACTCATAACAAAGTAAACTTCGCAACCCACTCCTAAATCCCAAAAACAGCAATCTGCCAACCGGGACAGCACTCGGTAAAATAGCCATAACTTTTAGTCAGATGATCGAAACTTAGTGATTTCAGTCGCTATTGAAAGATAATTCGATTATTTACAGCTTTTTCTATAGCCAACCGACCGGGAAAAACACCGATTATTCTCAGATTTGCGACGAACTGCAGACAGCCGCAAAAATAACGGGTTCTGGACAGCACGTGGTAAAATAGCTATAACTTTTAAAAGGTTTAACGAAATTTAGCGATTCTAGTCTTCATTGAAAGGTAATTCGATTATCTACAACTTTAGTTATAGCCAAACCCCCAGGAAATGCATGAAATTTTTTTCAAATTGCAGTTCTAACCAAGGACAGAAATCTGCCCGAACCGAAAACTCTCAAATTTCTCTAGTCTCTCCATTCCCCAACCAAATGCATTGCAAAAACAAGAACCCTAGCCAAGCATTTCATCAAACACCATATATGCAAGAAATCTCACCCCCAAATTTCTAGGGTTTTTACCTCAAGGGAAAACCCAAGGAGAAAGGAGGGAGGTGGGGATCTTGCCTTGACTCGGGAGGAGGAGTCACGGAGTCTGCCGGGAGCTGGGGAGGAGCAGAGGCGCGGACTTTGGGGAGACAGGCAGGCGCGCGGCCATGGGGAGGCGCTGCCATGGGGAGGATGCTGAGCGACAGGAGGAGCTCTGACGGGCGGGAGGGGAGGCGCCGCCAGAGATGGCCAGGAGGAGGCGCAAGGAGTCGGTAGAGGCTGGAGGCAAAGGCAGCAGAGGAGGAAGCGCAAGCAGCTAGGAGAAAGACACAGAGCTCGGCCAGGGAAAAAGAGAACCAGCAGTGCTCAAAGCAATACCCCTTTGCTCGGCTGGAGCAAAACTGGCAGCAATAAGGGCATTCAGGGTAGTATCTCTAACAGCATCAGGAAGGATAATGGCATGATTCTTTGCACCCATATTACATTGAACACGCTTCCCTTTTACAGATGCTCTAGAATGAATATACATACCAGCTGAATCAATCTGCAGCAGAGAAATTTCAAATAAGTGAGCACACCGCAAAAGCCCACTAAAACCTGGCACAAAATAAACAAAGGTTCAGTTGAAACCCAAGACCGAATATATAATTTTTTTAAAACTGCGAGACGACAAAGCTTTTCTCCAGAATAAATCCTGGAATCAAGAAAATGAAAACATTTCTGGCAAAAACCCTGGCAAAGAAGATTTGCGGCATTACAGCGCCGAGTCGCCGAAACCGTGGTCGTCTTCTCCGAGTCCGGTAGCCCTGCGCCGTCGTCTCGCCATCACCGATCGGGAAGATTCTCGGCCGTCGGATTCTAATCGAAGCGCCAGGAATTGTCCACGTCGCCGGTTGAGGTGGGTTAATAATTCGCTGACACGTGGCGCCATGTAGACCATAGGGCTGAGGTGGCGTTGAGTTGGCGCTGCATGGCTGTACACGTGAGCACATGTGTCAGCTGACGTCGGAAAAATCGGAATTTCCTTTATAAAAATAATTCGGCAAAATCCGGATTTATTATTTTAGGGTATTTTCAGGATTTTAAAACTTCAAAACTTTATAACTTTTGCATACGAACTCCGTTTGAGGCAATTCAAATTCCTAAAAATTTGTAAAAATGAGATCTTTCTAATGATGGATTTTATTTGAATTTTTTAATTGTTTGCTCTTTGGTTTTGGTTTTTATTTGCTTTTCTCTCTCGATTCGCGTAGACGTTGAATTGTGCGAGGCTTCGGAAGGAGATTTCTCAGCTCAAGAATTATTTCTAGACCAGGAGCAGGAGCTTAACGAAGGCAAGTTGTGCTTTGATCATGTTGCACCCATAAATTAGATTGCATGCTATTTTGGTTTACCTTATCACTTGTTATTTCATGTGTACAAATGATTTTGACCTAGATTGGGATTTAGATATTATACCCTCTTGAATTACACCCTACCTTGTTAAATTGTATGCTATGATCCACTTGTCACCCTAGGTTGGTTAATTATAGTTGGTTAATAGAAAATCAATATGGATGGTTAGAACGGAATAGAATTGCTTAGCCATGCCACATCATCACATGCTCATGAAATATTGCTTAATAATCTTGACTAATGGAATATGAAACAATGATGATAACTTGTGGGCCATGTGTGGTCGCACAAAGAGATTGAGTTGTTGTGACAGCGGAGTCACGCAACAATGTTGATTTGTGAAGAGCATGTGGTGCTTGGTAACCAACCGGGAGGGTAATCACTTTAGATTGAAGCAAGTGGAAGGGGCAGGTGTGCCAGGGTGGGCTCAGTGGAGCTGAGGGTATATGTATGTCTTGCTTTAATCAATCCTAAGGACTTAACCTTGCAAGCCTTTGACCTGAGTCAAACTTGCGTACCATCGCTCTGTTATGGGGCAGCCTAGCTGACTAATTTGCAAATGCTTAACTTAAGTGCTATCATGGTGGTGTGAGTCCGGGTGAACGGGGGAAACTCACATGGCGCAAGAGGGGGGCCCTGTTGTGGTGGCGTAGCCCTTCAGTATTGTTGAAACCTTAGCGGGTAGCATTGGGTTAAGAGGATGCATTGTAAAGGCTTTGTTATAATCGTTACTTTGTGTGGTGCATGGTTATATCGTGTGGGTAAAGTGCATAACCTCTGCAGAGTGTACAATCTATTAGGATAGCCGTGCTCACGGATCGAGCAATGCTCGGGATTACTGATCAAGGGTAGTTAATTAAAACTTGTCAGCCGGATGGGATGGCGAGGATGCCATGTGGATAATGGAACTTGATTTAGGATAGAGAACTTGGTTTATTTGAGAATCACTGAATCTATTTACTTGTTATTATTTGTTTTACTATCTTTTTCAATCTATGTCTTGCATCGTTCTTAAATCTTCGCTTTCGCTTATGAGCCACTTAGCCATTCCTTTGGAATAAGCCTGCATATAGTTATAATAGAAATGCATTCTATGCACAACTTGTTGAGTACGTGTTGGTGTACTCACCCTTGCTTACAAACCAACAACGATGGAGGAGTCATCGCTTTGTGCTTGAGGAGGACTTTCGGTGGACGCGAGTCACTAGGCCAAGCCTTGTCGACGCTTTGTGGTGTCTTGATGAGTCACTACGTCTTCTATGATTTTCCGCTGCATTTGTCTTATTTTATCTTAGTCTTGCCCTATGAGGCCGAATAAATGTAAGTGATCATAAGATCATACAATAGTTATATTAAATAAATGAAGTCTTATTGTTATTATCGTTGTGTATGATGTGATGCTTACCGATGTTAAGCCGTGTGCACTAGCGTTGATCCTGGGAATAGTGCGGCATACACGGTGGATCCGAATTGGTGAATTCGGGTCACTACATATATATAAAGTAGCACTGGATCGAAAATACTCCACTGCCTCTGATCGATCGATCGCATTAATTCCATTACCTCCGAGCCATGAGCAGCTCAAACTCCATCCCCTCCTCTGTCGACTCTGTCGCCCCATGTGGGACGACTCCACTACTGTCACCTCCGATGCCAGCTCCGCTGCCTTCACCTCCACCGCCGACTTACCCTTTGCCACCACCACCATCTTCGCTTCCTCGGCCTTCAAAGCCCCTGCAACAATGGCTGCAACGTCACGGTGCAATATCAATGAATCTGCCGGCCGCGGCTTCTGCGCTACACAAACAGTCTTTGCTAGCCAGTACGCCTGCCTCGGGCACCGCTCCCTCCACCTCAAATGTTGTCGGAAAGAAGCGCAGTGATGATGACTCCGACGATGATGACTAGACTGGCTAGGCTTTTCCCATCAAGAACATTTGTAGGGAAATTTTGTATATTGTGATTGCACGTAAGAAGCTAGTTCTTATATGAAATATTGCATGTTTCGTTTAACTATTATAAAGGATTCACTGACAGTTGGGGCTTAATAGAATTGATCATCATAGACAGTTTGTGGATAAAACCATCTGTGTTATCGAGCTCATCACAGATGGTTTAGCCACAAACCGTCTGTGAAGTTCTGCTCGTCATCATAGACTGTTTGTGGCTAAAATCGTCTGTGATGCTGCCCTCATCACAGACGGTTTTAGCCACAAACCATCTGTGATGTTATCTGTGTTATTGTAGACGGTTTGTGGCTAAAACTGTCAGTGATGATGGCGACATCACAAACGATTTTAGACATAAACCATCTACGATGTGCCCGAACCTTTTCTCAGACGGTTTTTGTAAAAAATAGTTAGTGATGACATGTCTAATATAACCCCTTTTGTACCAGTGATAGAAAGAAAAAATAATGAAACAAACAAGAAATTCCAAGTCATAATAGTAGACTTCACATATCATTGAGGGTATGTACACATCAGCTAAATACGGTGCCAAAAGCCCATTATGGACCTTGCTTGAACATTATAACCACAATAAATTGGTGAAAAACACATCAACAACAAATGGAGGGAACATACATTGTAATGTTGGTAGCATATGAGATTCCTCGGATTTGAATCATTGGTGTGTAACAATAACACTAGTACTCTAGGATTTGATCGTGCATACATAGGGGCTATTTGGGGGAGCTATGCTTCAGCTTTGGGCCAAAATCTCCCCCAAACAGTATAACTGCAAAGCAGCTGGGAAGCTAAGCCACAGCAAAAACACCTCCAAAAGCTGCAGCTGCTAGGGAGGAGCTTTTTAGCTGTGGCTTCGCTTGACCACCTCCCACCTTGATGGCTCTACCTTCTCGACCTCCACCACCCCGCCTCACTGCCTCCATGTCACCTCTCTACTCGAACGCCGCTGTACTTCGCTATATTGCTACCTCCCTGCTTGGTTGGCCCCTAAAAGCTACAGCTGCAGCAGCCAGTTTGCCAAACAGCATAACAAAAAAAACCATAGCCGCCAGCTACAGCTGCTTTACAACCTAGCAAACCAAAACCAGCTTTTTAGCCCAGCCGTAGCTCCCCCAAATAGGCCCATAATCATGACCACAACCTGCGCTTCCTTCACTAAGATACCAAATTACAAAAGCAAAAATTTTGCTAGTGCTACTAAAAAGTGCCTAATTTTGCTACTACCATTACTTTTTTCCTTGTTTCATTTTTTCCACTAGTCTATGCTTTTCTTCCTCCTTTTTCCATTTGTCAGTTGACTGTCAGTTGATTGTAAGTTGACCGTCAGTCAGAATTGTTCCTTCTATTTTTGATTTTTAAAGATAACAAATAAAGTTCAATTCTTTGGAAAATTTTCTATATGATCCTAGGCTACTAGATATGGTACAATAGAAATTTTTAGAGCATGATCAAGCTCATATATTGTTATAAAAATGAAATCATTTGGCTCCAGCTCCAGATTTTTTATAAAAATGTACAAGCTTGATTATATTATGAAAAGTTTATGGTACCATCTTTAGTAGTCTAGGATCATAAAAAAATTCAAAACAATTGAATGTAGCAACCCTCATTTTTTGCATCAAATGCTAAAATGACAATCTATGTGCATATAGTACTAGTCCCATGATCAGTGGCTAGCATGCACATTTATAACAATTGATATCACATCCATAATTTTTATTACATATAATAATAGTAATTTATACAATAAAGTCTTACAATACAGAGTGAAATGTAGAGGAAAGAATCAAATCTTGTAGTGTGCCCATCCAACCCTCAAGCAACTAATAAGACATAATCCCTAGAAAAACTTGTTAACAATAATCCCGAAACCTGCGTTAAAATATATGTCATCTGAAAGTTCGCTAACTTCACCTAAAAATAACAAATAAATAAAGATGAGTACTTTCAGCAAGACTTTTGCAAAACCTATAATATATGTAGGCTATTTCAAAGGAAAGGTTTCTATGGCTAATTTGCATAAAGCCAATTTGAAATGTAAATACAGAATAGTAGATTACAAATAGAATTTAAATAAAAGCAATTTAATACAAAAAATAATAGTATGTAAGTACGAATAAGTAAATTCATAAACCTGAGTGATATGACCATATCCATGAACAATTTTCTACCAACACCTGGTAGAATCCAAAGTTTTAATTAAAATTATCTAACTATATGATGACTTTACCAAGTGTCGTTGATCGGACATGGCTTTTTGTAAAGATTTACACTTTACAGAGGTGTACAGCTTTACCCATAAGACATGACTGACTATTTGTGCAATCTATATTAGCACACTTCCTTTGGTGTTCCGCAGAGAGCCATGACATAAACGTTAAATTACTTAACCCTATCTTTGTACCATCCCGGTGTCGTCAAGCCCTTAATTACTATGGCGGTAGAAACACACACCCAAGATATGATAGTAAATCCCCGTCATTAACACCACAACATAGGCGGTCCATCCCCGCCACACACGTTTTTCCTCATAGCAAGGCATACACCATTATATTAGCAGACGTTACTGCCAACACTTCCGTGTGGGTGCCTCTCCGTGAAAACTTAAACTAGAATGCCTGTACTACTCCAGCCTACTAATGTACGAAGTTAGTTTTAAATAACTTAATATTTTAAAGCTGTCCCACACCAATAGTTATGGTTGTACGTGTTTCTTGGCCTGAAAAAAACCCATAGTTCGGTCCATAATCCAACTCGGATGATAATCTTCCCCTACACTACGTGCAAGTCCAGCCCTCACACAATCAGCTATTATCAATAATCGCCTGTGTCTAAATCATAGTTTTATTTTCATTTTTATTAATACACATATTTTCTGTTTTTATTAATACACACTATCATAGCTAGGATGGTCAACCGCTACTCATAGAGCAACATTGGTATATTACTGAATACTTGTTGTTATTTTTTAAACTTTTTATGATTCCATTGTTGCTTTATTTGGAATTTATTACTCAACCTCTACTTTAATTATGTATCATATTCTAGAAATTGCTACTCACTTAAGGAACCATGAAAATTATAGTATTTTGTGTGAATTTGTTTATACTATGAAAACTAAATTTTTAAAATATTGGAAAGAAATCCTTATGTTATATGCATTTGTATTTATTTTAGATCCTTGAGCTAAAGTTCGAAGATTTGGTAATGTTCTCTCACTTCTAAGTGATACAGTGGGCACTGATTATTCTATTTATTTTTCAAATGTTTGTGCTAACTTATCTAAAATTTATGCTAAATACAATTAGAAGTTTACTGGAGTTCACCTGCAGCGACCTCCACCAGCACCCACAATAGGTAAGAAGAAAACTGCGTGGGGAAAGATATGGGGTGCAGATGGCTCTACCTTAAGGAGTTCGAGTACAACAACATCAAGTGTGGACACAACAATAAGTGGTGGGGAGCTAGTTGCCTATCTCAACAGCGATAGTGTCAACTACCAAGAGTAGTAGGAGGAGGACTTCAACATTTTGCATTGGTGACATGAGCACAATATAACATATCTGGTGCCTTCCATATTAGCACGGGATATGTTAACAGTTCATGTCTCCATGGTTTCTTTGGAGCCTGTTTTCAGTCTACCTAGGAGAACAATTGAGGGAAGAAGAATAAATCTGATAAGTGAGATGGTGGAAATACTTCTCATTGTAAAGATTAGGAACAAGCTAATCAACAAGCTCAACACACTACATAAAATATTGAGCTGGCGACGACGTTTGAAAATCTTTATCTAGATAGTCAGGAAGAATAATTGTAACATTCACATTTTTCTGTATCATTGAGCTATAGATTGTACTCTTTTTATTTGCCAAGGTGTCGGGACCCGAATCTGCAAATCCGGACCCTCTGTGTATTCTGCACTAGTCCAGGATCACGCTAGTGCACACAAGCTAAACAGGGTTAAAGCCCCATAATCATACACAGCGGAATAATAATAAAGTACTTCAAACATGTATATAAACGAGTTGTACAACCTTATGGTCCCCTTACAGTAGTTTGCCACGCAGGGCTTACATTAATCAGAATAATAAGAAATCAACAGCGGAAAATAAAATATCGTGGTGATCCATCTCTTCGCCACAGGCACCTTGACGAGGCTTGCTCCCTAGTTCTCTGGCTCCTCAGCAAACTCCCCTTCCCATGCAGGTGTAGACTCCTCCTCTGGTAAACTGTGGTCCGCAAGGGTGAGTACACACCGTACTCAACAAATCATGCACAGAATGCAGTTCTATTACGACATGCATGGCTTGTTACAAAGGAAGGGCTCAATTGGTTATTTTGCATTGCATCAATATTTTAACTTACTATTTATTTAGATGAAAAGTAGCAAAACCATAATAATATAATAAGTTTCTCTAATTGTTTTTCACATAGTTTTGGACACACAGTCCTTAATCAAATTTCATCATCATCCCTGGTACACAGCCTTTCATCCCATTTTATTTTCAAAGATCTACCCCTTGACTGTAATCCCCGAGCTTTGTCCAATTCCGTGGACTTGGCTATTCGAATAGTTTTGACACACTCTGCAGAGGTTGTACACTTTACCCACAAGATATAATCAACTCACCACGTCAGCCGTGAATCGCCATACAAGAGTATGTGAATGAGCGATTATAACAAAGCCTTTCAGAAACTAACACCCAAACCTATGAACCTCCCCAGTATGGCCTTCCTAACACTTCCCTCACACAGAGCCGAAGTTTAGTGCATGTCTCCTTGGTCTCTATATCCAGTACTTAAGATTAATCTGTTACAAAATATTCTTCTAAATGGATGTCCATAACCCCCTTGGGAGAAACTCACATGCATCCATTGAAGGAGAAACTCTCATGCTATTACCATTCTACCATGAAACCTATATAACATCAATTCTTGTAACTCTTTATTTAGTTTAAACCTCTCATGTTACCTATAAATAGAGGATTGTATGCATGAAAGAATAGAACAAGAAAGAAAGAAAAAATTCTCTCTCACTTCTATATTGATCATACTTTGAGTAATCCACTATATTGTTCATACTTTGAGTAATCCATTAGTTATTTTATATCACGTTATCAGCACAATCGCCTCTAAAAGGCTATCGTAAATTTCACGTACTAAAAATACTTTGATCGTCATTTTCTAAGGTAAAGTATTCTTTTAATCCCTATTCTATCTTGTTTAATTTGCACACTATAATTCATAGTTTGCATTTCTATGTATTGTAGTTTACTATGTCGAATCTTGCAAAACATGAATTCATGGCTTTGGATATTAGGGCAAAAATTATTTGTCTTGGGTGCTTGATGCCGAAATTCATCTAGATGCAAATAGCCTCGGCTAGGGATGTAATCGGATCGGATACGGTCGGATATTGTTCATTCCGTATCCGTATCCAAATTTTTTATCGAATACGAAGTCGGATACGAATGGTGTCGGATGTGAATACAAATGCGAATAATACCGGATACTATCACTTACGAATACAAAGTGAATACAGACCAGATTCAATACGGGTACGAATATTTTTAGCCGGATAATACACGAAAATATAGATCATTTATTGCACATGTAACATACTGAATGGTAGATTACTTATGAGTTATGAATAATTATTGACAAAATGTGAAGAAAATAGTACAAGAATTTACTATAGTTGCATTGTAGATAATTAAGAATTAATAATGAACGCACTTTAGCGCTGTGGTGCACTTGGCGTTGGCACTTTGGCAATGGCAGTGTGGCACTTGGTAGAATGGTAGTTGGTACTTGGCACTTGGCATTGGTACTGGTAGACTACCAAGAGTGGTATTGGAACACTAGTACTAGTGCCTCCAGACTCTGGTGACTAGTGCTCTTTGATTGGAGAGTTACAGACTCACAGTCTTGGAGAAGTCTTTAAAGTTTTTGGATAATATCCATATTTTATATCCGGATATTATCCGATTATAAACTCGGATATTCCTATATCCGTCGGATAATTACTATCCGTATCCGTATCCTTATCCGAGATAACTATCCTTATCCGTATCCGTATCCGAAAAATTCTTCGAATATTCGAAAAACTATTCAAATCGCTATCCGAATTGATTCGGTCGGTCGGAAAATATCCGTTCCAGTTGCACCCCCAGCCTCGGCGAAACAATCAAGGAGGGAAATAAGGCGTCTAACCAAGAAAAGGCTAAAGCTATGATCTTTATTCGCCATCACCTCCATGAAGGGTTAAAAGCTGAATACCTCACGGTGAAAGATCCACTTGTTCTTTGAAACAAATTAAAAGAAATGTATGACCATCAGAAAATTGTAATTCTTCCCAAAGCTCGCTATTGCAAGATTATAAAACTGTTTGTGAGTATAATTTAGCCATGTTCAAAATCACTTCACAACTTTTGTTGTGTGGAGAAAAGGTTACGGATGAGGAAATGTTGGAGAAAACATACTCTACATTCCATGCTTCAAATTTACTCCTGTAGCAGCAATACCGAGAAAAAGAGTTCAAGAAATATTCTTAACTTATTTCTTGTTTGCTTGTGGCTGAACAAAATAATGAGCTTTTGATGAAAAACCATGAGGCTCGCCTAACTGGTTTAAGTCCATTACCTGAAGTGAATGCAACAAGATATAATAATAACAACAGAGGACACGGCCGAGGACGTGGTCGTGGATATGGATGAGGTCATGGTAGAGGAAATTATAATATTTCCTTCAAAAACCAAAATGGTCCCTAGAAGAGGTAAAAAAAGGGAGATACAGGAAAAAAATGAAAACTATAAACCTGAAAATATATGCTATCGCTGTGGAGGCAAAAATCATTGGTCACGTAACTGTCGTACGCCAAAGCACCTTGTGGATCTCTATCAACAATCGCTTGAAAGGAAATAGAAAAGGATAGACACCAATTTTGCCAATAGTAATGGAGATAATAAATATTTTGGCAAAACTCAAGAAGAAGACAACAGTCAACATGATACAACTCATCTAGATGTCTTGACTTTCTTATCTAAGAATAATTTTTAAGTAGTTATTTGTATAAGAATAAATTTTATATGTTACATCTTTAATAATGCAAATATGTCATGTTTTTGTTCAAGAATAAATATAATATATTATATATTGAAATATGGTTGTAATGTTTCACGTGTTAATGAATTTTATGTTATAATGCTCATTTATCTTATTAAAATTTTCTTTTGAAGTGAATGGATAAAATGCTGATAAATGGTAGATATATATGTATTGTAGGCAGTGCAACAACACATACTAAGTATGAAAGAAGCAGTGTATTTCCCAAAGTCCCAAAGAAACCTATTGAGTTTTAAAGATATCCACCAAAATAGATATCACATTGAGACAATTAATAAAGGAAATAGGGAATACCTTAACATTACAAATATGTTATCAGGTAGAAAAAATGTATTGAAAAAATTACCATCATTATTATCTAGTTTGTACTATACAAATGACAAAATTGAATCATATATGGTGGTAGACCAGAAGTTTACCAACCACAGTGAATTTATTGTTTGGCATGACCGGTTGGGCCATCTTGGATCAACAATGATGCAAAAACAAATAAATACTTCATGTGGACATACGTTGAAGAATCAGAAGATTCTTCAGTCCAATGACTTCTAAAAGACCATGTGGAGGTCTATCCTTGTGTGTGATGAGTAATTGACGAGATTTGAGCTTGGTTAGATTTGAAATTGAATTTGATTTTAATTGGATTTTTAATTTAAAGCAATTTGAGTGTTGGTTGCTTTTCCTAGTGCTACCGGCCTAGGGGCACTAGCACTGGACTATTGAGCGCAATTATGTTTGAAAAATGATTTAGGGATAATCATTGAATATCTTTGTGGGCATTGCTATATGAAAGGTTTTTCATTGTCTTTGATGGTTGTAGGGCGACGGTGCTAGGTCATGGTGAGGCAGAGGATGACCGGGACTATGCGACGAGCGTCGGAGGTCCAGATGGTCGGGAGATTGCCGGAAGATGATCGGAGACGGAGTCCGGGCAAGTCAAGAAGACAAGGAAAGGAGATGATACTAGCTAGATGCCACGTGGATCAATGAGGGCCGTCGGATTGCGGTCTAGTTGATAGGTTAGCGGGTCTAGATAGTATGTATGCTTTGAAAACCGTGCAAGAAAACCCAGTATGTGTGTGGGTTTTGGGTTAGCCCTTGCATGGCTGTGTGTGTGGGTTAATCCTAGCCCTTAGATGAGTGCTCTAGGGTTGAGGGACTCATCCAAGGGTGGTAGGTGACCCAAGAGTAGTATAAATAGGGGTAGAGGGGTAGCCTCCTCCCTTTGAAGGTTTGAGTTGCTCCTTTGAGCTTTTCCCACATGAAGTGAGGCTTTGTAAACCTTCCCACCAGAAATACAAAGAATTTCTTTACATTATTGTGAATTTAAATTTCGCATTTACATTATGTCTTTACTTTAAGCAATTTAAATTCAACATTTACTTTACACATTTACTTTCCCGCAATTTACATTCATGCAATTTGGATTTGCCTCCCCTCCTTCTAAATGCTGATCTTGGATGTTTTGAGTGTGTTCATATGGTTTTACATCTCTTTTGCACTCTTGGATTGAGTAGAGATTATCTTTTCTTTCAAGTTCCAACTCTGTCCAGAACTTGTTCTTCGCGTAGGAGTTAGTATTTGATTTTTAGAAAAATCTAAAAAACTTCTTTTTGAGTGATTCTTATTGGATAAGGTGTGAGACTCTCATATCCATCTGTAGAAAAATTTTAGAGTCCACTTGTTGCACCGTTTGGGTGCCATGAGGTAAAAACCAAGCCCCAAATTTTCTGCTCGAAGTTCTTGACTAACTGTGTTCTTAAATTTTTTCCTTTTTTTCTGTAATGGTTTTTGAGGTAAAATTTAGTGGAGTTCTTCAAAACTCTTCTGCTCATAGGAACAAAAATTCTCAAAATTTATTGAGCTGCAGAAACCCACCAACCACCTGTTCAAATTGAGGATAGTTTCTGAAAATTCTGCTTTTGCTTTTCTGAAAATTACTTTTGTGATTTGAATTGATCTCCTTTCTAATAGCAAGAGTTGGATTGATTCCTCTTTATTTTGGACACTAGACAACCAGGATTGTAACTCAAAAATCCCCACATATTTTATGGTACTTATCCATGCAAGCTAGGGGTACACATAGTTGTCTAATTTTTCGGGTTTTTCACGATTTCCTTTGAGCGATCTTGTCGAGGTTTTAATTGGAGTATTTTGGGGAGAAATTTATTTGCGACCATTCACCCCCCATCTGTTCGCCATCTCGATCCTTCAACTTCTCATGTGTGGCATGCTCTCAAGGAAAATTAATTGTAAGACCATCACCAGCTAAAATTAGGGCTGAATCCCTTGATTTTCTAGAGCACATACAAGGAGATATATGCGGACCTATTCATCCAGCAAGTGGTCCATTTAGATATTTTATGGTTTTGATTGACGCATCGACTAGATGGTCACATATCTCTCTATTATGAACTCGCAACCTAGCGTTTGCGAGATTGTTAGCCCAATTAATAAAATTACGAGCACAATTTTTAGATTATCCTATTAAATCGATATGTTTGGATAATGCTGGTGAATTTGCCTCAAAAAGTTTCAACGATTGTTGCATGTCAATTTGAATAAATGTTGAGTATTCTGTAGCACATGTTCATACACAAAATGGTCTTGCAGAATCACTTATAAAACAGCTCCAATTAATTGCGAGACCATTACTTATGAAATCAAATCTCCCAACGTCAGCTTGGGGCTATGCTATTTGCATACGGCATTATTAATTCGCATCAGGCCAACAAGTTATCATACTTCTTCTCCATTACAATTAGTATTTGGAAAAGAGTCAGACATATTCCATCTAAGAATTTTTAGTTGTACAGTATATGTTCCAATTGTTCCACAAAAACGCACAAAGATGCGACCACAAAGAAGGTTGGGAATATATGATGGGTATGAATTCCCTTCTATAATAAAATATCTTGAGCCATTAACAATAGATGTATTTACAACTAGATTTGCTGACCATCATTTTGTTGAAGCAAATTTCGCAACATTAGGGGGAGAAATAAAGCAGCCAAATAAGGAAATTGTTTGGAATGAATTATCATTATCTCATTTTGATCCTCGTACAAAACAATGTGAACATGAAGTTCAAAGGATAATTCATCTACAAAGTTTAGCGAATAATTTGCCTGATGCTTTTACAGATTTGAAATGGGTGACAAAGTCACATATTCCAGCTGCTAATGCTCCTGAAAAAATTGATGTTCCAGAAGGACAACCAGCTATTGCAAATGAGACAAAATCTACCATAAAATGTGGTAGACCATTTGGCTCGAAAGATAAAAATCCTCGAAGAAAAAAAGGAGCTAAATATCAAGATAGTCAACTTGAGGAAATAATAGCCCAAGAAATATCTCTTGAAGAGATAAATGACATGACTAATAATACTATTTCGGAAGAAACATAGGTACCTGATTTTACACAAACTTAGATCTCACTAAACTATGTCATGTCAGGAAAACTTTTGAACCGTTATATTGACGTCAATGATGCATTTGTATATAATGTAGCACTAGAAATTATACATGGTAACGATGATCAAGAACCTCGATTAATCGAGGAATACAAACAAAGAAACGACCGGCTAAAATGGAAAGCCGCAATTTAGGCAAAATTGAATTCTCTGATAAATAGAGAAGTTTTCAGGCATGTAGCTTGTATACCCAATGGTATAAAAGCTATAAAGAAGAATACACAAACAATTCTATTTGTCCATGTGTATTCATAAAAGGATCTAGAGATGAATTTGTGATAATCGCTATATACATTGATGATCTAAATATGATTAGAACAACTAAAGGGATCTCAAATGTAGTTGAGTGCTTAAAGAAAAAATTTGAGACGAAGGATCTTGGCAAAACAAAGTTTTGCCTTGAATTGCAAATTGATCATCTTAAGGTTGGAATTATTATTCATCAAGTGATTTATACAGATAAAATTTTAAAACAATTTTATATGAATAGAGCACATCCATTAGGTACTCCAATGATTGTAAGATCGCTTGATGTAACTAAAGATCCTTTTCAACCCCCAGATAACGATGAAGAAATTTTCGGCTCTAAAGTGTCATATTTAAGTGCTATAGGTGCACTTATGTATCTTTCTACTCATACACGACCTGATGTCGCTTTTGCAGTCAACCTATTAGTAAGATATAGCTCATATCCCATGAGAAGACATTGAAATAGTGTCAAACATATATTTCGTTACTTTTAAGGTAGAAATGATATGGATTTATATTTTTCTAATACATACAAGAGAGTGTTAGTTGGTTTTGTAGATACAACGTATCTATCTGATCCCCATAATGGTCGATTACAAACTAGATATGTTTTTACTTATGGTGGCACTGCTATATCATAGTATTCAATGAAACAGACTATAGCGGCAACATCATCTAACCATGCAGAGATTTTGGCAATCTATGAAGCTAGTAGAGAATGTGTTTGGTTAAGAAATATGACATGGCATATTAAAAGATCATGTAGCTTACTTTTAGAAAATGAAGAACCTACCATTATATATGAGGATAATGCGGCATACATCTCTCAACTGAAAGAGGGATATATAAAAAAGGACAGAGTGAAGCATATATCACAAAAAAATTTCTTCACTCATGACCTTCAAAATGATGATATTCTGAAAGTCCAACAAATTTGCTCATGTAAGAATCTCGTCGATTTATTCACAAAGGCACTTCCCACTACAACGTTCAAGAAATTGACCAGTATGATTAGACTTTATCGATTCAGAGATCTTAAGTGATAAGGGGAAGTGAATATGTTATGTATTCTTTTTCTCTTAACTATGGTTTTTTCCCATTGAGTTTTTCCTTGGTAAGGTTTTTAACGAGGCATACATATTCACAATTAATAGACATCCAAAGGGGAATGTTACAAAATATTCTTTTAAATGGATATCCATAACCTCTTTGGGAGAAACTCACATGCATCTATTGAAGCAGAAACTCCTATACCATTACCATTCTACCATGAAACCTATGTAGCATCAATTCGTGTAACTCTTTATTTAGTTCAAACCTCATACTACTTATAAATAGAGGGTTGTATGTATGAAAAAATAGAACAAGAAAGAAAGAATTCTCTCTCACTTCTATATTGTTCATACTTTGAGTAATTCACTACATTGTTTATGCTTTAAGTAATCCATTAGTTATTTTATATCATAATCAAGCATACTTCATAAATTAAACCTGCCTCGGCTTAAGGGCGATGTAGCCGTGCATACTGATGCAAGCTTCACAAGACGCCACCCGTGCATATGGCTCATTCGCGCATGAGTTAAATAACAAACTGTTGATTTGTAAGAGCATCTCCAACAGTGCCTAAAATCCATTCTCAAAACCTGATTTTGGGCTTGATTGCAAAAAAAAGTACTCCAACAGTTCCTCTTTCTAGCTCCTCAAATTTTGGCACGCCCAAAAACAGCACCCCGACTCCTCATTTTTGTGCGCTCTGTCCACGCTCCCAATCAACATTATTTCGCGCCTAGGATGACCCACCAGACCAATTCAAAGGTGTTTTTGGGAGAAAATATAGGAACTGTTGGAGAACAAGGTATTTTGTAGACCCAAATTTTTTTGGGAAGGTCCCAATCTAAGAATATTGGGAGTCTAAATATTAGGAACTGTTGGAGATGCTCTAAACTGGATAAACACAAACTGTTGTTCTGTGATGCACACTTCAGCCTGTTGTGGACATATTCTGGAGGAGTGTTTGTGTGACTAGTTCTATAGGTTGTGTTCTAGCTCTCATTACCTACGAGAAAGCTCTTGTAACCTACAATTTAGTAACAAAGTTCACGTCTTCTTATGTTGTGGCCAAGGTTTTAAATATCATTTTGGACCATGTCTTAAAAGTGACCAAAAATTTGAATTTTTGGTCAGCTTTTAGAATTTCGGACGAAATCCAGAAAGAAAATTTCATATCTGGAATTTTCTAACCGAGATTTCAGTCGAAATTGCTGAAATCTTAGTAAATTTCAACCGAGTAAAAAATAGTTCAAACCATGTTATAAAATTTTGAAAAAAATTTGGATTGCCCTGATGTATCACTAATATTCCTATAAAATTTTTAGATTGGGATCAATCCTGAAGAATTTTCAAAAATTCTAACAGTACTACTATCTTGATAAAAGCCTTACTAACAAATTTCAACCAAATGAAAAATAATTCAAACTATGTCATCAATGATTTCAACCGAATGGTCTTGACACATCAATGATATTTTCATGAGATTTTCGGATGATGATTAAGCCTGAGGAATTTCAAAAATTCTGACAGTGTGACTGTACTGATAAAAGTCTTAACGACAACTTTCAACCCAATAAAAAAATGGTTCAAACCTCTTTAGGAAATTTTGAAAATGTTTTTTCATAGTCATGACATATCACTAATTTTTCTACAAAATTTTTAGATGATGATCAAGCTTGAAGAATTTTTAAAAATTCTAATAGTGTTACTGCCTTGATAAAAGCCTGGCTAAGTACATGTATTGTTTCTATAGATTTGATTGAGCAACAAAAAAAGGTTTAAAATTTTTTAAACTTTTAGATAAGGGTTCGGAGGCAATGCTTAAGGTCTCCCAAAAATTTTGGGTCATGATCACACTCGAGATAATTTATAAAATGCTAACACGGTTACTGTCTCATTATGTTTCTTCTATTTTTTACTTTCCACATAACAAATGAAGTTCAATTCTTTTAAAAAATTTCTGTATAATCCTAGACTGCTAAATATTGTATCATAAATTTTTCAAAGTATTATCAAGCTTCTATATTTTTATAAAAATCTGACAATATTTCTGTTATTTTTATAAAATGCCTCAAAAATTCAGTTTTTCTAAAATTTTTTATGGAAGATAACATTCTTAAAAGATATTGTTCCAAATCCGGTCTAAAAAAGTTGAAATCCAATCTCAGTGAAATTTACCGAAATTTTGGCAAAATTTCGTAAGTCTCTACAGCAATTTAATTTTTTTTAAATTTTTTTTATTCGACGTGATTTGAAATCTCGTCCCCGACCGAAATTTTTGAAATTTCAACGGGATCATGAACCTTGGTGTGGCATGACAAGTCGGATCTACACCAAGTAGAATTTGAAAATCTTCTGAGCGCTTGTTGCGCGTGTTAATAGAATGTAAACGATTTCTACTGTGTGCATCACCTCATCAGAACATGTTAGTTCGATCTTATATTGTTTCACTACTCACAATTATCTTTTAGCTACTCTATACTTGATTACGATTTTGAATGCTTGTACAAAAATGGATGAAGGAGCCTCAATAATACTTATGCTCCAAATTTAGTTGTTCAGGATAAGTTTTCCTTGACGTGGCGCCATTGATTTTGTCCTTGGAGGCTTAGCGCTAATCAGAGCACCATATGTACCAAACGATCGCGCAAATGTAATTCTGCCCGTCGCTAGTAACAGAAATTTTTTTTTTCTTTTTTGAGATGTAGTAACAGAAAATCTTACTGCAACGTAATCCGCGTGCAGTAAAAAGAGGAGGATGGGTTGCGGTCCGCATGCCAACTCCAATCATCTGAGCCGTCCGTTCGCCATCTGACGCCAGGAGTCGCCCCTCCCGTGCACTCCAGCCCTCGAAAGCCCACCTGTCCCCACCTTCTGCCTCTGTCGTCACAAGTGACACCAAAGGCCGGGGTCCACGTGTCATCACCGCTGAGGCGCTGACCCCTTCCCTACCTTTCCAGAACCTTCCGGAACCCCCGTAACCTGCCCCTTCGTCAAGCCAATTTCGGTGCTCCAGAACCTTCCGAAAACATCCCACGGCTTCTCGAACCTTCCCTTCTCTCCTCCATTTATACCCACTGCCTCATCTCCCTCCCGATCACAACGCAAAGCAAACCAAAACAAGCAAGCAGACGAACACCGACGAGTCCAAGAAGAGCTCAACGACGCAGCGACAATGGCGTCTCGCCGCTTCTTCGCCTACGATCCCTACGACTATTACTACACCACCCCGTACCACTACCCCTACCCCTACTACTACCAGCACCCAGCCCCTGCTCCTGCTCCAAGCCCCGCGAGAAGCGACAACGCCTTCTTCCCGGCCGCCGGGAGCGCTGAGCCGGCGGTGAGGTCGGCTGCGCGCCAGCCCAGGCCCAGGTCGCGGTCGGTCTCCGTCCCGGTCCACTTCGTCGGGTCCGACCCTGAGCCGGAGCCTGAGAGGCAGGAGTTGTTTGTGCCGCAAGTGGCTAGGACGATGCCGGAGGCCGCCCCGCCTGCCATGAAGCGTGCACCGTCGGCAGAGGAGGCCGCGGTGAGGGTCCAGGCGGCGGCGCGCGGATTCCTGGCGCGGAGGATGGTGCGGGAGGTGCACGCGGTGGAGCGGGAGGCGGAGGCATTCGCGTCGAGGGTGGCGGCCGACGCGGAGGCGCTGCGCGTGGACGCGAGGGCGAGGGTCGCCGTCGGGGAGGCACTCATGCGGCTGCTGCTGCGGCTCGACGCGGTTCACGGCGCGAGGGAGTACCGGAGGAGGGTGACCAAGAGGGTGCTCGCGCTCCAGGACACCGTCGACGCCCTGGAGCCTCGGGCGGCGGCGGCGCCTGTGGCCGTCATGATGGCGGAGGCGCACGCTGCAGTGGAGGGCCAGACGGTGCCGAAGTCGCCGGAGAACGAGGAGCACGGCGTCGACATGGAAGCGAAGGTTGCGGTGGAGGCCCCGGCAACCGAGACGGCTGCCGAGATGGAGGTGGACGGAGTAAGAGCCGCTGGCGAACGCGACGCCGAGAGCGCAATGGACGACGGCGAGAAGCCGGAGGAGGCGGAAGGCGAGTGGGAGATGGTGACGGAGGAGTCCACGGAGGCGGCCGAGCCCGGTGTGGGGCTGTGGGCTCGGCGGCGACCGAAGACGCCGAGAGGCGGCACGAACTGGCGGGGGAGGAGGAGAAGAAGAACGCGGAGGGCGGAGCCGCCGATGGTCTGGACGCGAAGAAGGCAATGGAGATGGTGGCGGCGCTGTGCGAGCGGAGCGCGCAGCAGTGCGTGGTGATAGGCGCGCTGGCTGAGCGGGTGGACGCACTGGAGCGCGCCGTCAGGCGGGTGGAGGAGGCCGACCGGCGCCGGCGAAGGAACAGGAAGCTCAAGAAGGAGGGCAAGGGCAGCCGCAAGTGCACAGCCAGAAGCTGCTACAGCGACTAATAACATCTCAAAATTTCTTGTTAATTTCGCCTTTGAGCTTGAATAATTGTTAATCTACATCTTTTCTTTCTTTTTCTGATTGTTTCATTTGGTTTGTATTCCTTGGATTGGTGAAGCAATATAGTCAGTTCTTTTGTTTGGCTGCATGTCTTGGATCAGAGTTCACTCCTTGCTTGCGTATACACTGATATTGGGTGATATCATTCGTTATGAACAGAATGATTTACCTGAATCTTTGATCAGATGCTGTGAATAATCTAAATTCTGTCACAGAATTTAGGGATTTTTTTATTTGCTAAATCGTAGTCACCTAAAATTTTTGAAAATCCTAGTAGATTTTCTGATCTTCCACCCCTATCGAATTAGGTCTTGGATTCATTGTTTAGGGTTTAGGGTTCATTGGGGAGAAATGGGATGATGGCATCACTACCATGGCAGTGATACAGCAAGGTGGTGGTGGTGCCGCATTGGTCGTGGGATGGTGAGGGTGGTGTGCGGCGACAGCTGCCCGGGGATCGAACGAGGAGTGGTGGTAAGAGGCGGTGTCGAATGAGGCATTGCTGCTAGAGGAGAGGAGGTCGGTGGCGGGGGACATGGAGGCAGGGTGGTGGAGGAAGAGGCGTGTGATGTCGGCGTGGTGGCTTCAACAGTCACTTCGAGCGGGGTAGTGGTGCTAATGAGGCAATGGGAGGCAATATAGGGGAGGGTGAAGGGAGTGTAGAGGGAAAGACTTGGGGATATGACGATTGTGGAGTGGGAGGGTTGACTGGATGTGTATGGAATACATTGGGTGCAAGAAGGGTTTTAGGTGCAGATATTTTGATGCAATTCTTAGTAAAAAGTGATGCTTAGATAGACTTTTTTTTAGGGTAAAAGAGCTACAACTTTAGAAGGATTTAACTGTAGGACATGCTAGCATCTGAATGTATGATGGGAGCTTTCTGGATATATGCTCCTCTCTGTCGTTAGATCTTCATAAACTATAGTATTATCAAGTATCTATCTGATACCATCCACAATAGTGCAAACACAAACACTCATATGCAATGCCTCCTATCAGGACACTCCTTTCTTTATCCCTCCAACGCGTCATTTGACGATGGCGGCATTAGAAGGAGCCTACAGACATGGCCGCACCGCCTTGCTCCTCCTATGGTTGGCTACTGTGCCACTGCGACACCCCATCCTTACCTATATAGAGAGGAGCATAATTGCGATAGCAACTATATCCAATCATCAGAGACTAGTGAGCCAGAGAAGGGTTGGAGCTGGTATGTAAGAATAGGGATTTGGAGACAAAGACTTGGTGGGTGAATTAATAAGGTGAGACCACTAATTCAATCTAATGCAACAAACATGAAAATCAACAAACAAAATACTTAATAAATTTGACCTATTAGTGCAACTAAAACAAGAACATGTTACAACAAAATTTAAATCTAGTTCCAGTAACAAATAAATCACCGCAACAAAAATGATGCAACAAATCAGCAACTCTACTAGAATAAGAAAATAACGGGTGCAACAACAAAACAAAACCGCTACAACAAAAAAATACTCCTTTCTGCAACAACACTTGAGAAGAATTGTTGCAACAAAATAGAACACTTGCACTAACAATCCAGCAAAATTGTTGCAACAAATTCAGAGAAGCTTGCAACAACTAGCAAAAGGTGTAAGGCGGCAACGTTTTCAGCTGCCACTGAGCAAGGCGAGTCACCATTGACCCCGTCTCCACATGCCAAAAATTCTAGAGGAAGAGCCGGCATGTCCCGATGAAGAGGCGGCGGCACGACACCTACCCACGAGGCAACGGTGGCACCCACTAGCCACTCGAAGGAGGTGATGGCAGTGCCCACCAGCTAGAGTAGGCATTATATATGTGTGTGTGTGTGTGTGTGTGTGTGTGTGTGTGTGTGTGTGTGTGTGTAGCATCGGATTCGGACACATGATCCTATCAGTACCCTTAAACAGAACATATATCTGCTTAGCTATTGCACAACATTCATGTAAAACTTGGATGCGACATCAAGCTTCTTTAGCAAGCTCTGCAAATCAACCAAGTAGCATTAGCAGAAAGCATCCATAAAATTGAAGAACCTTTATACGGTCATACACTTATACCAGCTGGTTCAGGTTCTGTCAGCTATCATGAATTAAGAGGAGAAAAAGGAATCAACTGTACTGTTCCATATCTGAAAATTCACAAGATGTTCAACACGGGCCAAATGAGGAGAGCAGCATCTGCTCATCAGCATATGGCCAAAATAGAAATACAATCCCTAGGTCAGTATTTTTCTAGTGTATGGCGGCTAGACTACAACAACTTAAGCATGGCAAGGCTTTGTGAAGTTCTGGCAGTTAGACTACAGCATCTTAAGCATGACAAGGCTTTGTGAAGCCCTTCATATCTTTTCTTGATGCATATCTTGGGATGATAGGCGCACTTGATGATTATGCTTGTCCACACTTCCTAAGGCAGGCAACACCTTCTTCTTGGTACTCCTGCCTTGTTATCCAGAACTCCGGTGCATCCTACGTGTTCAAGACAAGTCAGAGAAGAATATCAGCAGAGCACAATATGACAATGCAGAAACATTACTGTGCGATACCATTTCTTGTATTCCTTTTTCTTTCGGAACAAGTCCATTTACACCCCTCAACTGTTGCCAGAATACATAGAACAACCTACAACTCCAAAACCATTCATTTTTCACCCTCCAACTATTAAAACCGTTTACTTTTCACCCTCATGCTAGTTTCATCAGTGGTTTTCACCACGTTGATAACCACGTCACTATGAGAGTGCATATATAGGAAAACAAAGCGAAAACCAAGAGGGGAAAATTACCTTCATGATTCCAGCAAGTACTGCACCTCCCAGGTAGACCATGTGCTTTCTCCGAGGAGGATCCTCTATCCGCAGACGTAATTTCTATGCATAACCAGAAGCAGGTACATTATGATGAGAGAGAGAGAGAGAGAGAAGCAGATATATTATCAAAGGAAAATGAGAACAAACACTATTACTAAAAAGGAAATGTGTTCTGAAGAATGTTACTCAGATTTTCCCTTTTGTTTGATTTCAATAAGCCTATGCAATGTATTCATGATTATTAAGGCATCGATTAAGCGTTAAGGCGGTCAGGGGACCTGAACCACGCCGCCACTTTGCCAAAGTTGCTTATGCCATCCACCCCAAGGGCATGGCGTAGCTGAGTCAGCATCAAGAGGGAGCACGGGCACCGGAAAACCTAGCCTGCACCCGCCACCACATCATCCACATACGATATGCACCGCGCCGTGTCACCACCTCGCCTTCTCCGGTGCTGCCTCATCTGCTCCGGGCGCCGCCTCCTCTACATCGTCGACGTCACCGGGCGCCAGATCCAGGTACTACCTCTCCTCTCCCCTCATCTCCCCCACTGGCTTCCCCCTCTCTTCTTATCCCCTCTATCCTCCCTGCCCTCACCACCAACCACAACACGTCGCTGCTGGCTGTCCCATCACCACCTAGTTGGTGGCGCGATACAGTGGAAGAGGAGCAAGGAGGCAGCCGCATTATGGGAGAGGAAGGAGGCTGCTGCTGCTCCTTTTTTTAGGGAAGGAGGCGGCTGCTGCCTGGGACGTTTAGGGAGTTAGGGAGGGAGATGTATGGGCCTGGTTGGGCCAGCCCAGCCCATTGTTTTTTTTAATTTCTTTTTATGTTATTCAGCTAAGATCTTCTGTAGCTATTGGCGGATTAGGATGTGTGTATGGTATCACCTCGCCATGCGCCTTAGACGCTTTGGCGGTAAAAAGGTGGTAAGTCATCTCGCCTTGCCTTATCACTTTAAAAACCTTGAATGTATATGCAAAAAACTGATCTACCTTCTTCAGGTAATGCTATAAATTTCACTAGATAAGAACTGAATGTGTTACAGTGCTCATTAGAGTTTGCTGTGTGTAAAAAGATAAAACAACTCAAGAAGGTGATGGTACAAATTGGAAATGTAAATGTACAGCAATCAAAAATAATTTCAATTCTGTTGTTTGCCTCAAAATAATTACACAAAATTACCTTCAGCCCATCCTTGTTTCCCTTCAAAACAACGTCAAGATAGCGATCAAGAATTTCCTTTTCCAGCCTTCAGAAAGGTAGCAATCTGTTAGTCATACCAACCAAGAATCTTACACAAAGCAGCAAGAAACAAAGATTGGTAAGAAACATGACAGGCAAAATGAATCACAACCATATGGAACTGTTAAGAAGGTTGAGAAAAAAGCACTTTAGTTGTATAAGTAATGTTATTTGAAACTAATGATTCATATATCCTCTAGTAGAAAAACAAGACAGAATGCAAGTATGCATATCCTTAATAAAAACTTCGAATTACAATCTCACCGACTTGGCAGTCCAGGATACATGGTACTTCCTCCACTCAGAACAATGTGTTGGTAAAGCTGCAAAATGTAATCCAGACATCAAATAAAAAAAAAGAAACGACATACAATGGTCTACCTGGATAAGTAACCACTCTACAGTCTACAAGCAAGTACGAAGACTAACTTTATTAATATTCCAATATGTTTTCAGCCCTTTCTTGAACTGAAGTTAAATGAGCAAACATATATATGTATTAAACATGAAAAGCCACAAATATTTGAGAGTGACTTATGTATTGTACATAATTCAACTTATGTTATTTAATTGTTGCCTGAAAAGGCATTTAGAGCAAATTATAATTTAAGACAGCATGGCAATAAGTAAAGCAAATATAATGAGATTTTGTAGATATATTGTAGATACCTAGCTTGTTAAATTTAAGATGTAATAACATGGTTGCTATCAAATAACAAATGCACCTAAGCATAAATTAACTATGATTATCTTTAGGAAGACAATTCACTAGATAAGCCATATGTCTATGAATACAGTAGTGTCCCCAAAGGCTACAGAAGTACAATATATAACCCATCAGTTGTTCGAATTCTTGTTCCATCTAAACATTTACAGAAATAACAGCAAGTGAAAAGATTGGACTGGTGAAATTTGGTATATTGTATTGGTAAGATGTGCATACCGTCATCCGGTTGTCAATGTCCATTTCCTGAATGCAACGGAATGCCATATCTGCCATCCCATCACCTTCAACATCTATGAGTTCCTATTCAATAAACATTTGATCAATACTACTTTACTGTTAATGATACAGTGCCAACTAGCTCTATGGCTTTTGTTTGTGTTCCTAAACAACAATCCGAAGCTATTTTGCAGGAGATTGTTGTTTTATCACCAGGAGAGAAGAAACAAGACAAGGAAGCCAAGAGGGACGAGATAGTGGCTGGCTGTGGAGGAAAAATGCATGTTAGCATGTGCATTTTGGGTTGTGTTAGTGCCACGCATGGACGTGTAAGCCAGTGGCTGGATGCGAGGCCTGGTGCAGCGCGTGAGGTGTGTGGACCAGGGTTGGACCTGTACAATGTGGCCCAGTTCAATAGAAGGAAGGAATTTCTTCTGCATGCATGTGTGCTAAGAAAAGGAAACTTTGGGTGGATGCATGAGTCAAACAGAAAGGAAGAAAAGAAGGGAGGACGCATGACAATAGGAAATGGACCACGAGATAAAAAGGAAGAAACCAGGAGGGTTATCTATATAGATTTGGTTCCTATTTTCCTGTGATTTGGGATTGTTTCCTAATTAGATTTTTATTCTTTTTAAGTGAATCCGAATCAGAGTTTTTAGTGTTGTGTTTTAGGGAGTTGAGTTAGGATATGATGAGTGTATTATAAACGCGAGTCTGAATCAGAGTTTTAGTCGTGTGTTTTAGGGAGTTAAGTTAGGATATGACGGGTGCATTATAAAGGCATGTGTGGAGTAGGTTTCCTAGAGTTTCTGTACAAAACCACTGCATAAAAACCAGACTGGTTTTATTAGGGAATTGTAAACGTGTGTGTTATGACTTAATGTGAGTTTTAGTCGACCTCGTCGGCCAGGAAGTGCATGCATGGGTGACGGCCATATAAGGGCCAGGGCATTGCCCGTGTAACTCAGATTGGTTTTTGCTAAACAGAAAATGGCCCGTTGGGCGCATATCGTGTGTTGTTTGTTCTCGTGAATTCCGACATAGAATTGCATTTGGTGTGGGGATTCTCATTGCGTACGGGAGTTCACTCATTGGATCGTGAGATCCTCCCGTCCCATGTTGTGTGTTGTTGTGCGTGCGGTTGGGATGTCTACCTTGGTGGAGTTCAGCAGGAAGATTGGAGGCTGCGCATTGGAAGGAGGAAGCTGTGATATGGAGAGGACCCCGTGAAAGATTGGGCCATAGTACACACGTCCACTAGTTTTACTAATTGGGCCTTCTCAGTTAATCTTGTGCAGAGGACTGCATACCACATACATCTATATCAGTGAGACTATGCAAGAATAGAAGGAAAAAAAACTTACAGGAGTAAAAAGTGCCTCAGGAGCTTGAAATCGTTCAGTGCCCACTTTAATTACCCTTCCATCTGGAAGCTGATCACAGGAATTGAGCTCACAGTTAAAGAAAGAAGCAACAAAGAAACGAAAGCAGGACAATATACTCACAGTGTAACTTTTGACAAGGATTGTCGTTTCAAGTCCTAGCTGGTATTCACGTTTGTAATCATAGCTGTACATGTTTTTAACTGTCATGCCTATGACATATAAAACCAAGCTATCACCAAGAGCTAAGAAGTACGAACAATAGAACAACTGACCTTATATAGCATAACTTCTCTTTTATTTCTCTCACTGTCTCGAAGTCCGCAGATTTGTTCATAGCATACCTTTTAAAATGAGAGCAAAGCGGATAAGAAAAAAACTGAAGCAATAACTGCAGAAGGTCTTCAAAGCAAATTTTAGGTACTAAGATATATACATGGTAAGGGAATTACCCTCTTCTTGAGAGTAGATCAACAAGATAGGATGTTATATGCCTTCCAGCTACATTCATTCTTTTCGTAAGATGTGGATAAGAGTATCCATCAACTACAGGCACCTGGATGTGTAATGAAGATGACAGGAACAGAATTAAAGCTGGAGACAGAAAGCAAGTAAAAACTAGCACAACAGCATACAAAAACTTCTGTTGATATTTTTGCTCAATGAGTCACATATTCCAAAAAAGAAGGCGACTGATGAAGCTAAATGTCACATGTTGGAAAAGGGTTTTGACTTTTGAGATAATATGTAAAATGAGGTAGAAATAAAGAAAATGTGTGAAAAGTATAATAACCACTAACAGCAAGATAATTGAACTAAAAGAGTCCCTTGAGCACAAAGAACTCAAAAACATAACTTTCAGCAGGAGAACTCCAACACGCTTTTACTAGTTGATATTACTCAATGTTCAATTGCATAACTTTTGTGCTTCTACTACTCATTGGTGATACCATGATATTTAACTAACTAAGAATGAGGTCAACCGAAAGGGCACTCAGATGTCAGTCATCAATACTGAAGTACTAATTGTGAAGTACAAAGTTGTATACGTAAGGAAGCAATAAATGCCTAAAATCTCCATCATGCAAGCTGAACAGATCAGTAAAAAATGGTAGAGGGAAGAGTATTATTTATTATACCACATGAGTGACACCATCACCAGAATCTATGACAAGTCCGGTCAGCAAACCTGGGAAAAATATGTAAATGTAAAGATTTTGTGTGTGTTTCCATATGCGCTCACACATGGGCGCATATAGGGAGGGAGGGAGTACCTTGAGCATATAGTGAAAGAACTGCTTGGATCTGGATGAAGACCCCCCCAAAGTTATATTTCTCGAACATAGTCTCAATCTGTTTAACATGGGATTCAATTTGCTAGTCAAAGATATAGTACTAAAATGTGGCAGTATAAAAACAACTTTATAACAAAACAACCTACCATTTTTTCACGGTTTTTCACAGGATTTAGTGGTGGATCTGTCAGTAGAATTTTACACTCAGATGGATCAACCTATATGAAGAAAATAGAAAGGCATTGCTTTACCTAGAGCTAAGAGACTTAAAGAAATACAATTAAGGGCGTTGATAAATTGTAACTTTTTAAAGAACAGTTTGGCATGACAAATAATGCATATCAACTTATCAGAAAAGACATGCCTTCAGCTCACTGTAAAATGCATGATCCCATATATGGCCCATGTCATCCCAATTTTGAACAATCCCATTGGTGACAGGATATGATACATCAAGTTGATGTCTCAAGTCAGCACAAGCTGCTCCAACCACAATATCCTGCATCGAACACAAGCAACGATAATAAGTTGTAGTAAAAAATAGGAAAGGTCCGGAAAGATGAAAAGAGGCATATGAATTTAGACCGTTAATTCTTGCTCCTGGAGTGACTCCTCATAACGCAGTAATGGTCTCCCAACAACACAAGGGAACACAGATGTGGGAAAGTTCTCTCCCGCAAAGCCACACTTTACATACTGCAGCCATAAGTGTAATTACTAATTAGAACAACAAAATCATTTGCTTTGTGATCAGTTCTATTGTTTTTTAACCATACTAGAGATTAAACAAACCACAGATATGATGACATGGATCTATTGAGTATAGATAAATACTTTGCAGTTCACCAACACATTTTATAACCTGCAAGTCTCGTGTTCATCAAAAGCCCAATAGCTCAGGTGAAACCAACGCTATCCTTTCCGAAACATTTCATAACAATTGAGCATCCTATTGTTTTTTCACTTCCCAATTAGATGTCACGGTTCATCTTTTAAATGAATAATGTCAATCAGTTTTTTAAACATAATTTAAGCCATTTTGCCATGCCCATAATAAACCATACTGATGGCAAGAGGCAGAGTCCATGCAAAGCAGCACAGGCTCATTTGAACCTAAATATATATTTTGTGGATCTTCGGTGCAGAAAATTGGCTTGGCAACTCTAAATGCAAGGCACAAACATTCCGCGTGCACAATTTTCTTAGAAAAAACGGCACGGAGTTCTCTAATACTCCTAACTCCTCGAGTTCTTGAACTGAGGACCACCTCCACGCACGACAACACAATTTCTCAATCCCAAAAACCCCAATACATCCATCACTCCCAGTAAATTCCGGCAGCGCCTGGCCCAACCTATTTCCCACAGCCTCACCAGCGACCAGCACGTCCATCCGCATCGATCAACTCACGATCCCATCCCCTAATCGGCATGAGACGCGGCGGGATTCCCGTCCAAGAACAAGAACCGGGACGGGGGCAGATCTAGGAAATGGGACAGCCTCGAGGTGGGATACGATGGATTGGGGAGAGAAGGAATGCTTACCCCGGTGCCGTTGTCGCAGACCACCACGTTCCTGCTCTCCATAGCCGCGATCTCCCTTCACTCGCCCTGCCTTCGCCGTTTCCCTCTCTACCTGGCTCTCCAACTCTCTCAGGGAAGCTAGCTACGGGAGGAGACGGCAACGGGGGAGAACCGGAGAAGGGAAAGGATGAAGAACTGAGGATTTTTACTCTAATCTCAATTTGTTGGGGGTGCGTTATGCCAAATACAGACGAGCGCCTGATCGGGACCGTTAATCTAACATCTAACGGCTTCGGATGTGAGCAATGCTTGCCCCGTTTGAAACCTATAGTAGCAGTATGTGTGAAGGGATTCTTTTCGAAAGAATTGCACTAAATTTCCTGCGCAATTTCATGTGAACTTCCGTGTTAAAAAAAACCAAGTTTGAACACTTCTTCCGGGGCAGAACCATTTTGAAAAATTTATTAAGATTAAGATTAAGAGTAAATTCCACAAAACTACACCTATTTTTTCATAACTATCATAAAGTTACACATTGTAGTTTACATTTCACAAAGCTACACATATTTTGACAAATCATTTATATATCTACAAGCAACAGGTGGGGTTAGAGCACCTCCTTCGTTTTAGAGACTAAAAAATTCCACCATAAAAATCATTGAATAAGAAAAAAATCCTAAAAATTATCTTATTAACGAAGAGAAAAAGAAAAGATCTTACAGGTCCATTAGATGGCCTACCTAAGTTATAACAGTGATGATATCTTCATGCTATTGATCTCCATGAAGGGAATATATCAGGTGCAAATGCACATTCCCCTGAAAATCTGAAAATAAATTTTGATATGAGCGGTTGCATTGTGTATCAAAGGTGCAAGATCCCACCCTTTCGCTTCTACCCGCAAATTTTTCCAAAGAGAACCTACATGCTCACTTCCCTTTGCACGCCACCCTTCTCCCTCCCTCTCTCTACAACACATCTTGTGATTCCCATCTCTCCCTCTCTTCATCAGCGATCAGACAGCTGATGAGAAGGCAGTAGTGGTATGGCTCAGCTAGCCAGTGAGTAAGTAGGTGTTGAGTGTGGCTGGTGAGAGGGCAGCGACTAGCGAGCACGAGCATCGGAGCACAAAAAGAGCACCGCACGGCCCTATCCAGCACTCAGTGCCGTCGGATCCGCCTACCCTCGAGCTTGGCGGCACCGGATCCGACCACAATGCCACTATATCTGTTCTCCTTCCCTAGCACTGTCGGGTCCAGAGCTCGGGCAGCTTCTTCCTCGACATTGTCCCTATTTTTCTCATCGTTGAGCGGCGGGATCCACCACATCGGAGCCGCTGGCGTCCAGATCCGAGTCATCAGTGCCTAAATCAATATGATGTATTTTTGTTTCTTGATTTGTTCTTGCTGAATGCTTGAAGATTATTGACACCGGCACCATTTTTTTTTTTGTTTTTTTGCTTCGAGTTTACATTGAATGTTCCAGTTTGGGCTATAATCATATGGCTAGTTTTTTCTTGTAATTTTTACATGCATTTTCTTTGACACAAAATCCGAAAATACAACTTGCTGTAGTTTCTTGAAGGTGAAATAAAAAAAACACGACTTACATTTTGTTAAGATGAAATCCGAAAGTACAACTTCTTGCACGTGAACATGAGCATGTTCATTGTTTTTATTTCTTTTACTCAATGTACATGGATATGTAGATGAACAGGAACATGATTTTTCTTTTCATTTTATGAATTAGCTGGGAACATTTGGGAGCAAAGGACTACTATGTAAAAGGGCTATGCGCAAAATGTACAATCCTACGAGAGTGGAGATGTATCACGTCAAGAGGCAGATTGGAGATGTATCACGTCATTTTCTGACAGAACTGAACTAACTGGTAAGTGGCAACACTTGGCACTCTGTGCTTTATTCAGCATCAATCAAATTGAAGATGTGTGTTCATGCGTAAGTACAGAAAGCAGAGAAAAAGACGTAAAATCAAAGCCTAACCAATGAACCAAACAGTTGTGCGTTCCATTTGGTGTCATATACTTTTATTAATACGACTGCAATATGGATTGTGTATGCCTTGCTTTGCTGTTATTAGATAACATTATTTGCCCACATGTCACCCAACCTAAATTGGGATAGCACGTATTATTATTGTCAAGGGCAGACCTATCTGGGTCAGCGGAGCTGGCTCGCCCCTTTACATCTAGTTGGACCGTGAGTACCCTCAATGTTCAGATGGTTTAATTTATATTTCATTCACTTATCTCGTATTGGTATTGTTTTATTAGCACCTGCGAAATTTTAGTCATGAATCCACTACTAATTATTGTCCCTGTATTCCCATCCTACTTGTGTACGAATAAAAGAAAAGAGGAAATTTCATAAAACCCCAAGTTTTGCCGTTGTTGTTGTACAAAAACCCAAATATTACGGCTTGTGTTACTTAACCCATGTATTATGGTCATAACATTTCATAAAACTCCACGACATTACAATTACTCCTTCATAATTGTGACTGCACATGACGACGACAAGTTGTTCTCCTTGCTCGACGCCTCCGACAGTATGACGGAGGACCTCACACGCCACTACTTTCAACAGCTCATCTTTGCCGTGATTATAATACCTAGGGTTTTGTAAAATATTATGACTATAATACTTAGGGTTAAGTGACACAAGTTACAATATTTAGGGTTTTGTCCAACAACAACTGCAAAATCTAGGGTTTCATGAAATTTACTCAAAAGAGAAAAACACTAGAAAATAGCCTGTGTCTCCCGAGTTTCATATCATGTACAAGTGGAATCGTATACAAGGATTCAAATCTCACCGAAATAGCGCAAGATCTCGTTGAGATCTCAGTTTCCGGACGTGGACAATTTTTGAAATGCCGGCCGAAAAATTGCTACAGTAATATCAGAAATCTCGGCGAGATTTCACCATTTTTGACTGGAATTTGATGTTTGATGATCTCCTATGAAAATTTGTTGAAAAACCGAATTTTTGAGATTTTTTTGAAAACTTTAGAAACACTTTTAGTTTTTTATAAAATTGTATGTGCTTTATCATGATGTGAAAAATTTATGGTGCCATCCTAAGAAGTGTAGGATCATACAAAATTTTTTTAAAAATAATTGAACTTCATTTGTTATCATTAAAAAATCAAAAACAGAATGAACATAATTGGGACAGTAACATTGTCAGAATTTTATAAATTTTCTCGAGTGTGATCATGATCCAAATTTTTTTATGAGAGATTAATAATTGACTCAGTACCATCCTATAAAATTTTCAAAATATTTTAACTTTTTTATTTGCTCAATCAAATCTATGTATGTATTGAACTTCATTTATTATATTTCAAAAATAAAAAACAGAAAAGAACATAAATGGTACACTGTACTTGTAAGAATTTTATAAATTCACTAGAGTGTGATAATGATTTAATATTTTTATAAGATCTTAAGCATTTCCTTAAAACCCTTATACAAAATTTTCAAAAATTTTAAACATTTTTTTATTACTAAAGCAAATCTATGTATTGATTATCTGGCTTTTATGAGGACATAGCACTGTCAGAAGTTTTGGAACTTCTTGAAACTTGATCATCAGATAAAAATTTTATAAAAACATTGATAAAAATATCAGGACCATCCACAAAAATTTTCAAAATTTTCTAACTTGGTTTGTACCATTTTTCATTTGGTTAAAGTTTGCCAATAAAGCTTTTATCAGGATAATAGCACTGTTCAAATTTTTAAAAATTCATGAAGCTTTATCATCAACTAAAAATTTTATGAAAACATTAGTGATACATCATAACTATGCACAAAAAATTCAAAATTTTATAACGTGGTTTGTTTCATTTTTCATTCGTTTCAAAATTGCCGATCAGTATTTTATCAGGACAGTAGCAATGTTTGAATTTTTAAAAATTCCTTAGGATTTATAATCTTCTGAAATTTTTATGGAACATCATTGATGTCTTAGCAATCTTCACAAAAAATTTCAAAATTTCTCAACATCGTTTGAGCTATTTTTCACGCTGTTCAAATTTACCGAGATCTCGGCAATTTTGCCCAAGATCTCGAAAATCTCGCCTCAAAACAACCCGGATTCAAAATTCTGTTTTTCCAATTCGTCTAAGATTTGTTCGAAATTTCTAAGTCATGCTGAGATTTTATTCTCCGGTCCCATCCGAGATTTCAAGCGAAAACGAGATTTCAATCCTTGGTTGTATAGGCTTGGTTGACTACGTCTACCACGCATTGCCCCTCGCCATATCTCAGCTTAGATCAAAACGAGCCAACATTGCAACAACCATCGTTCTTATTCCCAGGCTGACCGCCGCAGCTTCATACTGCTCAACGTTGAGTCATTGTTTCACTTTCAACCCAGCGCCCTTTTCACGTCGACGGCGGCAATGTTTGGCCGCTTGCCGTGGTGTGCCACGCCGTCAGTCCATCAGCGATCCTCACCACTGTCACCAGCAAAGGGCAGTGAAGAACAAATCAACTCGATCGCCGGAGTGAGTCAGAGCAGTGGCTCCTCGATTGGAGGATGTTATTAAGTTCAAGAGCCTTTGATTTTGGATGCAAGCAATGGTAGCAAAGGCAGTGAATATGACACCCAGATATGAATCTGTCTAAAAAAAATAAGTTACGGGCAGAACAACTAGGTCTATATGGTCATAACCTCACCTAATTCGACGGAGTTAATTACTCCTGCTTCTCACTGTCGCCAATGGTTGCTACCCTACTGCACCACCTCGCCGCCCGGTCGTTGATCCCTTCAAACCTTGGTATGATACTTATGCCTCAGGTACTCTTCTGCTTCTCTCGATTTGTCGATACGTTATTGTGTGCACAAAATAGTTCCCCGGTTACAACATGCTTAAAAGTCATCTCCTTTGCTTTGAGGGCTAAATATTCCCACAATAATACCTAGAAAGATAAGTTTCTAGAAATGGTCTCATTGACAAGATAAAAAGAGATGGATTTATGTACCCATGACTATTTTAGTAGGTCTAGATTCTAACTATTTTAATTTTAAGAAAGTCTTCATTCTGTCAAACACTATCCATATGTTCCTCTAAGAACACGAAGTAATAATCAGTAACGTCAAAATTAGCGCCTCGGTCTTAGAGTCCGTATGGAAAAACTATCAGCAAGCATGCTGAACAAATTAATTATTCAGTAAATACATATATGTAGGTCCTGATCATCACCCCATAGTCCTTATATATGTTAACAACCACATCAGTCCATTGGATAGAAACAAACATATGTTTCTTAGTACTGAGTTTGGTTAGCTGGGCGTCGGAAGTATTTTTTTTCTTAGAACTGCGCTACAAGCTTCGAGTCAAACACATTCATATGGCCATCATAAGGAAATAAAGGTTCATAACCGTGGCGATCCTATTTGAATGTATACAGGGAAAGTAGGAGTGTTCAATCTTTTTGTCTGCAGTTTGATTTCTCTGTTAAATCTACTAATATTTCCATATATATTTTAGTCACTTGAATTGCAAAAATATTTGCTTCATACATTTTGATTACAAACAAGAAATACCGAATGTTATGAAGCAAAAATTGACAAAGAAATTTTATATAAAATACAACTCTAATTTCAAAGGGGTGTATGCTACGCACAACTTTCAGTTATAAAAAGATTTTACATTTTTTTTCTAACAATGATCTCGCTCTCCACCATTCCTACTTCTAGGATGATAATTAGTCGATGGTGAAAAAAGTGTATGTAAAACTCATAAATTACATAAATATAACCACTCTTATTTCAAATATTAAATATATGTATTGTAATATCTAGACGGGCAAATTGCTCGGGCAATTCTGCTAGTTTCAATAAACAACACATGTGTTGAATTGTGAAGTTTTCTAATAATATGTCAAAATAGGTGTAGTTTTGCGAAATTTACTCTTAAGATTAATGTTGATACAATTTTTAAGAAGAGAAGATGGAAGCCCAAAATGCCACATGCCTACCTCACCTCTGAAAATTCCAAATTCACTTCTTCTTTTTTAGAAAAAGGAGTTGTCTCCGGCCCCTGCCAAAGCACATAGCCCGGTTTTATTACAGAGTTTTCAACTGCTTAGCTGAACTAATGCGAAAGAATCATTACATAAATGAAGCAAAACTTAGAGATAGCAAAGTCTATAATTATACTTCCATCCATTATTAGCAAAAAGCTCCATTGCAACAACTTCCAGACGAAAGCACACAGAACGAATAGTCTCCCATGCTTCCTCACACTGTAAAAGCGTCCAGAACCTCAACCAATATGTCCCCCTGAAGATGGCCTGCAAAAATGAAGCATATCGTTTCTTCTTAAACACAAGCATATCGTTTCTTCTGAAACACAATATTATTACGACAACATCAAATTGCCTAACAAATAGCCGCCACACCAATAAAGATATGTTGTTTATTATGATTCCCTATACCAGAGCAAAATGGATAATTGTACATGCCAACCACTGGAAAATTAAAATAAAATATTGGAATCTCAAGGTAGGTAACTACAAATTAAGGTCTAACTGATTGCCACTTGAAACTCGCTTGGTGTTGTATACTAGTACTTGTTTTCTCTCAAGTTGTTGGATGGCATTGCGGTCCACACAGTCCCAAGTTCTTGGATGAATTACAAACTGAAGACTAATCAGATGATACTAACAGATCACTACGTCTCCAACGTAGGACTCCCTGATGGCCTGCAACTTCATGGCCACTTCTCTCATGTTCATCCTCCCATTTGGCGTTTGGCATGTGCAGGACAGCGCAATCCTCAGCACGGACTGCACGCACACGATGATCCTTACTGTGCTCCTGCTCTGAATTTCAAAGTCTTCAACTTCTTCCTGCAGCTGGGCATCGATGATTTCCGTCATCTGGTCAGGGAAGCTCGCCTCAACAAAGCTCACGATGCTCAGGCCATCTCTGAACGTGTCATCGGTAGGCCTCCTCCCAGTGAACATCTCCATTAGGATGACCCCAAAGCTGTACACATCACCCGAAGTCGTCGCTTGCCCATCAGTTGCATACTCTGAAAGCACACAAGATATTAAGGTGAGTTCAACACATGGGCATCAACCTTTTACCATGTTTTAAAGAATGCTTTTAACATTACCCGGAGCAATGTAGCCAATGGTTCCCTTTAACGCAATCGTGCTAGTTGACCTTGCATGATTATAGAATCTTGCAAGGCCAAAGTCACTGACGCGAGCGCTAATATCATCGGCAAGAAGGACGTTGCTAGGCTTCAGATCGGAGTGAACAATGGGTTTCTGGCTACTGTGGTGAAGATACTCTAATGCATTTGCGATGTCGAGAGCAATGCTCAACCTTTGAATGAGGGTCAGATAACATGGAGCATGCATACCATCCTCCTTTGGGTGTAGCAATGAGTCGAGGCAACCATTAGGCATGAATTCGTAAACCAAAGCTTTGAAATCATTTCCTCTAGAATCGAGACTCGAGCAGGCTGTTAGGATAGGTACAAGATTACGGTGCCTTAAACATCTCAGAGCTTCGCATTCTGCAATGAAACTTCTATTTGCGCCTGTTGTTTCCATGTCGAAAACCTTCACGGCCACCAAATTAGCCTCTCCATGTAACGTTGCTTTGTAGACAGAACCATATCTTCCTCTACCAATCAAATTGGATGATGAGAATCGATCTGTCGCTTCGGCTAGATCCTTGTAAGTAAGTCTGGGGAACTTTGCACCGAATGAAGGTAGAGTCACGGTGGCCTCTTTCAACTTGTTCTTCCGAAACAGGAAAGCTAGAATGATCAGTACCACAAGTAAAGTTATGACTGCAGTTGCTATAGTGGCTATTGTTATGACCATGTGAGACCGCCTTTGCCTCGTTAAATCTGATGATGCAACAGAGCATGCAGGCATGTGGAGTTCCGAAACACCACCGCACAGCCCTGTGTCCCCTTCAAGCGTGAGGGCAGATGCATTTAGGAACACACCTTTTGTTGGGACCTCACCTACAAGATGATTGTATGAAAGATCTATTTGATTGAGCAACTTCAGACCACCCAAAGATTTGGGAATGGATCCTGATAAGTTGTTGTGAGAAAGATTCAATACTGTCAAGCTCTCCAACCTGCCCAAGGATACTGGAATTATCCCAACAAGGAAGTTCTGTGCCAATTCGATGATTTCCAAGCCATGGCAATCACCCAGAGTGTGTGGGATTTCTCCAGATAGCTTGTTTGATGAAAGTTGCAGCTCCATGAGTTGTTTGGCATTGCCAACTTCCGGAGGCAACATGCCATCAAGATTGTTCGAAGACAGTTGGCAAATTATCAGCGAGGGAAGACTGAAAATCTCAGCTGGTACACTTCCCTGGAGGCTGTTGTTAGTGATGTTCAATATTAGGAGGCTCTTCATGGTCCCAATGCTATGGGGAATTAGACCATCAATCTTGTTATCTTGCAGATCGAGATATGTCAACTGAGAAAGATTACCAATTGAAAGCGGGATAGGCCCAGCGAAGCTGTTTCCTTTCAGGGATAAAACCTGCAAATTCTCAAGTTTTCCAATCCATTCGGGAATAGCTCCTATGTACTGGTTGTTTTCAAGTGATAAACCAGCCAAGGACCGGAGGTTTGCAATACCTAATGGAAACTTCCCAGATAACCGGTTTGCGCCAAGATACAGTATCTGAAGTATGGAGGAGAGGTTTCCTATGGCATTTGGTACAACTCCCCCCAAGTTATTCATATCCAGTGAAATTTCTTGAAGCTTTGTGCAATTGGTCAGTGAATCGACAAACGCCCAGCTCTCCCTATTAGTTGATTCAAGATTGTTGGCTTGAAGATTCAGGAAGCTGAGGTATTGTAAACTACCTAGAGAGGAAGGCACCTGACCACTGAAATGGTTCTGGGACAAGCCGACGTCGATGAGCCTTGAAGCATTCGCGAGAGAAGCTGGGATAGGCCCTTCAAAATGGTTCGCATCCAACCCGAGGTGCTGCAGACTGGGAAGATGGCTGCCAAAGTCAGAAGGTAACACCGCCTTGTCGAGATAATTCGTCTCCAGTCCGAGCACACTGAGGGATGACAGATTGAAAAACGTCGGCGGTACTCTTCCCGACAGCAAGTTGCCACCAAGTGCCAAGTATGACATGCCCGACAACTGCCCAAGTTCCTCAGGGATACTTCCCTGAAGGTAGTTCATCGCCAAAGAAACCTCACGGGGAGCTGTCATGTTACCAATGGAATGTGGAATGGTTCCAGTGAGGTTATTTGCCGATAGAACAAGAATGTCAAGCTTCAAAAGGGAACCAATGTTATGAGGAATCCCTCCTGTTAGCTGGTTGGATAGCAAGTCTAAGCTCTGGAGCTCAGAGCAATTAGAGAGCTCGTCAGGAATCCATCCTTGCAATGAGTTATTGCTCAAGGAGAGCACCTCCAGCCGCCACAGACGACCAATGGAAGCTGGGATCTCACCCCCAAAGCTGTTAGTTGAAAGGTGAAGTTCTCGAAGAAGTGTAAGGTTTCCAAGTGAAGGAGAGATGTAGCCGACCAAGCCTTGATCGGTGAGGTTGAGCAGAGAGACACGCTGGGGATGCTTCAGGCTGCATGAGACGCCTTTCCATGAGCAGAAATGAGTACTCGCATTCCAGGAGGCCAGGGATCCATGGGGATCACTACAAGCATGCTTGAAAGCAAGAAGTGCCATATGATCAGTCTCATTCCCGTGCATGAAGCAGGTAATGTGTGGCAGCAGGAGCAGCAGTGCAGGGAACAAGAATGCAACAAAGGCAAACTTCATGGCCTCCACTGTCACCTGCAAAATTTTGACAAATCATATGTTTCTTGCATAAGTGCACTGCCAGAATCTTTAGTGGGTTACCTGTAACTCCATTTACAAAAAAAGTATGGTCAAGCTGAAGAAGTGGTTAGTTGCACGTGCGATGAAAGAGTGACACTCTTTTAGTAAAGAAAAGGAGTGTCCATGATTTTTTTAAATAATATATTTTTTAAAAATAATTGCAACATTAATACGTGGAATAAAAAATTGCAGGAATAATACTCCGTAGCAAAATGGTGTGGCGAAATAGGAGTTGTCGCCATGTGGTCAGGCGAAGATGCTATTTTCGCCAATTCATTTGGCGATTCTACATTAATCCGTGATTAGAACCCGATTAGAATTGCCCTGACAGCGATCAACATTTTTTAGCCACACCGTGCGGCGAAAATAGGTATTTTCACCATATGGTGCGGCGACAAGCTATTATCGCCAAATGGTGTGGCGAAAATACCTATTTTCCGTAGCCAAATGCCGGGAATTTTCACCACATGGTGTGGCGAAAATAGGTATTTTCACTACACCATTAGACGATAATAGCTTGTCGCCACACCATACAGAAAAAATACCTATTGTCGTCACACGGTGTGGCTAAAAAGTGCTGATCGCTGTCGGGGCGGTTCAAATTGGGTTCTAATTACGGATTAACGTATAATCGCCGAATGAATTGGCGAAAATAGCGTCTTCGTCCGACCACATAGTGATAACTCCTATTTCACCACACCATTTGGCTACGGAGTATTATTCTTGCAATTTTTTATTCATGTACTAAATGTCGCAATTATTTTTATAAAATATATTATCTTTTAAAAAATTCGAGTGTCCATTGAGCTAACTAAAGTGCAAAGGAAAACATCTGTCGGCCAGTAAGTTTTTTAGTTCCACTTTGTTGCTATTGCTGTCACATACAAATGGAAACAATCATGCCTTGCTGACCTAATACTCTAGTTGTCTATTTTCGTGGTATCTAAATTACATAGCACTTTTTTCTTGCTGTGTTTCTAGTTTTAAAAAACCAAGAAGCTCTATGGTTTCAAATGAAACTGGAGCATATTTTATTTCACAGTTGAAATTAGTCTGGACGATATTTGTGTTTGCCACTGGACTGCTGCATCCTAATGCCCCAAGAAAGGTGAACTGCTTCGTTATGATTTCTACTTTTAATATTGTAATGGTTGAAACAAATTCCAGAAATTGTGCTTCCTATGTACGCATGAATCTGTACTACATATTTCATAGTTCATGCTAGTGTAATGTAGGAAACAAGGGGAGAATATACAACAAAAGGTCAGAGAGGCACATATAAAATAAGAAACGAATTGCAAACAAAGTGAGCAAGAAAGTATGAAGAAGCTTACGGGGTACCTATTCTGCTGAGTACTGAGTTCTTGCAAGTTTGTGCCAGAAACAGGAATATGTAGTGGCTTAAAAATGTGACCACTTCAGCTGGTACCGAATCCTTTTATAGACACTCTGCACTTCACCCTTCGTCAGAGCAAATATGCTCCATGTCTCCTATGTAATCTTCCACGTATGATGAAATCCTGAAAACCATTTTCTACTATATAGGTAATAAAAGCATTAAGGATCTCAAAAGAAGCCAATCAACCCTAGTACTCCCTCCACTTATAGATAGTTGTCGTTTTGGATATAGGTGGAGTCAACTTCTAAAACTTTGACTGTCAATATCTTTATAAATAATTAAATTAGATACATGAAAATTACATGTGTAGATTTGTATCGAAAAAATACTTTCATAACATTATAATTTTATTGGGTTTTCTAAATATATTATAATAAAAATGAGTGATCAGAGCTGTACTTTGGAGGCCATGTCAATGTCTAAAACGACAACTATTTGTGACCAGAGAGTAGATACTAATGGTTCCCCAAAGTCAAGGTCAGTCTAAAATAGCGGCAATAAGGAAATAACACTCTCCCTAAATGCCACTCTGAAGGAAGCTGCAATATGACAAAACCTCAGACTAAAATATTGAGCAAAGCCAAGCAATTTGCATCCTTTTCTGCAATCGTTCTAACCTTTCAACTCTTCGATGATGACTTGGTTTGTTTTGCAAGATGTGCTGCGCCGCTACGGCCTTACATGCTATGCTAGGGTACACTACCAGCTGCTGAGTTTACTCCACTTGGTCTCACCGAAACAAGAGGTATTTTGCAGTGTTGGAACTAGACACACACAGCTGTTGTCCACCTCTGCTTAGGCACTCCAAATTTGACTCCCAGTCACTAGTGCTCTAAGATGTAGCTGTGGCCTTCGTTCCTTAAGGTGCGGTTCCTGTTAGTGACAAAGTTACATTCGACAATATAGTCATACAGTTATATATAGTAAGTACTAGGAAGCCCGTGCCTTAGCCATGAATTGAGTTTATGAATTACGGAAAACAATACAGTAATATTCTGTAGCGTTACCTCATTAGAGATTAGAAAGTAAATCAGTTGTTTTGAACAAAAGGAAGAAGTCATGTGCTAGACTGGGCCTTGCAAACAAGATTGAAACTGCGTCCTTGATTTCCTTTCCAGTTTCCACCATCGAACTGATGGCTAATTTTAACGAGTGAAACAGTAAAAGAGACTTCAATGAACACAGAGTAGTAAATCACATCTACCAAGATAGCAGGATAACAATACTACCCTGCAAAGAAAACAGCCTTCCCATTTTTGTCCTTGTACGCTAGACAAACAGGTATACCCCCTGTTTATTTTTTTTTTCAGCCATCTTCGTCGCGTTCTACATCGTCATCCAAGCCGATTCAAAAGCTTACGTGAAAAGTAGCGCAACTAGTACGAGGACTTGGACACCTCAAGATCCAATGTTGGGCTTTATCAAGAGCCAAGACACTGTTTTTGTTCCACTGTGGGTGGACTTTGACCCAACAAAGTTAATTTGTGTAATGACGTGTGTTCATAAATGGAAATGGCATTACTTAGAGTGTGTTTGGTAGAGCTTTAACTATACTAAATCTGTAGATTTGGTAGAGCTAGGTATTCCTAATTTTACCGGATCCATGGAGCTGGAGCTGTGAGTACATTAGTGTTTAGATGGATCATCTTGTTTACATTTTAAACTAAAAATATAAACTTAATTCACTTTATTTTAGCCGACAAGTTTCAGATCTCAGATAAAGTTGAGATCTAGAACTCTACCAAACAGGCCCTTACTAGTAGACTAGTGAAATGAAGATACAATAAACAGTTTTTCCATAGAACATAATCTAAATTATCTACTTGTCCTATGTTTGTACTTGTTATAAATTTATAATTACCTTTTTTGTTTTAGATTACATAAAAAAGGAACATAAAAGCAAACAATTGTTCTGTTTACTGTATGAGAGGTGCTTTTATGTATCACTCCTCAACAAAAGTTGCACAAATTTTGAACCAAGAGAAGAGATAAATAATCTCTATCTACCCTTCATTCATGCTTTAATATTTGTGCAGCTTTTGAAAAGAGATACATAGAAGCATCTCTCTGTATTATCTTTTAGATGTGGACTAGTGGTCAAATCTGCCCTCTGTAATAATTAACACAAGCTTACAGATTTTATTACATAACAGAAAAATCCCCATCATATTTGTGGCGCTGTATGCAGTGAGTGTCGAATAGACCTGGGCATTGGGCTATCCCAGCAGATGGGCCGTGGGCCTAGATCGTGCTGTACTGGGCCAACCCGACTCACCTCCGTCGATCCCAGGTATGGCCCATTGACACGCTGTGCCACCTCCATGCCATACCTGTCTAGGCCCAATCCAGTTAGACTATTGCAAAGGAGAGAAAAGATGTTAGGGACGAGAAGGACATCTACCAGCGTTGTCATGAGGATGGAATGCAGCTTAGCCGGAGGTGAGCAAAACACTAGTATTGGGGAAGAAGCACGCATGATGGCCAGGGACAGTGGTGATGAGGTGGGGAAGGCTAAATTTGGCGGTGCTGAGGCAGTGAGGATCGTCGAGTTCCGGTGTTGTTGCCGTCTTCTTCCTCTTCAGCCACCCGCCATCTTCTTCTTTGGGATAGCAGATGAAGCTAGTGGCGCAGTGCCTCGAGGTCGTATCCAGCAGTGGCATAACCGAAGGCTGCTGGATTAGGCATTGACGCGCGGAGGGAGGTGGTGGCCTATGGAGGAAGTAGGTGTGGATGATGGTGAGAGGAGACGGCGGAGGCACGGGAGACAGCGACTACACCGGATGGGTCATAGAAAGAGGCGAAAGGGAGGGACAGTATTTGATGATGGGTCGGGCCGCTGGGGTAAAGTAGTTGATGATGGACTGGGCTATAGATAGGATGTTTTCTATGAAAGGATTGTGCTTGTGTCATGATGGCCTAGGCACGACCCAATAGTTTATGTCAGGCCACCCATCTTGCCAAGCTTCTAGTCCCCGCATGGCCTATCATTTGTGTCGTGTTGGTCCAGTCCAAAAATATCTGTACTGTGCTGTGCTTTGAGTCGTGTTGGGCAGACCTAAAAAGGCACGCCTAGGTCTAGTGTCGAACGACAAAGAACTTGGATGGTTCTACTTTATTTGGGAGGCTATTAGTAAACAGAACAGAACGAGAACATTTAGCCCTTCAACTGCAGTTTGATACAAGCTGCAAACCCAGTTTTCTGCAGAAAAAAACAGTAACCTATTATAGTATTTTATCTTCATTGTTAATGGAAACACCTCGGTGAACAGAAGAAATGAAATTCAGAACATTTTAAGAACAGAAAGGTGGCACGCAAGTTTGTGTACCTGAAATTATCACTTGTCATGCCGAAAAAAGAAAACTTCCCAATTAAGAGATGACCTCTTCTGTAGTTTATTTATAACTCGCATCGCACAAGACGATAGATTGTGCCGATAAATCACTACTAGAAAAATGCATATTAGTGGCGATTCGTAACTACTATCAGTGACGGTTTTTGAACCGTCATTGATAATCGGGGATTATCAGTAGTGATTTTCAGCTAGAATCGCTACTGATAATATTATCAGTGGCAATTCTAGTCTAGAACCGTCACTGATAATGTTTTTGGCTAGTTGGCAGTTTAAAAACACTAAATTAGGGGGGACTTCCCAGAAGGGCACCCATCCACTAATAATGTTTTTGGCTAGCTGGCAGTTTAAAAACACATACCACTCTCACCAAAGAATTTCAAATTCTGATTGGATCCAGACATTTTTAACATTACACAAGGATTTCCCAAGTGGTCACCTATCCTATTATTACTCTCGTCCAAGCAATTAGGAGGGACTTCCCAGGAGGTTACCCATCCTAATACTATTCTCGCCTAAGAACGCTCAATTTCAGAATTCTGATTGGATCCGGACGTTTTTAACATCACACAAGAACTTCCCAGGAAGTCACCCATCCTATACTACTCTCGTCCAAGCACGCTTAACTTCAGACAGGACGTTTTTAACATCACACAAGGACTCCTAGGAGGTCACCCATCCTATTACTACTCTCATCTAAGCACGCTTAATTTCAGAGTTCTTATAAGATCTAATAATTTAGCAGTGGTATGATCGCATCTGACATATAATGCGTCCCTCCTCCACTCAACCCTGTGAAGCACTTGAACACTGATTTTCAATTATTTCAAATTAGCAAACTATAGAGGTAATTATCAAAATTTAAAACTTTCAAATTTATTTTCCATACTTTTGACTATTAATTATGCTTGCAACATATATGCCATTACTATTAATTAAACTTGTAAAACACCATAACTTCTAACTCGCACATTTGATTTTGGTGTTCTTGTGCTTTCCGGAATCATCACACGATTAGCTCTCCAATTATATTCTTTTGGGCATGGATTCTATTTTTCAAATACAAAATCTGAGCATTTTTGTTAAAATGGCCATAACTTTTGACTCGTAACTCCAATCGGGGTGTTCTTTTGCTTGTTGGAAAGATAACGAAAGATGGTCGGATCATAATATTTAATGCGAGTGCGTGCGTGGCAATGGAATTCCAAAAAAATGTTGTTTAAGGCCTTAAAACGGCCTCTGAAGTTTTGAATTTGTTTCGGTCATTCTTTTCAATTATTGCAAATGGAATATTAGTTCCAATTATTTCAAATGTAATATTATTTAATTTCAATTCTTTCAAATTAGAAGGCAGGAGTGGTAATTAGCAATATTTAAAAATTTCTATTTTTTATTATTTGTGACAGTTTCAAATTAAAACCGCCACATATAATATTATCAATGGTAGTTTTAGCCAAAAACCACCACAGATGCTCACATTATCAGTGGCAGTTTTTGGCTAAAACTGCCATAGATACTCACATTATCAGTGGTAGTTTTAATCAAAAACCGCCACAGATACTCATATTATTTTTGGTGGTTTTTGGCTAAAACCGCCACAGATGTATTTGTAGCAGTTCCAAAGAAAAACCACCACTGATAATGGATTATTTGTGACGATTCCAAATAAAAACCATCATAAATAGTCTTCCCGCCATTTTTTAAAAACCGTCACTGATAATGCTATTTGTGACGGTTCCAGAAAAACCACCACAAATAGAGTGCCACCTATGTGCTGTTTTGTAGTAGTGAATACAACAAAGAGGTGATCTGTGAAGCAATGAGATCACCAATGCACTTGGAGTAGGCATTGACACTGGCCACTAAGGTTTTAATTTTCGTTTTTGGATTACATCTCGGTGGGAACTAATTTTAGTCAAAATTTGGATAAAATTCAAAAGAAAATTTGAAATTTGATAAATTTCAAATCGAGAAAAACAAAATTTTTACCCTTTTCAACCCCTTTGAAATGGTCTCCCGGACTAGGAAAACTTTTAACCATGATGCCATGGCTTGAAGTTTAGATGCCCGAGTGGGTCTAAGGCACTGATTAAGCTTCAGGATTGAAAGGGTGTGGATTTGAATCCCACTCTCATTTTTTTCACTTTCTTTTTTGAATCTAATGCACGAGGGCAGTGCAGGCAAAGCAAAATAGGGTGACGAACCACGGACCTCATGGACTTCAGCCGAGCAGAGTACCAACTGAGTTAAAGTGCTTGTTGCAAAGTTTTTACATGTATTCCTTATTAGTGACATTATAATTCTCCACAAAAAATAGTACGAAATCGGTCACCGGTCCATCAAACATGAAATCTAGTCAAATTAATCGAAATCTCTGCAAAATTGACTTAAATTTCACAGAGATTTTTGATATTACTGTAGCATTTTGAAGATTTTCAATTTTTTTCACTTTGCGGGGATTTGGAATCTCGTCCCGACCAAAATCTAAAATCTCGACCAAGATTTCTGAAATTTTGTCAGGATTTTAAACCTTGCTGACTACGCGATGACGGAACCATGGGAAGGGAATCTGATGTATGGCTAGCCCATTGGTTCAATGTCCATGTTCAGGGGTGTAGCCAAAAGGGGCGCTCCGTTGAGCTCGAGCCCATCCTTTGGTTGCCGGACCCTAACTACTCTCTTTAGCACTAGCACTCAGTTTTTATCATATCAGTGGCAAATACACACTCACTCCAGCACGATTGGAAGAAGAAGCTTTACTAGGTAGTGAGCTACTTCCTGGGCTGTGTGGAGTGTGGTTTGGTGGGCCGTTGCTTGTTGAAGGCCTAATTTGGTAATTGGTAACTTCGTATGCTGCCAATAAAACTAAACTCAAACTATAGATACGCACAAAGACAATAGAGAGAGAGGACGGTTCAATACCTCTCCTTCCCAAGGACATGGTAGCTTACCAAGTAGGGAGCGCTTGATGCATGTCGTGGGGAGCCGATGATTGTGATGGAACAGCGGGGGGGGGGGTCAAGTGGATGCTAGGGAGTCAGCAAGGGCATAGGTGTGCAGCAATGGGTAACCCACTGTGGCGATGGTGAGTGGGTAGGGAAGATAGTGCATCATGAGTTGGTGAGTACTTAATGGCTGAGTGGCTAATCACAATAACAAATAGGCAATGTGAGCCCCTTTTCTGATATATGATTTTTTTATCAATTGTAACTATGTCAATGGTTGAATAGGGATAATAGCCAATTTATTTGATTGATTGGTATTAACTCGTTTATAGATTTTTAAAAGTTTGACAAGCATTGCACAAGTATTTCTCAAATAAAAAAAGTGCCACTAGTAACCTTTGAACCAATGAGAACACAACACAAGTTGTTAATATGTTTTTCTCAATTTAACCTAATCCTTTGAGCCCATCCTTTGTTTTTATCCTAACTTCGCCACTGTCCATGTTCTCTTGTTCCCACAGGAATTGAAGCTTCAACCAGCACACTCGAGCCCATTGAATTGGCCCCGACATCTCAGGCCAGGGGCATAGCCAACAAGAGGGCTTTGTTGGGCTTGAGCCCACCCTCCGGTTGTCAGACCTTAAGTACCATCTTTAGAACCGATACTAAATTTTTGGTATAGTGGCAGTAAATTCACAGGCGCTCGGGTGTGACTGGAGATAGAGGAACCTTTGCTGGGTGGTGAGCTGCTTCCTGAGCTATGTGGCTTGGTGGGCTGCTGCTTGTTGAAGATCTAATTTGACAATTGGTAAATTTGCTTGCTGCCTGCAAAACTAGACTCAAACTCTAGACCCACATAGAAAATATAAAGAGAGAAGGGGGCATCTTGACACCTCTCCTTTGCGAGAACATGGTAGCCCACCGAGTTAGAGATGCTTGTGCATGTCGTAGGGAGTCGGTGATTGCAAGGGTACACTAAGGGCATTGAGTGGATGCCGGGAAGCCGATAAGGGTGCGAACATGCGGCGATAGGAAACCCACCGCAACGACAATGAGCAGGCAGGGAAGGTAGCATAGCATGAGTTGTCGAGTGCCTAACCGATTGAGTGAGCTGACCACAACAGCAAATAAGCAATGTGATCCTGTCTTCTAATATATGATTTTTTTATCAATTATAACTATGTCAATGGATTGAATAGAGAGCTGATTTGTTTGATCAATTAGTGTTAACTTGTTCATAGATTTCAAAAGTTTGACGAACAAATGCTGCACAAGTATTTCTCAAACAATAAAGTACTAATAGTAATTCTTGAATCGATGAAAATATAACATAAGCCGATTAATATGTTTGTTTTTACCCTAGCTTCGACGCTGTCTTAGGCCACTGACGTAGAAATGATTACAGTGTAGAAACGAGGCACGCTCAAGAGCAACAACAAAGAGTGGAGCCTTGCTGGCGTTTGGCACGGCTGCACACGTAAAGCCTTAGCCATTCCCAAGAAGCCTGTATCATGCATGCCATAATGGAATTTTTTTAAAATAATACATTTTTTATTCAAATTGTAAAAATATACCTCGATTCAAAAAAATTGCAAAATTATACCTTTATCGCCATATGGTTGGGCGATAAAAGTGCGAAACTTAGAAAAAGCTGAGTCAGTGCTGATGTGAACTCTCTATCACCAAATAAAAGAGTGACAGGGTTTTGTCACCAAACCATTTGGCAATTGAGATATGTCGCCATTTCATTTGGTGACAAAGAGCTATCGCCAAATGGTTGGGCTACAGAGCCCCAAACTCAAATAAATTCTAAAAATCATAAATTTTTTTGAAGGAAAATAAATTTATGAGGAACATTTTTGCACTGATTTCATTAGAAAATTCACTATAACTTGTGAGCATTAATTATTAGAAGTTAGTATTATTTTGATAGTTGATAGAATTTTAGAGGTCAAACCAGGGTTCAATAAATTCAGAAAAAATTATATTTCTCAATGATAATTCATGTAGTATTTTACAAAATTATTTTTTAGTTAATTTCGTTTCACAAAAAATTCAAATTTCATCGTTCATCGTTCTCTTTCGGTGTGTAACAAATTTGACGAGAAATCAATGTTTTAATAAAACCTGACATTGATATTACAAAGTGCAATAAGTACAACAACTATAATAGCATGTAATGTGAACAAATCCTAAGATACAGAAGGAATTCATAAAACTGGGATACAACATAGGTGCATACCTCTGGTGAAAGACTAAGTCACAAAACCATACATTCTATGCCCATGGTTGTCAGAATAGTTATTTATTGGTTGCTGATGGGGTACTACGTTCGGATACCTGATAGGGCTTAATGTAATATCCTTGTCAGGATTTGGAGGACTCCGAGAACGCAAGGTTCGTGACCTAGGTGGAATGAAATCGTCATCACCATTGTCATTTGTATGGTTAGGAGCTATCCCTCCTTCAGTGCTAGTTGAACGTTCTCTTGCATTGTTGCTTGAACGGCTTATTGTAGTAGTGCTTGAACGGCCTGTTGTGATAGTGCTTGAACATCGAGGTCTAGGTGACATGAAATCATCATCATCATCGTTATCATCATTTGGAAAATTAGGAGCAAGCCCACCTTCAGTGGTGGTTGAATGTCCTCTTGAACTTTATACTGCAACAGTACTAAATGGACTTCTACCCCTCTAGTTAGATCCTTTTCTATGTCTTCTGCATGAACCAGACATCACACCTCCGCCGAAGAGTATATACATTACTACGAATTCTGGGATAACTTTGTTCAGCAACTTTTTATCCTCTAGAAATGACTAACACACAAGACGAGTATATGAATTAGTGAACTTATGGATAACACTAAAAAGATTAGTAGGGTGAACAAATAAGAAATAACTAACCTTAATATGCTCTGCATACTGATTGGGCAGCATCAGTACCCTATAAAGTCTCGTAGAGAAACCTGTAGCAGAATGGTGGTAGGCTAGTTTGCACACCCTGAAATACCTTTGATGCTACCTTTGCAAGTGCGCCTTGAGATCGTTAGAGGTCACAAGGTTTAGGCTAGAGGTTGTTACGTTATTCCTAGATAATGTCGGATGCCACTCTTGCAATTTGGACACCACTTTAATTAGGTTCTTCTCCTTGAACGGATCATCCTTTCCATTACGTGTAACCTTCAACATGTAATGTAGGGCTACACTGCTCATATCAGGTGTCCACGAGAATGCTTTGCTAGAGGATCCAGCCATGGTGAAGTGTGAGTGGAAGCTGTGTATGTGTGCCTGCGGTTTGGCCTTTTATAGTCTCAAAGGGGTGGTGTATGGACTAAGTGCTGGAAAGTAAGATTCAATCATGCAGGTGGATAGCAAAATGCCGGAGTGTAGTCAAGTCGGGCTGAAAAGGTAGTCATGCATGTAAGGTGTTAGTATAACAAATATACTGTGCAATAAGTGGTCACTTCAGAGTTAAAAGTAGGCAATGAGTGGTCATCTCGGACAGTGCAGTGTGTAGTTAAAAGTATAGCTATTGGCCATTAGAAGAAGATAATATCCAACTTGTCACTGCAAAAGGTGATGGATGCTTTCTTTTTTGACAACTCTTCCTAGCAAAGCTGCTACCTGTGACTTGTCTAATCGGCCTGACAGAGCTATACGCCTATGAGTTGTCTAATCGCCCTGAAAAAGCTACTGCACAGGACTTGCCAATTTAGTCTGTGAAAAGTAACAAGCATCGTGTTGTCACATTGCTCTAAGAAAGTGCGGGAATCGCATAGTTTTAGAGCCTTTTTCAAACCGATGTGAGAAAAAAAATGCAGCGCGCCAGGGCCACGGGATACACGGGCGAGGGGGCCAAATGTCGAATTTCATCTTTACAGAGGCTATTTTTGAAAAATAAAAAACAACAGGCTAAAACTACATACTTACATGATGATTCTTGCATTGCATGTACTTTAGTTAAAGGCTTTTAAACTCAACTATTCATACAACGTGACTCCGTCAACGTTATCATTTAGGGTATTAGCGTTAATGGAATATATATGCTAAGATATTTTTCTATAATATGGTTTCCTATGTACTAAAGTGTGTTCCTGTATTGATCCCCAAAAATTTGTGTTTACATGAGTTGTTTTGTGAAGCGCCAAAAAGGCTTTAGTGTTTTAGAATCTACACCTGTTGTGATTGTTTAGAGTGTTTGCTTTGGCAGGATTCAGATGTAAAGCAAGTTTTAAATAGGATCTTTTCTAGATTATGGTAGTACATATATGAAAGGGTGTTTATGGGCTATTCCTCCATAATTTTTTATTTAAACATTTTATTTTATGCGCTGTCGAATAGGCTTAAGTGACCATGCAGTTTACACGATTGTGGTCCAGTTTTCTTTCTAAGTTTGTGACTACACCGTCTAGGATATTTCGTAACCAAATATAATAGTTCATGATCATCAAAACCATATGTCGTACAACATATCTAGAACGGATTAACAAAATACATAAGATAAAATGTTCCAACAATCCAAAACATAAGAAACTACTACCGGCCCTGTTTCTGGATGGCTCCTCGCAGCTGGACAGTCCTCCTGTGAATCTGCCCGTGTGAGTAGGTCTACTGCGTCCGTGAACTATGGGCCCTCTGTGCTCTAACTGGAGGTGTAGCATACTCCTGCTGAGAAGGCTCATCGGTGCTGGTGCTCCCTACAACTGTGATGGTCCAGGCTCATCTGCACCAACGAAGTACCTCGACACACCACTATTGTCAAGGTTGTAGTCCGCGTGTGCTGGATCATCAGGCTGCCCCTCGTAGTCGTCAGGTGTAGGTGAAGCTGTAGACAGGAACCATTGTGCCTACGAGCCTGTAACAAATGAAAAATTGTTGAGAGCATTCGAAAAATGATTGCAAAACATAGATAGTGCAATTAAGTACTCACCTTTGGCATGAGCAGCCGACCAGCGTATCCAGCAGCTCGCCCTCTCGCAGACGGTAGTGCAACATGGGAAGATGTACCTGTAGCACCCCTACCTCCACTAAGCGGCATGCTGTGAGCCACATTGGGAGGCTAGCGGCATTCGGCCAACTCGAGGATGCGTCTCGAGCTCTCCCTAAACCTCGTGAAGAAAGAGGTCACCTCCTTTCTAGTCACGTCAATCCCGCGGGTCAAACGAGAAAGGAAGTTCCCTAACTCCTCGTAGTACTAGCCTAGCATATTAGTATAGAAAATATATTACGAATTAGTTAGTATGTTCACCAACTGAGTGGAAATGAGATCGTAGATTGGACGCAACGTACTGCACTGTGCAGAGCTGAGTTCGTATGGGTGGGATACATGTCCCTCACCCTAGGAACGTGCCTAGAAGGATCGGGGTTGACATGTACAAAACACAGGAGTGTACAAGAAGTGTACCACTGTCGGTAGACGTGGTATTAGATGGCATTACATGATAATAATTATAGAACATCGATGCAAGGAACTTACGTGTGGGCACCGTATGGGACCTCACGGCTGACCTGGACTGGGAACTCCTATTGTAGACCAAACTATCACATCACTCGATGGACAGCATAGCCCTCGACCTGGACATCGAATAGGAGGAAGTGACATGTATGCCAATACTCCGCGTCTCATGTGCATAGGGTGGACAACCCACCCGTCATACGTACCTATACCTCTGCCTCTGTGTACGGCGTTCAGCGTACGTGGTCGTCGGTGAGGTGGTTGAATGTAGCAACAAACTGTGGGTAGCCCAGCCACACCATCCTGTCTGCCCACCTAGGTCAAAGTGAGGACAGAAAAATCAACGCAGAAAGTTAATGTTATACTGACAAATGTTAAAACTAAAGTTTCACAATCGTGATTGCAATATCTTACCTATCGGTGGCACCAGATGGTGCCCATGGTTGGAGCGTAATGTTATCATCACCGGCATGTACAAGAGGCTGTAGGTTGATGTCAGGCCACCCGATCTGGAACCTCTCGTATGCCCAAAGCTGTTCAAGCAATCGACATCCGGTGAAGGTCAAGCCATCGGTGATCCATCCACAACCATCATAGAGTGCACCGAAGACATGGCGCCGCGCAATGACGCCAGAGTCTTGTGCACGCGTGTCAAGTTGTTTATTCGCAATTGCCCTCGTGAACTGGACAAGGTGCTTGTCCACGCTATCCCCATGGGAGCTCGTGAACATGCACTAGCCAAAGATCCACATCAGGTATGCCTCTAGGTGGTGGCTCCCCCTCACCTCATTCACAGGCTTGACGATGTGCTCAGTGTGTAAATTTAAGCTTTCTTGTTAGTTCAACCAGTATATGCACAATTAAGCTTTAAAGGTTAGTTGCACACCACGAACTGTCGAAGTCACCTCAGTGTTGGACCATGTGTGCTAGTGAAGGGTTGGTACGCAGCAGCTGGGAGCACACCTTGAAACCGCATAAGTAGCTCCTGGCACCACATCGAGTCGACGTCCTTAGGGACCACAGGATGACCGGCAATCAGGAGTCCGAGGTGGTACGAGACGTTCTCCAAAGTGATGGCCATCTCCCCGATAGGTAGATGGAAGGTGTGCATCTCCATCCTCCACCGATCCACCAGAGTGGTGAGCAGGGACCTGTCGAATGGGAACTGACAACCCATGTCCTATCACTGCACATCGTCGTGCGCCACCTCCACCATCCGGGCGAGTGGTAGCAATCCTGATCTTCGAAGCCTACGAAACAAAAATACAAAATTATTATTAGCACAACACTAATTAATTAAGATGAATTATGATACTTTAGCAAAGATATTTAGAAATATAAAGAATAGTATGTTATCTGGGGATTCAACGAGGATCGAGCATTTAGAGCTTCTGCGGTGTCCTCGATCGTAGTACGCTGAGCTCAAGAGGATTATGCCCCTTCTCTGGAAAATCAGTGGCGTAGTGGGCACGGCAACGACTATCAAAGACTGGATCTAGCAACTCAAATGGCTAGTTGTCATCTCCATCCTGGTGAGCTATACCTGCAAATTGCAATAATGAAAGTTATATTTCAAATGCATATAAAAAATGCGTACAAAAAACTATATAAGCATCATAATAATATATTGAAACAAATTCAAATAATTTATCAAGCAACAACAGTCACAACGACATACAATTTGATTACAACTAGGTAGAAAACAAAGTTCATACAACACACATTACATCAATAAAATATGAATTCGACATATAGCATATGATAATTCAAATAGCTTCTTCGGTAGTATGATGACGTTATTCACCACGCCCTGCAGATGACGATCCTTCCCCTGTTGTTGGGTTGCCATCTCCCTCTTCATCTTCTTCATTTTGTGGCTGGCAATTCTTGAACGTATGTCCTGTTTGCTTGCATAATGAACATTTTTTTCATGTGCTTACCAGCTTCAAACTCATCCATATCATCTTGTTTTGCGACGCCCTACTTTGCATGTTTTTGCATCAAAATCAGGAACCCACAATCTTTCATTGACACTAGGAGTTGTGGTAAAAGAAGCAACAACACCATAACTATAAAGCTTCTCGCTCCAAGTTGCCATCACCTTTTCCTTTGTAAAATATTGAGATAGATATATACCAGCTCGCATTCCAAATAACGCACATGCGGCTATCACATGAGAACATGGCCTATGCAAAAGATGGGATTTGTTACACGAGCATTTGCAGTCAGCCTGCAAGATGCACTTTTAGATGATAATCTTCTGGTTGGTTCCACGCCATCCTTTATCCCTGCATATCACCTCAAAGCGCAATGTTTGTGCACCTACTTTGATAGCTCTATGCTTGGCTGCCTTCTTAGTCTTCTCATCCATGTATTTAGTGATCATGCTTGTGTCCCGCAGCACTCCCTCAACAATTCCTACCAACGGGGGACACCTCATCCCTCTCATTACCCAGTTGTACACCTTCACTAAGTTAGTCGTCATGACATCTTATCTAGCACCATGTGTGTCATGTAGCAATGACCACTTCTCTTTCAGCTCGTGTTTTATCCAGTTCGAGAAACATTTGATTGGTCTTTGCCTTCGATGACGATTCATCTCCTCATCTTCTGTTGGTAGAGGGAATAGAGACTCTGCCTGATCATATGTTTCACTTCTACTAGCCTTGTTTATCTGCTCCTCTTTGTGTTTTCTTGTTAGCTCATCAAGATTCTTTCATAGAGTATGGAACTTACTCGCTTGATTCTGCTTATATAGTCTCTTAAACATGTTCATCAGTTCCTTATTTTTGAATTGCTTATAGAAGTTCACACCCAAATGCCTCATGCACCATCGACTTTGCAAACCAGGCCATGGAAATGGCTCCTCTTCCCCTGTTTGCAACTGTTTTATAGCACTAAACCGACCAGCATGCCTGTCATGCAGTATGTACACATCTTGACGAGTTTTCACCACCTCGATCTTCAAGTTCTGTAGGAACCACAACCAACTCTTGTAGTTCTCACTTTCTACAAAGGCAAAAGTAACAAGCATAATATGGTTGTTTCCATCAATGCCCACAACTGTCATTATTTTCTCTTTGTATTTCTTGATCAAGAATGTTCCGTTCATGCATAACAACAGACAACAGTCAAAGAAAGCCTTAATACAATCTCTGAATGTGAAGAAAACTCTCTTCAGATGCCTCTTGGTCGGTCACTTGCTTGACAGATAGTCTTAATAATCATAATAAGTGCCAAGATTTCTTCCCTGAATGCAATTGAGCAATGTAGGCGAATTATGGTAGGAGTCTTTAAATTTCCCAAACCTTATTTCTAAGGCTTTCTACTTCGCTCTCCATGCCTTCTCGTAGCTAATAATATACTGATATTTGTTCTCGATTGCTCGGATAATAGCACAGGGCTTAAAACAAAGGTTCTCCACTATCTTTGGGTATATGATATTTGCGACATACCCGGATGACAGGTTCCTATGAGCCTTCAGAATTTCCTTAGTCACACAGATATGCTGCTAAATCTTCGAACATAGCCAGTAGGTGCACCATTTGGGCTTGTACGCATGCACTCTTTAGGGGTATCCATGGATCTCGCACACCACATCATAGTAGGTTGGGGTGGACTTCTTAACCCTGAAAGTTCTTTCTTACTGACAATGCTCAATCTTTCACAGCATCCTGTACTGCCTCTTTTGTTAGGTACATACTTGTCGAGGGTTGTCACTGACAATAATGAAAAGGGTGCTAGGCGCTGGATCCAAACTCGATGGTAGCACAAGACACGGGAAATTATACAGGTTCGGGCTCCCACGGTGGAGATAATACCCTAGTCCTGTGCTCTGGGATTATGATTGGCTAGCTTATTTGCTGATGATCTTTGTCTCTCTTCTTCCGTCTCCTCCCTTTATATAGCAGGGTGGAGGCGGTTTACACGAGAGAGTCCTACTCGGACTCGAGGTGGAGTTTACATCTTTACATCTATTCCGACTTCATACTAGTTTGGATTACAATCGTCCCTTTGCCTAATACGACTTAGTTTCCTTAACCAGTATTTGTCCTGATTCTTCATGCCTTGCTCAATTTTGTGATCGCCTCCCGCCTTCAGTAGTCGGCCTGTCAGTTCCGCCTGGTTGGCCGCGAGGCTGCCTTGGGCCCCCAGGGTATATATATCCCACAATAGCCCCCGAGTGCTTCGTGACCGAATGCCTTCCCACGGTCAAGCCTTCCTGAGTGCTTTTAGCTGAGTGCTTGTCGCTTGGCGAGGCGGTTAAGAAGAACTCGATGAAATTCTTTGTGCGATTTGTCCCGAGCTGTCTCTGACCCAGTTTACCAGGCCGACTCGTTACTTGGTATATTTCCTGTGCGCACCTGTATTCAGCCGAGTGGTATCAGCGCATCCGGGCGCATAACCCTTGGCCTTTTTACAGAGCACATCTCAGCCTACCCGTCGGGTATCCGTCGCCGCCCTTCTTGGGGTCACACGATCCTCATACCTTGTAGGCATATGTTTTTAGAGTCATCTTTACTAGACCGACTTATTTGCTGAACGTTATCACCACGGCCTATCATGAGGCATACCATAAGAGGATGTTATTCCTTGGTGGTACGTAATCCCGTATGTCACGGGCAAGCCGGCTTTGGCCCATCTTGGGCGCACTGCTTCTGGCCTCAATTTTTTGGGCCATTGGCGATCGTGCGCGACGTGCGCGCCCGCCGGCCCACCCTGAAGTGCTCCCTAGGGCGGCTTCAAGACATGGGAAGGGTGAGGCAGTTTCCCGCTCGAGGCGAGAATCGGCGCCGCTCCCCATCAATATGGAGCAAATGAAGTGGCTTTGCACTGTTCCCATTTGCCCCCTTTGTTCTCCAATCTTTTTCCCTCGCGACTCCCGCCGCTAGGGTTAACTCTTCTTGTCACCCTAATCTCACGTGATCGCGAGGCTTCTTCATTCCAGGATGTCGTCTCCTTCTCCCGCAACCGTTCACCCGTCCGCCTCGACCAAGGATTGGGCTACCTCGGTAACAACGGAGGGGCAGCTGGAGGATTTAGTAAGCGTCGGTGTTTTTCCGCCATTGGTGATGCTCGGCGCCCGCTTTCTGCGGTGAGTTCGCCCTACCCTCGTCTTTGAGGAGGTAGTTGTCTTTGAATCCTTCTTTATGCGTGGGCTTGGTCTTCCCAAGATCCCCTTTCTCCGCGACATTCTTGAATTCTATGGGATCGAGCTAACTCATCTTAACCCCAACTCCATTCTCCAAATCGCCGCCACAACCTTTGTGAAGCCTTCCTTGGTATTCGCCCCACTTCAATCTCTTTCGCCACCTTTTCTTTCTTAAGCCTTTTCCTAATATGAACTCCCCCAAAGTGGTTGGGGGTGCCGGGTTCCAACTGAGGGATGGCATGAAAAAGCCTTACTTTAACATTCCTTTCAAGACCTCCAATAAGGGTTGGCACCAAGAGTGGTTTTATTGTGCTAATCCTGATCCCCCATCGCCTCGCCTTTTATCGACACCACCCAAGCCTTCTCCTGACTGGACATCGCTTCCCCGAGATGATGGGATGTACCAAGTGATTGATCTTATGGGGCTAATTGCCTGAGTTGAAGGAGAATGGGCTCACTGGTATGGTGTCGTTGCCAACTTTTGTACACTTGAATTCAGCCTCTCAAGGATCGAAGTTCATCCCGGTATGAATATGAGGGTCCCCACGATCCTACACGGGAGGTTTCTGAGGAAATTACCTCAGCGGCGTTCTTCGGTCGTGCCGCTGATTTTTTCGCCCCAAACGAGAAGATCGTCGTTCCTAGGAGCCCGAGACCTTTTACTAAGCTCAATCCTGCACCTCCGGTAAGGGATCTCCATTATCTTCTCATGCTGAATCTTCTGACTTTTGTTAGGATCTTGGTCTGAATATGTGTCTTCTTTTTTGTACTTGCAGGGGCGTGATGCCTTCTTTTCTGATGCGCCACTCCCTGAATTCCCCGTTCATAAGGGCGACAAACGAAACTTCCCCGCCCGTGCTTCTTCCGCTGCCCCGAGTGCGAAGCGGAGCAGAGTGAATGATCCTGGCGATGATCCTGTCGGGAAAGGGAAAAATCCGGTTGTTTGCAAGGCTAAGAAGAAGCAGTCGGCGAAAGATGTACGTCCGACTGGTGGTCCAAAGATCCGGGACCCTACGACCGTGCGGCCTCCTCCCCCGGCTTCTTCTTCTTCAAGCCAGTCTATGGGACCCGAAGTATTTAAGCCCCTGGCTCATCCTTCGGTTGAAAGTGTGCCTTCGCCTGCGCACCCGACTGGGGCTCCCTTGTTTGCTGCACAAAGTATGCCTGCAAGAGCTCCTGTTGGTAGTCCTTCCGGCCGGAGGGGTTTAAAGTGCAAAATAACAAGATCCCACAGGTTGGATTTTCTTGCTATCCCTTCCTTGTTCCCCTGGACCGCGTCTTGATCGTTTCTTCTCGTAGGGATCCTGTTGATGAAGTCCTTCACGAAACGCCGCATCTGGATTCTCCGGCGATCGTCCACGGGGGTGACCACGGTACCGCGGAGGCTGAAGGGTTGGTTGATGCTGCATCCGCTGCTTTTAACGTTGTCGCAGAACCAGTCGGGGCGGTTCTCCCAACAGCCCCCGAGGCTACGAGCAGCGAAGCCAATCTGGAGCCGAGTGGTTCTCGACCACCTCTCCTTCTCAGTCCGACTATCCGCGCCGCATCCCCCGTCAATGCTGCTGTTCCTCCTTTGATGCCAGAAGATCCTGCCACCTCCCCTCTCCCATCACCACCACTTGAAGAAATCCCCCCGCCTCCTCGCCCGAAATCTCCGGTGTGAGCTGCGTTTGTTGATGACGATGGTGATGTGGTCCTGTTGGATGGCAAGGACGAGGACAAAGATTGGGAGTCATTCTGTGACGCCGCCTACACCTGTTATCGTCTTGGCAATGTGAGTTGTTTGCGCTTTCTTTGGGAGTCTTCTTTTTGCTTTGCTTGAAGCTTATCATTGCTTTGTCATCTTCAGCGCCTGTCGTCTTTTGCCAAAGACCGGAACTTCCTTCTTCGTAAATTGCTCCCAAGGATGAAAATGAGGAAGGATTATGTTTGCCGGTTGAGCAGATCCGTCTGAGTCGAGGGAGAGCTCACACGCACTCCGTGGAGAACCGAGAGGAACTGGAAGGGCTTCAAGTCGAATCCATTCTCTCGAGGCGAGAAATTGAACTGATTAATTTTTTCGACGGTAATTCTCTGTCTGAAAGTGCCCCGAGCCTGGCTCTATTCTTCGATCTTCTGATGCCTCGGTCCTTGCCTTTTTCCAGATTTCCGGGAGAAGCTCGAATCCTCTCTTTCCTGAAATGAGGAATTGAAGAAAGCTGAAGAAGATGCCAAGAAAGAAGTGGCCAGGCTGACAAGAGAATTGGAAGGTGAGCTCTCGGTTTTGTCTTTTGCCTTGTCGTTCTTCTTTTGGCGGTCTCGGGCTTACCCGACTGGTATCCTGTAGTGCATCGGGTCAACTCGCAAGCTCAATACCAGGCTCTTGATGACAAGATCAAATATACTGAAGCGCGAGTCAACCGTCTCCAAACAGGTTCTGAGAGAATGCTGCGAATCCTGAATCCTGATGAAGCCGGCACCAGCGATGTTCCTTATGACGCCGATATCACAATTCAGAGGCTGGAAGAAGCCCCTAAGAAGCTTACTGCGCACTTGGAAGACATCGCGATTACAAGCGCCTGCCAGGTGTTGGCGATCACCAAGTCCTTGTATCCGCGGGTGGAGCTCGAGGTCATTAGGAGGGGTTTGCCCGCATCTTGTTGATGACGATCGAGCACTCGCCCTTATGGATGAAGTCAAGGACACTTTATACATTTTAGTTAAAACTTGGACCCGAGTCCCGTAATCTTCTGCTTGCAATTGGACTTGCATCGCGGGCTTTTTCGCTTCCTCGGGCTAATTATTCCAATGCTGAAGAGTTCCTCCCGTGCCTAGATTTGCCTTGTGAAAAATGTCTAATTCCTATTTTAGTGCATCCGTTAGGCTTGGGCCCATTAAGAGGCATTCTTGACATCTTGGCCCGTCTTGAAATCTTCGCTCATTATGGCGCCGACTCCCTCGAGGTATGTGCGGCGTTCGTCTAGCACGCCTGGAGGTGAACCGTTCTCGCCTCAACGGCAAAGGTCGTTTTGAGCGAGAGCGAAGTCTCTCTCGTGACGACGTTGTCCAGTATAAGAGCAAACTCGGCCTCGGTTTTTGCGATTTGCAGCGCACTACCGTCTTCCTCCGGTTTGTTCCTCTTCTTTCTTCAAAAGCTTCTTCTTGTTTCTTTGAAACGCTCGTCCGTTCGCCTTCCTCTTTGCTTGATTTATTCGTTTTTCGTGCTTATGGAATTGTGACCGCTTGCTGATCGCTCATCTTTTTGCGTGTTCCTTTCTTCTTCTTCTTCATGGATTCTTCTTCTTCTTCGAGGATCTCTCTCCTTGTCTCTCCCTCCGTAATCCTCAGGTCCGCCGGTTGAACCGTGGATCGAGAACATGCTCTTCAATTTTGGAGATGACGCCCTGCTGGCTCGAGGACGAACTTGCCGAGCTCTGGCCGAGTATGATCTCGCCATGGCGGAAGCTTACGAGCAGAGGCCGTTGTTCTCGATACCGCCGCCGCCGATGTCTTGATCGAGGTTGTCCCCGGCTTCTTTGAAGCTGGACGCCTCATTGAGGCCGTGGGGCGCGCGCGTCGGGGGTAGATTTTTTATTTCTGCAAGAAAAGTAGCACTTTTGTTGTATATATCTTTTATGCTCTCTGGACAATGTTGGACTTTTGTAAGACTGCTTTAGTTGTAGCCTGCCTTTTCTTTTTTCCTTATTTAGATCTTTTCGATTTTTCCGAGTGGTTTTCATCCTCCCTTATGTTTAAGCACCCCGTCCGATTAGTGTAGCCCCCGAGCATCGCGAGTTGGCGCCTTGCCTTTTCCCTCGAGCGTGCTTTTTGTTAGGTAACTAAACTTTTTCGTTCGGGGTTTCACAATCGAGGGTTTAGAACACTTGGATTTAGTCGTGATCGTGAGGGAAAAGAAAAAGTATAGGAGTTGGTTCATAGCGGGGTTAGCATGTGCAACACTATTAGGTGTAGCCCCCGACTTACTGCTTAATTGAGAAGCAATTGAGTAGCAAGTCAATTGAATAGAGAATCCTGGTACATGGCTTCTCTTGAAACAAGTAATCCTCCCAGCCGAGTTGCGCATGCGCAACACTATTAGGTGTAGCCCCCGACTTACTGCTTAATTGAGTAACAATTGAGTAGCAAGTCTAGAAAAAGATTCAACAGTCATAAAACATTTTAGGAGTAAAAACAGCGTAGCTGCCCTATGTTCCATGAGTTGTTGATGATGGCGCCGTCTTCTCGCTTAAGCCTGTAGGCTCCCGGACGTGTCACCTCGTCGACGATGTAGGGGCCTTCCCAATTCGGAGATAACTTATGCTCGTGCTTCTGACTCTTTATGAGGACCAAATCGCCCTTGGAGAACGCTCGGTTTCGGACATTTCGATCATGGTAGCAGCGCAGTGCCTGTAGGTACCTGGCCGACTGGACCGCAGCAACCTCCCTAGCCTCCTCTAATCGATCGATGTCTTCTATTCTGCTTTCCTCCGACTCGGCCTCCTTGAAATTCGGACCGGGGATCCAAGGTCAATTCGTGGGGAGGACCGCCGAGCCGTATACCGGGAAAAAAGGTGATGCCCAGAGGCTCACTGGGGTGGTTCTCGACCCCAGTCTGAAGGCAATTCTTTTACCAATCGGGTGGCGTACGGTTTGAGGCGATCGAAAATTCGTGCCTTTAAGCCCTGCAACACCATGCTGTTTGCCCTTTCTACCTGACCGTTGCTCTTTGGATGAGCCACGGAGGCGAAGCAAACTTTGATGCCGAGCTCGTCGCACCAGTCTTGAAATTCTTCTCCGCGGAATTGGGTTCCATTGTCCGTGATAATCCTGTTTGGCACGCCGAACCTTACCACGATCTCTTGAAAAAATTCTTTGGCCTTGGCCGCTGTGATTGTAGCTACTGGCTTTGTTTCTATCCACTTGGTGAATTTGTCGACTGCTACAAAGAGGTGGGTGAAACTGCCTTGAGCCTTCTTCAATGGGCCGACAATGTCGAGCCCCCAGACTGCAAACGGCCAAGTGATCGGAATTGTCTGCAGCTTCTGAGCGGGCACGTGTATTTGGCGAGCAGAAAATTGGCATCCTTCACAAGCTCGGATGATGTCTTCTGCATCGGTTACGGCAGTCGGCCAGAAGAAGCCTTGTCAATATGCCTTGCCCACTAGTGTGCTTGACGCCGCGTGATGCCCACAGATTCCCGAATGGATTTCTCTGAGTAGGTTTTTTCCTTCTTGCTCTGATATGCATCGCCTTAGAACTCCAGAGGCACTTTTTCGGAATAATTCTTCTCCTACTACCATGTAATTCTTACTACGTCGCGAGATGCGTTCTGCTTCTGTGCGGTCTTCTGGAAGTTCGTCTCTTAACAGGTAATTGAGAAAAGGAGCCGTCTAATCTGCGTTGATGACTAAGACTTCTTCTTCAATGGGTGTTTCTTCTGATTTGCTTTGTTCCTGCTTTTGACTTATTGAAGGTTTATGGAACTCTTCGACAAACACATCGGCCGGTACTGTTGCCCGAGTGGAACCCAGCCTTGCCAATTCGTCTGCTGCTTCGTTGTCGTGGCGGAGCACATGAATGAGCTCGGCCGTCGAACTTCCCTTCCGCTTCAGTACCTCTGGCGTTATCTTTGCCATGTTGTCTTCGACGCACGACCAATCCTTTTGTACTTGATTAATTACCAACATGGAGTCGCCCCGAATAGTTAGCCGCCGGACACCAAGGGATATCGCAATGCGAAGCCCGTGGTGAGTGCCTCGTACTCGGCGGGATTGTTTGACGCCAGGAAGTGGATCTGAAGGACGTATTTCAGGCGCTCACCTGTTGGAGAGATGAGGACCACGCCGGCTCCTACGCCGCTGAGCATGAGGGATCCATCGAAATACATTGTCCAGTATTCCAACTCTTCAATGGTCGTCGGAGTTTGCAATTCTGTCCATTCGGCGGTGAAGTCGGCAAGTATTTGAGACTTTATTGCCGTTCGTGGCCTGAAGGAGATTTCAAAGGCCCCAAGCTCGACTGCCCACTTTGCGATCCTCCCGGTGGCCTCCCAATTGTGGAGTATGTCCCCAAGCGGGAAGATGGTGACCACCGAGATTGGATGCTCTTGGAAGTAGTGCTTGAGTTTGCGAGAGGCGAGCAACACGGCGTATAATAGTTTTTGTACTGTGGGTAGCGCACCTTGATTTTCCGAAGACTACCGATGAAATAGATTGGCCACTGGATTTTCTGGAGGTGCCCTTCTTCCTTCCGCTCTGCCACGATTGCAGCGCTGACTACATGAGTCGTCGCGGCAATGTAGAGCAAAAGGGGCTCTTCGGGCATTGGAGGAACCAGCACAGGTGGGGATGACAAGAATGTCTTCAGTTCTTCGAAAGCTTGCTGTGCCTCGGTGGTCCATTGAAAGTTACCCTGCTTCTTCAGGAGTTTGAAAAAGGGCATTCCTCGTGATCCAAGCCGAGAGATGAATCTGCCGAGTGCCACCATGCATCCGGTGAGCTTCTGGACGTCCTTCTGACTGGTTGGAGGTTTCATTTTTAGAATTGCATTGATCTTTTCTGGGTTCGCCTCGATGCCCCGCTGCGACACAATGAATCCAAGTAATTTCCCTGATGGGACTCCAAAAACACATTTTTTCGGGTTGAGCTTCATCTTGTAAGCCCTTAGGCTCTCGAAGGTTTCAGCTAAGTCAGATATGAGGTCTTCCTTCGCGAGTCTTGACAACAATGTCGTCGACATACGCTTCCACGTTGCGCCCGATCTGGGAGTGAAAACATCGCTGTATCGCGTGTTGATAAGTTGCGCCAGCGTTTTTCAAACCAAACGGCATCGTGACGTAGCAGAATGCGCCAAACGGAGTGATGAACGAAGTCTTGATGCAATCTTCTTCCTTTAGCCTGATCTGGTGATATCCCGAATAAGCATCCAGAAAACTGAGGAGTTCACAGCCCGCCGTCGAATCTACCACTTGGTCTATACGAGGCAGCCCAAAAGGATCTTTCGGGCAAGCCTTGTTGAGATCGGTATAATCAACGCACATGCGCCATTTTTATTCTTTTCGAACAAGCCTTTGGGTTACTTGACCCGATCGGGATGGTACACTTCTTTTATGAAACCTGCTGCTAAAAGCTTTGTGATTTCTTTCCTAATGGCTTCTTTCCTGTCTTGAGCAAATCTTCGAAGCCGTTGCTTGATGGGCTTAGCCTTCTCGTCAACGTTCAAAGAGTGCTCGATCACCTCCCTGGAAACACCGGGCATATCGGATGGTTTCCACGCGAAGATGTCCCGGTTGGCCCTGAGAAAGGTGACGAGCGTGTCTTCCTATTTGGGGTGAGGCTGTCCGATCGTATTGCTCGAGGAGTTGGATGAGTCGAGGATTACCTTCTTGGCCCCCTCATCAGGCTTCAGGCTTGTCTTGACCTGCTTCTTGGTCGGTGCTTCTCCTTCATCTTCATGGTGTGTAGCTGCCTGCCGGATCTTCTCTCTATCATCTGCCACCTCTTGAGCTTCGGCCATCTCGCAGCTTTCTCTGTCGCAGACGAACGACTGCTTGACATCGCCACGGATGGAAATGATGCCCTTTGGCCCTGGCATCTTCAGGACGAGGTAAGTGTAATGAGGTATGGCCATGAATCTGGCCAAGACGGGCCTTCCCAAGATGGCATGATATGCCGTCTGGAAGTCGGCTACTTCGAAGTTGAGGTATTCTGTCCGAAAATTCTCCTTGGTTCCAAATGTGACCGGCAAGGTGATTTGTCCGAGTGGAATCGAAGAAGTTCCAAGAATTACTCCATGGAATGGTGATGAACCCTGCCTCAGCTCGGAGCGGGGAATCTTCATATCATCGAAAGTTTTGGAGAAGAGGACATTGAGTCCACTCCCTCCGTCGATCAGCACTCTCTTGAGTTTAACATTGTGCACCACCGGGTCCAACACCAGCGGAAATCTTCCAGGATAAGGGATGTGATCCGGGTGATCTGAGCGGTCAAAAGTGATGGGGACCTCGGACCATCGAGATCTCGAGGAGCTCGCTGCATGACGGCGTTGACGCCCTGGCCGTGAGTTTTTGCTTTCGCTTTGACTCGTAAGCCATTGAACCTCCGTAAATGTAGTCGAGTTCACGTTCCATCTTTTGATATTCGCCTTCATCATCTTCAAGAGGATCTTATTTTTTCTTCTCTTCATCTTTTGCTTCGCCTCTGGCTGGTCGCTTTCTGGATTCTTCGGCGAACCTCCTCAAAGTGAAGCAATCTTTTGCAGCGTATTTACCTTTTGGATGAAAAGGACAAATAGCTTCCATCATCGTATCGTAGTCGTCGGTGCGTGGTGCGCGATGTCGGCCTTGCTCGGTTGCCGCCACTATCTCTTCGGGCTTCCGCTTCCTGTCTCGTTGTCTTGATGACTCGGCGTACTCCTTCTTATCTTTATGTCGTGGGCGATCATCTTGCCGTTCGGTCAAAGCATCTGAAGCCGTCGCATAGCGATCCGCCAGCTTGAACATCTCCCTTACAGTGGCCGGCGGCTTTCGGGACATCTTCTTGATCAGGTCGGGGTCGTTGACACCCTTCTGGAATGCCGCAATGACTGCTGCTTCTGAAATATCCCTGATCGTATTCTTCTTTTGCATGAAGCGCCGGATGAATTCTTGGAGTGTCTCGTTCCTTTTCTGGCGGAGCTGGTATAGGTCCCATTGCATTCCAGGTCGTTCGTAAGTACCCTGGAAATTGGTGATGAATTGTTCACAAAGATCCTCCCAAGAATCTATGGAATTTGCCGGAAGTCTTGTGAGCCATGCTTGAGCCGAAGAGGTGAGCATGACTGGGAGGTAATTAGCCATCACATTGCGATCGCCCCTGGTAGCCATGATCGCAAGAGAGTAAACCTGAAGCCAAGCTTCTGGATCTCTTTCTCCGTCGAATTTGGTGATGCTCTTCGGATTGAATCCTTCGGGCCAAACCACTCGGCGAAGGCGAGGGGTGAAAGCCCAGATGCCCTCAATAGGGCCATCATTGCGCCTTCGTGGAGAACGTCGATACGGTGATTTAGCTCGGCGGTCTTCGTTTTCCCCTTCATAATAGCGGAGGTTATTGCGGCGATCGTCTCGGTCGTCGTGGCCAATGCCAAAACGTTCATAGTCATCTCTGCGCCTACGGCGCTCTTCATCTTCCCGGTCACACCGTCTGGCGTTTAAATCCATGCGAAGGTCCCGGCTGATGCTATGCCGGACATCTTCTCCCCGTTGAAGCTCTTGCTGTGACATTGCGTGCGTATTATTGTCGCTAGCGACGTGAATTGAGGAGGCGAGTACGAGATGGCTCCTTTTCCTTGGCTCCTCCCGGTCTTCGCTGAATTGCCGCCGCCACCATAGCTCTGAACTTGGGCTACGATCGAGCGGTCGGGCTATCGTGACCAAGCGATGGTCCTAAAGTATCAAGAAGCGCCTTGGAGGCAACGATATTCTGGCGAGGAGTATGGAAAACCGATTGGTTCCCCACCTTCGTCCGCAAGATTTCTTCATTGACATTGCGGCTCTCGCTCGGAGGAGCCTCGCCTGACCTTCTTGATGATGACGCGCTTCTTCTGCGGCGTTTGGCGTCTTACATTGTTGAGATTCAGTTCGCAACCCTTCGACATTTAAAATGCCGCCAAAGCTCTGAAGATTTTCCGCCTCATCTTCTGAATCGGAGGAACATGAAGATGAGGGGGGTTGACCTTTGAATCCGAGTGGTTTTCTAGTATATTTTACCACTCGGGGTGCGCTATTAGCCGGTTCCAGCTCAAGATGAGGTTCAGATCTTTGGCTTACCGTCCAAGGACAGATGGCCATGCCTGTTCCCAATCCGAGTGGTTGTCCGGCTAAGGGAACCTCAAGATTGCCTCTAGATTGGAATTGATCCGAATCCGAAAGGGTAAGATGAACAAAATCGTCGGCGATGAATTCCAGACTTCCGAAGCGAAACGCTTGGGCCGGTGCAAAGGTGCCCATGCTTTTGCTGAAGATTGCCATCGAGCTTGCTAAGATCGATCCTAGCGCAGCCCCTACCTAGCGCGCCAACTGTCGAGGGTTGTTACCGACAATAATGAAAAGGGGGCTAGGCGCTGGATCCAAACTCGATGGTAGCACAAGACACGAGAAATTATACAGGTTCAGGCTCCCACGGTGGAGATAATACCCTAGTCCTGTGCTCTGGGATTATGATTGGCTAGCTTATTTGCTGATGATCTCTGTCTTCTCTTCTTCCATCTCCTCCCTTTATATAGCAGAGTGGAGGCGGTTTACACGAGAGAGTCCTACTCGGACTCAAGGTGGAGTTTACATCTTTATATCTATTCCGACTTCATACTAGTTTGGATTACAATCGTCCCTTTGCCTAATACGACTCGGTTTCCTTAACCAGTATTTGTCCTGATTCTTCACGCCTTGCTCAGCCCAGACTGCTTCCGGCCTTTTGTAGTCGGCCTGGTCTGGTTCCGCCTGGTTGGGCTTCGCAGGCCTGCCTTGGGCCCCCGGGGTATATATATCCCACAATACTGTTAGGCCTAACTTCATTCTCACTATACTGCCAAGGTGTATCACTGCTTTCATTCACATCTAGCTTATTAAATTGCTGCGTGCTCCAATTTGTTGGCATAAGCGGCTCCGTACCTCCATGTTCCTCATTCGAGTCATCGTCGTCTTCCACTAGTCTTCTGGTGTACTCACGATCTTCCTCTTCCATCTTTACTATTATTTCCTCAATTTTCTCACCTTTGTCTATTTGTCCCCGCGCTTTTTATTCAATGTTTTCATCATCCTCTCTAACCTCAACTTGTTCACCATTATGGTAAATGGCATTCTCATTGTATTCCTGTACATGCTGCTCATAGCTAGATTCCCCAATTTCGGTGTCACCGTAACTAAATTCATTTTGAGGCTCACTACACTCACCAACGTCTAACTGCTTCTGTGGGGGCAACAACCCTATCATATGCTTACACTAAAAGCACACGATACCATCCACGTTGCTCCACCCCCTCACAGATGATCTACCAGAAAACTGAGATTTTGTGAGGGTGCTATATTTTCGTGAGAGTTATAAACAAACCACCACGAAACAAAAATATTTCGTGAAGGTGGTGCATAAACCCTCGTAAAAAATACATTTCGTGAAGGTGGTGCATAAACCCTCATGAATTGAAGTTATTTTCATGAAGGTATTCATAAACTGTCATGAAAGTAGCTGTCCCGCCACGAAAATTACCTATTTTCATGTGGGTTATAGTTTTCGTGAGTAATAATTGAAAATCAGTGTTTGGGTTCTTCACAGGGTTAAAAGGAGGAGGGACACATTATATATCAGATGTTATCATACCACCACTAGAGTAATGGATCTCATAAGAGCTCTAAAGTTAAGCATCCTTGAAGAAGAGTAGTAATAGGATGGGTGACCTCTTGGGAAACCCTCATGAAAAAATTTCGCGGCGGTTAAGCACCATCACGAATTATTTTCCTGTGAGTCAACCCCTGTCACGAAATTTCTTGTGCAACCTGGCCGGACCATTGTTTTCCTGAAGGTCGCCACCGCCACGAAATATGTTCGTGACGGTTCACCGCCACACAAAATTGAATTTCTCGCGCCGATTCGTGAGAGCTATTGCGTGATTCGCCATAAGTCACGAATTATTTTCATGACGGTTTTGGCCCTTTCGTGACGGCTTTTTAACCCTCATGAAATTTCCGTTTTCTGGTAGGATCTCCACAATGCAGTTCCCACCTCAACTAACTCCCAATAAACATGATCATTTTGCATACTACAAAGGCAAAATAACTTCCGTTGGTACTGATCTGGTTCCATCCAAAAAGTATAATACAACCAATTTAACACAGAAGAAAATATGCGCTCTTTGATCTTACTCAAACTTCTATCCACATACTGGATTCTAAATAAACCATACATTACAGCCCCTTCTCCATAATCGATTCTAAATGAAACTCATTCTAACATATCTGCGACCAATTCATTAACCCACGAATTAATTACTTTTCATAAAAAATACCATGACACCTAACATAACTATATCTATATGTTCAAAAAATCTAGATCTATCTATATCTACATTTCTAAAAATATATATCTATATAGATCTTTCTATAAAAACTATCTATATTCATAAAATATATATCTATACAGATCTATCTCGTAAAAATATCTACACTTCTAAAAATATATATATCTACTTTTATCCTAAAAAATCTACACTTCTAAAAATACATATCTATCTACATCTATCTGTAAAAACAACTACATTCCTAAAAATATATATCTATCTAGATCTATCTGTAAAAACTATCTACATTTATAAAAATATATATCTATATACTTCTATCTATAAAAAATACTTACATTCCTAAAAATATATATATCTATCTACTTTATCTGAAAAAATCTACACTCCTAAAAATACATATCTATCTACATCTATCTCGTAAAAACAACTACATTCCTAAAAATATATATCTATCTAGATCTATCTGTAAAAACTATCTATATTCAGTAGAAATATTTATATCTATACACTTCTATCTATAAAAAATATCTACACTTCTAAAAATATATATATCTATCTACTTCTATCTGAAAAATGTACACGCCTAAAAATACATATCTATCTGTAAAAAGCAACTACATTCCTAACAATATATATCCATCTAGATCTATTTGTAAACACTATCTACATTCATAAAAAAATATATATCTATCTACGTAAATGTATTTTTACAAACCAACTAAATTATTACAAATATAATAAATCTATCCGTAACCTCTAAATTAAACTAGATCTATTATTTTTGCTATCATAATATGGTATATTGCTAAACAAAATAAAAAGAAAAAAATTTACTCACAAAGTAAGCAGAAATCTCAAATCTGGCTTTGTTCTTCCTCATTCCCTTCTCTCCCTTCCTCTCCTCTCCCTCCATCCTTTTCCTTTCTCTCCTCTCCCTGCCGCTCCTCTCTTCTCTTTCTCTAAACACGAACAAATGACAGAGCTCACAGATGTATAGTAAACACACTACGTTTATATAAATATCTCTGTCACCAGTTGGTTTGGCGACAGAGGCACCTCCTCTATTGCTAAACCATCTATCGATTTTCAACCTGTCGCCTTATGGTTTGGCGACAGGGGGTCCGAACTGTTTTTTTTTGTGTACGTGGTGCCGACGTGGCTCTCTTGTCACTCGACGATACAACGATAAGTGTCTCTGTCGCTCGATGAAATGGTGACATTTAGCTCTCGTTACTTCAAATAGTGACAGAGGTATAATGTTGCAATTTTTTTGAATCGAGGTATATATATATTTTTTTGGCATTTTGACAGAGGCCACGAACGGTAGGTGAGCCATTCCGTCGAATAGCTCGTGGGCGCGGCGCAACTTGAAGGCGGCAGCCGGAGAGCACCGAACCAGCCAACGAACGATCAATCGAACTCCCAATCATCCAGCCCCAAACAGTTGCCATCGGTCCAGAGTGGATCAAGCAACGTTTCCCCACCGAGCTACAGAGGTTGGTGGTGGTCCTACGCTGCTAGCAGGTGGCCAGTCGAGCGGCGGTGGGGCGAGGGACGAACAGTGGATGCGACGCAATGTGGGTTTCGGTGGATGGGCGAAAGAGTCGCCAGGCGATGGTGGCTGTCGGCGATCTGGAAGCCTTGTGTTTGGCCTTTTACCATACACGTGAAATACATCGACGAGACCCAGCATAGCTAGTTGGTTGGCTTGTCAGGTGAGTGCGGCCGTCCGTCCGCGTTCGAGCTTGCTCTGGCGTGGATGCTCCATTTTTCACTGGGCATCGTCTCAAGCAGAATAATTAAATTGGGTGTATATACATATGTATTCAGTATGACAGCGTGTTCTTGCGCTCCGACAGCTGTTGGGCTTATATGAAAAAATATCTTTGACATGTGTAGCGGACACGCACGCATATGAATGCATGTGGAGTGTGTGTGGGGTGTGTTGTGTGCGTCCTTATACCTATTTAATCAAAAAAATTAAATGGATCCGATAAATCAGATTAGTTATTATTTATTTATACTTATCTAATAATAGAATAATAGAAATGTCCTCAACAATTCAATAAATAGATCTAACTTTTATTACCTACCATATACTAACAGTATAATTTCTCTACAACAAAATGTCATGGCGGGCGGACATGTCAGCGTTTGCACTGGAAACGGCTCACCAAATCGACAGCCCCTATAGTACACTGCTCAGCATTCACTACATCAGGGTTTGCAAAATCGGCAAAAATCGGTCAAAAATCACGACTTTCAACCGTATCGGTGCGGTTCAGCTTAAAAAACCGCTCGATAAATCGGTCAAATTAAAAAACAATAAAAAAATTTCAAAAAAATTTATGCGGTGTAAACCAGTTGAAAATCGGTGAAAATCGCTTGATTTTCGAAGAAAATCGACGAAAATTGCTCAAAAAATAGCCGCAAAAATGTTCAACTAGCCCACTGATTTTCATGGAAATCGGCCGATTTTCCAATTTTTTTTCAAAAATTTTGATTTTGAAACTCTACGATTTTTGAAAATTTTTTGATCAATTTTTGGCTTGATATTTTCGATTTTTTAATTTCAAAATTTAAAGCAATTTTCTCCAAAACTATTTTTTGAACCCTGCACTACATGCACTATTGCATGTGCTACAGTGCCAGCGGTATATATTGTACGTGAAATTCAGTTGTGCATAGTGACAGCGCCGGCGATCACAGCTTTGTTACAACAACTCTAACCCAAATCTCTATATTTCCCCTTAAATCATTCATTTAGGGGTGGTGTAAAAATTAGGGGCACCCTATATCAAATTTGTCTCCAACCCACACTCCCTATTACTCACCCCCTACCCCCTCCGTTCCAAAATATATGGTGTATTAGAATTCAAAAAAGTCTTTTAAAGTAAACTTTGACCATTAATTTCTGTTATAATATATTATGAATTGTTATGAAACCAACAATAATCGAAAGATAAGTGAAATATGAATCAATTGATACATCTTTTGTAAATTAAACACGCACATAATTTGACTAATTCTTGGTCAAAATTTATGTAATTTGACTTTTCTAAATTTTAATATGCTCTATATTTTGGAACGGAGGGAGTATTATTTATTTAAACATTATTATTACTTTGCACCCATGAATTATTATTTTAAGATAAATTATGGTTTTAAATGGTTGTGTTTTTTTAAAGGTGCCATGAACTAGTCATGTGAACTAGTATTATACAACCAAGTGGTAGAAATTTTTTATGCATCCTTGCATGTAGGATTATTCACAAAAAATAGAAATTAATGCAAATTATGGTTTTGAATGACTGTGTTTTTTATGGTGCCATGAACTAGTCGTGTGAACTAGCATTATAGGTAGAGATTTATTCGTGCATGCTTGCGTGTAGGATTATTTACTAAAAATAGAAATAACGAATAAAAAAATGCTGAAGAAAATAGTAGAGGGAAGGAGAAAACCCCTAAATATAGGGGTGAGAAGGTGTCTCTCTAGAATAGGGTTTCTTATAAGGTTGGGTTGGAGCTCATATTTTTCTAATCCACTTTATAATTTCGGATAGGGGAGATTTAAGGGGTGGGTTGGGCTTGCTCTTAGAGCTCAAAATTCAGATTGAGGTGGATGACTGGATGGTTTCATTTAGATTCAATAGTTGTGTTGGGAAGAAAAACAGTCACCACACCGAAAACGTGGCCTCTGCCCTGTCTTCCAAAAGAGTTACCCGTGAAAATGCAGATATCTTATTGCGTTTGAGTGGTGAGTTGAGATTAAATAGGATGGAATAGTTTTATACCATATAGCTGTATTATTTTGGGTGGATAGAATGGTTAATATCTAAAATGAATATTTATTTAATTTATATCTCACCATTCAGATAGAATGGTTCAGTTCAAGCAATCATATGACTTTTTTTAAATCATCTGATGGATGTACCACTTGTACCAGTAACCAAACACACCGCGCGTAGGCAGGTGGTTAGTCGAGTAGTGGGGTTTGAATTGGGGTCGTTGGATGGATGGAGCTCTCTAGTATGGATGCCAAACGGGGAGGGATGGCAATCTTACCTAATTATCTGTGTATCTGCGGGTAAAAATCTTAATAGAGGTCGGTATATTTCTTTTTTATTACCTGTAGACTTGTTTATGGGAGCCAAACTTTACCCAACGGGACGGGTATCGGTATAGGGGAGCTTCACCCGTACCCGTTCCGTCTGATTACCCGCCACCTTTTATTGACATATAGGCTAGAATAGATGACCAACTGGTCCCTTGATCCCTAATTTGTGGTACCTCATTTCAATAATTATTGAACTTGAGCAACTGTGTGTGTTATTTGTCTGTATGAGCATTTGTGAGTTATTTATATGTATTATTTTAATTCTTATTCTCATGTACATTTAAAATTTTGAATCATTCATAATCATTCCTCAATCCACATAATGTAGCTAATACCCATAATTTTATTAAAAGAATTGTATTAATACTATAACTCATTAGCTCCTAGTGACATTTGGTTGGAAAGATTGTTGATGGTTGCAGGTAAACAGCTATACCTACGGGTATAGGGTACCCGTGGGTAACGAGTATGTGTGAGATTTTTCGCCCGCGACATTTCGCTGGTATACTCGTAGGGAAGATTTTGGTTTACAGGTATAAGTATGAACAAGCACTACTTGTATCCGCTGCACCCGATTTGCATCCCTACACACGGGTGTTCGGCCTATGCGGGGAAAAAGGATATACAGTAGTTAAGAGGTGGTTTGGGTTTCGTATTGTTTTGTTTGCCAAGAAAGGGAGAAATACATGTCAGGAAGACAGGGGACGTAAAGTCAGCGCGTCTACAGTAGATAAATGGCCAGTTCGCCAAACCGGCCGTGGGTTTGGCTAGCTTTAAATATTTTGTAAAGCAACGACGACCATCCACTACTACAGCGAGGTTTATATCAGACGCACGATCAAAAACCGTCTGTAATATGGAACATCACAGACGGTTATGTACTCAAACCGTCAGTGATAATATCACAGACGGTTTTATATTACAGCCGTCTGTGATGTAATAACTATCACAGACGGTTTCAAAATATAACCGTCTGTAATTGCTACAGTACTCATTACAGACGGGTTTGAAGTAAAACCGTCTGTGATATCACAGACGGTTATATAACACAACCGTCTGTAATATCTACATTAGTCATTACGCATGCGGTTATATTTAGAAACCGCTCGTGATATTTTTGTATTGCTGCACGGCCGTAATATAAAACCATTTGTGATAAAACCGCCCGAGGTCAGTAAAATAGAGCCTCATTCCATGCATCCACTTTGTTTGTAGGGTTTCGGTTTCTATCCTAAGTGGCGGCTGCGGAAGTGAGGCGATTTTTTAAAAGAAAGCCATTGATTTGAAGGATGATATTAGATTCATTTGATTTTGGTGATCTAAGGTTAGTAATGAGTTCTCTAATTGCATGCATCCAATTCAATATATATCTAGGTTGGTTAGAGAGAATTAATTTAAAGATTGTTTGGTTAGATCTAGCTTAATTGTAGTGGATCTATATGTTGTTTGTGATATTTGGTTAGTAATGTGTTTTAATTGCATTATATTCAACATCTAGCTTGATAAGGAAGGAATTTGATGATTTTTTAGATCTCGCTTGTAGAACCATGTGTTGGTTTTTGATGAATAAGGTTAGCTAGTAATTGTTCTATTTGCATAATATAATATTCGATCATGATGTAGCTAGCTAGCTTGTTAAGGATAGAATTTAAAGATTGTTTAGATCTAGCTTATAGATCAATTCAAGTCTTTTGGTGATCTAAGATTAGTAATGGGTTCTAATTTCATTATTATATTGAAGATTAATTTGAATTTTGTTAATTATTTCTTTGTGATGTAATTAAGGTATGTAATTGCATAATTAGTTTAAGAATGTGTGCATACGCACTACACCTGGTGCACTTAATATTTAACACTAAGTGTTACATGTGTAGCGAGATGGATCGAAGTCGATGTAAGCCGAGAACCGCATTTAGTGCCGAGTACCTTAATGGCGTCTCCACTTTCAAAAGAGCCGCAGAGGAGAATATGTTTAATAAGGGGTGCAATTCATGTCATGTCCGTGCATTGATTATGCTAAAATCAAGATGTTTCAAACTCACAGATCGGCTAACACTTGATTCAAGGGTTTCAAAAGGGCTATACATGTTGGACCACCATGGCGAAGAGCATAATATACGTGAAGCGAGAAGTAGTCTTAATATAAATCGACGATGTCAATGATATGTCGGATGATCATATCGATTGTGCTTCCGATGAGGACAGGTTGCACGATGACAATTTGGATCAGATACTACGCGATGCAGAAGGAAACCTTGATGACAGGGAATATGGAAAGTTCCAGGGCTTAATAGAGGACTCGGAGAAACCTTTGTTCGCAGGGTGCAAGTTGAAATACACAAGGTTATCATCCGTGCTTCAACTACTCAAATTGAAGGCAAGCAACGGTTGGTCCGACAAGAGTTTCACAGCACTGTTACGTCTATTGGCGGACATGCTTCCAGAGGGAAACGAGTTGCCGACAAGCACCTACAAAGCCAAGGTGTTCTTTGTCCCTTGGGAATGGAAGTAGAAAGAATACATGCATGTCCAAACGATCAGATCCTGTGCATCGCAAAGAGTACACAAACTTGCATATATGTCCGTGTGCAACGATCTCGGTACAAGCGTAAGAGTTATTCAGATGATGATGGCGAGAGCATTGAGGTGAAAAAGGTCCTCTGCTAAGGTGGCATGGTATCACTGTAATTTCGCTTGAAGCGTTTGTTTGCGAACCCAAAGGAGGCAAAACTGCTGCGCTGGCACTTTGAGGAGCGTAAGAATGATGGAATGCTAAGGCACCTGCCGATTCCATCCAAAGGAGAAACATCGACAGAGCTTTCAAGAATTTCGTGCGGATCCGAGAAATATAAGGTTTGGATTGAGTACAGATGGAATGAATCCTTTTCGGTAACATAAGCAAAGGCATAGCACTTGGCCCGTAAATCTCAGATCTACAACCTTCCTCCTTGTTTGTGTATGAAGCGGAAGTACATTATGTTGTCTCAGTGCTTATCCAAGGACCGAAACAACTCGGGAACGATATTGATGTGTACCTAGCTCCATTGGTGGAAGATCTAAAAACACTGTGGGTTGGGGTACACGATGGGATGCGTATAAACGAGAGAACTTTACTTTGCAATCGCTTGTTGTTCTCGCTCCATAAATGATTACCCCGCCCTTGCTAACCTGCTGTGCCGCAGTACAAAAGGAACCAAAGCTCGCACTCACCGCTTAGATGATACCGAGAGTTTATGGTGAATCACTCCCGCAAAACCGCGGTACATGCGCCATCAGAGGTTCCTTCGTGAGGAATCACCCATATCGCAAGATGAAGCAACTTTTCGACGAAGTAACGAAATGGTCCAGCTCCAAGGCGCTTTGAGCGGAGAGATGTTCATGACATTGTTAAGGATTTGATGTTGCGTATGGAAAGGGACGTAAATCAAGTACCCGTGAAAAGAGCATGTGGAAGAAGAGATCAATATTCGGGACCTACCTTCATTGGGAGCACCTAGAAGTTCGCCATCGCATCGATGTCATGCACGAGAGAAGAATGTCCGTGATGTGATTGGTCTCTTACTCAACATTAAGGGTAAAACAAAGGATGGTATCAATGCACGGCTTGACTTGGTCGATATGGGCATAAGACCCGAGTTAGCACCGAAAGAGACCGATAAAGGCCGACGCATTTGGAAACCGCTTGTTATACTCTATCAAAGGCCGAAGAACTGAATCGTGCGTGCTTGCATGGTGTGAAAGTTCCGTCCTGCATTCTCCAACATGAAGAGACTTGTTTCGTTGGAAGATTTGAAATTAATCGGCATGAAGTCTCATGATTGTCATGTGCTTGATGACACGATGCTCCCTATCGCAATTAGAAGTATTTTGCGGTCAAGGTCCGTGAGACAATCACTAGGTGTGTTATTTCTTTAACACAATCGCCGAAGGTCATCGATCCCGGGACTAGATGCTCGCAAGTCGAGGTGGTGATGACTCTATGTAATCTTGAGATGTATTTCCCTCCATCATTTTTCGATATCATGGTCCATCTCATTGTTCACCTTGTGAGAGATAAAGATATGCGGCCAGTTGTTCCACGTAGCATGTACCCGCTTGAGAGGTACATGGGAATTCTCAAGTCTTACGACTGGAATCGATCTCGTCCGGAGGGTAGCATTGTCGAAGGTTATGCAACGAAGAGGCCGCCGAGTCTCAAGGCCGATTACATGGCCCTGTGTCGAACCAATAGGTGTGCCTCGATCTCGCCATGAGGGGAGGCTCGAGTATCGGACCATCGGAAGGAAAGCAATCACGCCGATTCGGTTGATTATGCTCGAGCCCATTTCACGGTTTTGCAACACATGGTCAGAGTGTCCGCTATATCGCCGAAAGCACAAGCAATGGCTAAGGCAAGAGAATCCAAAGACTGGCAGAGTCTTGGATCACGAGACAAGATAACCTTCAGCTCAACAAATGGTTGAAGGAGCGACCTATCATGGAGCTCGCCGATGACACGACATGGTTGGCAAAAGGACCAACTTTACAGCTTGTCACATGGAAAGGATATGACTTAAATGGGTACACATTTTACACGAGAGATCAGGATATGAAGAGCACAAATCGTAATAATTGGTGTCCGTGATAGATGCATTCAATAATACCACTGGTTGACGAGGAGCTCCTACTATGGGTTCATAGAGGAGATATGGGAGCTCGACCACGTACTTTTCAAGATTCCCTATTTCGGTGCCGTTGGGTCCACCTCCAAGACGTGAAGGTCGACAGAATGGCATCACTATCAGGACCTCGAACGTGTTCGGATACCAAGACGAACCATTCGTATCGCTAACCAAGTTGTTCAAGTCTTCTATGTAACCGAATCCGCCCAACAAGAAGCGCCACGAAGTTCTTCAGGAAAAGGAGAATTGTCGGAGTTGAGAATGTAGTAGATGAGGAAGAGTACAATCAATTTGATGAGTTGCCACCTATCGAAAATGACATCCTCGGTCCCGGAAGAACAACATGAGGAAGCAAGCTACACACGCGCCGATCATCATGAAGGGCTAATTTTCATACAAAAGAATAAGCATGTGGTATGATTTATGAGAAGGGTGCATTGTCATCATGCTTACTAATTTTCATGTGTAATAATATTACATTAATGCTATTGTAAAGATGATCGACCCATCATGCTTTGTACATATGATTGTGATGATCTTTGTAAGTAGCTTCAGAAGCATCCGGATTGATGAAAAAGATGCAAGTATAAGAGCACGATTTATTCGTTAATATCAATATTATTCAAATACATGATTCAAAGATGGCCATTCGTATATAATTGATGACAAGAATGTAATCATGTCTACTTTGGCAATATGGAAATAGTTGTATGTGATTGCTCTCAGATTTTGGGTTTGAATTGAGGATTAGAATTCCACTTCAACCACAAGATAGCCTATATTCTCGTTAAAGACAACTTTCCCGTAAGATACAACAAAGTGGCATGCATAAGAGTCGATCGAATCGAACCGACAAGTGAATGTCAATGAATAAGATATATCACAGACGGTTCTTTCACATAACAACAGGATAAAGATTGTCGCTGCACGGTTATGTTACCTAACCGCTCAGGATATTCAACATTACGAGCGGTTCTATTATATAACCGTCCGTGATGTCATTAACATCACGCACGGTTCTATTATATAACCGCCCGTGATAAACATTAACATCATGCATCGTTCTATTATAGAACCGCTCGTGATATAAACATCATGCATCGTTCTATTATAGAACCGCTCGTGATGTGCTCTCTCTATATATCTCCTGCAGATCAGATCTCATTCACAAGGCCAAACCCTAAACCTTTGAGACGTTTTTGCCTCCTGGCGGCCTCCCCTCGGCGTCCTCCTCCTCGCCCCTCCCGCCCTCGGCGTCCTCCCGGCCTCCTCGGCCTCGGCCTCCCCCCTCGGCTGCCCTCCCCTCGGCGCCCCCCTTCGGCTTCAACCGTGAGTATTTATGGGGACTAGCCATCGAGCTAGAGGCCGCTCGATCCGGAGGCACCGCCTCGCCATTTGCTCTATTTTTCGTGTTGCTCGCTAGTTAGTGAGTTCGGGACACTTCGTGATTATTCTTGGTCTTGCAAAGGGCCACGATCGTCATGCTTGGGGACCTTGCGTGTGGGCTTAATGTTCAGTGATGATTTAGGGGATGGAATAGACTAATTGTGACAACAAATCTTAGCAGTCAATTTCAATTTCATATATATATATTTGATTAGTGTGAGTTCGGCAGTGATGTTTGTTTTCTGGTTGTTTAGAGCCCAGTAGCCAGTAACTAGTTAAAATGTCTTTGTTCTGGTTGGCTAGGAGCGATGGTGCTGTGGTTGTACATGTTCATTTGTGAGATGGTGCTGTGGTTGTACATGCTGTTGGTTGTACATGCTGTGGTTGTACATGGTTGTGGTTGGCTAGAGCGATGGTGCTGTGGTTGTACATGGTCCGGAATAAAACAGGGAAACCTTTTGATCTAAAATATATATATATATATGTGTATATATATATATATTTGATTAGCTCTATTGCAAACCTGTCTTTATATGCTTAGTTAGTGAATATGCATATAAGATAACCAATTGAGTAGATTTATACTTAACCTGTCAAGTATTAAATCTGTTATTGAGATAAAGTTGTCACAATCTAGTCTATTACTTGTCCATTGTATGCAGGAGGGCCTTTTAAGGCAACCCGACATCTCGAGAACATTCAAACAATCAATATGAGCTTTATGCTAATTGCTTTATTCGTAATAATTGCATATGTTCATATGTGAGATCTTGAGCTTCGCTCTATTATTCTCGTTAACTATCAAATGGTTGAATCCATATGTATTCTTCGCTTGTCTCATGTGTGGATGTCCTAGTTTTAGGGAGGTCTTTAAATTTTAATTAAGTTCGCAACCTCCTAGTTCGCTTCTTTTGCTAAAAGGCTAATAACAAGCCATTTAGGCTAGTTCTTTTAAAAGGCTAATAACAAGCCATGGTATCCACAAACTCATTCACTCTAATGTGATTTTATTTGTTCTTCACTTTTAGTTCGACTGAAACTATTTTAACTTGTAAAGAAGATGTCGTCCTCTAATCCATCATCCGAAGGACATGATGTGCCCTCAATAGAAGAATCGACCCGCGCTGCAAGAGGACCAAACAAAAGGCCAACAGACCGATATACCATTACAGAGATCGATCCAAATGATGGGGCCCCTAGAAAGCCAAAAAAGGCGGTGAATGCATTTCGGAGTATGTGTGGGATAGTAGCCCGGGAACGGGTTCCGATCACGCTATCTTCCTGGAGGTTGGTGACTATTGAGGCTCGCAATGCCTTGCTAACGGAAATTCTTTCATCGCTCAACATTCCGTAAGAATCCACTCCCAAGCGCGACGGTATGCAATCGCTAGCGCAGAAAGGCATGGAAGACCTTCAAGCATACGCCAGAGACTACGCCAAGAAGGATCTGGTTCCATACTCAAGTATGGGTTCATTGATGAGGACACGGGGGCGTTTTGTTGGGATGAAGACCACGCAATTAATTGCGGCCACAAAGGAAGCAAACAAGGCCTTGCAAGCAAGGAACACTCACCCCACAGACTCGCACGCTGGCGCACGCTGGGAAGAGAGCGAATGGGACAGGAGGACGAGGAGGGTATCGCGCCATTTCCATCGATCACAGATCAACGTGCTGAGATCGGCTAAGAGCGAGAGCGAGGTCGATGCCACGCCCTCCGCAACCGCCTCCTTTGTAAACCTCATGACGAGGAAGTCTCGCCAACGCCTGTAATATATAAATCAAACTACCAATTTTACGTAATTAGTCCATGACTTCATAAGTGAAATAACTTGTCCGGATCTTGCAGTAGCGTTGAGTACACAATCGTGCGATGGCTCTTTTTTTCCCTGCACAGAGAGAAAGATGCACCGCCCATAGCCTTGGGAAACAAGGAACACCTCGGTCGCATAAGAGGCAAAGGGGTTTTTGTTCCATGGAAAACTGGATTCCCAAACGACTTCCACATATACCGAAATAAGAAGAGAACTAGAGCCGAGCGCGAGTCAAATCTTATAAAGAATTTGGAGGACAAGTTGAGAGGAGAGTTGAGAGAAAAGTTGAGGGGAGAACTGAGAGAAGAATTTCATGAAAGGATAAGAATCCTCGAGGAAAGGCTCACCAATCAAGAAAGAAATATCGCATAAGCCCCTAAGTATGTCCGCAAGTCAGCCCCACCGCCTGTGAAGAGTTTGTGCATCCGCTCCTCCAAGTGACATAGATGAACATAGCGGACTTATCTCAGATGTGACATTAAGGTGGCTACACGGTGCAATCTCCAAGTGAGAATTAGCAATGGCACCATTCCTCCGACGGCCGCTTGGGGCATGGCGATCCATCCCCAAAGGGACCATGGTGCACTGCACCATCATAGCGCCGGGTTTCACCAAGGTCAATGTGGACGGGTGTTTGATAGTTTCAAAATTGTCGATCTACGTAGTCATTTAACGATGAGATCGTGAAACTTGGGGATGCCATTGGCACATTCATCCAATGGCCTAGCAATGATATCTCCTCGTCGCCCTTCGTCATGCAACAACCGCGACGATCCGATTCGCCAATTGTATCGCCGTCGATCGGTTGGCTACCAAATCAGCGAATGAGAGCGACTCCACTTGATGTACATAATGTTGACCTCTTTCCTGCCCATTCCTCTCCGTGAAGGGTTCATACAAAACAAAGAAAGGCAAGGGCAAAAAGAAGAAAGAAGCCGGCAAGAACAAGTTGACTATCCATCTGCCGAGTTGGCTAAACAATACAAGCTAGAGAGCCACATTAATGAAAGGCAGCAGAACTTCACTTAGTATACCTTGCCAACAATTGCATAAGTGGTACACCCAAGAAGCCGAAAGCCAGAGCGTGAACGCATAACAAGTATCGCCGTTAAGTTCAAGTATGAACATCTATTCAACGACTCGTGGGGCTTCTTCACGGTCAATTTTTTTCGACTTGTTCCATCTCTACAACCTCGACGCCATCGACGCCGACTCATAAGATGCTGGACCTTGTAAGTGTGTGCTATCACACTACATTCGCCTAATAGTGATAAATGTCCTCCAATATATATATAATCCGCCTTTGTATATATAGATACATGCAACTTGAAGCGACACGAAGAAACTATCGATCGGTTTCCTCGATCCACATATAGTCTCAAAGCAAACAATGGATGATGATATAAACATGGTCGAGAACACGTGATAGAGGCATTGCTAGCACAAAAGATAAAGAATTCATACTTATACCCCATAACCCGTGGTAAGTGCTACCACATGCTATACTTTGTCTGCATCAGACTGCACACAACTCGCTTTTGTTCATTGTCCATTGTGATATACCTGTAGGTATCACCGGTTCTCATTGTAATTGAACCACCACAAACCGGTTAAGTACCTTGATTCCTGACGTGGTGGAAACCACGACTTGACACCTATCGCAAAATTACTCACCGTAATCACGCTTCCTACGCATATGGTCGTGTAAGTTGTTCCGTGTTTATATTGCTATTGGAATGGCTTAGGCTAACCTTTTGCAATCTTGTAGAGCCGCTCAAACACGTGAAAGATTGGACTAAACTACAGATGATTTGAACTTTCCAGATCCGCTATACACAACAATTCTATATCAAACCCCGTAATAGTGACTCTAGAACTAACCGTAGGTTTTATTTGCGATGCCACCAAAGAAGGTCCGGAAATAACCTATGTGGATTTTATGTTTGCCACAACATGCAAACCATCGTCGCTAAAGAAAGTAGCAGTACAGTTAAAACTGCGTTGAGTCAGGCCGATTTGAGCAACATTAGAGGGAGAGTTTGTTTCTTCCTGCTCACCCAAGTGTAAGTTCAACCTTCATTAGTTATGGTTTTGGTGTTAATGACAAATCTAATCTTGTGTTAATGACAAATCTAATATTAAGCTTATCCCCTAATGCGATTGTATTATTAATGACAATCTTATATCGAGACTAACATGTTTGTTTTAGAATATCTTTGTTTAGTCTCATCGCATTGAAAAATGGAAAACCCAAGGTATGTTTGCATATTCATTCTAATATTAGTTGCATACTTTGAAGTCAAGTTGAAATATGAATGTCCCCGTTATATTAACCACAAAATGTGCATTATGTTTCTCAATCCATATATTACATGGATGCACATATTTAGGGGGAGTTTGTAGTTTAACTTGAAAGTCTCTTTGTATTGATCAATTTGTTATTGACACATAAAAGGATCAAGACAAAGAAACTAAATCTTTGAGTATATATTTGAATTGCCTAGCTATAAGTATACTCATGGTAATATAGGATATACTCCAATACGATCAATTTGAATATGTGCATATTATCTCCAAGTCAATCATATTTATGCACATATATATGTGGGGTGTATTCTATAGTTGATGATTTAGAGTAATGATCATTTCCATACAATTTACATATAATGGATCATTACTTTCCATCAACATGAGTATATGAAAACTTGTGTAGTTAATATATACTCATATCAATTTAAATGATATTTTAAATTGAGTTCATTTGTCTTAATTAATTATTAACTAACACTTCATCATGTGTTGATGGTATTCCGTGATTAATTGAGGACAATGAATAGTTCTTAAGTATAATAAAGCATGAGTTGCATTATTGTACTTAAGACACACTTAAATCATTTCTATTGATTTAGGGTTGTGCTCAATTGATCTAGAGGCATCCATTATGTGTTAATGGAGTGCAAGAGATAATTGAGATAACCATGCATCTTGGACTAACTATTTTATGAGTTGTGATTGAGTTAGGTCCAAAGATGGATGAGATGATGAGAACGGACAAGGACGGCATCATGAGTTGATGGGCGCCAAGAGTGGATCTCAAGAGGAGTCGAGTAGAGATCTCGGGGAGAAATCAAGTGATGATCATAAAGACCCCAAAGGGATTGCTTGATGCGCATGGAAGGTATAATTAGATAGGCTAAGGACTTTGTAGTCTTTGAGTCTAAGGTTTTATCGCCGCGTTATTAAGAGGGTCGTTCCTTTGCTTGAGCTTCATCATGTGTTGGTGATCTCAATCCGCTGCTCACTCAAGCTCAAATCATGTTGATTTGGTTTTTGCATATGGGTTAACCATTTGGCATGTGTTGCTAAAGTGTTAAGCCTATGCTTGGTTGTTTTGCATTATGCTCGATTTGCATGTGTTGCAAAGATGAAAGAGTATATGATTTGGTTTTCAGATTATGCTTTGATTTGCATGTGTTGCAAATAGGATAAGCTAATGCGTTGGCTTTTGCGTGAAGTTCACTTTTGCATGTGTTGCATTTGTTAAAGCTTCATGCTTTGGTTTCGCAAAATATCTTTATAAAACCTTGGTGTTGCTTGGAGCTAAGTTTTGCATGTGTTGCAAAAGGAGAGAGCTCAAGCATGATTTTATGTTGTGTGTTTGTATGGAGCTAGAGGCTTGCATTTGTTGCGAGTAAAGAGCTCATACGTATGGTTTTGGTTTTAGTCGAAGTTTGATTTGTGGTTGCTTTGAACTAGAGAATTGCATGTGTTGCAATTAGAGAGTTCATGCATCCTGATTTGATGTTGCTTGGAGTTAGACTTTTGCATGTGTTGCAAAGAGTAGTGCTCAAGCATGAAATGTGTTTATTATGTTATTTGCAAGTTCATAGCGAATAAACCGAGGTTTATGAGTCCGAATTCGAGAGCATGTGAGTGGGGCTTGCAACGGTGTTGGCAAGTTGACCGGTCTTGTGTTGACCTTCACATGGCTAGGGGATTAATCTCATAAACTCAAGTTTGATTTGCTTGATACGATTTGCTAATAGTTCTTGAGTCGATTCATAAATGTGTTTTCGCAATTTGGGTTGAATTCTTGAGCATGGTTTGAATTGGTGCAAATGTGTTTTGCAAGGGTGTTTGATCATGTGTTGATCACTTGTGGGCTCAAGGAATGGTTTTTGGATTTGTTTGAAAAGAGTTTGCGCTTAAAACCGGAGTTTGGTCTGTGTAGGCAGGCGATCGGCCTCGGTCCTGGTGGGGACATGCGGTGCGACTGCCCCGCCTGGTGTGATTTTTTCTAGTGAGCCTAGTTGATTTAGGTTTAATTGTCAAAACCTATTCATCGCCCGCATATATAAATTGATTAGGTTTTGATTTAGGGTGTATTAGAGCTAATTGATTAGTGAGAGATTAATTTCAGAAACGCCTATTCCCCCTCTAGGCGCATCCTAACCCTACACCAAGTAATACATAAAAAGGCGCTGCTCCACGCAGCCTTATAAGTTCTGAGTTATACAATTGTCAAATGATATTCATTAATTCAAAAATATGTCAAAAACTTGCGGTTATTCTTGTTTGTACGATTCATTGTATTGTCACATGATATTATCCTTAATACATATTTGCTCATCTTGAATGCAACAACTTAACAATGTCTTGCTTGTTGAACTAGATGTTTTTCCTACACCCTCAGAGAACCTCCATTATTTATGGGTTGTTGTTCAAATTTCCATCTACTTAGGTATTCTGCATCAATATTCTCAGAATTGAGATGTTACAGTTGGCATGCCTGGAATAAGAACACCTTTGGTTATAGATAAGGCCGTTTCTTCGCTTAACCATCGTCTATAGGCTTACTTCCGCCTTTCTTTTCCATTCAAGCCTGTGTTCCAAAATCCTTCCGCAAGGAAGACCCGACTTGCAATCACATTTGTTCAATCTTTAATTACCCTACCTAAAGTAATCTATCAAGTACATCTACAATTTTACCAAAGTACCATGTTCGATCTCCCACCGTGGCACGATGTGAACTCAAGGCAAGAGCATGCCGTCCGGCCACTCAAGACTGTGGCACTACGGTGACCTCAAGCAGCCACTTCAGATGGCATGAAGCAAATCACACACTCTAGTGTGTCCGGCTCGATGGAGAAGACCGGTTGCTGCCGCCTCTCAATGCCGCTCATGGGTCTTGGTTGATTTATTAGTCGAAGTTCCATCAACATTATCATAACAAGGAGAAAAAGCGCTACAAATGTTTATATTTTAAGTCTATCCCGACGACAAACTGCTGCCTCAATGCATATAGGAAGTGCAGATATTCAATTACAACATCTATAACTAGTTGTGCCTTATAAATATCAAGTAGAAATATTGATGGAAATTTCAACAACACCATAACTAATGGAGGTTCTGGGTGTGGGAAAAAGGCCATCACAGACGGTTCTTATTTGAAACCGCTTGTGCTGAAGTTAATATCACTGCGGTTGCCAGATTTGAAACCGCCTGTGATATTAACTTATCACTGACGCAGTTTTAATAATAACCGCTCAGGAAATTAAATTATCACAGCATTTGCCAGAGTTGAAACCGCTCGTGATAGTTTAATTTCACAGACGGTTGTATTAATAAACCGCCTCGTGATATATATTTTCTCGACGGGTAGAGAACCGTCTCTCGGCGAGCTCCTTCATCACAGCATTTATTAGTTATCGACGGTTCACAAAACCGTCTCGGCGACGCTATAACCGTGCGTGATGATGTTTTCTGTAGTAGTGATCATAGATTAATCATAATAGTTAATTGAGAATAGACAAAGAATACATAAGATATAGATACAAAACTCTTTTCTTTTTATTAGATTGATTCTCTTGTACAATGGGATACCATATTTATAGGAAAAATCCATCAAAAATAGATTCGGATTCGTCCACAAAAAATAGAGTCTAATCATATCTCAACAATAAGTCCGATTATATCTCAACATTCCTTCTTAGGAGAATACCGTATAATACATATGTCTCAAAAAAACTCCTCCTAAAAACCCAGTGGGAAAAAAGATGAAAAAAAGTATATTACACTCATATATTGTGTTATACTTGTTACTTCTTTAAAAATCTTCGTGTGAGAAAACTTAAGAAAAACTCACTACGGAAAAGAGAGTGCAACTTATAATTTTCTAGATTATAGTAGTATCTTCAGGATCTAGGAATGTACATCATAATCAATTTTTTATCATCATAGTCGGTTTTGGTAGTGATACAAAGTCATTAAACAATGATAAGGAAGCATTATCACAGTCGGTTTTTGCTTGATAATAACAAATTATCATCACAATCAGTTCTGAGTTCAGAACCAATTGTGATGTGCACCTCATCCCAATTGATTAGTACACATCACAATCGGTTCTAATTTGGAACCGATTGTTATGTGGTGTTTATTCTTTGTACATCCTCTCAAAAGCAACACATGTTACACACAGTATGCATATCACATTCACGATATATATAGAACACAAACACTTTACAATACACATATCACATTAGTTCACAATATAGAATACAAATATACTTAGCAGTCAATATACATATCACATTCACATGATATAATATTGTTTACAAATAAATTAGTAAGAGCCTGTTGGGTCTCTAAACCTACCGTCCGCCACTAGAACTTCTGTCCAGTACCACTAGCATATATCGTCTCATAATTTGTTGAGATTTTTGTGTTGTAAGCTTTTGAGGGGATATTGATCTTGTGTAAAATAGAAATGAGTGTAGTAATTTAAAATTTAAAAATTGCATGTAAAAAGTTGAGTGTATTATCCATGAATATGACCAGGATCAATATGTGATGCATGACGTAGAAACTGCACAGGTCGTCGCACCCTCATTGATGACACTGTGAATAAAGAAAATCAAATTAAGAGATGAAGAATAGATGTAAAAAAATCCTATACTAGGCACTTGCACCTTGAAGCGCCTCCACTCCAGCTTGTTGCCTTGTTTATCATCGTGTCGTCCTCCTTTAGCAACGTAAGACAAGAAAGCTCTATATATATTGGAGAGATGCCATTGAGGCAAAAAAAAATGAACGTAGTTAAATACATAAAGTGTCACTACTACAGGATTGTACATTAGAATCAGTTCTTTTTTATCATTATAATTGGTTCTAGTGGTGATACAAAGTCTTTAGATAGCAGTGTTCAAGAGTTCACTCGGCGGATTCAGAGCTGTTAGGCACCGCCAAGTGCCAAGGCCGATTTATGTGCAATTGTGGGTCTCTGCTTTTGACCCCTACGTCGAGAATTAATATAATTCATATATATTATTGATTTTATTATGAATAAAAATTTTAGTTTTTTTTTCTAGTTATTTGCAAATTGCAAGACATCAAATATTAAAGTAGAATATTAAACTAAAATACTTGAACACATACTATTCAATTAATCAAGTAATAAAGTAAGTAGTAAGTACTATATTAATGACTTAGTGTACCTTATTTTGTGGACGACACCGTGAATTTTTCAATGATGGTCATCAGGTCATGTAAACAGTAGATCAAAATGGTCTCTCTCATAATTTTGTGCTAGCCGCCACGCCCGCCAAGTCCCGCCAAGGACCGCCAAGACCCGCCTAGGACCGCAATTTCGACCCAACCGCCAAACAGGCCGCCAAGGGCTGAATTCATTGCGTTTATAGCCGCCAACTGCAATATCGGCTGCAATATCGGCGCCAAGTACCGAATTTTTGAAAACTGTTAGATAGTGATAAGGATGAGCTATCACAGTCGGTTTTGGTCCGATTGTGATACAGTCTCATCAAAATTGGTTTTTATGAGAAACCAATTGTGATAATAGGGTCATCAGAATAAGTTCTTCCTCATCAGAATCAGTTTGTATATGGAACCGATTGTGATGATAGGGTCAACAGAATCGGTTCCATATAGAAATCGATTCTAATGAGCGCCATTAGAATCGATTTCTATATGGAACCGATTCATGACCCTATCATCACAATCGATTCCATATATGAACTAATTCTGATGTAAAACCTTGGCACCCCCGTGCCCTGAATGCTACACTCTCAAGCACCAGCAAACAACAAAACTACCAAATTACTAAAAATTTCAGCATGACCTCTACGCAATTAGAGCAAAACAAAACAACAACAACAACATAATAGCAATCATAATATAACCGTTTGAGCATAAATAACAAGAAACAGCAAATACAACATATAACAACCATAGTACCATACTTAGTGAGTGGAGCAAAACAAGCGACAACCACATAATGAATCACATGAACAATTTAAGATATATGAGCTCAACCCAACATATCACCATGCAAACATAACTACATATAAGCAAGCTAGTGTAACACCCCGGCATCTTATGTGCCTTGAATGCCACAATATCATACTATTTTACCAAGACTTAATCAATGTGCACTTAAATTTAAGCATTACTTCTCTTTTAACCGCTCTAAACAAACTAATTAATCACTAGAGCAATCGACAAATGAATCTTAAGCACCAACTAAAGGTTACTCACAAATAAATACAATGGGAGTAGTAATAACAAACTAAACTTGATTGTCTCATGAAATTAACATAAACCACAAGAATAATTTAGCATGGCAAAGACTAATGCCATCACATTGTTTAACAATAGTCCATCCACGGCCATAATTTTCATCTAACCTAACCTTAATAGTAACATACACATAACCCAATAACTTTTCACATAGCCAGTTTTATTAAATATATTCCATGGTTGGGAGAGTCTAAATTTAATCAAATGATCTATTCAAAATTAAGTACAAGAGAACATTGAAGGGAGGTATGCTATAACACAAGCTCAACTACAATGAAATAATTCAATTATACCCAAATTTCATCAAGCATGATACATAACAAGTCACTTCTAATAATAAACAATGAACTATAACAAGCTAGCACCCTAAGAATTCTCCGAGCTCAACTAACAATTTCAGTAGCACCTTGTATATAAACTGGGTTACAAAACAAGGATAGCAATAATAGCAACTAACCATTTTACACTATAATTTCAGTAATCATCTATTTCTAACTTTAGACAATAACCATCAACCACAAGCTATAAACAAGGGTGGAAGCATAACAATGAGAACCACAACACTTTACATGGAACCCAAGCATTGAGCCAAACTGATTAAAACCAATCAAGAAGGTATCCCCTAGTATTAATACATGTCTGAGTCTATCTGTTTAATCAAGGCTAAGCATGCTCAAGAACTAACTACAACAAGAGGGTAAAGTGATGTTTGGTTTCATATCTATGCTACTCCCTTCCCATCATGTCGGTCTCGCAATACCTAAAAACATTAAATAAACAAGTGTGAGTCCAAAACTCAGCAAAGTGCATAATAAAACAAAAACATAACCAATTATCACAATCAAATCTAGCAAGGGTGAATCCACGACTCAACCAAAATGTAAGAAACAATATCATGCTAGTTGTCACAATTATCACATTAGTTGTCATTGGATGAGTTCATGACTCATCCACATAAACATTTACCACAATCATCACCTTAACTATCATTCATCATTAGCAATGCTATGCAATGCAAATTTGTTTGTATGCTCATATGCACCTTTCATAGCTTACACCGGTATAGCTCGAGTGCTCACCCGTCGATGTTACACTCCCATTCCCTTCCATCCTAGTGGAGGGGCCTATCGAAGTAGGTATTACTCAAGAGCACTCACATCAAGTCATATACCTTTCTCACCAACCTGGCCTAAGCACTCTAGATTATTGATATGACTCTTTTACCAACCTGGCTCATATGCACTTTTAATGACATGAATGCGAGTGATGGAACACTTTTCAATAACCAACCACCACGTCCCAACAATTCCCAAGTGACCATCCACATCATATACTTAATATCATCATCTCAAAATCACAATCACAACTAATTTAAATGATGAGCATTAGTCATTTAAAACAGTAAGACAATATTTACCAATCTAAACAACAATTCATCCCTCAACCAAGTTATCATTCTACCATGCACTTGTCTTAACCACGAGGAGCGAGGTGGTGCGGGGTTGAGGCCACTCCTGAAGTCTGACCACCTGAGAATAAGTTACATACAACTCAACAATATAATTCCAGCATAAGTAATAAAATTTAGCGATATCGAACCTACGCCCTGCCTCAATTCTAATAACCTTCTCACTTGGCGGACAAAACCGCCCCTCTGCTGTCCCGGTGGTTTAAAGGTTATAAGTTCCACTTCCACCCTTATAATCCAAACCTAAGGGGCCAAGAACTTTATGTAACTACTGAAAATTACCCACATATTACCCAATAACCAATTCTCTCAAATGAAACATTTAGCCTTTCATATTTAACTTTATGTAACACCCCGGCACCCCGTGCCCCGAATGTTACCCTTTTTAGCACCAATAATTACAAATCCACTAAGAATAAGACTTAGCAAAGCAAGCGAACAACTAGGAGATTGATGAATTTACAAAAAAATTCGGCAGCACTTCCCCTAAAACTAGGACATCCACTCAGCAGACAGGAAACATTTGCAATATATAATATCATTCTAGCAGGTCCTTAGTTAATCAATCACACACATCCAATAGAAACAAATAACTCCACCACAAATATTACAGGACAGGAACTCAATAAACATAATCGCAAACAACCTCTTACAAGATGTTTCACGAACTATTAAGATCAGAACTATAATCAATATGGTGGAAAGGTTATGTTGCAAAACGTGAGTGTGCTACTACCCCCATCCATGCATGCCGGTTTCAAGGTACCTTCAAAAACACAAACAACAAGCGTGAGTCGGTGACTCAGCAAAGTACACGAGAATAGCAATTCCAATTTAACATAAGCAATACAAAAGCTTGACCATAAGAGCAAGAAATACAATGAAACCGCAACCGAACAAAACGCACTTATACCCATTTAAAGCAATAACTTAACCATATCAAAAAGATTACCGCAATCACGTCATCAACTTGATGATAAAACCATTCAATGCTCAAGGAACATCACTTGCCTCTAAATCACAACTCTCATGCCTTGGCGCTACTATACTCCGGTACATTACATCAACCTCTTACTATAATAAATTCATTCATAGAAGATTCTAGACCCTCTCAATCCCGCTCACTACTAGACTTACTGAAACACAAATCTTAAACTTCCATTCAATTTCCACGTCTCACGACCATGGTGAAAACTCTAATCAACTTTTCACTTTAGAATCACCTACCATTCCAATTAATCATCCTAGGCCATACAATAAATTTGGTTGTCTTTAAATAACCAACGGATTTCTTTTAATGTAATCAAGAACCCTCCTTATCGAAAACTCAACCATAAATCATAAGAGAATTCGACTCTAACTCCCAAACCGCGACGGAAACAACTCCTCAACATAACTCAAGATTTTCAACTTTAGGAAGGAGAAGAGATGCAATGCACATGAATGCTCATTTCGATGCACGCATCAAGATCGCCGAGTGCCCACCCGCTCGGTGCACCTCATGTCCTTCCATCCCGTGGAAGGTGCCTACTTATCGTCTCGCTCTCATTCACCTCGATGAATGAGACTACGAGGTAGGACTTTCGTGTTCACTACGTGCAGAACACAGAGGCCCGCATCAGAATGGGTTGCCTCTTCCATTATGAATGCACAAATGCAATTAATATGAATGAAACGCAACCTTTCATTCATTGCCAACACTAACATAACTATGACCACATACATATACAAGCATATATGTAAATATATACATATATACATAAAATTTCCCATACTACATAAGTATATACATGGGTGCAAATGTTTGTATATTTATATATAAACACAAGGTCAGTCATACATGCAAGTACACATGCCCACAGATTTTAGCAAGTATCACACATACTTGTATGGACTATGGCAGCTCTACACATTCATACACTCTAAGTAGTGCCTTTCATTTAGAGAAACCTCATGCATACATATAAGTATGACTTCACATAGATACACAAGTCTCACCAATGTATGCACTTATATAAATAGGCTCTTGTTGAACCCACATTTCCACCAGCACAAACAAGCATACATATATACACACAAAATTCAGCAATACATTGATTCATACACATACTCAATTCCATTCCCTGACGAGGCACGCATTAAGTACAATTTTGTAAATTAACCATGAGTATCCACGCACTCTATACTCGCTACTCACGCAATATTAACAAAGGTACAAGAACTCACCGATTAAGGCTTACTAGTGACCACTTGAATCCAATAGCTAATCACGCCCTCAAGGGACGGTCACCAATATAACTAACACTTGCCACAATCAATAGAAATTAGCCATGAACAGATAAATAGCAACGAACAACTCAATTAAGCACACAACTCGATGTACTTGTTTTTACCAGAGAAGTGAGTGGCGCGAGGAAGATGCTATGCCACCCCAAACTACTCCACCAAACAACTGTCGCAAAACGCTTTACAAACTATACCCTCTCAATAATGCTCTACGCCCCCAAACTACAACCACGAAAACTCCACTTTTAGGTTGACTCAGATAAATATAACCTACACTATAGCCAACAATTATCTCATTATCTTTCATTTATTAAGACTAATAGAAACTACTCCATTCAATACATTCAATTCAACCGTATTAATCCATCTCGCCTCTAACTGACAGCCCATACCAGAGGAGCATAACCTGAATGAACAAACCAAAAATGGATTTCTTTGACTCCAATGAAACTTAAGACAATAATAGTAAGATATATCTCAAACAAAGCAGAGTTGCAACTTAGATATGGACTAGGAAATAGCATCTTCATGCATTAATTGAAGCACACATCACCATAACTCCTAAGAAGGCAATATATTGTTACTTTACTAGACAAACAAGCCTGCCTTCTCGAATCATCATGACAGACAACTGCAATGCCCCCAACAGCCCAAAAGGTTTATGCTATCAAACTATTTATTTCGCTAAGAAGATGCAATCAATCAACAAATACAAAGAGGTGGAAGCCCTATAGATATCCCCTTTTCTTTATTCAACGATCTAAGGTAAAAGACCTTATTGACAATTAACAAGTTTCTTCGTAAATGTAGCTAGCATGATGGATCACAGTGACCAAATTCAGTTTCGAACCCTTATCATAGTTACAACTTTATTTTCGAAGGGTTTGAACTTCGCCTTAAGAAGTCTAAAACAACTAGAATCCGAATCGTAGTACGACTAGGAGTGAATGATGCATGTAATAAATGAACTTGCCTAAAGATTGCATTATTCCAATGCCAAGTAGTACTAAAACATATGGCCTATGGGCATTGCTATCTTACTTGAGGACTTACAAAGAAGAAGACTCACAAACCGCGACTTCTACACAAAGCTGAACACACTCGAGCATATGTGATCCAAACATTAGTAAAATCCGAGATGTCGTGGCAAAGGCACGTAATAACAACAAAGGTATACCGCACAAGCCAAAGCTGAAACGCCCACATTGAAGTAAAATGTTTTCCCCCTCTTTAGGCACACTCATGGTAATGCAATTGGCTAGCATATACAAAATTCAAAATGAACAAGAGAGCTGGTGGAATAAACAAAGGATGGAACCACTAGATGACTGGCAGCATATGGAACACATTAACTACAACAATTCATCCATAAGCAAACAATGAACCAATACAAATTCGTAGCTAGGCATTTCATCAAACACCATGTAGGCACAATGAACCAAACCCTCAATTTCAATATACCTGAGAACTCACCACAAGGAGAAGGCAAGAGGAAGGGCAATGCTATTGCTATTGCTGCTTCTGTTGCCGCTGGAGATGCTGCTGGTACCGAGTCAGGGAGGAGAGGAGCTGCCACCATCTTGTTCTCCGCCACTACCGAGCCAGAAGGAAGGCGAGGAACTCACCAGGCTCGTCGGCCAGGCCACCGCCGCTGGAGTTGCTTCGGTAGGGGGAAAGGAGAAGGGCGCCGGACTTGGGGCTGCAGCTGGCCGGAGCTGGGCGAAGCAGGGCCAGGGGAGAGCAGGGCGCCAGCATCAGCCAGGGAAGAGTAAGGCACCAGGGAGAGCAGTCGCCAGGGAGAGGGCGCCAGGAAGAGCAGCCGCCAGGGAGAGGGCGCCAGGGAGAGGGCGCAGGGGAGTCAGCTCGGGTGGAGAAGGGAGCAGGGAGAGCGGCGGCTGGGAAGGAGCTGGCTGGGAAAATATTTGGCCAAGAGACTGAATAGCAGCCACACATATAAAAGGAGATGAGGTTAGGTGGAAAATGATCTGCGATATTACACTTTAAAACCTGATCTGCTACCGCACTGGACAGTAGACTTGAAAATAGCATAGATAATTTTATACAATTCCAAAGCCTCTTGCGGTTCAGTGGCTGTCGTGCTAATCCTTTTACGAGTGAGCTCTACACTCTACGTAGAACTCATCTCGGTGGTGGGAGCAGGAGCAGGAGTAGGCGCAGGTACGGTAGGAACCTACAAAGCACGTGCATATGTAACTTGGTGCAGTACTATTGGAATAGTAGAGAAGACACGGGGGATTTTAACCTTGACCAGTACAACACCCGTCGTGGGCCACTTGATGAACGACAAGCATGCTTGCCCGAGAGTGGTGGTATCTTCGTTGGGAGGGGGACTCCACCACATGTGATACGAAGTCTTCGTGGACGTAGTCTATCTGCACCCTCATGTAGCCCTTTTGTCGAATATCTAAATATGGGATATCGACATACACCATAAACTCAAGATCATATCACATATACCTCTACCAGCATTTGGAAATTCCTGATATCTTAGGCCCAGTCCAATGGGATAAGATATACATGGGAAGAGATATCCCCATGCAAGGAAAGATTCGATCATGTTCCCAATATGAGGAAACCCACTTGAATATGCTCGGTAGTTATGGAAGTTTGGATACGATACGGAGATCATAACGGTAAGAGAATCCTCATCGACCATGATTCAGTACTCCAACCCAGTATATAAGGGCAAGGGTAGACGTCATCAAGGACAACCAATTCTGGAGCAATTCTCAAGCCAAAGCCATTCGGAGCCAAACACACGGGAAGATCTCCGAACAAACCATCCACTAGTCATAGCCTAGCCACCCCCATATTCACTCTTTTCCTTGTAACCAGGACTAGTCATCCAGATCTGTAAGCTGTTCATCGATCTCATACATCATCCACACAGGAGTAGGGTGTTACTCGACCTAGAGGCCCGAACCTGTCTATATCGTGCTCCCTTGATTATGTGTTTGACTCTGCGCATCTCGAAGGTACCCGAATATAAGTATGTTGTCGATAACTAACCTTCGACACCTTTCCCAAAGGTTGACCATGCACAGTGTTAGTCTCCTTGCATGGAAATGCAACCCCGCATGTAACCTCAATAGGAAATCCATCCTCCATTAGGGTAGTGAGCTGGCACTTGGCAGGCACCTGCAATAAGTGCGCAACTAAAGGAAAAACATTGCGGAAGTTACACTGGTAGCTTTAAGTCAGGAAAGTTTAATTATTACCTTCAGCTAGGGACTGGTCTTATCATTTTTGGAACCGCAGCTGCTGGGTCAGGGCACAGGCTTTTCTACGAGAGACGAGGGCATATGGCTCTAACTCTGGAAAATCATCGCCATCATCTCGGCCCTCAGATGCTCCCCATGTGCCATCATCTCGCCCCTTATCTCCTCCTCAGGTGCCATCATCTTCTCCCACATCTCCTCCTTGATCTCCTCTCTCAGCTGCTCCCTGAGCGTGTCCTTAAGGTGCTCCGCATGTGCCTCCCATGATCTTGATCTGGCACTCACAGCATCATCATGGAAGTAGGATTTCTTCATATGCCCCACCCTTGCAGCATGCATCTGGCCCTTATGATCAGGTTTGCGATCACAGACGACAAGATGTCCTTCGATCCTTGGCTCTGAAAGGTCCCTGCTCTTTCCGCTAGCTTACCTTCTCCTACAATAGCGAGTACGAATTAGATATGAAATACAACAAGTTATGTCAACTGCAATGTACTAAGTTAGATGTCTTACGATGGTGGAGACGACGTGCACAGTAGCGGGGTTTGCAACTACAAGCTGCCCGTCGATGGTTTTCTTTGTCCTCGCTAATACCCAGTTGTGTGCTTGCTCCTCACATATGTGGGAGTAAGGCATCGTTGTCCCGGAGTTCACACACTCCTCAGCTAGTTGCACCCACTCTGCCTTCTTCCCCTCATAGCCGCCTGTACCGAGGTGGTGCGAGTGTGTGTTATGCTTCTGGATAGTGGTGTTCCTCTCTCTCAGTTGCACAAACTCGGGCGTACCCTTCATCCTCATGAACTCCCAAACATCCGGAGTCATGAACGGATGCCTCTCAAATAGTGTATGGCCTTTCAGCACGTGCTCAGTGTGCATGAGGACCCTGAAATGCCTCAAGGCCACACCCATCCTCTTCAAGGCATACTGCCTCGCGTTGCGTTCATCATCCTTCTCTATAATCCATTTGCCCTTAAATTCATCCCACAACAGATTCTTCTGCTCAGCATTGATTTCCTTTCTCTAATCCTTAACCGTTATGGGAACTGTAATACCGCAAATCTCTTTAGCTAGGGTTTTCGGCCGGTAATTATTCCACCTTCGTGATTCAGGGATTTGTATTTGGGAGAAAATATTTATTGTCGCGTTTTCGAAGCTTTTAGTAAAGGTTTTGGTTGTTGCGCTAGTTTTTTAGTTGAAGTATCTTTTGAGCCGTATTGTTTGGTGACGGTATTTTCTTGACAATCGTCGTTTCGCGCCAAGAATTTAATACTTGGTTCACGCTAATTGGATTGAAAGTTGGATTTTGTTTGTAGGAGGGGTGTTTTGGGAATTGCACCTAACCTCTCCCTCTCTCTTCCTTCAAATGAGTGGCTGACATTGCATGTGGGCTAGCATTGCCGACTCCTCCTTTTCTTTCTCTCACCTTCTTTCATTTTTTTTCCTGGCCATCTCTCGCCGACCTCGGTGGCCTTCCTCCCTGACCTCCATTTCTGGTGGCTTTCCTCCCGCCCCATCTCCTTCTCCCCGCCAAAGACCCTCCTCTAGCAAAGAATAAGAAAGAAGCAGAAGAAGAGGCAGCAAAGGCAGCAAATGCTAGCTCTGTGGCTCCCTCCTGGCCGTGGCCCTCCGGCGCCCTCCTCCGGCCAGCTGCTCGCGACCCACCTCCAGCCAGCCCAATGACTCCTTCCCGGGCGGCCCCGCTCCACATCCCTTTTCCTCCTTGGGTAAAGATCCGAGGTAAAAACCCTAGGTGGTGGGGCTCTATTTGGCATGCATGCAAGGTGTTTGTGCTATTGCTTGGCTAGGATTCTGATTTTGGAGATGTTAGAGGTTGGGGAATGGAGATACTAGAGTGATTTGAAATTTCGGTTTCGAGCAGATTTTTGCCCCCTGTTAGAGCTGCTGTTTGAAAATTTTCCAAGCGTTTCATGGGGGTTTGGCTATAACGAAAGTTGTAGATAATTGAATTTCCTTTCAATAGAGACTGAAATCAACAAGTTTCGTTCACCCGTTTGAAAGTTATGGTTCTTTTACCGCGTGCTGTCCAGAGCGAAGCATTTTTACGGCTGTCTGCTGTTCGTCGCAAATCTGGGAATAATCGGTGCTTTTCCCGGTTAGTCGACTATAGAAAAAGTTGTAGATAATCAAATTACCTTTCAATGAAGTCCAGAATTGCTAAGTTTCATTCAGCCGTTTGAAAGTTATACCCGCTTTTACCAAGTGCTGTCCCGGTGGCAAATTCCTATTTTCGGGTTATAGGGTGGGTTGAAGCGCACTTAGCTATGAGTCTTGTGATGATTTTGGGCGTGTTTTGAGTGGGCTATATCTATGTGCAGGTGGTGTTACCCGGTGTGGCAACCGCTGCCTCGAGAAGATTGAAGGCAAGTGTATTAACTTCGGTTGTGGCTTAGGTGGCGATTGGTTTTGCAATCATATAATTATCCATGTGTTATTGTAGTATTTTCATGTTTGATTTTGCTTATGGCGTGATGAGTGAGAATGGTTAATTGGTTATGCTATCGCTCAAACCGAGATTATATGCAAGTGCATCAATTGATTGAATTTTGTGAATTGTAGATTGCATGTCTTGATCAAGTTGATATGAGAGCCACTAATGCTTGTTGTGGTTACATTGACAACACTAGTATGGATGAAACTTGCATGTGCATCCTTGTTTGTTTGCTATGTGTGCTACATTGAAGAATTATGTGCCTTGTCGATGTGACTTGTTGTGCTAACTTGTGTTCCGTGTTGGTGCTTACTAGTAGGATTAGGGTATTATTGATATCAAAGCTATGAGTTTTGATTCAAGAATAATGGTTCAATTCGTAGTCATGATAAAAGATTATGGTTTTTGTATGAAGTATTGAAGATAAATGAATGTGAGGATGGAGTATGGAATTTGATTGCGTAAATGGTTTGATTTATAATCAAGATAGATGGAATTAGTAATTACTCATGTATTGGTGATGTGAGTATGATTATGAGTGTTGAGAACGTGATTTTGAGTGTTGCGAATGCGATTATGAGTGTTGAGGATGTGAATGGTAATTTATGGATGTGAGGAGTGGCTGATATTTATGTATTTGGTTATGGCTATGCAAATGTGAGGAATGAATGTAGTTTGCAAATTGGTTTATGTCAATTGCATTTGTGCATTCATGATGGAAGAGGCGACCCATTCTGATGCGGGCCTCTGTGCTCACCTATAGTGAGTACGAAAGTCCTACCTCGTAGTACCACATACGTGGGTGTATGGGAGCGAGTCAGTAAGAGTAGGCACCCTCCACCACGGGGTGGAAGGGGAAAGAGAAGGTGCACACCGACGGGTGTACACTCGGCCGTACCGGTATGTGCTAAAAGAGGAGATGAGCATGCATGATGCATCATATGCATGAGAATTGTGAAATGAAATGAGCATATGAACATGCAAGCATATTTGCATCTGCATTGCATTGATATTGATGAATCATGTTTAATGAGTTGATTGTGATGATATGAGCTTCTTTTGTATGTTTTGTGCACTTGAGCATGAAAGCATAAACGCATAAACGCATTCCATTGCATTGTGTGTTGCAACGGATAAATGGGATTGATAAGAATGGGAAGAACAGGTTGAAGACTTAGGCGTGGACTCATCCAGAAATGTTTATTGAGGCAGAGGTAAGTTTTGTTACGTTTTCGAGTTGGTTGCGCTAAGTGGAGTCAATTACTGCTTCTGTTCCTGGATGATTTCAGTTAAGTAATGATTATGGTAAATGATGGAGTAATCGTACTCTTATGTTTTGGATCTTTTATGAATTCAACCGCCTTCATTTATTTACTTAATGCCAATTAAAGAAAGCATTACTCTAAGTTTTGAAGTAGCTGTATTTTAGTTTAATTTCTTACTTTGTCTACTTGTCGCACTTTGTCGAGTCTTGGACTCACGCTTGTTTGTTTCCTGTTTTAGGTACCTTGAAGCTGGCTCGTCGGGTTGGGAGTAGAGCACATGCACGACTTCGGTCAACAACAACCAATTCAATTGTTTTGTTAAGTCTGGTTGTAACTAATGCTAGTGTAATGTGTTGATCGTCGTTGCGTAGTCGATTAATTGCCGGTTGGTTATATGATCGATTATCTAAGGACCTACTAGATGGTTTCATTCTATTTCGAGTGATTGATATATTATACAACTGCTATTATTCTTTTGTCTGCTGAGTGGATGTCCTAGTTTTAGGGGAAGTGCTGTTGAAATTTTGAGAATTTCGGTGGCTTAGTTTTAAACTGGTTTTAGAGTTTAGTGGTTGATTGCAGTCAAGTTCATAGAGATGTTAGGTTTTTATGTCTTCTTCGGTATTTCTCGGTTTAATTGATCTTGTTGTGCAGAATTATCTTGGGTTGGTAACCCTTTGGACATGTGTGGGTCCGAGGGGTGTCGCTAGTGAAGCGAGGTTTTGGTAGCATTCAAGGTGCGCTTACGCCGGTGTTACTGATTGGTATCAGAGCGGGCTTCAGATCCGTGGTGGTTGAATGTAGTGATTAATTCTAGATTGAATTAAAATTTTGTTGTATGAAAGTATAAATATGGTTTAGGTTGAACCTTTAAAATGTGGCCCTAGGGCAATAACCTTAAAACTTGAGGTAGAATGGTTAATTAATTTAAAACTTGACACACTCTGATGCATAGTAGGAAAGGGATGGGTTATCGTCGCGTTGTGCTGCAATGTTTATTTCGTTATTGATGCTATGTTTTATGTTAGTCTTGATGAGGCTATGGTATTATTGATGGTTATGATTTTGAAGTGGTGTTTTGTTTTGTGGGGGCCCGGTGGGACTCATTGTGCCGAAGAGATTTCGGCCCTGTCGTGTAGCCGTGTTGATCGGTGCGACGCTTGAAAGCAAAGACCGGGGATCCATAATCCTGGTGAAGATAGTCCTAATTCCTTTCTTCAGAATCAAGAGTATTGTTTTGCACCTCTTTAGTTGTTTTGTGGAGAAAGTTATGGATTCTTTCTTGTGTTGATCGCTCTCCTAGTTTACAAGGAGTTGTTGTACTTCTACTGTAGATGGGAGAATTGATGGAGTAAGTTTTCCAGGCTTTGACTCATTTGGTCTTTTTGGGTTTAAGTCAAAGAAAAGGGGTTTTGGTGTTGCGCCTCATTGGTTGTTGACGGGAAGTCATGGATTTCTTCGTATTATCGTTCTCCGGATTAAGTTTTGATGTGGGGCTTTAAAGGAAAAGTGTTATTCGATCGATTCGCTTTTCCTTTCTGTGAATTGATTTGTGTAAACCCTTTCCTTCGTGGAATTTCGGAGTTTGATGATTGGTGTGGAGATCTGTTGAATGGCAAGGCTTGAGCCCTGTCATTTTCTAAGTCTTTCGAGAGTCGAGTTTCTTTGGAAGTTTTCGTTGGTTTTTCTGGAAAGGAAAATTCGACAGTTAGAGTAAGTTGTGGGTCATGTTGATCTACGGTTATAAATGGAGATTTAGAAATGGTGTTACAGTGTGTCAAAGAAGTAATAACAAGTTTGGTTGAGGAACTTGTTAAATAAGTTGATGGGGTTCAAGTGTCTAAATCATTGGAATCGTAGGTAGTTGATCTTTGTATTCGTCATATGATCGACGGATAGGAATTTTGGATGGTAAGTTAATGGGGGCAAAATTTCAACCTGTTTTCTTTGATGAATTAGTGGGGTAGAATTTATTTAATCTTGGTGAAAACATTTCCGAACGCGGATGTAAGTAATCGAAAGGACAAATTCTGGAGAAAGTGATTCAAGGAAGAGTAGTTATGAGATTCTTGCTAAGTCTTCTTGGTGTTTCCCTAAGGCGCTAAGTGTGAGCATTTGAACCTCTATTGTTAAAGGTGCATGAGTTTTAGAGATAATGGGATATAGGATGAACTTAGGTTTAATTGCATATGGAAATGGGGTTGTCAGTGTAATTATTTGGAAGGTTGCCTTCTGTTTAAGGCATTTTGTTGGTGTGCAATTGAAATTGCCATATGAATTGTGTTTCGCCAAGTGGTGGAGTTAGTAGATGAAAGATTGTGAGGAAGAAAGAATGCATACTTATGGAATAGTGTGATGATAGTCTTTGGATTTGCCATTTAAAGGAAATAAATAGATGTAATGGAAAATGTTGGATTTCAGGATCGTTTTGCTATTTCCGAAATGTTGATGTTGGGATTAGTGTGTTGTGTGGCTTCTTGATCGAGTGATTCGTTGTTGTGAAGCTTTCCACCTTAAGGCTCAAGGTGGGAGGATTGGTTTATGCTGTTCAGAGAATGGAGTTCTCTTCGATTTCGTGTCTGTTTGTGAAGTTTCTCTTCTCAGTTGAGTATTCGCTGATTTTTCTCTCGTCAGTTTCTGGTTTTGCCTTCTTTGGGTGACGGCAATGAAGACGAGTTTAGTGTCATGTTAGACCTGGTTGTGAGGACTGAGGTTCTATGTCTTTGTAAGAGTGGGGAATATGTGATTTCGTTGTTTAGCTTGTTTGGGAGGATCAATTTGATCGTGTTGATTGAAAATGATAAAAGAGGTTCTTGAGACGTTCGAGATTTGAATTTGCCTTTGCGATTTGGCTTATGAAAGGAAATAGAGTGATCATGGGTTCTTGTTAAATATTCTCCAACGTGATGTATGTGGTTTATTGGTTTAAAGAGAATTGTATCTCTTTTGCATTCTAATGGAGTTAAAGATTGTGATTGTTCGTGGTGTCGTGTTGAGTATAGTAAAGATTTATACTCTTGGGTTTGATTATGTGAGTTAAAAAAATGTGAAGGCGAGACCCTCTTAAGAAAAAGAACCAAGTGTAGTTTGGTATGATTTGGGAATTTTGGTCATGCTGCTCGGGTCTTGCGCCATGCCAATTTAAGGAGGAAAAGTGAATGTTGATTCAAAAGGATGGAATGAGTTAAGTTACTTGCTTCTTTTATTGGGAAGAGAAGTGGATTGAATTTTGGAGTTCCTCTGGCGTGATAAATACCCGGATTTGTTGTTTCGGGTATCCTTGTTTTGTATTTTGTGTCCGTTTTTGTTGGTGTTCCTGCCATGGTTAGAATTCGAGGTCAAATTCTGTTAAAGGGGGGAAGAGTGTAATACCACAAATCTTTTGCTAGGGTTTTCGGCCGGTAATTATTCCACCTTCGTGATTCAGGGATTTGTATTTGGGAGAAAATATTTATTGTCGCGTTTTCGAAACTTTTAGTAAAGGTTTTGGTTATTGCGCTAGTTTTTCAGTTGAAGTATCTTTTGAGCCGTATTGTTTGGCGGTGGTATTTTCTTGACAATCGTCGTTTCGCGCCAAGAATTTAATACTTGGTTCGCGCTAATTGGATTGAAAGTTGGATTTTGTTTGTAGGAGGGGTGTTTTGGGAATTGCACCTAACCTCTCCCTCTCTCTTCCTTCAAATGAGTGGCTGACATTGCATGTGGGCTATCATTGCCGACTCCTCCTTTTCTTTCTCTCCCCTTCTTTCATTTTTTTTCCTAGCCATCTCCTGGCCAACCCTGTTGGCCTTCCTCCTGCACCTCCATTTCCTGGTGGCCTTCCTCCTGCGCCTCCATCTCCTTCTCCTCTGGCACCCTCCTCTAGCAAAGAATAAGAAGCAAGAAAGAAGCAGCAAAGAACAGCAGCTGGCTTAGGGCTCCCCCTCCCTGGCCGTGTCCCCTCCAGGCGCCCTCCTTCGGCCAGCAGCTCCGGGGACCCCACCTCTGGCCAGCTCCAGCGACTCCTTCCCCGGCCGGCGTCCTGCTCCACCTCCCCTTTTCCTCCTTGGGTAAAGATCTGAGGTAAAAACCCTAGGTGGTGGGGCTCTATTTGGCTTGCATGCAAGGTGTTTGTGCTATTGCTTGGCTAGGATTCCTGATTTTGGAGATGTTAGAGGTTGGGGAATGGAGATACTAGAGTGATTTGAAATTTCGGTTTCGAGCAGATTTTTGCCCCCTGTTAGAGCTGCTGTTTGAAAATTTTCCAAGCGTTTCTTGGGGGTTTGGCTATAACAAAAGTTGTAGATAATTGAATTTCCTTTCAATAGAGATCGAAATCAACAAGTTTCGTTCAGCCGTTTGAAAGTTATGGTTCTTTTACCGCGTGCTGTCCAGAGCGAAGCATTTTTACGGCTGTCTGCTGTTCGTCGCAAATCTGGGAATAATCGGTGCTTTTCCCAGTCAGTCGGCTATAGAAAAAGTTGTAGATAATCAAATTACCTTTCAATGAAGTCCAGAATCGCTAAGTTTCATTCAGCCGTTTGAAAGTTATGCCCGTTTTACCAAGTGCTGTCCCGGGTGGCAAATTCCTGTTTTCGGGTTATAGGAGTGGGTTGCGGCGCACTTAGCTATGAGTCTTGTGATGATTTTGGGCGTGTTTTGAGTGGGCTATATCTATGTGCAGGTGGTGTGACCCGGGTGTGGCAACGCGCCTCGAGAAGATTGAAGGCAAGTGTATTAACTTCGGTTGTGGCTTAGGTGGCGATTGGTTTTGCAATCATATAATTATCCATGTGTTATTGTAGTATTTTCATGTTTGATTTTGCTTATGATGTGATGAGTGAGAATGGTTAATTGGTTATGCTATCGCTCAAACCGAGATTATATGCAAGTGCATCAATTGATTGAATTTTGTGAATTGTAGATTGCATGTCTTGATCAAGTTGATATGAGAGCCACTAATGCTTGTTGTGGTTACATTGACAACACTAGTATGGATGAAACTTGCATGTGCATCCTTGTTTGTTTGCTATGTGTGCTACATTGAAGAATTATGTGCCTTGTCGATGTGACTTGTTGTGCTAACTTGTGTTCCGTGTTGGTGCTTACTAGTAGGATTAGAGTATTATTGATATCAAAGCCATGAGTTTTGATTCAAGAATAATGGTTCAATTCGTAGTCATGATAAAAGATTATGGTTTTTGTATGAAGTATTGAAGATAAATGAATGTGAGGACGGAGTATGGAATTTGATTGCGAAAATGGTTTGATTTATAATCAAGATAGATGGAATTAGTAATTACTCGAGTATTGGTGATGTGAGTATGATTATGAGTGTTGAGAACGTGATTTTGAGTGTTGCGAATGCGATTATGAGTGTTAAGGATGTGAATGGTAATTTATGGATGTGAGGAGTGGCTGATATTTATGTATTTGGTTATGGCTATGCAAATGTGAGGAATGAATGTAGTTTGCAAATTGGTTTATGTCAATTGCATTTGTGCATTCATGATGGAAGAGGCGACCCATTCTGATGCGGGCCTCTGTGCTCACCTATAGTGAGTACGAAAGTCCTACCTCGTAGTCCCATATACGTTGGTGTATGGGAGCGAGTCAGTAAGAGTTGGCACCCTCCACCACGGGTGGAAGGGAAGAGAAGGTGCACACCGACGGTGTACACTCGGCCGCATTCCGGTAAAAGCTAAAAGAGGAGATGAGCATGCATGATGCATCATATGCATGAGAATTGTGAAATGAAATGAGCATATGAACATGCAAGCATATTTGCATCTGCATTGCATTGATATTGATGAATCATGTTTAATGAGTTGATTGTGATGATATGAGCTTCTTTTGTATGTTTGGTGCACTTGAGCATGAAAGCATAAACGCATAAATGCATTCCATTGCATTGTGTGTAGCAACGGATAAATGGGATTGATAAGAATGGGAAGAACAGGTTGAGGACTTAGGCGTGGACTCATCCGTAAATGTTTATTGAGGCAGAGGTAAGTTTTGTTACGTTTCCGAGTTGGTTGCGCTAAGTGGAGTCAATTACTACTGTTCCTCGGATGATTTCAGTTAAGTAATGATTATGGTAAATGATGGAGTAATCGCATTTTATGTTTTGGATCTTTTATGAATTCAACCGCCTTCATTTATTTACTTAATGCCAAATAAAGCTCATACTCTAAGTTTTGAATTAGCTGTATTTTAGTTTAATTTCTTACTTTGTCTACTTGTCGCACTTTGTCGAGTCTTGGACTCACGCTTGTTTGTTTCTGTTTTAGGTACCTTGAAGCGGCTCATCGGGTTGGGAGTAGAGCACATGCACGATTTCGGTCAACAACAACCAATTCAATTGTTTCGTTAAGTCCGTTGTAACTAATGCTAGTTTAATGTGTTGATCGTCGCTATGTAGTCGATTAATTGCGGTTGGTTATATGATCGATTATCTAAGGACCCGCTAGATGGTTTCATTCTATTTCGAGTGATTGATATATTATACAACCGCTATTATTCTTTTGTCTGCCGAGTGGATGTCCTAGTTTTAGGGAAGTCTTTGCCAAATTTTGAGAATTTCTATGGCTTAGTTTTAAACCGGTTTAGAGTTTAGTGGTTGATAGCAACAAGTTCATAGAGATGTTAGGTTTTATGTCTTCTTCGGTAATTCTCGGTTTAATTGATCTTGTTGTGCGTAATTATCTTGGGTTGGTAACCCTTGGACATGTGTGGGTCCGAGGGTGTCGCTAGTGAAGCGAGGTTTTGGTAGCATTCGCGGTGCGTTTGGCGCCGGGGTGTTACAGGAACTCTCTCTCACCAATTGCCTGAGGAATGACTGGTATCACCCCTTGTACTTGGGAGGACCCCTGCAAACCCATGTGGCATTTAACTAGAGAACCTACGGTATTCTCTCTGTGTCCCCTTTGTTCGGTCCTTGGCTCTTCGTTACCTTACTCGACCCCTGAACATTTGGATCTTGGCTCGGCTCAACATTTGGAACTTGGATCGACCCCTCAGTAGCACCTTCTACTCTGTTTAGAGATGAGCCGATGCTCTCTAATTGCGATATTTCGAATATATGTATATCTGACATGGCCATATATTTAACTTGAGAGAGCAATTCTTAGCTATTATGTAGACTTCACAAAGAATCATATAAAGTAACTAATTAATGGATGATGTTAAAGAAAAGTCTATTTATTGACCAACCAAGCACGTACCAAAAATAACTCCTAATATCTAAATAGGTTAGGTCCTAATCCCATTTGAGGATATGTGGTTCAGGCAAGTTCCTAAGCCATCGTACAACTCCAGAAAAAATTTGGGCAACATCTCCCTGCTGTTCTCCAGATACACGTCTCGACAATAGGTTAAGAGGGGTGTGTATCCGGAGAACACCAAGGAGATGCTACCAAAATCTACTCTGGAGTTATACAATAGCTCAGAAACTTGCCCGAACCACATATCCTTGAACTGTCCAAAAAACATGGACAATTCGAGACTACTTGCTTATAAATATGCCATTCCAGCATATTTATAAATATGCACTCTCGAACAAGAGACGTAGATTATGAAACTTAAACTCTAACATAGGCTGAGATAAAGAAACAAAAGTAATACGCAATTATAACTGAAAAGCCCATTCCATATGACAAGTGAATCATTCTATCCACAAGACTGGCAAGTGAATAATTGTACCCATAAGAGAGTAAGTGAAAAGAGTATTTAACTCACGAAAACTCATACTTATATGCACCTAAAGAAGTCCACTGTTAAATACATATCTTTAACAACACAACAACTGAGCATTAATGTTTCCAAAACAAAGAAACAAAGGCTATATGCAAATAGAAATCTGTCGGGACCCGAATGTGCAAATCCGGACCCTCTGTGTATTCTGTACTAGTACAGGATCACGCTAGTGCACACAGTCTCAACATAGATGAATATCACAATCATACACAGCGGAATAATAAAAGTAACACAATTATAAAATATAAACTATTGAACGACCTTAAGGTCAACCTTACACATGTGAGGCCTTGACGGCTTCAACTCCAAATAAGTAGCAATGAACGAAGAACGCCAAGAAACCCTTCAATATACCACAGGCATCCGACAGGTTCGACTCTAGATAATCGCCTTCTTGCGAACTTCTCCTTTTTCAAGACAAAGACTTCTCCTCAACTGGTGATGTTTTGTTAAAGCAAGGGTGAGTACACAACCGTACTCAACAAGTCATGCATGTAATGCGTTCTATTACTACATGCATGGCTTATTCCAAAGGAATGGTCGAATGGTTCTTTTGCAATAAAGCGACTTTCACAAATAATCGTAGTAGATAGAAAAGCAGTAAAATAAGTAATACCAATAATAACTTTCGCAAACATTCTCAAGTGAAGCATTTCTCATCCTTAACCAAGTTCCACATCACATTATCCACATTCCCAACCTCATTTTTATCAAAATCTAACCCTTGACTGTAATCCCCGAGCAATGCTCAATACCGTGAGCACGGCTATTCGAATAGTTTTTACACTCTGCAGAGGTTATACACTTTACCCACAAGATATAATCAACTCACCACGTCAGCCGTGAAACGCCATACAAGAGTATGCGAATGAGCGATCATAACAAAGCCTTTCCAAAGATCCGTCTAAACCTAGTACTGCCCGCTAAGGTTTCAACACTGGAGGGACTGGTTACCATACCCAGGGCCCCCCTCTTGCGCCATGTGAGTTCTCACCCGCTCCTCCGGGCCCCACACCACCACGACAGTACCAAAGAATAGATTTCACAGTTTACTCACCTAGGTCCTTCCCATTCCTAACTTGTGGTCAGTATGAAAGACTCAGGTCAAAGGCTCGCAAGGTTAAGTCCTTAGTTGACCGAGGCAAGACTAACCAAAAGTTCATCACATCAACATGTCATAATACTAAATGCGACCGCCCAATTGCCACTCTTGGCCCACCGGAAACAATCTTGCCATTTGCCTCAGTCTAAATCACTTTCCCACCCCAGTCCTTTACCTTGCACCACGTGCCATCATCAACTCAATAACACATGTCACATTCTCAAAAACACGTTCCATATCTCATTAAGTCAATATTAACTTTAATTTTCCAAAATCATGACAAATCTACGTGGCAGGGCTAAGCACACTACATACAGTCTAATTAACCCATGTTGGCAAATTATTAATGTCCAACTATTAACCCACAATCTAGGGTGATAAATGAATCATGGCATACAAATAATAGAGACAAGGTGGCAATAACAAGTAGGTTGATTATCTACTCCCAGATTAATTGAAATCAGTTTATTTCAAACTAGCATGCAATAATTTCAAACGAAATAATTTTAAAAATGGGATCAATATGGTCAAAGCACAACTTGCCTGGCCCTTGCAATTTTTATTATTCTTTACTCTTTATCTTCGATCCTTGATTCTCGATATTCAATACCCGCTTGCTTGATTCTCAGCTCGTTCAAGCGACTTCCGGCAACGCGTCTAACAATAAACAAATACAAATACAACAAAACTCAAAAGGCAAATCAAGTAAACTCCAAATTAAGAACGAATAGCATTGGGCACAACGGCTTAGATGAAATTAGGAACTTGAATGGATTAAGTCGATGATTAGACAAAAGAGAATGGCTTTGAAAAAATACATCAAGAGAAAGATTAATAAGCGGGAAAGAAGGAATAATATCTCAAAGAATATTTCTTCCGGGTTATTATCTTGATTGATAGTCGATGTCATATGGACTCACGATCTATAGACCGGGTCCACGGTTACGTTAGTTCACCATGAACTAAGCAGATGCTCAAGGTTGACTTTCGTTGATCGAACGGCCCAGTCAACCCAAAGGAAGATAGATTGATAGACTAGGTCTGGCACAAGAATATGACAGATGGCTAATGGTCTATCGACCAAGACCACGAATGAATTCTAGGTTAATGGTAGATTAGATTTCAAGGATAAGACAAGGACGGATGGGATCGATATCCACTATGGTTCGATCCGGAGGTTAGTCTTACATCGGGGACGGAACTCGACAACGATGAGGCGGTTATGACAGGAATACGAGGCTGAACTCAACGTGATGGCTAGATCACAATAAGGTGATAGAAAAGGTAAGGACATCACATTAGGGCTTTCACTTGCATGCACCCATGCGATGACAGCAATACGATGAGAGCAAAGCGTTAACGGTGGAGCGTTAGCGGCAGAACGTTAACGGCAAACGTTAACAGCGAACGTTAACGATGAATATGAAGCGTTAACAGAACACCTATGAGATTACAAGGTGGCGACCATCGGTACAATGGTAGGGCAGCGAGGTCATGACATGGCTCATGTTTGATTTGCGATCTGTGGGATACACATGTCGTGACGCAAAGACAATATTGGACCAAAGGTTAAGTCCGGGTTTGAGCGAAACGATTCAAGGATGGATACACTTGGCAGAGGGTAGGATGGGTAGGGTTGGCTCTGCGATTAAAGTTTATCAAGGATGGCGAACCGAAACGCGAACCGATGCAAAGGACTAAACCGAAAGACGACGGGTAGATACTAGATTATGTCTTTGACGGCAACCGGAGATCAAATGAACTCCAAGGATAGCCAAAACAGTAGGGTATGGACCTACCGGACAGGGTGACATGGTCACGACAATCCAAGATGGTTGGCGGCAAAAGACGACGCGGCGATGCGAAAGGCGCGCCAAACGAATAAAAAAAATTTCGGAGGATGCAACAACAAAGGGGAAGTGTCCATCACGTAGGACGCGATGAGATGAACTCAACAATATAGGCGGATTTGGCGGCGACCCACCGGATTGATCACAAACTGCCGATGAACGGCTCTCGGAGCTAATAGATCAAACGGTCATAACTATTAAAGTACTACATGAAACCTAACCAAATTTTACAGAGAGCTATCTGGGATCATTTGGCACAATATGACGTGAACGGATCTGAGTTTTACCTTCTGGATCAACGGGGAACGCGCGACGAAGTTTCAGCCGTTCGCAACGCAGTCTGATCGGGGAAGATTGATTTTTATGCACAAATACTGCTGGAAAAACCATGAGTTAGGGTAAGCACCGTGTAGGGGACATCAAGAGGAGTCTACCATAAAAATTTCATGGTCAAAATCGCAAAAACGAGGGAGAACGGGCTCCGGCAAGATTTGATTTTTGGGCAGCCGTAACTTTTGATCCCGTGGATGAAATTGCACCAAATTTGGATGGAAGACAGAGGGTACCATAGAGCACGCCTTGGAGAAGAAGGATCTTGAAAAGAGTCGACGAGTTGATGGGGGACGCGCCTCAAAGTTCGGCCGACGTGCGGCGGCGTTTCGGAGGATGAGGGATGGATTTCTAGGGTTTGGGTGAGTTCATCTGAGGTGAGGACGTGTGGGAGAGGTCATGGGAGGTTTACTAGGGTTTGGGGTGGCGGCTAGGTCAAGAAGAACCAAGAAAAACGCAAAAACCGGCTTCACAGGCATTTATACGAGCAGTTGGCGTGCGCTGCGCAATTCGGGGTGACGTGGCGCATTCTGGTGCATCGGATCGGAATCGGAGGGCTGTGGCGGCTCGGCGATGTGGCCGAACGAGAAGGCGACATGTGGCAGCGCGAGAAGGAGACACGTGAAAAACAGAATCCGAATTAAACTATTTCTAGAAATTCATTTAATTCAAGAAAAATAGAAAAATTATCAGGAAAATTCCAGAAAAATTCTATAAAATATTTTGAGACATTTTTAACTCAAATAAAATATTTTCAACAAAACTTCATATAAATTTTTCCAAATTTTTAATTAATTCCATAAAGGACTTAATTCAAATTAATTCATTTGAGGCAATAAAAATACCAGAAAAATTCTAAAAAATTCTAGAAAATATTTTGGGACATTTTGGAACTCAAATAAAATGTTTTCAGAAGAACTTTATTTTCTATTTTGAACTATTTAATTACTTTAAGTAAAAGGCTTAGTTTAAATTAATTCTGATTAATTCTAAAAATATTCCAAAAATTCTAAAACAAAATAAAAAAAATCCTAGAAGCACAAGGAACCCAAATAAAACTGAATTGATTTTAATTGAAGTTTATATTAATCAAATTAAATTGTTTTGACTTTAGAAAATTCCAGTTTAAGCTTTATTGAAGCGAGAAAAACGGCGGGAATTTTTGGAAAGCTAATCTTCACAAAAGATATTTGAAAACCCGAATTTTGGGATGTTACAAAATCCTACAAGTTACCTCCTTATACTCTGAGCATTAATGTTTCCAAAACAAAGAAACAAAGGCTATATGCTAATAGAAATCCTACAAGTTACCTCCTTATACTACCATTTTCATTTCATTCTTCTAGTGAGGATCATAGCAAACCGGTTTAAAGTCTATTGCCACAAATGAATCTATATCCTTTTTTAGAGTATTTAACTTTAAAATCATTATTTGCATTTTGTTTTGTTGCTTCTTATGTGTGCTTCAGTTTGCATATGTATCTGATCATGGATGCCAATGTTAAACAACACTAGGCAATGAGGATCAAGTAGGTTATGCATGGAGCATGCAGCTTTGTGTTTCATAAAACTAGATTGTTTACCTTCTCTATTTTTTGTTCTCCCTTTTTGGTTGGTTCTGCTTCTTGTTGTATTGAATAAAGTATGATATCAATGAGTTCCATGTAATGTAGTTTGTTAATAATAGAAGGTGAACATTATGGCAAAAGAAAATAGTTTGATACCAGTTGGAGATGACACACTTGAAACTAACAAGAACAGGGAAAATATCATCTGATTTGTTGATCATAAAACAAAGATAGATGCAAAAAATTACTAAATAAGCATATTAATTTGTATGAGTTATGATTGAGGGAAGCTGAATTTAATCCAATTATGTTGGATAATCTAAGTCAGCTGATTTGGCTAGAGCTTGGATCCTTGAATTGTGTGCTGTAAATAAAACACATGTTTTGAAGAATACATGCTAACACAACAAGAAACAACGAAGAAAATTGAAGAAATACATGGGAGCACCCTTGTCGTGAATGGACGCCGGAGGCGCAGCTGGGGGAGTCGCTGATGGGAGGCGATGGTTGGGGAGGCGACGGGGAGTTGCCGGTGGAGGGAGGCGTTAGAGCTCACGACCGATGGTGGGTGAGGGCCGAGGCGCATGGGATTCAACCAAGTGGGGGTCACTCGGCGGTGGGGAGCCGACCGGTGTTGCGGGTTGATGACCGAAGCGGTGGGGGTCACTGGGAGGGGAGCTAACCGATCGTGTGGGTCAAGCAACTGTGGTGTGGGCTAGGCAATCGGCAGTGTGGCCTCGCTCGGTGGAGTTGCTAGGGTTTGTCGCCCTAGTGGAAGTGCATACAAGAGTTAGTGGGAGCAAATAATGAGCAGCGGGGGAATGTAATTAATGAGCACAATTAATCGGTTTGAACACAATTGGTTGAAACAAAAACCAATACTGAGAACATACATCACTATCGGCTTTTATAGAGCCTCGATACAAATAAAACAACAGATTAGTGTCGGTTCAGTTAGGAAACCGATATAAATGAAAATAACAAAATTAGTATCGGTTCACATATTAACTTGATAGAAATGAGAAATAAATCTGTATCGATTCTCAGAATAAACCGAGACTAATATATCCTTATCTCTATCGATCTCCTTCAAAAAACCGACACTGATATTTTTTCTCTATCGATTTTTTCCAAAAAACCGACACTGGTACATGATTATTTCTATCGTATTTTTCATAAAACCGACACTAATACAAAATTATCTCTATCGGTCTATATCAAAAAACCGACACTAATAAAATTTGTCTATGTCGGTTTTTGCCAAAAAACGACACTGATAGAATTTATCTCTATCATTTTTCTCACAAAACTGACAGTGATACTTTCTCACAAAGCAATTGCTATGGCCATATGACCTGGAACTATCAATATCGGTTTTCAAGAAAAACTGACACAAATCACAAACCATCACTATCGGGTTTCTGGGAAAACCGACACAACTAAGATAAATATCAATATTGATTTTTTTAATGAAACCGACACAAATTTATTATCAATATTGATTTTCAAGAAAAATCGACACAAATGTAGTTCACTGCACTATTAGTTTTATAAACAAACCATGAAGTCTAAATTTTCATAATTAGATCAAAATTTTCATATCTTTTGCAAATATAGTTGGAATTATTTGAAATTTTGCAGAAGCATACTTTGAGATACTACAAATCTTTTCCAAAATGAATTTTGAAAAAAGAGTTACATTGAAAAAAGATGCCAAAATTCATTTCATAGGCATGATTTTTCCTTAAAAAGTAGATAAGTCAAAACTTTCTCAAATAAAGTCCAAGTTTTTTCGAACGTAATATGATGAAAATAAACTTTAACATAAGATCAAGAGAAATTGCATTTCCTACAAGTTGTTTGCTGCAAAATCACATGAAAAAAATGAAGAAGTGCCCTTGCACTTCATTGACATAGTGAACCATACTAAAATAATATGCTTTCCAAGTGTCAACATTTCATCACAAAGAGAAAAGGATATAACTTTGCCATATATAGTTGAAATTATTTAAAATTTTTGCAGAAACATGCTTTGGCATGCTCCTAAGCTTTTCCATAAAGAATTTTTGAAAAAAATTCCCCATTCAAGAAATACGCCAAATTTCAGTTCGTAGTCCTAAATTTTCCGCAAAGAGTAGAAAAGTAAAAAGTTTTTCAAATATAGCCTGAATTGTTTGAAAATTTCTAAAAATGAATTTTCGACCAGTTACAAGCCTTCCCAAAAAGAATTTCATCCAAAGGAATTTTCTTACAAATATATGTGACAATGTGCTATTCAGGCATAAAGAGATATTGTATTCCCATGAAAGCCTCAAAAAGCAGCAATTCAACTTGCATTTTACTCCAAATGCAATGCACAATATTTTACACACATAATGGAACAATCATATTAGCAACAAACATTTAAATAGTACATTTATTTACAATACAACTCTTCTTGATGATCTACTCACATGTAATTGGTCCCATGTGTGTCGTCGTCCCTACTAAGACAGGCCCCATCTGCAAACGGGGGCATTTCATCAAATTGGTTGTACTCTTCTTCATCCACGACATTTCAACTCCTACGACCCACCTCTTGCTATGAAGAATGATGTGCAACCTCGGATTGGCCAGATCACGCACGTAGAAGACTTGACTTGTTTCCTTCGTAAGGACAAATGGGTCATCTTTGTAGGCAAGTCTACTGAAATTCACAATAGGAAAGCCTCTCTTGTCGATCTTCGCTCCATGTGGAAGTCCCACCCACTTACATCGAAACAATGAAACTTGGTATATTCCATAATCGAGCTCCCAAATTTCTTCGATCATCCCATAGTAAGAGTTCATTGTGGTTGAGGAGACTATTTTTCGAGTGATGATCATCAGAAAAAGCATCTACACTCACACCACTATTTTGGATAGTACTCTTAGCATCTTGACTCTTAATGTAAAAGGTATAGCCATTAATATCGTATCCCTGCTATGTCTGTACATTAAATCTTGGTCTGTCAGCCAACCATTTGACATTCTCACTAAGGGAGACCTTTGCTTTTTCTTTGAACCATGTGAGGAATCGATCATTGTGTTATCGTGCAATGGAAAGTTCATCCATTTGTGGATTCTCTTCCCATAATATCAACTTGTATTGCTTGATGTATGGATGAACTTCTGCGCTGTTCTGCAAGACTGTCAAATGCACTTTGCAATACATATCAAACGTGGCCTCATTAGTTTTGACTCAACAGTTCCTTTGCCAGCAAATCTGCCCTCATGGCGAGATACAGGAACACTAATTGCTTGTCTTTTCTCGAGATAGTCCACACAGAACTCAATAACCTCTTCAGCCCCACAACCTTCAACAATACTACCCTTAAACTTCGACTAATTCCTCACATAGGACTTTAATATACCCATGTACCTCTCAAACGGATACATTAATGTAGGAATGAAGGTCCACATATCTTAATCTCTCTGACAAAGTGAACAATAAGATAGACCATGATGTCAAAGAACGACGTTGGGAAATGCATCTCAAGCTGACATAGAGTCTGCACCACCTCACTCTGTAAGTTGCCTAACATATCGGGGTCAATAACTTTGCAGGAAATCACATTGAAGAATGTGATTGCCAACCTGACATCCTCTAGCAGAATATTTCGGATTGCAATTGGGAGCATTTAGGTCATCTTGCCAACCTGACATCCTCTAGTAGAATATTTCGGATTGCAACTGGGAGCATTTGTGTCATCAAGACATGGCAGTCGTGGGACTTCATGCCCAGCAACTTCAAATCATCCATGGACACAAGCTTCTTAATATTTGCGGAGTAGCCAAATGGAACTTTAATGCCTTGGAGACACTTACAGAGGTCTTCTTTCTCATTCTTGGATAGGGTGTAATATACAGCAGGGACATATGGACCTTTTCCATCCTCCTCTATCACTGCAAGCCTGAGTCTGATTCCCATGTAGGCCATGTTGCAACAAGCATTCACAGCAACCTTGGTCTTCCTAGGTATGTTCAGCAAGATGCTAACCAAATTGTCACAGACATTCTTCTCAACGTGTATAACATCAATACAATGTCGGATATCTAACTCCTTCCAGTACGGTAAGTCCCAAAATATCGACCTCTTCTTCCAAATGGTCCTAGGATGAACAGATTTACAGCTCTTTCCATACTGCACATCGATATCCTCCACACATGAACATACTTGCCTTCCACTCATAGGTTGTGAGGCCGAATAGACTTTCCTCTTCCCATCAAATTTGTCATCCATCTTACGGTATCGATAACTTTGAGATAGAAACCTACGGTGACCCATATACATAGTTTTCTTGGAATTCAGCAACCATAGGCTCTCAGTCTCCTCTTCACAAATAGGACACTCTTTGGCTCCTTTCGTACTGTAGTCTGCCAAATTACCAAGAGCCGAAAAATCATTTATGGTGCAAAATACCATAGCCCATAGAATGAAATGATCTCTTTTGTACGCATCCCACACCACGACCACCACATTCCATAATTTTACCAAATCCTCGATCAGTGGAGCAAGGTACACATCAATATCATTTCCTAGTTATTTAGGTCACGAGATTAGCAACGACATCATGATATACTTCCGCTTCATGCACAACCGAGGAGGGATATTGTAGATACACAACAGAATAAACCAGATACTGTGACGACTACTCATGTTACCAAACAGATTCATTCCATTGGTACTCAACCCAAATCTTATGTTCTTCAATTCGGCACCAAACTCCTCATATTTCTAATTGATGTTTCTCCATTGAGACAAATCAGTAGGGTGTCTTAGTTTGCCATCTTTCTTTCGAGACATATAATGCCAATGCAACAATTTTGCCTCTCTGGGATTTGCAAAGAACCTCTCCAGATGGGGAATGATGGGCAAGTATCAGAATACCTTACCGGTGCACCTTTAGTGACCTCTTCACCATCATCACCCTGGCTCTTATGCTTCTTGTCGTTACGTTTCTCCTTATGTTTGTACTGGGGTGCACCGCATACTAGACAAACTAGTAGCTCCTTATGCACGTTACGGTACAATATGCAATCATTCAGACATGCATGTATCATTTCTATTTCTATCCCCATGGGACATAGTAGCTTCTTTGCTTCATAAATGCTTATTGGCAACTTGTTTCCTTTCGAAAGCAGATTTGACAGCAGAACTAAAAGTGCATTGAAACTTGTATCTATCCAACGATGTTTTGCCTTCAGTTCAAATAATGCAAGGACCGAACCCAGCTTGGTGTATTCCGCTTTGCAACCCGAGAACAGTGGTTTGGCATCGTCTTACATCAAGCTTTTAAACTTTTCAAACTCTCTTTTCATGTAATTACCCTCTACATCCCACAACATTTGCTCCAAATTATCCTCCTCAAACATATCAAGCTGCAACTCGGCATCTGGTTACACCCCTCCTCACCATGTCCTCTTCTGCAATTTTTTTGAACTCCTTAACACCCCTCTAGAATTCAGCACTCACACGGCTTTTCTGATACATCTATTCCTCACGATCCATCTGCAATAAAACTTTGCATAATAAATTAAGGAAAAACGGGAGCGACACCTAACTAGCTATTTGAAATATTAAGACATCATTTAAATTAATATTACCTTTGTAAAATAGAGGACAGTTTCCAAGATATATAAAATATGTAGTCCCGATCGATACCTAGCTTCTTCCCTGGTTTAGAGCTTCCAATTCCCTAGATAGGAGACATGCATTTTTAACATCAATAATGATATCAAATAACCTAATTATATGGTGTAGTAGCATGCAAATCTTTTGACTTCAATGAAACAAAACAAGAGTACCAACGATGAATCCTAATCTCTAAATAGGTTAGGTCCTAATTCCATTCAAGGATATGTGGTTCAGATAAGTTCCTAAGCCGTTGTACAACTCCAGAGAAAATTTTGGCAGCATCTCCCCACTGTTCTCTAGATATACGTCTCAACAACAGGTCAAGAGGGGTGTGTATCTAGAGAACACTAAGGAGATGCTACCAAAATCTACTCTGAAGTTGTACAACACAGCTCAAGAATTTGCCCGAACCACATATCCTTGAACTGTTCAAAAAATGTGGACAATTTGAGACTGCTCACTTATAAATATGTCATTTCTTTCGACATGTTTATAAACAAGCATCATCGAACAGAAGATGTAGGTTTTGCAGTCTAAACTCTAACATTATCACATAACAGCAACAATAATTCCATATTAACACGAGAGCACTACAATATATTAAATAGATGTTTGCTTGTCAAATAAAAAGTACTGTGAAATTTGATAGCATATACACAATTCTAGTGCAATTTAAACTTTATTCACGACATATCAAAATTACCTAGTGCAAAATTGAAGGGGTTTGAAGGATTGCTCACATTTTGAAGAAAACTGCAAATGAGGAAAAAAAGAGAAGAATCTCCTTAAGTTAGGGCTTCAAATTTACCCTCTTAATACACACCCTTGAGGATTTCAAATTTTCTCACCCAAGTATTGCTTCCAACTGTAGAATATGAGTTGTTTTTTTGGGTGGCAGTAGAGAAATCTCCTTTGGAACAATAATAGAGAAGAGTTCAGCCCGAGTGATATATAACCTAGCAAGGCACATCACAATCTATTCTCAATTAAAAAGTGATAGTGATATACATGTATATCATTATCGGCTCTCATATAAGAAGCAATAGTGATGACCATGTGCAAATCACTATCGGTTCTTTTGTGAGAAATGATGGTGATGTGCACGGTCATCACTATTGGTTCCCACCTATCTGTTCTTATACGAGAATGATAGTGATGTGCAAGGTCATCACTATTGGTTCCCACATAAGAAATGATAGTGATGAGCACGAGCATATCACTATAGCTCCTCACAAAAGAACTGATAGGGATGTGCTCGTGCTCGTGCTCATCACTATCACTTCTTATGTGGGAACCGATAGTGATGACCGTGCACATCATTATCACTTCTCATATAAGAACCGATTGTGATGTGCCCAGTGCTACATCACAATCACTTCTAATCTCAGAACCGATAGTGATTATTATTAACACCCCTCTTAAGTTATCTATCACAATTGTTTTTTTCCTAAACACTTAAGAACCGACAGAGATAAAGTGATAGTGATGTACCATTCTGTAGTAGTGTGTTAGGTTAGATGAATGTATTTACTTCTGCAAAACAAACTTGATTGTGTAGACCATCGATCTCTTCTCGATTGAGTTAAAAGTGTAGACTTTATTTTAAGTCGGAGCAACCATGAGTAGAATCTAATAGTTGCTTATTAAAAGGTGCGCAGTGCAAGAAAATAAGTTCATATACAATTTAAGTGCGTACAATTAATTGAAGGTTAAAGTAGTACTTACTCCTCGTGGTACGGGAAAAAAATGAAGTTCTTTTTTTGCCTCAGCATGCAATGCCTGCTTGATGTAATTGGTAAGGAACTCTGATTGAATCATAGCCATGGTTGCAGACACCATCTCGGGATCAACTGGGTGTTTACCCATCACGGTTAGCTGCCTCATTATCTTGCAACTCATATCAATTGTTAAAAAAACATACTATAAAATCAGCGTCCAAGATCGTACAGTAAAAATATCGAGGGCTTTCAGGGCTTTACAATCTGAATTGGCCAAGCGATGTAAGAAGGCTGGTTGGGCCACTAATGCATGGCAACTATAGGTGCGAGCACCATGCAAGGTGTGGGTGGTGCCTCCCTGAGATGCCATCATGTGCACAACGGTGTTTCATCATTTTGCGTTCCTCATGCATCAACTGTGCCTGCATGCCTATCAGATCCAATGTTGTTTTAACCTGAATCCAATGTAAACTAGAAAGATTTGAATGGGGAAGAAGGATGAATAGAAATGAGACTTTGGATTCTACACTAATCAACTAGACTTAAGTTTGGAGAATCATCATAATCCTCATTTTCCAGATAGTTTTCAGCTATTTATAGCCTCTGAGTTTACAATAACTGAACTAACTCAAAGTAAAAGTAAATTGTGATTACATTACCACCAGTAGTGTTTACTGACATAATCTAATATAGTTCCTAACGGTAACTACTACTTGAAATTCTATCCATTGGATCTCATCGCCACAAAGTTACTCAGTAATCTCAGTAGTACTTCTTTTAACTGAAGTCGCTAAACCATTGCTTTTATTGCCGAGTTCCATTCTTCAGCTGACAAAACACTGAACTCTAAATCTTTTCTAGTAGCATTGCTTGAACCCTGACAACAGGCCTCGATTGAGTGGTTCCTTTTCCTCCGTGAACAAATCTAGGAAAAGTACTTTGTATGAGGGTTACATCCTCTCATGTGGCACCTGTAGGAGCCAAATTAAGCCACTATATCAATCATTGAACAACAGGAATTCCTCTTCTAGAAATGATCCTTCTATCCAACACAGCAATTGGTTCGATTTTAATTTGTCCATCTATACTCACAAGTAGCACTCTAGGTATTGGTATTGGATGTGTTCCCAAATGCTTTTTAAGCTAGCTTACATGGAATATAGGATGAATGTTAGAACTGTCAGGTAATTGCAATCGATATGCAACCTTTCCCACTCTTTCCATCACCTTGAATGGTCTCAAACATGGAGCGCAGTTTTAAGGATCCTCTCGAACCAAATGCATTTTGACGACAAGGTTGCAATTTCAAGTACACCATGTCACCAACATTTAAAACCCTTTTAGATCTATGTATATCTACATAATGCTTAATTCTATCATGTGATAATTGCAAATTTTCCTTGAGCTTTTGTATCATTTCTTCTTTGTGCTGCAATGTAACCTTGGCTTCCTTAGAAATATTATAGGGTGCAGAAAACCCACCAATTTGAGGTGGAGGATAACCATACAAGATCTGAAATGGTGTGAACTGCAAAGAGGTATGATAAGTTGAGTTGTACCACCATTCTGTAAAGGCTAGCCAGGCAAACCACTCTTTACGGTTTTGAAATACTATGCTTCTAAGGTATGATTCCAAGCACTGATTTACTCTTTCGGTTTCGCCATCACTTTGTGGATGGTAAGTTGTGTTCAATTTGAGTGAAATGTTCATTACCTTGAATATCTTAGTGAAAAACCAGCTTGTGAAAATCCAGTCCCTGTCAATAACTATAGCAATTGGTAGGCCATGTAGTTTGAGTACATTATTCATGAACAATTTAACCACTTGTTCAATAGTGTAGGGATGAGATAAGCCAACAAAACGAGCATGTTTAGTGAATCTATGTACTACCACTAGTATTATATCTTTTCCATATGATTTGGGTAGTCCTTTAATGAAATTTATTGATATGTGAGTCCAGGCCATGTCAGGTACCTCCAAAGGATCTAGTAATCCAGGAATATGACAATGTTCGCTTTAGTAACTTGGCATTCGTGGTATTTTGCTACTAATATTTCAATATCCTTCTTAAGTTTGGGCCAATAGAATAGCTTCTTTAGTGGTGATAGGTAGCCTATATGCCCTAATGACCCCAAACTTGGATGAATGGTAATCGGATGTAATCTTCTGCTTGAGATCCTATTTGTCACCCACATAGATCCTTCCTTTATACCTCAGTAGCCTAATAGACAAGGAATACTTAGCATTAGCCCCACTAGACATTTGTGACTCCCTCAACAAATTTTTTCTATGTTCATCTCCAATGTATGTATTTGATTTCTAATATTGATTTCTAACACATTTGTAACACCACGACACCTAAAGTGCCCTAAATATTACCACCACGCGCTCAACCCAACAAAAGGATTGCTATTAAATCCCAAGCAAGCTTAGCAAACTAATAAATTCCCGAACTCCACTAAAGAATTTCGGCATGACCTCTCTAGATGAAGAGGTCATCCACTCAGCAGACAAATAATAAGAACTAGGCATCCAAAAGTAATATTCTAGCAACTAAATTTAGCAACGATTACACCACCACAAACACAATATCACTTTGATCCACCACTAGATAACAACACGTGACACTCTTCCAAGCTATTAATTAACATGGCATGAAAGTGAGGGTAAAGTGCAGCTAAGCCCTATCCCCGAAGTCGACCTCAAAGTACCGAAAAACATAAACAACAACAAGCGTGAGTTTTTAAACTCAACAAAGTACATCGAGAACAAATTATCACAATTGAACAAGTAAAGGCAATACTTGACAATAACACCATTAGACCCATTCAAGATAATAACTTGATGATACCTTATTTACCCCAATCCGGGAAGTAACTTGATAATCTTCCTTTGATAAAATTCAACAAGCACATAAGGTGAAGCGACTTAACCACACAACCACATTAAGTGAAAGGGACATAACCACACAACCATTTCATCTCATTTCTCATATTTGGTTGAGTCCACGACCCAACCTTTCCTCACCTTAACCATAAAATGACATTAGCCATGCTATGCAATGCAACATGCCTTTATGCTCATTATGCACCTTTGTACGCTTATACCGATATAGCTGGGTGTCCACCCATCGATGGCACACCTTCTTGCCCTGTCCTATTTCATACGGGATCTAACTACTCCACTCCCGTGGAGGGCCTACTTCGTAGGACTTAATAACCCATGTCACGGTCATATGGCTTTCTCACCGACCTGGCCCGTGGCACTCCGGACTAGCCCTATGACCATTCAATGACTTGGCTCATGCACATGAATGCCAAAGATGTGACATCAATACCCAATAGCAGAATTGCCACAAACATGCCCATTCAAGAACACAATCTAAACACTCAACATACTCCCACATCCTATTTCCACAGTCTCAACGATGAGAGTTACTTACCATGAATCAATCTTACCGATGACCACACTCATTCGAGTTTCTTTCTCGTCAACCCAAGAAAAGGTACTAGCAATGCAACAATTGCGATAAACCAAGCACATTAGCAAGGAATGAACATAGCAAGAAACTCATTTATTCACACAAACCATCCTCTGAGGCTTGATGTACTTGCCTCTTTAACACGCGATGCGGTGTGGCATGAATTCGAGGCCAAACCCAAAACACCTCCTGCAACAAAATATAAAAAGATTTTCAACTAAAAAGAGATCATACCATGACAATTCGATCAATAGAACAACACTTCCCATCCACACGTCACCCAAATGCCAACCCTTATATCTCACGGGACGGGTCCACCCCTTTTTGTCCCGACGGTCAAAAGACTCAACAAAAAGCTCAAAAGCCCAATTTAAGGTTGCCCTATACTAAATATACACTCCAAAAGAGTACCAACAAATTCTAGTTGCCCAAACAAATAGAAAGACTACTCTAAACCCCTCAACTTCCACCCAAACAACCTACTCTGTCCTCAACCCGGACAGCTGCATTCACCAAAGCACAACTAATGCTACACGAATCCAATTCAAGCAAATGATGACAGTTTCATAATCTACTCAAAATTTCCCACATCTTTCTAGGCAAATGGAAATTCTAGTTCGGCCTCTAAAGCCCTCAAAACTTAATCTGAACATTGCTCCAACTCTGAACTGTCTTTAGAAAACAGGATTCTGGACACAGGTTCAACAAGGCATAAAAATTGCTAGACAACTCCAAATCATGCAAACAAAGATATTTTCATGATCTATAGGAAATTTACCATCTTTTTCTAAGTATTGAAAAAGTCTAAATCGGCCTTTAATTAAGTATAAACTACAGATTAAGAATCAGCTTCTAATCTCAACATCTCTAGAATAGCATGCACTAAAAGTTGTATAGCTTTCAAACTACTAAACAAAAAAGAGTGAACTTAGTCTCCAATTAAAGGTAAGAGGAAGCTATACAAATATCTCCACAGCCAACCCCCTAGAAAATGACTCACAAACCCCCAAATCGAAGCTCAAAAAACTAGGTCTAATCTGCCTGAAACTGAAACTTGCACAAAGATTTGGGTTCCACTCCAATCCGGCCCAAAATTAAATAAACTTGGAGGAAACTGCCCTAGCAAGAACCCTAGCTATAGCCACTGCCTCAAAACAAAAATCCAAGAATTTACCTTAGCTCAAGAGGCTCCAACAAAGAAGGGAAGATGGAGGAGGTGGTGCTTTCGGTTGGAGAAGAGGCGCCACGGGAGGAAGGCGGAGGGAGTGTAACATCCCAATTTTGACTTTTTAATTAATAAATATTATTTTATTACAATTTATGAATTTTGTGAATTTTTGGATTTAATTGGATTTTCTGGGATTTATTGGAATTATTTTGAATTTATATAGATTGCCTTTTGTTAAGAAATAATTATAAAAAAAGTTTAAAATAAAGTTTTGCCAAAAGTATTTTATTTAAATCCAGAATGTCTCAAAATGTTATTGAGATTTTTCTTGGAATTTTTCTGATATTTTTACTACCCTAAATAAATTGATTGATTTTCTCGGATTATTTTAATTGGAAAAATCTGGAAAAATCGTCGTGAATAAAGAACAGGCATGCCCATTTATCGTCGGGCTGTTAGGGTTAATACGGACCGTCGGATCTCGATCGGACGGTCGACAGCCATCGTTCCCGAGTCGGATTGCGCCGCCGCCGTCTCCGAGAAGGACTCGCCGTCGCCGCTCTTCTTTCCTTGTTTTTCGCGCTTGGCTGGGTTTTTAAGGAGCCCCCGACCTTTCCCGATACTCACCACGAGCCGCCGCACAATTCCCTTGCCGCATCGTCACCGGAGAAGCGCCGTAGACACCGGGCGTGCTCGTCGGAGTTGTCGAGAGGTTCTATTCGCGAATCTGCCGCCGCCGTTGACTCTTCCGCCGAGTGGGATTCAGATTCGAGCTCAGCGTGTCGAGACATGTCGGAACCGTCACCTCTTCATCGCCGGGAAATGCCGGAACGCTGCCGCCGTGGTAAATGTCCCCCCCAGCAGTGAGTTCGAGCCGCCACCATTGCCGTCAGGAAGCACGTGGACCGTCGGATCACCATCGGACGATCGGGAGCAAGCCACATTGTCTCGGTGAACAGTAAAGCGCACGGGTAAGTCTCAGCCGTTTGATTCGAATCGGGTGGTCCAGATGTCGCCACGTGTCGTCCGTACAGCTAAGTGGGAAAATTCGTATTTTCTTTATAAAAATAATTCGAAAAATTGGAATTTCTAATTTCAGAATTTATTTAAAACTTCCAATTGCTATAACTTTTGCATATAAACTCCGATTAAGGTGATTCAAATTCCTAAAAATTTGTAAAATTGAGATCTTTCTAATGGTGGATTTTATTTGAATTTTTGAGTTTGTTTGTTCTTTGGTTTTGGTGTTTATTTGCTATTTCTTCTCTATTTACGTAGACGTTGAGTTGAGCGAGGGTTCGAAAGAGGAATTAACAAATCAAGAGCAATCTTTGGAGCAATACCAGGAGCTTAAGCAAGGCAAGTTGTGCTTTGATCATGTTGCACCCATAAATTAGATTGCATGCTATTTTGATTTACCTTATCACTTGTTATTTTATGTGTATAAATGATTTCAACATAAGTTTGGGATTAGCTATCGTACCCTTTGAATTACACCCTACCTTGCTAGTTGTATGCCATGATCCACTTGTCACCCTAGGATGAATTATTATAGTTGGTTAATAATAAAATCAACATGGATGGTTAGAACGAACTAGAGTGCTTAGCCATGCCACGTCATCACATGTACATGAAATATTGATTATAAATCTTGACTAATGGAATATGGAACATTATCATGGATATGTGTGTCATGTGTGGTCACACGAGAAGATTGAGTTGTTGTGGCGAGGAGGTCACGCAACGATGTTGAATTGTGTAAAGCATGTGATGCTTGGTAATCAACCGGGTGATAATCATTTTAGATTGAAGCAAGTGAAAGGGGCAAGTGTGCCAGGGTGGGCTTAGTGGAGCTGAGGGTATGTGCAAGTCTTGCTTTAATCAATCCTAAGGACTTAACCTTGCGAGCCTTTGACCTGAGTCGTCATGCAACCACATGTTCATATGGGCAGACCTAGCCGACTAATTTGCAAATGCTTAACTTGAGTGCTATCGTGGTGGCGTGAGACCCGGTGGTGTAACCATCCATGCTTGGGGTGGCTCACATGGCGCAAGAGGGCCTGTTGTGGTGGTGTAACCCTTGATGTTGAAACCTTAGCGGTGTCGGGACCCAGATATGCAACCAAACCCTCAGTGTATACCGCACTAGTCCAGATCACGCTAGTGCACACAAGGGAAACATAGATGACATATCATTCCATACATCGAAACAACTAAGAAGAACAAATTATTATTGAATAAAGCAAACGACCTTATGGTCAAGGTTCATACTCCAAGGCCTCTGGCTAAAGAAACAAATAAACTATTGCAATGAAATAAAAATAACTTGGGCCATTCGACATGCCACGGGCAATCGTCTGGGAACGCCTTCCTAGTCGCATTTAGTCTTCATAGTACTCCTCCTCTTGATACTCATTACCGGTCCTTCCTCAAGAATCTGAACAACAGGGCATAAAGCCGTGAGTACAAACGTACTCAACAAGCCGTAGGGAAATGATGCAATATATTCATGCACGGCTTGACAAAGGATAGTTATATGGTTCATTTGCGAGAAAGCAATAACTTGAATTTAACTACAATAAATAGATTGAAGGCGTTTGAATAAAACAATAATAAATAATCGATAAATCTATGGTAGACAACATGAGTAATGATGAGGCATCACCCTACATCATTCAAACAAGTATCAACCACACAATTCAACAAAGATAGCTTGAGACAACAAAACAACAAATGAACTCCCGCTCACATCCCAACCATTCCACATTTCAAGAAAATACTCTATACCCCGTGTGAAATCCTCGCTTGTCCATGACCGCGGACATGGCTATTCGAATAGTTTACACTCTCGCAGAGGTTGTGCTGCTTTACCCACAAGACATGATCATCCCTTTATGCCAAGCGCTAAGAACACACTTCCTTTGGTGTGTCGGCAGAGAGATCACTACAAAGCCTTTACAATGCATGTCTAAACCCAGTACTGCCCTCTAAGGTTTCGCCCCTCGGGGCCCCTTCTTGAGCCATGTGAGTCTACCCGTCCATCTCGGAACCCACACCAACAACTGGCAATACTCAAGTCTGGACATTGCAAATTAATCAGCTAAGTCCGTCCCATACCGGACTTGTGGTTGCACGGTTAGGCCCAATTCAATGGCGCACAAGATTAAGTCCTTAAATTGTCTCAGGCAAAACAGCCACATCCCAATGTGCTAAACAGCACCCCCTTTACTGCACGATCAATTGCCCGAGGGAAACATTTTGTTCAACCCAAAACCAATGGCATCCCCTGCCATGGTTCAACAAGTTTTACAACAGTGGTCAATGTACCACAATTCAATATCTCATTAAGTCAAGATTAACATTAGTTCACGGTGATATGAATCCCATCGGACAACTAAGCATGGCTAGCATAGCTACGATAACCCAATGTTGGTACTATGGTTATGCCCAACTAATAATGTCCCAACCTATGGTTAACAATGGATACATGGCATTCCAATAATCAAAGGCATACTCAAACAGTAAATAGCTACTCCTCAGAACTAGCATTGTTACACAAATAGCATGCGATTGTATAAAACAAAGTACTTTTGCAAACATGGGTTCAATATGATCAAAGGTCTACGACTTGCCTTGTTGTTCAAGTGCTGATTCTTGGTCTTCGAAGTCTCCGTTCGCTCCTTCGGGATTCGCGTCTACCGGAAAATAAAGCAATGAAACAAAATAAATACAAAACAGAGAAGAAAACAAGCTCAAAATTGGAAATAAATGGCTCTGGAATGTAGATCTCGATTTTACAAAAATTTAGAAATTTGAATCGGCTCAATCGGAGTTCAGACGAAGGAGAACGGGCCTTCAGAAGATTTAATTCAGAGAAAATCAGAAAATTTCGGAAAGGGTGACACGTGTCGGCTTGTGATTGGCTGGGATTTTCGGTTTTTCGGAAAATCAGAAAAAAAGGAAAAAGAATTTCCTCTAACGCGTGGGACCCACACGTCAGTGACACGGCTCACCGTGGACCGGATCTACCGAGGCGATGAGAAGATGACACGGCAGACCAGGCTGACGTGGCGCCCATGTGGCAGCCACGTGGCTATTAGGGCCAAGGTGGCGGCTGACGCGGCGGCCACGGTGCGCTGACGTAGCACGGGTGCGGAATTTGGCCACACGGCGAGATCCGGCACGTCCGTTGACGATAGGATGGCTGAGGAACGAGGGCGTGGGTGAGAAGGCGTGGCACGATCTGGATCGTCGGCGGACGATCGGACGGCAGAGAGCTCGCGAAGGAACTCGACGGCGAGGGGCGGCGCACACTTACCGGAGCCGAGGAAGACGACCCACGGCGCGGCGAATGGGCGGCTGATCGGGCGGAAGGAAGTGCGGATCTGGGAGAGTTCGACACGGCAGACTCGATGGTGCCACCGATCACGGCGGAGACCCACCGGGGAGGGAGGAAACGGCGGCGGAAGGTCTCGGGAGGCGGTGATACTTCGGCGAGCTTGATCTCCTCGACGGCAGGGTCTTGGACGGCGAGAAGTAGGGCGGCGGGTGCGGCGCGGAGAGGCAAACCTCGGGCAGTGCGTGGCTTCGGCTTAAATAGCCTCGGGAGACGAGGAAAACTCGGAAACCGAGGGAGGCGGCGGGCGGCGCAAGGTCTCTGAGGGGGATTAGGTTTAGGGTTTCATGGGCGGCGTGGAAAGATTCACGCCATCCAAGCGTGGATCGGACGGCCGGCACGAGCTGGCTGCAGACGGAAGTGGGCCGAGGAGCGGGTCAAGGCGGACAGAACGGGCCGAGTAAAATTCGGCCCGAATGAGGTTTCAAAAATAAAAACAATTTCTGAATTGATTTAATTCCAAAAATTCAGATAAATCCAAATAAATTTGAATAAATACCGAATAAATCCCGAGAAATCTCCAAAAATACAGAAAAATTCCTTGAAGCACAAGGAACCCAACAAAAACTAGAAACCTTTGATTTGATGCTTAGATTAATCTAATTAAATCTTTTCATTATTTAGAAAATTCAAATTAAGCTGTAATTAATTCAAGAAGATGCAAATGGTTCACTTTTGAATTTAAACATTCCAAAACTCAAATTTTGGGATGTTACAAACCTCCCCCCCTTAAATGGAATCTCGACCCCGAGATTCGGACTGGCTAGAGAATAGGTGGGGAAACTCGGACTTCAGATCCTCTTCTCGCTCCCAAGTGGCTTCCTCTTCGGAATGGTTACTCCATTGGACTTTGCAAAAACGGATGATCTTGCTTCTAGTGATGCGCTCCGCAACATCCAAAATCTTCACTGGCTGCTCTTTATAGGTGAGATCCTCCTGCAAATCGATGGCTCCCAACGGCATCTGTTCTTCTGGCACTCGCAAACACTTCTTCAATTGCGACACATGGAACACATCATGGATTCCAGTGAAGGACTGAGGCAACTCAAGCTTGTAAGCAACTTCTCCTCTTCGTTCCAAGACTTTGAACGGTCCAACATATCTAGGGGCAAGCTTTCCTTTTACTTGAAATCGCTTAACTCCTTTAAGAGGTGTGACTCGAGATACACATAATCATTGGGCTCAAACTCAAATCTCGGCGATTATATCTCATAACTCTTTTGTCTGCTTTGGGCTATCCTCAACTTGTCTCGAATTAATCTGCATTTACTTGCTTTGACTTCTTGCAGTATGGCAGGACCAAATAACTGTCTTTCTCCAGTCTCCTTCCAGTTGAGAGGGGTTCTGCACTTTCTACCATATAAGGCTTCAAAAGGAGACATTTGCAGGCTGCCCTGATAACTATTGTTGTATGAAAACTCTGCATAGTGCAAATACTTGTCCCACTTGACACCATAGGTTAAAGTACAAGCTCTTAGCATATCTTCAAGAACCTGGTTCACACGCTCAGTTTGTCCATCAGTCTGAGGGTGATAAGCAGTACTAAACCTGAGATGAGTTCCCATAGCTTCATGCAAACTCTGCCAAAAACGAGAGGTAAACTGGGTTCCTCTATCGGAGACAATCTTCTTAGGCACTCCATGAAGACTGACAATCCTTGACATATATAATTATGCCAATTTGTCTCCGGTGTAAGTAGTCTTAACTGAAATGAAGTGAGCTACCTTAGTCAATCGATCCACTATCACCCAGACAATCTTCTTAGGCACTCCATGTATTGTATGTGTTCTTAAATGCTACTTTATTGCAAATAAACCCTTGGCCTTTCCTTTGGAATAAGCCTGCATATAGCTATGATAGCATTGCATTCTGTGCACAACTTGTTGAGTACGTGTTGGTGTACTCACCCTTGCTTAACAACCAACAACAGTGGAGGAATCGTCGTCGTTATTGGAGGAGGACTTTCAGGTGGACGCGTGTCACTAGGCCAATCCTAGTTAGCTGCCTGTGGTGTGCTGATGGGACATCTACGTTGTCTACTACTTTCCACTGCATTTGTCTCATTAGTTTTACTATTGCCTTGTGAGGCTGAATAATTGTAAGTGATCATAAGATCGTACACTAGTTATATTTAATAAATAAAGTCTTATTATTCTTATCGTTGTGTATGATATGATGCTTACCGATGTTAAGCTGTGTGCACTAGCGATTGATCCTAGGACTAGTGCGGTAAAACACAATGGATTCGAATTGGTGAATTCGGGTCCTTACAGGGAGGCGCCTCGGGGAGGAGTTCCTAGAGGGGAGGCGCCATGGGGAGGAGTTCCTGGAGGGGCGGTGCCATGGGGAGTAGTGGCTGCTGCCAAGAGGAAGGGAAAAAGGAGGTGCAGGGCTAGGGGAGGAAGTTGGCTGGAGAAGGAATGGCTGGGATTTGGTGAGTTTTTCCCCCACTTAACAAAGACCCACATTTCCTACTAAAACCCAACAATTTCCCCCCACAAAGGCCAAACCCTAGAGATGGAAGATTGCGATATTACACTCTCCCTCTAAATGTAATTCGACTCGAATTCAATGCATCAAAACTCGACACAAGAACAACAGGAACATCATATTACCTTTGCCCAAAGCCAAACAATTCCAGAAGGGAAAACCAAACCTGGAACCCAAATTTCTTTCACAAAACAATCATCACCTTTCTCAAGAAAATGGGAAATTTTCATTTCTCGGCAGAAAACCACATCACCAACAACAATCACTTAAGAACGATCATAAGATTCACATTTAGCAACATGCACCAAAACTGCACCCTTTTCATTAAATCTAACTCTAGTCGAACTAGAGATACAAATATTTCCAAATCAAAATTCTCCTCTAGCTGTTAATACAACATATAACTCATGTCATACGCTTCAAGAGCTCAATCCAATCATACACCCATACTCGAGTATAAGAATTCCTACTCAATACTCGAGTATCAAAATTCCTACTCAAGAATGTAAATCTCACAAACATCACTCAAATTAACTTTCTTGGCAAAGCCAATTTAAAGTACATTATTCACTAACATAAATCATTCCGAAACCATCTCACAACACTTCAAGAATAATTAGTCTTTCATCCTCATTTTCAAACTTCAGAATTAATTCCCAAGCTTGGTAACATTCACTCTAAATTTAGGGGAGTTTTGAAACACGAAATAGGAAATGCCGCTGCCGGATAGCATTCAACCAAAAGATCAACTAAACAACCAATCCATAAACATTTGAACATACGATGACCTCACATCCCACCATTTCTAATATTCCAATACACTTACCATTCAAGGTTTCAATATTCACCAAGAGTACCCTGGGATAGCCCATTCGGTTTAACTTAATATACATAACCCATCCTTTCTTTTAATTACCTTCTCCAGAAAATTATCACCACGACTAGCCTCATATCGCCAAACGGTAAACCAGGGCTATCTCATAATAATTCACCAGAAGGAACATATCATGGTTTTAAGCACATTCTATCCGACAGTCAATTCTACGAAAGATAGTGCAACAATTTCCTTTTTTGGTCCACAATCCATAACGGGCCACCAATCATACTACTTCCTATTCCGAGTTTAGGATATATCTTGTAAATGAAACTTTCAATAAAATCAACACCTACAATTTGAACTACCCGTTCGACCACACTTCGTCAATCTCAACCCGATCAAACCATGCATGACTCCAATAGTTAGGTAATGTCTCCTCAAGACATAATTTGCCCAATTGGCTCTAAACAGACCTTCGCTACGAACAAAATCAAGCACCAAGATAATCAATCCAATGATTCTTCACACTTTAATTACGACCTTATTCTAGGCCATTCTATCCATATACTATAATAACTTGCCATTAACCAACACAATCCGAACACTTAGGACACGTCGAAATAATTTAATCCCACCACCTTGTTAAAACAAGTCCTTCCACGGGACATTCTAGACCTTCGAAATCATAATCATCACAAACTTTATCTGAACCCAATTCCACATTTCCAATTATATCCATAGGTCACCGTAACCAGCCTCAAATGTCTAGCCATCTATCATAATGGGGTCAACCACCCTCCTTCACAACTAAATTGCTCCACTAATCTTATATTAGAAGATCTTCATACAACTAGCAATACTATCATTTGATTGCCGCAATTTCTTTCTAGGAAACTCAACCAATGTTTTTCCAAAGAAACTCGACTCTCAAATCACCAATAACAAGACCCAAACTCTAACATGCAGAAGTTCTCCCAAAATAGTCATCCAACTCACACTACTACAAAACAACACATAGGTGACGCCCTATTTGTGGCGGTTCATTTCGAACCGTCACAAATACATGTATCAGTGGCGGTTCTTTGTGGAAATTGGCGGGAGGACCATTTGTGGCGGTTTCATCCAAAAACCGCCACTGATAATACATTATCTGTGACGGTTTATATTGGAAACCGCCATCGATAACGCCAGTGACTATTGTGGCGGTTGGTAGATGGAACCGCCACAGATAATAAATTATCTCGTGGAGGTTTGGTTTACAACCGCCACTAATATAATTATCGTGGCGGTTTTAATTTAAAACCGCCACAAATAATGTTTTCTATATAAAGCCACCGCCGCCATCTGTCATTTGGTCATCTTCCTCCTCTCACGCTTTGAGAAGAAAAGTTAGCTTTTTCATTTCAGATTTTGTTTGGGCAAGATCTTGTGCTTCTACTTCCTAGAATTGTTCCAAGGTGTGTAAAATATGTCTCCTCTCTTCATTTGTACTTTAAAATTGCCATTAATGGTTTATTCCTAGCTTAATTAAGGTTTAGATGCAAGGTCTACATTTAGTTTGTTTTTTATTTACCTAGCAATTTGTAGATGATGAATTTATTACCTTGTTGTATTAGATTAAGTTGTCTACCTTGTTTAGATGATGAATGTTTTGTCAAGCATATATCAAATTTATGTATTTACGATTATTGGATATTAATGAAAAATAAATTATAGTTAATATGATAGATGGGTGATCATGATGTTAATTGCTATGCATTTTGAGATGAGGAAATTTATTATATTGCTCTTCAGAAGGATATGTATAAAAATTACGAGTTAATATTTTTCTTAGTTACCATTAATTTTTTAGTTAGGCGTGTATATACATCTTGCTTCATTAGTGGGTATTGTTAGTGAATTTTTATGAAGCATATAAACCCAATTTATGTAATTAAGATTGTTGGATGAATGATAAATAAATTTTAGTTAATATGGTAGTCGGGTGATCATGAAATTTTGAGGTGAGGAATTTATTATGTTGATCTTCCGGAGGATATATATATATAATTTTTGGTTACGTATGAGTATATATTAAAATTAATTAATTAAGTTTGCAACATTTACTTAGTATTAATGTTGTCCCGTTAGTGCATATTGTTGAATATTCGAATAACAATTTATTTAATTAAGCTTTTTGGATATTAATAAATTGCTTAAATTAATGAACTGTAGATGGACCGGAGATGGATGTACGATCACGAACCATTGCAGCCAAGAATATATCGACGGTGTATCTCTTTTTCTAAGGGCACCGAGGAGAAAAATTTTGCAAAAGAAGATGGAGTACATACACCGTCCATGCATTGATTGCAAGAATGAGAAGATGTTTTCGAACAAAACCATATCCATTTGCACTTGATCCAGAGGGGTTTTGTACCGGCTATACAAGTTGGACAAGGCACGGTGAAGAGGAGATCATACTTGAACGTGATAACGCCGGCGGCACGACGGAGCCGCAATGTGGCGGTGATATCGATTATGGATCCGATGAGGATAGGTTGGTCGTCGATGACGACATTAATCTGCTCAAATGTTGTGCGATCGTAAGAGAACTACACTAGTCGAGAGAGTTTAATCAATTCACGGGTTTGATGGAGGATTGGAGAATCCTTTGTTCCCGGGTTGTAAGGAGGAATACACAAAGTTGCACACGTGCTCTCGCCATCGAAATTGAAGGCAGCCAATGGTTGGTCCGACAAGAGTTTCACGGCGTTGTTACATCTCTTAGCGGACATATCGTTCAAGGAAGCGTGTTGCCTAAAACCACGATCTAGCTAAGAAGGTTGTATGTCCCTTGGGATTGGAAGTAGAAAGAATACATGCTTGTCCAAACGATTGATACTCTATCATAAAGACTATGCGAGACATTCATGTATGTCCGGTGCAAAGCGTCGCGATACAAGCGTAAGGGCGATGACAACGAAGTTATCGAGGTGAAGAAAGGAGCTCCCGCAAAAGTGGTGTGGTATTTGCCAGTAATACCTCGTTTGAAGCGTTTATTTGGAAACAAAAATTACGCCAAATTGATGCGATGGCACTCGGAAGACCGTAAGAGGGATGGAAAACTGAGACACCCGGCTGATTCTGCCCAGTGGAGAACCATCGATAGACTCTTCAGGGAGAACTTCGGAAATGAACTGAGGAATGTAAGGTTTGGCTTGAGTACGGATGGAATGTATCCTTTCGGTAACATGAGTAGCATTCATAGCACTTGGCCCGTGACTCTGTGTACATACAACCTTCCACCCTGGTTGTGTATGAAGCGAAAGTACATTATGATGTCCTTGCTTATCCAAGGGCCGAGACAACCTGGCAACGATATTGATGTATACCTAGAACCATTGGTGGAAGATCTTGTGATATTGTGGAACGAAGGTGTACAGGTATGGGACGAGTACAAACGAGAGTACTTCACTCTACGCGCATTGTTGTTCTCGCACCATCAATGATTTTCTGCGCTTGGTAACTTTGTCGGCCGCACTATAAAAGGAGCGAAAGCATGCCCCAAAGGCATGGATGAAACCGCTAGTGTGTGGCTCAACAACTCGAGGAAAAGCAGTGTACATGCGTCACGGAGGTTCCTTCTTTGAGAATCATCCGCACCGCAATATGAAGAAACAATTCGACGGGACAAAGGAGGACGGTTTAGCTCCAAGGAGTCTTCGTGGGGAAGAGGTGTATGATATGGTTAGGGATCTTAATGTTGTACTTGGAAAGGAGTATTGGTAATATATCGCGGTCCGTCTTGAGAAGACCACGTGGAAGAAGAGATCCATCTTTGGGACTTACCCTCTACCGAAGGATTTGGAAGTTCGACCTTTGCATCGACGTCATGCATGTAGAGAAGAATGTATGTGACAGCGTGGTTGGTCTTTTCTTGAATATTCCTAGCAAAACAAAGGATGGATCAAGGCACGAAGGGATCTAGAAGACATGAAAATCGAGCCGAGCTACATCCTCAAGACACTGGGAAAGGCCAGCTTTACCTTCCCCGACTTGCTACACTTTGAGTAAGAAAGAGAAAAGAACTCGCAAGTGCTCGCATGGTGTGAAAGTTCCGTCCGGTTACTCGCAAACATCAAGAAACCGTATCGATGAAAGATTTGAAGTTAATCGGCATGAAGTCCCATGATTGTCATGTGATGATGACACAAATGCTCCTGTTGTAATTAGAGGTGTTTTGTTCGACAAGGTCCGAGAGGCAATCACGAGGTTGTGTTCCTTCTTCAACACGATTTCACACGAAGGTCATCGATCCCGTTGGACTTTACGAACTTCAGCCGATGTGGTAAAGACTCGTGCCTACCGGAGATGTATTTTCCCCATCATTTTTGATATCATGGTTCATCTCATTGTTCACCTTGTCAATGAGATAAATATTTTGACCCGTATTCTCGCATCGGATGTACCCATTCGAAAGGTATATGGGTGTTTCAAGAAATATGTACGAATCGATCTCGTAGGAAGGCTCAATTGTAGAAGGTTATGCAACCGAGGAGGTTATTGAGTTACGTGGTCGATTACATGGAGGAGGTCGAACCGGTAGGAGTGCTCAGATCTCGCTATGAGGGTAGGCTAGGTGGGAAAGGTGTAATAGGAAAGAAATCTACAAATTCCTACGATAATATTTTGTTCGAACAAGCCCATTTCACAAGATTGCAACAAATACTTGAGGTGTGCCCGTATATGGACATACACAAGGGTAAGCTAAGGAGGGAAAACCGAGGAAAGTCGAGATTTGGATAACAAAAGAGCACAATCGCTTGTTCGGTCATTGGTTCAGAGGAGCACATGTCCGTGAAGAAACGAGTGTTACATTGAGGTGGTTGGCAAAAGGGCCTTGGTACAATCACGACATGGCAAGGATATGACATCAATGGATATACATTTTACACGAGAGCTCGGGATAGCAAGAGCACTTACCAAAACAAGTGGTGTCCGTATAGATGCCTCACGACAACACAGCAAGATGAAGAGCATCTACTACGGGTTCATAGAGGAGATTTGGGAGCTGGACTCTCGCATTTTCAAGATCCCGTGTTTCGATGTCATTGGGTACGACTCCGAATGGTGTCAAGGTGGACAAATACGGCTTTACTATTGTGGACATCGAACATGTCGGATCTGAGAGCGAACCATTCGTACTTGCGAATCAAGTAGCACAAGTATTCTACATAATCGACCCGGCAGATAAGAAGCGCCACGTAGTTACAGAAGGAAAAAGAAGGATCGTTGGAGTTGAGAATGTCGTGGATGAGGAAGAGTACAACCGTTTGATGAGTTGCCTCCTTTCGCAGCGACGAGATCGTGCCCGAGGAAGAAACCACTCAAGAAGTTACCTATCATCGCGATGATCACAACGAAGGCCAAATTGTGAAAGAAAATAATTAGCTAGAGTATCGGCAACATGTCGCCATTTGTATGGAGTAATGGAAATGTGATGTAAGAAATGTACATTTCGTGGAATTCGAGTTCAATTGAATTCAGGTTTCTATGGCTTCTTATGAAATGTAGTAGCTTGAATAATTCTATTTACTCATTTTTATGTGCTCTAGGATATAAACATTTAAATGCTTGTAGGACTTATGTTATACATGCTTCATATGTATTAATGTATGGAAGAAAAAATCATGTATTGTGATATGCATGCTTCACGGAGTTTAATATGATTGTCATCTGTATGTATGGTGTGGGAGGAGTATACGTGGCGGTTAAGAACAATAACAATCACAGATAAACGTTATCTGTGGCGGTTAAGAAAATAACCGTCATAGATAACGTTTATCTGTGGCGTTATTTTTCTTAACCGCCACAGATATCGTTATCTGTGATTTGTTATTGTTCTTAACCGCCACGATACTCCCTCCCACATATACCACATGGCATATACATGCACACTTACGCAAATTTTGCTTCCTCCACTCTCTGTGCCTAGCTCCCGCAGCCGCCGCCGCGGCGAAGGATCATCCGCACCGCATGCTACCATACGAAAGCTCCTCTGCGCGCTCCCCACCGCGCCGCCCCCTCCAAACAGACGTCCCGCGCCCTCCCCATCGGCGCCGCCCCTCGGCGAATGACGCGCCGTCCGCTCCCCACCGTCGCCCCTCCAACGCCTCCCCACCGGCGCCGCCTCCAACCCTACCCGGGTAAGCAACTTGATGATCTTGGGCGGCGCGCGCCGTAAGGGTTCCATGGCTTCATGACACGAATGCGATTGTTGGATTGAATCTTGTGGTTTATCCATGTTGAAGGAGAATATAAATGGGTGGTGGCGAGGTCGAGGGTCTAATGTTCATTAGAGAGAAAAATATGTACTATGATAATCTGGATACCAATTTAGATATCAATTTTTCTTGCAATGAAGTGATTTCATTTACTTTTCTGGAGGCAACACTTGATGAAGTCATAAAGAAAAACGACTATTTACAAAATGATTTACGGGAAAGACTGACTATTTACAAGGTGTAGAATACCGGTAATAATGTTTTTTTTATGGGGAGGTTTAACTTCAACAATTGAGAAAGAACTTTGAAAGCCATTATATCATGGGGATCAAAGTGATATTCGAGTAATATTGATTGAATCTGCTATGCTTGTTTTTTATATCATGGGGATCAAAGTGATCAAATTGCTTAACTCAACTTTTATGATCTTTCATATAGAAATATCTGAATCGAGAAAAATACAATAAAAGGCACTATTATTGAAGGTCAATAATTCAATTCTACCCCGGTCAGTCGTTTTGGTTATGTTTAGAGGGCTAATCAATCATGGAAGGACTTAAGCATATCATTCATTTTGTATGTGCACCATAATCACTAAAAACTAAAGTGTACTCAGTTTTCAATGGTCGGGTGCACTGTTAAATGACAATGTGCTAACAAAAACACGAATCTGCTATGCTTGCTGTTTTTGACAGCTAGTGATACCTTCTCCGCTATAGCTCATAGCCTAATCAGTAGATGCTAAACATATTCCTAAGACTGTTCTTCGCAGCATGTGTAATCCCTTGCGAGAAGTCTATGAGCTATCATGAATTTTCTGATTTTAATGGCTGTGAATTTTTATTGGTATTTGATGGGTACATTGTGTCTCACTGTAATTTGTTACCTTGCATTACATGAATCATTTCTATTTGTTGCTTTTATGCAAATTTTCCTGGTGGTTATGTACTGCAAATAGAAATTTTCCTAGTGGTTATGTACTGCATCATGTTAGTTGAGCTCATCTTCCTGGTGGTTCTGCACTTGTTCTTGTTGGCTGAAGGTTTGGGTGTTGCTCTATGATGATATTGGGTTAAGAATGATAAGAACAATTATTATGTGTCTTGGGCCTTGCTGGTAGAACAACATGCTTCAAATTGTTTTCTCATATCCATATGGCATCTAAGTAGTTAATTTCCTTTCGCATATCAAAGGATGATACTTTCTTGTGGTTAGTCGACTTGTCATTAATTGAAATCTGTTGATATTTAGTATCCGCTTTGATTCAATAGTTAGAGATAATTGTTCCTTTGGTAATTCACTTGTCGGTGGTAGAAGTAATTGTTGAACTATCTTTGTTATCAATCGATCATAGATATTTAACAAAGTGAAATTCGAACAACTCTTTAATTGTGCATGCTAAGGTGGTAAGGGTTTAAGGCCCTAGTCACTAAATAATTTGTTAGCCCATTTCGATTGTGGTGAAAATTCTTATTTTCATCCAAACCCTAAATCTGAGAGCAAATCATTCATATCTCCTCTCTATGTTGGTAAGCATTATTTTGTCTATGTTGATATCTCGATTGTGTGCTAATTCAATATGATATGAGAGAGAGAAATATCCACCTTTTATGAGAATAAAAACCAAATACTCCAACCTTAGTGTTCAAGGCGCCATGTAGGAACCATAGTACTTGTCTTTTCTTGTTCACGAATACTATAGAAAAATAGTAAACAAATATGAGGTTAATTGTCTTTGTAATTGCTAAGTTCTATCTTATCTATGTCATTCTTGTTATTAGTGGATTATTCCATTTGTGACTCGAAATGAGCCATGGACAGACACTTTAAGGATCTAATATAGTCCTCAGTTAGTACATCTTCTATCTTACTCCTCAGTTAGTACATATTTTCCTCAGTGTGCTAATTCAATATGACACACTTAGTTATTCTATCAGTTAGTACATATTTTCTTTCCCTCTCTGAAATATCTCCCTTTCTATTGAGTAGTTCTAATGGAGCCGGCCGAGCCTATAATGGAGGAGAGCCCGAGCAGGTACCTTACCCTCCACCCAACCACCGAAGTTGCCGAGGCCTCCACCGCTGTTCCCGGGGCCTCGACTGCTGTTCTCGAGGCCTCCACCGCTGTTCCCGGGGCCTCGACCGCTGTTCCCGAGGCCTCCACTTCTGTTGCAACACGCCGAGGACGAGGGAAGAATAAGAAGCTGAAGGCGGTACACCATCACGGAGGTCTCAGAATCTTTGGGTCCCTGTTGCACCAAAAAAGGCAGTGACAAAATATAGGTCAACATGCGGTACATCGTAGGGAGAAAGTGCCAATCACCTATTTGGATTGGCATAAAGTGCCCTAAGCCACCAAAGAGGATCGTGGGCCGAGCTCAAAGGAACCTTCGCATTCCCAGAAGAGTCGAAGAACTTCGTGCGTCGCGATGCATTGATGACCATGGATGCGGCGTGGAGAAACTTCAAGGCGAGGCTGAACGTAAATTATGTGAAGCAAAAACGGTCAACCGTCGGAGACTACCCAAGATTACAGCCATACTAGGATGAGTTCGTGGCGATGAAGCAATCTGAAGCAGCAAGGAAGTCTAGTGAGGACCACATTAGCATCGCAAGAAGGAATACTCACCCCCACAGACTTGGCACGAGTGGGTACACGGGTAAAATTGCTCAATGGGACAAGCAGGAATTACAAGTGATCCAACAGGTGGCTCAAGTCCTTGGTGGACTACGGATCGAGTGAAGCACTACGTGCTAGCGAGGGCAGATCTCTTGTCTACTGGGAGTTTATCATTCAAGAGCGGCGAAGACGAAGCAGTGGCGCAAAGAGTTCATCAGTTCTACGCCCAGTCCACCCAAGGATCCTTCCACCCAAGCAGGAGAAAGACGAGCTATCGGCCCTCGAAACAAAGAGCACCCGGTCGAACACGAGGCGTCGGGGTCAAGGTTCCATGGAAGATGGGATTCCCTGAGCACGAAGACTCTTATAGGAGTCGGAAAAGAGCTAAAGAAGAGCAGGCTGCGCAGGAAATGGAAAGTATGAAGGAAAGGGTTCTGCGAGAATTACAACCCACCATTCACGAACAAGTTCAGCGACAAGTACAAGAAGCCTTGGCGACGCAGTCGAAAACGCTCTCTCGGCCCTACAGTGTCGTCGCGGCGATTAGCTATGGGTCCACGCCCGGCACAAGCGGACCTAAACCATTATGCTGTGGACGACATACAGGACCCCACACCTGTCGGCTCAATGTGCGTGATGAACATCTTTCTCTGAGTTTCTGAGGGTAGCTTATCCGTGCCAACAAGGGGTGTCTGCACAATGCCCGATAAGCGCCGAGTTATGCAAAGGTCAGTGGACACGGTAGTTGCACGCAGTTCTGATATCAGGCTAGAAAAACCCGCCAATGATGAGATAACAACTCTAGGAAGTGCCGTCCACTCATTCATCCAATGGCACAAGCGTGACATCGTCTTGGACCATCCAGTGGTAGCCTCTCCTGACATCGTCTTGGACCATGCAGTGCCAGCCTCTCCTGCAGTGCAATCCGCGCATCCGTCACCAGCACCTGAGAGTGAAACGGTGAAGAAGCAAGATGAGGTACCAAAGAAATCCATTGAGGACCCCATAAAGATGGCCACTGTTAGTACTCCAACGCAGAAACCTGTAACACCTGGTACTTCAAAGGACAAACCTACAACCCCTGCTTCCAAAAAATGGCACATTAGGCAGCCGTATCGGCTAGATCGGGAAGCGGGACCGAGTATGATGTTGTGCGTGAAAAAAGTAAGGGCAAGGGGAAGTCTGATGAACAAGAAAATCAACCAAGATTGAAATTCGAGGTTGGGAAGCCCTTAGTCACCGATTCGAAGTTAAGCAGGTTTAACACCCATGATGCGGCGACTACATGCATGGTACATGGGCGATCCAACCAAGACGTACTCGAAGGTGATCACTGCGGTGTTCCGTGAGGAACATTTTCACCACGAGGGCTCTGGCTACTTCTTAATAGAATTCGATAACATGCACAACTTGTTCTATAATGGCGCCCTCGACATATGTTTTTGAGATCTTTGGACCTTTGTAAGTGTCTAATATATCAATCTTGGTCTACATTCATGTAATACCGATAAATGTCATGTCTAACTATTTAGTTATATAGATCTGAGATTCAAGAACTACGAAGAACCAAGGGGCGGTTAGGATTCCTCGACCCAGAGCGGTTTGCCAAGAAGAAATCGAGAGAGTACCAAAGGAGGTCGAGAATGCGTCTATAAAGCTTTGCTTAAACTACAAGACAAGGAGTTTATACTTGTACCATACAATTTTAAGTAAGTTCCTCACTAGCGAGTTAAATTACTCGTTGGTTTAGTTATTTACTCGGCGTAACGACTAATGGCTATGGCATCCAGATTCCTTGGATTCTCGTAGTAATTCATCGAGACAAGAGCAAGATCTTGATCATGGATCCTTTGGATAAACCTCGGCGGACTATGAAGTGATGACACGTTTAATCAACGACACGTTCAAAAGATATTGTCGAGAAGAGCACGAGACACCGCCCATACCGAGAAAACCCTTACAATCCGTACTAAATTTTCAGATGCACGCAAGGAATATTCTTATATCGTATTTCATAGTAAATAGCTCCTTGACGACATCTTAGTTCATTCGATTTTCGCGGTGTCTGGCGAAGCAAGGAACAAATCTATGTGGGTACCGTTGTGCCAAGTACATGCGGAAATCTTAAGTTGCACAATAAAAGACAATGGCGTGGAGGTCGGTCATGCCGACATGACACATCGATTCGCGCCACTCGATTTCTATATGCTCTCTTAATTACATTTTTCATACCTCTGACGCCTCAAGCTATCTACGGTAGGGGCTGCTTAGATTCGAAATCCAAGCCGTTCGAGGCCAGCTCGCCTACTTCATCATGAAGGAAATACTCAACAAAAAAGGCGAGTTTTATGACAAAGATAACAACGATCCACTCCTCCATACTCATGTCTCACATCGCGTGTCTCCAAGCTCCGAAGACCCATAGGATTCTAGTTTAGAAAACTAGTTTAGGCTTTTGTTACTTCAATTCTATTTCATTACAAAGTGTAAATAACTCTTTGTACCTTTGAAATGGGAGCCCTTCTTTCCTCAATGCCACTTCTCTTGTCAAGTGGTTACGCTCTTTGTAGCATGTATGTTTGTCTTCTTGAGGAACACATGTACACACATGCGAGTGGCACTTCTAAATATTTCATGTGTTTGCCTTACATGGTTATTTTTTCATATGAAGTTATTTCATGTGTTTGTAATAGTTTGATAAACTAACCAAGTGAAAAAATTACTTGGTTACTTTGATAAACTAACCAAGTGAAAAATTACTTGGTTAGTTTGATAAACTTTCCTTGTATGCTCGAGACCTTTGCATCGGATGTTTGTTGTGAATGGTGGTAGTGGTTTCAAGCTACTCTGGAATTGATGAAAGGCTTTCTTGATCCTAAAAGCGCCTCAAAAATACATGTGAGTTTAAATCATCTATGGAGTTCTTTTCTTGTTCTTGTCCAAATAAATACTATAGATTTTGATGGAGCCTCAATTGTAGGTCTTGGGAACAAAATTCCAAAGCAAACTTCTTCAACTAATAGCAAGGTACACATTTCCATTTAGAACTGTTTATTATAGTTTCTTAATCGTAAGGACTTTTTGTCCTATTGCCGTAATGATTAATTTTTAAGGCTTTGCTTCTTGTTAATTTTGTATCTTGGATAACTTTTGTGATTGTTCTTGTAGTGGGTCATTGAAATATCGGACAAGCTGGGCAAAAAGAAGTGAACCAAACATTCAAGGTTTGTGTTTATCCTTAAGACTCTTAAGCGGGTTGTTTATTTTTTCTTCCAAATTTTGGTAATACAATAAACTTTAATGAGGAAGTGTTCTATAATTTGAGCCCGATGACCATTTTGTTTTATTATTTGGTTTGTTTGTCTCTTGTGCTCTAAAAGAATTGCTTTGTGATGAATAGGATTCACACATGTCAAAGTAGCTCAGTTGTTTCATATTAATTTGGAACAATTACTATTTGGCGCTTTTATCCATTGTGGTTAGACAACTCTGATTGCGAGATATATGTTAAGCCCAGTTTTCCATGTTACCAATCTTCCCTTTGGTTCTATTTCTTGTGTCACCTTGGTAAAAGAGCTTTTGTTACGACGACACTTGCGATAATTGCTTCATATGTCAATATGTTATTGCACTGGTTGATACTACCAACAGATAATGGTGTCCTCTTATTGGATTAGCATGCAACATGTTGTGGAAGTGTTACACGTTTGAACAGCCATTCATGCACACATTTCTCCTCCTAAACATCAATTCCTTATGATTTTTATGTTACTCTACACTTTTTGGTTGTGGATGGGAATTGATTTCACCGCCCATTTTATTGTATCTGCAGGATTTGTCTAAAACACTTGGCTTTCAATTTGATAAGGCAAGATTATTTCGATACTTTACAAAGCCTTGCATCATCATGTTTGACCAGAATGACAAGGTTCTTTTGCTGCACATTGGAGATGCTTAAATCTTTTGCAACAGGATCATCAATATCGGTGAGGATATATATGCGAGTAAGACTATTGACCTTTTTCGCTTTGTCTCATTACGATAGTTATGTGCTCATGTGCATTATTATTAGTATAGTAATAGTAATATTTATGTGTTTTCTTAACATTTTCTCTGTTGAGAACATGAAGTCATTACGTCTTCCTTTTAAGGTTATGGTGCGTAGCTTACCTTCGTACATACTTCATTGAAAACAATTATGAATCCAATCGATTCTCGAAACACTCCAATGCTATCTACCTACAATCAATTTTGATGTGCTTGCACTCCTCATCTACAAAAGCGTCTGGAGATTTGCCATTGCTCCCCATTTATACTTGGAGTGGGAAGTGGGAACTACTCTGGATTTAATTCATACATTTTTTGGTCTTGAATAAAAAGTTTCAATCGTATATCTTTTCATGTGTTGTCATGATTACATTATGATAATTTAGGGCCAGTGTGTGATGAAACTATTTACGTATGTTAATAAGTTTCAATTTATTCTTATGTGTTTCTTTGTTTAATACCCTAAATTAATGTAGGTATACTTTGACTACATGAGAAGCTTTCGAGTAGAATTTCATGAATATTTTGAGGATGGAATCATTTGAAATTGAGATTGGACTTGGGGTTGGTGGAGAGTTGCGATATCCATCTTATCCGACAAAACATGGTGGAAATACCCTAGCATTGGAGAATTTCGGTAAAGATTCATCCCTCAACTCTTTATCTTACACTTCCGGTCTTATTGGGTTTCAATGTCTATTTCATTGATTTATTGTAATTGTCATCCTTAGTATATGGTCAAAGCCAGTATTAGTATGTGGTCAAACGGTATTGTAATTATGCGTGATTATTTTACGACAGAGGGCATGGCTAGCTTGCTGAGGCTAGCCACAAATGCGATTTTTATTTTAGTGTGTCGGACTATCGGTGATGGTTCTAACCAAAACCGCCTTGATAGTACTAGTGCATGGCGGTTTTGGTTAGAACCGAATCGCGATAACAAAATATCGATGACGGTTCTATCCAAAACCGCCATCGATATTTTGTTATCGATGACGATTGTAACTAACAACCGCCACAAATAATGTTATCGTGGCGGTTCTAGATCCGTCACTGATAATCCCCGATTATCAGTGGCACTAAATGTGTGGCGGTTCAAAAATCGTCGCGATGGCGATTATGAACCGCCACTGATGATCTTTTTCAAGGTAGTGTCAAAGCTTCCACAAAGGAAGGGGGCCGCAAAGACGTTTTCCCAAAAAAAGGAATAACGAAGTGATCAAACATCCCTTTTTACACTTGGAGAAGAGGCAAACACAAAAATAACTCAACGTCTTTTTCCTCAAAGCAACCAAAAGCGGCGCAACACACAATTCCTTTTCTAGTATGGTCTTAAAACTAAAATCCTCACAGTTTAAGCCTTGCACACAAACTTCAGCAAATTCTTTTAACTCAGAGGATGACAAACACAAGGATAAAACACTAATGTTTTCTGCAAAACAACTAATAAAACCGAACACTGGAACGGTAATAAAAGCCATCCAAAAAGAATAATCGCGATTCCCTCTCCCTTTGTCTCCAACCCTCAAAGGCAAAAAGAAAACGACCTTCTCCACCTACTCACTGATCTATGACATAAAGGACAACACTCTCTAATCCAAGTCGCAAAAGGCAATGATTCTCAGCTACGAGAGGCTCCCAGCCTCAAGGGGTGGCTCTAACCGGCCACAACCACAACCAAGGCCCTTACCATGGCCAAAGGAACAAGGTCAAAACCCTTCGATACCACCAACTCATAAAACATAAAGATTCAACCAGTTCTTTCATAATCATAACAATAAGCATCATCATAACATTAAAGCTCAGACACAGCAATGAAGCGTAATGCAGTAATTACCCAACCCTTTCCTATTGTGCACCAAAGTGTGTCAAGTTTTAAATTAATTAATCAATCTATATCAAAATTTAAGGTTATCGCCTAAGGCCAGATTTTAGAGGTTAATCCTAAGCCATGTTTTTAATTCCACAAAGCAAAATTTTAGTTCACTCTAGAGTAATTTGCTACATTCATGCACCACGGACCTAAAGCCCGCTCTGATACTAACTGTAACACCCTGACACCTAAAGTGCCCTAAATGTTACCACCACGCGCTCAACCCAACAAAAGGATTGCCATTAAATCCCAAGCAAGCTTAGCAAACTAATAAATTCCCGAACTCCACTAAAAAATTTCGGCATGACCTCTCTAGATGAAAGGTCATCCACTCAGCAGACAAATAAGATAGGACTTATATTATTCACAAACATAAAGAACTAGGCATCCAAAAGTAACATTCTAGTAACTAAATTTAGCAACGATTACACCACCACAAACACAATATCACTTTGATCCACCACTAGATAACAACACGTGACACTCTTCCAAGCTATTAATTAACATGGCATGAAAGTGAGGGTGAAGTGCAGCTAAGCCCCGTCCCCGAAGTCGACCTCAGAGTACCTAAAAACATAAACAACAAGTGTGAGTTTTTAAACTCAACAAAGTACAACGAGAACAGAATTATCACAATTGAACAAGTAAAGGCAATACTTGACAACAACACCATTAGACCCATTCAAGATAATAACTTGATGATACCTTATTTACCCCAATCCGGGCAGTAACTTGATAATCTTCCTTTGATAAAATTCAACAAGCACATAAGGTGAAGCGACTTAACCACACAACCACATTAAGTGAAAGGGACATAACCACACAACCATTTCATCTCATTCCTCATCTTTGGTTGAGTCCACGACCCAACCTTTCCTCACCTTAACCGTCGAGGGTTGTTACCGACAATAATGAAAAGGGGGCTAGACGCTGGATCCAAACTCGATGGTAGCACAAGACACGGGAAATTATACAGGTTCGGGCTCCCACGGTGGAGATAATACCCTAGTCCTGTGCTCTAGGATTATGACTGGCTAGCTTATTTGCTTATGATCTTTTCTTATGTTCTCCCCGCCCCTCCCTTTATATAGCAAAGGAGGGCGGTTACAAAAAAAAGAGTCCCACTCGGATACGAGGTGGAAATTGTGTCTCTTTCCTTATCCGTTATACATGATAGCGGCTAGGATTACAATTGTATCTTCCCTAAGCAGGGTTGGTTTCCATCTTCGGGGTTTCCTTGCTACGCATGGTGGCCTGCCTCCTGGGAAATACCCATCTTCGCGCAGTCGGCTTGGCCCATCCCCTCTTGGGTGGTTAGCGCGGCCCGCCATGCATATACCCATGGTCCATATACTCCACAGTAGCCCCCGAGTGCTTTGCGATCGAATTGCCGCTTTCCTGGTCACAGCCCACCTGAGCCATGCTTCACGCCGAGTGCTTCCAGTTCTTGATGCAGTTTCCCGACTAGTTTTCCTTTTCAGCCTGTTGTAGGCAAAGAGATCGTGAAGGACTCAATAGAGCTCCACGCGTTAAATTTTCCGAGTAATATCCAGCGCAATTATTGGAATACTGGCAGTTAGCTCATCTTGAGGCATACCGTATCCCAAACGATATGCAGAAGTCAAAACGCTTTTCCCGCTCAAGGCGAAATTCAATGCCGTTCCTTTTAAATTCATTCGTCGCCGAAGTTGCTGATGTTGTCGTTGAAGCGTTGGTAGCCCTGAAATCATGTATATGCAGAATTTAGGCCATGTAAAAACAATTCACTCGGATTGATGCCCGACTAGTTTATATATAATTCTAGAGTTTTTTAATCCTTTTCCTTATTAATTTTGAATTTATCTGAGTGGTTTTGACTCTTTTTGTTTAAGCACTCTGCCCGACTAGTCCAGCCCCCGAGCGTCAGGAGTCGGCTCATTGCTCTTTTTCCCAGGCACTCGTTTTGGGTGACTAAAGTTCGCCGTTCATGGGGTCAGAGCTTCACAACTCGGAATGAACGCACTCAGATTCATTTGCAGTCGTTAAGTAAAAGAAAAAATACAACTCAGAAAAAGATGTGCCCATGCGCACACTATTAGGTGTAGCCCCCGACTTACTGCTTAGTTGTGGATCAACTAAGTAGCAAGTCAAGAAAGCCAACAATTTTATTCATATTGACATAATAGAGTAAAAAGCGACTTAGCTGCTCTATACTCCATGTGTTGCTGACGATCGTGTCGCGTCCTTACTGCGGGTACAGCGTGGCTTGTGGCCGTGCGAAGGTGGCGCCGGGGTATGGCGTGGCTCGTGGTTATCAGGCCGAAGGTGGCGCTTCTTGGGAGGTGGCGCTGGGCGAAGCATGGCGTGGCTCGTGGTCGTGCGAAGGTGGCGCTTAAAGATATGGCGTGGCTCGTGCTGTCTTGGCGGTGGCGCTTCGGCGCAGCGTCGGCTCATGGCGTCTTGAAGGTGGACTTCGGGGTGTAAGCTGGCGGTCGCCGATCTGAACATCTCCTTTACCGCAGTCGGCGGCCTCCGGGGCATCTTCTTGATCAAGTTGGCGCTACTAACTCCTTTCAGCACGTCGAGGTGTGTTCACAGGATGCTTCCAATCGCGACGGAATTAATCAGGCATGATCTTCTGTTGTTGGGCTGCAGCAGATCTTCAAATGTTGTAGTCGGCTTCAAGTGAATTGACGAGTACACAGCGACAAAAGATGTTGCTGCGACTCTGATCATTAGGAAGTGATACCAGACTATGGCCTTCCCTTGCAACATGAAAACCAGCGGCAACTTGCCAACAGCAGAGGAAGCAAATGCAGAGCAAAAACAAAGAACTCAAATTTGGTGCTGCCTCAAAACTGCCGCACGGCCATACTCCGGCCACCTGCTGCTAGGACTTTCTAGCTGTGATGATTCACCAGGAGATAATCAACCAATCAAGTAAATCTCCTGGATGCATGCAACGATCAGGCCAGAACTTCCTACCCGCAAGACTCACAGATGTCGCACGATTCTGGCCGAATGAATTCACGTATGCATGCAGCCTCCAAAAAGACAAGGGCATGCATAAGTTACTTGTCCCAGCCGCAAGCCTTGGAGCAATCTTTCAAAATCGCCAGGAGAGTCTTCGAGTGCACGTCGCATGCATGCAACCAGTCACCAAGGTTCTAGTCGCCGAGATTTGTAGTCACCAGCCGAAAATCTCCTGCGCTAGTACTTCTGCATGCCACCCAAAAAAATCACAGCTAGGCTCCATCCGCCGACGCAGGACTTCCTTGCCGCAATTCCCAAGTTATCTAGTGGCCTGCTTCAATACCAAAACATGCATGCATGCAAGGGAACAAGACGCTGCACTTCTAGTCACAAAAGCCTCTTGAAATTATCTAGTCGCCCAACTCATGCATGCAAAAGCACAATGGCCGCAAGGAATCGGGCATAAGCAAACCCAAATGGGGAACAAAACCAACAGAAGAAGATTTTCCAAGTCGCCAAATTCTTTCCAGCCGGCAGAAGCAACAGCGAGGAGCTCACGGCCAAGAAGAAAAAAAAATCAACCACGAAGGTGCATTAACAAACGGCGAACGTCCCAGCCGCCGCACAAGCCACCAAAAGGCCAATGAACTCGTTGATTCTCTTCAGCCGCCAGACAAAGCAATAGACACAAAACCTAAAACGGCCGAGGCTCCAGCCGCCGCCCAAAAAAGCCATATTTCCGTTGAAGATTGCCATCAAGCTCGCTGAGATTGATCTTAGCGCAGCCCCTACCTTGCGCGCCAACTGTCGAGGGTTGTTACCGATAATAATGAAAAGGGGGCTAGGCGCTGGATCCAAACTCGATGGTAGCACAAGACACGGGAAATTATACAGGTTTGGGCTCCCACGGTGGAGATAATACCCTAGTCCTGTGCTCTAGGATTATGACTGGCTAGCTTATTTGCTTATGATCTTTTCTTGTGTTCTCCCCGCCCCTCCCTTTATATAGCAGAGGAGGGCGGTTACAAAAAAAAAGAGTCCCACTCGGATACGAGGTGGAAATTGTGTCTCTTTCCTTATCCGTTATACATGATAGCGGCTAGGATTACAATTGTATCTTCCCTAAGCAGGGTTGGTTTCCATCTTCGGGGTTTCCTTGCTACGCATGGCGGCTTGCCTCCTGGGAAATACCCATCTTCACGCAGTCGGCTTGGCCCATCCCCCCTTGGGTGGTTAGCGCGGCCCGCCATGCATATACCCATGGTCCATATACTCCACATTAACCATAAAATGACATTAGCCATGCTATGCAATGCAACATGCCTTTATGCTCATTATGCACCTTTGTACGCTTATACCGGTATAGCTGGGTGTCCACCCGTCGATGGCACACCTTCTCGCCCCGTCCTATATCATATGGGGTCTAACTACTCCACTCCCGTGGAGGGCCTACTCCCGTAGGACTTAATAACCCAAGTCACGGTCATATGGCTTTCTTGTCGACCTGGCCCGTGGCACTCTGGACTAGCCCTATGACCATTCATTGACTTGGTTCATGCACATGAATACCAAAGATGCGACATCAATACCCAATGGCAGAATTGCAACAAACATGCCCATTCAAGAACGTAGTCTAAACACTGAACATACTCCCACATCCCAATTCCACAGTCTCAATAGTAAGAGTTACTTACCATGAATCAATCTTACCGATGACCACACTCATTCGAGTTTCTTTCTCGTCAACCCAAGAAAAGGTACTAGCAATGCAACAATTGTGACAAACCATGTACATTAGCAAGGAATGAACATAGCAAGAAACTCATTTATTCACACAAACCATCCTCTGAGGCTCGATGTACTTGCCTCTTTAACACGCGAAGTGGTGTGCCGTGAATTCAACGCAAAACACCTCCTGCAACAAAATATAAAAAGATTTTCAACTAAAAAGAGATCATACCATGACAATTCGATCAATAGAACAACATTTCCCATCCACACGTCACCCAAATGCCAACCCTTATATCTCACGGGACGGGTCCACCCCTTTCTGTCCCGACGGTCAAAAGACTCAACAAAAAGCTCAAAAGCCCAATTTAATGTTGTCCTATACTAAATATACACTCCACAAGAGTACCAACAAATTCTAGTTTCCCAAACAAATAGAAAGACTACTCTAAACCCCTCAACTTCCACCCAAACAACCTACTCTGTCCTCAACCCGGACAGCTGCCTTCACCAAAGCATAACTAATAGTACACGAATCCAATTCAAGCAAACGATGATAGTTTCATAATCTAATTGAAATTTCCCACATCTTTCTAGGCAAATGGAAATTCTAGTTCGGCCTCTAATGCCCTCAAAACTTAATCTGAACATTGCTCCAACTTTGAACTGTCTTCAGAAAACAGGATTCTGGACAGCAGGTTAACATGGCATGAAAATTAGTAGACAACACCAAATCATGCAAATAAAGACATTTTCGTGATCTACAGGAAATTTACCATCTTTTTATAAGTATTGAAAAATTCTAAATCGGCCTTTAATTAAGTCTAAACTACAGATTAAGAATGAGCCTCTAATCTCAGCATCTCCAGAACAGCATGCACTAAAAGTAGCATAACTTTCAAACTACTAAACGAAAAAGAGTGAACTTGGTCCCCAGAGCCAACCCCGTAGGAAATGACTTATAAACCCCCAAATCGAAGCTCAAAAAGTTAGGTCTAATCTGCCCAAAACTGAAACTTGCACAAAGATTAGGGTTCCACTCCAATCCGGCCCAAAATCAAATAAACTTGGAGGGAAATTTCCCTAGCTATAGACACTGCGTCAAAATAAAAATCCAAGAATTTACCTTAGCTCAAGAGGCTCCAACGGCAAGAAAAGATGGAGGAGGAGGTGCTGCTCGGTTGGAGAAGACGGGAGGAAGGCTGGAGGGGAGGCGCCTTGGCGGGGAGTTCCTAGAGGGGAGGTGCCATGGGGAGGAGTTCCTGGAGGGGAGGCGCCATGGGGAGTAGTGGCTGCTGCTAGGAGGAAGGGAAAAAGGAGGTCCAGGGCTAGGGGAGGAAGTTGGTTGGAGAAGGAATGACTGGGATTTGGTGAGTTTTTCCCCCACTTAACAAAGACCCACATTTCCTACTAAAGCCCAACATTCCCCCCCCCCAAAGGCCAAACCCTAGTGATGAAAGATTGCGATATTACAACATTTGTCAACAGATTTTTGCTATGTCTTTTGATTTCTAATACCTATTCTGGTATGACAGTAGCTGTTGCTTAATATGAAAGGTTAGAAATATTGTTATGAGTGTCTCTCCTTGAAAGTGAATCAACCACTATGTTCTCTTTTCCTTTTTTATACTCAACTTGGTAATCATATTCAATTAATTTGAGGAATAGCTTGTGTTGAATTCCCTCAGTCAACATCTAAGAAGTAATGTATTTTAGGCTTTTCTGATTAGTATTTATAATGAGTTGGCTACCCTAAATGTAATGTCACCATCTTTTTAATGCTCAATAATAGCTAAATCTTCCTTGTCATAAATTGATTGAGCAACTGACCTGATACCCAAAGCCTTGCTGTAAAAAGCAATTGGTCTTTCTCCCTACATAAGCACACCTCTGATTCCAGTACCACAAGTGTCGGTTTCAATAACAAAAGGCTGAGAAAAGTCTGGTAAGGCAAGGACTAGATAGGTAGTCATAATCTTCTTGAGTTCTTCAAATGCTTGAGTCTAACTTCCTCCCCACTGCCATGAATTTTTCTTCAGCATATCTGTTTGCACCCAAATTTGGCAAGTATGGTCAACATCGGTAAGTCCCGGGTCAACGAAACATGGAAAGAATGTAACCTAGGAATATCTCGGAAAATCTGTTTGGAAGGGAGAGACTGACATAGATACTGCTCATCAGATTTGGAAAAGAAGAGACCGACACGGATACTGCTCATCATATTTGGAAAGGAGAGGCCGATATGGATACTACTTGTCAAACGTATTCTATCGGGACTCTGGTTGGCTAGAGGCTATATAAGACATCCAGAGACAAGGAGAAAAGGCGCCCAGAGCCAACCCACAAACACGCATCTACTTTTCCTTTACTTTCTGTCAATTAGGAGTAGCCAATTTAGCTTGTAATCTTTCATCTGTAATACTCTTTGATCAATCGAGTTGCGCCGCGGTATTGATCTTTGTTGCATTACACCCTTTTGGTTCATCTTTTCTTGATCTTGTTGCGATCGCCTTTTTGGGAAAAGTGGCCTATTTACCCCATCGATCTTTCCATGGGATCGACTAGACTTACTGTTCGCTTTGATCGAAATCGACTTGCATAAGTCGATTAGATCCATTATCTTCTTGCCGATTGCAAGGTAAATCGGTATGCGCCTACATACTTGAACCGGTGTTCGTCGGTGTGTTGAGGCTGAAACCCCGTCAAGTTTTTGGTGTCAACACATTTTTGCTTGCGCCGGTGGGACCGAAACAATCAAGCATGTCTTGACGGGAGATCTACTAGCGACATCCGACATCAACAACGACCACGATAATCGCGCCTTCAATGGCGATCTAACGCCGGAGCGGCGAAAGGAGGTCGAAGACCGAAAGGCGCTTCGAGCAGATGATGCTTTCGGTGTTATCGGAAGACTTCGGCGGAGTCACTCGGAAGGCTGCTGCGCCGACGATCGACCTCGTCGACCGGTGCTCGAGCTCCACCAAGAAGGCTTCGGTAAGTCGATACCTACTTGCTCAAGCGAGCTATCGGATATGATTAACGGTCTATTAAGCATGCCTTGCTCGATCGGTCATCGACCCGTAACGACGCTTAGGCCGTTAATATCAAGTAGCGTCAAAAAGGTGGCGCAAGAGCTCGTGGCGGCTAGGTCTCTTTACGAGCCACCGCATCCTTTGCCAACGTACCCGGTATACTTTGTGGCACCAAACACTAATCTGATGGCGATGTCGGCTCCGACACCTTCGTTAATGCCGACTCAACCCACTGTATTGGCGCCAGGAAATCTTCACCCTGGTATGGTTACCCATTACCCGACGCTGCAAAAATAGCTAATTTACCTCCATCGATTAATAGAAACACCTATGTCGATCGGCTTCTCGGTAGATTGAATCGATAAGTTATAGAACCCAAGTAAATCGGGTTCCACATAAGATAGTTTAGTATGCGAGAACTTTTCTTTCCTTTGCACGAATTGGTAGTAAAACCGATGGTGGCGAATCATGGCCCGTCAACACCGTCGAGAAGAACAAGCCGACCGCCGAAGTTTGCACTCGGGGGGCATTGTCACGAGCCTGGCCGACAAGTACCTCCGGCACATGTCGCGCCGACTAGAGTAAGCACAATAGCCGATCCATCATCAACCATGCCAACCAACACTTTCATTCAATCGGCCTCTCGGCTGGTCGAGCTAGATAGGGTTCCCCCGTTCCAAGGATCGATTCCACCAAAGAATCCGATTCCGCCTTGAGTATTCACATACATCGAACCTTGTGCTCCTTTACATGAGTTACCAACCGTTAAGAAAAGCGAGTACGACCATTGCCTCAACAACATTTGGTCGGGTTGATCAACAACCCGAGTTTGCACTCGAGGCGGGATGCGATCACCCCAATTGGCAAAACCCTAACGCTTCGTTAGCGGTGAGTGTTAATTGGGCCGATCAATTTCGGATTACGAGATCAATTGACTGCGGCCCAAGGGCAAGATAATCGGCTATAGGAAGCCGTACCCAGATTACATAGATCGAATGGCTTATCCACACAATTATAGGATCCCTGATTTTGCCAAATTTTCAGGAGATGACTCTGTCACCACCCTTGAGCACGTCGGACGATTCATTGCTCGATGTGGCGAAGCAGCCCGGTCCGACGGGCTGAAAATCAGATTGTTTCCTTTGTCTTTGTCAGGAACTGCGTTTACATGGTTCACAAACTTACCTCCAAATTTGGTCCACTTTTGGAGCGATTTGGAAAACCGATTCCATGAATATTTCTTTTGCGGGGAACCTAGAGTTGCGAATCTCAGACCTAAGTTTAGTCCAGCGAAGTCGGAGAATCGGTAATTGAGTACATTAAGAGATTCAAGAAGGTTAGGAGTCGGTGTTTTGGTGTAACTTTGCACGATAATCGGTTAGCCGATTTGGCTTTCCATGGTTTAATTTCCCCATTAAAGGAAAAATTTGGCGGACAAGAATTCAGCGATTTGAGTCACCTCCCGCTTGCAAGTATCGGCTCAAGAAAGTCATTTCTCTAATGATAATGGCTTCAAAAATGAATTTAAGAATGATGAAGACAATATACAATCGGTTTTAGAGGATAGCCGATTACAATTAAAGAGAAAGTCGACCATGAATGAGGATGTCAACCTTTTTTCGATCAACATGGTCCACTGCTCAGGCAAAGGAAAGGAACCTATGGACGAAGAACCTAAGCCGATCCAATGGACCAACATTCAGTCCAGTTCGAAGGGTAGTGACACACTCAAAATTACGATCGGCTCGTTCCAAATAGAAGCAGATCAAAATGGCAAAAACTCGACAATTAAATCAAATGGAGAGTTGCAAGTCGGGCGATGGTATAAGGCTGAAAAATCTCCACGAAACCAGCACCCAAACTTGAGCCGACTTTGTCTCTATTACTTGAGAAATATGAAAGAACAGGTAGTCGGCAAGGGCAGTGTTCTCATCAACCAGATAATTGGCCAAATGATTTGGAAAGAGCTCATCGACGACAGCCCCCCATGGACATCAACATGGTGTTTACTCTACTAGTCAAAATTAAAATAAAGACAGAATCGGCTAAAGAGGTATTCATCCAGCTATGAATTGGCCACACGAGGGAGCTGAGTGTGTATCGGCTACTTAATGTCCAATAGCCGATGAAGTACAAGCCGATGATGGAGATTTTTGGAAGATAACAAGTTATCTCCCAAACATGGGGGGCATATGTTTGCACCCAAATTTGGCAAGTATGGTCAACATCGGTAAGTCCCGGGTCAACGAAACATGGAAAGAATGTAACTTAGGAATATCTTGGAAAATCTGTTTGGAAGGGAGAGACCGACATGGATACTGCTCATCAGATTTGGAAAAGAAGAGACCGACATGGATACTGCTCATCATATTTGGAAAGGAGAGGCCGATATGGATACTACTTGTCAAATGTATTCTATCGAGGACTCAGTCACTAGAGGCTATATAAGACATCCAGAGACAAGGAGAAAAGGCGCCCAGAGCCAACCCACAAACACGCATCTACTTTTTCTTTACTTTCCTGTCAATTAGGAGTAGCCAATTTAGCTTGTAATCTTTCATCTGTAATACTCTTTGATCAATCGAGTTGCGCATCGCCGGTATTGATCTTTGTTGCATTACACCCTTTTGGTTCATCTTTTTCTTGATCTTGTTGCGCATCGCCTTTTTCGGAAGAAGTGGCCTATTTACCCCATCCATCTTTCGCTCGGATCGACTAGACTTACTGATTAGCTTTGATCGAAATCGACTTGCATAAGTCGATTAGATCCATTTATCTTCTTGCCGATTGCAAGGTCAAATCGGCTGGCACGCCTACACACTTGAACCTGGTGTTCGTCCGGTGTGTTGAGGCTGAAAACCCCCCGTCAAGTTTTTGGTGTCAACAATATCGAAGAAAGGTCTACTTACTTACCCATAACCTTTAACAAACAATGTATAGTACCCTGTTAGCCCTAAGAACCCTCTCAGTTGTCTAACATTGCTTTGTTTGGGTCAATTAAGGATGTCTACAACTTTCTTAGGATCAGTAGCCACTCCCTATCCACTGATAATATGTCCCAAATACTCCACCTAGGAAGTTGGAAACACAAATTTACTTATCTTGACCTTGAGTTGATGATCTTTTAGTATAGCAAATGTTATTGCAATGTGCTCCATATGCTCATCTCAATCCTTATTGTATATAAGAATATCATCAAAGAAAACTAGAATAAACTTTCTAAAATGTTCAGCAAATATGGAATTCATCAATGATTGAAATGTGGCAGGGGCATTAGATAGTCTAAAAGGCATTACTATATACTCATAATGCCCTAGCTAGGTGAGTTTTAAAAGCAGTCTTATGAATATCTTCCTCCTTCATGCAAATCTAATGATACCTTGACCTTAGATCTAGTTTTTGTGAAGATAGATGCTCCATGTAGCTTTATCTAATATATCCTCAATAATTGGCATAGGAAATTTATTCTTTTACTTTCATTGAATTCAACTATCTATAATCTACACACATTCTTCATGACCCATTCTTTTTTTTCTCCCCATGACAGCAGGAGATGCATATGGGTTGATGCTATTTGTTATCTCTTCATTTATTTAGTAAATGATGGATAATAGCCTCCATTGCATCATTTTGACAATGGGGAATCTTGTAAGGTCTCAAATTTGGGGGTTCAACTACCTCCTTAAGGAGTATAGCATGATCACAATTCCTTCAAGGTGACAATCCCTGTGGTTCTTCCAAACTTCAGGAAATTGCTACAATATGCCCTCAATATCTGTTAGGACAGTCCAATGTTGCTTCCATTCCAAATTGGCAATAAGTTGCACTTGAATCAAGTACCCCAATATCCCTTTTGAAGTCAATTTCTCTAACTTAGTGGCACTAATGTTGCACTTCGGGGAAGGATTAGTATAATCCTTGAAATACAGGATTTCACCCCACCTTATATAGAGAAAACTTCTCTACTTCAAGTCCAGCCCAATTAGATTGTGTTCAAAGATCCAGTCAGCTCCTAATATGATATCATAACATTTCAAAGGTAATTTAAAAGTGCTGCAAAATTCCACTCCTTATATCACATACTTGGGCCGATCCACATGAGCATCAGTCTGGGGCTCTCCACCTCCAGCTACTGCCACCTTCTTTATAGGTCCATGATTGAGTATACAATTAACCTTAACAGCAAATTCATGGTAAATCAATGAATTTGTATTACCACTATCTACCAATGCTACTGCTCTATGGCCTCAAATCTTGGTAATTAAAGTAGAAGTGCCAGATCCAAAAGCCCCTTGAGTTGCCTGCCGTGATATCTGCATCAACTGTCTTGGAGACTCTTGTTGTTCAACATTCTCTGGATTGCTAGATGTTGTGACATATTCAGAATCCGAAACAGGTTATTCAACACTATCTCCTTCCTTCTCTTCTCCTCTCATCATTAGTGCATGGATGGCTCTTTTAACCTTGAATTTATGAGTGTGACTCCACGGTTGCTTGCAATACCAACAAAGATTCTTACACTACTACAGAAAGGTTTATATTAGATCCCTCATCACTAACGGTTTTGAAAAACTGCCCATAATAGTTGATCATCAGTAACGGTTTATCCAAAACCATCAGTCATAATTACCATTGACATCACTGATGGTTTTTGGCAAAAACCATCAGTGATGTGATTTCTCATTAATGACAGTTTTAGCCAAAAACCGTTAGTGATGATGACAGTTTTTTGGCTAAAACCGTCTGTGATAAAAATTCCCATAAATAAGTATAGAGAGTCCTGACCCACTTAGTGCTTTTGGATTTCCCAAGCTATTTTTGAGGTGACTGCGATTGTCATGCGATCTGGTGAAAGGAGACCATGGATTTTGAAAAGTGATTGTAGATCTTTTTGTTCTTGGTGATCTAAGGTTTGTAATTGGTTATAATTGCATTATATTCAAGATCTAGCTTGGTAAAAAGGGAATTGAATATGGTTTAGATCTAGCTTGGTGTAGATCCATTTGTTCTTTGTAATCTAAAGTAGTAATTGGCTCTAATTGCAATATACTCAAAATGTAGCTAGCTAGGTTAAGAAAGAATTAGAGATGCTAAGTTTAAATGTAGCTTATATATAGATCTATTTATTCTTTGTGATCTAAGAAGCTAGGTTCGTAAAGAGAGACTTGAAGATACTTGTTTTAGATGTAGCTTGTAGATCCATTTGTTTTTTGTGATCTAAGGTGCTAGCTTAGTAAAGAGGGAATTGAAGATACATTTTGTAGATATTGTAGATTGTGAATCCATTTGTTCTTTAGATTTAGCATGGTTTATGATTTAGGGTAGTGTTTAGCTAGTTAATTTGTGCTCCCATTTAAGAATGTGTGTATGTGCACTCCTAGTGTACTTCATTATTTAACACTTATTATTATATACATAGCGTAATGGACCGAAGCTGGATGTATATTGAGAACCGTACAAGTGCCAAGTATATTAATGCCATCTCTACTTTTAGAAGAGATGCAGAGGAGGATATGCTTAATAAGGGGGCCCAATTTATATCTTGTCCATGCATTAACTGTGACAATCTAAAGATGTTTGACAACTCAACCCAGATTGAAGCCCACTTGATTCTACAGGGTTTCAAAAGAGAGCATACATGTTGGACCAATTATGTTGAAGAGAAGGTTACACAGGAAGCATGTAGTATTAACATCGCCAACGAATTCAACGATATGTTGATGATATTGATTGTGCTTACGATGAGGATAGGTTGTAGGATGACAATCTAGATCAGATGTTACATGATGCAGAAGAGAACCGTGATGAGAGTGAGTATGGTAAATTCTGGGGCTCGATAGAGGACTTAGAGAAACCATTGTTCCCGAGATGCAAGTCAAAATAAACAAGGTTATCATTGGTGCTTGAACTGCTAAAATTGAAGGTAAGCAACGGTTGGTCTGACAAGAGTTTCACAGTGCTATTAGGTCTATTAGCAGACTTACTTCTGGAGGGAAACGATACCAGCAATCACTTACAAAGCCAAGAAGGTTCTATGTCCCTTGGGAATGGACGTAGAAAGAATACATGCATGTCTAAATGATTGTATCCTCTACCGCAAAAAGTACGTAAACTTGCATTATTTCCAGTGTGCAACGCATCCCGGTACAAGCATAAAAATCAATCAGATGATGACGACAAGAGCATCGAGGTGAAGAAAGGACCTCCTACTAATGTGGTGTGGTATTTGCCTATAATTCCCTATTTGAAGCATTTATTTGTGAACCCAAAGGAAGCAAAACTACTAAGTTGGCACTCAGAGGAGTGTAAGAATGATGGAATAATATAACACCCTGTGATTTTACCTAGTAGAGAAACATCGATAGGAGGTTTGAAGAATTTAGTATAAAACCAAAAAATATAAGGTTTGGATTGAGTACAGATAGAATGAATTCTTTCAGTAACATGAGTAATTTTATAGCACTTGCCCATGAATCTATGTATCTACAACCTTTCTCCTTGGTTGTGTATAAAGCGAAAATACATTTTACTATCTATACTTATCCAAGACATCCAAGACATGAAGCAACCTAGGAACGATATTGATGTGTACCTAGCACAATTGGTGGAAGATCTTAAAACACTATGGGTTCTCGGAGTGCAGGCATGGGATGCGTACAAATGAGAGAACTTCACTTTACACTGCATATTGTTCTACATGATAAATTACTAACCTACCTTTGGTAACCTGTCGGGCCAGTGTACAAAAGGAGTCAAAGCTTATACTCACTGCTTAGATGATACCGAGAGTGTGTAGCTAAATCACTCGTGCAAAACTATGTACATGCATCACTATAGATTCCTTCGAAGGAATCACCAATACCACAAGATAAAGAAACCATTCGATGGAAGGAACGAGGATGGTTCAGCTCCAAGGCCTTTAAGTAGGAGTGATGTTCATGACATAGTTAAGGTGTTGGATGTTGCGTATAGAAAGGGATGTAAATTGAGGACCCATGAGAAGAGCATCTAGAAGAAGAGATCAATATTTTAGGACCGATCATATTGAGAGCACTTATAAGTTCAACACTACATCAATGTCATGTACATAGAGAAGAATGTATGTGATAGCTTGATTAGTCTCTTACTAAACATTAAGGGGAAAACAAAGGATGGTATCAACTCATAGCTTGACCTAGTCGATATGGGCATCAGACCTGAGATAGCACTAAAAAAAGACTAGATGCTCTGTAGGCTGAGGTAGTGATGACTCTATGTAATCTTGAGATGTATTTCCCTCCGTTATTTTTTGATATCATGTTTCATCTCATTGTTCACCTTATGAGAGAAAGATGTGCGGGCCTATGTTCCTACGTAATATGTATCCATTCGAGAGATATGTGGGAATTCTCAAGTCCTACATACAGAATCAATCTCGACCAGAGTGTAGCATTATCGAAGGTTATGCAACCAAAGAGGTCATCGAATTATGTGTAGATTACATGGCTCAGGTCGAACCGATAGTGTCAGTGTACTTTACACCAGGGTACCCTCCTCGTCATAGAAGTAGTAGGCCCAAGAAGTGGCCTGGCCCAGTTTGAAGCCCACGTGGCCACTGGCGGCGATCTGCGATTCGATACCTTTCGCCCGAGCGGCGCCCACGTGGCACCCGTGGGCGACTGGCGAGCATGCTCGCCCTTGCCGGGCGAAGCCCATGGCCCTCTAGCGGCGGTCTGGCGATTCATACCTTTCATTGGCGAACAACTGCGTGGCACCTCGATGGGCAACTGGCGAAACACGCCTGCCCGCCGGGCGAAGCCCACGTGGCCTGGCGGCGATCTGGCGATCACGCCCGCTCACCGGCGGCGGCCAGCGTGGCGATGATGGCGGTGCTCGAGCCTCCTTGTCGAGCCACGAAGGCAACCAAAGGAATGAGGGGGAGGCTTCGCCTCGAAGTTTCCCTCCCTTGGCACCTCGTGTCAGGGTCATTAATTGTGAAGGATTTAGCTTTCGACGCGACGATGGCTTATCCCTCTGACGCCTCTTATCAACCCGTCGTAGAAGCGTCCTGTCCCGGGCGGACCGGGTGAGGCCTCTCACTGACATTAAATAAGGTTCGAAGGACAAGGCCACGGAGGCGTGCTTAATAAATGCGTCGTGGGTCGATGTGGAAGCTGGAATGATAGGTGTAATTAATGTGTTGTAGATAAGCATAGCGCCACCTTCTTTCCTGCTCCGGGTGGCCCGTCTATATAAGGTTGCCCTGGTGCATGAAGAAGGGGGTTGGCCGATGGATTAGAGAAGTAGATACTGAAAAAAAATCCTTGTAAGCGTTCCTCATTTTCTCAACGAAGAACTAGCAGGACGTAGGGCTATTACCCTCACCGGGGGCCTGAACCTGGGTAAATCATTGTGTCCATCACCTGCTAATTTCCAGAATCCACCGTCGAGAAACATTAGGGTTTCCAGCCATGAAGATGCCCTCTACCGAACCATAATTTCCATCCAGGGAGTAGACACCCTGTTCGCGGAATCCTGACAACCGAAATACGCTGACAGGGGCGCGCCAGGTAGGGGGCTAGTGGTTGGCTCATCCGGTTCTTTCTCCGGCGAGTTTCGGTTCTCTGTTCGAAAGGACTTCGCACCTGGTGATGGCGAGTTTGCACTTGCAGCGACAAGATGTGGCGGAGGCTAGCAGCTCCCAGAATACGTCTAGGTGCTCTCGTCGGACGAGGGAGCGCTTCACCCCGCCCCCGCAGGAGGGCGGTGGTGTCCCCGTGGCAGCGGTCGAGCTTCCGGTTCGGCGTCGGCCGGCCATGGAAGCTGCCACTCTGGCCTAGAACCTGCATGCGATCCATCTCCTCCTGGACCACCCTCCGGTGGAACTTGCGGGAGACACCCCGGCCACTTCGTGGCCGCAGGATATTGTAGGCCTCATGGACGCGGCTCAGCTCCGCGTAGGGATGCCCGAGGAGAGCCCGTAGAGCGCACCCAAGCTTCCAGTCACCCTAGCGAGAGCGCTACGGCGAGCGAGCGAGTAAGGAGAAAGGTGTGCAAGAAGAAGGTCCGGGCTGTGAGGAGCCACAGGGGACTGAGTCCCATCCCGAGCTCGGCGCCCGGCGGCGTGGCGGTGATACGTGTGATCGCTGCGGCGTAAAGGCTGCGCTTCGCTGACAACGGATGGCCCACAGGGGTGAGAGTTCCTCTCACGACTCTCGCCTTCAGGGCGAGGAGGAGGTTCGCTCCTCGGCTTCTTTGGGGAGTCACGGTGGCCAGGGCGAGGATTCTGCTTCGCCGGCCTTCCGGCAGAAGGACCACGCTTTGGCGTACATTCATGGTGGCTCATTCACCTATTCCTCCAACGCTTTTTACAAGTGGCTGAGAAGGGAGGTGTGTGCCACGGCGTCGAGTTCAGGGGCGTGTCGGATGCTGAAGTGGTCGAAGGAGCCGATCACCTTCAGTTAGACTGACCACCCTGAGAGCACCGCCGGTGTAGGTCACCTCCCGATTGTGGCTTCTCCCACGATCCGGAACATGAAGCTTGGCCGAGTGCTGATGGACGGAGGAAGCTCCATCAACCTCCTGTCCTTCGAAGCTTTCCGGGCGCTCCAGGTGCCAAACCAGGAGCTGTGCCCTGCTCTGCCTTTTTATGGCGTAGCCTCGAGGCTAGCATGGTCCCCCTGGGTCAGGTGCGCCTTCCCGTTACCTTCGGGAAGGAAAGCAACTTTCATACGGAGTTGGTTGACTTCGAAGTCGCCGATTTCGACCTCCCGTACAATGCCATACTTGGCCGACCAGCTCTGGCCAAGTTTATGGTGGCAACCCACTATGGCTACATGGTGGTGAAGATGCCAGGACCCAGTGGTCCCATAACCATCCGGGTGGACAGGTCAGAGGCTTTGCACTGCCACAAGCACGCACTAGACCTGGCCGGAGCCACCTATGGGGAGCCGGCTGATGCCGCCTTCCCGGGAACACTTCAGGTGCAGACCCGCACCTCGCCTGGCTTGCCTAGCGAGGTAAAAATGGTCTCCCTGAGTGCGGGCAGACCCGGGAAGTCCGTCTTCATTGGCGCTAACCTCAGCGCCAAATAGGAAGACGCGCTCGTCACCTTCCTCCAGTCTAATTCCGATGTGTTTGCTTACTGGAAACCGTCCGATATGACTGGGGTCCCTAGGGAGGTGATCGAGCACCGACTGGCTACACTCCCTGAGGTGCACCCGGTTCACCAAAAAATCCGGCGCCAGGTGCTAGAGCGTCAGGATGCCATTCGGGAGGAGGTAGAGAAGCTGCTACGTGCAGGGATCATCCGGGAAGTCTCTCATCCCAAATGGCTTGCCAACCCTGTGCTTGTCAAGAAGTCCAATGGGAAGTGGTGAATGTGCGTCAATTTCACCGACCTTAACAAGGCCTTATCGTTGATTCTACGGCAGGATGTGAGCTGCTGTGCTTTCTGGATGCGTACTCTGGGTACCATCAGATTAGCCTGGCGGCAGAAAATGAAGATAAGACTGCTTTTGTAACACCCATGGGTGTTTATTGTTATGTCAGAATGCCTTTTGGGTTAAAAAAATGTTGGTTCTACTTACCAGCGCGCCATGCATATCACTTTCCATCCACAAATAGGGCGCAACCTTGAAGTGTATGTCAATGACTTGGTCGTGAAAGTGAAGAAGAGCGAAGACCTGATTGAGGACCTGGGGGAAACTTTCACCAACCTCCGGATGAATTGTTTGAAGCTCAGTCCTGAGAAGTGTGTATTTGGCGTGCCCTCCGGGAAGCTGTTAGGGTTCCTCGTGTCCAGGTGGGGCATCGAGGTCAATCCTGACAACATAGCGGTCATCAAGCGCATGAAGCTGCCTGTTCGACTCAAGTAGGTGCAATGCCTGGCTGGTCACCTGGCCTCCCTCGGACGATTTATCGTCCGACTGGGCGAGAGAAGCCTACCTCTTTTCAAGCTGCTGAAGAAGACGAACCATTTCGAGTGGACTGAGGAGGCTCAACAAGCGTTTGAAGATTTGAAGCAGTACCTCTCCTCCCCACCAGTACTAGTCGCCCCTCAGCCGGGTGAGCCATTGCTCCTGTACATTGCTGCTACCCCGGCAGTGGTGAGCGCAGTATTGGTGGCGGAGAGAGAGGGCATTCAGAAGCTAGTTTATTACATCAGCAAGGTGTTACATGAAGCGGAGACTAGGTACCCGCAAGCACAAAAGATGTTGTACGCCGTCCTAGTGGCGTCCAGGAAGTTGCGGCACTACTTTCAAGCACGAGAAGTCACGGTGGTCACTGCCTATCCTTTACGAGAAATCCTCCACAACCGAGAAGTCGAGGGCCACATCGCCAAGTGGTCGGTGGAGCTGGGGGAATTTTGTCTTAAATTTGTACCCCGCACCACCATCAAGAGCCAGAAGTTGGCAGAGTTCATTGCCGAGTGGACTCCTGTCGCTCCTGAAGTTGAAGAAGTACCCGTGCCTTCCCCCTGGACTTTGTTCTTCAATGGTTCCTTCAGGCTAGAAGGTGCGGGGGCTGGGGTAGTCCTGGTCTCTCCGACCGGTGACATTCTCCGGTATGTAGTCGCCCTAGACTTCAAAGCCACTAACAACATTGCCGAATACGAGGGCCTACTGGCAGGGTTGCGCGTTGCCTCAGCATTAGGCGTCTGACGCCTCCAAGTTAAAGGCGACTGTCTGCTAGTCATCAATCAAGCGTGGAAGGAATTCCAATGTTCTGATCCTACTATGGCCGCCTACTTGGCGGAGGTTAGAAAAATGGAGCACCACTTTGAAGAGTTGGGATATATCCATATCCCCCAGCGTGACAATCATCTAGCAGACGAGCTTTCACAGCTCGCGTCTTCAAGAGCCTCTGCTCCGGCCAGAGTCTTTGAAGAAATGCTCTCTCGACCGTCCGTCGTTGCCCCCGTTCCACGTGGGGAGGACGACCCTCATCATTACCCCGCTCCGCGAGAGGGACGCCAGTTGTTGTTGCCCTAGCTCTCACGCAGGAGAAGCGGCGGTGCTGCCGATCTTGTTTTGCATTGTCCGGGACCCGAATGTGCAAATCCGGACCCTCTTTGTATTCAGCACTAGTCCAGGATCACGCTAGTGCACACAGTCTCAACATTGGTACTTATCACAGTCATAATCAATGAAATAATAAGTACTTTAATTAAATACTCAAACTAGTTGATTGACCTTATGGTCAAGTTACAAAGATCGCCTCATGAGCGTAAAAACTTATTAAAACATTCAAAAGCGTGAAATAAAATAAACTCGTGGCGCCAACCAATTTGCCACGAAATCGGCCGAGCTTGCTCCCTAGTTCGTCGACTCCTCCTGATACTCCTCCTCCTGAGCAGGGGTTGCTTCTTCCTCAAGCTGAAGTTGTGTTGTTGTGGGGTGAGTACTTTGAGCACTCGACAAGTCATGCCTGAGAATGCAATTCTAATATTCTACATGCTTGGCTTAGTACAAAGGATAGGCTATAGTTCATGAAGCGATCTGACATTCAAGATTCTGATAATAGATTGCAAAGCGATAAAAGCGATATGAGAATAGTAGTTTTTCATGAACATTTCAATTGTAAATCATTTTTCCATCCTAAATCAAGTTCATCATCATCAACCCAAGTATTGTCCATAAACAAGTCATTTTCATGAAAATCTAACCCTTGATTTGTAATCATAGGCGATGCTCAATACGTGAAACACGGCTATTGAATAGGTTGTACACTCTGCGAGAGGTTATACACTTTACCCACAAGATACATCAAATACCACCAAGGCAAATAACAGTAACAAAGCCTTTCCAAAGTTCCGTCTAAACCCGATCTTGCCGCTAAGGTTTCAACTTTGGAGGGATGGTTACCACACCCAAGGCCCCCCTCTTGCGCCATGTGAGTTCTTAACCACTCCTCCGGGCCCCACACCACCACGACAGTACTAAGAATAGATTTCCCAGTTTACTCAGCTAGGCCCGTCCCATTACGGAGCTTGTGGTTGTATGAAAGACTCAGTTCAAATGCTCGCAAGGTTAAGTCCTTAGTTGACCGAGGCAAGACTAACCAAGTGTGAACTCAAATATCCATAACCAATAAAAACCAAATACGACCGCCCAGTTGCCACTCTTGGCCCACGAGAAACCATCTTGCCATTTGCCCCAGTCTAAATCATTTTCCCACCCGGGTTCTTTACCCTTGCACCACGTGCCATCATCAACTCAATAACACATGTCTCATTCACAAATCATGTTCCATATCTCATTAAGTCAATATTTACTTTGGTATTCCAAAATCACAAAATGTCCACGTGGCAGGGCTAAGCATACTACTTCGGTCTACTCAACCCATGTTGGCAAATTATTAATGTCCAACTATTAGTCCATAACCTAGGGTGACAAAGGATTCATGGCCTACAATTATATACGGCAAGGTGGCATACAGCAACTAGGCATTTAACTAATCCCAAAACTTATTCAAAGTCATTTCTATCAAATTAGCATGCAATAGTTTAAATCAAAATATTTTGCTCTAATAGGTTCAACATGATCAAACACAACTTGCCTTCAAAAGTCTTTGGTTACGGTTCTGAACTTGCTCTGGGTCAGAACTTCTCCTCGAAACCTTCGGGCACTTCAACGTCTACCGTAGCATAATTAAACACCAATAAATAAATAAACAGTAGAAAAACATTGCTCAAAAATTCAATTAAAATTCATAAACAGAAATATCACAATTTTACAAATTTATAGAAATTGGAATCACTCAAATCGGAGTTAAAAGCGAAAGTTATAAGCATTTGAAGTTTCAAAATACATTTAAAATCAATAAACCGAATTAAATAAATATTTTCTTTTGGAAAATTAATTATTGCGTCATCGGTGTCACGTGTCGCCACCACGAGAATGACCGTGGCCTTGCCGGCGTCGTACGACCGACTCCGTGATGGCGTCGGCGCCAGCGTCATCGTGGCGTCAAGACGACTCGGCTATCTCGCGACAAGTGGGTTCCACCGTGGCGTCGCCGCATAGCGTCAACGGTGACGTCACACGCACGCGATGCGTGCGGTGGCGAGTGGGTCCGTCTTTGTCGGCGTCTCGTGTGCCGCGATTACGCGATGCGATCGGCGTGTGGGTCGCCTTGTCGACATCACGCGCATAGTGAATAGCGACGTGGCTCCTCGGCGCCCTCGGTTGCATCTAACGGCGGAGATTAGAAGATGGGGTTTCTTGTTTATGGGGCGACGTGGCGGAATCCGGATCGTTGATGCGCGATTGGACGTCTGTGGGAGCTCGGCGCGGCGACGATGGCGTGGTGGCGAGGTTTCACCGGGGCGGAGGATGAAGACGTGGCCGGCGGCGTTTCCGTGCTCCTCCGGCGTGAAGAAGTGGCCCTCGGCGCGCTTGACGAGGTGAGTCCGATGGTGGCACGGGCGACGGCGGAGAATCACCGGCGGCAAGCGACGCGAAGAACTCGGCGGGTGGCTCACGGAACCGGCGAGCTCGTGCGGCGAGGAGCGGCGTCTCGGCGGCGTCGGCGGTGTCTGGTGAGTCTTGGCGCGCGGTGGGGATCACAACCCAGTGGCGGCGCAATAAATAGCCCCTCAACTTAGTGGCGGAAAGCAAGGCCCACACGGCAGGCGTGGCGGCGGAATCCGGCGACAATCGGATAGGGTGACGTGGCATAGCGTGAGCCCTTGGATGAAGATCGAGCGGCTACCACGCTAGGGTTTTTCCGAAGCAGACGCTGACACCCGGCCCGATCGCATTCACAGGATATTTAATCCTTTTAGAATAAAATTAATTCGAAAATAAAATAATTCATTTGGGGCTTTAAAAATACTAGAAAAATTCTGGAAAAATTCTCAAAACTATTTTAAGACATTTGTGACTCAAATAAAATATTTTCAGCAAAACTTTATTTTAAATTTTCCATTATTTAATTAATTTAATAAATGGTTTAATTCAAAATAAATCCAAATAATTCCAAATAAATCCAAATAAATCAAAATAAATTCTAGAAATTCCCAAAAATTCAAAATACCATTTAAATGCAAGAAAAGCAAAAATTGGGGTGTTACAAACCTCCCCCCTTAACGGAATCTCGACCCTGAGATTTAGGGCTGACTAAGGAATAGGTTGGGGAATTCCTTCTTGAGTCCTCTTCAGCTCCCAAGTTGCTTCGCTCTCGGAATGGTTACTCCACTGAACTATGCAAAAGCGGGTCGATTTATTTCTTGTTTCTTGATCCATCGTGTCCAAGATTTTCACCGGGTACTCTTTATAAGTCAAATCCTACTGCACTCGGCCAGACTCTATGGCATCTGCTCTTACGCACTCGGAGACATTTCTTTAGTTGTGACACATGGAACACATCATGCACTCCTGCTAGAGACTGTGGTAACTCCAGCTGATACACTACTTCACCTCTACGACTTAATATCCTAAATGGGCCAACATATCTTGGCGCTAACTTCCCTTTAGTGTGAAACCTCTTAACTCCTTTGAGTGGGGTAACTCTGAGGTACACAAAATCTTCAGGCTCAAAGCTCAAATCCCTGCGGCGATTATCGACATAACTCTTCTGTCTTGATTGTGCAATTTTCAACCTTTCCCTAATCATGGCTATCTGCTCTTCAGCTTCTCGAAGAATATCCGGTCCAAACATTTGACGTTCTCCAGTCTCATTCCAATTCAACGGCGTTCGACAGGGTCTTCCATATAGCGCTTCGAATGGTGACATCTGCAAACTTGCCTGGTAACTATTGTTGTAGCTGAACTCGGTATATGGCAAACACTTATCCCACGAAGTTGTATAAGCCAATGCACATGCCCTCAACATGTCCTCTAGTATCTGATTAACTCTTTCCGTTTGCCCATCTGTCTGTGGGTGATATGCAGTACTGAAGTTCAGACGGGTCCCTAGGGCCTCATGTAACTTATCCCAAAATCTTGAGTGGCCGAGTACCTCTGTCGATACAATTTTCTTGAACTCCATGTAGACATACAATTCTTGACATATACAAATCCGCTAAGCGGTCCCCGGAGTACGTAGTTTTCACTGGTATGAAGTGGGCGACCTTTGTCAACCGGTCCACTATAACCCATATGGAGTCATACCCTGCTGGTTCTCGTAAATCGATAATGAAATCCATTCCTATTTCCTCCACTTCCACTTAGGTATCTTCGGTATTTGCGGCAATCCGGCCTTTGATGCATTGCTTTGACCCTTTGGCATGTATCGCTGCGCAACATGCTCTGCAACTTCACGCTTCATGCTTGCCACCGAATCTTTCCTTGGTCTTGGTACATCTTAGCGCTTCCGGATGAATGGAGTACTTGGAATCATGGGCTTCCTCCAAAATCGGTTGCTTGACTCCTTCTTCAGCGATACGCAGAATCGATTTTGATCCACAATGTACGTTGCTCATCCAGCTTGAAATCCTTTGCCTTGCATTCCTCCATTTTCGACTTAATTTTCTGAATCTTGACATCTTCCTTTTGTCCCTCACGAATCTGATCTTCCAAGGTAGGCTTCACCTCTAAAGCGGCTAAGAATCCCTTAGGTACAACTTCCAACTTCAGCTTCCGAAATTCCTTGCATAACTCGACCTGACTTGCTTCCACCAACATGTTCACCGAATGGCTTTTTCGGCTTAAAGCATCGGCCACCACATTGGCTTTCCCGGGGTGATAATGAATTTCAGTTATAATCCTTAATTAATTCCAACCACCTCCTCGCCTCGTGTTGAGATCCGATTGAGTAAATATATATTTAAGACTCTTATGGTCAGTGTACACCTCACATCTATTTCTAATCAGATAGTGCCGCCATAACTTCAAGGCATGCACTACGGCTGCTAACTCCAAGTCATGTGTTGGGTAGTTCTCCTCATGCGGCCTCAACTGCCTTGACGCATATGCGACGACCTTTCTGTTTTGCATTAACACGCAACCAAGCCCTTGGCGCGATGCATCACAGTATATATCAAAACTCTGGCTTAAATCCGGTAGAACTAACACTGGTGCCGTTGTCAAACATTTCTTCAACTCCTGAAAACTCCGCTCACATCCCGGCGTCCATGCAAACTTTTTCTCCTTCTTCAACAATTGCGTAAGTGGTCTCGCAATCGTGGAGAATCCTTCAATAAATCGGCGGTAATAACCAGCCATTCCAAGGAAACTACGGATTTGAGTCACCGTCTTGGGTGGCTCCCAATGCAACACTGCTTCCACCTTACTTGGATCAACCGCAACCCTTGGCGGTCACTACATGTCCAAGGAATTCCACTTTGTTCTTCCGAAATCGCACTTGCTAAACTTAGCGAAAAGTTCTTTGTTCTCTTAACTTCTCGAACTAGCCCGGATGCTCGCATGCTCTTCCCTGGTCTTGGAGTAAACTAGAATGTCATCTATGAACATAACAACGAACTTATCCGGTATTCCATGAAAACCTTGTTCATCATGTTCATGAAGTATGCGAGTGCATTTGTCAAACCAAAAGACATAAGCGTGAACTTCGTAATGTCCATATCTTGACGAAAATGCGGTCTTCGGCACATCCTCCGATTGAATCTTCAGCTAGTGATATCTTGATCGTAGGTCAATCTTGGAGAAAACTCCAGCTCCTCTCAACTGGTCAAATAGGTCATCGATCCTGGGTAGTGGGTACTTATTCTTTATAGTGACTTCATTTAAGGCTCATTAATCCACACACATCCAGTAACTTTCATCCTTCTTCTTGACAAATAGAGCAAGGTGCTCCCCATGGCGGCGAACTAGGTCTAATAAATCCCTTATCCAATAACTCCTCAATCTGCTTTTTCATTTCGACCAGTTCATCGATTGACATCCGATAAGGTCTATTCGCTATCGGGGCCGTTCCCGGTACTAACTCGATTACAAACTCTATGTCCCTGTCTGATGGCATCCCAGGTAAATCCTCTGGAAATACATCCGGGTACTCTCTGACACTGGCACATCTTCTATGCTAACGGCCTTCACACTATTGACCATCAACTGTCCATCCCGAACGGCGGTTGCTTGAAACTCTATTTTTCTCCCACAAGGACTCTCGAATGATATGACTCTTCGTCCACAGTCAAGTACAACCTTGTCCTTAGACAACCGGTCCATTCCCAAAATAACATCTAGATGCAGGTATCTAACACCACTAAGTTTGCTAGGAACTCTGTTCCATCTATAAACAACTTTACCCCGAACATCCTACATCGGATCGGAGTTACGATCCGGGGATTGTACTAGCAATACATGCCTAAGGTTCACCATTTTCAACCCATTGTTCACAGCAAAAATCCGAGATATAAGCGAATCTGAAGCTCGAGAATCGAATAAAAGCATTGCAGTCTTGAGTTGACCTGTAACTTACCCAATACGACGTCCGATGTATTCTGCACTGCATCTGTGGTGACATGGTTGACTCTGCCCCTTACTACGGTCTGTGTGGCAACTCCATATTGTGTAGCTCCACGGCTTGCTCCTGGCGCAGGTGTCTTCGTTGGAGTAGTCCCGAGGTTGAAGCGAACTGGTGTCACTCCTCCTCCCTTCTTAGGACAATAATTGGCAAAATGCCCTGGCTCATTGCAGACGAAGCAACGCCTCCTGACCGGATTGCGGCTTCTGTTGAGCTGCGTTCCCAACTGGTGTTGGTGTTTGGAAATTTTGTCCGGCGGGTCTCGCATCTTGGTGGCGGCGTTGTCATCACATTCCTTGGCTGAAACACGAAGAAGCGGTTTGGTGCAACCCTCAAGCCTTCGCTCCTGGCGTGCTCCTGTTTGTGCCATCCTGCGCTTCCGGTTGTCCTCCAGCTCCTTGCGCTTGTCCTCCAATATCAGCGCCTTGTTTACTAGCTCCTGAAAGTCAGGAAAAGTGTGGGTTATGAGTCCCACCTGCAGTCCTGAATTCAGCCCCTTCATGAATCGAGACTGCCTGGCCTTATCCGTTGCTACATCCTCAGGTGCGTAGCGTGACAGCTGCGTGAACTTATTTAGATACTCGGACCTTTGGTTGATTGCCCCTTGATTGCCCTAAACTCCTCCTTTTCAGCTCCATGATGCCTTGGGCACATGGTGCTGCTTGAAAAGCAATTGTGAACTCCTCCGGCTAATGTCCTATGGGTGTTCATGAAGCGTATGATAGTTTTCCCACCATTCATTGCGGTTCCTTCAAGGCGATGAGAGGCGTAGAGTACCCTCTCATTTCCTTCTGCTTGGGTAATGTGCAACTTTCTCTCTATCGTCCTCGGCCAATCATCGCCTCCAATGGATTGGCATTCCCGAGAAAATGTAGGCGGTCGTGTCCTTATGAATTCGAGCGACCTCGAGTGTGGCCTCTGCCTTTGGGTTGACTTAGTTAACTTAGGCGGCGGCTTGGCAGGCGATGACTCTTTGCATCTCTGCGCATCATGGCATGCGTGCTCGGGTGCATGCAGCAATAAAGGCCCCAAAATTACGTATGTCAATGGCGGTGCTGGTTGAGATCCTAGTCCTTCATCATCGATGTTTCGGTGGCGAGAACCGCTCCCATTTCCTCCTTGGTTGCCTCAAGTGTTCACCATCTGCCGATTGCGCCATGGTTTAGAGGCGAGAGGAAATAAGAATAGACAAGTAATAGAGTACTTATGCGGGGTCAAAGGTGTAGTACAAGATCTAACTTTATTACTTTATTAATATCGAGGTATGGTTGCTCACAATGCCTATGGGCCATGCAACACATACCGATCACTCTAAGCATGAAAAAGCAAATCAAACTAATACTCTGAGTCAAACGCCTCTAAGGGTGACTCTTATTCCAAACAGCGACTCAGCGCAGAGTCTCAATCGCTAATCCTAACGCTCACTCCTCGAGCCAACCCCCACCGAACTTCTGGTGGATACACCGCGGGTGTCTTTGGTCTTGGTACAAACCTATCCCAGCGATCCTCTGCTTTGGATGCACCTCCTGCCTGAGGCTCAACCTCCAGCTGCTCTGCTTGGCCTCCACAAGCTCGCTTCACTTCCACAGCTCAGACTTCACTTCCTCGCTATGGCTGCGGCTCTGCTTGTGGCTCCTCCGGGTCAGGTCGTGTAGCTCGGCCAGCTCGGCTCTGGTCCGTGACATTGCTGTCTCCAGCTCCCCAATGCTCTGGATAGAGTGGGCCAAGTACTCACAAGTGCACTGTGATGATCGCCCTCGCTGCGTGAACTCAAATCTACGAGACCTCTGCAGCTCTGAACCGTCTCGTCGATAACATCCTCTTGGCGATAACATATCGGCCGGTGGGTGATCGTGGCATCCTCCTCCTCTATGGGCTCTCGGTTGTAGCGAGTGTCTCTGCGTGGTGGTGGCGAAACAACATGCCATCCAACTCCACAGGGGTAGAGTACGAGCAATCGCCTCATCGCCCGAGCGCGATGTCTCCTGAATCCGGCGTCAAATGACAACCTCCTGGTTGTGATGCGGATGGGACGACTCGCCCTCGCCCTATCCCTAGCGTAGACCGTGATAGAGACATCGAGGCAATATCGATCTGCCCGATCTGATGAGTCCCGGTAGATCGGCCTGTCATAACCTCCCAGCAGCTGCATCATACGCCAAAGCTCCGCGGCGTACCCTCCAGTGCGCTCACCAAAAGAGTGGATCATCCTCATCTGCCAAAGGTCACTCACGTGAAACTCAGAAATTTTAAACAAAGCGAATACGTGTTAAATTCAGCAAGGTGGTATGAAAAGAAAGAAGGGATAAGTCGAGATTGCATTATCATCTTTGCGCATTTTAACTTTTTAGAAAATAATTTTATCGTCACTACGACCATTCTAACTAAGGGCTAGTCCTACAGTCAGTATGGCTCTGATACCACCTCTGTCGGGACCCGAATGTGCAAATCCGGACCATCTGTGTATTCAGCACTAGTCCAGGATCGCGCTAGTGCACACAGTCTCAACATTGGTACTTATCACAGTCATAATCAACGAAATAATAAGTACTTTAATTAAATACTCAAACTAGTGGATTGACCTTATGGTCAAGTTACAAAGATACGCCTCGCAGGGCGAAAAACTTATTAAAACATTCAAAAGCAGCGGAAATAAAAATAAACTCATGGCGCCAACCAATTTGCCACGAACGGTATTGGGCTCGCTCCTAGTTAAATCGGCTCCTCGATACTCCTCCCTGACGGGGTTTGCTTCTTCCTCAAGCTGAAGTTGTGTTGTTGTGGGGTGAGTACTTTGAGCACTCGACAAGTCATGCCGAGAATGCAATTCTAATATTCTACATGCTTGGCTTAGTACAAAGGATAGGCTATAGTTCATGAAGCGATACATCATTCAAGATTCTGATAATAGATTGCAAAGCGATAAAAGCGATATGAGGAATAGTAGTTTTCACGAACATTTCAATTGTAAATCATTTTCCATCCTAAATCAAGTTCATCATCATCAACCCAAGTATTGTCCATAAACAAGTCATTTTCATGAAAATCTAACTCTTGGTTGTAATCACCGAAGCGATGCTCAATCCGTGAGCATGGCTATTGAATAGGTTGTACACTCTGCGAGAGGTTATACACTTTACCCACAAGATCGATCAAATACCACCAAGGCAAATAACAGTAACAAAGCCTTTCCAAAGTTCCGTCTAAACCCAGATCTTGCCGCTAAGGTTTCAACTTTGGAGGGATGGTTACCACACCAGGGCCCCCTCTTGCGCCATGTGAGTTCTCACCCGCTCCTCCGGGCCCCGCACCTGCAGCGATTACTAAGAATAGATTTCCCAGTTTACTCGGCTAGGCCCGTCCCATTCACGGAGCTTGTGGTTGTATGAAAGACTCGGTTCAAATGCACTCAAGGTTAAGTCCTTAGTTGGCCGAGGCAAGACTAACCAAGTGTGAACTCAAATATCCATAACCAATAAAAACCAAATCTGACCGAGTCCGATTGCCACTCTTGGCCCACCAGAAACCATCTTGCCATTTGCCCCAATCTAAATCATTTTCCCACCCGGGTTCTTTACCCTTGCACCACGTGCCATCATCAACTCAACAACATATGTCTCATTCACAAATCATGTTCCATATCTCATTAAGTCAATATTTACTTTGGTATTCCAAAATCACAAAATGTCACGTGGGAGGGGCTAAGCATACTACTTGGTCTACTCAACCCATGTTGGCAAATTATTAATGTCAACTATTAGTCCATAACCTAGGGTGACAAAGGATTCATGGCCTACAATTATATCTGACAAGGTGGCATACAGACAACTAGGCATTTAACTAATCCAAAAACTTATTCAAAGTCATTTCTATCAAATTAGCATGCAATAGTTTAAATCAAAATATTTTTCTCTAATAGGTTCAACATGATCAAACACAACTTGCCTTCAAAAAGTGCTGGTTACGGTTCTGAACTTGCTCTGGTCGAACTTCTCCCTCGAAACCTTCGGGCACTTCAAGCGTCTCGTGTAGCATAATTAAACACCAATAAATAAATAAACAGTAGACAAACAGTACTCAAAAATTCAATTAAAATTCATAAACAGAAAGATCACAATTTTACAAATTTATAGAAATCGGAATCACTCAAATCGGAGTTAAAACGCGAAAGTTATAAGCATTTGAAGTTTCAAAATACATTTAAAATCAATAAACCGAATTAAATAAATATTTTCTTTTGGAAAATTAATTATTGCGTCATCGGTGACACGTGTCGCCACCACGTAAGCGACCGTGGCCTTCGATGTCGTACCGACCGGCTCCGTGATGGCGTCGACGCCAGCGTCATTGTGGCGTCGGCCGACGACTCGGCTATCTCGCTGACAAGTGGGTTCCACCGTGACGTCAGCATGACGTCAACGGTGACGTCACACGCACAGTGCATGCGGCTGACGAGTGGGTCCGTGCTGTCGGCGTCTCGTGTGCACAGTGCACGGTGCGACTGACGTGTGGGTCCGCCTTGTCAGCGTCCGCAGCGCCGCGATGAATAGAGCGTGGCTCTCGGCGCCCTCGGTTGCATCTAAAGCGGAGATTAGAAGATGGGGTTTACTGTTTATGGGGTGACGTGGCGGAATCCGGGTTGTTGATGCGCGATCGAATGGCTGTGGGAGCTCGGCGCGACGACGATGGCGTGGCGACGAGGTTTCACCGGCGGAGGATGAAAGCGTGGCGGCGGCGTTTCCGTGCTCCTCCGGCGTGAAGAAGTGGCCCTCCGTCGCGGCAGCGAGGTGAGTCCGATGGTGGCATGGGCGGCGGCGGAGAATCACCGTGGCGGCAACGAGCGAAGAACTTCGGTGGGTGGCTCGGGAACCGGCGAGCTCGTCTGGCGAGGAGGCGTCTCGGGTGACGTCACGGTGTCTGGCTAGGTGCGGTCGGTGGGGATCACTAACCGGTGGCGGCGCAATAAATAGCCCTCGACTTAGTGAAAGCGAAAGCGAGGCCCTACGGGCGGCGGCGGAATCCGTGGCCGAATGGATTAGGTGGCGTGGCGCAACGTGAGCCCTTGGATGAAGATCGAACGGCTGCCACGCTAGGGTTTTTCCAGAATGGGCCGCACTGTACCCGGCCCAGTACTGTTCACGGGATATTTAATCCTTTTCCGTATAAAATTAATTCCCGAAAATAAAATAATTCATTTGGGGCTTTAAAAATACTAGAAAAATTCTGGAAAAATTCTCAAAAATATTTTAAGACATTTGTGACTCAAATAAAATATTTTCAGCAAAACTTTATTTTAACTTTTCCATTATTTAATTAATTTGATAAAGGGTTTAATTCAAAATAAATCCAAATAATTCCAAATAAATCCCAGAAATTCCCAAAAATTCAAAATACCATTTAAATGCAAGAAAAGAAAAAATTGGGGTGTTACAGGCACCCGGGGAAAAGCCTAGCCCAACCGAGTAGCTGGGCGATCACCGTGTGATCGCCACTCTTGGCCGGGAAAGTCAGTGGATGGATCCCATCCTAGCCTTCCTATGAGACCGAGAGGTCCCCAACGATGATGCTTCTACTGAAAGGATAGCACGAAAGGCCAGGTGCTACACCCTGGTGGATGGGGACTTATACCGCCGAAGCAGAAATGGAATTCTCCTAAAATGCGTCACTCGGGAAGAGGGGAGCGCCCTGCTTTCTGATATCCATGGAGGTATGTGCGGGAGCCATATGTCCAACCTAAGCAGCTTATCCGACCAGCGCCCGCTAAGGATTCTATTGGCCCTCGCCCTCCAGGATGCTTGCGAGCTGGTGAAGAGGTGCGAAGCATGCCAATTCTTCGCCAGGCAAATTCACCGACCAGCCCAAGCTCTGCAAACCATTCTGCTCTCTTGGTCGTTCGCGGTCTGGGGGCTGGATATCCTGGGTCCGTTTCCGCGGGCCGTGGGGGGATTCACCCACCTATTCGTTGCTATCGACAAGTTCACTAAGTGGGTCGAAGCCAAAGCAGTGCGTGCCATCACGGCCTCTGTTGCCATCAAGTTTATCCACGGGATCTTCACCCGCTTTGGAGTCGCCAATCGTATCATCACCGACAACGGCACTCAATTCACCAGCGCGGCTTTCCTGGACTTCTGTGAAGAGATGGGTACCAAGGTGTGCTTTGCCTCGGTGGCCCATCCCAAGAGCAATGGCCAAGTGCCAACGCACTGGTGTTGAGAGACTTGAAGACCAGGGCATTTGATCGACTCCATAAGCGGGAGGCGCGGTGGACGGAAGAGCTCCAGGTTGTATTGTGGTCGCTACGAACCACACCCAGCCGGGCGGCTGGCGAGACACCCTTCTTTTTGGTTTACGGTGCTGAAGCTGTCCTTCCGTCCGAGCTATCATTTGGCTCGCCGCGTGTTTCGGCGTTTAGCGAGGAAGAACAAGAGGATCACCGCAGTGATGACGTCAACCTTCTGGAGGAGGTCCATGACTGGGTAGCCTTGTGCGCCACCAGATACCAGCAAAGCCTCAGACGGTACCATGCCGCCCGGGTCTCTGAGAGAACACTAGCAGTTGGCGACCTAGTTTTGCGTAGAGTCCAGACGCATGCCAGGCTCCACAAACTGTCTCCTCGATGGGAGGGCCCTTTCAAAGTAGTCTCAATGTCTCGACCCAGGGCAGTCCAGTTGGCTACTGAGGATGATCAAGAGTTGGCCAACTCCTTCAATGTGGAGCTGTTGCGAAAGTTTTATCCCTGAAAAGCTATAAGTTCCCGGTGGTTCACTGCGACTAGATGCATGGGTGAACTTCTCCCCGGCTGATCGGCAGCTGCCGGTCATCAGTAAAGTTGTTTACTTTAAGAGCTTTTGCTTTATTTCCTTTGTTTCTCCCCTAGCGGGAAAACTTGCGCGAAAATGTCATGTGTCTTAGTGGCTTAGCCGCTCTTTGTTGATCCGTTGTGGTGCCCGGCCTCCGCGTCAAGCCTGGGAGGATGACTAGGAGTGCGAACTTGGCGCGGTGACTCAAACATGGCCTGCACACCTCGGTTCAGCTCAACGTAGCACCGACGGCTGTCTCCGTGAGCACCCAATAAGCCTAGAATCCCTCCTACGAATCTGCTTCTATATCGCGCAGAGCTGTGGGCTAATTCCGAATCGCAGGAGCCTAAGTTTCCAAGAAGGGGGTCATGACATACTCGCGCAGGGCCATACGCCCTGTAATACGTTTTCTACATGTTTTGTACAATGCCTACTTATGCTTTCAATAGCCATGCGCGATCATAGATGAAATGCTAAGTGCGCCAGTAGCTCAAGCAGTCAAGGTAACCCCGCGGAAGCTGGGCGAGTAGCCTGGCGACCACACCCTGCCCGCCTAGCGAGCAGGTGGACGATCGTGCTCTGCCCACAAAAGTGTTGGCCTTCAGGACCGGTCAAAGAGTTGGTCGCCCAGCGGCCTATGATCAGATAAGTTAGTTGCATTTGACATTGTTAACTTATTATTTCCCATGTCTGCACCTCGTTGGATCGGGGTACGTGCGATTGTCGCTAGCATTGGGAACCTGACGGCTCCTTGTTGGTAAACGGAGACGCCCAATATTCACGTCGTGCAAAGTCAGGTGATCGGGAGTGCGAATTTGGCGCGGTGGCTCAAACGCGGCCTGTACACCTCGGTTCGACTCTCAAGCACCGATCGTTATCTCATGGCGCCGCAAGCCCTATACCGCCCTGAAAACTGCGCGCTGCTCATCGCGATCTTTGCGGTTGGGCTCCAAGAGATCGCAAGGATAAAAGCTCCGAAAGGACAAAAGCTAGTGACAATCGTATGTAAAGACTTAGGACTGTATTTGTTGTTACCACGCATGATATGTATATGTATATAATTGTTGTTTGCATCGAGGCAGCTAAAAAAAGCTAGTGACAATCCTAAGAAAAGCTGAGGCGTTAACCCTACCCGAAGAAATCAAGGCGGCGTAACGCGATCAGGCATGCAGATCCGCTGAGGAGGTCCGGAATGGCGTTCAAGTCTAAGCGCCGCGTGTGCGCCGAACCGCCTCAATGAGGGCATCCCTCGCCTCGGCGAGCTTCGGGGCGGCGTCAATCAGCATGTCAACGGCGGCGGCATCGCGGGCGGCGGCGTCTTGCTCGGCCCATTCGGCCGTGGCGAGCTCGAATTCAGCCCAAAGCTCCACGAGAAGGACCTCCTCGTCCATGGGTGCCGGTGGTCCACCTCCCCCAGGGCCGAATGCCAGCTCTTCCGCAGGGAAGAGTAGCGGCGGAGCTTCATCATCGGAGAAGGAGGAGCGAGAAGAGGCCATCAAGAGTTTGGGAGAAAAGGAGATTAAATGATGTGAGATGGAAGAAGGTTTATAAGACAAACAGTCCCTCTGGTTCCGGCGTCTGTACCATTCTTATATGTTTGAGGTGCGGAAGCCGAGCAGTTCTCGGATAAATGCGGGCATGGGAAGCCGAAGCGCCCCCGTGTCTGCTGGGGAATTGCACCATTGCAGCGGGAATGGAGTCTCTCCAGCAAAGAAGACGAAAGGGCAAAGAGCAAAATCTGAAGGAAGCAAAAGGCGTGAACAGTTGCGTGGGAGTGTGCGCATATATAGACCCCCGTGAAGACGGTTCGCGTCGAGCGAAAACACGGTGTTTGGTCGACAAAAAATCGTGGCCGTGGGAGGACCGGCGGTTACGTCTTGCAAGTGGTGGGCCCCTCCAGGAACACACTGGCATTTAATATGGTCTGAAAAGTAGTTGGTGCGCGTTCCGAGATGGCCCCGGGGGCTACTGTCGGTGTACTTTATATTAGGGTACCCTCCTCGCCGTAGAAGTAGTAGGCCCAAGAAGTGGCCTGGCCCAGTTTGAAGCCCACGTGGCCCCCTAGCGAGTAGTCTGGCGATTCATACCTTTCATTGGCGGCGACAGCGTGGCACCCGTAGGCAACTGGCGAAGCATACCGGGCGAAGCCACGTGGCCCCTGGCGACCGGTCTGGCGATTCGCCGCTTTCAGCGAAGCGGCCACGTGGTGGCGATGATGAGCGGTGCTCGGGCCTCCTTGTCGAACCACGAAGGCAACCAAAGGAATGAGGGGGAGGCTTCGCCTCGAAGTTTCCCTCCTGTGGCACCTCGTGTCAGGGTCATTAATTGTGAAGGATTAAGCTTTCGACACGACGACGGCTTATCCCTCTAACGCCTCTTATCAACCCGTCGTAGAAGCGTCCTGTCCCGGGCGAGGCCTCTCACTGACATTAAATAAGGTTCGAAGGACAAGGCCACGGAGGCGTGCTTAATAAATGCGTCGTGGGTCGACGTGGAAGCTAGAATGATGGGTGTAATTAATGTGTTGTAGATAAGCATAGCGCCACCTTCTTTCCTGCTCCGAGTGGCCCATCTTTATAAGGGTGCCCTGGTGCATGAAGAAGGGGGCCGGCCGGTGGATTAGAGAAGCAGATACTGAAAAACATCCTTGTAAGCATTCCTCATTTTCTCAACGAAGTACTAGCAGGACGTAGGGCTATTACCCTCACCGGGGGCCTGAACCTGGGTAAATCATTGTGTCCATCACCTTGCTAATTCCCGGAATCCACCGTCAAGAAACAGTAGGGTTTCCAGCCATGAAGATGCCCTCTACCGAACCATAATTTCCGTCCAGGGAGTAGACACCCTGTTCGCGGAATCCTGTCAGCCGAAATATGCTAACAGATAGGTATTCCTTGATTCCGCCATGAAGGGAGGCTCCAAGGTATCAAGACCATCGGAAGGAAAGTAAATCATGTTGGATCCAGTTGCATGTGCTAAAGCCCATTTCATAGTTTTGCAATACATGGCTGTAGTGTCCTTTATATTGATGAGTATAAGAATTAGTTACGATAAGAGAATCTGGTAAGGCAAGAGTCTTGGATCATGAGACAGTATAGCATTCAAATCAACAGATAGTTGAAGGAGTGAACCATCACTGGAAGCTCATCAGGTGATACACTAACATGGTTAGCAAAAGGGCCAATATTTACAGTTGTGACATTGAAAGGATATGACTTAAATGGGTACATATTTTATATGAAAGGTCAAGATATGAAGAGCATGGATCAGAATAGTGGTGTCCACATTGATGCGTTCAATACCACTAGGCCAATAAGGAGCTCCTACTATAGTTCATAGAGGAGATTTGGGGTCTCAACTATGTACTATTCAAGATCCTCTTATTTCGGTGTCGTTGGTCTACTTCTAGCAGGTGAAGGTTGATAAGTACGGTGTCTGTACTGTGGACCTCGAGCATGTCGGATACCAATATGAACCATTTATACTCTCTAACCAAGTTGTTCAAGTCTTCTATGTAACCGTTCTATCCAACAAGAAGTGACATGTATTCTTGAGGGAAAAAAGAGGATTGTCAGAATTGAAAATATAGTAGATGAGGAAGAATACAATTAATTTTATGAGTTGCCTCCTATCGAAAACAACATCATGGACTAGGAAGAATAACTTGAGGAAGCAAGCTACACACGCATCGATCATTGTGAAGGGCTAATTTTTATACAAAAGAATAATCAAGTGGAGTTATGATTTTAAGTGTACTCTCTATCATAATAGCAATGATTTTAATGAAACATTTGCAAGTCAAAACATTTTTGTGTTTTGATCTTGTGATTTGGTATATGCATGATAATTATGGAAACCAATTCTTTTTTATGACAATGGGAATATGTAGGTCCCTGTATATAACTGTTGATATATCTCTAGCTTCCCATCTAGTTAATAGACCATCTAGCAACCTGCATAGTATATAAATGTAGAACGTTACCATGAGAAGACAAGTATATGATTCAATCTAGATCCATCTCACAGAACAAAAACCATCATCACAGATAGTTCTGGGCTTGAACCGTCGGTTCAAGCCCAGAATCGTCTGTGATGGTGTTGGATTACTTTAGTACACAAACCCACTAGTTCATTTCACTTCCACACCAGGCAGTTCATTTCACTACCACAGCGCCCTAACCCAACCCTCTTCCCCCTCAGAAGCGACATCCCCTCTCTGCGGCACCCTCCCATGCCCCTGTTGGAAATATGCGCAAGAGGCCAATCATGAAGATGATTGTCATGTATTTATGCTTATGTTGTTCCTTTAATAATGTCATATTATAGATCATCAAGCATGTGACTTGATCATGAAACTCTATAATTTTATTATGACATTATTATAAATTATCCCTTATTTATTTATTGGGTGGGACACTAATAAACTTTATTCAAAACAAGCATATGAATTGTTTGATAATCATGTTTCATGGATTATGGGTACATGATACCATTCGGTCATGTAAATACATGTAAGTGTACATGCTATTGGACTGACTCGCTTATGAAACACCTTCTGAGGATTTGATTAGTGTCATAAGTTGTTTCATACAATGATAATGATTGATCCTTAGACCTAAGATCAACACAGTTTCCTACATGAGGATAGTATGCTTTGATGTTATCTAACATTGTCTATAACTAGATAATCATAAGGGTAAAACTCAAGTATACTTTAAATCATGCAGAGGAAAGTGTATGATCAAGATGGAATTTGTACTCCTCATACTGAGGGAATGATATCGATAGGCCACTTGATGAAACAAACTAAAAAATATGCATGGCCATGCCCAAATGATTAAAGTTGTTAATCGATCAATCTTGTTAGTCTATTTTAGAGAATCGACAAAATTGGTTTAACAGTACAAGGATGGCAGACCTCAACATTGAGTTAAACTATGATATCAAAGTAACAAAGGGATCAACATGTATTCATTGAAAGTTTGTCAGATAAATGACATTCATGCAATTTGGATAGTCGTTATGTTCTGCTAGAAGCTGCTTGCAACTAATAAATCAGAAAATGAGTTTTTCAATTTATTACCAACATAGCATGAACCTAAAGGGCTACACACTAGAATAGGGTTAAGATAGATTTATAAAATCTTCTCTTGTGACATACATGTCAATGCGATTGAATATGATATCTAGTTGTTTACAAAATAGTAGTGAATCTGTGTGCAAAAATATTACTTTTTACGCAAAAATCACTGTAGTAGTGCTAAAATTACTGTAGCAAAGGCTGAACTAGAAAAAGTCACGAGAGTCGTATCACGCGGTAGTAGCATACTGGCATACGGTATCATTCGCCTATTCGTGTGGATACCTGAATGTCATGGCTGCTATTGCTACGAAGATCCGATGTATCCATTTCCACTGCTATGTCCAGGCATTGAAGCTATGAGATTCACGGAGAGATTATGCAAAAGTGTTGTATTTGCGCTCTCAGGACCACGGTACGCATTTATTGCTTTTGGCATTTTCTAAATCTTGGTTCTAATGCATGCGATCGGTCCAGGAAGGGAATAAATTTTTGAAATTTACTGGGTCTTTCCACCCTGGTCTTACAACACCCCCTCCCCCCTCGACAACGTCGTCCCCCACACCCAGCGATGCCTTTGCCTACCACCGCCCATTGACGCCTCTGCCCGCTACACAGATTGAGGTATGTTCATTATCTTGAAGGCCTGCTTCCTCCAGTTGTCTATATCTTGTCATTTATTTCTTGTTTTGATTTGGTAGGCTTGCTTTAGCTTTAGCACAAAAATGTTTATATGAAAGACCATGTGGAGGTCTATACCTACGTGTGATGAGTATTTGACTGATTTTAAGCTTAGTTTGTTTTGATTTGAGTTTAATTTGAATCAGATTTTCAATTTGAAGTAATTTGAGTGTAACACCTCGGAGCCCATACGCGCCACGGATGCTACCAACCCTCTAAATAACTAATGACACCTCTACGAAAAGACTGAAAACAACCTCTAAACTCTTAGAACCGGCTTAAAACTAAGCCACCGAAATTTACAAAATTTCGGCATGACCTCTCTAGAAAGTAGGACATCCACTCAGCAAACAAAAAATAGTTGCAGTTATATGATATCATTCTAGCAGGTCCTTAGTTAACCAATCTCACATCCAATAGAAATTAATATACACCACGACGAACAACACATTACAACCACAATCAATACAACCAGGCTTTACAAATCGATTAAATGGTTTGATGGTGACCGAAGTCATGCACGTGCTCTACTCCCATCCCGGCGAGCCAGCTTCAAAGTACCTAAAACAGGAAGCAAACAAGCGTGAGTCCAAGACTTAGCAAAGTGCGGCAATAACCAAAAGGTCAACAATTCAAGCAATAAACAACTACTTTGAAACATATCATAACCATTTTACTTAATTGGAAACTGTAAGTAAAAGAAGTCGCAAACAAACTGCAAGTACCGTATCCAACTCAAATCTACAAAAGGTAACCTTACTCATACCTCGACACCTCTCTGGATGAGTCCTCGACTCAATCCTCAACCTGTATTGGTCAAGCTCCCAACATCCAAGTCGTTATCATTAGCGACACAATGCAATGCCATGCAATGCACTTATGCTTCTCATGCTCAAAATGCACCATTCATAGCCTATACCGGTATAGCTGAGTGCACACCCGTCGGCGTGCACCCTCTCATACCCAACCATCCCGTGGCGGGGCTTACTCTTACTGACTCGCTCCCATCCGTGGATGGGACTACAAGGTAGGACTTTTGTGCTCACTACGTGTGAGCACCGTGGCCCACATCAACATGGGTCGCCTCTTCCATTATGAATGCACATATGCAAATGATGCTTATAAACAATTCATACACGGCATCGTAATCATTTGCTCTTAACCAAAACCAAAAAGAACATAAACATAAGCACAATAAGGTTCCATTCTCATCATCAGTAGTAGGGAACACCCCAAAGCCAACTATTACCAATATGTCATAGCAATTGTTATTTTCATTGTCACGGTATGCATTTTCATAATATGAACAATTCTAGTTATGCTCATAAACATAAATCTTTATTTCCATAATCATAATACAAACACTCTTCTAGATATGCTATTAAACATAACCAAATCATTAGAAATTTCATACTCTTATCGCAAGCAACCATTTAACACTCTAATAACGCTCTAGGGAATGCACTTGCCTTTTATCGACGAAGAATGGAGTGGTATACGGTTGAGGCCACTCCCGACAAAACCTTCTCTGCAATTAAACAATAATCATCCAACTCAACTTTATGCACACTCGGAACAAGCGACAAAAGAAATCAACTCTTTTGCATATTTGACTTCTTCAAAAACTAATGTCCATTTTTCAAATGAAAGATTGAAGAAATGAATTGCAGAATAAAAGTGCACAGATCCTGAAAACGAAACAGAGGCCATATGAAATATCCTATATTCCATTTTTCCATTGTTTTCAGTCCCCGCAGGATGAAGAACATGCTTTAATGAAAATTGTGCATCTACAATTTCATTTGTGTTTAATTAGCCATATGAAACCAAATAGTAGGTTTATGCACAACTGACGAATGAGACCATCTTGCTGCCATGCTAAAGAATAGGAAGAAATGGCCCACTCAACCAACAACGCTTAAAGTATTGTGGATGACTGAAATCTTTGGATAAACATGAAAATCCAAAGATTACTACATCCAGTAATTTAGCTACGAATTTCACAACCTTCCTACGTTTAAGCTTTTATGCAAGCCAATGATCCAACCTTATGAACCATCATCTGCCACACATATTTCTCTTATGTTCTAACTAACTGACTCGATCAAATCAACGCAAAGCTTACATGAATCTAGGATCCAGGATCCACTCAACTAATTGTATTTCAAAACAAGAACCCGAGCTAAGCATTAACACAAACACCAAGCAAGCAAGGAAAAACCTAAGCTAACCATCATTTCGTTATTACTGATAAAATGCATAACCAATTGAGCATTTCCGGGGACAAATCGCCAGAAAGATAACCCAAAGTTTAGTGCCTCATGCCCGAAGCTCATTACAGGCATGTAAATATAAAATATCAAAGGGGCACAAGATTAACAGCAAGTAACCACCACTGGACATTTCACGGTTTCCACAGTTAAGAACAACAAACCAATTCTACATGGACACAAAGAAAAGTGCAACTTTCAGCTCAAATTCTAAAGAAAAAATAGTTAGACCAAAAGTAAACTGTGTTCTAACTCTATACTTCTGCATTGGCACATTTCCTGTAATTCAACACAGTTCACCAATACATGCAGCAATTCCATATTAAAAGACATACCACAACCATACTCACTAGCAAAACAAATTAGGAAGAAAAGAGACCATCACTTCATTCTCATGAAAACCTAGCTAAGCATTTCATCAAACACCTGGCATGCATACTAGAAACCAAACATCTCAATGAAATCTAGGCTTGAGTCCTCACCACAGGAAGGGGCAAGAGGAGGCACTTCGGCCGGAGGGGAGGGAAGGTCGCCAGAGGGAGGCCAGGGCGGTGCAGGAACTGGCCGGAGGGGAGGCACCACCGGCCTACTACTGGCCAGATGCCTTGCATGGGCTGTGACCATGGCCATTCTTTCAGCGGGAGAGGCGCCGAGCCAGGAGGGAGTCCAGGGGGAAGGGGCACCGGCCAGGGTAGACTGGGGCAAGGGGCGCCGGCCAGGGAGCTCGCCGGCCAGGGGAGGAGGCGCGGGGCAGGAGGTAGCCGGCAGGGAGGAAGCGAGGGGAGGGCGACCGGAGGGAGCCAGTGTCATGGCCCCAAATTCGAAATCAACTCCCGACTTCAACGAATATCCTAAGCTGCTACTTAGAAGAATTTCCAAACTTAGCAGAGTTTAAAAGCTAGAAATATCAGTGTGCAACTACGATTTTCATCAATTGCTAATTTAAAACATAGCATCAAAATTGAATCCATGTGCTAAAAATTTTGGGGGTTTAGCCATTGCTTACTAATGGATCAAGTGAGCAGCAAAAGAACCAGTCCGCATTTTTTTTCTTCTGCTTTTCCCAACCAAAACCCCTCTCTAGCCCTTTTTTTTTTTCTTTCCCAAGCAAGCCGCACCTCCCTCTTTTCTTTCCCAAGCCAGCACAAGCTCCCATTCTCAGCCGCATCCTGTTTTCCTTCCTCCCCAAAACCGAACAGCCCCTCCCCTCATTCTCATTTCTTCCCCAACCAAAGCCAGCACAAGCAGCACCTCCGGCCTCCTCCCTAAGCGCCTCCTGCAGCAGCACTCCTCCCTAGTGGCGCCTCCATCTCCCTCCAGCAAATCCCAAGCAGCCTACTCCCTTCCTTCTTCCTTTGTTCCCCTTAGAGCTCTTAAGGTGAGACCTCTCCCCTAGGGTTTGATTTGTGTTTTCTGGTTTTGGGGCTGCAATGGTAGATTTGTGGGCTTAGGTGAGTAAGGATTTGGGTTTTGGTTGGGGAACAACCATTCTAGGGTTTGAGGCAAGTTTCAGATTTTCGAGCAGGTTTTGTAGATCCTGTTCTTGGCTGATTCAAGATAGTTGCGAGCATTTCCTGATAGGTTGGCTGTAGAGAAATCAAATTATCTTTCATTTCCAATTGGAATCACCTCATTTAGTTAATCCATCTGAAAGTAATGTCTATTTTAGTGCATGCTGCTCTGAAAGTGCTGATATTGTGTAGCTGAAACTTGTGGTGCGAATTAAAAATTGTTAGAGGCTGAATTAGAAATTAATTTTGCTTGTGAAGTTGTGGAAAATTTCGTGTAGATTGTAAAAATGTCATCCTTTACTCAATTCCATTAAGTATAGCAATTTATATGTTAAATTTTGTGCATGCTGTCTGAAACTTTGAAAATTCTAAACACTGAAACTGTTCTCTGTTCCTGGCCAAACTGGAAATTCTCTGAGCAGAATCTGGGTGATTGGCCAAAGCTAAGTGGTAGATTTATGTCTTGTGGTTGTCTAGGATCTGAGTTTGTTCAATTTGATCAAGTGGATCAAAAGTTATGGCCATTTGTATCAATGCTGCTCTGAAATCAGTTTGTGCTGAAAATTTCAGACTTTGGGGCTGAAATTCAGAGTTTAATTGCAAACTTTAAATTTGTATTCTGAATGTTATGATGCATGGTAAAGTTAGATCACCCTCTTGTAGTCTTTTAGAGTCCAAGAAATCAATTTTTAGATTAAGCATTCAAAAGCTATGCCTGTTTAGGGATATATGCTTGTTGTTTTCAGATTTTGGCTATAGAGTAGAAGTGGAGTTTAACAATTTTATTTTCATTCTTTAATTGAGTTGAATATCGCACTTTTGGAAACTGCCATAGTGAGGCATCTAGCATTTCATTTCATATGCATTGCATGCATCTCTTTTTCATGCATTGATATCGTGTAGAGAGCGAGCCGGAGGTTGACGCCTGGCGGTGACCGGGGGTTCTGGGAGAGCCGTTTATTCTTGAAAATCCAGCGAAGCTCAAGGCAAGCACCTAAGCATTTTCAACCTTATATATAATTGTATTTTTTTGAATAAACTGCTTATTGGATGATTCGTCTTGCATTAGGAATTGAAATGTGGGATAGGGCTAGATCCTAATTGCTGCACATACACTCGTTGATAATTGTCGAACACCTCCCTTGGAGCCAGTATATGGGTAATTATATTGTGTCCGCGCTTAGTATGCTTAGAGGTCGGGTATGGGCCAAGTGGTGGACGGCTCCATCCCTTGAGATTTATTACTTCACACTATTGGGTTCAATGGATATGGTTATATTCTGAAAGGTAAAATTTGAGACCGGGCGAGAGGGTTGGATCATTTGGGTGTGGAGACTCAAATGTTGTAGTCTCGTATGTGTTGGTTAAGGACCGATCCGCTGTTTGCCATGTTGATTGAGCACCCCTTGTTGATCGCATGCCCGATATAATGAGTGCGGTAAGCCACCCTTTCATGGCATACTACTCGATGGGTCATGCCCTCATGCGATTGGGCGTGGTTGAGGCGAGGCCTAGGTCTACTCTTGAGGGCTAGCGAGGCTTGAGCCACTCGAGTAGGTTGCTAGGTGCTCGAGCCGCATGAGGATGGTTCAACAGTAGATATGGATGGGAGGAGGGTTGACATGAGGTTCCTTGTGGCACATGTCGTGCGATTGATGATCCCCTGCAGGGTGAATAAGCGATTCGAATTACCGCGCTCTCGGATATGAGCACGCTTGTATCATCCGACATTTCAACGTAGTAACAAATTAAACTTGAAACTAGTTGGTATATTTGATGTTGATGCTTGTTTCATGTTATTATTTACTCTCTTTAATGCTTAAATTCAGATTTCACTCTAGTAGTAGGTGCTGTCCATAAATGCTATAAAACTTGTAAATTGAGTAGTTGAATGTGATTATGCAACAAAGTTAAGCTTTTATGCACTTTTACCTTAAGCTTATTCCTTGCTACATCCAAATGCATATCCTTTCGAGTCGGTCATATATGGACCACGGGTACCTTCATACTCATGCTACGCTTTGTGGTTTTGGTGAGGACATGACGGGTGTGAGTCTGCCGTTTTGCTTCTCGGTGGTTTGGCGGGACACGAATGAGGCTAAGCCCGGCGTTACAAGCGCTTCGGAAGTGTTCGAGGCAGGACACTTCGGAGATGTCTTACTTTTGGTTTAATGTGGTGGTTGTGTGTCCATTTTGTTGTATAGTTAGTCTTTAAAATTATGTTATGGCTTGTTTAAATACTTGGCTATTTACGTTGTTGAACCTTGTTGTATTATCATGCTCAACTCATGTCTAGTTGTTACTTCTACCCATGCTAATCCTTATGTCATGTTTGTTGTTGTTGTGCTATACTTGGTTAATTATGTGTTTCTTATACTGCTTTGAGTGGATGTCCGTACTTCTAGGCGTCATGCCAAAATTCGAACTTTTATCTTCTTTGTCTAGTCTTGTTTATATGCTTCTAGTATGCTAGATGTGTTGTTTTAGTTGTGTGGTTATGCGGTTTGTCTTTGTGCTTGAGTTGGTGTTTTTGTTGTGCTTCGCGTTGCGTGTCTGGTAGTAAAGTTTTGGGTTCGTTTCCCTTTATGTGAATTGGTTTGATATGGCAATGGAAACGGTATCTGGCGATCTGGCGAGTTTCGGGTTGCATACCGGGGAATCGGGATTGTTGTCGAGTTATTGAATGGAATCGTTGTTGTCCTAATTGGGCTTGGGTGTTGTACTGTGAGCACCATCGGTGATCCGTTGCTAACCTCCAAATCTGATAAGGGTGACCGAACATTCAAATAACCGAGGGGAGTCTGCGGCTCCTCCTGACCGAGCGGCGCCAGTCTTTGAGTCGAGGAGAGGCGGTTGGGGAAAAACTTAGGAGTTTCTTTTCCTTTTTCTTTGGCTCTAGGGTTCCCTCACTCTTTTCTTTTTATACCCAGCCAAAGGTGCCACTAATCAATAGGGCTAGGGCAAAAGAAATGAAGCCCCTCCAACAAAAACCAAAGTCCAACTTTAAACCATTAGCGCGAACTAATTAACTTCAATTCTTGGCACGAAATGACAATTGACAAGAAAAACAAGCTTGCCGCCAAACTATACGGCTCGGAAGAAACACCCCTTTTTTCGAAAAAGCTTATGGAAGAAATCCAAAACTTTTAATAAAATCTGGAAATTTCGCGACAACACAACTTATCTCCCACCGGAACAAATCCGAAAATTAAGAAAACGAAAACAACACTGGCCAAAACCCTAGCCAAAGCTTGCAGTATTACATTGAGATTTGATTGCAGTTTCCGATGCTACCGGCCATGATAAAGCGGTTCTACTGGCCTGGGGGCGATAGCATAGGGTCTGCTGAGTGTTAATGATATAATTAAGAATTTTGTGATGATTATTGTATATATTTTTTGGACATTACTATGTGATGTGTTTTCCTTGTCTTTGATGGTTGCAGGATGACTGTGCTAGGTCATGGTAAGGCGGAGAAAGACCGAGACTAGGCGAGGAGCGTCCGAGATCCAAATGATCGGGGATCACCGGAAGATGATCAGAGACAAAGTCTTGGCAAGCTAAGAAGACAAGGAAAGGATATAACGCTAGCTAGATGCTGTGTGGATCAATGAGGACCGTCGAATCGCGGTCTAGTTGATAGGTTAGTGGGTCTAGGTAGTATGCTTTGAAAACCGTGCAAGAAAACCCTTTATATTAGTGGGTTTTGGGTTAGCTCTTGCATGTCTGGTTGAGTAGGTTAATCCTAGCCATTGAAGAGTGCTCTAGGGTTGTGGGGCTCATCCAAGGGTGGTAGGTGGCCCAAGAGTAGTATAAATAGGGGTGAAGCGGTATCCTTCTTCCCTTGAAGGTTGTAGAGATTTTTGTGCTCCTTTGAGCTTTGCCTACTTTGTTGTGAGACTTTGTAAACCTCCCATTCCTGAAATGCAAATCATTTTCATTCATATTTGAATTTACATTACGTATTTACTTTATGTCTTAAATTCAACTTTTAAATTCTCATAATTTACTTTCTCACAATTTAAATTTGCCTCCCCTACTTCTAAATGCTGCTGATCTAGGATGTCTTGAGGGTGCTCATATAGTTTTACATCTCTCTCTTGCACCCTTGGATAGACTAGAGATCAAGTTTTCAATCAAGTTGCAAATCTGTCTAGAACTTGTTCTTCGTGCAGTAGTCAGTTCTTGATTTTTATAAAAATATAGAAAAATCATTTTTGAGTGATTTGTTTTGGAGAAGGTGCGTGACTTATATATCCATCTATGGAAGAATTAGGGAGTCCACTGGTTACACCATTTGGGTGCCATGAGGTGAATACAGAGCCCCAAACTTTCTGCTCGAAGTTCCTGACAGTCTATTGTGTTTGATTTTTCCTGATTTTTCTACATGGTGTTTTGAGATGGTATTTGGTGGAGTGCTTCATAACTCATTTTGTTGTAAGGGTTTGCTGCAATTATGGTCTAATTGATTCAGAATAGATCTACTTTTGTCATCTACTTAGTCTAATTAGTATCAGTATGTCTTGGTCCTACTTTCTCTGACTTGTTTCTTTAAAAGGTCACGATGTGATTTATTTTGATATGGTTATGGATATGTATCTAGTTGTGAAATTTGTGGGTTTCTATATAATGTTACTGTTGCTGCCAGAGATTTTGCTTCTATATGAGTTGAAATGTCAAATTAGTAATTGCTTTGTAGGTCTTTATTACTGCTGGTGGTAGTGGAGAGAGGGAGGGAGGGGATTGGGTGAAGGTGTGCAGGGGATTAGGAGAGAGTCAGAGGTACGAAGGGGATAAGAGAGGGAGGGGACAAGACCGACTACCGAGGATGCAGTTTTGTTGTTTCTTTCTTTAATGTCGTGAATCTTAGTGGTGAGAGGTATCACTTCAATACATTGAGTAGAAAATGCTATGTTCAGTTGAAGCATGTATAGCGTATTATTGAACCCACTACAGGAATCTATACTATTTTCATCGGCCCAAAATATTTTCGTCGGCCAAAAATAGGCCGACGTAAATAACTGAGTAATTTCGTCGGTTAGGTTGGAATTGACAAAATTAAATTTATTTTCATCGGTATCCTTGACAAGGCCAACAAAAATAATTGAGTCATCGCACTTGGGGAATTTGAAAATTTTTTGGACTAGTTTCGTCAATCAAGACGGACGAAAATATGACACGTGGCATGACGCAGTTATTTTTGTCGGCCTATGTTGACGACAATAGGACACTTGGCTGACAAAAATAACAGATGTAGCCGATGAACATGCTTCCGATCCTCAAAAGGCCCAGCTGGCCCGCGCCTCTACCCCGATCGATCAAAATCCCATGCATCTCCGCCTCCACGCCATGCCACTGCCTATTCCCGTGCCGTTGCCATTGCCACCCGTCCCCACGCTGCACCACGCAACAGTTGCACCGCCTCATGCTGCCGAGTCGCGCTGCCGCCAGCAAGTTTCTGTGTAAGTGATCTGTAAGCACAAACAACATTGCAAGCACCTATTTATTCTCTATTGTTCAAACAAAATTTGACTCGCCATTTAGTTTGATGCTCAATCAACTCCAACAACTAACCTTCTACTAGGCGTCAAACCCTCATTGTATCTATTGGTATTAATGGGTAAACACTGAATGTCCCTTCATGCTAGAACGTTTGGTTTTAGCTTAATGGATTGTGTCATGCAAAAGCTATGAGTGTCAATGCTCTATAGTAAATTTAAATTGATATTCTGTAGTTTTGATAACGTGAGAAAATTGTCAAATTGTTTTGAATTTGTGCTCATATGAGTTTGTTTATGGATTGGTTTCCCTGTGTTATCTTATGATAAAAAAAGTCTAGAGTAACTTGTAGGATCATATGTTCTGATTCAACACACACAAACACAATAACCTCTCATGATCATGACTTGATTTGTATTTTGTTGGAGTTCTAGATTAGGCCTGAAAGTTATGGGTGTGAAACGCTAAGCATCACAATAAGCGTCAATTGGTTTTCTTGTTAGATCATTAGTTTCATAGTTTGGAATGGCTTGCAATGAATAACTACATTCAAATCTATTTGCAATTAGGTAGCTTACTCTTTGAAGAATTGGTTTTCTTGTCACATTTGGCATGAGCAATATGGCAACTGCACTCAACATTTGTGATTTCAAAGCATGTAACAGAAATAACTTTTGGAGACATATAGCTTTCTGTTTTGTTCCATTTGTCTGTTAATGTTGGGATGTGAACTTCTGATTCATCTCTACTTGTACCACGTACGTACTACATCAATATGAAGTTAGACGAACAAATAAAATGATAACACATATCATATTTATCTATACTTGTACCACTAGTAACACATATCTCTACTTGTACCACTAGCATATTTATCATTAATTCTCCTCTTTGTTTATCCATGCTTTCCTAATTCACTTATGTATGCTGGACCATTATCATGTCAGCAAGCCATGAAAAGTAAGGATAGGCATGCTGAAATTATGGGTGGTGGCATTAGTAACTTCTCCTTGTACAGACATGAATTATATCACTGCATTTCCAAGGTTTGATTAAGAAGTCAATAATCTTTTTATTACTAAACAAAGTACCAATGTGGAATATCGATTTAATTGTTGTATCTATGTTTGAAATTTAATTTCATCAATTGGAATATCCTCTAGTGGTTCTCTAATTGAAACTTGATGGTGCTATCATGTCGTATGGTTTTAAAGACTAGACAATATCATCTCAAAGACTAGACATTAAATTGTGAATTGTGTCGGTCCTAAATTGTCCACATTTTTGGATAGCCTGAAAATGGGAGATGACCGTGCGTGGATGTACAAATGGTTCGAGAAGTAATGAGATGCCCACAAAAGGGTGGATGGTGAATACACAAGCTGTTGTGGATCTTGTGTACTCCTCATCTCCAGGTGGCAGTTTGGCAAAGTGTCCGTGCTCTAGGTGTTGGAATTATGCTCGGCATGTCAAGTCTGATATGGAGTGCCATCTCTGCAAATATGGTTTCATATCGGATTATCATACATGGTATGAGCATGATGAGGCCCCACAAGGACATATGTCCAATCCAATCGATGCTTTCGATGACCCAGAGGATCGGATGGATTAAATGATGGACGATTTTGTTCGGCAGTTTGAGTATCAACCCGGGTCAGAGGTTAAGGAATTATTTAGTCTTCTTTTAGCTTCGGAAGAACCTTTGTGTCGGGGGCCGGGCAACCCTTGGTGGTCGGCCTGATCAACGGTCCCCTAGCTCGGAAGGCCTCGATCAAAGACTCGGATCAAGCTCGAGGCCGCTCGACCTAGGCGCTTGATATCTCGAGCTTGGGGCCCTCACGACCTGCTGTTTGGGATGAATCAAGGTCGGTGGCGTTCCCTTGGATCCCAGACACGTCATCACTTGGCAGTTACGAGAACGTGGGATCGTGGAGTAATGCAGGCACGCGCGGCGGGATCGGAACGGTTTCCACCGGCTATCAATGTGCATGAAGGCCACGATCCGAAGAATACTCCCGAACGTTGCAAGGAGAATGGGTATAAGACTGAGGCTTTGTAAACACTTAAGGGACAACCCAGCGCAGACACCCGAGCTCAAGTTTAGACTTAGCATCGTCAGGATTGAGCTGTAACCCATTCTTGTACTCACAAATAGCAGGAATCACTATCGCAAGGTGACTGGAGTAGAGCTATTACCTTCTCAGGGGCTCGAACCAGGATAATCCTCCGTCTCGTTCATTGTCTCCTAGCTCCGACCATCGACATCCTCGACCTCATTCCTCTGTTCGAGCAAAGCGCAGTTGTGGTCCCATTTCTTATTGACCCCTACCTCATCTTCTGCGGTTGGCGATCCCGATCGTCGACAGCTGGCGCCCACCTTGGGGCCCGATTGCTTTGTTCATTCACAGGAAAAACTCCGAGGTCTTAGGAGCATGGCGTTCTCCATCGACGAACACTCTTCGAGCGTGGGATCGGACGCGGAGTTCGGCTCCACATCCCTGTTTTCGCCTTCCCCACCACCGTGTGAGCAGCACGTCTTCATGGCGGACGCCTCCGGTGAGGATGCGGCAGCGGCGGATCGCGACCCACAAACTCCCGAGGATGCTCGTCGAATGGTCCACGTTGCGATCAATCAGGCCATTACCGCGCTCCGACGGGAGGACCAGGAGAGGCTCCCTCCCTCGGGGGAGCGCCTTCGCGCTATTGCCCGAATCATGGCTGATCCCGATAGGGCAAAATCGAACTCTTTGGCGGGCCTTGGCGAAGAACTTGACTGGCGCTGCAACCGAGGCCATTCCTCCATGACACGAAGTCACCGCTTCGAGGACCCCTCCCACTGAAGCGGCGACAATTCATCACGTCGTCGTAGGGCACACCCATCGGCGTCGCCAAAGCGGCGCCTTCGTCTTGGCGGCACCCTCGGGGCAAGACCCCAACAATTTGACGCGAGGTGAGCCCACGAGCTCCACGCCAGCGGCGGCAGTCACGAGGACTTTCCCGACATTCCGCCCGGCGTCGTCGCGCCGCAGAGACCAGGACCACCGCAATACCTCGGCGACTCCGTGCTCGGCATCATGGCCGATCTCGCCGAAGATCGGGTCGTCAAAGAGCGGCTCGGATTCGTACAGCGGTGGAGATCTCGCCGGCGCGATCGCTCGGCGTACACCGTCGGGCCTACGGTTGTGTGGCGTACTCGGCGACCTTCGTCGCGTCTGCTTTGGCTGCTTTCGGTTTAAACCGCTTTGATCGGCGCCGACGGAACCAAGAACCCCGACGAGTTCTGTCCATCTACTCGACCGCCATTTTGGCGGCGGAGGTAACGAAGTTGGTCATGGCCAACTATCTCCCAACCGTCTGGGCGGCGCCGCCCGAACTGGCTCTTCAACGAAGCGGTTTCTTGGTCGTGGCGCCAAATCGAGCGCCCTCGCTCCAACTTCGAGGCTATTCTGGCGGCGAGGAGGAGAAGGACTTGGATCGCGTCATCGGGGCAAGCGAGCCTCTTCGTGATTTTGTGCGGCGGTTCATCCGCAAGGAACCGATTCCAAGCATCTCGATGAAGCGGTTATCAAGGCCTTCAAGTTCGGCGTTCGCGACCGGTGCCTTACCGAAGACCTCGAGATCATGACAAGGCTCAGCGTCAACAAATTGTTTCGCATGGCGAGCAGTGCAGCGAACTTGAGACGGCGCCGTCTGCTGGAAGCGCGATTATGACCAAGGTAAGCTTGGTGCGAGCCACCTGAGGTTGGCCCGTCCGACTCAAGGGCGTCGACCAAGGCACCCGCACCAAGCGGAAGCGTGACCGCGAGACCGGCGGAGGTCACCGCGGGTCATCGTCTCGGCGGACGGCGGCGTGAGGTCCTTGAGGTCCGGATCGGACTCGGGGCCGGGACCCGACCTCGTCAAGGTCGGCCTCGATCCGCCGAACCTGAGACCAGCCCGAAAGAGGGCGGTGGCTGGACCTCGGAGGACCGACGCTTCGACCGCAGGAGCCGAAGGATGGCGAGAATGCAGCGAGGCAAAATTTTGCTGTTTACAGGCGGCCGGCCACGACTTGCGGTCTGCGAGGCTTGGCAGGAAAGCTTAAAGCCTTCTATGCGGACGTGGTGAGATGCCCGTGCTCCCGAAGGATGACGACCGGCCGAAAGGGTGAATGCGGGTCGAACACGGTGACCTCGACCTGAATTCCAGGCGGCGCTGGATTGATGTTATCTTGGCGGCTCGGCGACCTACGATCGGTAGCGAGATCAAAATTGCTTTGCTCGGACCATCTATCGAGCTACATCGGAAAACCCGTCGGCGGCATTACAAGTGGGCGGGGCCACCATCACCTTTTCTCGAGAGGATGCCTTACAAGGTATGGCCGAGACTTAAAGACCGCCTTGGTTGTGACCCGACCATCGGCAACACGGTGGTCGGGCGTGTCATGGTCGGCGGGCTCTCTTAATTTGCGCGGTGGAAGCACTCGGCGGATCAGATTCCTCGGTCAAAGATCAAAAGCATTGCCATCCCCTTCTTCGGAATCGTTCCTGGGAGCTCGACTACTCCCTTTTGGCAGGTGGTCTTGCCCGTCACATTTGGCGGCTCGGACAACTTCCGCACCGGGCTGATCACCTTTGAGGTGGTCGAGGCGACCTCCGTCTAGCGCTATTCTCGGAAGGCCTGCCCTCATCAAGTTTATGGCGGCTAATCATTACGGTCATCGGTGCATGAAGCTCCCGAGGCCCCAGCGGCATCGTTACCTTCGCGGTGACCTCTGAGCACACATGGTCTGCAAGACCAAGGCCTAACACTTTCGCCGCATCTGCCCAAAGAAGGTCGAGGTGACGGAAAAGAACGCCCGGCGGCGGCGATCCAACCAATGGGCAACAAAGGCCGTCTTTGCTCGAGGAAGGCGACACGACCGTGTGTGTCCATGTCTCGGCGAGCTAAGTCCCAAATAGGAACTCGAGCTCGTCACCTTCCTTGGCGCCAACAAAGGTATATTAAGCAGGAGCTGCGCAGATATGCTGGCGTTCCAAGGAGGTGATCGAGCACAAGTTCTGGTCGAGCCGATTCTAGACACATGCGTCGAGCTTCGTCGCTTCTCCCGAGAGAAGGTTGCGGTCATCAAGGAAAACCTTGATAAGCTCTGAAGGCGGCTTCATCCGCGAGATCGACTACTCAGTGGTCGCCAACCCGGTCATCGTCGCGAAGAAAGGTGGCAAGTGGAGAATGTCGTCGACCATACGGGTTGAACTCGGCCTACGAAGGACAATTTTCCCCTTCCGCGCATCGACCAGATCGTCGACTCCACCGCCAATGCCAGGATGCTAAGCTTCTTAGATGCCTACTCAGGCTACCACCAGATCAAGCTGGCGGTCGACGGCGAAACAAGATCGCCTTCATCACCCGTTCGGCACTTATTGCTACGACCATGTCGTTTGGTCTGCGCAATGCGGGGGCAACATTCCAGCGTTTGATGACTAAGACCCGAGCGCGATTGGGCGAAACCTCGAGGTCTCGTAGATGACATCATCGTCAAAAGCCCCTCCGGGGCGACCACGTCCGTGACCTTGAGGAAACATTTGCAAACTGAACACATACAAAATCAAGCTCAACCCCGAGAAGTGTGTGTTTGGCGGCATCGAGGAAGGTCCTTGGATACATGATCGGGGCTCGGGGTTGGTCCAAACCGGAGAAGATCGAAGCCATCAAGAAGATGGAGCCCAGACCTTGATCAAGCAAGTACAAAGCCTCACCGGTCGCATGGCCCCTCGATGGAATTCATTTGAGGCTCGTGGCGAGGTCTCCCATTCTTTAAGACCTGCGCAAGCACGAGGGCTTTGAATGGACTCTAGAGGCACAACGATCTTCGGCGAGTGAAGGTATATCTGTCATCCCCGCCCCTCCTTACAACTCCGCAGCTTGGCGAGAGGTTGCTGCTCTATCTTGCAGCCACCACCCAAGCTGTGAGTGCGGTCCTAATTGCGAGCAGGGAGCATGACATCAATTTACTATGTCAGCGAGGTCTTACATGGCCCAAAGGAGCGTTATCTGCAAGTGCAGAAACTACTGTATGCTCTTCTCATGGCCTCGCGCAAGTTTCGACACTACTTCGGGCGCATTCGTGGTGCGTCGAGCAACTTCCCGCTTCGGTGACATCTGCGGAATCGAAAGCGGACGGATAGCTAAATGGGCTATGGGCTGGCGGCGTTTGACATCCGGTCGTGGCCCGAACAGCTATCAAGTCACAGGTGCTCGCTGACTCCGTGGTCGAACAGACGTCGCAGTCCGCAAGATGGAGAAATGGTTCCAGAACTTGGAGCTTAGGCATGTCCCTAGGAAGGACAACTCCAGTGCCAACTTTCTCTCCAAACTCGGCTCTTCCGATGAAGAGATACCCCCCGACGTCATCCTCGAGGCGGCTGGCGGCTCCGTCTATCTCCGATCGAAGTCGTGCTTCTTTGTGGTGTAGGTATTCCGCATAAATTTGAGCCCATACAGTTTCTGCGCAGGCGACTGCCGCCCGACCCCCGCTTGAAGCGAGATTAAGCGTCGAGCAAGCTTGTATAAGCTCGTGGATGGCAAGCTCTGAGCGGAATGTCTCGGCATCGACTCGGTGCATCTCCACGGAGGAGGTAAGTACCTACTCAACGACATCCACTCGGTCTCGTAGGGCGCACTCTTCAGACAGGGCGATGGTCGGCAAGGCCTTCCGTGCAGGATATTCTTGGCAGCGGCATTACGGGATGCTTTCGGGATATTGTCCGGACTGCCGAGCATGTCGGTTTCACGCCCGAAGGTGCACCGGCCGACCTCGTCCTTCAAACCATTCGCTTGCTCGCCCTTCTCGACACGAGGGCTCGATATCCTCGGCCCTTTTCCTAGGAAACGGGGAGAAAGTTCTGTTCGTGGCCATCGACACATTCACCAAATGGATTGGTGAGCGGTCTCGACCATCCTTTGCTCGGGCATTGTTCGTTTTTCCACTTGTCCGTGGTCACGGTATGGGGTCCCATGCGAATTATCGCGACAATGGTACTCGGTTTACGATGAATTATTCCAGAATTCTGCGAGACATGGGCACCAAAGTGTGCTTAACCCGGTGGCTCATCCTCGAACAGCGGAGAGGCGGGCGAAGCGCAGCAAGACGATCGTCCAAGGCGTCAAAAGCGAAGTTCTGATGAGCTCAAGCGCTACTGGCACGACACAGGTGGGCGAACTTCTCACCGTCTTATGGTCTATTCAGTACCCTGATCGGCCGAAGCAACGGGGTCCACCCTTTCGGCTCGTGTTTGGTCTTGAAGCCGTCCGCCTCCGGAGAATGTAACGCCTGGCTCCGCCCAGTGAGTCTAGTCGACCACGTCGACTTGAGCAAAACGGTCTCTTGACCTTGCCCTCGCGGAAGAAGTAAGATACCGTGCCTTTGCTACGATCGGCGCATTACACCGCAAGCTCTTCGCAGACATGCGTCTCGGTCGGTACAACCTAGGAAGCTCCTTGTTGGGGACTTAGCCCTGAGACGGATTCAGGTATTGTCCAGCACCAACAAGTTATCCCCGCGGTGGGAGGGCCCCTATAGAGTCGTTTCAATAGATCGCACGGGGCTTACGGCTAGCGATGCCCGATGGCAGAGAGCTTTCTAGCTCGTGGAACATAGATCAACTTCACAAGTTTTATGTGTAATCTCTATACCTTTAAAGCTTCAATAAAGGATATTCTCCGATTTCTATCATTCATGTCTTTCTTTATGAGCGTCTCTGTAATTTTTCTTGAGACACGACTTTCGCATTCGCTCCTTAGTGCAGGTATCACGAGCTTCGTTCACCCCTCGTTGGTCGAGCTCAGCGTGGCGAAACTCTTCGCAATCAGCTCACCCCCGTGTCGGGTTTGAACTACAAGCTCGGCGTGACCTTGGCTATTAAGTGCGTGCATGGTGGTGGTCGTGGAGTTGGTGATTTATTCTTTGGGTTAAACTTGCTGCATTTCTTTTTTGAAGTACTCCATCTCGATTCTCTGGTCATGGTCATTTGCTCGTCTTATACTTGTGTCCAAGGTCGGCGTTGCTCGACCTTAGACCCAACGAGGGGCTGGTCAAGATGTAACATCTCTGAGCGACCTATGGATCTTGATCGCGAATAAAGCGCACATTTCAAAAAAAAAATGTTAAACCAGTTGATAACATCGAATGTTTTACAGGATCAAGGATGTTTGAGCTCTGAGTCCTCCATCTCATGTGAGCTTCTCTTCTTTCGAGCTTCGGCGACTCTGGCTGCTGCGTCGAGGCTTTGGTTTGCCGCAGAGGGCCTCGTTAGTTGCGTCAAGTGGCTCGGCGGCGTTCGTCGTTGAGTTGGAGCCAAAGCGGTCTTCGCCGCCCTTTGGCACACCAAGTTCCTCCTCGACCTGCGACTTTGGCCTCTAGCTCGGGAGACACCTTGGTTGAAGATGATAGCTCGGCAGCGATCCTCTCCAACGCCTCGACCTTGGCTTGCGCTCGGCGGCGCCCGTGGCAGCGATGGTTTGCTCCATGGCGACTTCCTTAAGTGCCACGACCTTGCGCACGCTTCGTCGGCGCGCGTGGCGAAGCGATGGTTTGCTCATGGCGACTTCCTCAAGTGCCACGACCTTGGCGGCTTCGTCGACAAGCGCTGGGCGTGGCGGCTTGTTCCTCGATGGCCTTCTCGAGGCCTCGATCTGGCGCGAAGGGTCTCGGCGCCGAGTCGGAAGAAGTTCGCTCATGGCGGCTTTCTCCAGCGGCTCGACCTTGGCGCGCTCCGCATCAAGGGCCTCGATCGCTTTGGCCGCTCGAGTGCACTCGTGCTCCTGCGCCTTCAACCCGTGCTCGCGCTCGGAGGACCTGGTCCTCTCGAGCTCGGTGGCATGGGACACCTCCAGTGCCACCATCGTGCAACGCAGATCGTGAGCTCCCGGTTGAGTCGCTCGATTTCCTGCGCGTCGGCCTCAAGGGTCGCGCAAAGTCTGGTGCGCTCGGTCTCCCTCTTTTCCACGGCGTTCAAGATCTGGCGGCACGCGTCGATATGCTCGTTGAGACCTTGAAGCCCTCGGGTCCGCAACCGCAACCGCCTTGAATACAAGAAAAGCGATTTGGTAAGAAGTTGTCAAGAACGCACAACTTAACGTATCGCAGGGCATATAAGGAAGGCTCCTACCTCACGGAGTCGGCTGTTGACGCGCGCGCTGGAGAACTCCTCGTTCAGCTCGTCAAGGCGAGCTGTGTTGATCTCAAAACCTTCGCCCAGGTCCCCGTGAGGTAGGCCTTCTTCAATCACCGCCGGCACACCTTGTCCGGGGCCTACGGACGACGTGCCGGCGGCAGCTCGAGATCCTTCCATATCGGCTGCCGGGTCGGACCCCAACCGGAGGTGCGACAGCGATGGCCGGGCCCGACCTCCGTGGTCAGGTTCGGCCACCTCGGTGGCGGGAGTTGTCGTAGCAGTGGCATCCGACCCAACCCCTTGGGGTGGAACATTGCATCCCGAGTGGAAGTTCATGAGCCGGGTCTTGAGTGCATCCCATTGTCGTGAGTAGCCCTCCGTGGTGCGGGGAACGCGGCCTCGCCATCAGTCACGATCTTGGTCACCGGGGCCTCGGGGCTTTGGCGACCGACCTCCAACGATCGGCGACGCCCGCGACTTGAGGGCGGACACCCATGTCTCCCTCGATCTCGGGAGGATCGACGACCGCGAGGGTACCCGTCTCGCCGGTGCTGTAATCCTCGCTGATTGCAGGCTGGGGGTCCGCCTCGTCCAGGTTATCAGGGCTTTGGTCGAACCCCCCGACCAGGGCCCAGCTCGAGGCCCCGGCAGGAGCGCGCCTTTGTCCCGAAGATCGGCGCGGAGCCAGCATGTAGGCGTCTGCCTCCTCGGACTCGGACTCGCCCTGAACAACAGGCATTGTCAGAGTGAGCAAGCTCGGGTCTCGGGCACTCGAGATCTGCGATCAAGGATAAGCACTAAGACAGAAAAACACGAAGATGGAGCAGATTGCAAAGCCAGGCTCTTACCTGGGTCGGTGGCCTCTGCCTCGACGATGGCCGACGATGGACCTGGTGCCCCGAGCTCGGAGGAGGAATCCGCTTCCTTCCTCTGGTCTGGGGAGATGAAGCTCGCGATGAGCCCGCACCACCTGGCGTGGGGCTCGGTGGTCTGGCAGCGGCCGCTGCGCTTTGTTGCTGCCAAGTAAAGAAACTTTGTTAGGCCCTAAGAAGCCAAGGGCGTGAGCTCGGGGAATTGGCTGTGATCGCCTTTACCGTGGCGCGGTCACCCCATTCGATATGAGGCCTCTTCGTCCCCTGGCGTTTAGCTCCGGCTGGGGGAAGTCTTTTCTTCCCTTTTTTGCTCTTGCCCTCGTCAGGCAAGGGGAGCAGTCTCCGCGCTGTCTTCCACAACTCTTGATGATCCTACAAGCAAGCACGGGTCAGGCAAAGACATGTGAGTGCTCGGATGAGGCTGTAGGTCGTGGAAGGCTTACCTCGGGTTTTCGTCGCAAGACGTTCTTCGGGACCGGGTTGTCAAGAGTATACTCATCGCCAGTTTCGAACATTTCTGCATCTGGCGTGACCCGGGACTCCTTGGCCTTCTACGAACAAGAGCCATCGGAGGAGGAAGAAATACGAAGTCAAGCAAAAGCCTTGGGGCTAAAAGACCTCACCAGATGAACTCTCGGGTCGAATCGTGGCGTCCCTTGATCTGGGAGAGCGGATGTAACCTCTTAGTAGGGGAGACACCCGATTCATGCAGAAAGTCATTCGCGATCGCCTCGATCGGTGAGACGGCGTGTGGCGCAAATATGGATAAGCGGCGATAAGCCTGCGTCGGCGTCGAGTCCTCGATCTCTGGGGTCTCTATCTTCTCGGTGTGGCGGCTCCCTCGTATCGCAGCCTCCGTTCTCCCCCTTTACGAGGTAGAACCAGCGCTCGACCATGGACCGAGAGAGTCGGCTAGGGATCTTAGGCAAGCCCCCTTGAGCCAGGCCGCTGCGGAAGTAGAGGCACCGACCACGGGTCCTTCCCGGGCGGAAGAGGGAGAAGGAGAAAAAAAGCGAGGCGTGGGAAGAATCCCGGGAACCCTCGCATAGATGGGAGAAGGCGGCTAGGGTGAGGGCGGAATTGGGTACCAGGTTGATCACTTCAATTTGGCAAGCTATCGAGGACATCGGCGGTCGCTCTCGGGGTCCATGACCGAAGAGGGAGTCTTTGCTCGGTCGCGACGATTTCATCATCTCGAGGATGAGGCTCGGTCTCGCCACCGGGCAACCGCCAGGTCACCTGATCCAACAGCCCCAGGGCCTCGAGCTCCTTCATCCTCGTGACCGACAAAGTGCTTTTCCCCAGCTTGGCCATGGCGAAATATCGGGTGAAGATGGAAAGGCGGTCTTCTCGGGCGAGAAGGCTTGGGAGGAGAGCGCAGGAGATTTCAAGCTAATAATCCAGAGCTCGGGGTCTTCCACGGCGCTCTTGGGATTTAACCTCCTCCGGCGCTTCAAAAGGCGCGCCTGGCATGATTAGACGGGCGCAATTAAGGCCTGGGCGGCGGACTCGAAGCGCTGCAGGTGTCCGCCGGCTGTTGGCATCCGTATCACTTCGATGAGATCAAAGGTCGCCAGGTGTCTCGCTTGGGGTTCACTTTGCGATCTCCGCCCGACCTCGATCAAGGTTCCAAGACCTTGCAAGGGTTGCCGCCAGCGACCTGTTGGGTGAGGCTCGAGGCCGTCCTTGGTACTACTTCTACGACCTTGAGCCTCGGGGCTAGTTTGCCGAGAAATTTGGGCAACCCTTGGTCGGTCAGCCTGATCAACCGGTCCCCTAGCTCGGAAGGCCTCGATCAAAGACTCGGATCAAGCTCGAGGCCGCTCGACCTAGGGCGCAGTATCTCCGAGCTTGGGGCCCTCACGACCTGCTGTTTGGGATGAATCAAGGTCGGTGGCGTTCCTTGGATCCCGAACCGTCATCACTTGGCGATTCTGAGCGTGGGATCGTGGAGTAATCTGAACCGCAGCAAGGGATCGGAACGGTTTCCACCGGCTATCAATGTGCATGAAGGCCACGATCCGAAGAATACTCCAAAACGTTGCAAGGAGAATGGGTATAAGACTGAGGCTTTGTAAACACTTAAGGGACAACCCAGCGCAGACACCCGAGCTCAAGTTTAGACTTAGCATCGTCAGGATTGAGCTGTAACCCATTCTTGTACTCACAAATAGCAGGAATCACTACCGCAAGGTGACTGGAGTAGAGCTATTACCTTCTCAGGGGCTCGAACCAGGATAATCCTCCGTCTCGTTCGTTGTCTCCTAGCTCCGACCATCGACATCCTCGACCTCATTCCTCTGTTCGAGCAAAGCGCAGTTGTGGTCCCATTTCTTATTGACCCCTACCTCATCTTCTGCGGTTGGCGATCCCGATCGTCGACACTTTGCATGAGTCCATGAGTGTTACGCAGCTTGCTGCCGTGACATGACTAATGGCTATCAGATCAAAGTACAACTTTTCTATAGGTTGTTACCATAATCTGATCGATTTCGTATTTGAAATTCTACCAAAGCTTCATAAGATGCCCAAGGACTTCTATAACTCCAAAAAACTTCTGTTCGGTCTTGGAATACCTTATCAAAAGATTGATGTGTGCATCAATAATTGTATGTTGTTCTGGAAAAAAATGCAAATGCAAATAACTGTACATCTTGCAAGAAATCTTGATATGTGGAGCTAGTGAATGAAGAGGGAATTCTGCTGCCAACAAGAGTACCAGTCAAGGTGTTACGATACTTGCCTCTCACACCAAGGCTCCAATGGTCGTACTTATCAAAGTCGACTGCTCAGCATATGAGGTGGCATAAGGAAGGCGTAGCATAAGGGTTATGTGGGTCATCCATCAGATGGAGAGGCGTGGAAGGCATTAGATAGATATGACCCAGATTTCGCTAAAGAACCTCAAAACGTGCGGATTTGGTTGGCCACTGACAGTTTCACACCTTTCAACACAAGTGCAGCCTCATACTCTTGCTGGCCTGTCTTTGAAAATCTACCTTCGAGAAGACGAGTACCTACAGGTGGACCTGCCTTGGCTTAGGAAGTGTCTTGATGCTTGGCGAGCACTCTGTGCCTTCTGGGCCTCGCCTGCCTTCGTGGAGTAGTCTAGGATGAAGAGGGGCAATCACCAGGCAGGCCCTAGGGTAACTCAGCGGTATGGCGCCGATGGACATCTTTGTCTCGCTAAGCGAATTGTATGTTTGTTATATTGTAGTTGTTAGTTTTTTAGATTATATCTTACAATTATACTCACTAACACAAATGAACATTGAATTATAGGAGGCTCAAAGTGGAGTTGCGACAAGCTCTATTGAGGCGTATCTTCGGGGCCACTACGGAGCTGATCCTACACAGCCTGATCAGCTTTGTAGTGCTATAACTTCACAAAATTTGACCAGTACAATTTTTGCAAAGTACCAACTCAATGCATTTTCAAATTTTTTCGTAAACTGCATATGTTGTAGGCTCGGTACGGAAAATTGATGGTAGAACGTCACGGGGAAGACTATGATTGGAAAAAAGAGGAGATCGACATGGTTACTTTGTACTCAAGTGGTGGTGGCAAGAAACATGGCAGATTTCCCATGTTTAACAGGATCATCGATTCTAGTGAAGCCTTAGCCGAGGTGAGGTCATCTCATTCTTCTCAGAGTAGCTTACGAAGTTCTCGTGATGCTAACCAGGAGGAAGAGATGTTGAGGCGACAGCAGGCAGCAATGAGGCAACAAGAAGAACTGTTGAGACAAGCATAGGAAAGGATGAAGAAACATGAGCAGTATATGATTGAATGGCAAATATCACAATAGAAACACATTCAAGTAAGTACACCAAGCTGTAAATACAAATCTCTACTAATATAAATTTGTAGTTGGTGGCAGCGGTCCGTTCTTCTTAGCCCCCCTTTCCGCGCCATATCTCCAATAATGGCAGGTCATTATAGCTAATTATTTTTTCCTAATTTATAGCTAGCCATATCTCTCTAAATATGGCTGATTATTAGAGCAAAATCCCTGATTATTGCTGGTAATTAATAGCCGAACAATCATTCCTTTTGTACTATATATATGCTGTACAGTTTTCACAGAATCAATCAAGGGAATTCATTCAAGATCTCCCCGTCGTCTGCTTGTGGCGAATGAACTCGATGGCGATCAATAAGTGATAGACCGGCGTACATAGCCGCAAAACCACAGAATAGCGCCGTTGTCGATAATGCTTCGCGCCGAAGGATAGCAGTCGCGCCCACGAATCCGTGACCCCGCCATTGGCGATTGAGCGTGAACAAAGCGTCGGCGCTTTAGTCTTTGCTGCCGGTGACACGGTGGGATGTCGTCGGCGGTGAGAGAGTCATTAGCATACCCTTAGAGATAAATGAGTTGATCTAGCTAAGCGTCGCGAGAAAGGAACGACGGCGGCGCAAAAGCGTGGCGGCGCCTCGGCTGGTATTTTCTAGTTCACCTTCATGGGCTCGGCGTCATGACCGGTGAAGCGATGATGGCTAAATGCGCCAAAGACATGGAGCGAGTAGGTCGACAAAAGCGAAGGTCATCTGGGAAAATGGCGAACCGTCGGCGCAGCGGACCACCGCCGAAGTGGAGAAGAGCGCGGCGCCAAGGGTGGTGGGGATCCAGAAGACGCAGAGGTGCAAAGGCTGAGTGGCAACGGTGGCCCCTTTCTCCGAGGCGACTGACCACGCGGCAACAAAGTGGGCGGCGAGGAAGGTGGACTCCACAGCGCCATGGCGTGCTTGGCAGGAGGAAGAACGCAAGCGCAAGGAAGACGGCGGACGTCGTGGCGAAGACGACGGACACCCCGAGCGTGGCCGCGTAGCGACCAGTGGTCTGGAATAGCGGTGGCTTCGACAGTAGCACCTCATGCTCGAGGGAAGCCCCCGAGTCGCCCCTGCGAAGGCGGTGGATGACGAGGACAAGCAAGGCGACGAGAAAGATGAGGTCAACGGCGCCGAGGAGCACGCGCTGCGGGCATGGCGAGAGGAAGAGGAACGCGAGCTGGTAATATAAATTGCAAAAAGGGATAAAAATGACTGATTGATTTTTGAGATAGGTAATATATATTGCTATGTACAATATATTTGGTTTTAATTCATACCGGAGAAGAAACCACAAAAACTTTTGTAATCGGGAGAAATAGATGTTTGATCTTGTAGCACAATTTTTTTTATTGCTTGACCTTTATGTTTCGTTACCAATTTTATTTTTCGTAGCAACGCACGGGCATTGATCTAGTAAATACATAGATTTGAGGTGGAGCCAACAAGACATTTAGCACATTTCATTATATGGACTCTGTAGTAGTATGATGCCCATAAACTTAAATGCATAGTGACTTAAATGCTCCTAAAGAATTAGTTAGAGAGATAAAAATGTCAAAAGTATTCAATGAGGAACACTCTTTAGATAGCTTTCTTAAACAGTAATCAAAAGACCATCTTAGACTGTTTCTATCTTTGCATACATTAGAAAAATCATGTGTACCACAAAGGAGGAGAAGAAAAATCTAAGTCACAATTTCCTTACCTGGGATATATATGAAGCTGGCAAACCTAAACTAGACCGTAGCACATCTTCCCATGATGGTAATTTCCTTACCTGGTATATATATTTCTTTGTAACCGCTTTAACATTACATTGTTCGACCTACCGTAACATATTTCACAGAAACCTAAATTTAGCGTTTCTTTCTTGATTAACTATCTGCTGCAAGCTCGGAGCAAAGCCAACCTAAGAACAATTGTTGTTATGGGTGTAAATAATTACAGGGTGCTAGTGAAGTCAATGCACAACAATCTGTTCGAGAATAGGTTGCGACACGTAGCCATCCTAAGAACAATTGTTGTTATGGGTGTAAAGAGCTCTGAAAAATGGGGTGCTAGTAAACATTGCACTGCAGTTTGTTCAGACTAGGTTGTCGCAAGAGGATGAAGGGCTTTGTCTTTGCACATCTTATGCATGCATGAACAACAAAATAATATTCAAGTTTGCTGACATCGCTCTGGCGATGCAATGAGATATTCAGCACTGTATCAAATCACCTAGTCATCTCTCTTGAATCTTTGTCTAAGTTTTCATGGATATCGCTATTTATGTCAAATCTTTCAGTTGAAGAAGCAAAAGTGAATTGAATAATGAGTTATCTGAATAGTCGATATTACTGATCATCACCATTTTTATGCTTGTTTAATCAGTACTGCCACTTTCCGAAAATCATATATGGCATTTGGATAACTTAAGGCTGAAAGAGACTCTACTGGCCCATTTGACAATGATGGTGAATAATATCTGCCTTGGAGATGAAAAGCATGGTTTCAAGCACACAATTACTCATTGGATGTGATCCTCGTATTTGAATAAAGCAGGCATGGATCAAAAAAGTAATTGTTATACAAGTGCTTGAGATTAAATCTAATTCATTTGAATCTTATTGTCAAGTTCATGCTCAATTTTTCATTTTATTTGGAATATCATGAAAGCATCTCTCTGGAAATGTGAAAACACCTGATCTCTTACAATTAATCATGAAAATAGTTAAGGCGCAGTGCAGAAGTGCATGCATATGTCTTCATAACCAAAATTTTCACTCTTATTTATTTGTGCTAAATGTCTAATATGTAATGTTTAGATATAGCCATTTACACTTAGAATTGTTTAATGTTACTAGAATTTAAAATTTGCACATGAAATTGATGTTCTTACTTTTCAGGATATTTTATCTACTCACTTGGGATCGGCTGTGTCACTTCCACCATTTCAACCTCCTCCACCTCCGGCCTTTTTCTTCCCACTTATAAATATGGTATATTTCATTCCAAATGTTTGGTTATTTACATTAATAGTGATAATTTTTTACAAACTTTTGGATACATCATATAGGGGACGCCACCGCCTCATGAAGCCGGAGGCGATATTGGTAGTAATTCAGGGTCACCATCAGTCACCGCTACAGAATACGTGTTTACTACCGGGTCCACATCAGCATCACTGCCGGATGTGGATCCGACACTACCTAAATGGCAGTGATAGTCGAGGACTATCACTGCCGGATGTACACTGGTAGTGATAATCACTATCACTGTTGGTTCATACTGTACAACCAGCAAGAATAATAATTATCACTACCGGTTATGTTTCATAACCGGCAGTGATAAGTAACTATCACTACCACATTTTCATCAATAACTGGCAGTGATAAGTAGTATCATTGCCACTTTTCCCTTGGCAACCAGCAATGATAACTCTCTGCCCTGTTTTCATCCAAAACTAGCAGTGATGGGTTTATTAAACCTTTTTATATATATATTTGTTACAATATATGTATTATGTAATGTTATAGCATATATATATTATACGAGAGATATATTACATGCGATATATGTTATGCACAATATTAACAAAACATCGCTAAAGTGTAATTAAAACATTAAAGCATCATAATATTTAATTATTACATTGTTCATTCACTTTTGAAGAATCATAATATTTAATTATTACATTGTTCATTCACAATCGTTGACATCTCACTTAAGCTACAAATACTCGTAAAACTCGCCCTTCGGGTTAATAACTTCTCGAACGATGAACCCAACTAGCTGCTCTAGAAGGGCTTCAATTTCGTTGTCGAGTAGGCTGCGGGTGCCTAGCTTCACACGCTATCATAGGAGAAATTGAAGCATTAATTAGTGTTATCGTCTTTATAAAGAAAAGTATGCGTCAACATATAATGATATACCATCTCACCGTTGTAGTCCGTACTATCAGTGACGAACGTGTGCATATGTCATTGCGTAGTATCCATATAAATTGTTCCCTTGGGGCTGTCTCAAGCACGAAAAATAAGTTATTATTCTAAACTTCTTCGTGAATGGACGATACCGCTGGCTCTTGTTGCGGTATTTTGTGTACACCCTATGGATGGTTTCGAGTAGTCATTAAAATTAATTAGGTGAATGGAATGGAAGATTACCGGAGCAATAATGCAACGACCGAGTTTACTTGTCTAGCAATTCTATTAATTCTTTGTAATAATCTGTCAGTTTCCTCATTGAGTTCAAGATAGTGATGTTGCTTTCGTCTAACATGATGACGAGGAGAATCCATTGAAAGCTGCAGAAGCCAATTAGTCAACACATAGTGTTGCGCATCAAATATGCGAGACTAGTAGACAGGGAAACACGTACTGAAAGTTGTAAGGTAAAAGTACGTAGGTCTTGCCTTGTAGCTTCAGTAGCGCCTTAAGTACGTACTCCTCAACCTCTTTTATCATTCTTGGATCTAAAATAAGTTTGCAGTTGACAAGACCCGGGTCGAGGAATCCAACCCATTCATTTAAGTCCGCTCTAAGTGTCATTGCTTCCATTCTACATATAAAAAGAAGTCAGACCCTCAGTTTAAAGGTACGTGAATGTACAGTATGAATTATACAAGAAACTTACAGAGTCCACATTCTTAATATAGACACGTCCAGGGCGTCTTGTTGGTACAACTGGTATAGTTCTATGTGTTCTAGCCATAAAATGCCATCCATGTTGTGAAAATCCATATCTTTGTTTTTGACGGGGAAAGCATCATTATTTGTCTCTTGGACATACTGCCGGTACCATTGATATAGACATTATAATTGTGTTGTCAGTATGGGCTCCTCATTTGGATCCACCAAAGCTTCTACATTAACGAATGGCCACCTTAGAGGGGGCTCCTACCCTTTAGCACCCCTTTGGTCTCCAGCAACAGCTGCTTTACCACCATCTCTTTTAGATTTCTTCCTAGAGATACGCTCGTAGTCTGATCGTTGGCTAAGTTGAGGAAATTCAGTTGCCCATCCTGTCTGTTTAATTGTCGCTAAGCCCACGAAGAAATCCCTTTTGGCAGCTTCAATTACAACCTTATTAGGTGGTGGCATCTTTTTGAAGTGATCTGTTACGTTGGCGTCTACTTCCCTTCTAGTTTCTTCTTCGTTCAGGTTATATGCTCGTTTCTTGCTAAGAGTTTGTGTTGGCTTCATAGATGAGAAACTTTTCCCCCTGACCATGTAGAATGTTGAGATTGCGATGCTCTTTGATTACTGTCTTGTGGCGCTAGAGCAGGAGAAGCACCTTTCTTGGGTGACGCCAAAGGTGGACTTTTCTTGGGTGGAGAGTCCGCCTCGTCATCATTATTATGATCATCGTCGTTGTTATCATCTGAGCCAAACTTTATGTAGCGCTTGCGCCACACAATGAATGTGCCCAAGCTTTGTCCGAGATTATTTTTCCCCTCCTCACCCGGGATCTCAACCTCAACTTTGCGGCATCTGTCAACCACGCTGTCAACTGATACTCTGGCATATCCCTGAGGAATTGGACGGTTATGCAACATCTGCCCCTCGATGCATGGCCAAGCCACTCCTTTAGCCACCTTGATGGTAATGTTCACTACGGGTAGGTGCAGACTGCAGCGTGTCAACTTTACGATTTTATCTACACGAAAACTACACGCTGAGTCCTCTTCAGGAAGGCCCATGAACGCTTGGCTACTTTTACAAGCCCTGGCGGGACTTTGGAGCTGGTGGCCGATGTCATGTGACTGACGTTCACTAAGGATGTTTGCTAGCATTTCTTGCACCCTTTGCATCTTTTCTTCAAATTCGATTTCAATTCTATGCATCTGGTCTTCTATTTCTCGTACACATTCATCCAATTGTTCTTGTTTGGATTTTTTGGTCACTTATAAATTTCAGCATCCTTTGGGAATGCTGCTTTCTAGGGCACCAAGCCGAACCCTTTGGTGCGACCAGGGTGCTCTTTATTACCCAAGGCGTGTGTTAGCTCGTCGTTCTCCCTTTTTGGCTGCAAGGAGCCCTGAGTAGTATGGAAGTGGGCATCTACGATCTTCTTTGAGATTTCCTTGTCTTTCTCGCTTCTGAAGCTTAAGCTACCATCATTCGATAGAATAGCTCCCCTCGCAAGCAGCCAATACTTTGATCTTAGGGCCATCTCGGACATCACAGTAATAACTCCACTATGAGTTAGCTCTTCTTCCTGTGCATCCCACTTGGGTACTTTCCTCACGTAGCCACTGGTGCCTAGCACATGGGGGTAAATGTTCTTGTCCGAATTTGCCTTGTTCTGTTGGCTAATAGCTTGGGCATCATTGGAATTCTTATACTGCACGAATTCATCCCAAAATTTCTCTAACCTCGGGTATCTATTAAAATCTGGCGTTTGATCGTTCTTGACATACTCCTTATTCAGCTTTGTCTTCCAATTCTTCCGTGCGGATCTCATGACTGTTACTGCATGTTTCTTGGCAAGCTCCAACTGATCTTTAGGAAACTGGAACTTGGCTGTCAACTCTGTCCACAATGTTTCCTTGAAGTCATCGAGAACATACGACGGGCAATCGTCACGGCGTGTCCATAATTTGTAGATGATGGGCACATTATCTCTAGCCAAGACCCTGCATGCTGTCCGATATGGTCCAAGCAATGATGCAGGTATAGCTGGTTCCCCGACTACATTAATCTCCATGATCACCTTTCATTCACCTGTGCACATCTTAATGGGACCTCGGCCAAGATGTTGCCTTCATTCACCGGATGTCTGACCCTGCATTTTAACCATTTCATTAGTCGTTTGGCCCTGCTAGAGAATTACCCCATTTATGTGAAGAATTTCATCTGGAAACACATCCTACTAAAGAATTATCTCGTGTACATTTGTTGCCTCGGGTTTCTCTAGGTTGAGGAACCTTGTCGGGTTTTGCTCCGGGCTTTGGTTCAAGAGCTCAATGCCATCCGGCACTTGTCCCTAGTTAGAGGCCATGTACAGCAAGTTTATCTGGAATTTTAAATTAACAAGGTCATGAGATGAATCTTTGCATAACTTGAATGACCATTTTGTCGTGCGTTTAGAGTTGCTAATATCAACGTTTTCCATATATAATGCGTAATCACCATTTTGTCATGCGTTAGAGTTGCTAATATCAATGTTTTGCATATATAGAGTGTAATCGCCTGACTATACAAAGGTAATCGTAGAACATGCATGTACGAAACGATAAATAATGCAAGGCAAACATGAAATATAAATCATAAACATCGAAGGCACCACTATACATCAAATGCACCATTATACATCCATGGCACCATTAAACATACATACATACATACAAATTAATTACATACATACACCAATAAACGTAAGAACACATACATACATACATACATACATACATACATACATACATACATACATACATACATACATACATACATACATACATACAGTGCTACTCAAACAAAACTAAAGTTTCATGGATCTGTTTCTCTAATGCCTACATATGTGAGAATGATCTACACTCCACATATGGTAGCCATCTCCCCCCACCTAAACACCACCAGTTTTGCAAGACATCATATGAATTGCACACAAGAGGTAGACATAGTAACAAATACATAAATCTCCAGAACTATTTTTTATTGTCTTGTTCTTGCAAAAATCTCACAAAATTAAACATGTAATCCCAATTCAAGATTACAGACATAATTTAGCAAGTGATACTGGCAGCAAATTTCAATATGACTTTTTACCCTTTTTGCCATACATGAATACCGACTATATTTGTTTGTTTCCTAGAGTATAGTCTTTTTTGTTATATGAGAAACACGTATTGATTTAGATATACATGAAAGGAACGTGCCTTGAGGAATTTGGAATATTCATTACGATCTGGAGCATAACATGTAGCTTTTTGAGCTCCTCCTTGCAACCCGGCTACAAAGCTAGTTCCTTCCTTAACGTGAAAGATGGCAACATTACGACAAACAGCAATACAAGGACAACCTAATCGATGATTCCAAATCTGCTGAAATTACAAACAGCAAAACAGGCAAGACACAATCTGCTCCACCAACTATAGCTAGGGCAATCCATGAAAATCGCGTTAAAACACAAAAAGAAAGTAATAGCAACCTCAAGTGGGGCTGTTTTAGAGAGGGGGAGGTGTCACATGGAGACGCCATAGGGAGACAAGGGGGCAATTTGGTACAGTTAGAATTCGATCACGAGGAGGGCGGCGTGGGGATGCAGAGTGGTCGCAGCGGCTAGGGCGGCACAGACGACGCATGACATGAATTACAAACGGGATGCAAAATGGCTAAGTGCGGGAAAGAGGATGTTTATATAGGGAAGATACTGCCGGTTCGACCAAATAACCCAACACTGATTTATTATCTCTACCGGTTTATTTTAGAACCAGCAGTAATGTAAGACTATTAGTGTCGGGTTATTTATGAACCGACAGTAATATAACAACATCAGTGTGGTTGAAATATAACCCAGTAGTGATGTTGCACTATCAGTGTCGGTTGAGACACGACCCAACACTGACGTGTCACATTAGTGCCGCTTGTCTTATGTCAACCGGCATTGATGTCTCACTATCAGTGCCAGGTGGGGTACGATGCAGCACTGATGTGTTATATTACTACCGCTTATTGTATATCAACTAGCACTGATGTTCACCATCTGTGCCGTGTAACCAAGGAACCGGCAGTGATAGTCCCTACCCCCGTGCATGCCAAGTGCTGGTGTGGCAGAAATTGCTGCCGCGGCAAGGATTGGGTAGCAGCTCAGGCACACATGCGAAGGCGAGGAAGAGGGGCCCACATGGCAGAGGGAGGAGGGTAAAAGAAAAAGAGTTTTGTAAAATTCTGACATGCTGACTAATTGACTATTGATTTCTCTGTTATTGATTTTCTACAGGTATCAAACAATATAATCAATACTCTATACATTACAAATTGAAGCATGTCCTTCATACAAAATGTTTATATTACAAATTGAAGCTTGACCTTCATACAAAATAAAGCATATCCTTAATTATACAACTAAGTTACGATCCGACCTTTGTTATAATCGCGGCGTATGTATATAGCTTCCTCTATATCTTCCATGAGACCTAGATCGATGTTCTCAACGAAAGGAGGAAGCTTATCAAATTCTTTTTAATTGAAGAACCACATGGCGTTCCTTGTTAGCCGGATCCCTTATAAAGAAAATTTGTGTAACGGCATTAGCAAGTACCAATGGTTCTTCTCTATATTCGACATGTTTGAAGTCCACGGTAGTGATATCGTACTTGTCGATGTTCACACCCCTAGGTAGCTTGACCCACTGACAATGAAAGAGGGGGACCTTCAAAGGCCCATAGTCAAGCTCCCAAATCTCTTCTATAAATCCGTAGTATGTCTACATATTGCTATTGCTATCATAGTCATCTATACAGACCCCGTTGTTCTGGTTGGTGCTCTTGTTATCTTGTGCTCTCGTATAAAATGTATATCCATTGATATCGTACCCTTGAAATGTCAAAATTGTATATGACGGTCCCTTAGCCAATGCTCTCAATTAAGCACACTCTATCTTCGTATGCATCATGTGTATAAGCAACCAATCTCCAAAGTTATTTCTGTGCTCTCTCGCGATCCAAACCTCAGACTTAAATGGGTTTTTTTTCTTTGTAGCATGTTCTTGTGCATATTGACATACAGGCCCGCTACAACTGATTGGTGTAGAACTGTAAAATGTTCTTGCGTGAATGAAGCATGATCGCTACAACGGATCGATTTCTGACCTAGTGTCCCTTTCCCTTGTAGCCTCCCCTCGTGGAGAGATACGGGCACACCAATCGGTTTGAGATTCATGTAATCGATGCAGAACTCGATGATCTCCTCGGTTCCCCAACCTTCGGCAATGCACCCTTCCGGTCGATGTCAATTACAAACATATTTCTTCACAACCTCCATGAACATCTCAAAAAGGTACTTTTGATGTAGAAATATAGGGCCAAGAAACTGTATCTCTTTCACAATATGAACAATGAGATGGACTATAAGGGAAGCACATCTCAAGCCGGCATAGAGTGTGTATCACGTCTTGCTGCAGCTTATCCAGTTTCAACGGATCGATGACCTTCTGTGAAATCGCGTTAAAAAATGAACACAACTTTATAATTGGGTCTCGCACTTTCTCTGGCAGAACACCCCTAATTGCAACAAGAAACATTTGTGTCATCATCACGTGGCAATCATGAGACTTCATGCCAATTAATTTCAAGTCTTTCATTGAGACAGAACTTTGACTCCGTGCAAGCACTCACACACGCTAATTTTCACATTCTTACTAAGAGTGTAGCAAGCTGCGGGAAGGTACTTTTTGCCTTTACTCAGGTCTTCGTGATGCAATTCCTTCCTGAGTTTCATATCTTTCAGGTCCATCCGTGCGTTGAGTGTATCTTTTGTTTTGCCAGGTATATCTAGTAAAATATCAAGCAAGCTATCACACACGTTCTTCTTTATATGCATGACATCGATCGCATGTCAAATATCTAGGTGCTGCCAATAAGGTAGGTCCATAAATAATGATCTCTTTTTCCACAAAAGAGCTGTATCACCGGAAATTGGACTGATGTACTTCCAGCTCCCTTTCCATGGATAATTTTAATATCCTTTATGGCCACCAATATCTCTTTGCTGTTGCGATGTTGTGGAGTTGAAGCAGTCTTCTTTGTACCGTCAAAAGCTCTCTTGTTGTTGCGATACGGGTTGTCCTTGCGAAGGAACCTACGATGCCGCATTTAACTCATTTTTCGGTAGTATTTCAACCACTGGCTACCTATATCACCCATGCAATGGACGCATCCATTGAATTCTTTTATAATCTGGCCCAAAAGATTACCAAAAGCAAGGTAATCATTAATGGTTACTGTTGACACCAAAAACGTGAAGAGGGTTTTGGCCTACACCTACACGGACGACGCCGAAGTTCAAGTTTTGTCTTGGCGTGCCAATCGATTTGACCCTGCAATCGATAAGGAAGAGCTGTGAAATTCAATCAAGCCGATCCTAGGGCGAATCGGCTAAAAATCAAGAATCAGCTAGGAAGCCGATTAGAAAGGTAACTAGACTAGTCGATTAAGACTAATCTGAGGGTAAGAGGCAGATTAATTCTGAAAAGGCGATGCGCAACAAGACAGAATAATCAGACCTGGAGAAAAATCGAAGACGATCAACAATCGGCGATTCGCAACTTTATTGATCGATGTCGACTTACAGAGGAAAGATTACAATGCTGAAAGACTAAAAGCTACGAACAAAAAACTTGTAGATGTGAATTTTATTGTGTGTCCTCTTTAAAAGCAGCCTAAGCGCGTCTTATATACCCTTGCCACCGATCAGAAGTCTTGATCAATCGCCAATGTAATCCGAATCGGCTTTGTAGTTTCCTATTTGGACTCTGTTTCCAAATATCATCCGTATATTTATCCAAATCTTTTAAGGCGCTTCGTGTTGTATCCAAACTCACGCCTTTCTGCCGATTCTCATCGTATTTTCCAAAAACTGGTGCAAACATATGCCCCCCAATTTTGGAAGATAACTGTTATCTTTCAAAATTAATAAACTTCTTCATCCATCGGCTCCTCCTTGTTGGTTAAAAAGTGCTCCGTGTATCATTGTTTTAATTGTCTTGTCAAAATCTCAATGCGGTTTAATGGCAGGTGTCGCCTCGAATTCATTTCCCGCCACTTTTACTTTTCATCGTGCTATATATATGCGGGACCCTCACGGTCATTTTCACGCTTTCCAGCTTTCGCATCTTTTGCAATCGGCTTCCATCCTTCAATCGTCTTCTTCATTCTTGCGTTCAAGCTCAGACGAACCATCAATCGGCTGAATGGATCCTTCTCAGGTACTGATCCCGATCCCTGAAAGCGAAGATCAATACTACCTAGGGCCGGTAGGAAATTCAACTGCCGATTCAGTTATTAACGAAGAAATTCCTAGACTCCCATTATCGGCCAAAGGCTATAACATAACTGAATGGGGAAAAAGCTTTAGAGCTTGGCGATGGTAAACAAAAATTTGGAAACTGGTTCATCCGAGTATCAGCCCAAAAGAGGTCTGAATGGGAAAACATGGGCATAGCTGAGTGTCTTCCACTAAGTCTTGCAAACCCTGAAGCCAACGAGCCCTTGGTGGCCACGGCTTGTTATTTTTGGTCGGACACTCTTAATGCTTTTCTTTTAGGATGGCCCCATCATTAACCCTCTTAGATATAGCCGAGCTTCTTGCCTTAGGCCAGACGGAGACCAGATGTCAGCTTTTAGCGGCAAGCCAAGATATAAACTGATTCGATCAAAAGGTGAAGGATGGTCCAAGTATATTCTACATAATAACAAGGTTAAGGGCTAGTATCGGATGAGGAGCATGTTGCCTTTCTGAACCTGTGGCTGGACCGGTTTCTTTTCTGTGCAGCTTCCCTTGGGCCGACGCAGGTCTATCAATATGTGGCAGAGCAACTGGTTAAAGGCCGTCGGCTCGTGCTTGGCAAGATGCTTCTGGGAGCTGTATATCAGATGATGCATATTATCAGAAGTCAGCTTTTCTCGGGCTTCGCTCAATTTGTCGTGAGCAACATCGGGGGCCCTTTATGGTTCGTTCAACTATGGCTTTACGATATTTTAGCGATCACTAATTCGGAGCTGTCGGAAGGTTCACTTTTCCTCGTGAAGACTACCCTGAAGGCACCACTCCCCAATATAGAGCCAGCCGATCGCACGGAGAGAGACTTGTGATGTGTACCAGCGGTGATGTCAAAGTCACTCCGGCTGATTTCAAGAAATACTTGTCGCTTTTTCTCAATTTGGATAGCACAGTTTTCAGCCAGCAAGACTTTTTCCCTTATACTAATGAAGCCGACTTCCAATGGCCTTCATTTCTTTGTTTAGATGCCGACAGTTCTTTGAGGTCAGAGTCAACCTTAGAATTGTATCGGATTTTTATTTCCCCTTGCATCCTCTTCGTCGGCTTGAACTCCCGTAATAGAACTTTTTCGCCGTCGTATGAGTTTTATCATCCTTCTGTGTATGCTCGCCAATTAGGTTTTGGCCAGGTAACACCTAGTCTTCCTCTCCTGGATCGCCTTCAGCCAAGATCCAAAGTGAAAAATACTATCCAAACCGAACTACTTCTAACACTAGCCGACGAACTTCAACTTACCCATCTACCACACTTCTTTCTGAATACGCTCCGAGCCAGTCAGTTTTTGGTTTGGTGGTTACTGATAGTAGAGGCCCTTTATTTGGACCGTTCACCGTCGGCTGTCATAGATAAATTCCTACCAGACTATCATGAAAGCGGTAGTTTCCTCGGTTGGCGACTCAAGTGAGGATAGCTCTTGATTCTCCCGATGCCGGGTTATACTAACTCGTCGGTAACTGTAGAGGTATCGGCTTGTTTCACAAGAACCTTATGCCAATTTTGATTTTGCTTGTCTTTTGATCACAAAACATTTTACTATCTACAGGACGCTGCTGCGGGAAACAAAGGCGTTGCCGACCCATCGGCTGGTAGGTCTAAAGAAAAGAGACCTCATCAGACGACGGGCTTGACCGGCTATACTTCTGGTAATCTCGGAGTGCATAGCCCGTCTCTATCGGATATTGAGAAGGAAAGAAAGCCCAATAAGTACCTCATTATAGCCGATAAATATTTCCTGCTTATATCCTCGCTTATCCCATGTTTTGTTTTCAGAAAAACCAAAGTCTACCAAGGTTCAGCGAGAAAAAAACCCAAAGCGCAAAAGAACAGAGTCTTGAGAGTTCCCCTCGTCCATCGGTTTCTATAAGTAAGATGTCTTTATGCGCTAATGAGTCTCTTACTCTTATGATACTTACTTTGCCTTGTATTTTTAATAGCGGCATCGGCTCGCTCGTGGGTGGCATCCTAGCCAACCTTCAAGGCTCATCATTTGCTAATATCAGCCTGACCTCCTAAAAGTCACCGCCTCTTCCAACTCTCCTAGCGCCAACCCAGCTCGATCCTTCATCGTCCGAGGCCGTGCCAGATGACTTGTCCGACCTTCTTGGTTTTACTTTGGATGATCTGGTTGATCCAGAGGTAATGGCAATAGACAACTATTCTGAAGACATCCGAAGGATCCTGGATGTATCTATGAAGGCATCGGCCCGGTGGTCAAGTCGACCCTAATATGCCTTGGCCGAATCGGCTATTCTTTGAGGTAACTCGGCCGAAGCTTCTATCTTGACCAGCTGCGCGGCCCATTAAATGACGCCATGGCATTGCAAAGCCGACCTTCCTCTGCGGCGATGGCGCTCTTACGGGCGTGTGCCATTTAGATGAGAAAAAGCGAGTTGACGCGCCAACGCCAGATAGCCATTGTGCTTAGGACCCAAGAAGCGATCAGCTCTGTTTGAACAAAGCGATTGCTAAAGCCAAGGCGAAAAGCAAAAGTATGATGAAACATGGCGTCTTTTCGTGGTGCCAAAGCTTCTACTCGGCTGGGCGGCCAAAAAGCGCTTGAAGAGGAGTTGGCCAAAGTGAACCAGCATTTGGCCGATGCCCTTGCTACTGCCAATGCGATGGCCCAATCTCTGAAGGACCAGAGGAACAATGTTGGCTAAGCTGTTGCAAAAGTCAAAGACCAATCGGCCAAGTTTGTTCGGTGCCTTGAAATGCCAAAGCCGACGAAGATCTCGTCTATGGTGTCACGGAGACATTGGCCAAAGGCTGCTGCTGACCTTTATCGGACTAGGCGCTAGAATCACAGGTGCAGGCTGTAATCTTTTGTGATGCAATGATGAAACAATGCCTTGTAGTCCTGCTGTATGCTTTCGTAACACTTTAGTCGGCTACTCATTCTACTTTATTTAATTGGCTGTTTAACCGATCATTTTCCTTGTACTTTTGTGTTGCTTTAATTACACACCGATCCAAACGCTAGGGTAGTATTTCTTTAGATACCTTCCATTGATCGCCTTTTGTAGCACAGTGCCTTCGAGTGTTTCGAGTATGTATGCGTTTCCACCAACTAGTCGATTTATCTTATATGGTCCTTCCCAAGTAGGTGACCACTTGCCGAATCAGTTATCTTTAGAACCGATCGGTAATATTGTTTTCCAAACCAAATCGGCTTTACTGAAGGACTTAGGCACGACTTTTTTGTTGTAGGCTCTTGCAACTTTTTCTTTATTCCTCTCAAGCCGATTTATAGTAATCAGCCTTAACTCTGCCAAGTCATCCAAATTGTACAACATCAGCTCTTTGTATTCACCGACCGATAGACTATTTTGCTTCGCCACTCGCATTGATTCGATATTTATCTCTACCGGCAACACGGCTTCGTGACCATACACCAACTGATATGGTGATAGCTTGGTTGACCCGTGAAACGCTAGCCGATAGGCCCATAAGGATTCTGACAATGTTGCATGCCAATTTCAAGGCCTTTCCTCGATCTTTCTTTTAATCAGCTTTATTAAAGATTTGTTAGACGATTCGGCTTGTCCATTAGCCTGAGCGTAGTATGGTGAGGAATTAAGCAGTTTGATACCCAGACTTTCTGCAAAGTTTTTGAACTCATTAGACATAAATACAGTTCCTTGATCGGTCGTAATTGTTTGCGGGATACCAAATCGATGAATGATGTGTTCATTAACAAAGCCGATGGCTTCCACACTGGTCACTTTCCTGAGTGGAACGGCCTCTACCCATTTTGAGAAATAATCTGTGGCCGCAAGAATAAACTTATGGCCCTTGCTTGATGCTGGGAATATTTGGCCGATTACATCTATTCCCCATCCACTGACGGCTATGGTTTGATAATGGGTGTAGAGCCGATCTTTGGTGCAAGTTGTATATTTCCAAATTTCGACAACTTTGGCACCCTTTGTAATACAAACAGTCTTCTAGCATAAATCGGCCAAAATATATCTGTCCCTTAGTATCCACTTCATTTTGTAAGCGATTGATCGTCATAAATCCCTTCAAGGACTTCACCCATAGCTACTTTTGCTTCTTCATCGCCCAAACATCTCAAGAGCAGCCCCTCTAATGTCCGATAATACAATTCCTTCCATCATGACAAATTTCAACGCCGCTTATCGAACCTTTAATGCGATTGGCACTGGATGGGTTCATTAGGTAAGCTTTTATTTACATTCTCCAATCGGCATCATCGACGCAAGATCTTGCTTTGTCGATCAAGTCAAACGCCAGATCATTTGTATTCCTTAAAGCTTTGGTGCACTGAGCCAATGTGTTGGCTTTGTCATTTCTCTCCACGGGCATATGGCGATCTGAATAGCGTGAAAGTGTTGATAACCTCAAGACAATACCTAGATATTTTGATAGTACCTCATCGTTGCATTTGTATTCTCCCTTAATTTGTTGCACCACTAGCAATGAGTCACCATATGCTTCTACATTACTTCTTGTCTACCAACCATGATCCTTTGAGCAATGCTTGTACTCGGCCTGGTTATTAGAGCATCGGCCTTTAAGCCGATATCACGAACTTCGATGTTGTATCCCCTTGGCGAAATCAACACTATACCTATTCCACTTCCTTCTCGACAAACTGACCCATCAAAATATAGTTGCCACGGGGCTATATCGACCATTCCTGCCATAGTATCATGTCCTGTTATGAAATCGGCTATCACTTGGCCCTTAATGGCTTTGGCGATTCATCTTGTATGAGATCGAATTCGGTTAGGGCATAGGCCCACTTCCCAAGTCGTCCTCTTAGAATCGGGGCAGACAACATGTATTTGACGACGTCGGTTCTACACACTACTATGCAGGTCGATGCTAATACATAGTGTCTCAATTTTGTGCAAGCAAAATATAATGATAAACATAATTTTTCTACTGGAGGGTACCTAGTCTCAGCATCCAAGAGTCGTCGGCTTAAGTAAAATACTACTCGCTCTTTACTATCAATTTCTTGTGCCAATACGGCCCCAATGGTCTCATTTTCAGCCGACACATATAGCTTAAATGGGATACCCTTCTGAGGTGCAACCAAAACCGGTGGTGATGCTAAGTATTGCTTTATATTATCAAAACCTTCTGCTGATCGGCTCCCCACATAAACTCCTGATGATCCTTCAGCTTTAGCAATGGTGTAAACGCTTGGATCCTACCAGACAGATTCGAGATGAATCGTCTTAAGTAGTTAATTTTGCCGATCAGCTTTTGCAGCTCATTCTTGCATGTCGGCGGTTTTGTATTTGCTATGGCGTTGACTCTTGTCTGGCTGACTTCAATACCTCTTTGATGAACCATGGCGAGGAAGCGGCGGTAGACACGCCAAATGCACACTTCAAGGGATTCATCTTTAGCCCATGAGCTCTTGTGTTTTGAAATACCTTTTCTAAATCGGCTAAATGCTGCCAGTCTTCCTTAGACTTGACAACCACGTCATCGATATAAATTTCAACAATATGGCCGATTAGATCATGAAATATCAAATTCATGGCGCGTTGATATGTGGCGCCTGCGTTTTTTAAGCCGAATGTCATTACTGGCCATTCATACAACCCTATCGCACCAGGGCATCTGAAGGCAGTTTTGGGGACATCGGCTTCCGCCATGAATATCTGGTTATATCCAGCGTTCCCATCAAGAAAACTGATAATCTTATTGTTTGAAGCAGCATCGATAAGCATATCGCCTATAGGCATAGGATATTCATCCTTCAGTGTGGCTTTATTCAAATCTCTGAAATCAACGCATACTCGAAGCTTAACGTTCTTTTTCATGACAGGGACGATGTTGGACACCCACTCAGCATATCGGCAAGGCCTTATAAATTTTGCCTCTAGCAACCTTTCAATTTCTTCTTTTATTACATTGTACAATTCTGGATTAAAACGTCGTGGGGGTTGTTTATATGGCCGATATCCCGGCTTAATAGGCTGCCGATGTTCAACTAACTGTCGGCTTAGTCCAGGCATGTCATAGTATTCCCAGGCAAAATAATCCCTGTATTTTCTAAGTATTTTGATCAACTTATTTTTGTATTCTAGATCCAAATTTGCACTCACAAAAGTTGGCCTTTTTCTATCACCTTCCCCTATATCGACTTCTTCAAGCATATCGGGAGAAGTGAAACATTGACCCAATTTTTCGCTTTGAAAATCTTCAATGGCTTCGCAGGAGTTTATCCCATGCCGATAGCTCTTCACCCTGTCCTATAATACTTGGATCATTTTTGACCCCATCTTCTTAGAACTTCATTTGCCCGATCAAATGTGCCTGGTTTCACGCTGATCGGCATCAAACCTGACTTCCCAACGATATGAAGTCACAATCGTCTAGAGCTTTACGATATGCACTCGCCTCTTCGATGCGGCCAATTGCATCTGAGCTAGCCATTGCAATGTGAGCCGATGTGTCGGTGATACAACTTCAACTTCATCTCCGTTCCATTGTACAAGAAGTTGGTGCATTGTAGAGGATCACGACAATTGGCATGTATCCAATCTCGTCCGAGAAGCACACTGTAATTTCCCTTTGCTTCAATTACAAAGAACGCGGTCGGCAAAGTTTTCTTCAGCCGACGGTTGGATTCTGTGACCATCACCCTTTTGCTTCGGTGGGATCACCTGTGAAGTTGTTTAGCACCATGTTAGTCTTGATCGGTCTTCATCGGTTTTCCCAACTTCTTACAAGTAGAGAGTGGCATTAAGTTCACGGTGGCCCTCCATCTACAAGCATCCTGGATATCGGCTTTCCGTTAATAAAGCCTTTTAAGTACAACGGCTTCAAGTGCCGATGAGGATCTTGTGGCTTTTCGAACACTGCATCCTGTGCGCCCAGGCACAATTGAGCGAATGTATCCTTAGCCGATTTGGTCTTGATCCTGAATTCAGCTGGCAGAGTGAATACCATATTGATATCCATGGGAGGAGTGTCATTTCGAACTATTGGCGACAGCAAATCGTCTGAGGAATCTGACTCGTTATCGGCTTGTTCTTTTCTCCTCCATTCCTTTTTAACAAGTTTTATCGGTCGCAACTCGTTGAATGTTCTATCCCTCTGTTTTTCTTCATCGGTCTCCCTTATCTCCTGCGTTCTTAGGCGTTGAAGCCTTCTGCGTTGCGATCGGCTAAGCCCCATTGGACACCATCTAGGCTTGGGCTCAATTGGTTTACGAATTTTGCCGACCAAATGTCGGGACCCGAATATGCAAATCTGGACCTTCTGTGTATACTGCACTAGTCCAGGATCACGCTAGTGCACACAGGCTCAACATTAGTGAATATCATAATCATACACAACGTAAATAAGACAAAGACATAACATATTAAATATTAGCAGTTGTATGACCTTATGGTCAACTTACTTAGCAATGCCTCACAAGGCTGAACAACAAATTGAGCTGCTGCAGCGAAATGAAGGCGTAGATAACCCTCAAGATACCACGAAGCAACCGACAAGGCTCGCACCCTAAACATTCGTCCCTTCATGGTACTCCTTCTTGACCCGATGATTTTTGTAGGCAAGGGTGAGTACACCAACACGTACTCAACAAGTTGTGCACGAGAATGCAATTCTATCATAGCTATATGCAAGGCTTATTCCAAAGGAATGGCTAAGTGGTCTTTAAGCAAGAAGCGATTTTAAAACATAAGCAATATGTAGATTGAAAAAGACATAAAACAAATAATAACAAGTAAATAGATTCCATTGTTTGCAAATCAACCCAAGTCTCAACCTAAATCAAATTCCATTATCCACATGGCATCCTGCCATCCATCCCAAGTTTTCGTTTTCAAAAGTCTAAACCCTTGACTGTAATCCCCGAGCATTGCTCAATACCGTGAGCACGGCTATCCGAATAGATTGTACACTCTGCAGAGGTTATGCACTTTACCCACATGACATGATAATCTCTTTGATGCCAAGCTATTAGCACACTTCCTTTGGTATGCCGGCAGAGAATCATGACAAAGCCTTTACAATGCATCCTCTTAACCCAAGATTACCCGCTAAGGTTTCAACTTTGAAGGGTCTGAAAACCACAACAGGGCCCCCCTCTTGCGCCATCTGGGTTCATTTAAAAGGATAAACCACTCCACCACGATAGTACTTAAGCTAAGCATTTGCAAATTAGTCAGCTAGGCTGTCCCATTCCAGACATGTGGTTGCAAGTTAGACTCGGGTCAAAGGCTCGCATAAGGTGTCCTATGGTTTGATCAAAGCAAGACATACACATACCCTTTGCCCATCGGGCCCACCCGAGCATCCCGCCTTGCCACTTGCTTCGACCCAAAATCATAACCACCCAGTTGATTACCAAGCACCACGTGCCATCAACAATTCAATATCGTTGCGTGACATCCATTGCCAACACAACTCAATTTCATCGTGTGACCACACATGACACACAAATTCAAAACATTGTTCCATATTCCATTAGTCAAGATTATTTATCGAAGATTCAAGTACATGTGATGACGTGGCATGGCTAAGCATTCTAATCCGATCTAATCATCCATGTTGATTTCATTATTAACCAACTATAGTGAACCAACCTAGGGTGACAAGTGGATCATGGCATACAACTAGCAAGGTAGGGTGTAATTCAAAGGGTACGATAGCTAATCCCAAACTTATGTTGAAATCATTTATACACATAAAATAACAAGTGATAAGGTAAATCAAAATAGCATGCAATCTAGTTTATAGGTGCAACATGATCAAAGCACAACTTGCCTTCGTTAAGATCCTGCTCTGATGCGGTAATAATTCTTGAGCTGTGAAATACCCTTACGAAGCCTCGCACAATTCAACGTCTCACGCGAATCGAGAGAAAAGCAAATAAAAACCAAAACCAAAGAGCAAACAAATTCAAAAATTCAAATAAAAGCCACCATTAGAAAGATATCAATTTTACAAATTTTTAGGAATTTGAATCACCTCAATCGGAGTTCGTATGAGGGAGAACGAGCTCTCGGAATATTTAAAATCCAGAAATTCCTGAAAATTGGGAAATCAATATTAACCCGAATTATTTTTATAAAGAAAATCGGTTTTATTGCGTGGCGTGGCGTCATCCCGATCGGATCGATCTGCGCCGACAAGCAGGTCCCAACGCTGACTCGGCGAGATGGCGCATCCGGTGGCCTTAGCGCCACGCGAGGCCACGCCCGCGCCACATAGCGACGACCCACATGGCACCACATGTCAAGATTTCATCACGCCACCTCCATGCGGCCTTTGCGGCCCTCGGTCACCGGCGGCGAGAAGCTAGCACCTCCCTAACTCACCTTGATGTCATGTCTACGATGGCGCTTCGGATTTGCGTCCAGCCATGGTTCGTCGGCGGCGAGACTTCTTCTCGGTGGCGAGGGCCTTCACGGTGATCGACTCTCGGCGATGCTCTAAGCGGAATCGGCGCGCACAAGGTGCTCCGATCAAGGGCGAAGCCAATCGATGGTCCCAAGCTTTGCGGTTGCTCAGCGGCGGCGAATCGGCGACTTCTTCCTCGTGGCTGCACCGACAAAACTTCCGATTGCGGTCGGCTGCGGCGATTCTCGGCTAAGGGCTTAGGACCTTGGTTGCGTGGTAAAGTCTTGCGGTGCTCCCTTAAATAGTACCCGCGATGGTCGGATATGGTAGGTTTTGGCGCGGTGTCCATGGCGGCTACGGCGAAGGTCGTGAGTCCTACTCAACACGGCCGAGAACGATGACCGGATGAGCGACACGTGGCGGATCGGGTGGCTAGGCTTTGCGACGCGTGCTAGGGTTTCCTATTTGGTTTTGGCGTGATGAAGGCCGTTGGATGTTGATCCAACGGTTGATATTATCCTCCCGATTGAGCCGTTCGGCCTGCACGATGAACGGGCTGGCCTAATATCATTCACGAGATATTTCGGGGTTTTCCAATAAAAACAATTCGAGAAATTAAACTAATCCTTTTAGGGTAGTAAAATACTCTAAAATTCCGAGAAAATTCTCAAAAATATTTTGAGTTATTATGGACTTAATAAAATATTTTCACCAAACTTTATTTTGCAATTGTCTTTTTATAATTATTTCTTGACAAAAGACAATATATTTTAATTCAAAAGAATTCAAATAATTCTCGAGAAAATCAATAAAATCCAGAAAAATCACAAAATTCATAGTTAGCAATAAAATAATATTAATTAATTAAAAAGCTGAAATTTTGTGATGTTACACCAAACTCTCAGTAGGCTCTTCTTTCTTGTTACGATTAAGGCGTACTAGCCTCTCCTTTACGGCTCGTCACGGTCAATAGCCCCCGACCAACCGCTCTTTTACTGGGTTGTCTTGGCCAATCCTTTATGGGTAATGCTCCATGGGCATGATCTTGAAGATAGTAACGCCATACCCTTCTCCCAGCAAATTGCTGAATGGACACCTCGATGTGCTCTCTGCGTTATCCGCCGATACCAATTATTTGGCGAAATATATTGTTTGTGTCTGATCCATCCATCCGTGGCGCTCTTTGCTTTTGTCGCTGACTTATCCTTTCATATTTCTCAAGCAACTGTGAGAACGTTGGCTTAGGCTTGAATACTGGTTTCCGTGGAGGGGAATGCTCAGCTTTGTACCATTGCCCAACTTGTAGTTCCCCTTTTGGTTTCACACTCCTTGAGTTTCTTCCATCTTTGTCGGCTTCGATTTGAAGTGAGCCGACTGTTATCTTTAGCGTCTCCCCTTTCGAGCTGGACTCTATGTCGACTTGCCGCGTTGCTCTTGGTCTTTCATCGACAATCTGCTTCTCCTGGAGCATTGGACCATGTTTATCGGAAAGGGTTGACATCAACCTCCATAAGCGGCTCCTCTGCAAACTTGAGCCGACCATCTTCAATGGCTACTCAGATGTCTGTCGAAAGATGTTGCAATCATTAGTGTTATGGGAAAAAGAATGATGCCATTTACAATATCGCCGTTTTTTGATCTCGTCAGCCGACGGTATGGTATGTCCCTCTGGCAACCGTATCAATTTTTCTTGTAGTAACATGTCAAATATGCGATCACACTTGGTCACGTCGAAAGCATACTTGACCTCTGACTTACTCTTTGTCGGCTTAAGCCATGAACAGACTAGCGGTTTCTTGGAACCTTTTATCCATTCGGCTATGTTTATATCTGCTTCATCCTTAGAAGCTTCACTTGAGCTATACTCGACCATATTTATCTTGGCCTTGTCCTTGCTATTTATTCTAATTTTATCCTTGAATTCTTTACTTAAATATCGGCTTTCTTGTGCTTGCGTCGCCGATGAAGCAGATGACTTAAATCGGTGAATTCTTGTCCGCAAGTTTTTCCTTGAGTGGAGAAATCAGCCCTTGAAACGCCAATCGGCTAAGCGATTATCGGGCAATACTACGCTAAAACACCGATTCGCACTTCTCTGAACCTCTGATGTATTGAAGCCGATTATTCGCTAAACTTTTGCGGACAACACTTAGATCTGAAATTCTCAATTCCAGACTACCGGAGAAAAGTATTCATGAAATCGGCTCTCTAAATCGTTCCAAAAGTGGACCGAATTTGGAGGCAGATTCGTAAACCAAGTGAAAGCAGTTCTTGACAAAGATAATGGAAAGAGTCTAATTTTTAACCCATCAGATTGAGCTGCTTCTCCACACTGGACGATAAATCGTCCAACGTGTTCTAAAGTGGTGACCGAATCATCCCCTGAAAATTTCGCAAAATCGGGAATCCTGAAGTTGTGGGGATATGGCATCCGGTCAATGTAATCTGGGTACGGCTTTCTATAGTCGATCGTTTTTCCTTTGGGCTGTAAGCCAAATTGATCTCTCAAGACCAAAGAAATCTGATCAGCCCAATTGATGTTATTGGCCGGTGTAATATCAGGGTTTGGCCAATTGGGATGAATAGTATCTTGCCCCCCGAGTGCAAACTCGGCTGGCCGACTCGATCTAGCCGATGGGTACTGTTGTTGCCATGGTTCATACCCATCGGCTCTGGCAGCCGGCACCTCGGGCAACGTAACGAACGGCTCCGTGTATGTAACTACTTTGTATGGAGCCGGATTTCTAAGTTGAGTTGGTCCTTGAGGTTTATAATTTTTATCTAATTCAATCGGCTGAGAAGCCGACTGGACATAGTGAGTCCCTGATGCCGATGAATCCAATTTTGCAGCGTCAGTATATGCATGAACATGAGTAACTGGACTCGGGCGAGGATTTGGTGGTGTCAACACGGTGGGTTGGGTCGGCATCAATGAGGGTGCAGGTGCCGACGCCTTGATCGTGTTGGTGTTTGGAGCCACAGAATATACGGGGTACGTTGGGAGTGGCTGCAATGGGTCCATCAATCCTCCGGATGTTGCCAACTCTTGTGCAATCGTCTTTACGCTATTTTCTATCATCGGCTTCAAAGTTGTAACCAGAGCCGATGATTGGTTAATTAATGCATGATGTACAGACTGTTCAATCATAACTGATAGTTCAGCTTGAGCTGGCATGTATCGGCTTACCGGAGTCGATCGACGCCGTCGCGAGCGGATTCAGTATTGGGAGCGCCATCTTCTGTGTGACCCCTCGTCGGGTTTTTTGATAGCAACTCAGCATCAATTCCTCCAATGCAGCTTTTCGGTCTTCGATTTCTTTGCGCTGCTCTGGAGTTAAATCGTCCAAAGTAGGGACGATTATGGCATCAGTGTTCACATCGGCTGGTGCGGTGGACTTGCCTGCAGTCATCTTCTCGATCGGTCCCACCGGGCGTGCCAAAAATGTGTTGACACCAAAAACGTGAAGAGGGTTTCTGGCCCACAACACACCGGATGAACGCCGGGTTCAAGTTTTGTGCGAGCGTGCCAATCGATTTGACCCTGCAATCGATAAGGAAGAGCTGTGAAATTCAATCAAGTCGATCCTAGGGCGAATCGGCTAAAAATCAAGAATCAGCTAGGAAGCCGATTAGAAAGGTAACTAGACTAGTCGATTAAGACTAATCTGAGGGTAAGAGGCAGATTAATTCTGAAAAGGCGATGCGCAACAAGACAGAATAATCAGACCTGGAGAAAAATCGAAGACGATCAACAATCGGCGATTCGCAACTTTATTGAACGATGTCGACTTACAGAGGAAAGATTACAATGCTGAAAGACTAAAAGCTACGAACAAAAAACTAGTAGATGTGAATTTTTATTGTGTGTCCTCTTTCAAGCAGCCCTAGCGCGTCTTATATACCCGCCAGCCGATCCGAGTCCTGATCCAATACGCCAATGTAATCCGAATCGGCTTTGTAGTTTCCTATTTGGACTCTATTTCCAAATATCATCCGTATGTTTATCCAAATCTTTTAAGGCGCTTCGTGTTGTATCCAAACTCACGCCTTTCTGCCGATTCTCATCGTATTTTCCAAAAACTGGTGCAAACAGTTACGAATAACAACGCGCGTAGCATGAAGTTCTCTCTTTTATACTCATCCTATACCCATACACCGTCGTTCCACAATACCAGAAGATTTTCAACCAGTGGTTTGAGGTACAAATCAATATCGTTGCTAGGTTGCCTCGGCCCTTGGATCAGCAGCGGCATCGTAATGTACTTCCGCTTCATACAAGCCCAAGGAGGAAGGTTGTAGATACATAAAGTCACTGGCCAAGTGCTATGACGACTACTCATATTACTGAAAGTATTCATCCCATCCGTATTGAGCCCGAACCTTATATTCCTCATATCATATGCAAAGTGTTTCTTGTATTTTCTATCGATGTTCCTCCTTCTTGTGAGTCACAGGTGTCTAAGCATTCCATCCTTCTTACGCTCCTCGGCGTGCCATCGCAGCAATTGAGCATGCTTTTTGTTCGTAAACAGACGCTTCAGGCGGGGATTATAGGGAAATACCACACCATCTTGGCTAGGGGTCTTTTCTTCTTACGCTACGCCTCGATGTCGTCATCGCCGCGCTTATACCGAGATGCCTTGCAAATGGTACACGCATCCAAATTTGCAAACTCATTGTGTATTTTCTGCATTTCCAATCCCAACGGGCAAACAACTTGCTTGACCTGGTACATGATTGCTGGCAACACGTTACCCTCTGGAAGGACATCTCTGAAGAAACCAAACAGCTCTGTGAAACTCTTATCGGACCAACCATTACTTGCCTTCAACTACAGCAGCGTAAGCATAACATGTAGCTTTTTGAGCTCCTCCTTGCAATCTGGCTACAAAGGTGTTGTAGAATCCTCTACCATACTTTGTACAATTCTCTACCATACGCTGGAACTTCTGAAAATTCTTTTCACTCGTGAGGTCCTCCTCCCCATCAAGCAACATTTGTTCTAGATCATCTTCATGGTTATCAATGAACATGTCTTCATGGGTGTCGACAAACATATCTTCACCCACAATCGAGTCGTTGTCTTCATCATCATCAATTAGATGCCCTTCACGTACAATCTCATCTTCATTGTGCTCGGTCCAACAGGTATAGGTAGGCTTGAAACCCCTTCAAAGCAAGTGTGCACGGATCGCCTCTCAATGTTAGAAAATTGCTTCTCATTCTTGCAATCGACGCACAGTAAACAAATATAGTTTATGAGCTTATTTGACTTGTACGTTGTAGCCGCGCTCAGAAAACTAGTCACACTATTAAAATACTCTCTATCGCAACGGTCCACTTCATATATCCATCTTCGGTCCATCTACAAATATTTATAACAAATAAAATCTAAGTAAATCAATAAGTGGTCACAAATTGTTTTATTCATTTAATTTGTTATGTAGTGCTAATTAATCTAGAATTTTTCATTAATTATATATCTATATCCAAATCTCGATTGTAAAATCAATTAAATCGCTATTAGTTATAATGGTCCGCCTAGAAATTTTGCATTACGCATACAAAAGTATTAAATTAACATGCAGAAATAAAGAAACAATTTTAAGTAATTATATTAAACCATAGTTAATTATGAAGTGCTACCACATTTAAATTCAATCTTCGTATTAAATGCAATCACTAATTTAGTCCTCTAAATACTTAAATTCAACCTACATTATAATCTCACCAATCACTATATATATAAAAGTTGGTAATTTTGAATCTAGTCTCTAGATTAGAGCTCTAATTGTGCTCACTATGCAATCAATAATTCTCACAACCTATAACAATATAAACTATCAATGAAATGTATATCAAGATACGAACCTTAGATCACGAATTAGAAATGAATTTCACCAAACTTGAGAGCAAAAATTTGCCCTCTCTACCCCAACCGAGCAAGAACAGAGCTCTCTGTTCTGGACAGGTTGGGGAAGGAAGCCATGATATATATAGTGCCACATTATCACTGCCGGATCTTGCTCTAGAACCGGCAGGAATATATCACTGCCACTTCTATCTCTAAATCCGGCAGTGATATCGCTGTCGTTCGCACGGGAAATCACATTATCACTGCCAATTGTCCTGTTGAACCGACAGTACTACATACTGTCGGTTCTATCTCTAAATTCGATAGTGATATTGCTGTCATTCACATGGTAAAATATACTGTTCTTATCACTACTAGTTAAATTTAGAACCGGCAGTGATAAGATTTTCACTACCAACTCGTGCCTGCCTGGTAGTGATGTGGCGTCGCACATGAACCAGTCTGTAGTGGTGAGTGGGTGAATATTTCAACTTAGACGGTGATGCGGGTAGTGGTCACAACTTCCACGCTTCACCAAGTTAAATTTGAATTTGTGAGGTAAATTTGTGGCATGTGTGTGCGATTGTGATATGATGAACTTTTTAAGTTGTGATGTGGATTTTGTGAATTTATGACAAACACTATGGTTGTATTGTGTGGATTTGTGAACTTAGACACTATTGTAGTGAATTTGTAAGATGAATATCTGTAATGAACTTGTGATGGAGACTCTATGCTTGCTAGAATTTTCTACAATTTTTGTGGAATTTTTCTGTGAATGATATGCATGCAATGAATTTCCGTTAATTTTCAGAGATTTTTATATTTTTCTCGTATTTTTTTAAATTTAAAATAGTATTTTCATCGGACTTGGCCGACGAAACTAGAACACCACGTTACCGACGTGGCTTGGCTGTTGACGTGGTAGGGATTTTTTCGTCGGCCAAGGCCGACAAAAATAGAACTGCCACGTCAGCGGGCGTATGTCGGGCTGGTTGACAGCCATTATTTTCGTCGGCCAACGCGGTCGACAAAAATAATTCTATTTTCATCGGTTGTCAACGTAATTTCGTCGGCCTATTTTCATCGGCTTACTGAGAAAAATAACTATTTTCGTTGGTTTTTTCTTTAGTTTGGTTGGTTTTTGACCGATGAAAATAATGTCGATTCCTGTAGTGAAATGAATCCATTCAATACGTTAGAGATACCCTTATACATAGGCGGGGGAGGGGAACCAGATGAATGGTTGCATTCACTAGCTCAAAAAATGACTGGTTTGGGAAATTAAAATACATGTGAATGTTGCATGGCACACGCGACGGCCGGTGAAAATCCGACTGAAGTTAAAAAAAAATGTGATATATGTATAGCAGTATTCCGGACATAAGAAACATCAACAAAGTGGCACGAGTTTATTTATCCCGAGTTTTACGGTACAATGCATATGAAGTGTTCTTGCGAGAATGTTTATTCACGATCCCAGCCTTCTACAGCAAGGCAATGATGTTATAAGAGAACGTACACTACTTCACCGTATCAGGCCAGATGCTCACGTTTCACGACTGTGAACAGTAGCAACAAGGAAGAGACAAGACGTGCATGTGTTCCTAGCCGTCGACCGGCGTCGAGGTCATGCATGCACGCTCTTGCCGGCTGATGCGGACTCCTCGCCGATGGCAAAGGTGAACCCTGACAATCGCAGCGCGTCCTCGACGATCCCGTCCAGCCGCCCCGCCATCGCCGGCGTCATGTGGTTGCTCCAGTCGCCGGCCACCCCTTTCCCACTACAACAGAACGACACATCACTATCACTGTATCTGTATCGGTTCTTAAGTTTTTCAAAAAATGATTGTGATAAGTAACTTCGAGGTGTTAGTAATAATCGATGCTCGGTTCGAGATTATAAGTGATTGTGATGTAGCACGGGAACATCCGAATCGGTTCTCTACTAAAAAGTGATAGTGATATGCACGATCATCACTATCGGTTCTTTTCATAGAAGTGATAGTGATGTGCACGTGATCATCACTATCACTTCTATGAAAAGAACCGATTCGATGACCGTGCACATCAAGATCACTTTTTAGTAGAGAACCGATTCTTGATGTGCACATGGTTATCACTATCATTCTTTTTATAGAAGCGATAGTGATGACAGTGCACATCACTATCACTTGTTGAAAAGAACCGATTCTGATGTGCTGATGTGCTCGTGCTTATGTAGTGATGGCCGTGCACATCAGTATCGCTTTTTGAAAAGAACCGATTCTGATGTGCCTCGCTAGGTTATATATACCACTCGCACTGAACTCTTCTCTGTTTTTGCTCCAGAGGAGATTTCTCCGCCGCCACCCGAGAAAATAGCTCATATTGTGTGGTTGGAAGCAATAGTTGGGTGAGAAAATTTGAAGTCCTCATGGGTGGGTATTAAGAGGGCAAAATTGAAACCCTATCTTGAGGAGATTCCCCTCTTTTTGCTCTCTATTGCGGTTTTCTTCAAAATGTGAGCAGCAATTCTTTAAACCCCTTCAATTTTGCTCTGGTAATTTCAATATGTCGTCAATAAAGTTTAGGTTGCACTGGAATTGTGTACGTGCTTTCAGATTTCACACTCTTTATTTGACAAGCGCATATCTATTTAATTTTTGTAGTGCGATCTCCTGTTTATATATATGGAATTATTATTGCTATCATGTGGTAATTGTTATTAGAGTTTAGGCGGCGTAACCTACGTCTCCCGTTCGAGGGTGCTTATTTATAAATATGCTGAACGAAAGGGCATATTTATAAGCTTAGAAGCGATCTCGATTGTCCACGTTTTTGGACAATTCAAGGATATATGGTTCGAGCAAGTTCTCGAAGTCGTGTGTTGTACAACCGAGTAGATTTGATAGCGTCTCTCTGGTGTTCTCCGGATACACACCCCTCTTGACCCGTTGTCGAGATGTGTATCCGGAGAACAGAAGGAGATGTCAAAGCCTGAGTTCTCCTGTACAACGGCTTAGAATTTGTCGAACCATATATCCTCGAATGGGATTAGGACCTAACCTATGTAGAGATTAGGAGTCATCGTTGGTGCACCGCCAAGGTATTGTGGTACTTGCCCATCATTCCCGTCTCGAGCGGTTGTTTGCAAATCCGAGAGAGGCAAAATTGTTGCGTTGGCATTACGAGTCTCGAAAGGAAGATGGCAAGCCGAGACACCTGCCGATTCAGCTCAATAGAGAAACATCGATTGGAAACATGAGGAGTTTGGTGCGAAATGAGGAACATAAGATTTGGGTTGAGTACCAAGCGGAATGAATCCGTTTGGTAACATGAGCGATCGTCACAAAGACACGCCGATTCATTGTGTATCTACAACCTCCTCCTTGGTACGTGCATGAAGCGGAAGTATATCATGATGTCATTACTAATCTCGGGACCCAAACAACCGGAAATGATATTGATGTGTACCTTGCACCATTGATCGAGGATTTGGTAAAATTGTGGAATGAGGGGGTAAATCGTGTGGGATGCGTACAAGAGAGCATTTCATCCTACGGGCTATGGTATTTTGCACCATAAATGATTTCGGCCCTTGATAATTTGGCGATTCTGATCTGAAAGGAGCTAAAGCGTGTCCTATTTGTGAAGAGGAGACCGAGAGTCTATGGTGCGAATTCCAAGAAAAGCGTATATATGGGTCACCGAGGTTTCTACCTCGAAGTCATCGATACCGTAAGATGGATGACAAATTTGATGGGAAGAGGAAGTCCGCTCGCACCGCAGACCTATGAGTGGAAGCCAAGTGTATTCACGTGTAGAGGATATCGATGTTCAAGACGGAAAGAGTAAATCTGTTAGATCCTAGGACCATTTGGAAGAAGAGATCAATATTCGGGACTTACCGTCTTTGGAAGGAGTTAGATGTCGGCATTGTATTGATGTCATGCATGTTGAGAAGAATGTCTGCGACAACTTGGTTGGCATCCTGCTGAACATACCTGGGAAGACCAAATATGGTGTCAATGCTCGTCGCGACATGGCCTACATGGGAATCAGGCCTAGACTTGCAGTGATAGAGGAGGATGGAAAAGGCCCGTACATCCCTGCTGCATGCTACACCTGTCCAAGAAGGAGAAAGAAGATCTCTGCAAATGTCTCCAAAGTATTAAAGTTCCATCTGGCTACTCATGAACATTAAGAAGCTTGTGTCTATGGATGATTTGAAGTTGTTGGGCATGAAGTCCCATGATCGCCATGTCTTGATGACCCAAATGCTCCGGTTGCAATCGAAATATTCTCCCGGAGGATGTCGGGTTGGCAATCACAAAGTTGTGTTATTTCTTCAATGCGATCTCTGCAAAGTTATTGACCCGATGTACTAGACAACTTACAGAGTGAGGTGGTGCGGACTCTGTGTCACCTTGAGATGCATTTCCACCGTCGTTCTTTGGCGTAATGGTCCACCTTGTTGTTCACCTTGTCGAGAGATTAAGATATGTGGACCCGCTTTCCTCGTTACATGTATCCGTTCGAGAGGTACATGGGTATATTAAAGTAAGACGTGAGGAATCGATTGGCTTGAGGGTAGTATTGTGGAAGGTTATGGGGTTGAAGAGGTTATTGAGTTTTGCGTGGACTACGGGTAAAAGACAAGCAATCGGTGTTCAGTATCTCGTCATGAGGGCAGACTTTTTGGTAAAGGAACCGTTGGGTCCAAACTAATGAGTCCGAGGTTTGATATGTATTGCAAGGCGATTTCACGATCTTGCGAATAAGCGCAAGTTCGTCCATACATCGAGCGGCATAAGTTGATATTACGGAAGAGAATCCACAAATGGATGAGCTTTCCATCGCACAAGAACACAATGATCGATTCCTCACATGGTTCAAAGAAAAGCGGAGGTCTCCTTATTGAGAATGTAAAATGGTTGGTGACGGACCAAGATTTAATGTACGAGACATGGCAGGGTACGATATTAATGGTTACACCTTTTACACCGAGAGTCAAGATGCCAAGAGTCTTGTCCAAAACAGTGGTGTGAGTATAAATGCTTTCTCGATGATCATCACTTCAACAGTCTCCCCAACCGCAATGAACGCTACTATGGGATGATCGAAGAAATTTGGGAGCTCGATTACGGAATATACCAAGTTCCATTGTTCGATGTAAGTGGGTGCGACTTCCACATGGAGTGAAGGTCGACAAGAGAGGCTTTACTATTGTGGATCTCGAGTAAGACTCGCCACAAAGATGATCCGTTTGTCCTTGCGGCAAGCAACTCAAGTCTTTTACGGCGCGATCCGCCAATCCAAGGTTGCACGTCGTTCTTCATGGCAAGAGACGGATCGTAGGAGTTGAAGATGTTGTAGATGAAGAAGAGTATAACCAATTCGATGAGATACCTTCATTTGCAGATGGGGCTTGTCTTAAGCGGGATGATGACACACATGGAGCCAATTACATGCGAGTAGATCATCATGAAGGGCAATATTGTAAATAAATGGACTATTATAATGTATGTAAAATAGTATTGTAAATCCAAGGTGATTAATTGCTGTTTGGAGGCTTGATGGAAATGCATGCAATTTCTCTTTATCTGCACTTTGTGGCATAATTTGTGAAAGAAAATTCCATTTGACTAAATTATTGTTGGGAAAGCTTGTAAATAGTCGAAAGTTCATTTCTGGACATTTTCGTACAATTCAGATTAATTTGAAAAAGTTTTGACTTTTCTACGCTTTTACGCACAAATCATGTCTACGAAATGAATTTTGGCATATTTCTTGAATGAGGTCGCTTTTTCCAAAAATTATTTTATGAAAAGTTTTGCAGTATCCTGAAATATGTTTCTGCAAAATTTCTAATAATTTCAACAATGTATGACAAAGTTATGGCATTTTCTCTCTTTGATGAAATGCTGAAAATTCAGAACTTGCAGATGTCTGAAAAGGAATAGTGTAATAAACTACATCAGTGTCGGTTTTATTAAAAAAAGTGATACTGACGACTAACATCAGTGTTCTATTAGACAAGTGATGATCAAGCATCAGTATCGGTTTTCTTAAAAGAGTGATACTAATGGTGAAGCATCAGTATCGGCTTTCTTAAAAGAGTGATACTAATGATGAAGCATCAGTATCGGTTTTCTTAAAAGAGTGATACTAATGATAAAGAATCAGTATCGGTTTTATTAAAAAAGTGATACTAATGACTAACATCAGTGTTTTATTAGAAAAGTGATGATAAAGAATCAGTATCGGTTTTATTAAAAAAAGTGATACTAATGATGAAGCATCAGTATCGGTTTTCTTAAAAGAGTGATACTAATGATAAAGAATCAGTATCGGTTTTATTAAAAAAGTGATACTAATGACTAACATCAGTGTTTTACTAGAAAAGTGATGATAAAGAATCAGTATCGGTTTTATTAAAAAAGTGATACTAATGATGAAGCATCAGTATCGGTTTTCTTAAAAGAGTGATACTAATGATAAAGAATCAATATCGGTTTTATTAAAAAGTGATACTAATGACTAACATCGGTGTTTTATTAGAAAAGTGATGATAAAGAATCGATCGGTTGTATTAAAAAGTGATACTAATGATGAAGCATCGATGTCGGTTTTCTTAAAAAAGTGATACTAATGACTAACATCAGTGTTTTATTAGAAAAGTGATGATAAAGCATCAGTATCGGTTTTATTAAAAAAAGTGATACTAATGATGAAGCATCAGTATCGGTTTTCTTAAAAGAGTGATACTAATGATAAAGCATCAGTATCGGTTTTATTAAAAAAAGTGATACTAATGATGAAGCATCAGTATCGGTTTTCTTAAAAGAGTGATACTAATGATTAACCATCAGTATCGGTTTTCTTAAAAGAGTGATACTAATGACTAACGCAATTCTTAAAACCCTACCCATAACCATTCGCGCATCCTCGCTCTCCACGCTTAACCCTAGCCGCCGAGAGTGCCCTCGCCTTCGTCACCGCCGCCGTGACGCCTCCCACCCGTCGCCGCCGCCGAGGACGCCTCCCGCCCGCCGCCATCGCCGTGGGCGCCTCCCCCCGTCGCCGCCGCCGAGGCGCCTCTCGCCCTTCGCCGTCTCCGAGGACGCCTCCCGCCCGTCACCGTCTCGAGGACGCCTCACGCCACCCCACACGCCCGACGCCGACGCCGCCCCACTCCCGGTGGGATTCCATCTTCAAGAGCATCACCGCCGCCATCTTCCTTTGTCGCCGACCTCTCCTCCCTGTGGGATTCGATCTCCCCGATCGCATTTCGTTTGCCACTTTGATATCGCACTTGATTCTTCTTTGGTGAAGGAGGTTTTGCTCTGTGATGATATTGGGTTATCTTATGATCATGACAATTAATGAAATGAATTAGGCCTTGAACTGGTAGATCACTTGTTAGAAAGAACTGATTTATTTTCCTGGTTTGCACATACTCTGATCAACAGTTCTAGTTAGTGTTCTTCAATTCAACGACTTGGTTAGTTGCTCAATTTGCTAGTGTTCTCGTAACTTTGGTTAGATTAGTAATCTTATTCTTGATCTGAATTAGTATCTTGTTCATTCGGTGAAGTTGCTAGCAAATTGATTTGGACCTTTTAAGTTTAACTAGCCAAATTGATAAATTGTTGATCGTTAAGAGTCTCGCATCTTTGAAATACCTTGTTCTTGATCTGAACATTAGCGAGTTAGGTTAGATATTTAAGCGCTTTGCGGGACTAAATTTCTCTAGTTAAAATTACATTCTTGTTGGTACTTTCTTGTCAAGAAGTCCATTTCTTGATGTTGGGTTATCACATCTGTTAGACCTAAGTTCATTACTCAGGCTTAGGTGCTTATAACGATGAATAAAACAATCATTCTTGTGCTAAGGTGGTAAGGGTTCAAGGCCCAATTTGTTGAATTAATTTGTCTAGCCTATTTGTGATTGAAGTGAAGATTCTAATCTTCTTTCAAACCCTTAAAATCTGAGAGCAAACATCTATAAATATATTACATTCTTTTCGCCATGGTAGACATGTTTCATCTCCTGAATGCCATAGTCTACATAATTTGTGTCATCTTCTCAATTATGTTAGATTGGTCAATTTTGAAACATGTATATGTAATCGTATTGTTATTTGGGTTAATCATAAAGATCTTGCTCTTACACTCTAAGTATTGAATTGCGTGCTATCGGTTATAGAAATGGTGCTATATTATTAGGAGCATACAATGTCGTCATTTTCTACAATATATAGATTTCAATGTGGTAAATTTCTGAACTGTGTCCTATATTTTACAAGTCTTTGTTAAGTTTCATTTTGTTATATGTAGATATACGAATCACAGTTTTGCTAATGGCTTATTTTCGGCATATTAATTTCGTTTAGACATGTGTTTACTTTTAGCATATTACTTTTGTTTAGACATGTGTTTACTTTCAACATATTACTTTTGTTTTTATCTCAGCATATGTTAGAGTTTAGGTTGCGTAACCTACGTCTCCCGTTCGAGAGTGCTTATTTATAAATATGCTGGAATAGCATATTTATAAGCGAGCAGTCTCGAATTGTCCACGTTTTTGGACAGTTCGAGATATGTGATTTCGCAAGTTCTGAGCTATGTTGTACAACTCAGAGTAGATTTGATAGCGTTTCCTGGTGTTCTCCGAATACACACCCTCTTGACTGTTGTCGAGGCGTGTATCGGAGAACATCGGGGAGATCTTCTTGAAATTTTCTCCGGTTGTACAACGGCTTAGAACTTGCTGAACCACAACTCGAATGGGATTAGGACCAAACCCATTTAGAGATTAGGGGTTATCGTTGGTGCGTATTTAGTTGGTCAATGAGATATTGCATGTTATGTCGCTTACTAACTTGACCTTCTTGTGTGTTGCTATTCTTGCATTAGTACTTTAATGCTCATATTCTCTGTTGATGTTGTGAAATCTGAAACTTGTTGGTGTAAGTAAACATCTGCTAGTGCTAAATTCACTTGTCATATGGAATGGGCTTTTGTTTTTTATCCGAGTTGGTCAATAGATAGACTTTTGTTCGGAACAATTGCATACTATGAATTATCTGTTGATCCTTTACAAGATTTATTGTCAAGTGCATATAGTAGCTTCAAATTGCTTTCTCTCATGTCACACATATGACCTTATCGATAAGAAAACTCAAAATGTCGCAACTAGAGAGCATCGGCTCGTCGCGAGACAGTAGAAGAGTCTGCCGAGGGCCGAGCATGGTTCCAACTACTCAAGGGCCGAGTAAGGTGAGGAAGAGCCGAGGACCAAACAAAGGGCTACAGGAGAACGCCACAGGTTCTCCGCTTCAATGCCGGGGTCTGCGGGCCCTCCTAAGTACAAGGGGCGATACTGGTCATTTATTGGCCAATTGGTGAGGGAGAGAGTGCCCATAACAATTAAGGATTGGAGAAAGGATGTCAACCATGAAAGCGAAGAATCGGTTGTGGGGCGAGGTTAAGAGTAAATGGATTATAGAGCGGACGATGAACCCACGGCGAGGCAGACGCCTTGAATAGGATGGGTGTGGCCTTGAGGCACTTCAAGACCCTTATGCATGTGAGTGCGTCTTTGAAAGGCCGACACCATTCGAGAAGTATCCATTTGTGACCCCGATGTTTGGGCGGAGTTCACGAGGATGAAGGGTACGCCGAGGCAGCGCCTTGAGAGAGAGGAACACCGCTGTCCAGAGGCTTAACACGCACCCGCACCACCTCGGTACATGCGGCTATGAGGGAAGAAGGCGAGTGGGCGCGACAAGCCGAGGAGGCGCTAACTCCGGACGGTGATGCCTTACTCCCACATATCCGAGGAGCGGCACATCGGGTATTAGCGAGGACAAAGAACCCACGACGGCATCTTGTAGTTGCAAACCCTCGCTACCGCTCAAGTCGTCTCTACCATCGTAAGACATCTAACTTAGTACAATACAATTGACCCAACTTGTTGTATTTCAAATCTAATTCAGACTCGCTTATTACGGGAAGAGGTAAGCCCGTGAAAAGAACAGGGACCTTCTGAGCCAAGGGTCGCAGGACATCCTGTCGTCTGCGATCGGAAGTCGACCATAAGGCGGGTGCTTGCCGAGGGGCGGGACACACGAAGAAGTCCTACTCTCAAGATGACTCTGCAGTGCCAACTCAAGGTCATGGCAGCACGCGGCGGGGCGCCTCAACGCACTAAGGAGCAAATGCGGAGGAGATTAAGGAGGAGATGAGGGGAGATCTGCACGTGAGGAAGAGATAAGAGGGAGATGAGGGGAGATGGCGGCACGTGAGGATCGCTGAGGGCCGAGATGATGGCGATGATTTCCCAGTCGAGCGGATGCCCTCGACTCTCGAGAGAAGTCTGTGCCCCCACCTATCACCGCGGTTCCAAAATATCTGACCGGTCCCGGTGAAGGTAATAATTAATTTTTCCTGAGTTCAAGCTACGAGTGTAACTCCCGCAATGTTTTTCCTCAAGTTGTACACTTCTTGCGTGCTGCGAAGTGCCGACTCACCATCTTGACGGAGGATGGATTTCCCGTCGAGGTTGCACGCGGGGTTGCATTTCCATGCAACAAGACCGACCTTGTGCATGGTCACTGTGGGGAAGGGCTACATGAGGGTGCGGTGGACTACGCCCACGAAGACTTCTTATCACATGTGCTCGATTTCCCCCAACGAAGATATCACCACTCTCGGGCAAGCACGCATGTCGCTCATCAAGTGGCCCACGACGGGTGTCAGATTGGTCAAGGTAAAAAGTCCCTCCACGTCTTCTCTACCATTCCAAGATACTCTGCATAAGTTAAATATATCGTGTTCAGAGGTTCCTCCTGCGCTGCTCCTCGCCTCCCCGCCTCCTGCTTTGATCACGCCTCCTGCTCCTGCGCCGATCCTGCCTGCTACACCGCCTACTCCTGGCTTGCGCCTCCTCCTCCTCTGCTCCCGTAGAACCACAGAGGCCTCCGAGACTCCGTACAACCACAAGAGGCCTCCGAGACTCCTTCCGCCAAGAGGGCAAAGCCGACAGAGCCACAGCGCCCTTAAGGTACTGAAAAGCCCATTGCCCGACCTCGGACACTCCTTCGCCCAGAAGAAGAGTCAAGACAGCCACAGGCACCAGATGATTATAAGGCCTACGAGCATGGAAAGCCCCGATTGCATCGCATTTAACTGAATAGGCTAGGCAAGTGGACTCGCCTCCTCCATGGATGGTACCTTGATAAGGTGAAGGGGAAGAGCGTCGAGTCGACTTCAACGTCAAGTATAAAATGGCACATTTTCACCGCGAGGAGAATGGAACATTCCCCGTCAGTTTTGAGGATCTATTCCGTGTGTACCAAATGAAAGCCGTCGATATTTCTACTTTACGATCATGGACGCTGTGAGTATCACACCATATAGCTTGCGCTCATGACTTTTATATGATTTTGCATTATGTTTTCTCACATTCAACACGAGTTGCAGGATAATGAGACAACGAGCCGTGACGAATCTACACGAAGTTGGGTTTCTCGACCCCGAGCTTGTGTCTGCGATCATGGCTAGGCTTCAACCGGGGTTCGTTGCTAGCTACATCAAGGGGTATTGGTGTCGAGTCGAAGAAGGACTTCATTTTATTGCCGTACCACGAGGAGTAAGTAGTACTTTTCGATTCAATTACTTATGCGCACTTAAAACCGTCTGTGAACTTATTTCCTTGCACTACATTTTATTTAATAAGCAACCATTGGGTTCTACTCGTCCTCGTCCGAGTGAAAACACGATCTACACATTTAACTCGATCGAGAAGAGACCGATGGCATACGCGATCAAGCCTCCTTGCGATAAGCGCATTATTGAAACCTAACACATCTGAGGAATTTAACTACGTTTATTTTTTTTGACTCAATGGTGCTCTCCAATGTATGTAGGGGTTTCTCAAACTATGTCGATGAAGGAGGGCCGCACGACGACAAAAAGGGCAAGACACTGCAGTATAAGCGATTTAAGGTACAAGTGCCTAGCATATATATGATTAATTTTTTTGACATCTAATCTTCGTGGGCTGAATTTCTTTTTCTTTCTTCGCAGTGCCATCAACAGGGCAGCGGTGACCATTGCGGCTTCTATGTCATGCAGTACATGCTCATCGTGGTCGGCAACTCACACCATTTCCCTAAGGTATAATTTTCTAATACGACCGAAGTATTAGATTTATGAAGTAATACAAAATAATTCTATTGGAACACCTGCCATTATCTAAAAGCACTAGTATTAGTTAGCTCTACATGAAACACTAGTGTGGTCCAATCCAAAACGTGAAGCTTCTAAAAGACGGTGCTACATGACAGAATATTGTTCCATTTGAATTTTAGTAGAAAATTACATCACTATATTTTTGCTTGGCCTTAGGAGTATCTGTTTTAAAATATTTGTTATTTGAGAATCAAAAGATAGAATCAATAAAAAAGCGAGAGAGAATTTCACCTCTTACATTATGTGTCTATTGTTCTTCATCCCGCGATTGCGTCTATAATTTGTGATTGATCGTGGGCGTTCGACAACGTTTTACAACGCTATAGACAAATATAATGGCATGAAGGAGTAGCTTTTACATTTGTCCTTTCAGCGCATTGAGGCATTACTCAATGTCTTTACTAGAATATTAGCTTCTCACATTTGGAATTTTTTCTGCTTTTGAATTAATCTTTTATAATCCAAATATTTTCTAAACACCTTTCGTAGTTCTGTCTATTTTGTGATTGCCCCTAATACTTATCTATGTTTCCCTAATTTTATGTATGTGCATAATAATATACTTAGCCTTTTACATAGAAATTTTGAAACTGAAATTAATCTGATCATTTACATTTTGCGTAAGATCAATATCCCCGTAAGAGTTTAGACAACAAAGCACTCAACAATTTACGAGACCACTTATGCCGTTAGTGCTGGTTAGAAGTTATATCGAGGATGGCGTGTTTAGAGATCTGACGATCGTACTAGTCCATATGTAAACAATATAATATATGTCAATGTGATATGTATCGAGGAAGTCCATGTTCGATTGTCATGTTTGTGTTGTCTATTGTGAACGACTATGATATATATGTGTTGTAATTAAAGCGTTTACGTTACGTGAATGTGATATATGCATCCACATCTTACGTGTTGTGAATGTGATGATATATATATTGTGCATATTGTTTTAATCTATGCTTTTTTGGAGAAATTGCAAAATGGCACACCTAATGGGTCATCGAATCGGTTCTTTAAGGGAAGTGATTGTGATGATACCATCATCGAATCGGTTCTTTAAGGAAGTGATTCGATGACCACCTCATCGAATCGGTTCTTTAAGAAAAGTGATTCGATGACACACTCATCGAATCGGTTCTTTAAGGAAGTGATTCGATGACCACATCATCGAATCGGTTCTTTAAGAAAAGTGATTACGATGACACACTATCGAATCGGTTCTTTTGTGGAACCGATTACGATGAGTATGTCATCGAAATCACTTTTCTTAAAAGAACCGATTACGATGATGGGGTCATCACAATCACTTCCTTAAAGAACCGATTCTGATGATGGTATCATCACAATCACTTCCCTTAAAGAACCGATTCTGATGACGTTTTATCACGATCGGGTCAAAACCGATTCTAATAGCTCCACCTCATCACTATCTAAGGACATCGTATCGCTACTAGAACCGATTCTAATGATAAAAAAGAACCGATTCTGATGTGCCGTTCTGCAGTAGTGTCCGGAAGAAGGACGCGTTCTTGGCAATCTTCTGTGCGCCGTTCTTGTTCACCTCCATGTTCTTCAGGCTGTCGTGGCTGCACAGCTCCACGATGCTGTGCACCACCCTGGCCGCCTCCTCCTCGCCGGAGAACGGGCGCGCCATGAACTCCGCCAGCATCTTCACGCTGCTGACGGGGTCTCGCAGCATCTCCTCATACCGGAGGAAGAGCACCTTCTCGGGCCGCCTCCTGCTCTCCTCCCAGTAGCCGACGACGTGGTGCCACTGCGGGCCGGCGACGCACCGGCCCTCGCAAAACAGCTCGAATGCCTCCTCAATTGTGTACAGTGGCTGCGGCGGGTTGTCGGCGTTAGCACCAGCCGCGGCGGTAGCCATCGTCTTCTTGGTGAACAGCCAGGGCCCAGGAGGAGACGAGCGCGTCCTTGGGGTCGCGGCAGATGTACACGATCCGGCAGCCGGAGCTCTCCGCCGTGATGCGCCCCGGCAGGAGGGAGTAGGGCAGGTGGGTGGCGAGCACGCGTGGCGAAGGAAAAGCAGAGAACACGTCGCCTCCCGTATCGTCCGCCGAGACTGCGAAGGGACTCTCGAAGAACTTGACGCAGTCGTGGGGGTTGCGGCGGCGGAGCGGATGGTCCACACAAGACGGCGGGTGCTCGGCCCAGTTGAGCGTGGCGAAGGCGAGGGCCTTGAGCCATGTGGTGCCGGACTTGGGGAAGCTGGCGAGGAAGACGTCGACCGGCCTTGGCTCGAACCGCGTGTGGACGGCCGCGATGCCCGGGAGGACCCACTCGGGCAGCCAGAAGCCGCGGTACAGCCTCAGCGGGAACGGCAGGCACCGCGTCTCGAGGGGCAGGGAGGAGGGCACCGCGAGCTCGGCCACGTCGTCGGCGTTCGCCATCGCGGGCGCAACCACCGGCGCGAGGCCGCCTTCGTCGGCGTCGGCAGACGCAGTCATCGGTCGCGCCGTGCTGCCAAGTAACTAATGAGCTAGAGCAAGTGTGCGGTGTTGCATTGTTGACGTTATTTAGTATGAAGACTTGGTTGCCAGGACGGCTTGGTGGTAAGCAAGCTACCTGTTTTGTAGGCGCCAACTCTCGGTTCGTTCCCTTCTTAGGGTCTATTTATTTTAACTTTGTATTATCTAAAAGTTGATTCTAGATTATAACTATAGAGAAGTTGATTCTCTAAATACTAAAATCTAAAAACACATATGAAGCCAATTCTGAATTAAAACTAGAATTTAAAAGTATATATGAAACAGAAACCGGCCTACGCGTCGTCTGCTACTTGGCAGGGAACATATATTGGTGAGACCCACATTTAGATGGTGTGTGACATGTAGCTAGTGCATCATAGTCGATGTACGAAATAATTCTTGTGCAACTTGTGATTAGAGGTGGGTGTCGTGCCATGCAGGTCTATTTATGCTTCATCCACTGAATCACTATTTGAGCTCGATGGCGTCGTACCCACATCATGCCCGTCAGTCGGCCGTGCCAAACACGGCCCATTTGAGTTTCGTGCCTACTTCGTACTATGCCGGTCTAAGCCTAACCTATTTGCACTATTCTAACGAGAGTAAATGAGCATCGGTCAATGGGGTCACGGAGTTGGATTGAAAGAGTAAGACATCTGTAGTGGTTGACGGGGTTAATGGGGATAGAGGACGAGAGGATGGCGGAGGCAAGGGAGCGTGGTATCAGAGAAAGATAAAAGAGAGGCTACCACAATGTAGATGATAGTGCAGCACAACTAGCAAGAGGGAGAGAGAGAGGGACTGAGAGAGTGAGAGTGAGCTAGAGAGAGTGAAATAGAGTCGTAGGGAGAGAGAGTGATATAGAGAGTCGGAGAGAGAGGGACTAAGAGAGTAAGAGTGAGCTACAGAGAGTCGGAGGGAGAGAGAGCCAGAGATGGACTAAGAGAGTGAGCCAGAGAGAGTCGGAGGGAGAGGGATTAAGAGAGTGAGAGTGAGCTAGAGAGCGACATAGAGAATCAGAGGGAGAGAGAAAGGGATATAGAGAGTTGGTGGTGCAACAGTTTTCTTTCTCTTCATTGATAAACTGATTATTACAATCAAATTTTTTATTGTCAAATTTAATAGATGACAGTGAAGAATAAAATACAGATAAAAAATATAGTAGGCAAAATCTGAAAAGGATGAAAGAAACTTCTTGGTACTTTTTTTTGTCAAAATAATTCCTTTTTTTTACGGATTAACCTCAACCTTTTTTCCTTTGACCGGCCAGGCCCAAGTCCTCAACTTCACGACAGAGCTTCACGGTACCGACGCTTATCTCTTCACGGTTCAGAGAGTCAGAATGCCCAGACAGCCGATCAGCCTTATCCTCTCGGTTCCTTTTTTTTATGGGAGTGTATAGGTATCATCCGGATGTTTTTGTCTTAACTAACATCCAAATTCACCCGGCCGTTAGATCTAACATCCCAATTCACCGGGCCGTTGGATCAAATCATAGGATCGGATGTGGGCCGTTGGATCTAACATCCAAATTCACCGGGCCGTTAGATCAAATCATAGGATCGGATGTAATCGATACTCTTAAATCTCAACAATGATCCAATGGTTCTAGATTTGAGTGATTTCAACAAAAAAAACATCCGGTTGATATTTATCAAATCCCTTTTTTTATTAGCGACCTCGATTAGTGGCGCCGGCCGTAGAGGACAAGACGTGGCCGTGGAGAATAGTGTCGCTGGGGCGCCGTTGGAAGGAGCTCGCGGCCGAAGCAGCCGAAAGGCGACACCGGGTGAAAATCGAGATGACGATTAGAGGGGGTAAATAATTTTGAAACAAAATTTTTTTCTACTCAAAATATTTTAAACAAGTCTATAATGAAAATCCGCAAAAGGACGTAAAGCAATAGAGGTAGCTGTTCTACCAGGCCGGTGCTACCGCTTTCTAGCGGTAGCATTAGATGTTGGAAATCTAGGTATTATTTTAATTTCAGATTTGAATATGAAACATAATTTCAAAATAATCAAGCATAGCAGGCCAGACGAAAGACACCACATGTTTGTGAAAAGTAGATTCACAAAGGAAAAAATAGGAGAAATCTTACGATGGGCTTGATGACGAAAAGGAAGCAGCGCAGTAGCGACCGGCTGTAGAGAAAGTAGTCGACGTAGAGGAAGTAGTCGACGTAGTGGATCGTCCAATAGCAAGATGGAGAGCTCGCACTACTACGGATCGGGCATGCACAAGCGGTTCGAAACCGCTTTCAGAAGCGGTTTTAGAACCGCTTGTAAGCAACCGCGAGTGATACCCCGTCGGGTATCACAAGCGGTTCCCCGAACCGCTTGTGGTTCCACACTTCACAAGCGGTCGGTAACTCCAACCGCTTGTGGAGAGCCTCTCCTGGCGGTTGGTAACACCAACCGCTTGGAGAGGCTCTCTCCTGGCGGTTGGAGTTACCGACCGCTTGAAAAGACCGAACAAGACAGCGTTTTCATTATATTCAGTATAGAATATGTTTTCAGAGGGGTTTTTGATATAGATTTTGATAATTAAAATAAATAGAACTACAAGAGTTTTTTGACATAATTAAATAAATATTATTCATGCGTACTCATTCAGATAATTACAGGTTCATTTACAGAAAAATACGAACTTAATAGACTAAAAAATGGTCAAGTTGATGAACACATGAAATAATAAGCCACTTTTACAAGTTTCAAAGAATAAAAAGGCGAATCTTGAGCTCAATTCTTGCATCGTCGCTCTTTATATCCTTGGTCGACGTTGATGCACGATCAGTTCACATCCCTGATTATATTCAATATAGAATATGTTTTCAGAGGGTTTTATTTTTATATAGATTTTGACAATTAAAATATATAGAACTACAGGAGTTTTTTGACACAATAATTAAATATATATTATTCATGCTAGATCATTAAGATAATTACATGTTCTTTTACATGATCTGAACTTAATAGCTAGACTAAAAATGAACAAGGATGAACACATGAAATAATCGTCACTTTTACAAGTTTCAAAGAATAAGCGGGTGAATCTTGAGCTCATTTCTTGCATCGTCGCTCTTTGTGCCCTTGGTCGACGTTGATGTCGTCGGTTCACTGTCCTTATTTGAGGACAAGGACTCCAACCATCTGCGTGGAACTCGCCTTTGGGGATACAATCTCGTCAACAATAAAGTCGATGAGTTGTTCTTGGATTGCTTTAACTTCGGTGCGGCGGGATCATGCAGCTCATCGATGTTGGGGTGACAAAGTGGGAAGTAAATAAATCTCTGGACATGTAATTAAAGTGTAATTAAGTACTAAGAAATTGACATGTTCACACTACCTCAGCGTTGGTTGTCGGCACATCGCCGTGGGTAATAGTTTGCATATAGTGGCACACATAATAGCCACATAAATTATTTCCTTATGTCTGTCGTAGAACCTGCGATGAAATTTGAGAAGAAAACAATTATTATTGGGATGAAAAACTGTTACGGCATATTAATATTCTTTAATACGTACTCGAGTGCTTATTTGTACATCAAATTCGTTCTCGAAATCTCCTTGTTGCTTCTTTCGGAACCTTGCGAATGCCCTGTGTGATGCGTTATTATGAGTAGTCGACGTAGTGGATCGTCCAATAGCAAGATGGAGAGCTCGAGCGGTCGCGCAGTTGCGCTGCCCAGAAACCTTATTGCCGCCCCCGTGCAGGTTCTCGCAACGGCAACAGTTCGGAGATCCCGCTCTCCTTGCCTCGCGGTGCACGCCGAGAGGAAGGTCGGTGAAGAACGAGCGCAGCACGAACACTCAACACAGATCACAATGGATGAACGCGAGTGCCAGAGCCAAAAAGCTCCATCTGTTTGGATGTCTCCAGACTTTATAGCCTTGCACCAGTAACGGTCAATAAATTGACCGTTACAGCACCATTATATGCTTGTAACTGCAGGTCATTGAAATTTACAGTTTCTATTAGAAACTGACGCCGTTATCAGGCTGTTTCAATTCTCAGTAAATGACCCCATTAATAATAGAGAGAAACCAAAAATTAAAAAGGGTTTAAACGTGCCAGGAATTTAATCCACGGCACGGACTCGCGACGTCGCAAGTCACAAGTCACGTAGGAAAAACACGCGAAAATACGCGGTAATTCGCGAAATACGCGCGCGCGCGTGCGTGTGACTTTAGCCGTGCTCCTCACCCTCCATATGCCTCATTACAAGGCATGGTGGGAGCTATCCCTTTTAAATTGGCACTCTCCTCTTTTAACTAGCAATATGGTACTAATATTTGTAGCTTTGGCATTAGAGATAAATGGGCCACTTGGGCCACATTTCTGACATTAGAGGCCGGTAGCACCAGGCTGGAAGGCCGGTAGTACTGGGCTCAAGAACAGCTGAAGAACAGTTCTGAAAAACAGCCTGAGTTAGAAGCAAATTTTGAGAATTTTTTTGATTGGTTGGACAAAATTTCACGAAACTTGGTAGATGTGATCCTAAGGATATCAAGAACTTATTCCAACCTTCAGTCGCAAGGATTGTCGATAAAGTTCCGACCTTTCTTTCTTAGAAAGAAGAACACACCAAGTTTACGAAACATTCAAGAACTTATCAAAGACTTGCTCATGGGTTTTTAATAATCAAGATGATCTTGGATAGCTACCTACATGTTATAGCAAGTAACAATTCAAGTCAAAACTCACAGAAATGCAATTCATAAGAATCACTAACTCAAGAACACAAAATCAACTTTTCCTCAAGAAAAATACAAAGATTTGCCTAGATGATTGGGACATGATCTAAAAAAGATTCAACCATCAATCTTCATTCTTAGTATAAGAAGCAAAAGCATTTGGAAGGAGGGGAGGCAAATCCAAATTGCTTGAATGTAAATTGCGGGAAAGTAAATGAGGAATTTAATACATAATGTAAATGCGTAGTGTAAACTCAAGCATGGAAGAAAATGATTTGCATTTCAGGAAGGGGAGGTTTACAAAGTCTCACAACAAAATGGACAAAAGCTCAAATAAGCAACAAAACCTCTGAAACCTTCAAGAGGAGAAGACTACCCCTTCTCCTCTATTTATACTATTTTAGGGCCATCAATCACCTTTAGATGAGTCCCTTAACCATAGAGCACTCATCAAGGGCTAAGGTTAACCCACTCACACAGCCATGCAAGGGCTAACACAAAACTCATACACATAATTGGTTTTCTTGCATGATTTTCAAAGCAACTACCTAGACCCGCTAGCCTATCAACTAGACCGCGATCCTACGGTCCTCATCGATCCGATCAGCGTCTAACTAGCATCTCATCCATTCCTTATCTTCTTGGCTTGCCCGGACTCTGTCTCTAATCATCTTCTAGCGATCTTTGGCCGTCTGGACCTCTAACGCTCCTCGTCTAGTCCCGATCATCCTCTACTTCACCATGATCTAGCATCGTCGTCCTGCAACCATCAAAAACAAGTAAAACCCATCACATAGCAATGTCCAAAAAGATATGCAATAATCCTCACAAAATTATTAATTAAATCAATTACGCTCAGAAATTCTGGTGCTACTTAGGCTGGTAGCACCGATCATAGAAGAGCGGTGCTACCGCCCCAAGCCGGTACCACCGCTCTACTGCAACACCAGAAAACACCCTCTTTGGAATTTTCACATCGGCCAATTGGGCCGGTGCTAACGCTTCGCCGATAGCACCAGGCTGACATGGTCGGTAGCACTAGATTGCCTGAACCCCTAAAAACACTCTTGGGTTTTTTCACACCGCTTTGGGGTCCAGTGCTACCGCTCGGCCGGTAGCATTGGAAAAGATAATCAACACTCAAATTGTTTCAAGTTGAATATCTAATTCAAATCAAACTCAAATCAAAATAACCAAGCTCAAATTCAGTCAAATACTCATCACACACAGGTATAGACCTCCACATGGTCTTTCAATCTCCCCCTTGATGAGTATATTGACAAACACATGAAAGGACATAAGTTTTAAGTTTGAAGAAAGATAGAAGAAAGCAATTTGAATGCAAAACCATAAACAAGATAGCGAAAATAATTTTAGAGCTAAACTCAAGAAAGAGCAAGTTTTCTACAAAAATTCTAAAATCTAATATCAAGACTTCAAATATGCTTATGATCCATACATGAGCAAAGTTTTACCAAGATCAAAAGTTTTACCAACATGAAAAGTTTTAAGGATGGATGTCTTTTTTACGTTTACTCCTCCTTTTGACAATATAGTCATCAAGATGGCATTTTCTCCCCCTTTTTATATGCATGGAATGCAACCTAAAGGAGCTTTGAAAATTATCCAAGTGACCACAAAGACAAAATATGACACCAAGCTAGTTAATGATAAAATAGACTAAACTAAGACATGTCCAAGTGCAAGTAAATTTTGCTAACAAGCTTAGTTTTTCAAATGTCATTTTTAGCAAGATTTGCCAAGTGCACCACTTAGCAGCATTAGTTTCAAACCTAGAAGCAAAACCACTCAAAGGATCCAATGGGAGACCTAGAGTTTAACTTACTCAACACTTTAGGAAATCTAGAAGTGCATACAAGGTCCTTCGAGCTTATTTTCCATGTGATACAATTTTTTCTTTAATACTTTGAAAGACATAGCGGGGTGCAAATGTATGACATTATTTGTATTCTTTACCCATATTTTTTTTTTTTGCATTTTTTAAGTGATTGACACAAGCCATATTCTACCATCTCAAGAAGGACTCTTAAGAGGATGGTCTTGGTCATAAACAACACATTTCAATTTCATTCTAAGTGCAATGAGAAGCTGTCTTGTGAATGCGAGGTGTTGAGTCTAATGACGCACAAATAGAGTCAATTTTGCTTAATTTTTATTTTAGCTCATTGATTGATGAGCAAGTGAACGACTCAAGTATGAATCAACCTAGTTTTACCCAAGTTGCTATAGGGACTCAAGAGAACTTCATTATTTCACAAATTATGGTAAATATTTCTAGTCAAGAAACTCAGCAAGTAAAACCAACATGACTTATCTAGTCTTTCTTTAAAGCATATTGTTCAATTTTGAGCAAACTTAGCAAGGTAAATGAACTTGGACATATCTAAGTTAGTAATTTTCTTCATATAAAGAAGCATGGTTTATAGCATGAAGAATAGGTCATTTGCATAATAGATAAAGCCCATAAAATAAAAAACAAAGTCTATATGCAATGCATGAAGCAGATTCTTAAACTCCCCTTCAACATGTGATTCAATTTTAAACAAAAATCTGATTTAGGTTGAGTTATTAGCAAGATTAAGCTCAAGAACGGTCTAGAAAGAACTCAATCAAGACTAGAAACACATAATGGAGAAAAGAAGTTGAAAAACTGCAAACTGGGTGGCTATAGATTATAGAAAAGATAGTAGAGAACACTACCGCTCAGACTCGCTCTCATCTTCCCCAATGACTACATAGGAAAGCTACCTCTAGACCCCAAGCTAAGGAGTGCACATAGACCTTGTCTACCCAAGGGGCCAACACCTGTTAGATTTATAAGACTATGAGGGAACTCAACCTAGAGAAGAGAGAACAACTAATTCAGCATGATAGCAATCTAAAGCACAAGATGAGAGGTCCATGCAAAGTATGCCAGAAGTCTAAGTGAAGTGAACTCATAACTCTAGAGAATAAACCCTATAAACACCTACAACAAACCAAAAGAAAGGAAAAATTTAAAGAAAATAAATAATACATAATATACAGACTAGCTCCCCCTCACAATAGGCTGTAAGGGCACACAACTCCAAGCTCACTCCTCAAGGCAACAAACCTAGAGCTATCCAAAGGCTTGATAAAGATATCGGCCAACTGGTGGTCACTCTCCACAAAATGAAGCACTGTGTTTCCTTTCTCTACATGGTCTCTAAGAAAGTGATATCTAACATCAATATGCTTAGTCTTGGAATGTTGCGCTAGGTTTTTAGCAATGCAGATACCAGAAGTGTTATCACAGAAAAGTGGAACACTCTCTATCTCTAACCCAAAGTCCCACAAGGTCAACCTCATCCAGAGCACTTGGCTATAGCAACTTGCTACAGCAACATACTCGGCCTCAGCGGTAGACTGTGCAACTCCGGACTGCTTCCTACATGACCAAGAAACAAAAGAAGTATCAATGAGTTGGCAAGTGCCAGAAGTGCTCTTCCTATCTGTCCTACAGCCAACAAAGTCTGCATTGGAAAAGTCTCTAAGGAACAGGCATGACGAGAAAGAGTACCAAATACCATAATCAATGGTAGTTCGAAGGTATCTAAAGATGCGCCTCACCGCCTAGCAAAGAGAGACGAGAGGAGCAATCTGAAAATGAGTGCACATACACACGATAAAGTGTATGTCTGGTTGTGAGGCAGTGAGATACAAGAGGAAACCAATCATGCTCCGGAACTCCTTCTAATCAGTAGGCTCACCATCCTCGTCAGGCTCAAGGGCAATAGTGGTGGCTATAAGAGTCATCACAGACTTCCCATCAAACATATCAAACCGTCTCATGAGGTCTCGAGTGTACTTACCTTGGTGCAGAAAAGTACCCTCTAGAGTCTACTTGACTTGGAACTCAGGAAGTAGCTCAACTCGTCTATCATACTCATCTCAAACTCTGTGCTTATCACCTTAGAAAACTAAGATACAATATAATGAGAAGAGCCACCAAAGATAATATCGTCCATTTAAATCTGGACGGTAAGAAAGTGAGAATCCTAATGTCTGATGAACAGCTTGTCTACTATACCCATTTTGAAACCATGGCTAAGATAGGACTTAAACCTCTCATAACATACTCTAGGGGCCTACTTAAATCCATACGAAGCTTTGAAAAGCTTGTAGGCTAGGTTTAGCCGTTTAGGCATTTGGGGTTCTCAAATCCTGGATGATGAGGACATCACTAGCTCACATGTAGAAGAACCAATAACCATGCAAGGTCCAATGACACGTGCCCGTGCACGACGCCTCGGACAAAAGGTGAATTCGTTTCTTAGTCATATTAATTATTTAATTACAGAACAGATGATATTACTTAATGAATGTTGTTTACTTATTACATGTGAAGGAGTTTCAGAAAAACCTGTTATGAGGGACAAAGGACAACATGAAGCAATGAAAAGAAAAGAGAAGGCACAGCCGTGAGAGGGGTTGCACTAATACGGCTGCATGCAAGCAAAAAGAGAAATCCAATTTTTCTAGGACTCCATTTTTTGTTTCAGCCGTAGAGAGTCTTTGCTATTTTTATGGACACATGCATGCAGCGAAGATCCTTTTATTTCCAGCCGTGAGGGAAGTTTTGATTCCTATTTTAGTGGCATTAACACAGAGAATCCTGCTGCATGGTGCCTACCCAAAGGAAAATCAACCCTTCCTATTTTGTGGCCGCAACAAAAGGAAATTGGCATGCATGCAATTGGGGGGGGCGCAGCATCCTTTTTACTCGGTCTTTCCTGTTGAAACGGGGGGGGTTTGGATTTTTGGGATTAGCTACTGCTAATGTAGAGGCCGGTTGGCCCCAAAAACGGGAAGTCTCAGTTTAATCATTCATGATCGAGTGATTTTCTTCCGCTGTTGCTCTTACAATTCTTATCGAATTGCTCGGGCCATTCTTCGTGAACAGGTCAGTCGTGTTTTGACACGGTTGATAACCAATTGAGAAGTGGTTTAGCGATTGCAAGGTTTCTAGTCGCGTTCTTGGATCGTGGTTAGCCGCCCCTTCGTCAAAGTCGCAACTCGTCATTCAAGAATTTCTCCTACGACGGAAGATCGGGACCGAACTCGTACGCACGCATCTTAAGTCTGTGCGTATCAAGTGGTGTCAGAGCCTACGTTGCTGGTAGGAATTCATCTATCCTTAGTTGTAGTTTAATTTTTGTTTTACCTACATCCAGAAAATCGCGATACAAAAATATATAACTCCTAGCCGTTCTAGCCTTTCGATCTGTTAATTTCAATTGCTTTATTGAATTTTTGTTCGTCTTGTCGTGTCTAGTTGCTGGTCTAAATTACCTTGTTGCTAACCTAGAAATCCTCAAAAAAAAAGAGAGAGAGAGAGAGAAGCAGCTTTAGTTTTGAAGTATCAATTTCCGTCCAGAAATCTGTCCTCTGTGCAGTAGTCACAAAAACGTCAATATCTTTGTCTCTGGAAATTCAAATCCATCCGAACCACTTTTGTTGTCTTCACAACTCAAAATCCCACTGTTCTGCAAAATTTGGTATTGTTTTGTGGAGTGTCTTGAAATCTGCACGTGTTTAAAGTTCGTTCAGTTGCTGTGAATTCGTCCAGAAATCTTCCTTCTGTGCAGCAGTCACTAAAACATGAATATCTTTGTCTCTAGAAATCCAAATCCATCCAAACCACTTTTGTTAGCTTCCTAACTCAAAAACCCTCCTTCTTGTTGAGTTTTGTGAAGTTTGGTTGGATAGTTAAAATCTGCGACCAGTTTGAAGTTCAGCAGCCGCTGTAATTGTTACTGCTGTCCAAATCTGCCACGCTGAAAAAAAAATAATAGAGAAGAAGGTGGCACGGTTACATCCAATTTTCCAAAGTTCTGTTCTTGTCCTTAGTTTGAATTTACCTGTTGAAACCTCACATATGATCAGCAACTCAGACTAGTACTCGTGCGAACTTTTATTCAATTTTGCAAGTTTGGTATTACAGATTGCTTTTTCCTTTGCTACAAAAACCTCCCCACCTTGAGCTCCACAAATTGCCATTGATCACCGTGTGCTAGTACCTTGCAATCGCTCTACTAACTCCCTTTTGAAGTTATCACGAACCAGCAAACACGCGAGCTATTGTCGAGGAGGGTAAGAGCTTCGGTTGGTAAGAAGTGAGAGCCTGTGAGTTCCACATATACATATATTAGCATTATTAGGGTTCTTTGTTTTTTCTCGCTAACCATGTCAGGTTCAAGAATTGCCCGTGATGGAACGCAACAGAATGATGATGCCGATGGTGTGGATCAACATCCTATCGCGCCATTGTCCCTCGCTCTCAAGCATTGATGACTCAATTTGCTAGCAGTTTTGAGCGGATCTCGATCGATCAAGTAATAGTTCATTTGGATGGTTTGGAGCATCGCCTTGGTGGGCTTGAAGGCCGAATTGAGCAGATCGAGCATACTCCTCCACGCCAACACCCTCCACCTCGTGTTCCCGAGGTCCCGATGCAGCATTTCACCATGTTGTTGCCGCTGCCCCACTTCGTCCTCGAGAAAATTTAAATGCTGCATTTCAAGAGGCTGCTGATGCAGAAGTAGTTGAAGATTATGTTGCTGAAAATGAAGGCGTTGATATGAGGCGCGACCTGCAACGCCTTGCACGCAACCGACAGGGTATGAGGGAACATGTTGGACCTGCACATCACCGCCAAGAAGCAAGAAGAGATGATCCTCTCGGAAAGATCAAATTTACTATCCCCAAATTTGATGGCAAATTTGACCTGCATATCTTGATTGGGAGTTGCAAGTTGAACAAAAATTCAATTGTCATCACTACCCAGAATATTGTCAAGTACGTGCTGCCACAAGTGAATTTGTAGATTATGCCTCTATTTGGTGGAATCAGATCCATCAAAGAAATAGAGCCCCCCACACATGGGATGATCTGAAGCGCTTGATGAGAGCCAGATTTGTGCCCGCTTATTTTGGAAGAGATTTGCTCAACAGAATGCAGAGATTGAATCAAGGTAGCAAATCCGTGGAAGATTATTATCAAGAACTACAAGTGGGCATGCTTCGTGCTAATGTGCAAGAAGAGGAAAATGCGAAAATGGCAAGATTCTTGGGAGGCTTGAACAGAGAGATACAAGATATACTTGATTTTCAGAATTACAACTCCTTGGATGAGCTTTTTCATTATGCATGCAAAGCCGAAAGACAAGTTCAAGGGAAGAGACAGAGTTACAACAAAACTAGCCGCACATATCCTAGTCATTCCGCACCTTGGAAGGGGATCAATCAGCAGCAAAAGAGTGCTGCCCCTTCCTCTAGTCGGAGTGCTGCAAACGCTCCCCATGAGAATTCATCAAGCCGAACAACTTCATCAATGCACAAACCTACTAATTCGAACAAGACAGCTGCTGCCCCTACCAAAAGTTCATCTTGATTGCTTCTCTGAGTAGAACAAGAGAGATAGAGTGTTTCAAATGCAAGGGAAAAGGTCACTATATGCGTGATTGTCCAAATCAGCGAGCTCTTGTCATACGGGAAGATGGCGAGTATACGTCGGCAAGCGAAGTGGAGGAGGAAGAATCTGATCTTGAGGGGTTAGAGCACAATACTAGTTCTGAGTCAGAGGAGATCACATTTGATACGAGCCATGCTAGCCTTGTTGTTTGTCGAGTTCTCAGTTCACAAATGGAGAAGGCTGAAAAAGGACAACGTCATAATTTGTTTCAATCAAAATTTGTGATCAATGAGCACTCCTGTAAGGTGATAATAGATGGAGGAAGCTGTAACAATATTGCAAGTACAGAGATGGTCGAGAAGCTTGGCTTGACCGCACGCTCACACCCGCAGCCATACTACATCTAGTGGCTCAATTCTTGTGGCAAATTGAAGGTAACGACGATGGTACGTGTGCATTTCTCTATTGGGACATATGCTGATTTTGTGGACTGTGATGTGGTGCCAATGCAAGTTTGTCGCTCCAACAAGTATTCTTTCATACACAAAGATAAGAAGGTTTCATTAGTTCCAATGACGCCAGAAGAACTTCTCAAAGATGATTTAGATAGGGCTGAGCGTGAGAGAGAAAAAAGAGAGGCGAGTGACATCCACAAAACAGGGAGCGAGAGCCACCAGCCAAAAATGGGAGAAAAGAAAGAAAAGAGTGAAAAGAAAAGTGAGATACCATGTAAGGGGCATGTTCTTTTAGCCACAAAAAGTGAGATGCGAGAGTTCAAAAGCCAGCCCCGAGAGTGCTTTGCACTTGTGTGTAAAGACATCCTTTTCTCCACTAATGCTTCACTCTCTACCATGCCAGATTCGATTGTTTCTTTAATGCAGGAATTCGAGGATGTGTTTCCGAACGAGATGCCAGTGGGGTTGCCACCATTGAGAGGGATAGAACATCAAATTGATTTGGTTCCAAGAGCATCTTTGCCTAACCGTCCTCCATACCGAACCAACCCCGAGGAGACGAAAGAAATTCAACGCCAAGTGCAAGAACTTCTCGACAAAGTGGTACTGAGAGAGCTTAAGTCCATGTCTGTTCTGTCTTACTTGTGCCAAAGAAAGTTGGATCTTGGAGGATGTCTATTGATTGTGGAGCTATCAATAATATTAATGTTCGATATCGTCACCATATATCTAGGCTAGATGATTACTTGATGATTTGAGTGGCTCTACTATCTTTTCAAAAGTTGACTTGTGTAGCGGATACCACCAAATTAGAATGAAACTAGGTGATGAATGGAAAACTGCTTTTAAAACTAAATTTGGTTTGTATGAATGGTTGGTTATGCCATTTGGTCTTACAAATGCACCTAGTACGTTTATGCGCTTGATGAATGAAGTTTTGAGATCTTTTATTGGAAAGTTTGTGGTGGTTTACTTTGATGATATATTAATTTACAGCAAGTCTTCGGATGAACATTTGGATCATTTGCGCCAAGTCTTTACTGCTTTGAGAGAGGCACGCTTGTTTGGTAACCTCGAAAAGTGCACCTTTTGCACGGATCGAGTTGTTTTTCTTGGTTTTGTTGTGACTGCGCAGGGAATTGAAGTGGATGGACAGAAGGTGGATGCTATTCGTGCATGGCCGACACCTACGATAGTCACACAAGTGCGAAGTTTTCATGGATTAGCTGGGTTCTACCGTCGGTTTGTAAAGGATTTTAGTACGCTTGCTGCCCCCCTCAATGAGTTGACAAAGAAGAATGTACCTTTCAAGTGGGGAAAACCACAACAGGATGCCTTCAACACGCTGAAAGATAAGTTGACAAATGCACCACTTTTACAACTCCCTGATTTTGATAAAACATTTGAGATAGAATGTGATGCTAGTGGTATTGGAATTGGAGGTGTTCTCATGCAAGAAAGAAAACTGTTGCTTACTTTAGTGAAAAACTTAGTGGCCCAAAGACTAAACTACTCTACATATGACAAAGAATTATATGCTTTGGTTCGAGTTTTAGAAATATGGCAAGATTACCTTTGGCCAAGAGAATTTGTCATACATTCTGCACCATGAATCGTTGAAACATATCGTAGCCAAAGCAAGTTGAATCGTGAGACATGCCAAGTGGGTTGAATTCATTGAAACATTTCCTTATGTTGTGAAATATAAAAAGGGAAAAGATAATCTAGTGGCTGATGCTTTGTCTAGAAGGTATGTGTTGATATCCCAACTTGATTGTAAAATTCTTGGTTTGGAAAGCCTAAAAGAACTATACACTACTGATATTGATTTCAAAGACATATATGCTAACTGTCAAGAAGGGAGATGTTGGGATAAATATGTGTTGAATGATGGCTATTTGTTTAGAGCTAATAAGCTATGTATTCCTGCAAGTTCTGTTCGTCTTCTGTTGTTGCAGGAATCCCATGGCGGAGGATTGATGGGTCATTTTGGAGTTCATAAGACTGAGGACGTGTTGACCACACACTTCTACTGGCCAAAGTTGAGGCGTGACGTTGAGCGCTATGTGAGGAGATGCTCTACTTGTCAAACAGCTAAGGAGGTCGTTCGCTTGCATGGAGTACCAAGAACTATTGTTTCAGATCGCGATGCCAAGTTTTTGAGCCATTTTTGGAGGACACTGTGGGGAAAGCTAGGAACAAAGCTATTGTTTTCTACAACGTGCCATCCCCAAACCGATGGGCAAACAGAGGTTGTGAACCACACACTTGGTACAATGTTGAGGGCAATACTAAAGAAGAACCTGAAGCAATGGGAGGAGTGCTTGCCACACATTGAGTTCGCATACAACCGGGTTGTTCATTCAACAACAAAGCTCTGTCCATTTGAAGTTGTTTATGGATTCAAGCCAACAGCGCCAATTGATCTACTACCTTTGCCGCCTTCAGAAAAGGTAAATTTGGATGCCGAGGAGAGGGTTGAGTTGATTCGCAAGATACACGAGACAACCAAGGCAAACATTGAGAAGATGCAGGCCCAATACAAGAAGCATGCAGACAAGGGTCGAAAAGAAATGCTATTCACGGAAGGTGATTTAGTTTGGTTGCATTTGCGCAAGGATCGCTTTCCCGAACAGCGCAAGTCCAAGCTAATGCCTCGAGGAGATGGACCGTTTAAAGTGCTTGCAAAGATCAATGACAATGCCTACAAGTTAGAGCTTCCCAAGGAATATGGAGTGAGTGACACATTCAATGTTACTAACTTATCTCCATACACTGGTGTTGAGGATGAGCCAGAGTCGAGGTCGACTCCTTCTCAAGAGGGGGAGTATGATGAGGACATCACTAGCTCACATGTAGAAGAACCAATAACCATGCAAGGTCCAATGACACGTGCCCGTGCACGACGCCTCGGACAAAAGGTGAATTCGTTTCTTAGTCATATTAATTATTTAATTACAGAACAGATGATATTACCTAATGAATGTTGTTTACTTATTACATGTGAAGGAGTTTGAAAAAAACCTGTTATGAGGGACAAAGGACAACATGAAGCAATGAAAAGAAAAGAGAAGGCACGGTAGTGAGAGGGTTGCACTAATACGATCGCATGCAAGCAAAAAGAGAAATCCAATTTTTCTAGGACTCCATTTTTTGTTTGATAGTAGAGAGTCTTTGCTATTTTTATGGACACATGCATGCAGCGAAGATCCTTTTATTTCCAATAGTGAGGGAAGTTTTGATTCCTATTTTAGTGGCATTACAGAGAGAATCCTGCTGCATGGTGCCTACCCAAAGGAAAATCAACCCTTCCTATTTTGTGGCAAGAACAAAAGGAAATTGGCATGCATGCAATTGGGGGCGCAGATCCTTTTTACTCGGTCTTTCTGTTGAAACGGGGGTTTGGATTTTTGGGATTAGCTATCGCTAATGTAGAGGCAGTTGGCCCCAAAAACGGAAGTCTCAGTTTAATCATTCATGATCGAGTGATTTTCTTCCGCTGTTGCTCTTACAATTCTTATTGAATTGCTCGGGCCGTTCTTCGTGAACAGGTCAGTCGTGTTTTGACACGGTTGATAACCAATTGAGGAGTGGTTTAGCGATTGCGAGGTTTCTAGTCGCGTTCTTGGATCGTGGTTAGCCGCCCCTTCATCAAAGTCGCAACTCGTCATTCAAGAATTTCTCCTACGACGGAAGATCGGGACCGAACTCGTACGCACGCATCTTAAGTCGAGGCGTGTGCGTATCACTGGAGGCTACTTAACATAAACTCTTCCTTAATATAGCCATTGAGGAATGCACACTTGATATCCATTTGATAGAGCTTGAAGCTCTGGGATGCAAAGAATGCAAGATGGATCCGGATAGCTTCTAGTAGGGATGGCAATTTTACCCAATTACCCGTATACCCACAGGTAAAAACCCTATAGAGGCGGGTATGTTTCTCTATTATTACCCGCGGGTATGTTTATAGGGTCCAAACTCTACTCGACGGGCAAACGGGTATGGGTGTGGGGGAGATTCACCCGTACCCATTCTGCCCGATTACCCGCCATATCTTATTGATATACAGGTTAGAATAGGCACCTAGTTCATCCTTTAATCCTCAATTTGTGGTAACTCATTTCAGTAATTGTTGAACTTGAGCATCTTTGTATTATTTGTCTATATATATTATTTTAATTCTTATTCTCGTGTACATGTAAAATTTTGAATCATTGATAATCATTCTTTAATCCATAGAATGTAGCAAATACCCATGACTTCATCAAAAAGATTGTATTAGTACCATAGCTCATTAGCTACTAGTGCCATTTGGTTGAAAAGATTGTTGATGGTGGTGGGTAAACGGGTATATCCATGGGTATCAGGTACCCGCGGGCGATGTGTATGGGTGAGATTTTTCACCCGCAACCCTTCGCGGGTATACCCGTGGGGGAGATTTTGGTTTGTGGGTATGGGTGTGGGCGAGTACTACCCCTACCCGCCGAACCCGATTGCCATCCCTAGCCTCTAGTCTAGTTACAGAGGTAAAGGTATCCTCAAAGTCAAGACCCACAACCTAAGTGAAGCCCTGTGCATCTAGCTTAGCCTTGTTCCCAATTATAACCCCATCCTCACTCTACTTGTTTTTGAATACCCACTTGGTCCCAATGACATTATGACCAGATGAGGGTTCAACAAGCTGCCATACCTTGTTCCTTTCGAAGTTTTCAAGTTTCTCATACATAGCATTAATCCATGACTCATTGAATAATGCATGAGAAACATCCTTCGGCTCAAACGAGGCAACAAAAGCTGAGTGAAGATAGAAACTGAATAAACCTGATTTTGAGCGAGTAACTCACTCAAATAAATTACCAATAATCTGATTAGGCTGATGAATTTTTTGAATATGGCAAGGAGGTCTAGAAGTAGAAGTGGCCTCTACTTCTTGAGTAGAAGAGGTAAGAATAGAGCCACTCGCTGAAGGAGAGTCTGATGGCAAGGGTTGGTCTCCCTGAGGTGCAGAAATGGAAACAGTAAGCACCTCAAGTATAGAGGGGACTAAATAAGATAGAACACCATCATCTCCATCATCCTCATTCTCTACGAAGATGGTCCTGAAGGAATAAAAAGAGCTTAAAATATCAGGTCTAGCTCTTGGGCTAGCCACGTCACAGGTCTCTATGATTTTATTTGCATCACAACTCCAGACCCTATATGTAGCTATGAGAAGAAGTTAAGTAACCTAGAAAAATACCACCAGAAAAATGAGACTCAAACTTATCCAGATTACCAGACTTCAAGATAAAACACTAGTAACCAAACACTAGGCTTTCGCCCATACCTCAACTCGTAAGAGGTGCGGTGCATATCTGCTCTCAAGAAAACGTGATTAGAAACATGACAAGCAGTAGCTATAGCCTCAGACCAAAACTTCCTAGGAGTACTGTCCTCGTCTAACATCGTCCTGGCCATCTCAATTAGGGTCCTATTCTTTATTTCCACTACACCATTTTGCTAAGGGGTGTAGCGAGAAGAGAACTGATGCTCTAAACCAGACTCTACACAGAAACTCTCAAAGTAGGAATTCTTGAACTACGTGCCATTATCACTGCGTATAGCTCGTAAAACACCTGGGAGCTCGGTAGGCAACCTACTGACAAATACCTGAAGTGAGAAAAAGTCTCATTCTTCAAAAACATGAAAAATACCCAAGAATACCTCAAAAAATTATCAACAATAACAAGAACATACCACTTTCCTCCCATAGACTACACTCTAGCTGGACAAACAGTATCCATATGTAAAAACTGTTCTGGTGCATCTGTCATCATAACGGTGACTAGGGGATGAGGGGAAACAACCATCTTTCCATGTCGGCAAGGAGAGCAAACTAAGTCTTTGACCATCTTGAGTTTGGGCAGACCACGAATGAGGTTGTGGCTGCTAACTCTGGTCAAATGATCAAATCCAATGTGACTAAGTCTCCTATGCCAGAAAGAGAGATCATGGGACTCAGAAGCAATCAAACATTGAAGAAAGTCTACAGAAGAAACAGAAAAATCAGTACGAAAGACTCTCCCAAATCTAGAAATCCCACAAACTAATCCTCCTGATGAATCAATGATGATATAGGCATTACTCTTGAAGCTCTCCTCGAAAGAGGCATCGATAAGCTGAGAAATAGAGAGCAAGTTATATTACAACTTACTCACTAAGGCAACATTCTCAAGAATAAAATTTTCATTAATGCAAATAATACCTTTAGCAAAGACTCTACCTGATGAAACATCCTCAAAAGTGATCAACTCATCTTCGAGGGCTCGGACTAGGGAAGAGAACCAACGAGAGTCTTCGGTCATATGGTGAGAATAACAAGAGTCAACAATCCAAACATCTCCCTTTCCCAACCGACGAACCTGATCAAGCCAAAAGACAGAGAAGACTTAGTACCGGGATAAAGTGAAGATCTAGGAATCCAATACTGAACCACACAACGTTTCAAAGTGCCAGTCATAGAAGAAGAAGACTGGAATCTAGTGTCTCTCTGGCGCTCAATTCTCACAAGATCAGAAGTAGCAGAAGATCTAGGAGCTGAAACTGGGTTGGCTCACTGTGGTGCAAAGGCCAGACCATCACAATGGGACTGCTTGAATCTCTTACCAGAAAACACCTCACACTGTTGATATCTATCTCGATAGGAAAAACAAGGAATATCAAGAGGACGGTGGAAAGACTAATCGTAAGAAACTCTAGGACTAAAACTCGACTGAACAACATAAAAACCGAATCTTGGACACTGCCTAAAAACAGAGAACACTATAACCTGTCTAAAAGCAGTGCGTGCCTTAGAAGCACTCAGAGTCTGGGGGTGACTTTGAATACCCCTATGAGAAACAGCACTCTCATGCCTCATGATCTTGGCATGCCTAAAACAGAAATCTGCTAGGTGACCATCTTTCTAATAGAAGGTGCATAAGTACTTTGCCTTGCTAGAGACAGAAGTAGCAGAAGTAGTAACCTTTTGATCAGAAGTCCCATGGATAACCCCAGAAGACCTAAACACAGTGACATTACCATAGGAGCTACCACGATCTCACCACTCTTGGAGCCACACATAATGGTAGGAGGATGAGTTCTAGCGTGCTCCAAGTAGTCAAATCCAAAACCCTGATTAAATCTGCTAATGTTGGATTGGTCTAGACTGAAATTGAGTTTCTTCTTGCCTCCTACAAACTTCTCGAGAGTGCTCATGAGATAATCACACTCTCAAAAGAGGGAGGCCAGGAAGAACAAGGATGAGAGGAAGAAGAACCAGAAAGAGAATAACTACTAGCATGTGCATTTTTTTCCTCAGCACACTTGCTTTAATCTTGAGGGCCTAAAAAAATGCAAAGTGCATTTTTAATCCTAAGGGCTTGGTCTTCTAGCATCTTCCTAAGCTCGACTTGGATTTTATCCAAGTCCCCCTTAATCACAGAACATCGCAAGCAACTTTCTTGTAACTTATCTAGTAAGTCCTTAGCAAGTTTAGCATATTTGACATTTAAAGATTCATTATCAAGCGTTAGTTGCTTATCGCCTCACATGAGCTGACAAGGTCCTTAGAAGCATGCATTTCAAGTTCATCATTTCTAAAAGAAAGCTTCCTAATGTGAGTGCTCATGGCATCAAGTTCGCAAGCAATTTAGGGCAGTTATCACATGATGGAGTAGAATGAGCAAGAAGAAAACTAGCATCTAAAGACATGGCATTAGAAGATTCTTTGCTAGCATTTTTCGACCTAAGACTCTCAAGCTCAGTAAGAACACTATCATACATAGTCCTTAGGTTCTCTAACTCCATAAGCAAAGTATCACACAACAAACAATCATCAGAAACTTGGGAATAAGAAATTCTAAGAGAAGCTAACTCCCGAGTCAAGGTACCTACATCCTTCTCAAGATCTATATACCTAGCTCTAGCATTAGCATGAAATCTTCCTAATTTGCAAAAAGCTTCATTGAGCTAGTCATAGAAGGGTACCTCGTCCGAGTCGTTGTAGAGTTCGGACTCGTTGATGCCGTTGGCGTCTGCCATGAAGCACATGCCGAAGAACTCATCACCACATTTCTTCTCTTACGGATCGTCCTCGCCTTCGTTGCTCCTTGTCTCTGTGTCAGAGAGGCTGATGTCGTCGAGGGCGGTGAGGACGCGGTGGAAGAGTTTCTTGTTCTTTGAGAAATTGCAGTACTTCTTCTCATGCACTGGCTCGAGAGCTGGAGGCTTCTTGTTGCGGTTCTTGTCGGTGTAGTCATTTTTCCTTGAATAGTCGGAGTCTTTCTTGCCCTTCTCCAGCTTGGGACAGTTTTCTCGAATGTGATAAGGGCCACCACCTTCAAAGCAAGTGATCACGCCACCTCTCTTCCTCTCTCTCACCCTCTTGTAAGCATGAGAGAATTTGCGAGCTAAAAGAGAAATCTCATTTTCTAAAATTTTTTCAGTTGGTCATCGCTTAGCTCGCAATAGGTGAAGAGAGAGAATCTAGCAGAAAAATCAAGAGAAGATCCAGTGGGATCAGTGACCACGGCCATCGACTAAGATAATGTCTTGTGAAATACAACATCGATCTCATGAGTCATGAGTCCGGAATAGAGCCCATCAAGACTTAGAGTTGATATGTCGGTAGTACTCTTGGTGGTGGTCACTTTTATTTCCCAAACTCGAAGATTGAGTGCGGTCAAGAAATATCGAGCATTGTCTGAGTCAGGGTATATGTAGTTGACTGCTCGGAGGTCACTCAAAATCTTTGTGAAATGACTAAAACATTTGTCAAGACTCTCACCAGCGTGTTGTTCAAATTTGTTGTGTTCACGCTTGTATTGATCCTGCCTCAAGGTTTTGATTTGAGTAGTGCCCTCATGGTAAGTATCGAGGGTCACCCAAATCTCGTGAGTGGATCGTAGGTGAGAGATCCTATCATACTCACTGCGGCTAAGACCCTGTATGAGGATGTTCTTTGTCTTAACATTTGTCTCAATGTTAGCCATATTGCCGGCCATGACGTGCTCATTAGCAGGAAACTCATACGGAAGCTTCACCTTCGGCCATATCAGGAAGCCCTAGGTGGTGATGTACGACTCCATTCAAAACTTCCAAAATAAAAAATCAACTCCAGAAAAAATAGGAGCCTTGGTGGAATATTGATCTGTCACCATGGCTCTCAAAACCAGTCAAGATCTATGGAAGAGTAAAACCAACTCTGATACCAATTGAAGGATCGAGATGGTGATTAGAGGGGAGGTGAATGATCCCAAATAAAATTTTCCCCCACTCAAAATACTCCAAACATGCCCGCAACAAAAATCTGTAAAAGGAGGCAAAGCAATAGAGGCAGTTGTTCTGCCAGACCGATGCTACCGCTAGAAGTTTGGTAGCACCGGAGGCTAGTAGCACTGGGCTAGAATGCTGGTAGCACCAGGCTCAAGAACAACTTGTCAAATATACAGACATGGGATATGGGCATACGCCATAAAGTCAAAGGTCATACCATATATATTTCTACTAGCATTTGGGAACTCCAGATATTTCAAGCCCAGTTTAATGGGATAAGATATATGGAGAAGAGATATCCCTGCATAAGGCAGGACTCGATCGTATTCCCGATATGAGGAAACCTACTCAAATACGTCCAACGACTATGGAAATTTAAGTGCAATACGGAGATCACAATGGCAATAGGACTCCTCGTCGACTACGATTTGATACTCCAACCCACTATATAAGGAACAAGGAGGACGTCGTCTAGAACAAGCCAATTGAAAACCACAACAAGCCAACTTAGAGCGCAAGCTTCAAGCCATCGCCATCCAGAGCTAGATGCATAGGAACATCTCCACGTAGACATCCAATAGCCATAGTCTAGCCACCCCCCATACTCATATTCCTCCTAGTAATCAGGACTAGCATCCTCAATTTGTAATCTGTTCATTGATCTCATCCATCGCCGACACAGGAGTAGAGTATTACTCAACCAAGAGGCATGTACCTGTCTACATCATGTGCCCCTGATTGTGTTTTTAATCCTGCAAATCCTGAAGGCACCCAAATATAAGTGTGTTGTCAATCACTAACCTTCGACAACTAGTGCGCTAGGTAGGGGCCTTCAGCTATTTTTGCAGATCAAGCATGTCTACGATACGTGTCCATGTAGGAATTCCCGACACCCGCCAAGCTCCACCAATAGGATATGAGATCACCTTTGGAACCATGCTATACCGATGGGGATCGCTAGGAAATCTCAAGCACATTGGCTTGATCGAGTACTGTTCTGAGGACCCTCGTTGAGAAGTGTACTTCATAGAGTTCGACCCTTTGGAGCCCAACGTCCTCAAGTGCGTCGACACAGAGAATGACAGCGACAGCAACAGCGATGACTTCAAAAGTTAGTGCAGCCGTCGTACAGATCGACACGTGTTCATGACTAGGGCCAACAATGGTACAACTACTGGAAGTTCCCAAGAAAGGGACCCAAGGGTAGAAACCATCGGCGGCTTAGAGCCTCACATCCCTCCAGGCACACTCCAGGACCCTGGAGCAGTAGTCGCCACTGTGCGTGCAGCCATGGATGTTTTCGCTCCTGGCACGGTAGACCATCGTCGTGATCCAACCGCCACAGCCACTGCAGGGATCACAGCCAAATTGTCTAAGTATCTCAACCTTGACAACCCAGCGACGCCTCGTCCGTAGGTGTCAAGTTTCTAGGGGCAGCAAACTCTTTGGCAACGCGATCACAATGGCGTCCTTGGCCGTGTTCTAGGAATAGCATCTCATATGAGCCATAACAGCGATATCTTCAGTACTCCTGAGGACAATGTCCAGTGCACTCACATGCTGTTGAAGTCTCTTGCACTGTTGGACTCAGCTAACCCTATGATGCCGGTGTTCGACCAGATGAAGACGCTACTCGATGCAGCGCAAGCTTAGACTATTGAGCAGCCAATTTGAGGTTCGAACAACCAAGTCGACAGGACTCCGGAAGCCAGCTGCCAGGACTGTCTCATGATAGTCGTCGAGCAGCATGATTAGCGGTGGCTAGTTCTAGCTATCGTAATTCTAGAACAATCTGTTCGAATTCCCACCAAGGATACCGTGGAGATCTCCGAGAATCAAATCCCCCAAAATCGACGAGATTTGCATGATGTTCTGTGAGATCAAAGGGAAGAGTGGGATCATGAAGACCGCGAAAGGCAGGATAACGAGTCTGCATCCTCAAGAGGTCGATCTCTGGTGTGACATGCACGCTTGGGCGAATCTTCTTCCTCGAGAGGTCGTTTGCCGCTGCGACACAGGTTCCCCCCTCAACAAGATATGCATAGAGGATAGCGTCAGATGACTCCTAAGAACGTTGATGAGGGGTGTAAAGCGTTCACTCCGGCACTACGTGCGGTCTAGTGGCCGGACAAGTTCAAACCCTTTCCGGTCGAGATGTACTTGGGGAAGATTAATCCCATCGAATGGCTACAAATCTACACTACGGTCATGAGAGCAGCTAGAGGCAACGAGAAGGTGATGGCCAATTACCTACTGACCACTCTCGATGGAGCAGCAAGGTCTTGGTTACTCAACCTCCCGCCTCAGTCGATATCGTCATGGGCTGAGTTGTGGGCCCAGTTCATTGCCAACTTTCAAGGCACATATGAATGCCCCAAAACACGCAGTGACTTGCATCGTCTAGTGTAGAAGCTAGGAGAGTCGTTGCGCAGCTTTATTCGACAGTTTAGCAACAAATGAAAGCTGATCCCTGATATCTCAGACAAGGCAGTGATTGTGGCCTTCGAGAACAGGGTCAAGGACGGAGATCTGAAGGGAAAGGTCGCCACCTAAAAGATCAAAACAACTAAGGAGCTCTTCAAGCTGGCAAATAAGTACACCATCCGCGCCGAGGCTCGAGACCACCTCGACAACCCCAAGCATGGCAGCGACAAACCCGAGTTGTCCAAGCAAGGGGCAAAGAGGAACAAGAACCGCGGGAAGAATAACAAGGGCGACTCCACTATAGCAGCGGTCGAAATGGGCAAAGCACGCAACCTAGGCAACAACAAGGGCCGAAGTCGTGAGGGAAACAAATACTGCCCTGTCCATCACATGGACAAGCACGACTTCAATGAGTACCAAGTGATCAGCAAGAAAGTCCAAGAGAAGCACAAGGCCGCCCTCGCCGAGCACGGGATCGAGCAGGCTAAGGAGAAGCCCGAGGACGATGAACCTAAGTATCGAGGGGCTGAAAACAAGCTAGCACATATCTTTAGGGGATCTGCCACGTACGAGTCCAAGAGGCAGTATAAAGGCAGTCGAAAGAGAAGTCAACCTGGCCACACTAGCTCTCCCCCAATTTCTCAAATGGTCAGAGGTGCCAATCACCTTCGACCAGTCAGATCACCCGACAATGGTCCCACATCCAGGTCGATACCCTGTAGTGTTCGAGCCCACCATCGTGAACGTCAAGGTCGCTTGAACCTTAGTCGATAGAGGCAGCTCGCTAAACCTCATCTTTGCAAAGACACTGGATAACATGGGAATTCCCAGGATCGAGATAAAAGCTGGAGTCGAGCCGCAGACCAAGGCACTGTGCCATGCACCGGCTGATGCCACTACTGATGTCACGTGATTGGTCCGACCCAAGATGAGATTTGATCTGCACGGTGTAGATCCGATGGCTCACAATGCGATCGGATCTTGCACTGTTCAGATCGGATCTGACGGCCATGGATCTTGGGCCATGCAGCAAAGCGACGACTACCTGATCTGATCCAACGGTGATCGATCACGATCTTTCACAGTGCAATCCTGAGCATCTATCTTCGATTCGATGATCACAAGTGGCGATGACTCCAGAGGCTACGAGGCCCAATCCCAGCTGTTCATGAAGATCGAACGGCCACACTTACTTGAGCAGATTACTGTTTGATGAGGCGACGTGGATTAAACTCGAGTATCGGTGGATGATCCAATGGTTCAAAAGCTTCTCGATGTGAATGGTAGCACGACTATGCAGATCTTCACAGGATTTGAGAACGACAACACGGTCGTGGTGCTCCAGCGACTCAACGGCAACGAGGAATGATGGAGTTAACTCGGCTTGGTGTGGGGAGTCCAGATCTGGAATGGGTGCGGTGAATGGTGGTTTGACGATGGTGCAACTCGGCAAAAACAGAGGTGGCACAGGTTCGAACTTCAGCGAGGTCTTACGCGTGATCTGGGGCTCCTCGGGCGGCGGCGCTTTGGGGAACAGCTGCGGCGAGCACTTGGGATTCTCGGGAGGGGGGTTGAGTCCTTAAATACCCCACAGGGGTCATGTACTCGCCTTGGGATCTTAACCGATGTGGTGGGCAGAGTCTGGAGCTGTTACGGCAGCGGCGTCCAAAACCTTTGCGGAGGCGATGCACGACCATCGCACGATCCCGATCGGACGGCGATGTGACTCTCCTGCCTTGACACGATCTCAACCGCTCATCGCATCCAACGGTCAGGATTAGCTAGGGTTTCGATACACTCTAACAAACGGTGTCCGTTTAAAGCTGATTTGATGGCGATAAGCATTTAGGGTTTCAGCTACGACAGGGCTTGTTGCGGTTCATCTGATTGCGATCCAACGGTCAGCGGTGGGCTTCGAGGAGATGGGCCGTGCGGGCTGCACGGTGCACTGGCTAAGCACGCACAGTGTTGGGCTTCGGCCCAGTACTGTTTACGAAGGATTCTCGGGTTTTTGATTTAAAATAAGTAGGGAAATTAGTTTATTTTATTTAGGGCAATAAAAACACTAGGAAAAATCCAAGAAAAATCTCAAAAATCTTTTGAGACATTCTGAACTCAAATAAAATATTTTTGGCAAAACTTTATTTAAATTTTATCTATAATTAATTAGTTTTCAACAAAAGGCTAATATACTTAATTTAAAATAATTCCAATAAATTCTAGAAAAATCGCATAAATCCAAAAAATTCATAAAACTCACAAATTGCAATAAAACAATGTTAACTAATAATGAAGAGCAAATTTTGGGATGTTACAAACCTTCCCCTAATAGAATCTCGACCCCGAGATTCAGGGCTATCTAGAGAACAGGTTTGGGAATTCTGCCTTCAAGTCCTCTTCGCACTCCTAGGTTGCTTCATTCTCTGAGTGATTGATCCATTGAACTCTACAAAAGTGTTATTCTTGATTCTGCGCTCCATCACATCTAGAATCTTGATCGGTTGCTCTTTGTATGTCAGGTCTTCTTGCAACTCGATTGCTTCTAACGACGCCTGCTCTGCTAGCACCCTAAGACATTTCTTGAGCTGTGAAACATGAAACACGTTGTGCACTCCTGCCAACGACTACGGTAACTCCAACTAATACGCAACCTCTCCTCGATGGCTCATAATTTTGAATGGCCCAACGAATCTTGGTGCAAGCATTCCTTTGGTGTGGAAACATTTTACAGCTTTAAGGGGAGTGACCCTGATATACATGAAGTCATTTAGCTCAAAGCTCAAGTCGCGGCGGCGATTGTCAACGTAACTCTTCTACCTTGACTATGTTGTTTTCAGCCTTTCTCTAATTATGGCAACTTGCTCTTTGGCTTCTTTGAGAATCTCAGGCCCAAACACTGAGCGCTCTCCCATTTCATTTCAATTCAATGGGGTACAATATGCACGACCATATAAAACCTCAAATGGTGACATTTGCAGGCTAGCCTGATAACTATTGTTATAGTTGAATTCAGCATATGGCAAGCATTTATCCAATGATGTAGCATAAGCTAATGCACAAGCTCTCAACATATCCTCTATAATCTGGTTAACTCTTTCTGTCTAGCCATCTGTCTGCGGATGATATGCTATGCTGAAATTTAAGTGAGTCTCCATTGCTTCATGCAGCTTGTTTCGAAACCTTGAGGTAAATTGGGTACCTCTATCTGACACAATTTTCTTGGGCACACCATGTAAATACACAATCCTTGACATGTACAGCTCTGCCAGACGATCCCCTGAATAGGTTGTCTTCACTAGGATGAAGTGAGTAACTTTGGTCAATCGATCAATGATGATCCCCATAGAATCGTAGCCTCTCTGAGTCTTGGGAAACCCAGTGATGAAATCCATTCCGATTTCCTCACACTTCCACTCTGGAATCTTCAGTGGCTGCAACAATCCAACGAGCTTTTGGTGCATAGCTTTTACTCTTTGGCATACATCACAGAATGCAACGTGCTCTGCTACCTTACGCTTCATATCAGGCCACCAGAATCTTCCTTTAAGGTCTTGATACATTTTGGTGCTTCCCATATGAATAGAGTACTTAGAATCGTGAGCTTCTTTCGGAATCAATTGCTTAAGCTCCTTCTTATCCGGTACACAAATTCAAGCTTTAAACCACATGGTGCCTTGCCCATCCACAGTGAAATCCTCTGATAGGCTTTCCACCTTCTTGGACCAAATCCTTGTGGCACAACTTCCAATCTCAACCTCCGAAATTCTTCACACAACTTCGGTTGATTGCTCACTACCATCATATTTACACTGTGGCTTTTACGACTCAACATGTCGCCTATCACATTAGCTTTCCTAGGATGGTAATGGATTCCCACATTATAGTCTTTAATCAATTCCAACCATCTTCTTTGTCTCATATTGAGATCTGACTAGGTGAATATATATTTTAGACTCTTATGGTTCGTATATATCTCACATCTATTTCCAATGAGATAATGACGCCATATTTTTAGAGCATGCACAACGGCAGCTAACTCCAGATTGTGCGTTGGATAGTTCTCCTCGTGTGGCCTCAACTAGGGGTGGGCATTTTTAAACCGAAACCAAATTACCGAACTGAACCGAACCGAATTAACCGATTATTTCGGTTATTTCGGTTTTTGGTTTTCGGTTTAGTTTTTGTTTTGGTATAATTCGGTTTTCGGTGTTCGGTTCGGTTTTTCACTTTCAAAAACCGAAATAACCGAATAACCCATGTACAATACCATTTTTATAGTATTCTTCTTAAAACCACTAAACAATTCACATGTAATAATACATTCATGCATATGTTTAGTATATTCATATGTTTTATTATGCTTATATTGTAATTACATATGAATATTGTGTGGGTTTATTCATATTTTGTGTTGCAATATGAGAATGATTAAATCTAATTTACCTAGTGATACGGATCGCGGTCCCGATCTTCACGACGTAGGATCACGAACAAGATAACTAGCTGAAAACAGCCGGATAACTAGTGCAACCTCGACAAATAAAACTCAAGCCAACCACCGTCTTTTAACCGCAACCTTTGAATCGAGGATTCGCCCAACCACACTCTCAAAGAACCAACCAACACAACCTGGAATCAATGGACCAGAGCACCAATTGGGAGCCGATGAAGCGGCCGCTTCTGTAATCCCGCGAGGAAATCACAAGAGCAAAGGGGTAGAGATCACTCTCTAGATTTGTTAGCACACAGCTGAACAAAGAGGTTTTGTATTCGAATGTCAAAGTTGTTTTTCAAATGGGTAGAATACATGGGTATTTATACTAGGAACATCCCTCCTAGTTTAGGTGTGAAAGCAAATAGTTTATGTGTGAAAACAAATTTGAGGTGTGAAAGCGGAAAGGCTAAGTGTGAAAGCAAATAGAATTCGCGCAGCATTTTAACAGCATGTGCGCTCTTCAGTAAAATGGTCATTACTCCTTCATGGGAAGTCCAAATAACACAAGGTTTGTTTTATTGAAAAGTAGACTTGATAAGCTTTCAATAAAGTACTCATGGACCTCCATTGCCCTCGGGAATCAGAAGTTATGTTAGTTTCATTATGGCAGTCCGAACTGAACAGCAATTTCTCCATGTAATCCATGCAGTCCTCATCCATCTCCACTTGAGGGTCTTCATAATCTTCATATGTAAACCTGATAATGACCAATGTAGAACATTTAGGTAGTATAACATTCTCAGATATATTATAATCAAATTCAGCTAAGAGTGAAGTCACCTGTTGCTACAGCTTCTTAGCACGACTTCTTGTTAATGGTCCTTGGTTTTCATGACTTGATGTAGCTTGGTCTTGGTTCACTTGTTTGGTTGCATGATTTATGCGCAATGGTGCATGTTCTGTTGGGATGTCCGCATCATTCTCCCCCTCTTGAAAATTAGTCGTCCTCGACTCTATTTCTTCTGAACCCAAAAATGGTGATAAATCTGCAACATTGAATGTTGGGCTAACACCATAGTCTTCTGGTTTGACATATGTTGGGCTAACACCATAGTCCGCATCATTCTCCCCTTCTTCAAGAAAAGCCGTCCTCGGCTTTTGATAAGCTGAAAGTGCACTAAAGGGAGAGAACAATGTGTATGCATGATATATGTATTTGTCATCTGTTTTGACACTTCTTGTTAGCACATAGGATTTTACAAGATTAGTTTTATGCATAGCAAAGCATTTATTCACATCATTCCCCTTCTCATGAGAAAAAGTCGTCCCTGACTTTTCTAAGCACATTATCACATTACACAGGGGGTTCCACACTCTAATTACATTATTTTCATTAGTAGCATGCAAGTCCAACGTATCATGTGTGCTAGAGTAGAACAAGTTTCTATTTAAGCAAGAAGTAATTTCAATTGTTTCCATGTCAACAACATTATTGAGGGGTACATATATTTTGAAATCATGAAGCACGTCACATGTAATACAAATTTGATGAACAAGAAACATGTTATCCACACCATATTCTCCAATTAAATTAAACTTGTATTCATAAGTGTGGAAACTAGCTAGTGAAGAAAATTTAGCAACTTTCTTACTAATATAAGTTATCTTAACAGTTCATCAAACATCATGATATAGCACAAAGTAGCATCATTAGAAATTTTGGTGACAACTTCTTCACAAGGAATCAATTCCACGCTATGTAAATTAAAAAATTCAGAATGTGGAATTTTCAATTGCACATGAGTGTTCTCGGAATTGGTGTGTTCCAGATCAATTTTCATATCAACACCATTTTTGTTACCTTTACCGTCCTCCTTTGGAAATGATACTCGTGTTGTAGGATCTAACAACGGGACAGAAAGTGTGACATCTCCAACCATGCCTATCTCCTTGTCTTCAATGTCAATTGGTATATGTCGTTCATCAATCAATTCCTCTTGTATTTCCTGTTGCACATGAAAAGAGACAACACTAGAAGTAGAGGTTAGTGTGTTAGGTTCAGGAATTTCGCCCCATTTCCCATCAACATCCTTTCTCATTTCTTGTGCCTTTTCATTCACAATCTGAATATGGATATCGCTCTCATTCTCACAAGGGTTTTGGTTCATATGAACTAGATTCAATTGTGGACTAGCAATGACGCATTTACCATCAACCACGACCTTCTCCTCTACAGCATGTTCCAAAGGAACAACACACTTTAATGTTTTGGTCGAAGGGAAAGTCCCATGCTCGACCTTCTCACCAATTCTCATCTCGTGCTGAAATTTAGGTTCACCTTGCTCCTTAATTATTTTCTCCTCTTGAATTGCACAATCCACAAGATCAAACATGCTTTTAAAATACTTATGTCCAAGTGCAGCAGCGATCTTGTAATTCAAGCCCTCTTTGAAACGTGCTTTCTTTTGTATTGTAGAGGTGATACCTGCACGTCGCATTGCACAACTCAACTCATTGAAATAATCATGGACACATTTGCTACCTTGTTTGATGCTTGCTAAGTGGTGAAGCAGCTCTCGCTCATAATAGGGTGGTACAAATTTTTTTCTCATTATGCCCTTCAAAATTAACCACGATGTAATGATGCACTTTCCAAAAAGTTGATTCCACCAACTATAAGCATAGTCTTCAAACTGCATAGTGGCTCGCAACACTTCTTTATCTTCGGGAAGGTTCTGAATTTTGAACACCTTGTCCATTTGTTGTTCCCATTCAAGGTATTCTTCGGGATCATTGCTTCCATAGAATGGAAGATCAATATGTTCATAACCTGCCATGTTAGCGCAAACACAATACCAAAATAGCAATTATATGTGGAATAGGAAATTTTAGTGGTTCTCACAATCTCACCTCTCTTACCAACCAAGGCTCTTATGAGTTCCTTGCAGATTACAGAAGTGTAATGTGTGGTGGCAAAAAGAAAAATGATGGTTAAGCGAATACACGATCGGTGTTCAGTTTACGGTGGTTTATTGGTGGAGCTTGGTAGGGGGTGATGCACAAGGAACACAATCTGAAATCTAGTTATTGTAAAGCTAAGTAGCAATCCAAACTAGAAGATCAATGCTTAATGCTGATCACAAGATATGAATGATATAAATGCATCAACGCACGCGCAAAGAAATTTCAGATTTGATGCAAACAAGGATTATGCTAGGGATGGCGGGTTTGCATAAACTTGCCTAGCACAAATTGCACCAAATAGCAAAACTGATAGCAACTTGATGTAAGGGTTCAACACTTGTACACTTTCACACAACAGATCCTTCTTCTTTTTTTTTTCTTTCACCACTTTTTTTTTAACTCTTCTCTTTTTTTCACTTCTTCTTTTTTTTTATAAAAATAACAACATATCAGATATAACACTTGCACAACTTAAGATGAAAAGAACCCAAACACAACCAGCAGCTAGAACATGATAGGATCAAAGTTTACGCGAAGGATGAATTGGGATATGCAATCTTTTTTTTAATAGATTTTTTTTAGATATATGAAAGGACACGAAACAAGATATGAATAGGATAAAAGAACACGCAGAAGGGTGATATGATCAGCAACTAAACAAAAACTTCTTATGGACTGAAACTTAACCAAACTCACTAGAATAACAGATCGAAACAAAGGGCTATGGCAAAATATTTTCGTGGCTTTTTGGTGGATAGGACGAACACAAAATATATGTAGCTAAGGGTAAAGAATCCTACCGTGGCAACGAAAGCTCTGATACCAAATGATACGGATCGCGGTCCCGATCTTCATGACGTAGGATCATGAACAAGATAACTAGCTGAAAACAGCCGGATAACTAGTGCAACCTGATAAATAAAACTCGAAGCCAACCACCGTCTTTAACCGGCAACCTAAATCGAGGATTCGCCCAACCACACTCTCAAAGAACCAACCAACACAACCTGGAATCAATGGACCAGGAGCACCAATTGGGAGCCGATGAAGCGGCCGCTTCTGTAATCCCGTGAGGAAATCACAAGAGCAAAGGGGTAGAGATCACTCTCTAGATTTGTTAGCACACAGCTGAACAAAGAGGTTTTGTATTCGAATGTCAAAGTTGTTTTTCAAATGGGTAGAATACATGGGTATTTATACTAGGAACATCCCTCCTAGTTTAGGTGTGAAAGCAAATAGTTTATGTGTGAAAACAAATTTGAGGTGTGAAAGCGGAAAGGCTAAGTGTGAAAGCAAATAGAATTCGCGCAGCATTTTAACAGCCTGTGCGCTCTTCAGTAAAATGGTCATTACTCCTTCATGGGAAGTCCAAATGACACAAGGTTTGTTTTATTGAAAAGTAGACTTGATAAGCTTTCAATAAAGTACTCATGGACCTCCATTGCCCTCGGGAATCAGAAGTTATGGTAGTTTCATTATGGCAGTCCGAACTGAACAGCAATTTCTCCATGTAATCCATGCAGTCCTCATCCATCTCCTCTTGAGGGTCTTCATAATCTTCATATGTAAACCTGATAATGACCAATGTAGAACATTTAGGTAGTATAACATTCTCAGATATATTATAATCAAATTCAGCTAAGAGTGAAGTCACCTGTTGCTGCAGCTTCTTAGCACGACTTCTTGTTAATGGTCCTTGGTTTTCATGACTTGATGTAGCTTGGTCTTGGTTCACTTGTTTGGTTGCATGATTTATGCGCAATGGTGCATGTTCTGTTGGGATGTCCGCATCACCTAGTGTTATTCATATTTCGGTTAACCGAAAAACCGAAATAACCGAACCGAAATATTTTGGTTAATTCGGTTCGGTTTTTTATTTTTATCCAAGAAATTTGGTTTCCAGTTTTCAAAAACCGAATTATTTTAAAACCGAAAAAACCAAACCGATTAAACCGAAAAAACCGAATGCCTACCCCTAGCCTCAACTGCCTTGATGCGTAGGCCACTACCTTGCCATTCTGCATTAACACGCATCCGAGACCCTGCCTTGAGGCGTCACAGTATATATCAAAACAACTCTGCATGTCTGGCAATACTAACACTAATGTAGATGTTGGCCACTTCTATAGCTCCAGAAAACTCCTTTTGCACTCCAGCGTCCAGATAAACTTTTTATCTTTCTTCAACAATTGCATAAGAGGTCTCGCAATCATTGAAAACCCTTCTATGAACCGACAGTAATATCCCGCCATTCCTAGGAAACTATGGACCTGGGTAACTATCTTCGGTTTCTCCCAATGTAACATAGCTTCCACCTTACTTGGATCCACAGCAACCCCTTTAGCTGTCATTACAGGGCCAAGGAATTCCACCTTTTCTTTCCAAAAATCACATTTGCAGAATTTAGCATACAACTGCTGCTCTCGCAACCTTTCCAAAAACAATCGCAGGTGCTCTACATGTTCTTCTCTTGTCTTGGAGTACACAAGGATGTTGTCTATAAAGACAGCCACAAATTTATCTAAATATTCCCTGAATACCTTGTTCATTATATTCATGAAGTATGCAGGGGCATTTGTTAGTCCAAAATACATGACTGTGAACTCATAATTCCCATGTCAGGTGGAAAATGCAGTTTCAGAACATCTTCTGCTCAAATCTTCAGTTGGTGATAACCTGATCGAAGATCTATCTTGGAGAAAACTCCTGCTCCTCTCAATTAATCAAATAGATCATCAATCCTGGGCAAGGGGTACTTGTTCTTGATCATCACTTCATTAAGTGCACGATAATCAATGCACATCCTTAAACTTCCGTCCTTCTTCCTGATAAACAAAACTGGCACTCCCCATGGGGAAGAACTTGGTCGGATGAAACCTTTCTAGAGCAATCTTCTATCTGTTTCTTCATCTTGACTAACTCGTCAGTTGGCATGCAATACGGTCTCTTTGCTATAGGTGTTGTTCCAGGCACTAACTCAATGATGAACTTGATATCCCGATCTGGCAGCATGCATGGTAAGTCTTCAGGAAAATCTTCTGGAAAATCTCTAACAACTGGCACATCCTCTAGGTTAGCAACCTTTACGTTGTTGACCAATAATTGTCCATCGCGAACTGCGGTTGCACGAACTTCCACTTTCTTGCCACTAGGGCTTTCTAAAGACACCATTCTTTGGCCAGTGTCCAACATAGCTTTATGCTTGGACAGCCAATCCATTCTAATGATGAAATCCAAGGTTTGGGTATCTAACAAGATAAGATTTGCTAAGAACTCTATCCCATTCATAAGTAACTTAACTCCCAAACACCCAAGACTAGAACGAAGTTCAGATCTTGGGGCTTGGACTAAAAGCACATATTTAAGATTCTTAACATCAAATCCATTCTTCATTGCAAAACTTCGAGAAACAAATGAATGCAAAGCTCCAGAATCAAATAAAACTGTAGCAGGTACTAAGTTAACCAAGAACTTACCTAGTACAATATCTGATGCCTCTTGAGCTTCATCTGTCATGATGTGGTTGATTCTACCATGCACTGTTGTCTGAGGTGTTGCTCCTGCTTGCATTGGTATGCGGTTTCCTCCTGTCACAGGTGCCTTGGCTAGAGTAGTTCTCAAGTTGAAGCGAACTAGCGTAACTCCTCCTTTCCTCAAAAACTTGTTAGCAAAATGTCCAGGCTCATTGCAAGAATAGCATCGCTTGACAGTGAACTATTGATTCTTGTCGGTGCCTGGCCCCCTTGTGCTAGCGTCTGAAAATTCTGATTAGTGGGGCGAGGTGCCAAGGTTGATGCCTTGCCTGACAACAGTGGTTGAATACTAGCAAACTGCTGGGGAGACATCCTCAATCTGAATTGATTTGGTTGCCCTGCTTGACTAGCCATCCTAGGCTTGTGGTCTTCACCTAACTCTTTGCACTTACCCTTTAGGATCAAAGCCTTATTGACCAATTCTTGGAAGTTAGGGAAGTTATGGGTGATCAGTCCCACTTGCAGTCCAGAGTTTAGACCTTTCAGGAAACGTGACTGCCTGGCCTTATCTATAACCACATCCTCAGGAGCATAGCGTGCCAACTGAGTAAACTTGTTCAGGTACTCCGCCACTAACTAGCCTCCTTGCTTTAGGGCCCTGAACTCTTCCTTTTTTAGGTCCATCATTTTTTCAGGCACATGGCATTGGCGAAAGGTAGTAGAGAACTCTTCCTAGGTAATCTCCTAGGGGGCTTCATGAACGGCACAGTAGTTCTTCCACCATTATGCAGTAGTTCCTTCTAGCTAATGAGAAGCATACAACACCTTCTCATTACCCTCGCACTGGGTGATGTGCAACTTTCTCTCAATGGTTCTCAGCCAGTCATCAGCTTCCAACGGGTTGACATTGCCTGAAAATGTCGGTGGGTAGGTCCTCATGAAGTCTGACAACTTGGAGTAGGAAGGTGGCCCATTGCTGCCATGCTGAGTGTTGTTCATTGCAGCTTGACTGGTTACACTCTACATCTACTCCATCATTGTATGCATGAGCTGAGTCTGTGCTGCGAGGAAAGCTCCCAAGTTTTGCATATCCACTAGCAGTGCTGGTTGCGGTGGTACTCCATCATTGAAGTTGTCGCTTGGGCGCAAACCACTTCCTGAGGCTCCATTGTGTTCACCATCTGCTGATTGCTGCTTGGGTTAGGAAAGATAGATGTAGCATAAATAAGATGCAAGAATTTCTAAGGTGGGGAACAGGTTAAACCCAAACTTAAACAACTTTATTAATTAACCTAGTATGGTTGCTTACATAAGCCTATGGGCTATGCAACACATGCTGCACTCCCAGTAAACAATAAGAACCAAATTAAGCACACAACCTTAACGACTATTACAAATGGTAGAACTATCTTATTGACATGACTCAACACTCAAGTCTCAACCTACTCCCTAAGACTCTTACTCATCCAGCCACCTTGGCTGAGGCTGACTCGATGCATATACTGGTGGGTGGGCTGGCATGGACGCAAACTGGTCCTGATGCCCTTCAACTGGATGCTCTATCACCACATGCACATCCTGCCCTTCTGGCTCAAACTCAATCTCCTCTGGGTCTTCCTCTTCCTCCTCAACGTCTAGCGATGCTGGTGCAGCTTGGCCACGCTCCTGTAGTACCTCCTCAAGCTCCATGATCTTCTTAGTGAAAGCCGTGCGAGTGTCCTGCAGCTCCTTCTCTATGACTTTGAGGGCCTCGTACACCATCTTTAGTTCTTCTGCGGTGTCTCTCGCATGGGTGTCATGTGCTACTACCAGCTGTGCTAGGTGCACAACCGTGGCATCCTCCTCCTCGATCCTCTATCTCCACGATGCTCATCCTGAAGGGTGAAGTCTGAACACAGTGTTGTCGAGCTCGCGGGAATAGTTATGATAGATCCTTCTCAAGGCAAGTCGAGATGCCTCCTGGATACCGATCTCAAAGTTAGCTCTCCTTATAGTGATGTTGAGTGGCTGACTTGCTTTTTCATCCTCTCCGGCATAAATCAAGAGCCTGCAAACCACTCCTCTTGTCATTCCATTGACGATCCAGTTTCTGCCTCGGTACATTGGTCTTGTGAAGCCTCCCAAAACCTAAAGAACCCTCCAAAGCTCTACTGCGTAGCCACCCTCACGCTCTCTGTAGGTTTGCTGCCTCCTCATCTATCCGAAAGAGAAATAGATAAGTCCACAACTCCCAAATAGCCACGAGAAAATGAAAATTTCAGCAAGGGTGAGGAGCGGAGAATAAGAAGAGTCAAGAGTGTTATTTTAATCAAGTTTAGATTTTTCTTTAGAAAATAGTTTTGGACACACGTAGGACACCACTATGCTAACTAGGACTAAGACCTACAGTCAGTATGCTCTGATACCACCTCTATTGGGACCCGAATTCACCAATTCGAACCCACTATGTTTACCGCACTAGTCCCTGGATCAACGCTAGTGCACACAGGTCAACGTTGGCAAGTATCACATCATACACAGTGATAAGAATAATAAGACTCTATTTATTCATATAACTAAGTGTATGATCTTATGATCAACTTACATTATTAAGCCTCGTAGGACTAAACTGACAATAAGACTAAGACAAATGTAGCGAAAATAGCAAAAGAAGCTGGTGACTCATCAGTTCATCACAGGCGACTGATAAGGCTTGGCCTAGTGATTCACGTCCACTTGGAACTCCTCTAACAAGGGCGAGCAGAACTAAAACTAAGACTCACACCACCACAAGCAGAACTAAAACTAAGACATTATAAATTAGTCAGCTAGGCTACCCCATAATAGACATGTGGTTGCATCATTGACTCAGGTCAAAGACTCACAAGGTTAAGTCCTTAGGGTGATCAAAGAAAGACTTCCACAAACCCACTGCTCATCGGGCCCACCCTAGCACACTTGCCCCCTTGCCACTTGCTTCAATCTAAGTGATTACCAACCCAGTTGATTACCAAACACCGCGTGCTATCCACAAGTCAACATTATTGCGTGACATCCCTCGCCACAACAACTCAATCTCATCAATGACCACACATGACACACAAGTTCATAACATTATTCCATATTCCATTAGTCAAGATTAATAAATAATGATTCGAGTACATGTGATGACGTGGCATGGCTAAACAAGCTAATACGATCCAACCATCCCATATTGACATTAGTATCAATCAACTATAGTAAACAAATCTAAGGTGACAAGTAAATCATGGCATACAAATGACAAGATAGGGTATAGATCAAAAGGTATGGTAGCTAATCCCCAATTTAGATTGAAAGCATTTACATACATGAAATAATATGCAATATTGTAAAACAAAATAGCAACTTTATAAACATGGGTTCAACATGATCAAAACAAAACTTGTCTTGGCAAAGGTCCTAGTCTTGATTTGGAAGTTGATCTTGAATTACCAAATCTTCCTCCAATGCGTCACACAACTCAACGTCTACGCGAATCGAGAGAGAAAAGCAAATAAATACCCAGAACAGAGAGCAAATAAACTCCAAAAATCAAACAAAATTAACCATTAGATATATCTCAATTTCACAAATTTTTAGAAATTTGAATCACCTCAATCGGAGTTTGTATGAGGGAGAACGAGCTCTCGAAAAATTCAAAAATCATAAAAATCAGAAAATTGATAAATTAAATAATACATGAATTATTTTATAAAGGAAAATCTAATTTATTGTGTCATCATGACGTGCTGCTGATGTCAGCATTGGACCCGAGCCAACCAAATGTTGACACGTGGCTCAGCATTGTGTTGTGGACTCGATGCACCGTGCGGCCGGTCCACCGTAGACCAAGGCATTGTGCCGTGCACTGGCTGATGCCACTGCTGACATCACGTGCCACGTGTCACAACTCGATTGGTCTGACTCGAGACGAGATCTGATCCGCACGGCGTAGATCCGATGGCTCACAATGCGATCAGATCTTGCACCGTCTAGATCGGATCTAACGACCACGGATCTTGGGCCACATGGCAAAGCGACGACCACCTGATCTAATCCAATGGTGATCGATCATGATCTTTCACGGTGCAATCCCGAGCATCTATCTTCGATCCGATGATCACAAGTAGCGATGATTCCGGAGGATACACGGCCCAATCCAGGCCGTTCATGAAGATTGAGTGGCCACGCTTACCCGAGCCAATTACTGTTTGATGAGGCGACGTGGATTAATCTCAAGCATCAGTGTCGTGCCCCGAATTTGCAAATCCGGACACTCTGTGTATTTTGCACTAGTCCAGGATCGCGCTAGTGCACACAGGCTAAACAGGGTTTAAAGTACCAATAACATACACAGCGGATTAATATTAAAGTACTTCAAACATGTATATAAACGAGTGTACGACCTTATGGTCATCCTTACATTAGTATGCCACGCAGGGCTTACAATAATCAAAGTAACAAAAGTTCAATAGCGGAAAAATAAATCTTCGTAGTGCTCCATCTCCTGCCATAGGTGCCCTGACAAAGGCTTGATCCCTAGTTATCCAGCTTTTTGACAAATTCTTCCTTGTATGCAGGCGTAGTCTCCTCCTCTGGTAAATTTTGTCCGCAAGGGGTGAGTACACACCGTACTCAACAAGTCATGCACAGAATGCAGTTCTATTACTACATGCATGGCTTGGTACAAAGAAATGGCTTTACTGGTTATTTTGCTTTTGCAACAATATTTTAAACTACTATCTAATTAGATTGAAAGCATCAAAACCATATAACCATTATATGTCTCAAGTTGTTTTTCCACATTGTTTTGGACACATAGTCCCTAATCAACATTCATCATTAACCCTGGCACACAGCCTTTCACCCCATTTTATTTTCAAATACTACCCCTTGACTGTAATCCCCGAGCATTGTCCAGTACCGTGGACTTGGCTATTCGAACAGTTTCACACTCTGCAGAGGTTGTACACTTTACCCACAAGATACAGTCGCACACCACAAAGGCGATTGACCATAACAAAGTTTTTCAGAGACTTCTATCTCAGCCTAAGAACCTCTCCGTGTTGCCTTCACTATCACTTCCTCACTCGAGTCAAGTATAGGACCGACGAACACCGTTGAACGGTACCAAGCTAAACACAAGCACACTCCCGTCTGATTACCCCATGTAACTGCCACCCCGAGGTATCAAAGGTAAGACATCAGAATCCTACTAAACTAGGTCTTCCCATTCAGACATATGGTTGTACAAGAGACTCAGGTCAAAGGCTTGCGAGGTAAAGTCCTTAACTGACCAAGGCAAGACTTCTTTCTCTCAGATTTTGGCACACAGCCCTCACAACACTCAACCTACCCCAGTTGCCATACAAACCCACCTGGCACAAAGCCTCAGTCCACTTACCCCAGTCTAAATCAATTCCACCCCAAGTTATTAACAGTGCAACACATGCCCGTAATCATCCTTCATGTAGAACCACACAGGTCTCTACATTCCAGTATCAATACCAACATCATTCCACCTTTTATCAAAATGCATTCACTATTCTTTAGTCAATGTTGCTTTTGTAATCCAAACAAAATTGTTTACGTTATAAGCATAGCTAAGCAACTAGTCACGGTCTAGCCTCCCGTGTTGGCACAATAATATCAACCAACTAATATTACCAAACTTAGGTTATCGAAGGAATCATGGCATACGAATAATAATAACAAGGTGGCATTAACAATTAGGTTGTCTAACTAATTCACCCAAAATATTTAAATCCATTTTTAGTTGGATTAGCATGCATAGTTTTGAAGACAAAATACATTTCAAAACTTAGGATAAAAAATGGTCAAAGCACAACTTGCCTTCAAAGAGTTGCTGATCCTGGTCCGGAATTGATTCTTGTGCAGGAAATTCCCCCTGAAAGTTCTTCGACAAATCAACGTCTACCCAAATCATATGTACACACAATAAATACATTTTCCAGAGAGCAAACTCAACTCTAAAAATTTCATAAAATTCACCAATAAATAGATCTTGATTTTACAAATTTTTAGAAATTAGAATCACTCAAATCAGAGTTAAAACACAAAAGTTATAATCATTTGAAATTTGAAAATAAATCAAAAAGAATAAACCGAATTTCTTAATTTATTTTATACGGAAAATTCCGGAATTATGACGTCAGCAGGCCTAATAATGACGTCAGCACCGAAAACATTTTCGGCCGAAATAAATATATATTTTTAAAATTAATCATGATGTCATCATTTACTGTGAGAAGACTGACAAGTGGGTCCCACCTGTTGGCGTGGCATGATCCGGTCGCGACACGTGGCACAATCTCGTTGCAACACGTGGCGACGAACTATCAACTGAGAGATCAATTTAATCTTGTCCGTTCAATTAAAAATGGATGGCCACGATTGACTCAACGATTCGGTTCCTATTGACCCAGTCAGCATGCACGAAGATTCGTGCCGAACACGTGGCTTCATCGTGACCGCACGATCAAACGAACAGCCCGGATCAACACAACGGTTCGAATCCCTCTCTCTCACTGATAGCGGGCCTGGGTGACGTCATGGGTGACATCACCGCGCACCGACGCACGGTCGATGACGCCTCGGCACTCGCGCGACACGCGGCGCGCACGGATTGGTTACTGGTGCGGCGTGATCTCTACCGTCCATTCAAAATTTAACAGTCCAGATTGAATCTAATTTGCGCACCTCGACCAGCGACATGGCTGCCCCGGTGTGCGACATGTGGACGCATCAAAATCGCACAATTAAGATCCCACGGTCTAGATTTAATCAATCCTACACTGGTATCTCAAATCCAATGGCTACAGATAAATGAACTACGTGGCTACACCACAATCACACGATCAAGATCTAATGGCTAACAATTGAAGATGAAGTTTACTATTAGCACGACTACGTGGCTGAGTCTTAACCGTATATCAAAGATCTAACGGCTACGATTTGATGAAAACTCGGGCACACGTGGGCAATCCTGCAACGGGCACGTGGCGCTATCCTAGCCATTCATTTCAAATCTACGGCTATGGTTAAAAGATGAGGCTTACTGTTGAACGGTGACGTGGATGAATCGGAGATGTTGGGCAACGATCGAACAGCTGTAGCAGCTCCACGTTCCGGCGAAGGCGCGGCGAGTTGAGGTGACCGGAGAGGAAGAAAACGACGGTTCTGATGGCGCTCCAGGGCTTCTCCAGCGACACCGAACGGTTTCTTCGACGCGGCTTGGTGCGGGGAATACTCCGGTGACCTTGACAGCGGCGGAGACTCACCGGAGAGGGTGCAAAGCACAGCGGAAGGCTTCGGTACTACGGCGAGCAAAAGCGAGCGCTACGGTGGTTCTCGGAAGATGTGAAAGAGCTCAACATGCGCGGAAGAACGTGCTTTATAACGTGCGTCGGCTAATGAAGCGGAAGGGATGCACGGCGGCGATTAATGGCGACGTTTTTCTTCGGCGGTAATGGTGCGGCGGCAGCGTTTTCGGAAACGGTTGGCGACGCTTCTTGGCCCAATCACAGCCGTCCACGTGGCGACGATCGACCGACTCAGAGCGATGAAACGGCGCGAAGGTTTCTCAGCCGTGCGATGCAGATCAAATGGCTACGATCCAGCGGCTTTAGGGTTTCCGAGCGGCTCACACAGTAACGGGCTGGGCCCATCACTGTTCATCCATTTTTCTTAAGCTTTTTCGATTAAAATAATTCCATAAATTCATTTTAATTACTTAAAGCCTTTAAAATATCAGAAAAATTCTAGAAAAATTCCAAAAAATATTTTAAGGCATTTTGAACCCAAATAAAATATTTCCATTTATATTTTGTTAAAACTTTTCATCATTAAATTAATTTCCAAAGAAAAGGTTAAATCCCAGAAATTGCAAAACATTGTGTGATAACACTCGACACACCCACTCATGCCTAATGCACTAGCCACCGCCCACTCATGCCTAATGCACACCATGCTCGAAGCGTAGCACAAAAAGCCATTGTTTAGGTGATTCCACTCCACTGTGCTCCTACCGAAGCATTCCCCCATGTCCCACAACGACTGGGCTAGGGTTTTAAAAAGAAGAGTTGAAACACTTTAAAAAAACCCTAGCTCCATTGGCTTCTTTGGACTATGCAGCCTGTGGGCCACTACAGCCCATTAAATTCTAGAAACTAAATTTTTAGGTATATAGCCTTTTGTAAATTATTGAAACTTAGACCTAGCACACATTGGAAGTTTCATATAACTAGGTTTACTTTTCTAGCATAATTCCATGTTTTATTTTTTGTATTATTTCAATAATTTTGAAAATTGTCCAGTAATTAGTAGAAAATTTTAAAAAATGCATGAAATTCTAGGAAATTTTAGAAAATTATCTACTAAATAGATATAGACCAATATTTATTAATTCAAGAGTAAGCATACAATATATTGATTTCACTAGTATTAAAATTCATTTTTTCATGAATATAACATAGGATATGTTGAACATAAAATCGGGGCAGCATACAACTTCGCCATGCACAAGCTTTTCTCCAAATTGCATTTCTTTAGCAAAAAGTTATAATTACTGAGATGATAGAAAAGATGTTCTGTTCCTTCTACCCAACATAACGATATTGCAGCAACAACACCATCATACTAAGTATTATAAGTACTCTAAGTTTATCTACTTTGCTAGAAGTAGAGAAATATGATAAACAGCTGACAAAGAATGTAACATCTCAAATTTTTAAGTTTTAGAATGTTTAAGCTTAAAATGAATTATTTGCATTTTTCCAAAATTAACTAAAGCTTAATTTGAATTTTTAATTAATGAAAAGATTTAATTTGACTAATTTATACATTAAATAAAAGATTTCCAGCCTTAGTTGGGTTCCTTGTGCTCTAAGGAATTGTTTCGTATTTTTGGGATGTTTCTAAATTTATTTCCTATTTATTGGATTTATTTAAATTTTTGGTAATTTTCTTATTTATAAAATTATTTTAATTCTCAAATCTCTTCTCGTGCCAATTCTTCTTAGCCTTTTCCTATTCCTTTAGCCTCGGCCTACTTTGTTGGCCTGTCAGCCTCGGCCGTGTGGCCCATCCCCACCTGCCCAACTCCCTTTACTCAACCCGCCCCATTGCTTGGCCTATCCTTCTATGTTGTGGACTAGCTCAGCCTAGCTTTCGTCGTGCGTTACTGCTGCCTATCCATGAACCCTAACCCTAACCGAGCCGAAATCCATGTTCGAGACACCACCATCCTTGATTTCCACCTCCTACATGCCTCCAAATGCTATTTAAGCTCCCGAGGTGGCCATAGTCATGCTCCTCTCATTGTGCCACACTCGTAGCTGCCCTCAATGTCGCCACTGAGCCCATCATCACTGAGATCTTGGTCATCGAAGTAGAACCGCCACAGCTAAGCTCTTCTTCTCTGTCGATCTACACCATAGCCAAGCCATTGATTGATGGTTTGTTTTATTAGCTTCAAGGAGCTGGAGTGTTCTGAAAAATTGACTTGAGATCAGGCTATCACTAGCTAAAGATTCATCAAGAAGATATTCCCAAGACATCCTTTGTGACCCGGTACGAACAATCTAAGTATACCGTGATATCCTTTGGTTTGACCAATGTCATTGCCTATTTCATGACCCTAATGAATAAAGTATTCATAGAATACCTAGACAAGTTTATCACTATCTTAATTGATAACATTCTGGTCTACTCCACAAGTGAGGAGGAACGTGAGGATCACTTGCATCTAGTTCTAACGAAGCTAAGAGATCATCAACTCTATGCCAAGTTCAGCAAATGTGAGTTTTAGATGAAAAAATTGCTTTCCAAGGACATGTCATAATGGCAGAAGGAGTCGTCGTTGACCCAAGCAGGGTACAAGATGTTCTCAGTTGGGAGTCACCTAAGATAATACCCTAAATCTGAAGTTTTCTTGGAATAGCAGGATATTATCGCTGTTTCATAGAAGGATTTACTAGAAAAGCTAGATCGCTCACTCATCTTTTAAAAAAGGAGAAGAAATTTGTTTGGACACGAGAGTGTGAGTAGAGCTTCCAAGAGCTGAAAAAGTGTCTGACAATAGCCCTAGTGCTTATCTTGCCAGATATTAGAAAGAATTTTGATATATTCTATAATGCATCCCGACAAGGATTTGGTTTTGTGCTAATGCAATACAAGAAGGTCGTAGCGTATGCTTCACGACAACTAAGGCCACATGTAGTCAACCACCCTACCCATGACATGGAATTAGTAGCAGTAGTGTATTCCTTGAAGATTTGGCACCACTATCTCGTCGGTAATCGTTGTGAGGTTTACACCGACCACAAGTGCTTGAAATACATTTTCATCCAAGCCGATCTCAACAAGGCAAATAAGATGGATGGAATTGATCAAGAATTATGACATTGGAATTCATTACCATCCAAGCAAAGCCAATGTCCTAGCTGATGCTTTGAGTAGAAAAAGCTACTGCAACACCTTAATGATTAAGAAAAGTTAGCCAGCACTTTACAAGGAAATTTTATAAACTCATTCTAGAAGTGGATCAAGAAGGTTACTTAGCCATTTTGAAAGTACGCCCTACATTAGAGGATCAGATTCGGGAAGCACAAATTGATGACATCGATATTAAGGAGATTAAACACAATATGAAGAAAGGTAAAGCCCTAGGTTTCACTAAGGATGAACAAGGTACTGGTTAGTATGCGAAGCATATATATGTAGCAGATCAGAAAGAGCTCAAGAAGTCATTACTCAAAGAAGCACATGAGACTTTATACTCCATTTATCCTAGGAGCACCAAGATGTATCAAGACCTTAAGGAAAAGGTATTGGTGGCCTAGCCTGAAGCGGGAGATCGCACAATACATAAACTGAGGATGGTACAAAATATTTACTCATGATTAAGTTTAACGGGTGTAACAAACATGTGGTTGAAAAACTTCATTCTTCTCCTTAGGATTATACTATACATATAAAACCTAAAATTTTGTTGCGATAAAGACAATACTTAAAAGCCCAAAAATATTTAAGATCTTGCATGATCAATTGGGTCATGTTGGATTGAATAATTTGAGAAAAATCATCAACAAATTTGCTGGCTATAGCATAAAAACTACATACTTTCCTAGACCTTAAGACTTCTTATGCCCTGCTTATACTAAAGGGAAGCTTATAACACTACTACGGAAAGGGCCTTCAGTACCGGTTCAAAACAGCCTTTAGTACCGGTTTTGAACCAAGATAGTTATTCGGATCGATGCTCAAAGGCATCGGTCCGGTTTTCACCCATCTTGATAGAGTATCGATCGGTTCAAGTCACACGTGGCAGCGTCGGGAACCTCGAGGACCTCATTAGTACCGGTTGGTTCCTCCAACCGTACTAATGAGTCCATCATCGCCGGTTGGAGACACCAACCGTATCGATGTTTTGTGTGTATATATATAAATGTCTGTTTGTGTGTGTGTCCAGTAGCTATTATATGTGTGTGTGTGTTAAATCACAACTAATTAAAAGCACAGATAATCAATCATGCACTTTGCCTGATAATTAAATCACTGAACATTCATTAACAAATTTAATTACATCTAATGTATTAAAATATGTACACATATTTCATGTAAAGCTGATGGTACTACTCTAAAACGGCGTGGAAGACGGTGGGGAAGAGACGGTAGAGAGGATGGGTGGCGACGCCGAAGATGTTCCTAATGTAAGTCGGCCAAATACTATCGACAAGTATACTTATACATATACATACAAATCTCACATATACGTAGAAACTTCACATATACATAGAAATTTCAAAATTCACCAGAAATTAGAATAATTCACATGATACATATTCATTTGACATGATACATATACATTTCAAACTTCACATATGCATAGAAATCTCACACATACATAGAAATCTCACATATACATAGAAACTGATCAATAAAAATAGAAATTTCAAAATTCACCAGAAATTAGAATAATTCACATGATACATATTCATTTGACATGATACATATACATTTCAAACTTCACATATGCATAGAAATCTCATACATACATAGAAATCTCACATATACATAAACCGATCAATAAAAATAGAAATTTCAAAATTCACTAGAAATTAGAATAATTCACATGATACATATTAATTTGACATGATACATATACGTTTCAAACTTCACATATACATAGAAATCTCACACATACATAGAAATCTCACATATACATAGAAACCGATCAATAAAAATAGAAATTTCAAAATTCACGAAATTAGAATAATTCACATGATACATATTCATTTGACATGATACATATACATTTCAAACTTCACATATACATAGAAATCTCACACATACATAGAAATCTCACATATACATAGAAACTGATCAATAAAAATAGAAATTTCAAAATTCACCAGAAATTAGAATAATTCACATGATACACCTGTTAATTTTTCGGTTTTAATTTTCTTCAAGTACACTTGCTTTAAATTTTTTTTTGTTCTCTGCAATACCTAACAATTAACTTGTGGTAAATTTGGATCTTGACTAAGTGACTGGTTAGAAAGAAATATCAGCATTAGTAATACTGTTACTTAAGTGCCTTATGATCATGCCATCTACTATATGAATTATGCCCATCATCTTACTTAGCAGAAGATTGGTTTTAATGAATATGTTGCTCTCAGAAATTGGGAAAACTAAAGATTAGATCTCCAATTTTAATCACAAATGGGCTAACAATATATTCAATGAATTAGGCCTTGAACCCTTACCACCTTAAATGCACAATAAAGAATCTTACTGTCAAGATATGTACTCTGCTAGATTACGAATAGACTCACAACTTGCTAACCGAAACAACTCTATATTTTCGGATCGGCAAGGCTTTGCAGAATATATATCAATCACCAGAGCTACAGATAATTCAGATCTTCAAATAATAACCATACCAAGAGCAAACAAAGATATTATTTAACCATCTAAATTGCACACAAATGGAATATAATATCTGCGCAAGTATCGAGTATCACAAACTAAATCGATATCGAACCAGAGAGGCTAGCAACATGTAGACTTCGACAAAGAATGAAATAGCCAATAACAAAGTTATCGGTCAAGTATGGTGCAGACAAAGAACAGAATTAATTCTTCTAAGCATTCAAGTCTACAGTTCAAGGCCTAAAACATAGAGATAAATGTTCTTATCAAATTCACGCCCATTATCATCATCGAGCAATACCAATCTCAGCCAGCCAGCAAGAAACAAATGCAGTATCTGATAAAAGACTTTACCCAAATAACATCACAGAGCAATACCTCTCTCTTCCACTAGCAAGGATCAAATGTAGTATCTGAGAAAATATTTCAATCTTCCAACTACATACTCCCTCCAGTCCCGAATCAATCAAATCAATCGAATGGCTTTACCGGTTTACCACTTAAACCTAGGTTGGCCCGGATAGATGTTCTTGCTCATACAAGGATTGAAGGAGACTTTACCGTATGTGAGGAAGATGGAGGCATGGTCGTCCGAGGCGAGGAGGACAATGGCAGTGGTCGCTTGAGGCGCTGTGATGGGGTCATCGAGGCGAGGACAACATGGCTCATCTTGTGAGGCGAGGACGACGGCGGTGGGGTCGTCGGAGGCGAGGAGGACGGCGGCGGTGGGGTCGTTGGAGGCGAGGAGGTCGTCGGAGGTCTTTGCAAACGAGCGGGAGGAGGAGGAGATTGGGGAACAATGGCGGGAGTAGCAAAAATTGGGGAAGAGGAGGCGGCGGGAGGGATTTATAGGTGCACCATCAGTCCCAATTGGTATATCCAACCGGGAGTGATGTGAGTCATCAGTCCCGGTTGGATACACCAACCGGGACTGATGGGTCAGCCTCGGCGCAAGGGAGCCCTAGGCACTATCAGTCCCGGTTCGTGTATTCAACCGGAACTGATGACACACATCAGTCCCGGTTGAAGACACCAACCGGTACTGATGTGAAGGGTTTATAAAACTCAAAATAATTTAGTGCCCTTACTACTTGATAAGAAATCTTCCTCCCCCTTGGCTAGCACGAGGCGCTTGAGTGCGGGCTCTCCCGGCCGTGAGGTCTCGGGTTCGAGCCCCGCTCGCGCCCCCTAGCCGTTCTTTTTCTTAATTTACTGTTTAATGACTTCTTTTTTTGTTTTTTTTTATTTCTTAATTTACTGTTTAACCACTTTAGATTCATTTAGCCCTTTTTTTAAGATTTGTTTTTAATTGTACTATTTAACTATTGTTTCATTAAATAATTTTTAAAAATGCTTTTACCACTTTAGATTCATTTAGCCTTTTTTAAGATTTTTTATTTACTATTTAACTATTGTCTCACTAAATAATTTTCAAAAATGCTTTTACCACTTTAGATTCATTTAGCCTTTTTTAGATTTCTTTTTTAAATGTCTTTGTTTAACTATTGTTTCATTAAATAATTTTAAAAATGCTTTTACCACTTTAGATTCATTTAGCCTTTTTTTAAGATTTCTTTTTTTTATTTACTGTTTAACTATTGTTTCATTAAATAATTTTTAAAAATGCTTTTACCACTTTAGATTCATTTAGCCTTTTTTTAAGATTTCTTTTTAAAATGTACTATTTAACTATTGTTTCATTAAATAATTTTTAAAAATGCTTTTACCACTTTAGATTCATTTAGCCTTTTTCTAAGATTTCTTTTTAAAATGTACTGTTTAACTATTGTTTCATTAAATAATTTTTAAAAATGCTTTTACCACTTTAGATTCATTTAGCCTTTTTTAAGATTTCTTTTTTATTTACTATTTAACTATTGTTTCATTAAATAATTTTTAAAAATGCTTTTACCACTTTAGATTCATTTAGCCTTTTTTTAAGATTTCTTTTTTTATTTACTGTTTAACTATTGTTTCATTAAATAATTTTTAAAAATGCTTTTACCACTTTAGATTCATTTAGCCTTTTTTTAAGATTTCTTTTTCAAATGTACTGTTTAACTATTGTTTCATTAAATAATTTTTAAAAATGCTTTTACCACTTTAGATTTATTTAGCCTTTTTTAAGATTTCTTTTTTATTTCTTGTTTAACTATTGTTTCATTAAATAATTTTTAAAAATGCTTTTACCACTTTAGATTCATTTAACCTTTTTTAAGATTTCTTTTTTAAATGTACTGTTTAACTATTGTTTCATTAAATAATTTTTAAAAATGCTTTTACCACTTTAGATTCATTTAGCCTTTTTTTAAGATTTCTTTTTTTATTTCTCTGCTTAACTATTGTTTCATTAAATAATTTTTAAAAATGCTTTTACCACTTTAGATTCATTTAGCTTTTTTTAAGATTGTAAGAAATAAAGTAATTTTTGCACTCTTATAATTTCATTGCAAATTGTCACCTTGTTATATTAGTACAGAGGGACTTTGAATAATATTGTTAGTCAAATATTAGTACAATTTGAATAGAAAATACGGAGCAACAGGAAAACCACAAGAGGAATGAGAAACTAGTATGTTAGTAGTCTATTATACCAAAAGAAAGCAAAGCAATCCTTATTTGCTAACATACTTTGCTTTTACAAGTGATCCTTCATTATGATCGCAAGCACGTAGGGAGATTCTCTCTGATCATTCAGACACTAATGTCTACATCCACCGTGAAAGGAGGCAATTTCGTCGAATCGATTATACTCTTCTTCGTCCGTGACGCCCTAAACTCCGACAATCCTTCTTTACCGGAAGAACCACGTGGCGCCTTGGCGATCGCTCTCGCTAGTCTTCTCATACGCTTTTTGATTTCTTGTCCATGTCCATCACATAGAATACTGTGTCACATCATTAGCGTAGCACGAACGGTTCGTCCCTATAGGCCACTTGCTTGAGGTCCACAGTTGTCATACTGCACTTGTTGATATCCACGGCTATCGGTTTGACCCATTGGCACCGAAATAGAGGGACTTTTAATGGCCCGTACTCTAGCTCCCAGATCTCCTCTATGAAACCATAGTAGGTGTCCATCTTTCCATTTTTGTCCAAGGCATCTATACGGACGCCACTGCTTTTGGTTGGTGCTCTTGCTATCTGGGTTGTCGTGTAAAATGTGTACCCATTTATCTCATACCCTTGGAATGATATGATTGTTGTGGACGGTCCTCGAGCCAAGAGTTTCAATTGTTCATCGTCTGTCTGGTTGCCCAACAGTTGCTTTTGTAACCAACTGCTGAAATGATCCATTTGCTCGACTGTGATCCACTTATCTGACTTCTCTGGGTATTGGGCGCGTAGGCTCATCTCGTGATCATAGATATACGGAGCCACTACGGTTGCTTGTTTCAATACCGTGAAATGTGCTTGTTTAAATGCAAGTAGATCGTCGCTATAGGATTTTTTTTCTCCCTAAAGTCCCTTTTCCCCGTAGCCTCCCCTCATGGCGTGATACAGGGACGCCAATCGGATTCAGATCATCAATGTAACTAACACAAAACTCGATCACCTCCTCTGTCAGGTTTGACACCTGCGTAATGCACCTTATACAGGCGAGACCGACATTACGAACATACTTCTTTAGGATACCCATGTACCTCTCGAAGGGAACATATTGTTGAGGAACACAGGTCCGAGAATTTCTATCTCTTTAACAATGTGGACCATGAGATGGATCATAATATCAAAGAAGGATGGAGGGAAGATCATCTCAAGGCTAACCAGACTATTGACCATATCATCATGCAGATTAGATACCTTATTCGGCTCGATGACCTTCTGCGACACTGCGTTGAAGAACGAACACAGCTTTATGATTGTCCTCGTACCTAATCTGCGTAATACCTCGCACCGCCATCGAGCAATCGGTCATCAACACATGACAATCATGGGATTTTATGTGTACGATTTTATTCTCTTTCATGTTTATGAGTCTCCTTATGTTCGAGGAGTATCCAGAAGGGACCTTCACACTGTTCAAGAACTTAATCATGTTTTTTTTCTCTTCCTTGCTCAAAGTGTAGCTCGCGGGTAGGGGTGCAAACGGAGCGGATACTTCCCGACCGACCGAAGACCGAATTCGTTTAAAATCCGATTCGAATCCGAAAAAATGATATCCGGTTATATCCGATTATATCCGGATTCGATCCGGATTCGAATTTGCCTATCCGAAAAAAATATGGGGTAAGATATGGGAAGAGAAGTATCCGATCCGTATCCAATCCATACCCGCATATCCGAGATATCCGAAAAATATCAGTGTAAATGAGTGCAATATATATCCGATAACAGATCCGATAAACATAAACATTCTACATCATATAAGTTCATATGTTGATTGGAATTATATTTTGCTGCATATTATTCTTATATAGGGAAGGCAACTATTATTGAATTTGAAACACTTATATGTCTCCAAGGTTCTAGTAAAGTTTTGTATATTTAATATGCGTGACATATATGGTTTCTGCTTTCACGCATAATCCGACTAACTATTCGTAACCGAGACTAACCGTATCCGGAACGATCTGTATTCGCTCCGTATTCGCGACCGAAGTAATCCATATTCGTATTTGAATCCGGCACTGTCCATATCCGATTCTATATCCGAGAAAAAAATTTGGAATAGGATACGGAATGAGCGAAATCCGTCCGTATCCGATCCGTTTGCACCCCTACTCACGGGGTGGAGGTAATGTTGTCCTTTCTCTCTCTTTTCCGGATGTAGGTCGTTCCTGAGTCCCAATAGCTGTAGGTCCTTTCGTGCTTGAAGTGTATCTTTTGACTTACCGTACATATCTAGGAAACCTAGCGAGTTCACGAGACATTCTTCGTGATATGCATGAAGTCCGATGAGTGGCGGACCTCTAAGTCTTTCCAAGATGATAAGTCCCAAAATATTGACTTCTTCTTCCAAATGGCCTTCGTGTGACCTTGTTGGTAGGGACGGGTTTGCTACGTGACCTTTTCCAAATACTACTTTCAGATCCTTTACCAAAGAAAATACAAGCGTCCCACTGCGATGCATGGGCTTCTTACGTTTCTCTTCTGTCCCATCAAAATTCTCACCCTTCCTCCGTAACGGGTCCTTCATATGGAGGAACCTACGGTAGCCCATGTACACAACCTTTCAAGAGTTTTTTAGGTACTTGCTGTCCGTATTGTAGTATCGCAAATCTTCTTTGCCAGAAATGTTTTCATTTTCTTGATTCCAGGATTCATTCTGGAGAAAAGTTTTGTCGCCTCGCGCTTTAAAAAGTTTTTATCGAACACTCGGTTTCAGCTGAACCTTTGTTTATTTTGGCGCTGAGTTTTGGTGGCCTTTTGCGGTGTGCTCACTTATTTGAAATTTCTATGTTGCGCTTTGATTCATTTGGTATGTATATTTTCTAGAGCATCCGTAAAAAGGGAAGCGTGTTGATGTAATATGGGTGCAAAGAATTATGCCATTATCCTTCTGAGTGCTCTTATTGCTCTTTGGTTTTCTTTGCAGCCGGGCGAGCCTTGTGTTTTACTCCCTGGTTGAGCCTGCATTTTCCTTCCCTGGCTATTCTTTTTCCCCCCAGTGCGCCACTCCTCTGGCCTTCCCCTCCTGCGACTCCTCCCTCCAGCGCCGGCCGGCCTCTCCCCTGTGCCCTCCCTCTGGCTGAGCGCTGCTCTGGGCTCCAGGCGCGCCACCGTCTCCAAGCCGCCGGCCAGCTCCTCCCGCCCGTGTGCGCCTCCCCCAGCCGGCTGCGTCGCCCGGCCAGCTCCTCCCCGCCGGTGACTCCTCCTCCGGCGACCCCTCCTCCGGTGACCCTCTCCGGCCTAGCACCCTCCCCACCTCGGCTCCTCCACCTCCCTTTCCTCCATGAGTATGATTGGAGGTAAAAACCTAGAAATTTTGGGGGTAAGATTGCTTGCATGCATGGTGTTTGATTAAATGCCTAGCTAGGGCTCTTGTTTTGCAATGTATTTAGTTGAGGGATTTAGAGTCTAGAGTGATTTGAAATTTCTGGTTCGAGCAGATTTTTGCCCCTGTTAGAGCTGCTGTTTGAAAATTTTTCAAGCGTTTTCTAGGGGTCTGGCTATTGCAAATGTTGTAGATAATCGAATTACCTTTCAATGAAGACTGGAATCGCTAAATTTCGTTCAACCATTTAAAAGTTATAGCTATTTTACTGTGTGCTGTCCAGAACGCGTTATTTCTGCGTCTGTCTGCTGTTCGTCGCAAATCTGAGAATAATCGGTGCTTTTCCCGGTCGGTCGGCTATAGAAAAAGTTGTAGATAAGCGAATTATCTTTCAATAGCGACTGAAATCACTAAGTTTTGTTCATCTAACTAAAAGTTATGGCTATTTTACCGAGTGCTGTCCCGGGTTGGCAGATTGCTGTTTTTGGGATTTAGGAGTGGGTTGCGAAGCCGACTTAGTTATGAGTCTTGTGTTGAATTATGGGCATATTTTTGAGTGGGTTATATCCATGTGCAGGTGGTGTGACTCCGGGTGTGGCAACTTCGTCTCGCCACACCGTCTCGATGAGTTGAAGGCAAGTGTGTTGTAGTGAATGTGGCATAGATGGCTATTATGTTTTTTTGCAATGTTACCGTTATTCATGTGTTACTTTATTATTTTCATGCTTGATTTTGCAGGCGATATGATGAATGAGAATGGTTAAATGGTTATGCCATTATTTAAAACAAGTTTATATGCAAGTGTAACCCGTATATCTCTTATAGGCTATTTAGTTGATTGCTTGTGTTATTTATATGCTTATGCTATGGCTGCATTTGTGTTTATAAGCACGTCTAGTAGGGTAATTGTCTTTTGATGAAAAGGTTAAGTAACCGGATGCAAGTGCATCGTTGATTGAAAGGATTTGTGTTGAAAGTTGAAGGTTATAACATTTTGCGATTATGAAGAGCCATCTTTGAGATATCATACTATTATCACTAGTATGTATGGATAATGTGACTAATGAAGTAATGAGGTTGGATTAATAAGAGTGGATGATTTGGCGATCATGAAAATGGATTATGACTTTAATGGGAGTATTAATGATAATTGTGACCATGTAGATATGAGTATCGAGAATAAGATATGAGAGTTGAGAAGATGAATAAGAATGTTGGGAATGCGGATATGAGTATTGATAATATGGATACAAATGTGAGAAATGAATGTATTTCGCAAATTTGTTTATGTCTATTGCATTTGTGCATTCATGATGGAAGGGGCGACCCATTCTCATGCGGGCCTCTGTGCTCACATGTAGTGAGCACGAAAATCCTACCTCGTAGTCCCGTATACGTGGTTATATGGGAGCGAGTCAGTAAGAGTAGGCACCCTCCACCACGGGGTGGAAGGGGAATGAGAGGGTGCACACCGACGGGTGTGCACTCGGCCATACCGGTATGTGCTAAAGAAGAGATGAGACATGCATAATGTATCATATACAATGAGATATTATGTGAATGAAATGCACGGTTGTGTTGCATTATATAGTATTGCATATCTGCATGGGATATTATGTGAACGAAATGCATGGTTGTGTTGCATTATATATCATTGCGTGTCTGCATGGGATATTATGTGAATGAAATGCATGGTTGTGTTGTATTATATAGCATTGCAAATATGCATGAAATATTATGTGAATGAAATGCACGGTTGTGTTGCATTATATAGTATTGCATATCTGCATGAGATATTATGTGAATGAAATGCATGGTTGTGTTGCATTATATATCATTGCGTGACTGCATGGGATATTATGTGAATGAAATGCATGGTTGTGTTGTATTATATAGCATTGCAAATATGCATGAAATATTATGTGAATGAAATGCACGGTCGTGTTGCATTATATAGTATTGCATATTTACATGGGATATTATGTGAATGAAATGCATGGTTGTGTTGCATTATATATCATTGCGTGTCTGCATGGGATATTATGTGAACGAAATGCATGGTTGTGTTGCATTATATATCATTGCGTGTCTGCATGGGATATTATGTGAATGAAATGCATGGTTGTGTTATATTATATAGCATTGCAAATATGCATGAAATATTATGTGAATGAAAGCATAAAAACATTTCATTGCATTGTGTATTGCGATTGATAAATGTTGAATGATGAGAATGGAAGGATCAGGTTGAGAGTTGAGTCGTGGGCTCATCCAGAATTGATTTTCGAGGCATGGGTAAGGTTTGTTACATTGTCAAGTTGGTTGCGGTAAGTGGAGCTGTTACTACTCCTGTTGCTGGATGTTTAAGTTAAGTAATGGTTATTTAATTGATGAAGTAATCGTGCTCTTACGTTGTGGATCTTTTATGAATTCAACTGGTTCCTTTATTTACGGATATCAAATTAAGGAATTGCTACTTGATCTCTTCTAATAGTTGCATTTAAGTCTAATGCCTTACCTTACTTGTTGCACTTTGCTGAGTCTTGGACTCACGCTTGTTTGCTTCCTGTTCTAGGTACCTTGCAGCTGATTCATCGGGATGGGAGTAGAAGCACGTGCACGACTTCGGTCATTATCTCCTTAAATTAATTCATAAAGCCTGATCGTATCTAATGTGGTTGTAAAGTGTTGTTTGTTGTGGTGTAATTTATCAATTGCCAGCGGATGTGTGATTGATATCTAAGGACCTGCTAGAATGTTTCATCTTGGTTGAATGAATGATATCTATAATGTTATTGTTCTTTTGACTGTTGAGTGGATGCCCTCTTTTCTAGAGAGGTCATGCCGAATTTTTTTGTAAATTTCGGTGGCTTAGTTTTAAGCCGGTTTTAAAGTTTGGTTGATTACAGACAATTTTGTAGAGATATCATTGAGTTGATTAGGGTTTAGTAGCATTCGCGGTGCGTTTGGCGCCGGGGTGTTACACGTATCCTCTAAGCAGTGGATGCAGGCTTTATATCCTTTGATAGATAGGCCCGATAGGTTACCAAGTGCAGGCCAGTCGTTGATGGTTACGAATAGCAATGCACGTAGAGTGAAGTGCTCTCTTTTGTACTCATCCCATACACGTACACCATCGTTCCACAGTGTTAACAGATCTTCAACCAACGGTTTGAGGTACACATCAATGTCGTTTTCAGGTTGCTTCGGGCCTTGGATAATCAATGGCATCATAATGTACTTCCGCTTCATACACAGCCAAGGAGAAAGGTTGTAGATACATAGAGTCACGGGCCAAGTGCTGTGACTGCTGCTCATATCGCCGAACGGGTTCATCCCATCCGTACTCAACCTAAACCTTATGTTCCTTGCATCCTTAGCAAAGTCCCGGTATGTTCTATCGACTTTCCTCCACTGGGAGCCATCAGCAAGGTGCCTTAGCCTTCCGTCGTCCTTACGGTCTTCCTTGTGCCAGCGCATCATCTGGGCATACGCTTTGTTCGCAAATAAACGCTTCAACCGGAGGATTACAGGGAAATACCACACCACCTTAGTAGGAGGTCTCTTCTTTTTACGCTGCCCCTCTACCTCACCTGGGTCATCACGCCTGGTCTTATACCGCGAAGTTTTGCACACCGGACAAGCTTCCGAATCCTCATACTCATTGCGATAAAGGATACAATCATTACGACATGCATGTATCTTCTGTACCTCCAACCCCAAAGGGCAGACAACTTATTTGGCATCGTACGTAGTTTCGGGCAGTGTATTCTCCTTTGGAAGTAACTTCTTTATGAGGCATAACAACTCGTCGAATCCCTTATCAGACAATCTATTGGTCGCCTTCCATTGCATCAGTTCTAGTGTGGTACGCAACTTTTTATGGCCCTGTCGACAGTTTGGGTACAACAGTGTTCCGTGGTCCTCCCATAGGCGCTGGAACTTTTCGTAATGTCTTTCATCGATGTATTCTCCCTCTCCATCATGCAGCATCTGGTCTAGGTCATCATCACCAAACTCCCCCAATGTATCTTCGAAAGAACCGTGTTGACCAGCGTCCGGGATATTGTTGTCCGCCTCTTCTTCTTCACCGTCTTCCTGTATAATCTCTTCTTCACCGTGCTTGGTCCAACAGGTATAGTTTGACATGAAACCTCTTGTGAGCAAATGAAAGTGAAGGTGGCTGGATTTTGGCCACTCCTTCTCATTCTTGCAGTCTATGCATGGACAACATATGTAGCCCGACGTCGTGTATGCATCGACCGCATGAAGAAAATCTTGCAAACCCTGCAAGAACTCCGGGGAGTGTCGGTCCATGTACATCCATCGCCGGTCCATCTACATTATGTTACATCAAGATAACTGTTAGCTCATTTTCCGATAATGAATTGTTGAACCAAAACCTAAATATTAGCTAGATCCACACCTTCAATTCGAGCTAAATAATAATCCAAGCAAAATCTAAACTCACACAACAAGTTTTTGCAACCTTCAAAAAGAATTAGTCGATTAGAGTCTGGATTCAAAATTCTGAACAAAATTCACGATAGCTTTATTTGCAAATTCTGTTGAAATTGTAACACCCTAAACTTTTCCAAATTATTATTCAATCATTTATTTTTATTTTTTTCTAAATCTCTAGCACTTAATTAATGATGTTTTCAAAAATAATTTTCTGATGGAAATTAAAGCAATTTGGGCAATCATGGGAAAAGATCGAATTTTCTACATTCATAATCTTTCATCAATCATGGGAAAAGATCGAATTTTCTTCATAATTCAAGCAAAAAAGAGGCTCCATTTAACACCAAATGAAGTGAGGAATGATGTTACTAACCTTAGTTACCTTGGTTGTGAGTAAAATGACCAAAATTTTGAAATTTGGGCAGCACCTCCTCTACATTCATAATAATCTTTCATCAATCATGGGAAAAGATCAAATTTTCTTCATAATTCAAGCAAAAAGAGGCTCCATTTAACACCAAATGAAGTGAGGAATGATGTTACTAACCTTAGTTACCTTGGTTGCGAGTAAAATGACCAAAATTTTGAAATTTGGGCAGCACCTCCTCCCTTGAAGCTCTTGGCCGAAGCTCCACTGTTCTTGTCAGCGCACTGAAATGATCTTGGTCTGCTAGAGAGCGGGAGGAGGAAGAAGTTTAAATTGGGACTTAGTACCGGTTGAAGGCACCAACCTGCTTGATGGTTCACATCGATCACGGTTCTTGTCGCATGAACCGGTACTAGTGACTCCGCTAAATAGTACCGGTTAGATTACACGAACCGATCGACAGTTAGACCATCAATACCGGTTGGTGTCTTGAACCGTCTTGATCTCCCCATGACCTCAGAGCCGTTGAGCTGAATCGTTCTAACTATCGATCCGATTCAGTACCCAGCAGTCTTGATGGCCCAGTAGCAAAGGTCAGTTCTGTAGTAGTGTAATTAGACCCATTGATTTGAAAGTTAGAGAAGAATCATCTAGTTTAATTCTTAGAGAGAATTCAAGGTAATATTTGTGGACCTATCCAGCCCCTGTTAGGCCGCTTTAGATACTTTATGTTATTGATAGATGCTTCTACAAAATGAACACATGTATGCCTCTTATCTACTCGGAACTATGCTTTTGCTAAGCTAATTGCCTAAATTATTAAATTAAGAGCCTCCTTTCTAAATGAAAGGATAAAGTCCATCTAAATGGATAATATTGGCAAATTTACCTCAAAAGCATTCAATGATTATTGTATAACTTTAGACATTAATATAGCATTTAGTACCTTATGTCTCCACATAAAATAGTGTTGCATAGTCATTAATTAAAAGAATAAAACTAATTGCTCGATCGCTTTTGTAGTATTGTAGGCTACCCACTAGTTATTGAGGTCACATAGTGCCGCACACTATTATATTAATTCAACTCTGACTAACTGCATACCATGAAATTTTTATTTGTAGATAGTGCGTGGAAAAGAACTAAGTATTTCCCATCTATGAAAATTTGGCTGTACTGTATACCACTCTGTATGCTGATTGTATATGGCTCCATACGCTGACTGTGACATTGATGACGATAATTTCTCAACATTAGGGGAGATAAGCATTACACTAAATAATGTTGGGAAATATATTGAAATATCATGGGCTAATAGTCCATTGACCCACACACTAAAGAACCTGAACTTGAAGTTCAAATGATAATACATTTGCAATAAGTAGCTAATAATCTGCAAGATGCCTTCATTGATAATAAGGGAGTAACAAAGTCTCATGTACCTACCAAACAAGTCATAACATTCCCCAAGATATTGTAAGAAGCTCAACTTGATGTTGAGAAAATTCCATAAGTGAGCCATCATTAAGATGATAACCTAGTGAATATTTGCATGCATAATCTAACATCAGGAGATCGAAACACCTAGACTCTGTCATTGTGGGAAATCACGATGAGCTAGAACAAATCAATGAAGAAATTTCCACTAATTTGTGGATTCAGGGAGTTGTATAAAAGAAAGACTACAATTGTTGACATATACTTTGCCCTAAAAATTGCTAAAACTCTTTATCTAGATCTAGTACAAAAGGCTATGGCAGAGTGCGAGAAGTGCTTAGATTGGGTTAGATGGAAAGAACCAAATGAGGTAGAATTTCCCTAAAGGATCAATGTGGGTTATCATCCAGAATAGAAATGAGAACTATCAGGTGGAGAGATATAAAGTGAGGTTTGTGGCAAAAGGGTTCACGTAAAGGGCTGACATTGATTACGATGAAACTTACTCTCCTATAATAAGTGAAATAATGTTATGATATTTGATATCAATAGAAGCTAGCTTGAACTTATCAATCCAGTTGATGGATGTAGTGACTGCATATTTATATGGGTCACTGGATACGGATAGTTATATGAGAGTCCCTAAATGAGTTAAAATCCATATCATAATAAAAGTAATTGTAATATGTATAGCATCAAACTAAAAAGATCGTTATATAGATTAAAACAGTTGGGGAGCATATAGTGCAACCATCTTAGCAAGTTCCTCTTTAAGAAGGGTTACTCTAATCATGATAATTATCCTATTGTGTTCATAAGGAAGTCCCAGAATGGATTATGTATTATCTCAGTTGTAACATCCCAATTTTTGACTTCTCAAGTAATAAATATTGTTTTATTGCGATTTATGGTTTTTGTGAATTTTCTAGAGTTATTGGATTTTTTGAAATTTATTTAAATTATTATGAATTAAAATAAATTACCTTTTGTTAAAAAAAATAATTATAAAAAGGGAAATTTAAAATAAGTTTGCCCAAAAATATTTTATTTGAGTATAGAAGGTCTCGAAGTATTTTTGGAGATTACTTTCTCTCTCCGGGATCGAACGGATTAGGAATTGGAAGTTTGAGCCGAAGACCAGGTGCGTAGGAGCTTCTCCGTTTCTCCGGCACATAGCCGATTTGAATTCGTGAGCTGGCGCCGAAGCCATCAGGAAATTCGGAGTTTCGTCCGGGCGGGAAAAGGACTAGCGTTGGCACTACGAGCGGCGAAGGAAATTCCGTTTCCTCCAGCACGTGCTCGAGATAGGTTCTAGCGCTGGCGCCAAAAGCCATCTTCCGGCGAGCGTGCAACACGTGGCCATGCAAATCGCGTTAGCGCTGAAGACGATTAGGCGGTGGGCTGGCGTGGCGTGGTGAGATCGCCACACTCGAGTTCCATCGGAGCCTTTCGGGCGGGAAAACACGCTGCTGATTGTTTTGGAATTGCTGCCGGGCTGCCGTGGTCGACGCGAACGCGAGACCTTCCATGCGGAGAGGCGCTTGGAGTATTTAAGTCCGTGTGGGCATCGCTAGGACCAAGCGGCGGTTAGAAGAAAAGCGTGAGCGTTTGAGCGGAGTCGTGTCGGCGATCGGAGGTTTCACCAAGGAGCGCCAGAGGCGCCGCCAAGGAACCAAGCGCGGGAAATTCGCGAGCAAATCGTGGAGTCGCGCCAGCGTTCGTGGGATTTCGCGAAGGATAGCAGGCGCCGCCAGGAGATTTCCGAGCGCGCGCTGCCGAGGTCGTCGTCGTCGTCTTCGGTGAATTCAAGTCGCCGTCGCTTCATCGCCGATCGGGAGCTTCGTCAGCCGTCGGATCTTAATCGAGCGCACGGAATTCGTCCACGTCACTACGGAATCGGTAAGAGTCTCAGATTAAATATCAACCGTTGGATTTAGGTCGGACGGTTGATATTAGACCACGTAGTAGATTTACCCGTAACCGTTAGATTGAGTTCATCAGTCTAGATTTCGCCACGTTTTGTCCGTACAAGCCGGGGCAGGAAAATTCGGATTTTCTTTATAAAAATAATTCGGAAAGATTTAGAATTTCTAATTCCAGAGTTTAGTTTATTTTCAAAACTTCTAAATGGTATAACTTTTGCATATGAACTCCGATTTGGGTGATTCAAATTCCAAAACATTTGTAAAATTGAGATCTTTCCAATGGTGGATCTTATTTGAATTTTTGAGTTCATTTGCTATTTGTTCTTGGTGTTTATTTGCTATTTCTTCTCGATTCGCGTAGACGTTGAGTTGAGCGAGGTTTCGGAGGAAGAATTCACAACCCAGGAATTATATTCAGATCAAGACCAGGAGCTTAAGCAAGGCAAGTTGTGCTTTGATCATGTTGCACCTATAAACTAGATTGCATGCTATTTTGATTTACCTTATCACATGTTATTTTATGTGTATAAATGATTTCAACCTAAATTTGGGATTAGCTATCGTACCCTTTGAATTATACCCTACCTTGCTAATTGTATGCCATGATCCACTTGTCACCCTAGGTTGGTTAATTATAGTTGGTTAAATAGTAAATCAACATGGGTGGTTAGACCGAATTAGAGATGCTTAGCCATGCCACGTCATCACATGCTCATGGAATATTGTTTATTAATCTTGACTAATGGAATATGGAACTATGATAATAATTTGTGGGCCATGTGTGGTCGCACAAAGAGATTGAGTTGTTGTGACAGCGGAGTCACGCAACGAGGTTGATTTGTGAAGAGCACGTGGTGTTTGGTAATCAACTGGGGTGGGAAAAATGATTTAAACTGAAGCAAGTGGCAAGATTGTTTCACTTGGGCCAAGATCGCAATTGGTGGTCGCATTTGGTTTTTGGTGGGCCAAGAATGGCAATTGGGCTGATGCGATTTGGTGGGCCAAGATCGGCAATTGGGCGGTCGCATTTGGTTTTTGGTGGGCCAAGAGTGGCAATTGGGCGATGCGATTTGGTGGGCCAAGAATGGCAATTGGTGATCGATTTGGTTTTTGGTTAGTCTTGCCTCGGTCAACTAAGGCAAAATAAAACTTGGGATAGATGGCAGGATGCCATGGGAAGTTGAAACTTGATTTAGGATGGAGAACTTGGGTTTATTTGAGAATCACTGAATCTATTTACTTGTTATTATTTGTTTTACGGTCTTTTCAATCTACATTATGTATGTGTTCTTAAATGCTGCTTTACTGCAATTGAACCCTTAGCCATTCCTTTGGAATAAGCCTGCATATAGTTATAATAGAAATGCATTCTGTGCACAACTTGTTGAGTACGTGTTGGTGTACTCACCCTTGCTTAACAACCAACAACAGTGGAGGAATCATCTTCAATATTGGAGAAGGACTTTCAGGTGGACGCGTGTCACTAGACCAATCCTTGTCGACGCCGCTGTGGTGTCTTGATGGGACATCTGCGTTTTCTACTACTTTCATTGCATTTGTCTTATTGGTCTTATTATTGCCTTGCAAGGTGAATAATGTAAGAGATCATAAGATCATACACTAGTTACATTCAATCAATAAAGTCCTATTATTCTTATCGTTGTGTATGATATGATGCTTACCGATGTTAAGCTGTGTGCACTAGCGTTTGATCCTGGGACTAGTGCAGAAAAACACAGTGGATTCGAATGGTTGGATTCGGGTCCTTACATCAGTCTATGTCGATGATCTGAATATCATTGTAACCTCAGAGAATATAAAGGAAGCAAGTTCTTACTTTACAATGGAGTTTGGGATGAAAGATTTGGATAAAACCAAACTAAATCAATGCCCGTGCGTTGCTACGAAAAATAAAATTGATAATGAAACATAAAGATCAAGCAATAAAAAAAAATTATGCTACAAGATCAAACAACTATTTCTCCCGATTAAAAAAATTTTTATGGTTTCTTCTCCGGTATGAATTAAAACCAAATATATTGTACGTAGCAATATATATTACCAATCTCAAAAATCAATCAATCATTTTTATCCATTTTTGCAATTTATATTACCAGCTTGTGTTCCTCTTCCTCTCGCCATGCCCGTAGCGCGCGCTCTTCGGCGCCGTCGATCTCGTCTTCCTCGTCGCCTTGCTCGTCCTTGTCATCCATCGCCTTCGCAGGGGCGACACAGGGGCTTCCCCTAAGCACGAGGCGCTGCTGCCGAAACCACCGCCATTCCGGACCACTGGCCGCTACGCGGTCGTGCTCGGGGCGTCTACCATCTTCGCTGCGGCGTCCGCCGTCCTCCTCGCGCTCGCATTCTTCCTCCTGCTGAGCACACTATGGCATGCTGTGGAGTTCGCCTTCCTCGCCGCCCACTTCGTCGCCCACGCCATGGCCGCGTGGTCAGTCGTCTCGGAGAAAGAGGCCACCACCGCCACCCAGCACCTCCGCATCTTCTGGATCGCTACCGCCCTCGGCACCGCACTCTTTTCCGCTTCAGCGGTGGTTCGCTGAGCCGATGGTTCGCTACTCTTCCCAGATGACCCTCTCGCCTTTGTCGGCCTACTCGTCTCCATGCCTCTGGCGTGCCTAGTCATCACTGGTTTCACCGGCCATGACGCCCGAGCCCATGAAGGTGAACCAGAAAACACCAGTGTCAAGGCGCCTGCCACGCCTACGTCGCCGCGTCGTTCCTCTCTCTCTCGCGCGACGTTAAGTTGGATCAACCCGTTTATCTCCAAGGGGTATGTCAATGACTCTCTCACCGCTGACGATGTCCCATCGATGTCGTTGGGCAACCGCGTCGAAACGTCGTACACTGTGTTTACATCCAACTGGCTGGTGTTGGGGTCACGGCACCCAGTGGGCGTCACGCTCTGGCTGTCCTTCTGGTCGCAGTTACTATTGACCACGGCGCTCGGCCTCCTGCGCGTCGTGGCCATGTACGTCGGTCATTTATTGATCAGTTCATCGAGTTCATTCACCACGGCGGCACGACATGGGAGATATTAAATGAATTCTCTTGATTGATTTTGTGAAAACTGTACGAGTACAAAAGGAATGATTAGCCGGCTATTAATTACCAGCAATAATCAGGGATTTTGCTATAATAACCAGCCATATTTAGAGATATGGTTAGCTGTAAATCAGGAAAGAATAATTAGCTATAATTACCGGCCATTATTGGAGATATGCCGAGGCGGCTAGGAAGAACGGACCGCTGCCAACAACTGCAAATTTATATTAGTTGAATGAATTCCCTTGATTGATTCTGTGAAAACTGTACAGCAAGTGTAGAGTACAAAAGGAATGATTGGCTGGCTATTAATTATAGCAATAATTAGGGATTTTGCTATAATAATCAGTCATATTTAGAGAGATATAGCTGCCTATAAATTAGGAAAGAATAATTAGCTATAATTACCGGTCATTATTGGAGATATGGCTCAGGGAGCTAGGAAGAACGGATCACGCCACCAATTGCAAATTTATATTAGTAGAGATATTGCTTAGAGTGGAGCTAGAGCATTTCGAGGGAATTTTTATACACCAGTTTATCTATACCAAGAAGATATTAGTAAAAATTTAATATGAATAAATTTTATCCTTTGAACACACATGATAATAAGATCTATTGAAGTGAATAAAGTCCCATTTGGATCGATGATAGATAAGTCAAAGAATGGGTCTATATGGAAAGAATTAGAGGACACCCTCCGAAATAGCAAAACCTATCTAAAAAACCAATAGAGGTAGTGTTGCAACTAGAGGTGGGCGTCGTCTTGGTCAGACTTGACCCAAGACGGCCCATCGTCTTGGTCTAAACTGTGCAGTCGTGACGACCTATCGTGCTCACTGCGTCTTGGTCGGTTGCCCGGCTACGCCTTTGGCGAGCTCGAGCATAACCCGTTGCCCTTCGTGTCGCTTGTCGTGCGTCTTGCGCCCGGTCCCACCCATTTATACTATTACTATAAGAGAAAATGATCACGGATTGATTTCTTTCTTTATCATCTAGTACTTCCTTTTTCTCCTATTTGAAACAAAATTCTATTGTTTTTATTCTTCTCGATTTTCTTGATTGAGTTGTTCCTTCTAGTCACATGCATGCAGCCATGCATTTACTCCTTGATTTACTTACCCACACATACAACGTATGGATGCATTTCCTTCCTTTTCTCTGATCCATCCGTAGTTTTCTTCCTTTACTCCTTGATTTGCTCACCCACATATACAACACAGTGCGTGCTGTTTGGACCGTCTTGCTAAGCAACGGCCGGGTTGTCGTCTTGGTCGGACCGCCATCATCGTGCGATTAGCGAGGGCAGCCAAGACAACCGGACAATCAGTACGGTCGGCCGACCCGTTTAAACGATGCGTCTTGGGTGGGTCGTCTTGGTCGGCGTGCCTCGTGCGACCCAAAAACCCGGTCCAATGCCCACCTCTAGTTGCAACACATGTGCTCGCATTCGAGAGATGGACAGCAACTCCAGAATTGGTACGAGTGTCATCAGGTGGGTCCCATGAGCCGAGGAGTGGGCTCGCCTAATGCATGGATCTTCTAGGCATCAGAACTTCCTCATCCAACCGGATCTATAAGATCTTTGCAATGATACCATTTATTTTGGCATGCAATGTTTCTTCCTTCAGTGTTTTTCAACGGCATCTTTTCATTAGGTTTAAAGGAACTAATATGGGCCTTCATATAAATAAATAAAATGGTAATAACTCTATATCTCAACAATAATAATTAGATACTCAATTAAATTAGAGTTCAAAAGATAATATTTAATAAGGGTTAATAATTTTTTCAATTAAATAATATATTTAACTAAAAATTGTTGTTTCCGCATTATGCTAGCTGCCAAGTAATTAAGCTAGCGCGTCGTGGCCGCTGCATGGTCCATGCTATGAAGATCAGGGGTAGGTGTGCTGTTCATGCTATGCAGATCAGGGGTAGGTGTGCTGTTTATGCATTAAAGATCTGGGTGGGGTAGCTGTGCTGTTCATGTCACGTGGAAATGATCCGCTCAATCGGTACGACGTTAACTATTCTAAACCTTGAGAAGAACTCGTGCTTGCGCTTAATTACTAAGCCGTCTAAGATTATAATACTTATTTTCTCTTAACATATAAACCAATAAAATATTAAAAATAGTAAGATTACTATTAATTATTATCTTTAAACACTATATTTAATGCATGCATGCATGTAATAAATCTAGATATTTCTTAAGAATAAAAAAACATCATACTAACTTTTATATTGGAATATAAAATAAGATTTATGTTGATGGACAAAAACTATTAAAAATACACCTATAAAGTTAGGGGGAGAGTAATAATTAGCTGCGTGTTATTAGTACTATACTTCGTGGGGAGGTGGACGTGGCAAAAGATAAGCCCTCTGTACATACACGAATAATAGAGGTTGGTGCGTGGCGTGGCCCGCGTGGGTGTGCCAAGTAGTAGAATCTGGAGAACTGAGCTTAGCTCAGCTGTCCCGAGCACACTGACGCTCAGCAGCCCGCATATGTTGGAGTCCACGTGTCTGAGTGTCTCGTCCTGGTGTTTTCACGTTTCGAAAACTCTGAAGCTTTAGAAACTTTTCTTAATGTACATATCGAACGCGCATGCGTGTGTACGCTTAGAGAGCATATAAAGTGTGTGCGTGTGTTTTTTAAGAAAAAGAGAATTATACTTATATTAAAGATGGCAAGTTTGCTAGCTCCTCACCTATGTCACGTGTCAAGCATCCGTCAATGCTTTTTCAAAAAAAAATGTAATTACGTTTAGATTCTTTCAGCAGTTTTTTACGAAGAGGACTTTTTGGTATAGCAAAAACATGAATTTTTGTGAAAAAAACCCTAAATAAATGTTAAAAAGGGTGTAATTACGTTTAGGTCCTTTCGACAATTTTTTATGAAAAAGACCTTTCGGTTAAGCAAAATCGCAAATCTTTTGTGAAAATACCCTAAGTAAATGCTGAAAAAGAGCGTAATTATGTTTTGATCGTTCTAGCTATTTTTTACGAAAAGGATCTTTCGATTTCGCACAGTCGCGGCCAGTTTTTTTTTAAAAAAAAACACCGCCGAAAAAAACGAAATTTTATTTTTTCCAGAAAAAATCCAGGTCAATTTTTTTTGCCGGGCACGGTATCGCGCGCCTCATGTCCTCCGTCCGCGAGTGCCTCTCAAAAAATATATAATTACATGTAGGTCCTTTCAGTAGTTTTTTGCGAAAAGGGCTTTAAAAAGGATTTTTTGGTTCAGCAAGATCGCGGAACTTTCGTGAAAGGACTCTAAATAAATGCTAAGAAAATAATATAATTACGTTTAGATCATTCCAGTTATTTTTCGTGAAAAGAACCTTTCATTTTGCAATAATCGTGGACGTACGCGACGTATCACGTCGTGAAAACATTTTTAGTATGCAATTAATTAGCAGCGAATATGAACGTCGTGGCCTCGTGGGATAGATATATTTCGTACGGACGAGATGCGCAGAGAAGAAAACTTACTCGGTTCGTTTCTGTCTATTTTCTTGTTACGAGGTAGGGCTGGCTTGGCTCGGCTCGACTCGGTACGGCTTGGTGTAGTAGCGAGCGAGCCGGGCTCGGCTCGCTCCTGAGGCGAGCCTAAAAAACCGGCTCGACTCAGCTTGAGGTTGGCTCGCGAGCTGGCTCATTGGCTCGTCGAGCCAGGGCATTATTTTGCAAGTTGCAACTGGCACTGATTTGTCCCAAATCATACAATTGTTTAGTCATCTCAAGCATTGCTTTTCCTATTGAAACAATGGAACAACTAATATAAAGCAAAACAGGTTTATCAAAGTGTATAAAGTATACAGCAAATGCATAGTAAATATCAAATATATCTAAAATTGCCTTGCTAGTTGGAACTTGGAGGGATTGTCGAGGGACTTCAGACTGTCAATAAATGGTCCATGTGGTTTATCCAAACAATCATTATTTTCCAAAAAGCATCAAGTGACAAGTTGTGATACACTTTCTAACCTGTAGAGAGAAACATGAATTGTGCTGACATTTAGGCAAAGCAAACAGAGAACTCACATAGCCCAAATGCGCGTCGGAGCCGAGCCGGTTTGGTTCACGAGCCGGCTCGGTGTTTTCGCGAGACGAAAAAATGGACTCGGCTCGGGCTCGATCCGAGCCGCGAGCCTGTGCGAGCCAAGCCAGGCTCGAGCGAGCCCGAATCGAGCCACGAGCTAATTTTCCAGCCCTATTACGAGGGACAGTACTGTTGAGTTACTACTGTTGTTGTCAGTGGCGGAACTACAAATTTTCTAATGGCTGTGTCCACGCTGCTGCCTAGCCCACGCTGTGATGGGGACGGGGATCCCGATCTTTCGGTGAGATGATGATACGTCGATTTGGGGGTGTTGATGGCACCGAAATTAGGGCTTCTAACCAGCAGGTCGGGAGCTTCACAATCGCAATGCCAATCCACACAGATACAAGATCCAATCGATCAATTGTTCCTGCAAGAAATCGAGAACCCGCAAGAACAAAGTATGAAGCAATCTGAAAGAGTAGTATTGAAATCAAAAGAAACAAGTTGAGGTTCTGTTTTCTCGGTTAGGCGGTCTAGTCGACACGCAGCATACGCGAGGAGGGACGCCTACAGGGTCTACCAAACACAAACAAAACCTAAACGAAAAGAGCGGCGGCGGCCACATATATAGCGGCGGCCAGGAGGTGTAGGGCAGCCAAAATAGCGGTGCCCACCAAAACCCTAAGATACATGGGCCTTGGGCCCAAAAGAAAGGTGGTGCAGCACCCGGGATTTCTGTCCCGTGAGATTGTTTTGTGATTTCCTTTTGCTCCAAGAGGAATTTGGCCGTGGAACCAGATCCATTAGAAAGGTTATCTCGATAGCTTTCAAACGAGTGGTCGCACACTAGAAACGGAGTCCGGGAACCCAAGTTATGTCCATTTGAAGTACTGCTGCTCTTGGATGGCCGAACCGGAGTTGTGGACGAATTGGGCTTGATCTTGGGCCTTCCTTGGCGCGTGGGCTGTCCTCGGTGGATGATCTTGACGTGCTGGTCCAGCAAAGGTGGGTGGAAAGACCTTGCTTCCGGATTAAGCCCTCCAAGCATCGAAGATGAAGTAGCGGCAAACAATGACGGTCGGGGATGAAGTAGTGGTCGTGGGGAAGAAGGGGCAGCGGTTGTATCCTTGGTTGGGATGTCCTCATCATCCTCCCCTTCTTGAATTGGAGTCGTCCTCGACTCCTTCCCATGCTCCTACAAAAGGTTAGTGACAACAGGAGGCAAAGCAACAGATATTGGCAATAGTTCTATACTATCCTTGTTATCTTGTGAGAGAACTTTTGTAGGTAACAATACTTTACCCTTCAACTTAAGATCAGGTTTTTGAGCAAGCTGGTGTAGTTGAATGGATTGATTTACTAGCTACACTTTGAATTCCACCCTCTTCTTTTTCTCTTTGAGCTCGTTTAACATCAATGCTTCTCGATTCGAGAGGGCTCATAGGTTTCAAAACAATTTTCTTTCCCTTATACAAGAAAGTATACTCATTGGTCCTACCATGATGTATAGCATCCATATCATATATCCAAGGTCTACCCAATAAAAGAGAGCAAGCATCCATGGGTACAACATCATAAACAACATTATCATGATAAGAACCAATCGAGATAGGTACTTGAGCAGTTTTAGTTACGAACCTTGCCATTGGAATTGAGCCATTCAATTTCGTATTGTTGAGAAGTGGATTTGTGGTCAAGCCAAGCTTCTCAACCATGTCTATACTTAAGATTGTTGCAGCTACCTCCATCAACAATGACATGCACAAGTAGGCTCATTCACCACACACCTTATGCGAAAGATAGTATGGTGTTGATTTTGTTCATCGCGTGCAAGGCGTGCGCTAAGTACGATGTGACAACAAGAGCCGGATATTTCTCGGATGCCGAAGTGATAATCACTTCTTACGGCTGCGATGTTAGTGGCAACAAGAGCATATTGATTTTCATCAATGTCACTGGCACTAGTGTACTCACCATTTTCTCGATTATTAGAGCACGTTGATTAGGGCGGTCTCGCATCCGTGCCCCATTCCTTTGCATCGAAAGCATTGTGTTTCCGCGTTAAATGGGTGGAAGCAAGCGAGGAAGCACTCTCGGCGGGTGCTTGAAGGGTGGTGACTTGTTTGCCTCCGGAATACGTGATGGCGTCGAAGTAATTGGAAGCTGCGGGTGTAGGTACCGTCCGGTATGGAAGATGAAGTCTTGGTATGGATCGGACCGACTTGGATGTGGAAGAGCCTCCAAGATTACCTCGCGTTGTCGATCGTCGACCTGCACTTCCCTTTACGCTTTCAAAGCAAGATGGTACAAGCAGTGATAGAATTGTATTCTTTATAATCAAGTATATCCTGTATCTCTCGGTTAAGCCCACCCAAGAGCCTAGCCATTTTGCATCTTCTCCTCTTCTATCCCACAGTAGCAACATGCCAATTTGCATTTCGATAATATTCCTCAACCGTTTTATCACCTTGATTAAAGCGCGCATCTTATTCAATAAATCACGAGCATAGTATGTAGGAACAAATCTAGCCCTCATGACACGCTTCAACCCATCCCATGTTGTAGGTACATCACGGTTGGCTCTACAAAGTTCTTGCCACCAAATAGATGCAAAACCGATAAATTCACTAGTGGCGGCATGAACCCTTCTACGCTCGAGAGAAGTCATAGCACTAAAATTTTTGATCTACCGCCAACTCCCAATCTAGATAAGCATCGGGATTATAAGTACCATCAAAAGGAAGCATAGTAAATTTCATTTTTATCATAGAATCATCACGTTCTTCCCTTTGAGCATGCTGATTTCTAGCCATACCTTGTCTATTATTATGAGTCGACGATGAGCTCGATCGTTGTGCATGTTCAACTTTGTTGTCGTCCTCGGTATCGGCGGCGTAGTTGTTCTCCTCTTGATCCACCTCGTTTGAAGGAGCAGGAACAACCGGTGGAGCGCGCGCGTTAGCCCAAAGCATGACCAGCGGCACCATTGGGGCAGCACCTTGAAGAAGTTGTGTTAGGCGTGCTTGAAGCTCGATGAGGGTGCCAACTGCGCTGAATCGCATCAAGAGTGTCACGAGTTCGCATCTCATGCTGATTGTGCAGCTGTTGAAATGAGTGACCCAACGCCGTTCTTTGGGTGTGAGGCGTCCTCACGTTCATTCCCACGCCATCGTTGCTCCCATGATTGCTTGGAATACCGCCATAGTTAGTAGAAACAAAGAAACTTCACACGATATGAAATCTCCTATGAACTACTAGGTGTATGAATGGGCAAGCCTCACACGCTCAAGCTTCTACCAAGTTCTTACAAATCCTCGATGTGGCAAGCGATTGCAAATTTGAGAACTGTATGGTTAGAAGATGGTGGAGCTTGGACAAACAATAATATGTAGCAAAGGAGGAACTAGTACCACTAAACCAAAGTAAGTGAAAAGTCGTTCAATCAATCAGTCTGGTCCTAGGCTAGGCTGTGCTAGAGACTTGAGCCTAAACACCAACGATGCCACAGAGATGCAATGAGAACGACCACAACACAAAGCAAGCAGCTAGGGCTCCTCTCTTTTCTTTTCTTTTTTTGATTTTTTTCCTTTTTTTGTGGGAGCCCTAAAACTGAATAACAGACTCAAAGGAGACTCCCAAGCAACACTCACCACACACACTTTTTTTTTGTTTTTGCGATGGATCAAAAATCACCGACAAAGATTGCAACTTTTCTCACTGTTAAAGGCCAAATTTGGAAATATCTAATTTGTCAAAGACAAGTCGGATCTGATAGGAAATTTCGTGATCTTTCGAGCGAGTCCAAAACGTCCAAATCCGAGTTCGTATGCAGAAGTTATGACTGTTTTCTGCAGCGATCACAAAATTGCACGCGAGAACGAATTGGAGTAGGTTTTGGAGTTTCCTTTTGGGCTTGGCTGAGTTGGGGAAGTGGTGGGGCTCGGCCAGTGGATGTGGAGGTGTTTTGGTAGGTGGAAATTGTGAAACTCTTACAAGGAAACCAATCCGCTATTTTTGGTGAAGATCAACCAAAAATTTTGGAAACCAATCTGCTATTTTTGGAACCGATCCACTATTTTTGGAAGGTAAAGGCGCTATGATATGGTTGGTTTGGGGCTGCAGCGCTTGTTGTTAGCGGCGGCGAGATGGTGGCAGTGGCACAAAGGGAGACACGATGAACACGAAAAACACTATGACAATTACGTGAATAGAACTCGAAACTCTAAAGGAACTAGACTCTAAAACCAAAGCAAAGACACAATTATGCATCCGAGCGATTCAACAAACCAAGACAAGTAGTAAAAGTTAGGGCACAAATTGGCTCGGATAGAAAACCAATCTACTAATTTTTTGTGTGGTTCTTTTACGGACTCTAGGTGAAAAAAATCAGAATTGAGGGGAAATCTCACCGAGCAACCTTGAGCTCGATACCAACTTGATGGGGACGGGATCCCGATCTTTCGGTGAGATGATGATCGTCGATTTGGGGGTGTTGATGGCACCAAATTAGGGCTTCTAACCGGCAGGTCGGGAGCTTCACAATCGCAATGCCAATCCACACAGATACAAGATCCAATCGATCAATTGTTCTGCAAGAAATCGAGAACCCCATAAGAACAAAGTATGAAGCAATCTGAAAGGGTAGTATTGAAATCAAAAGAAACAAGTTGAGGTTCTGTTTTCTCGGTTCGGGCGGTCTAGTCGACACGCCGCATAAGCGAGGAGGGACGACACGGGTCTACCAAACACAAACAAAACCTAAGCGAAAAAAAGCGCGGCGGCCACATATATAGCGGCGGCAGGAGGTGTAGGGCAGCCAAAATAGCGGTGCCCACCAAAACCCTAAGATACATGGGCCTTGGGCCCAAAAGAAAGGTGGTGCAGCACCCGGGATTTCTGTCCCGTGAGATTGTTTTGTGATTTCCTTTTGCTCCAGGAGGAATTTGGCCGTGGAACCAGATCCATTAGAAAGGTTATCTCGATAGCTTTCAAACGAGTGGTCGCACACTAGAAACGGAGTACGGGAACCCAAGTTATGTCCATTTGAAGTACTGCTGCTCTTGGATGGCCGAACCGGAGTTGTGGACGAATTGGGCTTGATCTTGGGCCTTCCTTGGCGCGTGGGCTGTCCTCGGTGGATGATCTTGACGTGCTGGTCCAGCAAAGGTGGGTGGAAAGACCTTGCTTCCGGATTAAGCCCTCCAAGCATCGAAGATGAAGTAGCGGCCGAAACAGCGACGGTCGGGGATGAAGTAGTGGTCGTAGGGGAAGAAGGGGCAGCGGTTGTATCCTTGGTTGGGATGTCCTCATCACGCTGTTTCGCCGTTTGCCCAAGCTGACTGCCTACCCCAAGCTACATCACCTGCCACCCAAGCCGCTTGTCGCGTCGCTCGCATGATCCGCGTGTTGCTTACCACGTCGCTCGCCAACCCAAGCCACCTGACACGTCGCCACCTGTCTGAGCTGCTTGTTACGCCACCTGCCGCGCCGCTCGTTCCACCACTGCATTGCTGCTCGCACTGTGCCCACTTGCGCCCACTAGAGTCACTCGTCGCCGCTGCCCACCCGAGCTGCCGCGACACCTACCGCGGGCGAGCCGTGCCGCTCACCTGGGAGTAGCTTGTGTTGAGTTAATCTTGTTATCTTAAAGCAAGTATGTGTCAGTTTAGTTGTTTTTTTAGAGTCTTAGATAAGAGTTTAGAGTTGTTACGTTTAAGTATAAGCAATGTGCGGGATTAGTAACACTAAAACGAGTTGTTATAGATAAGTGTCTGGTTGTCGGTCTAGACATGTTTGAGTAGAACATATCTAGTCAGTTGTTGATTAGTTTTGATTGCGTGCAAGAGTCCGGTAGAGTCTCTAACCGTTTATGTAATCTGTAGATTATAAATAAAAAGAGAAACAGAAAAGGATGCAGGCTGTTTGTACATCGCAAAAAGATCTGGTGTTTTCTCTCTAAATTATGAAGTTCCTTTGTTTTTGCGAAGCTCTATTGCGCTGCATTGCTATTGCTCTGTTGTCGCTACTCTGCTGTGTTCTTTTAGGCATTGTCTTAGCTTTGTCACAGAAATTTTGTTGTGGATTATTGTATGAAATATTTGAATCCTGTACTGATTATTCTAATAGCTTGAGTTCTTAAAATTTTAAGGGTGTTCCACCTCTGGTGGTCGTGTCATGCTATCCAATAGCCAACCAACACAACAAAAAAAAAAAAAAGAATAATCGTAAAAACTAGAATAGCAAAAGTGGAAGAACAATGGACAAAAATCTCGGAGAGAGCAATCCCACGCCTTCTTTATTTTAATAGATTGATACGACATGTACAAAAATGAGAATCTCTTGTTATGAGAAAAGATTTTCATAATTAATCATTTCAGTTAAAACCTATCTCTTATGTGTGAACGAATTCAAACTTATCTTTTACTCTTTTCAATATATATTGGGCATCCTTTTACACATGAATCAATCTAATAAAACGAGAGAACTTTGTCCTCTACTTTGTGTGCGCTACAGTTCTTGTTCTTGTGATTTCATTGGCATGCAATTGATTAATCGTGAGTGAACGACTACGTTTTAAAACACGTTATCAGCACGAAACTTTAAGCGCTTCTATATATCTGTCGATCCTGCAGATCGTCGTATCCATTTTTGCAGATCAATATCCCTAGCTGCAGTTTAATCTAATCATCAAGTAAAGATTCTAGCTTTTGTTCATCAAAACAATAATAATTAGTCCCGAAGACCGGCGGCCAAATCTGCGTTGCGCCCGGCGGTCTTGCCGTGCCCGGCGGCCTCGCTCTGGTGGCCGCGCCCGATGACGCGAGCGGCAGCGGCACAACCCTCAGCTCCCACGCCCGGAGCGGCCCTGCGGCACGCCCAAAGCGCACCCGAAGCAGACATCGGCCTCGCGTCGCGACATCGGCCACGCACCCGATGCAGCCCGGCGCCGCTTCCCGTCCTGGTCCCGTGCGCCGACAAATCGGCGGCCGGTGGAGCCCGCGGCAATGGCAACCGGCCTTTGTAACCGCAACGCACCAAGACCACGACCGGAAGCTGAGGCACCTCGTGACCCGCGTCCACTGGAAGTCGGATGGCAGCGCTCGAAAGCACCGAGGACAGCGACACTCGTGCTTGACCGCTGCGGCGCCATCCCGGCTGTGACAACAACGCAAGCCCCATGGTGCAGCCTACGACGTTGGTGACGAAGTGGCCTGAGGGACACGCCCGAGCTGCGGCGCTCGCATCGCATCGCCCCCGGTGGCGACCGGTGAGAGAGGCGCTAGCCCGGCAGCGAAGCACAATCGGCACCGGAAGCCCGAAGTGCGTGATCGCTAAAACAAATGGCTGCTAGGGTTTCCGCCTATCTGTAAGGTGCATTGGGCCCCGTTCTTTTCGGATCAACGGTTGAGCAGGCCTTTAGGCCATGTGGGCTAAGCGCGCCTATTGGCTGGCGATGAGGGGGGCGTGCGAGAAGGTCATACAGGCCAGCTGATTTTTAGCCCATGAGGGCTAGCTACCCCTTTTTTAAGGCAGAAATACATGGTGGGCTGGTACCCCGCCCGAAAAAAAAAAATCTAAATATGTTATTAATTCTGAGAAATTGACATTAAATCCTAGAAAATAGTTTTTCTAGGTTATGTGCTTTCATAAAAATTTGATAAATTAGTTTTTGGAACATCTTTGGAAGTTCCATACTCTGTGTTTATTTTCTATCTTGATGTCATATTTAATGTGCTGGAATTTAATTTTTTGGCGTTAAGTAATTCTGCAAATTGCTTAATCATTAACAGAAAATTATGAAAAAATGCTAGAAAAATTATAGATAGAATTTTGGGAGCTTCATGTCTCTGCATTTATTTTTCTAGTATTATTCCATGATTAATTCAAGTTGGAATTTATTTTTCTGTTATTTAGTAATTTTGAAAATTGCTTCGAAAATTAACAGAAAATAATAGAAAAATATGGGAAATTATGTCTGGCCCATTGATGAGATTCATGTTATTGTATTTATTTTCTTAGCATTATTCCATGATTATATATGTTGGAATTTATTTTTTTGTTCATTGGTAATTCTAGAGATTGCTTGGTATTTAACAAAAATCATAAAAATGCTATGAAAAATTTATATAGCATATTGATAGCTCCATATGTTGAAATTTTTTTTTGTTACATGGTAATTCTGAAAATTGCTGAATAATTAGCAGAAAACAATGAAAAAAATTGCTAGAAAAATTCTGAGAAATTTTAGATAATTATGTAATGAAGAAATATAGACCAAACTTTACTGATTGAAGAGTGAACATGCAATATAATGATTTTACCAGTAGTAAAAGTCATTTTGCATAAATAGAAATAGGATATGTTGGACACCACAAAGAGGGAACTTATCAAGCTTGCCCTGAATGGCAACAATTACCTTACTCGGGTAATGAATACTAATATTAATCTAATAGCTTAATCTTTTGGAGCCACTGTTTTCCTAGTTTGAAGCTGGTACTCCTGCTCTTCCCGAAGTCGTCAGATATACAGCTCTGCACCTCCTGAGGCACCATCTCCACATGAAATTGAAGGCCGAATAGTTGATGGAAAATGACCAGCTGGTATTTTTGGATTCCCTGGAGGAAAAATATATAACCAGCAAAGATCCCTCCTATTGCCAAAGGCATAACACGAATGGATCCTCCCGTGCTTTCAGGATATGCACCTTCCACCCCAACATGAGAATACTGCTGTAATAGTATCATCATGCCAAGTACTAGAAGTACTTTGAGCTTATATGCATTCGCTAGAAACAGAAAAACATGATGAACTCCTGGTGAAGAATCATCACGTACTTCCTAATGGAAATCTTGTAGTGCCCGAAGTACATACAAATGCTCAACAGGCTAGCAATAGCCGTGGCCACAGAAAAGGCAAAATGAAATAAAGGGAATTAGGGGAAGAGCAATTCATAGTGAAAAAGTAAAGGGAAAGGGTTAGGGATTTCCAGAAGTAATGCTGCAAGCCCTGTATAACCCTGTCTTAAGTATGGATGCATTGGCTATTGGTCATGCAACTATTGCATCCAAAGCATGTCGTAGACCTTACACAAAATCCACTGAAAAATCAATAAGACCCAGGTAAACAATGTTGAATCATACTTCACCATTCAACCTGTTGTTGACACGGGTGCTGAGAAGAGTGATAATATGGTTATTGAAATTATAAAGTTTGAGAGGTCCTAGAAGGACATGTACGGCTCATATGGAGACTTGGAATTAGTCTCCTAAATATTCCTTCACTTTGCTAGTCGATGTCACACATTTGAAGCTGGAATCGATGCAGTGAATAGTGACTCGAACGCGGCAGAACGCGAAAAAACCAAGGCCAGCTCCGGCGAACTTTTCTGGCGCAACCACGGCGACACGAGCGACGAGGCGCTGGCAGGTGATGCGGCGAGAGGAGACGAGCTCAGAGCGCATGGGGTGACAGCTTATGTAGCCCTTCGAAGGTGTGCGAGAGGCAGACACAGATCTCAAGTCTAGCAATGACACGGCGGTGCGGTTCTGAGTTCTTCGTAGCGACGATGATGCTCGGCCGTCTGATCTAAGATCTGCGGCCACAAAACACTCCCGGTCCGCTCAATCAGACCAACGGTCCGGATCAAACACGACTGAAATGACCAGATCTAATCTCCACCGCGCAATGTTGATCCGACGGCTCTCCTTCGCTAGGGTTTCGCTTCAATGTGGCTTATTGCTGACCACCCGATCTTGACCTAACGGTCGACGGCGAAGCTTCTGGAATATAGGTGTCTTGATGCGATTTCTTTGAGTGTCTTTGGGCGCGGTCTTTGTCCTCGGCGCTCACAAAGTCTTTGGGCTTGGCCCAGTATTATTCTAACGATTTTCTCGAGTTTTTTATTTAAAATAATTAGAGAAATTATTTTATTTTATTTTTGGCAATAAAAATACTCAGAAAAATCCAAGAAAAATCTCAAAAATACTTTGAGACATTTTGGACTCAAATAAAATATTTTTGGTAAAACTTTATTTAAATTTTATCTATATTTAATTAGTTTTCAACAAAAGGCCAATATACTTAATTTAAAATAATTCAAATAATTCCCAGAAAAATCCAGCAAATCCAAAAAATTCACGAACTCACAAATAGCAATAAAACAATAATAAGCAATAATAAAGAGCAAATTTTCGGATATTACAAACCTCCCCCTTAATAGAATCTCGACCCCGAGATTCAAGGCTATCTAGGGAACAGGTTTTGGAATTCTGACTTCAGGTCCTCTTCACGCTCCCAGGTTGCCTCGTTTTCTGAGTGATTGCTCCATTGAATTATGTAAAAACGGAATGACTTATTTCTAGTCTTACGTTCCATTACATCTAAAATCTTGATCGGTTGCTTATTGTAGGTCAGATCCTCTTGCAACTCAATTGCTTCTAACAACACTTACTCTATTAGCACTCTGAGACACTTCTTGAGCTGCGATAGATGAAACACGTCATGCACTCCCGCCAACGACTGCGGCAACTCCAACTAATAAGCAACCTCTCCTCGACAACTCAAAATTTTGAATGGTCCAATGAATCTAGGCGCAAGCTTCCCCTTGGTGTGAAACCTTTTGACACCTTTAAGAGGAGTAACTCTAAGATATAAAAATCATTTGGCTTAAAGCTCAAATCACGGTGGCGATTATAAGCGTAACTCTTTTGCATCGATTGTACTATTTTGAGCCTTTCTCTTATCATAGCAACCTGCTGTTCAGATTCTTTGAGAATATTAGGCCCAACCACCGAACGATCTCTTGTTTCATTCTAATTCAACGGGGTATAACAGGCACGACCATATAGAGCCTCAAATGGTGACATTTGCAAGCTGGCTTGATAACTGTTGTTATAGCTGAATTCTACATATGGCAAGCATTTAACCCAAGACGTAGCGTAAGCTAACACACAAGCTCTCAACATATCTTCCAAAATCTGATTAACTCTTTCTGTTTGGCCGTTTATCTACGGATGATATGCTGTGCTGAAATTCAAGTGAGTCCCCATCGCTTCATGTAGCTTGTTCCAAAATCATGAGGTAAATTGGGTACCTCTATTTGACACAATTTTCTTGGGCACACCATGCAAACACACAATCCTTGACATATAAAGTTCTGCCAAACGATCCCCTGAATAAGTCGTCTTCACCGGGATGAAAGTGAGCAACTTTGGTTAATCGATCAATGATAACCTATATAGAATCATAGCCTCTCTGTGTCTTGGGCAAACTGGTGATGAAATCCATTCCGATTTCCTTCCATTTCCACTCTGGAATCTTCAGTGGTTGGAACAAACCAACGGGCTTTTGGTGCATAGCTTTCACCCTTTGGCATATGTCACACAATGCAATGTGCTCTGCTACCTCGCGCTTCACATTAGGCCACCAAAATCTTCCCTTAAGATCTTGATACATTTTAGCGCTTCCCGGATGAATGGAATGCTTAGAGTCATGAGCCTCTTCAAGAATCAATTACTTGAGCTCTTTCTTATCCAATACACAAATTCGACCTTTAAACCACATGATTCCTTGTTCATCCACTGTGAAATCCTCTACTAAACCTTCTTTCTTCTTGGTCTTGATCTTGCTGATTTTCTCATCACTTTTTTGCCCATCTCTAATTTGATCTTCAAGCGTTGGCTTTACTTCCAACGTAGCTACAAATCCTTGTGGAACAACTTCCAATCTTAACTTCTGAAATTCTTTGCACAATTCCTGTTGAGTGCTCACTACCATCATATTCACACTGTGGATTTTACGACTCAAAGCATCGGCTACCACATTAGCTTTTCTAGGATGGTAATAGATTCCAACATTATAATCCTTAATCAATTCCAGCCACCTTTTTTGCCTCATATTGAGATCCGATTGGATAAATATATATTTTAGATTCTTATGGTCTGTATATATTTCACATCTATTTCCAACGAGATAATGACGCCATATTTTCAAAGCATGCACTACGGCAGCTGTCGGGACCCGAATATGCAAATCCGGACCCTCTGTGTATACTGCACTAGTCCAGAATCACGCTAGTGCACACAGGCTCAACATTAGTGAATATCACAATCATACACAACGTAAATAAGGTAAAAGACATAATATATTAAATATTACCAGTTAAATGACCTTATGGTCAACTTACTTAACAATGCCTCACAAAGGTGAACAACAAATTGAGCTACTTGGCGGAATGAAGACGTAGATAACCCCCCAGTATACCATAGGCAACTGACAAGGCTCGCACCCTAAACATTCGCCTCTTCATGGTACTCCTTCTTCAGCACTGATGATTTTTGTAGGCAAGGGTGAGTACACCAACATGTACTCAACAAGTTGTGCATGAGAATGCAATTCTATTATATCTATATCTTGAGCTTATTCCAAAGGAAGGCTCATAGTTCATAGCGAGAAGCGACATTTGAAACGCATACATTAATAGATTGAAAAGACAGTAAAACAAATAGTAACAAGTAATAGATTCAGTGATTCTCAAGTAAACCAAGTTTTCTCATCCTAAGTCAAGATTCCACCTTTCATGACAACCTGCCATCCATCCCAAGTTTTATCTCGAAAACATCTAAACCCTTGACTATAATCCCCGAGCTTGCTCAATACCGTGAGCACGGCTATCCGAATAGATTGTACACTCTGCAGAGGTTATGCACTTTACCCACACGACATGATCATCTTTTGTTGCCACGCGATTAACACACTTCCTTTGGTGTGTCGGCGAAGAGATCACGACAAAGCCTTTACAATGCATCATCTTAACCCAGTACTACCCGCTAAGGTTTCAACACTAAAGGGTCTAAAAACCACAACAGGGCCCCCCTCTTGCGCCATCTGGGTTCATTTAAAGGATGAACCACTCCACCACGATAGTACTCAAGCTAAGACATTGCAAATTAGTCAGCTAGGCTGCCCCATAACAACATGTGGTTGCATGATTGACTCAGGTCAAAGGCTCGCAAGGTGTCCTTATGGTTTGATCAAAGCAAGACATACACATACCCTTTACCCATCGGGCCCACCCAAGCATCCTGCCCTTGCCACTTGCTCCGACCCAAAATCATAACCATCCCAATTGATTACCAAGCCCCACGTGCCATCAACAATTCAATATCGTTGTGTGACATCCATTGCCAACACAACTCAATCTCATCGTGTGACCACACATGACACACAAATTCAAAACATTGTTCCATATTCCATTAATCAAGATTATTTATCAAAGATTCAAGTACATGTGATGGCGTGGCATGGCTAAGCATTCTAATCCGATCTAATCATCCATGTTGATTTCATTATTAACCAACTATAGTGAACCAACCTAGGGTGACAAGTGGATCATGGCATACAACTAGCAAGGTAGGGTGTAATTCAAAGGGTACGATAGCTAATCCCAAACTTATGTTGAAATCATTTATACACATAAAATAACAAGTGATAAGGTAAATCAAAATAGCATGCAATCTAGTTTATGGGTGCAACATGATCAAAGCACAACTTGCCTTCGTTAAGCTCCTGCTCCTGGTGCAGTAATAATTCTTGAGCTGTGAAATACCCTTCTGAAGCCTCGCACAATTCAACGTCTACGCGAATCGAGAGAGAAAAGCAAATAAAAACCAAAACCAAAGAGCAAACAAATTCAAAAATTCAAATAAAAGCCACCATTAGAAAGATCTCAATTTTACAAATTTTTAGGAATTTGAATCACCTCAATCGGAGTTCGTATGAGGGAGAACGAGCTCTCGGAATATTTAAAATCCAGAAATTCCTGAAAATTGGGAAATCAATATTAACCCGAATTATTTTTATAAAGAAAATCGGTTTTATTGCGTAGGCGTGACGTCATCCCGATCGGATCCGATCTGGCCGACGAGCGGGTCCCGAACGCCGACTTCGGCAGATGGCGATCCGGTGACATAACGCCATTACGATGCCACGCCGCGCCACGCATAGCGGCAAACCCACGTGGCACCACGTGTCAACATTTCATCACGCCACCTCGGTACGTGGCGCACACGCACTACGGTCACCGGCGGCGAGCTAGCAAAGACCTCCCTAACTCACCTTGATGTCGCCATGTCGATGACGCTTTCGAATTTGCGCCCGAGCCTTGGTTCGTTTCGTGGCGAGGACTTCTTCTCCCGTGGCGAGGGCCTTCACGGTGATGCGACTCTCGGCGATGCTCTAAGCGGAATCGGCGCGCACAAGGTGCTCCGATCAAGGGCGGCCAACGCGACCGTCCCAAGCTTTGCGGTTGCTCAATGGCGATTTAATCGGCGACTTCTTCCTCGTGGCTGCACTTTGACGAAACTTCCGATGCGCGGCGACTCTGGCGATTCTCGGGCTAAGGGCTTAGGACCTTGGTTGCGTGGTAAAGTCGCACCGGTGCTCCTTAAATAGTACCGCGATGGCCGGATATGGTAGGTTTTGGCGCGGTGTCCATGGCGGCTCTGGCGAAGGTCAACAGAGTCCTACTCGAACACGGCCGAGAACGATGACCGGATGAGCGACACGTGGCGGATCGGTGGCTAGGCTTTGCAGACGCGCTAGGGTTTCCTATTTGGTTTTGGCGTGATGAAGGCCGTTGGATGTTGATCCAACGGTTGATATTACCCTCCCGATTGAGCCGTTCGGCCTGCGATGAAGGTAGCCGCCCAATCTTTGTTCACGAGATATTTCCGGGTTTTCCAATAAAAACAATTCGAGAAATTAAACTAATCCTTTTAGGGTAGTAAAAATACTCTAAAAATTTTAAAATTCTCAAAAATACTTTGAGTTATTCTGGACTTAATAAAAATATTTTCACAAAACTTTATTTCGCAATTGTCTTTTTATAATTATTTCTTGACAAAAGACAATATATTTTAATTCAAAAGAATTCAAATAATTCTCAGAAAATCTAATAAAAATCCAGAAAAATCACAAAATTCATAGTTAGCAATAAAATAATATTAATTAATTAAAAAGCTGAAATTTTGGGATGTTACAAACCTCCCCCCCTTAACGGAATCTCGACCCCGAGATTTAAGGCTGACTAGAGAATAGGTTTGGGAATTCTTTCTTCAGATGCTCCCAAGTTGCTTCATTTCCCGAATGATTACTCCATTGCACTCTGCAAAAGCGAGCGGATTTATTTCTGGTCCTACGCTCCATCGTATCCAAGATCCTAATAGGCTGCTCTTTATAAGTCAGATCTTTCTACAACTCGATTGCTTCTAACGGTGTTTGTTCTGCTGGCATTCTAAGACATTTCTTAAGCTGAGACACATGAAACACATCGCAGACTCCTGCTATGACTGTGTTAACTCCAACTAGTATGCAACCTCTCCTTGGCGGCTTAATATCTTAAATGGTCCAGCCTATCTAGGTGCAAGTTTTCTCTTTAACAATCGCATAAGAGGTCTAGCTGTTGTCGAAAAACCCTTTCTATGATTTAGCGATAATTATTTTTGCCATTTTCTAGGACTTCAAATCTAAGTATGAACTTTGGTTGTTTCCTATATAACACAACTTGTAGCTCGTTTTGGCTTAACAACAACTCCTTTAGAAGTCTTTATATGACTAAGGATTTCGACCTTTTTCTTCTAGAGGTCACACTTTTGAACTTAGCGTCGACTCATCGCTTCTCGTAAACTTTCCAAAATAAATTTTAACATGTTCCACATGTTCTTCTTCTTGTCTTAGAGTATACAAGGATATCGTCTATAAATACAACTACGAAATTTATCCAAATACTCCAGGAATACCTTATTCATCATGTTCATGTCTCAACTAGGTCAATAGCTCGTACGCACAGACCATAGCAGCTTAAACCATAACTAAGCCGTCATTTATAAATCAATGGCAGAGCACTTCTCAACTTATTCCTTTATTACAAAAGTTGGACCCCTGGGTCATATGGCGATGGAAACATTTAATTAATAGCTACTTTAGATGAAACAAAAACTAGAACGAAAACGCGATTTTTAGGCATCCGACTACTCCTATTCACCACCTTCCCTACAAATATCGAACGGAGGATCGCAGGCTCTTGGATAGCTATCTTCATTCTCCTGATTTTGATTATCAAAGAGAGAGTCATCCTCTTCGTCGATGGCGGTGTTGACATCGGGTATTTCAAAGACAACTTCTCTGGCGTCTGGACTTCATCTGTCGTGATGTGATTGATTCTTCCACGCATTGCCGCTTGAGGCGATACTCCGACCGCATCTTGGTACTCGGTTACTTCTATTCTTGAGGATTTAGTTGGGTAGTTCCTAAGTTGAAAGGAACTGGAGTAACATTTCCCTTCTTCGGACACTTGTTAGCGAAATGTCCCGGTTCATTGCAAGAGTAGCATTTCTTGATAGTGGGCTGCTGACTTCCTGTTGCTGCATTACCTACTGGTGACGGTGTTTGAAAGTTCTGAGTGGTTGGGTGAGATGACGGGGCTGATGTCTTGTTGGTCCACTGGGGTTGAATTCTGGCAAACTGTTGCGGTGTCATCCTTAACTTGAATTGGGTAGGTTTTCCTGTTTGACTAGCCATTCTACGCTTACGATCCTCTCCCAATTCTTTACACTTATCCTCAAGGATCAAGGCCTTGTTGACTAACTCTTGGAAATCAGGAAAATTGTGGGTGATTAATCCCACCTGCAGTCCAGAGTTTAAACCCTTCAAGAAACGAGACTGCCTAGCCTTATCTGTAGCCACATCCTCAGGTGCATAGCGTGCTAACTGTGTGAACTTATTCAGATATTCCGCCCTTTGGTTGGCCTTCTTGCTTTAAAGCCCTGAACTCTTCCTTCTTGAGCTCCATTATCCCTTCCGGCACATGGTATTGACGGAAAGCCATTGTAAACTCTTCCCAGGTAATTTCCTGTGGTGCTTCATGTGCTGCGCAGTAATTCTCCCACCATTCTGCGGCAGTTCCTTCCAGCTGGTGTGAAGCATACAATACCTTCTCGTTTCCTTCACACTGGGTAATGTGTAACTTCCTCTCGATGGTCCTTAGCCAATCATCGGCCTCAAGGGGGTTAGCATTGCCTGAAAAGGTTGGGGGACGTGTCCTCATGAAATCTGACAGCTTAGAATGAGAGCGCTGTCCATTATTGCCTTGAGGTGCGTTGTTGTTTCCTCTGACTTGATTGTTCATGTTTCGCATTTGTTTGCATCATTATGCGCATAAGTCGTATGCATCTTGACTATGAAAGCTCCTAAGTTCTCGCACATCTACGGTGGTCTTTGGTGGTGTTGGGGTCCCCTCATTAAGGTTATCATTCTGTGAAGACCACTTCCCATGACTCAGCTTGTTTCCACAGTGTTCACCATCCGCTTGATTTGTTTTTAGGTTAGGAAGGATAGAATTAGCATAAGCAAGATGTAGAGATCCTAATATAGAGAAGATAGGTTTAACCCAATAACTTAAGCAATCAATATTAGTAACTTGGTATGGTTGCTTATATAAGCCTAAAAGCTTTGCAACACATACTGCACATTCAGCGAACAAGAAGAACCAATTCAACCTAAACACATAACAACTACCGTCTACATGGGTGACTCTCTTATCTTAGGAAACGCGATTCCTACACATGAGTCTCAACTGGCTACATGAAGTATTGAGTCTTCACTACTACGTAAGCGACATATCACTATCATCAGATCTCAGTCGGTTCTTAAGTTTTTCTAAAAAACGATTGTGATAAGTAACCCGAGAGGTGTTAGTAATAATCGAGATCGGTTACGAGATTATAAGTGATTGTGATGTAGCAGGAACATCGAATCGGTTCTCTACTAAAAGTGATAGTGATGTGCACGATCATCACTATCGGTTCATTTCATAGAAGTGATAGTGATGTGATCATCACTATCACTTCTATGAAAAGAACCGATTCTGATGACCGTGCACATCAGTATCACTTTTTAGTAGAAAACCGATTCTGATATGCACATGGTTATCACTATCATTCTTTTTATAGAAGCGATAGTGATAACGAGGCACATCACTATCACTTGTTGAAAAGAACCGATTCTGATGTGCTCGTGCTTATGTCTAAAGTGATGGCCGTGCACATCAGTATCGCTTTTTGAAAAGAACCGATTCTGATGTGCCTCGCTAGGTTATATATACCACTCAAGACCGAACTCTTCTCTGCTTTTGCTCGGAGGAGATTTCTCCGCCGCCACCCGAGAAAATAGCTCATATTGTGTGGTTGGAAGCAATAGTTGGGTGAGAAAATTTGAAGTCCTCATGGGTGGGTATTAAGAGGGCAAAATTGAAATCTATCTTGAGGAGATTCCCTCTTTTGCTCTCTATTGCGGTTTTCTTCAAAATGTGAGCAGCAATTCTTTCAACCCCTTCAATTTTGCTCGTAATTTCAATATGTCGTCAATAAAGTTTAGGTTGCAATCGAATTGTGTACGTGCTTTCAGATTTCACACTCTTTATTTGACAAGCGCATATCTATTTAATTTTTGTAGTGCGATCTCTGCTTATATATATGGAATTATTATTGCTATCATGTGGTAACTTGTTATTAGAGTTTAGGCGGCGAACCTATGTCTCCTGCTCGAGGGTGCTTATTTATAAATATGCTGAATGAAATGGCATATTTATAAGCGGCGCCTCGAATTGTCCACGTTTTTGGACAATTCGAGGATATAGTTCGAGCAAGTTCTCGAAGTTATGTTGTACAACTTGAGTAGATTTCAGTGGCGTCTCTCGGTGTTCTCCGGATACACACCCTCTTGACTGTTGTCGAGACGTGTATCCGGAGAACGGGGAGATGTCAGCCAAATTTTCTCCGAGTTGTACAACGGCTTAGAACTTGCCCGAACCATATATCCTCGAATGGGATTAGGACCTAACCTATGTAGAGATTAGGAGTCATCGTTGGTACCCTTGATTTGTTTAGTTGTAGTAGAAAGATTTGCAAGCTCTTGCACTAGCTATATAATTAGATTATTTGATATCGTTGTTGATGTTAAAATTTATGTCTCTTATGAAGGAATTGGCGGAAGCTTTAAACCAGGGAAAAAGCTAGGTATCGATCGTGAGTACATTTATATATCTTGGAACACGCCCACTATTTTGCAAAGGTAATATTAATTGAAATGATGTCTCAATATTTAAAATAGCTATAGCTAGTTGTCGCCTCGCTTTTTCCTTAATTTATTGTGCGAAATTTAATTGCAGATGGACCGTGAGGAATGGATGTATCGTAAAAGCCGTGTGAGTGCTGAATTTGAGAGGGTGTTAAGGAGTTCAAAAAATTGCGTAAGAGCGACATGGTGAGGAGGTGTAAACTTCATATATTGTCCTTGCATTGATTGCACCAACTGAGGAGATTTAACAACTCATCTCAAATTGAGGACCACCGATTCGACGTGGCTTCGTGAGGAATTACACATGTTGGATCCATCACGGGAGGCGGTAGTACCACTCCGATATGCAACGAAGATACGGTGGAACCGGATGATGAGTTGCTGATCGATATGTTTGAGGAGGATAATTTGGAGCAAATGTTGCGGGATGTGGAGGGTAATTACACGGAAAGAGAGTTTGAAAAGTTTAAAAGCTTGATAGAAGCGATGCCAAACCGCTGCTCACAAAGTTGCAAAGCGGAATACACCAAAGTTGGGTTCGGTCCTTGCATTGTTGAGCGAAGGCAAAACACCGTTGGGCGGATACAAGTTTCAATGCACTACTAGTTCTTCTATCGGATCTGCCCGAGAGAAGCGAGTTGCCAACAAGCATTTATGAAGCGAAGAAGCTACTATGTCCCATGGGAATGGAAATAGAAAGGATACATGCATGTCAGAATGATTGCATCTTGTACCGTAACGCACATCGAGAGCTGCACGCTTGTCCGGTTTGCGGTGTGCCCGGTACAAACAAAAGGAGAAGCGAACGACAAGAAGCGTAAGAGCCGGGCAACGACGGTGAAGAGGTCATCACTAAAGGTGCACCGCCAAGGTATTGTGGTACTTGCCCATCATTCCCGTCTCGAGCGGTTGTTTGCAAATCGAGAGAGGCAAAATTGTTGCGTTGGCATTACGAGTCTCGAAAGGAAGATGGCAAGTCGAGACACCTCGCCGATTCGGCTCAATGGAGAAACATCGATTGGAAACATGAGGAGTTTGGTGCGAAATGAGGAACATAAGATTTGGGTTGAGTAAGCGGAATGAATCCATTTGGTAACATGAGCGATCACAAAGACTCGCCGATTCATTGTGTATCTACAACCTCCTCCTTGGTCATGCATGAAGCGGAAGTATATCATGATGTCATTACTAATCTCGGGACCCAAACAGTAGGAAATGATATTGATGTGTACCTTGCACCATTGATCGAGGATTTGGTAAAATTGTGGAATGAGGGGTCGCCGTGTGGGATGCGTACAAAGAGAGCATTTCACCCTATGGGCTATGGTATTTTGCACCATAAATGATTTCCGGCCCTTGGTAATTTGGCGAATTCTGATCTAAAGGAGCCAAAGCGTGTCCTATTTGTGAAGAGGAGACCGAGAGTCTATGGTGCCGAATTCCAAGAAGCGTGGTATATGGGTCACCGTGAGGTTTCTACCTCAAGTCATCGATACCGTAAGATGGATGACAAATTTGATGGGAAGAGGGAAGTCCGTTCGCACCGCAACCTATGAGTGGAAGCCAAGTGTATTCACGTGTAGAGGATATCGATGTTCAAGACGGAAAGAGCCAGAATCTGTTAGATCCTAGGACCATTTGGAAGAAGAGGTCAATATGCAGGACTTACCGCATCTTGGAAGGAGTTAGATGTCCCGGCATTGTATTGATGTCATGCATGTTGAGAAGAATGTCTGCGACAACTTGGTTGGCATCTGCTGAACATACAGGAAGACCAAAGATGGTGTCAATGCTCGTCGCGACATGGCCTACATGGGAATCGGGCCCAGGACTTGCGGTGATAGAGGAGGATGGAAAAGGCCCGACATCCTCGCTGCATGCTACACCTGTCCAAGAAGGAGAAAGAAGATCTCTGCAAATGTCTCCAAAGTATTAAAGTTCCATCGGCTACTCATGAACATTAAGAAGCTTGTGTCTATGGATGATTTGAAGTTGTTGGGCATGAAGTCCCATGAGTCGCCATGTCTTGATGACCCAAATGCTCCCGATTGCAATCCAAATATTCTCCCAGAGGATGTCAGGTTGGCAATCACAAAGTTGTGTTATTTCTTCAATGCGATCTCCTGCAAAGTTATTGATCCCGATGTACTAGACAACTTACAAAGTGAGGTGGTGCAGACTCTGTGTCACCTTGAGTTGCATTTCCCACCGTCGTTCTTTGACGTAATGGTCCACCTTGTTGTTCACCTTGTCAGAGAGATTAAGATATGTGGACCCGCTTTCCTACGTTACATGTATCCGTTCGAGAGGTACATGGGTATATTAAAGTCGTACGTGAGGAATCGGTCGAAGCCTGAGGGTAGGTTGAAGGTTATGGGGTGAAGAGGTTATTGAGTTTTCGTGGACTACGGGTAAAAGACAAGCAATCGGTGTTCTCAGATCTCGTCATGAGGCGGACTTTTTGGTAAAGGCCGTTGGGTCCAAACTAATGAGTCCGAGGTTTGATATGTATTGCAAGGCGATTTCACGATCTTGCGAGAATAGCGCAGGTTCATCCATACATCGAGCAAAGATAAGTTGATATTACGGAAGAGAATCCACAAATGGATGAGCTTTCCATCGACAAGAACACAATGATCGATTCCTCACATGGTTCAAAGAAAAGCGGAGGTCTCCTTCTCGAGAATGTAAAATGGTTGGTGACGGACCAAGATTTAATGTACTGAGACATGGCAGGGTGCGATATTAATGGTTACACCTTTACATCGAGAGTCAAGATGCCAAGAGTCTTGTCCAAAATAGTGGTGTGAGTATAAATGCTTTCTCGATGATCATCACTCAAAACAGTATCCCCAACCGCAATGAACTCCTACTATGGGATGATCGAAGAAATTTGGGAGCTCGACACGGAATATACCAAGTTCCATTGTTCCGATGTAAGTGGGTACGACTTCCACATGGAGTGAAGGTCGACAAGAGAGGCTTTACTATTGTGGATCTCGAGAGACTCGCCTACAAAGATGATCCGTTTGTCCTTGCGAAGCAAGCAACTCAAGTCTTTACGTCGCCGATCAGGCCAATCCAAGGTTGCACGCCGTTCTTCATGGCAAGAGACGGATCGTAGGAGTTGAAGATGTTGTAGATGAAGAAGAGTATAACCAATTCGATGAGATACCTTCATTTGCGAGATGGGGCTTGTCTTAGCGGGGATGGCGACACACATGGAGCCAATTACATGCGAGTAGATCATCATGAAGGGCAATATTGTAAATAAATGGACTATTATAATGTATGTAAAATAGTATTGTAAATCCAAGGTGATTAATTGCTGTTTGGAGGCTTCGATGGAAATGCATGCCATTTCTCTTTATGCCTCGCACTTTGTGCCATAATTTGTGAAAGAAAATTCCATTTGTGAAACTATTGTTGGGAAAGCTTGTAAATAGTCGAAAGTTAATTTCTCGAAATTTTCGTACAATTCCAGATTAATTTGAAAAGTTTTGACTTTTCTACGCTTTTACGCACAAATCATGTCTATGAAATGAATTTTGGCATATTTCTTGAATGAGGTCGCTTTTTCCAAAAATTATTTTATGAAAAGTTTTGCAAGATCTGAAATATGTTTCTTCAAAATTTCTAATAATTTCAACAATGTATGACAAAGTTATGGCATTTTCTCTCTTTGATGAAATGCTGAAAATTCAGAACTTGCGATGTCCGAAAAGGAATAGTGCAATAAACTACATCGATTGTCGGTTTTATTAAAAAAGTGATCTTGACGACTAACTATCGTTGTTCTATTAGAAAAGTGATGATCAAGCATCGAGATCGGTTTTATTAAAAGAGTGATACTAATGATGAAGCATCGATGTCGGTTTTATTAAAAAGTGATACTAATGATTAAGCATCGAGGTCGGTTTTCTTAAAAGAGTGATACTAATGATAAAGCATCGAGATCGGTTTTATTAAAAAGTGATACTAATGACTAACATCGGGTTCTATTAGAAAAGTGATGATAAAGCATCGAGATCGGTTTTATTAAAAAGTGATACTAATGGTTAAGCATCGATGTCGGTTTTCAAAAGAGTGATACTAATGATTAAGCATCGAGATCGGTTTTCTTAAAAGAGTGATACTAATGACTAACATCGTGGTTCTATTAGAAAAGTGATGATAAAGCATCGATTCGGTTTTATTAAAAAGTGATACTAATGGTTAGCATCGATGTCGGTTTTCAAAAGAGTGATACTAATGATTAAGCATCGAAGTCGGTTTTCTTAAAAGAGTGATACTAATGATAAAGCATCGAGATCGGTTTTATTAAAAAGTGATACAAATGACTAACATCAGGGTTCTATTAGAAAAGTGATGATAAAGCATCAGTATCGGTTTTATTAAAAAAGTGATACTAATGGTTAAGCATCAGTATCGGTTTTCTTAAAAGAGTGATACTAATGATAAAACATCAGTATCGGTTTTATTAAAAAAGTGATACTAATGACTAACATCTGGGTTCTATTAGAAAAGTGATGATAAAGCATCAGTATCGGTTTTCTGAAAAGAGTGATACTAATGATTAAGCATCAGTATCGGTTTTCTTAAAAGAGTGATACTAATGATAAAACATCAGTATCGGTTTTATTAAAAAAGTGATACTAATGACTACATCAGGGTTCTATTATAAAAGTGATGATAAAGCATCAAGATCGCTTTTTCAAAAGAGTGATACTAATGATTAACCATCGAAGTCGGTTTTCTTAAAAGAGTGATACTAATGACTAACATAATTCTTAAAACCGGCCCATAACCATTCGCTACATTCTTTCTCCACGCCCTAGCCGCCCGCCTTCCGCCTTCTCGCCTCGCCCGTCGACGCGCTTAACCCTAGCCGCCGAAGTGCCGACCGCCTCGCTGCCCGCCTTCACGCCTCGCCTGTCGCCGACGCCGAGGATGCCTCCCGCCCGTCGCCGTCGCCGAGACGCATCACGCCACCCCACACCGCCCGACGCCGACGCCCCCCACTCCCGGTGCCCTTCAGCGACGCGCCGCCGCCCGCTTCGCTCGGTGGTGCCCTTGACGCCGACGCCGACCCCGCCCGCCCCAATCCTAGCCGCTTGCATTTAGTTCGCCATTGTCCGTAAGTATTTCATATACATGCCTTATTCTTTTAAGTGAATGCAAAGGGCGATCTATGTGTTTGACTTGGGGACCTTGCATGAGGGCTTAAGTGTTCGTGAGGATATCTGAGGCTGGAATAGATGATTTGTGACAACAAACTTGATCTGGTATATATATATAATTGTGATATACTTGGTTAGTGTAATTGTCATTCACGTGAAATGCTTCTTGGTAATATTCATCGCTATATTGCTTCTTGGTAATATTCCTTTGCTTAAGTGTTGTGTTTGGAATGGGTCAAGTTAGGCGGCCTCTGCATTTCCTTAACCGATCTAAGATTTTGGTTGGGGAGAGCAAGATAGATATACAAATGTATGTTCATGTGATAGGTCTAAAAATAAGCACGTGGGTGCGAGTTTTGGTCTTTGCTCTGTGATGATATTGGGCGATTGATGATTATGATGATTAATCTTGCGAGTTAGGCCTTGAACTGTTAGTCTGCATGCTATAAGATTCTGGTGTATATATTCATTGCTTATCGTAATCGACACCATTTGATAATTGCAAATTGTTGTCGTGTATGGTTATTCTACCGCTTAGTCTAAGATCATCGATTAGATTAGTACATTTTCTAGTCGCCACTTAGTATTTATTTTGGTTAGGTCAATCGATCATCGGTTCGAACATCATATGCATATTCTGTTAGTCTAACACGATCGAACAATATATGCTGGTTCTGTTAGTCCACCGAGGAGTTACTAATCTGAATATGGTCTCTGGTTCGCTAGTTTTAATTCATCTCTCGATCTGAACATTGATGCTTGAATCGATTCTTTGGCGATTAATAGGCTGATCTAAATATCGATCTTAGAGCTATTAATCAATAAACCTTGTTCTATAAATACATCATTCTCGCATGCTTAGGAAGGTAAGGGTTTGAGGCCTAACTTACTAATTAATTATCTTGCCGTTTTGTGATTGGATTGAAGATCTAATCTTCAATTTCACCAAAATCTGAGAGCACAAAAATAATCACCACTTTGGTTTTGTAGACATGATTCTTAGAGCAATTGACATCACTATATGAATTGCTTCATTACTATGATTATGTCAATTATGCTTCCATTGAATTATGTAATCTCCTTCATATTGTTAATTGGAATAATTAGTAAAATCTTGCTCTTAATATCGCATTTAAATCAAGATATTGACTTGGGGACCTTGCATGAGGGCTTAAGTTCGCCACTATCCGAGAAAGTAGTTGAAGTGATTCTAATCGTGCATGTTTGATCGACATTTGATTAACTTAAAACACATCAAGTATTGAATTGAAATTGTGGAAAGGTTGTCACAAATCTATCTGCTTCTCGTCTATTGTGGCAAGGAGGGCCTCTTAAGGCAACCCGACATCTCGAGAACACTCTAATAATCAACTTGAGCTCTATGTTAGTTGATTTATACTATGAATTGCATACTATGTTCTTTAGCTCTTTGTTACGTCTTACATCCACCGCCAACTTGAGCACTCTAATAATCACTTTCTCTTTGTTCATCTTTCATCCTTTGTCATTTTCTTTAGTTCTTGCTTCTTCGTAATATTCACTTTTAGCATATTACTTTTGTTTAGACATGTGTTTACTTTCAACATATTACTTTTGTTTTTATCTCAAAGATATGTTAGAGTTTAGGTTATGTAACCTCGTCTCCCTGTTCGAGAGTGCTTATTTATAAATATCTTTGGAATAGCATATTTATGTTTAGCGATCTCGAATTGTCCACGTTTTTGGGCAGTTCGAGGATATGTGGTTGGGCAAGTTCTGAGCTATGTTGTACAACCGAGTTGATTTCGTAGCGTTTCTGGTGTTCTCCGGATACACACCCTCTTGACCTATTGTCGAGACGTGTATCCGGAGAACAATGAGATGTCAGCCAAATTTTCTCCGGTTGTACAACGGCTTAGGAAATTGCCCGAACCACATATCCTCGAATGGGATTAGGACCAAACCTATTTAGAGATTAGGGGTTATCGTTGGTGCGTATTTAGTTGGTCAACAGATATTGCATGTTATGTAAACTACTAACTTGACCTTCTTGTGTTGCTATTCTTGCATTAGTACTTTAATGCTCATATTCTCTGTTGATGTTGTGAAATCAAACTTGTTGGTGTAAGTAAACATCCGCTAGTGCTAAATTCACTTGTCATATGGAATGGGCTTTTGTTTTTTATCCGAGTTGGTCAATAGATAGACTTTTGTTCTAACAATTGCATACTATGAATTATCTGTTGATCCTTTACAAGATTTATTGTCAAGTGCATATAGTAGCTTCAAATTGCTTTCTCTCATGTCACACATATGACCTTATCGATAAGAAAACTCAAAATGTCGCAACTAGAGAGCATCGGCTCATCGCTGAGACAGTAGAAGGTGCCGAGGGGCCGAGCATGGTTCCAACTACTCAAGGGCCGAGTAAGGTGAGGAAGAGCCGAGGACCAAACAAAGGGGCTACAGGAGAACGCCGCAGTTCTTCGCTTCAATGCCGGGGTCTGACGGCCCTCCTAAGTACAAGGGCGATATCGGTCATTTATTGGCCAATTGGTGAGGAGAGAGTGCCCATAACAATTAAGGATTGGAGAAAGGATGTCGTCACGAGCGTAAGAATCGGTTGTGGGGCGAGGTTAAGAGTAAATGGATTATAGAGCGGAGACGATGAACCCTGGTATGCCTTTGAATAGGATGGGTGTGGCCTTGAGGCACTTCAAGACCCTTATGCCTGCAGTACGTCTTTGAAAGGCCGTACACCATTCGAGAAGTATCCATTTGTGACCCCTGATGTTTGGGCGGAGTTCACGAGGATGAAGGGTACGCCCGAGGCAGCAGCTGAGAGAGAGGAACACCGCTGTCCAGAGGCTTAACACGCACCCGCACCACCTCGGTACATGCGGCTATGAGGGGAAGAAGGCAGAGTGGGCGCGACAAGCCGAGGAGTGCGCTAACTCCGGGAGGGTGATGCCTTACTCCCACATATCTGAGGAGCGGGCACGCAATTGGGTATTAGCGAGGACAAAGAAAACCCCTGACGGGCAGCTTGTAGTTGCAAACCACTCTTCGCTCAAGTCGTCTCTACCATCGTAAGACATCTAACTTAGTACAATACAATTGACCCAACTTGTTGTATTTCAAATCTAATTCGTACTCGCTTATTACAGAAGAGGTAAGCGGTGAAAAGAACAGGGACCTTCTGAGCTAAGGGTCGCAGGACATCACTGTCGTCTGCGATCGGAAGTCCGACCATAAGGCGGTGCTTGCCGTGAGGCGGGATACACGAAGAAGTCCTACTTTCAAGATGACTCTGCGAGTGCCAACTCAAGGTCATGGCAGCACGTCTTGAGCGCCTCAACGCACTAAGGAGCAAGGCGAGGAGGAGATTAAGGAGGAGATGAGGGGAGATCTGCACGTGAGGAAGAGATAAGAGGAGATGAGGGGAGATGGCGGCACGTGAGGATCGCTGAGGGCCGAGATGATGGCGATGATTTCCCAGTCGAGCGGATGCCCTCGACTCTCGAGAGAAGTTCAGTGCCCGACCTATCAGCTGCGGTTCCAAAAATGATACGACCGGTCCCCAGCTGAAGGTAATAATTAATTTTTCCTGAGTTCAAGCTACGAGTGTAACTCCCGCAATGTTTTTCCTCAAGTTGTACACTTCTTGCAGGTGCCTGCGAAGTGCCAGCTCACCATCTTGACGGAGGATGGATTTCCCGTCGAGGCTGCACGCGGGGTTGCATTTCCATGCAACGAGACCGACACTGTGCATGGTCAGCCTGTGGGGAAGGGCTACATGAGGGTGCAGGTGGACTACGTCCACGAAGACTTCTTATCACATGTGCTCGATTTCCCCCCCAACGAAGATATCACCACTCTCGGGCAAGCACGCATGTCGTTCATCAAGTGGCCCACGACGGGTGTCGTACTGGTCAAGGTAAAAAGTCCCTCCACGTCTTCTCTACCATTCCAATACTACTGCTGTAAGTTAAATATATCGTGCTTCAGAGGTTCCTCCTGCGCTGCTCGCCTCTGCTCCTGCGCTCGATCCTGCTCCTGCCTCCTCCTTTGCCTCTGCGCCTGCGCATGATCCTCGCTCTGCTACACCACCGCCTCTGCCTCGCTCCTGCTCCTGCGCTTGCGCCTCCTCTGCTCTGCCTCAGTAGAACCACAGGAGGCCTCCGAGACTCCCCGTACAACCACAAGAGGCCTCCGAGACTCCTTCCGCCAAGAGGGCAAGGCAGACAGAGGCCACAGCGCCCTTAAGGTACTGAAAAGCCCATCGCCCGACCTCTGAGACTCCTTCGCCCAGAAGAAGAGTCAAGACAGCCCCACAGCATCTGTATGATTATAAGGCCTACGAGCATGGAAAGCCCCCGATTGCATCGCCTTTAACTGAATGAGCTAGGCAAGTGGACTCGCCTCCTCCATGGATGGTACCTTGATAAGGTGAAGGGGGAAGAGCGTCGAGTCGACTTCAACGTGAAGTATAAAATGGTACATTTTCACCATGAGGAGAATGGAACATTCCCCGTCAGTTTTGAGGATCTATTCCGTGTGTACCAAATGAAAGCCGTCGATATTTCTACTTTACGATCATGGACGCTGTGAGTATCACACCATATAGCTTGCGCTCATGACTTTTATAGGATTTTGCATTATGTTTTCTCACATTCAACACGAGTTGCAGGATAATGAGACAACGAGCCGTGACGAATCTACACGAAGTTGGGTTTGTCGACCCCGAGCTTGTGTTCTGCGATCATGGCTAGGCTTCAACGGGGTTCGTTGTTAGCTACATCAAGGGGTATTGCAAGTCGAGTCGAAGAAGGACTTCATTGTATTGCCGTACCACGAGGAGTAAGTAGTACTTTTCGATTCAATTACTTGTACGCACTTAAAACCGTCTGTGAACTTATTTCCTTGCACTACATTTTATTTAATAAGCAACCATTGGGTTCTACTCGTCCTCGCTCCGAGTGAAAAACAGTCTACACATTTAACTCGATCGAGAAGAGACCGATGGCATCTGCGATCAAGCCTCCTTTGCGTAAGTAAGCGCATTATTGAAACCTAACACATCCGAGGAATTTAACTCGCTTATTTTTTGACTCAATGGTGCTCTCCAATGTATGTAGGGGTTTCTCGGACTATGTCGATGAAGGAGGGCCATACGACGACAAAAAGGGCAAGACACCGCAAAGATATAAGCGATTTAAGGTACAAGTGCCTAGCATATATATGATTAATTTTTTGACATCTAATCTTCGTGGGCTGAATTTCTTTTTCTTTCTTCGCGATTGCCATCAACAGAGCAGCGGTGACCATTGCGCTTCTATGTCATGCAAGACATGCTCATCGTGGTCGACAACTCACACCATTTCCTAAGGTATAATTTTCTAATACTAATCAAGTATTAGATTTATGAAGTAATACAAAATAATTCTATTGGAACACCTGCCATTATCTAAAAGCACTAGTATTAGTTAGCTCTACATGAAACACTAGTGTGGTCCAATCCAAAACGTGAAGCTTCTAAAAGACGGTGCTACATGACAGAATATTGTTCCATTTGAATTTTAGTAGAAAATTACATCACTATATTTTACATTTGTCCTTTCAGCGCATTGAGGCATTACTCAATGTCTTTACTAGAATATTAGCTTCTCACATTTGGAATTTTTTCTGTTTTGAATTAATCTTTTATAATCCAAATATTTTCTAAACTCTTTCGTAGTTCTGTCTATTTTTGTGATTGCCCCTAATACTTATCTATGTTTCCTAATTTTATGTAATGCATAATAATATACTTAGCCTTTTACATAGAAATTTTGAAACTGAAATTAATCTGATCATTTTCGCTTTGCGTAAGATCAATATCCCCGTAAGAGTTTAGACAACAAAGCACTCAACAATTTACGAGACCACTTATGCGATGGTAATCTTGGTTAGAAGTTATATTAGAGGATGGCAGGTTTAGAGATCCCGACGATCGTACTAGTCCATATGTAAACAATATAATATATGTCAATGTGATATGTATCGAGGAAGTCCATGTCTCGATTGTCATGTTTGTGTTGTCTATTGTGAACGACTATGATATATATGTGTTGTAATTAAAGCGTTTACGCTACGTGAATGTGATATATGCATCCCATCTTACGTGTTGTGAATGTGATGATATATATATTGTGCATATTGTTTTAATCTGTGCTTTTTTGGAGAAATTGCAAAATGGCACACCCCAATGGGTCATCGAATCGGTTCTTTAAGGAAGTGATTGTGATGATACCATCATCGAATCGGTTCTTTAAGGAAGTGATTCGATGACCACCTCATCGAGAATCGGTTCTTTAAGAAAAGTGATTCGATGACACACTCATCGAGAATCGGTTCTTTAAGGAAGTGATTACGATGACCTATCATCGAATCGGTTCTTTAAGAAAAGTGATTACGATGACACACTCATCGAATCGGTTCTTTGTGGAACCGATTCGATGAGTATGTCATCGTAATCACTTTTCTTAAAAGAACCGATTCGATGATGGTGTCATCGTAATCACTTCCTTAAAGAACCGATTCGATGATGGTATCATCACAATCACTTCCCTTAAAGAACCGATTCGATGACGTTTTATCACGATCGGTCAAAACCGATTCGATAGCTCCACCTCATCACTATCTAAGGACATCAGATCGCGACTAGAACCGATTCTAATGATAAAAAAGAATCGATTCTGATGTGCCGTTCTGCAGTAGTGCTTCTTGCTCTTGATTCACTTTGTTGATCCGCTCTTCCGTGAGCTTGATGATCCCTTCCGTTATGATCATGATGGTAGCAACAGGCACCTGATGTCATCTCCTAAGTGTGGTATATCGTTTTCTATTTAAGATAATTCAGGTAAGAATTTAACTCAATTCAGCAGAGGTAAGGGAAAGAAATTTCAGCAAGGGGTAAGAAAGAATTTTGGGTAAGGACAGAAATAGAAGAATGAGATAAGTCAAGAATACGTTATTCTTTCAAATTAGGTCTTTTATTTTAGAAAATAATTTTGAAGGACCTATAGAGACGACCAACTATCTAGGGTCAAGACCTACAGTCAGTATGGCTCTGATACCACTTTTGTCGGGACCCGAATATGCAAATCCGGACCCTCTGTGTATATTGCACTAGTCCGTAATCACGCTTAGTGCACACAAAGCTCAACATTAGTGAATATCACAATCATACACAACGTAAATAAGGTAAAAGACATAATATATTAAATATTACAGCTTAAATGACCTTATGGTCAACTTACTTAACAATGCCTCACAAGGCTGAACAACAAATTGAACTGCAATGAATGAAGACGAGATAACCCCCAAGATACCACGAAGTAACCGACAAGGCTCGCACCCTAAACATTCGTCTCTTCACGGTACTCCTTCTTCAAAGATCGATGATTTTTGTAGGCAAGGGTGAGTACACCAACACGTACTCAACAAGTTGTGCATGAATGCAATTCTAATATATCTATATGCGTGCTTATTCCAAAGGAAGGCTCATAGTTCATAAGCGATAAGCAAAGATTTGAAACGCATACATTAATAGATTGAAAAGACAAGAAACAAATAGTAACAAGTAATAGATTCAATGATTCTCAAGTAAACCAAGTTTTCTCATCCTAAGTCAAGATTCCACCTTTCATGACAACCCGCCATCCATCCCAAGTTTTATCTCAAAACATCTAAACCCTTGATCAGTAATCCCGAGCTTGCTCAATACCGTGAGCACGGCTATCCGAATAAATTGTACACTCTGCAGAGGTTATGCACTTTACCCACACGACATGATCATCTTTTGTTGCCACGCGATTAACACACTTCCTTTGGTGTGTCGGCGAAGAGATCACGACAAAGCCTTTACAATGCATCATCTTAACCCAGTACTACCCGCTAAGGTTTCAACACTAAAGGGTCTAAAAACCACAACAGGGCCCCCCTCTTGCGCCATCTGGGTTCATTTAAAAGGATGAACCACTCCACCACGATAGTACTCAAGCTAAGACATTGCAAATTAGTCAGCTAGGCTGCCCCATAACAACATGTGGTTGCATGATTGACTCAGGTCAAAGGCTCGCAAGGTGTCCTTATGGTTTGATCAAAGCAAGACATACACATACCCTTTACCCATCGGGCCCACCCAGGCATCCTGCCCTTGCCACTTGCTCCGACCCAAAATCATAACCATCCCAATTGATTACCAAGCCCCACGTGCCATCAACAATTCAATATCGTTGTGTGACATCCATTGCCAACACAACTCAATCTCATCGTGTGACCACACATGACACACAAATTCAAAACATTGTTCCATATTCCATTAATCAAGATTATTTATCAAAGATTCAAGTACATGTGATGACGTGGCATGGCTAAGCATTCTAATCCGATCTAACCATCCATGTTGATTTCATTATTAACCAACTATAGTGAACCAACCTAGGGTGACAAGTGGATCATGGCATACAACTAGCAAGGTAGGGTGTAATTCAAAGGGTACGATAGCTAATCCCAAACTTATGTTGAAATCATTTATACACATAAAATAACAAGTGATAAGGTAAATCAAAATAGCATGCAATCTAGTTTATGGGTGCAACATGATCAAAGCACAACTTGCCTTCATTAAGCTCCTGCTCCTGGTCTGGTAATAATTCTTGAGCTGTGAAATACCCTTTCGAAGCCTCGCACAATTCAACGTCTACGCGAATCGAGAGAGAAAAGCAAATAAAAACCAAAACCAAAGAGCAAACAAATTCAAAAATTCAAATAAAAGCCACCATTAGAAAGATCTCAATTTTACAAATTTTTAGGAATTTGAATCACCTCAATCGGAGTTCGTATGAGGGAGAACGAGCTCTCGGAATATTTAAAATCTAGAAATTCCTGAAAATTGGGAAATCAATATTAACCCGAATTATTTTTATAAAGAAAATCGGTTTTATTGCGAGGCGTGACGTCATCCCGATCGGATCCGATCCGGGCCGACAGACGGGTCCCGAACGCTGACTCGGCAGATGACACATCCGGTGATTTAACGCCACACAATGCCACGCCGCGCCACGCAGCGATTCGACCCACGTGGCACCACGTGTCAAGATTTCATCACGCCACCTCACCGGTGGCGACATGGCCCTACGGTCACCGCGGCGAGCTAGCAGACCTCCCTAACTCACCTTGATGTCGCCATGTCGATGACGCGCCGGATTTGCATCCGTGCACCGGTTCGTCGTGCGGCGAGGACTTCTTCTCGGTGGCGAGGGCCTTCATGGTGATGCGACTCTCGGCAATGCTCTAGCGGAATCGAGGCACGCACAAGGTGCTCCGATCAAGGGCGGCCAATGCGACCGTCCCAAGCTTTGCGGTTGCTCAACGGCGACGAATCGGCGACTTCTTCCTCGTGGTCGCACTTCGATTTAAACTTCCGATTGCGGCGATCATGCGGTGATTCTCGGCCTAAGGGCTTAGGACCTTGGTTGCGTGGTAAAGCTTGCCCGTGCTCCCTTAAATAGTACCCGCGATGGCCGGATATGGTAGGTTTTGGCGCGGTGTCCATGGCGACTCTGGCGAAGGTCAACAGAGTCCTACTCGAACACGCCGAGAACGATGACCGGATGAGCGACACGTGGCGGTCGGGTGGTTAGGCTTTTGCGACGCGCTAGGGTTTCCTATTTGGTTTTAAGCGTGATGAAGACCGTTGGATGTTGATCCAACGGTTGATATTACCCTCCCGATTGAGCTGTTCGCCTGCACAAGAACGGGCCGCCCAATACTGTTCACGAGATATTTCCGGGTTTTCCAATAAAAACAATTCGAGAAATTAAACTAATCCTTTTAGGGTAGTAAAATACTCTAAAAATTCCCTTAAAATTCTCAAAAATACTTTGAGTTATTCTGGACTTAATAAAAATATTTTCACAAAACTTTATTTTGCAATTGTCTTTTTATAATTATTTCTTGACAAAAGACAATATATTTTAATTCAAAAGAATTCAAATAATTCTCAGAAAATCCAATAAAAATCCAGAAAAATCACAAAATTCATAGTTAGCAATAAAATAATATTAATTAATTAAAAAGCTGAAATTTTGGGATGTTACAACAGCTAAATCCAGATTGTGCGTCGGATAATTCTCCTTGTGCAGCCTCAACTGCCTTGATGCATAGACCACAACCTTACCATACTGCATTAACACACATACTGCCTTGAGAGAAGTCATCGAGAATGATGAGGTAATATTTGAAACCTGAATTGCTAAGAACAGGGGATGTCCATACATTGCAATGTATTAATTCAAACGGTACTGAGGAAATGGAACTGGAACGAACAAATGGAAGACGCACGTGTTTGCCAAGTTGACAGGCATGGCAAAGAGTGTGATCTTGTTTATTACAAGTGATAGGGAGAGACTTCTGTAGACAACGTAGGGTGGAGGCGCTAGGGTAGGTTGGTGGAAGTGGCGACGTGCGCGTGAGCTGCAACTGTTGGGGAGAAGGACGGCGTCACAGAGTAGAGGTCACCAAAACTATTGCAGCAAAGAGTCACGCGTTGGGTGCGGAGGTCCTTGATAGAAAAACCAAGAGTGTCAAATTTAATAGAATAATTGTTTTCACGAGTGAATTGATAGACAGATATAAGATTACGGATGAGAGTAGGGACAACAAGGACATTATTACGAAGAAAATTGGTGGAGGGGGTATGGAGAACGGTGTGGCCATAGCTTGAGACTGGAATGAGGGAGCCATTGCCTACGGTGATTGTGGACGATGGTAAGAGAGGGAGAGGAAGGAGTATTATACCATCATCCGCTGTCATGTGGGATGTGGCGTCGGTGTCCATGACCCAGTTGCCATGATTCTGCAAGGCGAGTTGATTCATGGCTACAACCAGACCAGCCTGGTCCCAAGAGGGCTAGTTCGTGAGCGATGGTGTAGAAAGCGTTGTAGAAGCATACATCACCTGTGGCGCTTGAGGACAAGGGCCAAGAATACCCTAGTAGGGTGCGCAGACCGCCTGCACCCCGAGGTAGCAGATCAGGGGCACGGGTGGGATGGGGTGGGGCGCATGACCATCACCGGAGTTGCCGCCAAAGGAGCCACTGCCGGAGTGGTGATCTTTGTTGTTGCGGCGACCTTTCCCGCGGTGGTTGTTGTTGCCACTATTGCCACCGTCCCACCTCCACCATTGCCGCCGGTCTGGTGACCTGTAGTGGAGAGTAGCGCAGCAGAGGGTTGTACCGAGGGGGAGTTTGCCTGGCGAAGCTCGTGAAGCAAGAGAAGATTGCGAGCCTCGACGAAGGTGGGAGGTGTCGCCCGGAAGGTGATGATGTCCGTGGCGGTGGAGAAGCATGAGTCATTGACGGGATAGCCGACATCACTTAGACAACCACCGAGGAGTCACCTTGGACAAGCATGCGGAACTACTGGCTAAGGTACACCATGCGTGCCTCATGGTTGTTGTTGAAGAGATCCCGGGTGCAAAACCACAGATCATAGGCAGTACGGTTGGGTTTCATGACGACGTCGAGGATATCCTTAGAGATGGAGCCATAGAACTACTATAGCACGGTGTAGTCGGCCTGGGACCAAACTGGTTTGGTGGGGTTCGCGGCGAGGGAGCCATCGATGTGAGAGACAAGGCCAAATCTCCCGCACATGGCAGTGAAGAAAGTTTTCCACTTGGCAGTGGTGTCAGGAACACCTGTGATAGCGGCCACAGTAGTGGCGGCTGCCACAGCGGCAGCAGCTGGAGCTTCGTCATAGGGCACGAAGACGAGAGGAAGGTGGAAGGAGGAGGACAGCGGAAGCCTCACTAAAGAGAGTCTGATATACCATGTAGAGAAATAGAGATCGAGTGGAGCAATCACCTCATAGCCAATAGTGCTGGGGCGGCTTGCATATCTAGCATGTGCCGTGCGTATACAAGATCCCTTGAATTAGGAGAAGCCAATCAATGACGCTAATTACAGGAGCCTAATTACAGGAGGCATGAACATAGCAGCTAGACGAGCATATCGCTTAACAAAGTCTTCGTCCATGGAGACCTGGACAGTGACACTACCATATGTATGCATGAGAAGAGAAGCTAGCTTAGCAACCAAGAAACACAAGGAGAGATATTTTCCTCTACCTATTCGAGGTGTCGGTGGTCAGAGACTCAAAGCACTCAAGCCCTCCCATACAGTTTTGGCCTATGGTCTCTTCTCCTAATCTCCTTGTTGAGCTCTCAGGATGGCTACTTAGGTCCAGCCACTTTAGTTTCAGCATGGGTGAAAAGCCAGCCACACTTTCCTCCAACAATGATGGCAACTTTAGCAGCTGTTGGTGATCTATCTCATACCACTGGTCTACTGCTAATACTTTCGGTGATGTTGATAAGAGGGCCCGGCGTGGAAAACATATGTTGTGAAATAGGTTTTACATGTATGTACGTATTGCTGCTTGATTGGTTGGTACTTAAGTGCACGTAAAAAACAAGTGTGTGGCACCCAAAATTGAGAGAAGGGAAGCATAACAAGTGCGGTGAATGTTTTGGTGATCTCGTTTGAGTGGTGTACTTATTTGTCACCCTTTTTCACCACCAATCAAATCGTAGGTTTCTTTTTGGCAAAAATTGACGAACCAGGGAAACCTCTTCCCTTTTGGAAATCAGAAAGACTAATATACGGTCGTCCGTAGCAATCTTTTCTTGGGGGAGCTCAATAGCGTAGCACGTGGAGCTACGAAACCCACAAAACCAAGGTGCAGGCGCTTCTCAGTGCGACATGTGTCGCACACACGAGAAGAACAAGTGGCTGGGACCTACACTATGCCGTTGCTTTCATTGTGTTAAGATGTTTAGGTGGGGAGCACCAGCGCATGCTGCACCCAGCCGCAAATGCACCAAAAAGTTCTTTTAATCTAAAATTTTCAAATTGGAACTTTTTAAATTGAAAGTTTCCTGAGTTGAAACTTTATAAATTGAAAATTTTCGATATAAAACATTTCGAGTTGAAACTTTGCGATTTGAAACTTTTTAATTTGAAAATTTTCGAGTTGAATCTTTCCGAGTTGAAACTTTCTAATGTGAAATTTTCTGAGTTGAAACATTCTGATTTGAAACGTTTTATTTAAACTTTTTAGTTGACTTTTTTTTTCAATTTTGAAACTTCCTATTTAAAATTTTCTAATTTTAATTTTTTTTGTTAGAGAAGAAGGAAGGGAGGTGGGGAAGTAAATAGAGAAGAGGGAATGAGGAAAGGTGAAGGTGGATAGAAAAGATGACATATGACATCTTTGGAGAGTATTCTTAAATTTGTTAGTTTAAGGTTAATCTTAAACTAGTCATACCCTTTGGAAATTTGGCAAGCACAATTGAAGCTAATTTTGCCCAGAAAATCTAATTAAAATGCCCGACTTTAACAATACTGATGTTAAATATTGTTAACAGAACTCAGTGACCAATTTGGGGCAAGCTATGGTGAAAGATGTTCGAAAATGCAGAAGAATCCAAAGCTGTTTCCAACATCCGGGTTTCAACTTGGCCTTCATAAGCCCAAACTATGGGCTGTGCATGCAAGGGATTTGTGCATTTTGGGGCAGTGCAACATTCCTTGGTCCTCCTTAATTCGTTCATGTATCTTGTGTCTCTCGATCCTCCAATCCTGCGCTGTTTCTCTCCCTTTTTATGGGCAAGGGAAAGACAAGTTTTTTCTAGCTTTGGAGTTTAGGAGGAGATTAATTAAAGGTACCCTTTTGTTAATTTGGAGCTAGTGGTTGTTACGTATGTACTGCCACTCACTCACTTGGAGACGTCACCAGTTAAATCTATCCATGTTCTCCGCAGATTATGCTCTTCTTTGGTTTTGAAACGAGGTTTTGATTTAGTTCATGCTTTACAAACAATTTTTTTTACCAATTTTGCCAACATCAAATTGTTTCCAGAAGTAATTAAACTCGGTATTGGCAATATTTATTTGTTACATAGGAAAGCAAATAAGAAGGTTAAAAGTTGTTGATACTTGGTAGTGTTAAGTTTTGTAGGCGATAATAGGCTGAAGCCTGAAACCACTTTTTCCCCTGGCTTCTCAATGTCTCTTGTCGATGCTTCTTCGCCCAACATTTCTTTTTAAATTGCTTCAGTATAACATGCATATTTCTACTACACCTCTCCAAAGCAACCTGATTAGAAAAACAGAGAGAAATTTATACTTCACTTTCTTGCCAGAAATTAACTACTTTTTGCTTGATTTGATCCTAAATGGTTAGTTCCTTTTGGTTTGCTTCTACTAGACAGCTTGTGAGGCTGAAATACACCCATATATATTTTCATTAATAATGTAGGTTGGATAGGATCTGTTTCTACGAGTGAATAGTGTAAGGCTCAAAAAATCAACCTGTCTAGAACTACTAGAAGGTGACAGGCAGCAGCCACTGAGTGGCACCTGGAAAGTGAATGGTGGCAATACCTTGTCAATCTGCTACAACATGAGTGATTCAGAACAGAGGGAGGACAAGTTTCAGTTGCTGCTGCATCTCTTGTTCCACTACCTTCCCCTGTGGATATACTGCATACATCTTGGCTTGGCCCATGCTTCACGAAGCATCAGCTACCATTGCGTCCGGAACGAATCTGTCCTGATCATCCAATTTTTTTCATCGGAATTTCGGAGGAATCAATGCAATTCCTACAGGATTTGTACAAATTCCCGCGTTGCAAACGGCCTAAACACGCGGCAATCTGACCATGTTCTGAACTTTAGCTCTCTAGTTTCTACTTTCTAGTACTGCCTACTTCTACAAGTATCAGAAACATATACCGCTATTCAATTAGGGCCAGTGAGATGGACAGCCAGATTCAAATTAGCCGAGACTTAATCACTAAGCTCCTTTACCAGCAAGCAATAGTATATCATTCCCAGCACCTGGAACTGAAATGTCTGCACCTCAAAGGTTTCTTTCACCTTTTTTTTCCCCTTTGCAGAAGCTGATTTGTATTTGAACACATGCCAATGATGCCAAGTTCATGCCTTTGTCATTAGCAGCACCCAAGAACACTTAAAACAGCTATCTACTACATTAAAATAACTAATAACTTCTTACTTGACACTGCACAAACACGCATTTTATCACCAGTTCTTGATCATAATTAACAAGTGATCATCGATTATCTGGTTTGATCGATCAGGAGCAGTCGTCCTGCACGCCCGCGGGCACCATCCTGAACGCGCGGTCCCAGGCGTACCGGAACCTCACCGCCGCCTTGCTCTCGATCCGTCGGCCGTCGCCGACGAGGTAGTCGCGGCCATCCCGCCGGAACAGCCGTGGGTCGACGGCCACCGAGCTCGCGAAGCCCTCGGAGCGGAGGTGCACGCCCCGGAGAGCGCACCCGCACCGGTTGCGCACCGTCACCTCGAACACCGGGTCGTACCCCACCTTCTCGCCGGTGTTGGCCTGCTCCACGTCCACGCTCGACGCCGCGCACTTCTTCTCCGACGACCTCGCCCCTGCCATCCCAGCCGGCCGCCATGGACAACCAACCAACACAAGGATGAGTTCTTGAAGAATCTTGATCGTATCGAGACACCAGTTGCTAGTTGCTTGCATTTCTTCAGAATTAAAGAAGAGGAAAAAAAAAGTAATTAAAGGAGCATTCTTTCAAGTCTCTTCTTACCTTGCACCAGAAGCAGCAGAAAGGCAGAGAGGAGAAGGTTCATGGGCCGTGCCATGGTGCTCAGTTCAGTGTCTTGCACTTCTGTTTGTGACATGGAAGGAACCTTGTGAGCTTATCACCCTCTAATTATAGACGGAAAAGGAAGGAGAGGTGTGTGGTGCCCAAAACCAAATTGGAGTGTGCCTCTCTGCCCCTCTAGACATGACATGGGAATACTACTGGTACTAGTATGTGATTTTGACCCGCAGACAGGACAAAACAATAATCAATGTTCGGGCAAGTGCATGGACAAAGTGCAAGAGCCATTAGCAGCTTATACTACTAGTACTAGTACCACTTTATCACTTACCCTCTTGTTAAAATGATGAAAGAAAGACAAGAGAACAATTACATTATTGCACCCTTGGATCTTTGTGATGGCCAAGTACGAGAGATCAAGATCTGTGATTTCTCTGCTGGATTTTTCCACATGCTTACTTCTTAATCTCCATCACGATCCAATTAATTAGACAATAGGTGATACGTTGTTCAGGCAAAGTACACAACGATTCACTGTGACACTAGATGGATTAATTATCCAAGCATAACTGAGACCCAAGTCAAAAGGTGTACTAGGTTCACAACAAACAGTAGCGAGCGAGTTCCATCGAGGCAGTGCCCTTGAAGGACAGTCGACACTTGACACAAGTCCTACAAGGAAATTTCGAAGCAGCCATGTCCGTGTGAAGCTGTGAGCCAGTGGTCATCAAGGTCACTTCGAGAATGTCCTCTCCTCTTCCCAGAGTATGTAGGGTCTGTTTAGGTGTCTAGGAGAGCTTCACTTAAAAAAAATCAGTTTCACTCCACTAACTTTACTATAGAGTAGTTCTACCATAGAGTTAAAGTAAAGAAAAGAGATGTTTGGCTTGCAAATTAGATCTAGCTTCAAGAATAGATGGTTTTGGTGTGGATACCCATTTATACCCTTGGATGTTGAACCAGTGGCAAAGATGGGTAATTACCTAGGAACTTCCTCATGTATGTAACTAGTGGCAAAGGTGGGTAATTACCTAGAAACTTCACGAGTGGATACGAAACGGTGTTTCTTGGAATACCCCTTGAGGGCTCCACAAAAACTATAGAGCAACCCTTTAGATTCGCATTTTTTTTAGAGCTAGAATTCTGTGGAGCTAGAGTGTTTAGCTGCACGAATTTAAAGTGAAACTGAAAATTGAGAAGCAGAGCTCCCCAAATATCAACACAGCAACTTCGGAACTTCGCATCTGGAACTGGAAGAAATTCTCAAATCAGTGTCCATACACTGAACACATCCACGACTGGATCGAAATCTCCGGTCCAATGAGAGAGAAGTAAGCATTTCAGGCTAGTCAAGTCAACTCGTGAGTCTTCATATTGTATTCGTTTTTGGGGTCCATCCACCGGCCAGCTCGTAGCAGAGTCTTCTCCGAGTCTACTAGAGGGACAACTGGCGTTTACTCTGAGCTTGACCTGTGTGTAGCTGATCCTGACATGAGATGCATATCTTATCTATCGGAAAAAATGAGGTCAAGTATATCTAGGATGATAGGCACAGATGTAGGGACGGATCTGACGTTGACAGGTCAGGGTCCGGTGACTCCGGCGTCTCCGTATTAGTTTTTTATATCCTCTGCTAAATACAGTTGATGACCCTCGGTGGCAGATTAGTCTGAACCGCTCTAGTACATCGATCATCTGAAAACAAGCCACATGTCGGCGATGACTCTGACAACTAATTTTTCTGGATCCGCCGCGGCACAGGTAGTACGGACCAAGCTAGCACAGTAACAGGGCCAAAAGGGAACAAGGCTCCGTCTTTGTGACAGCTTTTGGAAATCACTTATTTGTTTCTCTTTCTGGATGCCAGAGTTAGTTGAAAGCATATCTTTTTGAGATACAACAGCAAAATTATACTAGGATTAGTATAACCAGTTAGATTTCACAACGCAACACATCACAACAACCCGCAAACTGACCAAGAGAGGACTAAACTTCATTGTGCAGTGCATGGAAAGACCTGCTTAAAGTCATCTATCTATTAGTCTATATCTTTACTAATTAGAGGCTCTTCTAGAAACCCCATATTGATCTATAAGATAAAAAGCTACAAATTTCTACATTAATCGAAGAAAAGAAAAAAATACTAGAGATTCTAACACTAATAGTGGAAATAGAGGAAATCTTGGTTGTCCAAACTCCCTTAATAGTTTTATCTATGGCTTAGATTTCTATATCTTTACTAATTGGAAGCTCCTCCAGAGCCCCCACATTGATCTAGAAGATATAAAGCTATAAATCACCACACTAATCGAAGAAAAGAAAAAATACTAGAAATTCCAATATTGCTAGTGGAAAAAAAGAAAATCTTGGTTGGCAAATTCCCGTAATAATTTTATCTACGACTTAGATTTAATGTAATAGATAATATGTATTGGAAAAGAAGTGTCCGATTATGATCTCTACTACTTCTAATTACAAGTTGGTGGTGGTGGTCCATTCTCCCCTCCCCCCACCTCCCGGTGAAAGTTCAAGCTCCATTAATTTGGTTTTGGTGTTAATGACAAATCTAATATTGAGACTAACTCTTTTAATGATCATATATTGATTAGTCTCAATTGTTAATTAATGACAAATCTTTTTATGAGACTAACTCTTTTGTTGAGCTTAACTCTTATTAGTCTCTTTTGGATGAAAAACATGGAAATATCAAAGGTATGCAGTCGAGCTCATGTTATATATCTTGTTGCATTCTTTGGATACAATACCCATGATTATATTAACAAATCCAAATATGAGACTAATTCTTTTATTGAGTATATCTTTGTTTAGTCTCATCTCATTGAAAAATGGAAAACCTAAGGTATGCATTCGTATTCATTTTATGATATCTTAATGTATATTTTGGATTCAAGATTAAAGGATGAACTCTACGATTATTCAGACCTCAAGATGTGCATAATATTTTCAATTCCATATTTACATAGATGCACATATTTAGGGGGAGTTCGTCATTTAGCTTGAAGGTTTCATTGTATTGATCTATTCTTTATTAATACATATAAGGGTCAAGACATTTAAACTAAATCCTTGAGTATATATTTGAATTGCCTAGTAGTAGTATACTCATGGTAATATAGGATAAGCTCCAATGTAATCAAAGTTGAATATGTGCATGTTGTCTTCAAGTCAATTATATCTATGCACATATACATGTGGGGTTTAATTCTATAGTTGATGGTTTAGAGTAATGGTCATTTCCATATAGTCCACACATTATGGATCATTGCTTTTCATCAACATGAGTATATGAAAACTTGTGTAGTTAATATATACTCATATCAATTTAAATGAAAATTTAATTTGAGATTGGTTGTCTTTTAATCATCAAAGGATATTTCATCATGTGTTGATGGTGTTCTTTTGGATTGATTAAAGATAATCGATAGTTCTTGAGTATAACGAAGCATTTGTTGCATTGGTGTACTCAAGACACATTTATATCATTTAATTTAAGTTGGGTTATGCTCAATCGATATTAGAGGCTTCCATTATGTGTTAATGGAGTGAATATATGATTGAGACAACCATGTGTCTTGGACTAACTATTCTTATGAGTTGTGAATGAGATAGGTTAAGTCCAAATGGTTGAGATGAGAAAACGGGACAACGACACATCAAGTGAAGATGGGCGTCAAGAGGAGATCACGAAGAAAAAAAGAGAAGAAATTCATCAAGAGATGATGGAGAAAGAAGAGAAGAAGGGTGACGATCCCGGGGAGATGCATAAAGATTGAAGATCTTAAAAGCCCCAAAGGGGATCGTGTGCAGCAGCGAAGGTATAACTAGATAGGCTAAGGATTTTCTAGTCTTTGAGTCTAGTTTTTATCACCGTACTATTAAGAGGGGTCTAGTTTTCTAGTTTGAGCTTCATTATGTGTTGGTGAGCTCAACCCGCGTTTCACTCAAGCTCAACCTGTTTGGTTTTTGCATGGAGCTAACCATTTGACATGTGTTGCAAATGAGTGAAGCTCGTGCTTTGGTTTTGCATATCGCTTTGATTTGCATGTGTTGCAAGTGGGATAAGTGTATGCGTTGGCTTTTACATGAAGTTCGTATTTTGCATGTGTTGCGAATATTGAATTCATGCTTGGTTTTTGCATGAACTATACACTTGCATGTGTTGCAAAGAAAATAGCTCATGCTTACTTTAATTCAATTTCTAATTTGAAGTAATTGCTTGGAACTAAGTTTTGCATGTGTTGCAAAAGGAGAGGGCTCAAGCAATTTGTGTTTATGGAGTATGCATGGAGCAAAGATTTGCATGTGTTGCAAATAGAGAGCTCATGTATTCAAGTTTGTTTTGGTTTTGCTTGGAGCTAGGTTTTCCATGTGTTGCAAAACGAGGATGCTCAAGCAAGTTGGATTTGTAGTTTACGTGTGGTTCTTTAAAGCATGTGAATAGTATTTGCAAATGTGTTTTGCAAATTATTTTGATCATGAGTTGATCATCACATGGTTCAAGTTTGTTGACCCTTGCTAGCTTGTAGTCATGCTTTTGATCAAGTCTATGTAAGGGATTTCTAGAAAATCAAAGTTAGACTTGAATGACTACATTAGAGTCTTTGTTTTTGTGATTTTGGAAAATATTTATGATTGCTTAAATCTTAAAAATGAGTGGAGATTGTAGCCCTCGTGATAAGCTTCGCATAGAGTCCAAGATCACCTAAATCGGAGTTCGGAGTCAAAAGTTATGACCGTTTTTCTGAGTGTCGTCTGTGCTGAAACAGCAGGTGTGGTAGTACCGCATTTTGTACTGCGGTAGTACCGCAAAAATGGTAGTACCGCTGTTTTGCTTGCGGTAGTACCGCCCGGGCTGGTACTACCACTATTTTCATGTCGGTAGTTATTTTCCAGAGAGGGAAACTAGCCATTGCCGACCGTTAAAGGTCAAGGCCGGTACTACTGGGGTTATAAGGGCGGTAGTACCGGATTTTGGCCGAAAAGCGGCAGTTTTGCCCCCCAACGGCTAGATTTTGTGTGAGGGCTATAAAAGGACCCCTTGGGGTGCATTTGTTGTTGTTGCTGGTTCTTTTGAGAGTGTGGGAGGCTTGTACATGTGTTGCACTCCTCAAATTTGATTTTTGAGCTAAGAGTGAGTCAAATTGCATGTGTTGCAATTAGGAGTGGGTTGAGAGTCTCTTGTGCATGTGTTGCACTTGAGGAGGAGCCTAGGTGCATGTGTTGCACTACGTGATCACCGGAAGCGCATGTGTTGCGCTAGGTGAAGCTTGAGCGGAGACTCAGCTTATTGCTCTTAGAGGTTGCCGCCTCCTAGACAGCGTAGAGCATCGTGCGCGGGAGCTCTCGAAGGAATTGTGAGAAACCCCGGCAAGTTTGTAAAGGTTCGAGTTGAGCCTGCCCGAAGAGGTGAAAAACTCCCACTAGTGGAATTGAGGCGGGTGCTCATTGTGGAGCCGGTCCAAGAATTGGGCTAGCCTTAATGTGGACTAGGGGAGACCGGCAAGTCTCCGAACACCACGATAAAAAGTATTATGTCTCTTGTGCTTGCATTGTATTCGTTATTTATATTCAAGCAATTTACATTCATAGAATTAAATTGATTGTTTACTTGTCCTTAGGATTGCAATTGGTTGTTAGAGACATAATTAATTAATGCACATAGTGAGCCTAGAGATTTTAGGCATTGATTGTCAAAACCTTAGTTTATCGCTTCCGCATTTATTATCATTTAGGTTTTGACACAAGGGTACTTAGGCGAGATTTTAATTAACCGTAGAAGAAAATTTTAAAGCCTCCTATTCACCCCCTCTAGTCGGCATCCTCGATCTTACAAGTGATATCAGAGCTTGGTCTCTCATTTTATTAGACTTAACCGTCTAGAGAGTAAAGGATGGAGACTAGCGGATTAGTGCACTACACCGATTCACATATTTTTTATGGCTTAAATTATGATTCATGGAAATTATTTATGGTTTCTCATGTTAAATCCATGAGCCCCCAAATTTGGTGGATCGTAGATATGGGTTTTTCTCTTCCATTAAATGAATTTGCTCCAACTAAAGGAGAAAAGAAATGCCTACATCTCGACGTTCAAGTTACTAATGCTTTATTTAGTTTTGTGAGTATAGAAGTATTTAATAAAATATGCAATCTCAAGAGCGCCCATGAAATGTGGATAAAGCTTCAAGAACTATTTGAACCATCCATATCAATTGAGGATTGCATTAAGTAAGAGATATCGGTTGATGATTCTTCAACCTCTACATCAAGTGATGAAGAACCGACATCTCCATCGACCTCAACCTCCGCCTCAAGCGACGATGAAGATTCACTTCCATCACAAATCCGTTGCTTCATGGCTAAAGGTAAAAATGAGGTATGTGATGACGAAGAGCCCTCATATGATGATTTAATGGATATATTAGAGGAGCTCAATAGTTATCTTGGGAAGGAGAATGCAAAATATAAGATTTTGAAGCTTGAACATGAATCACTTCAAAATGATTATAATGTGCTTAAAGAAAATCATGAAAACCTTCTTCTCAAGGAACACATTAAGTCTAGAGTGGATATTGGAATTCAATGCGATTTAGTAGATGAAATGCCATGCTTAAATTATAATTCTTGAAATTCATCTAAGTTAGAAATGTCCACTTCTTGTGAGAATTTAATTGATATGCCTTGTTGCTCTAATGAAATTGCTTCAAGTTCCTCTATATGCTTAGAGACTAATCTTGTAGAGGAGAATAAAGAGCTCAAGGAACAAGTCACTAAATTGAGAAGTGACTTAGAAAAGTGTTATAAAGGGAAGGCCACCCTCGACGACATTCTAAGCAAGCAACGTCGCTCGCAAGATAAGAGAGGGATTTGCTACATCTCCAAGAACAAGGTGAATAGCAAGACAAGACACAACGCAAGACACTCGAAGACCATTAAGTGCCTTGGATGCCATGAGAAGGGTCACTACACCTCGGTGTGCCCAAACCAAAAGAATGTCAAGCCACAATTTTCAATCACGAGGCCAACCGGCAAGAAGCAATACAAGAAGACCAAAAGAGGACCTAATAGCGTCACTTGCTTCAATTGCTGAGAAAAGAGACATTTCGGTAAGAATTGTCCCAAAGGTATCACTCCTAAGCCTACTCTTATAAATGATCATTATTTGCTTAGGAAAGATAAAAATGGCAATGTGTTTGCCAAATTTGTCAATTCTCCTAAGTCTATGCAAAATAATTATAATCATTTGCTTAGGAGAAATAAATCTAGGGATGTGTATGCTAATGTTGTTAGTACTCCTAAGTCCACTCAAAACAATGCAAGTAATTTACCTAGGAGAAGTAACAATAGCACACCATTTGCTAGATATGCTAGATCCTCTAAGCCCTTGCATAGTAATGATTATCATATGCTTAGAAAGGATAAAACTAGAAATGGATTTGCTATAATTGCTAGGACTCCTAAGCCTCCTCATTACCATGCCAATAAATTGCTTAGGAGTAATAACAAATGCAAATCTTTTACTAGTCATGTTAGTTTACCTAAGATCAATAATGTTAGGGCCATTTGGGTCCCTAAATCTCTTGTGACTAACATTATTGGACCCAACAAGAATTGGGTACAAAAAACCGCCTAAAAGATCTTTAGATATAAAAGAGATGGATTGGATGCTTGGCTTTTTCAAGAAGTTGAGGACTTCATCAATTACAAATGGGAGCCAAGCATGAAGATAATCAAGTCCATCATGAGCCAATGCCATCTCGGTAACAAGTAAATTTAAATTGATTCTTATAGCTTATAGCCTTGTGTAGGTTATATTGTTTTATCATGAAAATCAATTTAAATTGATTGTTGATGTTCTTGCTCCTGTATCTTAATTATCTTTATTGCAATCTTGAGTAAATTGGGCAGTGGCACATTAAGGGGGAGTGCTAAATCATAACCATGTATATCATATCCCTATGGTGCCCAAATTAATTATGTGCAAATATTAAGTTTTCAAAATTGAGCCATTTAGCCAAAAGTAAAAACTTTTCTAACTATTACTAATCTTGTGAAAAACTAGTTGAAAAATGTATACAAATGCTTTCAAAAGGTTTTCCAATAGTTTTGGCTTTACAAAACTAATTTTAAAAGAAAATAAGTTTTTAGCCCAAAAACTAGTTACTAGTATCTTGTTTTGGCTTTAAATTTATAATTTTCATAGAATAAGTTGTAAAATGATTTTGAATATAGCTCCAAAATGAAAAACTTAGAGTTGATCATTCTTAACAATTCTCATATTCAAAAGATTTTCAAAAAACCAACCTATCAAATGTTATTTGATTTTGAAACTAGCCCCAAAACCAATATTGGCCTATATCGGTCATATTCTAGCATTTTGTGAGTTACACCTCTTGGATCGGATTCTTGGATATAACTTGGTTCAAAATGGTATTTCAAACTCATACATACTAATTCCAACCAAATATCTTCTCATTTGCTTCATTTGATACTTTTTGGAATAATGTTCAAAACCATATGCATGCATATCCTTCATGTGAGCCGTTTTGGTCAAAAAGGCAAAAATGTATTCAAAAGGCCAATATTTGTGAAAATCTTTATAAAAGTTCTTAAATATGTATTTCAAATGTTTTGCAATGCTTTCGGAGTAAAAATTCCTATTTTAGAAACAAAATAGCAAATTTGGCCTCAAATGGATCTTATAGGATGTTGTTTTTGGATTAAATGAAATATTTTCATAAGTTAAAGTCTATTGAGTTCTTGAAAAAGTGCTCAATACAAAACTCGTAGGGTTGGTCATTTCAAGTATTTCTTTCGTTCAAGGTTTTTCCAATCGACCAACCATTCAAAAGTTATAGCCATTTGAATTTCGCCAAAATCTTTCAATTGACCCAAAACGATCTTTTCTTGCATATTGTGAGTTTTGCTATTTCGATTGGATTTCTTTGTGTATCTTGACTTGAAATAGTATTTATAACTCACTCAAAGCTATGAAAGTTCAAATCTCCATGAAATCCAAGTTAAATTGCATTTTGAGCTTTCGATACAAATTCAACTCCTCTTTATGCCTACAAAGTACATTTTGCCATATTTTTTAAAAGAAAATTCTTTTTGTGGAAATTATTTTTGAGAAATCTTCTAAATAGTTTAAAGTTCATTTCTAAAAATTTTCAAACCATTTGGACTTTATGTGAAAAAGTTTTGACTTCTTCTCTTTGATAAAAAATCATACCTACAAAGCAAAATTTAGCATATCTTTTGATTGGAGACTCCTTTTTGCAAAATTCTTTTTGGAAAAGTTTATTATGAGTCCAAAGTATGTTTTTGCATAATTTTAAATAATTTAAACTTCATTTGAAAAAGTTATGACTTTTTCTCTCTTTGATCAAATGCTGAAAATTCAGACTTTTGCATGGTTTTAAGCTGATTTGTGATTTGTGTATCTCCAAATCAGAGCATAATTTGAGGGTACTATCTTTGTAATAATTGATCCTCAATAGTTAGTATACTATTTCAAATTTTATCAAATTTTTTAGACGTCATATGAGCAGTTTTTCAGCTATCTTTTGAAGCCTAAATGAAATGTCAAAATCTGAAAATATGAAATTCTTGTTCATTGAAATCTTTGTGGTTTTCATATCTTCAAATTGGCTTCAAGTTGGAAGAACCTCCCAAAAAAAACTTGAGGATGTTTAATTGTATTAGCTCCATGATTTACCTTATGATTCTTTTGGAGCTTGTTTAATCGAGTTTTGTGTGTTTGAAAGAGACTCTCCTTTTGGCTATATCATCATATCAAGTTGATCTTAAATTGACATATAGTGTTGATTTTTGAGAAAATGAGTCTATTTTAAAACAAATATCAAAGTTTTTCTCAAAAGTGGTATTCTCATGCAAAATGATCTTTACAAGTGGTATCTCTTTTAAATAGTATTATTTGAAAAACAATCTTTACATGTGATATCAATTGAAAAATGAGCATTTCAAGTGGTATCTCTTTAAAATTGATATTGACAAACTTTATATTTTCCTCAAATAGTATTATGAGTGATGCTTCTTTAAAAACTTTCTACAAGTGGTTTCATAAAAATTTGAAACTCATTTGGATATTTTCCTTACTTAAGCACTATTAGGCTCTCAAGAACTCCTTTTGTGAGTCATTTGCAAATTGAAAAGTCTAATAAAATGAGGAGAGTATGAAATTCTTGAATCTTATTGAAAATTATTAATATTTACAAGTGGTATTTCATTTAAGAATTCTTGTGAACTTCAATAGGTCATATATATTCATTTCAATCTTGTTATGACCTTATTTGAAGAAATTCTTGCCAAACTCTCTTTTTCAAAGTGATATTTCTTTGCCAAGCTCTTCACTCTAAAAAAAGTCTCCTTTTTGGATCCGTTTTCCATTTTTGGTGTTTAATGCCAAAAGGAGGAGAATTTGTGGGAGCTTAATATCTCATTTGGTTAAAGGGGAGTTTGTAAGAACTTAATTTGGTTAAGAGAGAGAATTATTTCTCATAAGCATTTTCAATTATCAATGCTTAAATTGTTCAAAAGTATGTTTACATGTTCAAATAGATTAAATTATCTTAATATGATAACTTTCATTCAAATGTGGATATTAAGCTCGGATTTGTCATCAATCACCAAAAAGGGGGAGATTGAAAGTTCAAGCTCCATTAATTTGGTTTTGGTGTTAATGACAAATCTAATATTGAGACTAACTCTTTTGATGATCATATATTGATTAGTCTCAATTGTTAATTAATGACAAATCTTTTTACGAGACTAACTCTTTTGTTGAGTTTAACTCTTATTAGTCTCTTTTGGATGAAAAAGATGGAAATATCAAAGGTATGCAGTCGAGCTCATGTTATATATCTTGTTGCATTCCTTGGATACAATACCCATGATTATATTCTCAAATCCAAATATGAGACTAACTTTTTTATTGAGTATATCTTTGTTTAGTCTCATCTCATTGAAAAATGGAAAACCCAAGGTATGCACTCGTATTTATTTTATGATATCTTAATGTATATTTTGGATTCAAGATTAAAGGATGAACTCTACCATTATTCAGACCTCAAGATGTGCATAATGTTTTCAATTCCATATTTACATAGATGCACATATTTAGGGGGAGTTCGTCATTTAGCTTGAAGGTTTCATTGTATTGATCTATTCTTTATTAACACATATAAGGATCAAGACATTGAAACTAAATCCTTGAGTACATATTTGAATTGCCTAGTTGTTAACTTGAGTACATAAGGATCAACATGAGTATATAAAAACTTGTGTAGTTAATATATACTCATATCAATTTAAATGAAAATTTAAATTGAGATTGGTTGTCTTTTAATCATCAAAGGATATTTCATCATGTGTTGATGGTGTTCTTTTGGATTGATTAAAGATAATCGATAGTTCTTGAGTATAACGAAGCATTTGTTGCATTGGTGTACTCAAGACACATTTATATCATTTAATTTAAGTTGGGTTATGCTCAATCGATATTAGAGGCTTCCATTATGTGTTAATGGAGTGAATATATGATTGAGACAACCATGTGTTTTGGACTAACTATTCTTATGAGTTGTGAATGAGATAGGTTAAGTCCAAATGGTTGAGATGAGAAAACGGGACAACGACGCATCAAGTGAAGATGGGCGTCAAGAGGAGATCACGAAGAAAAGAAGAGAAGAAATTCATCAAGAGATGATGGACAAAGAAGAGAAGAAGGGTGACGATCCCGGGGAGATGCATAAAGATTGAAGATCTTAAAAGCCCCAAAGGGGATCGTGTGCGGCGGCGAAGGTATAACTAGATAGGCTAAGTACTTTTTAGTCTTTGAGTCTAGTTTTTATCGCCGTACTATTAAGAGGGGTCGAGTTTTCTAGTTTGAGCTTCATCATGTGTTGGTGAGCTCAACCCGTGTTTCACTCAAGCTCAACTTCTTTGGTTTTTGTGTGGAGCTAACCATTTGGCATGTGTTGCAAATGGGTGAAGCTCATGCTTTGGTTTAGCATATCGCTTTGATTTGCATGTGTTGCAAGTGGGATAAGCGTATGCGTTGGATTTTGCATGAAGTTCGTATTTTGCATGTGTTGCGAATATTGAATTCATGCTTGGTTTTTGCATGAGCTATACACTTGCATGTGTTGCAAAGAAAATAGCTCATGCTTACTTTAATTCAATTTCTTATTTGAAGTAATTGCTTGGAGCTAAGTTTTGCATGTGTTGCAAAAGGAGAGGGCTCAAGCAATTTGTGTTTATGGAGTATGCATGGAGCTAAGATTTGCATGTGTTGCAAATAGATAGCTCATGTATTTGAGTTTGTTTTGGTTTTTCTTGGAGCTAGGTTTTGCATGTGTTGCAAAACGAGGATGCTCAAGTAAGTTGGATTTGGAATTTACGTGTGATTCTTTGAAGCATGTGAATAGTATTTACAAATGTGTTTTGCAAATTATTTTGATCATGAGTTGATCATCACATGGTTCAAGTTTGTTGACCCTTGCTAGCTTGTAGTCATGCTTTTGATCAAGTCTATGTAAGGGATTTCGAGAAAATCAAAGTTAGATTTGAATGACTACATTAGAGTCTTTGTTTTTGTGATTTTGGAAAATATTTATGGTTGCTTAAATCTTGACAATGAGTGGAGATTGTTGCCCTCGTGATAAGCTTCTCATAGGGTCCAAGATCACCTAAATCGGAGTTCAGAGTCAAAAGTTATGACCGTTTTTCTGAGTGTCGTCTGTGCTGAAACAGCAGGTGTGGTAGTACCGCATTTTGTACTGCGGTAGTACTGCCAAAACGGTAGTACCGCTGTTTTGCCTGCGGTAGTACCGCCCGGGCCGGTACTACCGCTATTTTCATGTTGGTAGTTATTTTCCAGGGAGGGAAACTAGCCGTTGTCGACCGTTGAAGGTCAAGGCCGGTACTACCGGGGTTATAAGGGCGGTAGTACCGGATTTTGTTCAAAAAGTGGCAGTTTTGCCCCCGAACGGCTAGATTTTGTGTGGGGGCTATAAAAGGACCCCTTGGGGGGCATTTGTTGTTGTTGTTGCTGGTTCTTTTGAGAGTGTGGGAGGCTTGTACATGTGTTGCACTCCTCAAATTTGATTCTTAAGTTAAGAGTGAGATAAATTGCATGTGTTGCAATTAGGAGTGGGTTGAGAGTCTCTTGTGCATGTGTTGCACTTGAGGAGGAGTCTAGGTGCATGTGTTGCACTAGGTGATCACCGGAAGCGCATGTGTTGCGCTAGGTGAAGCTCGAGCGGAGACTCGGCTTATTACTCTTGGTGGTTGCCGCCTCCTAGAAGACGTAGAGCATCGTGCGCGGGAGCTCTCGAAGGAATTGTGAGAAGCCCCGACGAGTTTGTGAAGGTTCGAGTTGAGCCTACCCGAAGGGGTGAAAAACTCCCACTAGTGGAATTGAGATGGGTGCTCATTGTGGAGCCGGTCCAAGAATTGGGCTAGCCTCAACGTGGACTAGGGGAGACCGGCAAGTCTCCGAACACCACGGTAAAAAGTATTGTGTCTCTTGTGCTTGCATTGTATTCGTTATTTATATTCAAGCAATTTACATTCATAGAATTAAATTGATTGTTTACTTGTCCTTAGGATTGGAATTTATTGTTACAGACATAATTAATTAGTGCACATAGTGAGCCTAGAGATTTTAGGCATTGATTGTCAAAACCTTAGTTTATCGCTTCTGCATTTATTATCATTTAGGTTTTGACACAAGGTGTCGACGATCGGAATCGCCAACCGCAGAAAATTAGGTAGGGTCGGTGAGAAATGGGACCACAATGGCGCTTTTGCTCTAACAGAGGAATGAGGTCGAGGAGGTCTACTGATCGGAGCTAGGAGACAACGGACGAGATAGATTTATCTGGTTCGAGCCCCGAGAAGGTAACAACTCTATCTCGGCCGCCTTGCGGCGGTGTTTCTTGCCTTTGTGAGTATAAAGGAGGATTACAACCAATCTTGACGATGCTAAGTCTAGACTTGAACTCAAGTGTCTGTGTGTTGGGTTGGTCCCTCGGTGTTTACAAAGCTTCGCCTTATACCCATTCTTCTTGTAACGTTAAGGGAGTAACCCTGATCGTGGCCTTTATGCATATTGATAGCCGGTGGTAACTGCTCCGATCCGTCGCGCTGCATTACTCCATGATCCCACGCCTCAGAATCGCCAAGTGATGACCTGCCCGGATCCAAGGGAACGCTTATCGACCTTGAATCATCCCGAACACAGGGTCGTGAGGGCCACGAGCTCGGGATATCAGGCTCTAGCTCGAGTGGCCTCGAGCTTGATCCGAAGTCTTTGGTCGAGGACCCACGGGCTAGAGGGTCTGGTTGATCGTCTCACGACCGACCAAGGGTTGCCCGCCCCGACAGCCTAGCCCCGAGGCTCGAGGTCGAGAAGGAGTACCAAGAACGGCCTCGAGCTTCACCCAACAGGTCGTTGGTAGCAACCCTTGCAAGGTCTTGGAACCTTGTTCGAGGTCGAGCGGAGATCGCAAAGTGAACCCCAGGCGAGACACCTGGCGACTTTTGATCTCTTCGAAGTGATACGGATGCCAACAAATGGTGGACACCGCTGGCTCGAGTCCGCCGCCTGTGCCTTAATCGCACCGCCTAATCATGCCAGCGCGCTTTTGTGGTGCCGAGGAGGTTAAATCCTAAGAGCGCCGTGAAGGACCCCGAGCTCGATCATTAGCTTGAAAACTTCGCACCTTCCTCCCGAACCTTCTCGCCCGAAAGGCATCGCTTTTCCATCCTCACCCGACGTTTTGCCATGGCTAAGCTGGGAAAAGCACCTTGTCGGGCCACGAGGATGAAGGAGCTCGAGGCCCGGGATCTGTTGGATCGGTGACTGGCGGTTGCGGTGGCGAGACCGAACCTCATCCCCGAGATGACGAGATCGTCTGATCGAAGCAAAGATTCCCTCTTCGGTGCGGACCCGGAGAGCGAATTCTTGGCCGACATCCTCGAGAAGTTGCAGATTGAAGTGATCAACCCGGTACCCAATTCCGCCCTCACCCTAGCCGCTTTCTCCCATCTATGCGAGGGGTTCCCGGGATTCTTCCCACACCTCGCTCTTCTTCCGCCACTTCTCCTCTTCCGCTTCCTGAAGGACCCCGTGGTCGGGTGCCTCTACTTCCGCGGCGCCCGCTTAGTGGAGCTTGCCCAAGATCCCTAGCCGACTCTCTTGGTCCATGGTCGAGGCCGGTTCTACCTCAAGAAGGGGAGAACGGAGGTCTGCGATACGAGGGAGCCGCCACATCGAAGGTGGAGACCCCAGAGATCGAGGACCTCAACGCCGACGCAGGCCATCGCCGCCATCCACATTTGCGCCACACGCGGCCTTACCGGCCAGCGATCGCGAACGACTTTCATGAATCGGTGTCTCCCCTACGGAGGAGGTTACATCCGCTTCTCCCTGATCAAGGGACACGACGATTCGACCCGCGAGAGCCCATCCGTAAGGTCTTCATCCCAAGGTTTTCGCTGACCTCGTACTTCTTCCTCGACCTCATTTGATGGCTCTTATTCGATGCGGCGCGAAGGAGTCCTGGTCGCGCCAGATGCGTGAAATGTTCGAAGTCTGGCGATGAGTATACTCTTGACGACCCAGTCCCGAAGAACGTCTTGCGACAGAGGCCCGAGGTAAGCCCTCTCCGACCTATAGCCTCATCCAAACATTCGTATGTCTTTGCTTGACCCGTACTTGCTTGTAGGATCATCAAGAGTTGTGGGAAACAGCTGGAGATCGCCTCCCTGCCTCGACGAGGGCAAGAGCAAAAGGGAAGAAAAGACTCCCTCAACCTGAGCTGGCCACCGTGGGCGCTAAGAGGCCTCACGTCGAATGGGGTGATCGCGCCACAGAAAGACGATCATAGCCAATTTCGAGCTCGCACCTTGATTTCTCAAGGCTTAACAAAGTTTCTTTACTTGGCAAAGAACGGGCAGCCGCCGCCAGACCACCGAGCCCCCGCCAAAGTGCGGGCTCATCACGGCTTGGCCTCCTGCACTGAGGAAGGAAGCGGATTCCTCCTCCGAGCTCGGGCGGCAGGACCATTGCCGCCATCGACGAGGCAAAGGCCACCGACCTGTAAGACCCGGCTTTGCAACCCGCCCATCCTCCTGTGGTTTGTCTTAGTGCCTATCCTTGATTGTAGACCTTGAGTGGTCGAGACCGAGCTTGCCCACTCGACAATGCTCGCTATTCAGTATGCGAGTCCGAGTCCGAGGAGGGGCAGACGCCTACATGCCGGCCCCGCACGGCCTTCAGACAAAGGCGCTTTTGCCGGGGCCTCGAGTGGGCCCCGGTCGAGGAGTTCGACCAAGGCCTTGATAGCCCTGGACGAGCGCGACTCAACTGCGATCACGAGGATTACAAAGACCGGCGAGACGGGTTCCTCATGCCGCCGATCCTCCCGAGATCGAGGGAGGTATGGGCGTCCGGCCCTCAAGTCGCTGCACCGATCGTTGCAGGCCGTGCCACCAAGTCCCCGAGGCCCCGCCGACCAAGATCGCGCTGATGGTGAGACCGCAGCCTCAGCCACGGAGAGCGACCATGACATCGGAGGCACTCCGATGACCCGGCCAGAACTTTCAACCCCGGGAATACAACGCCCACCCCTAGAGGTTGGGTGGGATGTCGCTGCTGCAGCAACTCCCCGCCCGAGCTGGCCGAACCCCGACTATGGAGGTCGGGCCCAAGCTTCATTGCCGTACCTCGGTCTGGGGTCCGATCCAGCGGTGATGTGGAAGGATCTCGGCTGCCGCCAAGACGTCGTCCGTAGGTCCCGGCCAAGGTGTGCCGTGCAGGATCGAAGAAGGCCTAGGTCACGGGACTCGGGCGAAGGTTTTGAGATCAACGCAGCTCGCCTTGACGAGCTAAACGAGGAGTTCTCCAGCGCGCGCGTCACCAGTCGACTCCGTGAGGTAGGAGCCTTCCTTATATGTCCTGTAATATGTTAAGTTGTGTGCTCTTGACAACTTCTTACCAGATCGCTCTCCTTGTTTTCAAGGCGGTTGGCAGCGTGACCCGAGGGCTTCAAGGTCTCAACGAGCATGTCGACGTGCTCCGCCAGATCTTGAATGCCGTGGAAGAGAGGGAGACCGAGCGCTCCAGGCTCTGCGCGACCATTGAAGCCGACGCGCAGGAAATCGAGCGGCTCAACCGGGAGCTCAACGATCTGCGTCGCACGATGGTGGCGCTGGAGGTGTCCCATGCCGCCGAGCTCGAGAGGACCAGATCCTCCGAGCGCGAGCATGGGTTTAAGGCGCAGAGCACGAAGGCCGAGCGACTAAAGCGATCGAGGCCCTTGATGCGGAGCGCGCCAAGGTCGAGCTGCTGGAGAAGGCCGCCGCAGAGCGAACTTGAGACTCGGCGCCGAGACCCTTCAGCGCCAGATCGAGGCCCTCGAGAAGGCCGCCGAGAACAAGCCATCGCCGCGACTCCAGCGCTTGCCGACGAAGCGCCAAGGTCGTGGCACTTGAGGAAGTCGCCAAGGAGCAAACCACTGCTACGGCCACGGCGCTCACCGATGAGCGTGCAAGGTCGAGGCGTTGGAGAGGATCGTTGCCGAGCTATCATCCTCAACCAAGGCGTCTCTCGAGCTAGAGGCCAAAGTCGCGGGCCGAGGAGAAACTTGGGCGTGCAAAGAAGGCGGCGAAGACCGCCTTGGCCCAACTCAACGATTTAACGTTGCCGAGCTACGGACGCAACTAACGAGGCCCTCTGCGGCAAACCAAACCTCGACGCTGCGGGCGAGTCGCCGAGCTCGAAAGAAGAGAAGCTCGCATGCGAGATGGAGGATCAGAGCTCAAACATCCTTGATCCCGCAAAAACATTCGATGTTATCAACTGGTTTGGGTTACCTTTTTTGAAGTGTGCGCTTCTTATTCGCGATCAAGATTCATAGGTCGCTCAGAGATGTTACATCCTAGCCACCCTCGTTGGGTCTAAGGTCGAGCAACGCCGACCTTGGACACAAGTATAAGACGAGCAAATGACCATGACTCGCAGAATCGAGATGGAGTACTCGCGAAAAAGAAATGCAAAGAAGTTTAACCCAAAGTGAATAAATCACCAACTCCACGACCACCACCATGCACGCACTTAATAGCCAAGGCTACCGAGCTTGTAATTCAAACCCGGACGCAGGGGGTGAGCTGATTGCGAAGAGTTTCGCCACGCTGAGCTCGACCACGGGGGTGAACGAAGCTCGTGATACCCGCACTAAGGAGCGAATGCGAAAGTCGTGCCGAAGAAAAATTACAGAGACGCCAAAGAAAAGACATGAATGATAGAAATCGGAGAATATCCTTTATTGAAGCTTTAAAGGTATAGAGATTTACACATAAAACTTGGCGGTTGATCTATGTTCCACGAGCTAGAAAGCTCTCGCCATCGGGCATCGCTAGCCAGTAAGCCCCGCGCGATCTGTTGAAACGACTCTATAGGGGCCCTCCCCATGGGGATAACTTGTTGGTCTTTGGACAATACCGAATCTGCCTCGGGCTAAGTCCCCAACAAGGAGCTTCCTAGGTCGCATCGACCGAGACGCATGTCTGCGAAGAGCTTGCGGTGTAATGCGCTGATCGAGCAAAGGCACGGCATCTTACTTCTTACGCGAGGGCAAGGTCAAGAGACCGTTTGCTCGGTCGACGTGGTCGATCAGACCGACCTGGCGGAGCCGTTACCTCCCGGAGGCGGGCGGCTTCGCCGAGACCAAACACGAGTTGAAAGGGTGTGGACCTGTTGCTACCGATCGGGTACGAATAGACCATAAGACGGTGGGAAGTTCGCCCACCTGTGTCGTGCCAGTAGCGTTTGAGCTCATCAGAATCTTCGCTTTTGACGCCTTTGACGATCTCGTCTGCTGGCGCTTCTCGCCCCGCTGTTCGAGGATGAGCCACCGGTTAAGCACACTTTGGTGCCCATGTCCTCGCAGAATTCCTGGAATAATTCACTGGTAAACTGAGAACCATTGTCAGTAATAATTCTGCATGGGACCCCATACCGTGACCACGACAAGCGGAAAAACGAACAATACGCCCGAAAGCAAAGGATGGTCGAGACCGCTCACCTCAATCCATTTGGTGAATGTGTCGATGGCCACGAACAGGAACTTTCTCCCCCCGGTTGCTTGGGGAAAGGGGCCGAGGATATCGAGCCCCCAGGTCGAGAAAGGCCAGGCAAGCGGAATGGTCTGAAGGGCGTAGGCCGGCTGGTGTACCTTCGGCGTGAAATTGACATGCTCGGCAAGTCCGGACAATATCCCGAGCATCCTGTAATGCCGTCGGCCAGTAATATCCCAGACGGAAGGCCTTGCCGACCATCGTCCTATACGAAGAGTGCGCCCCACAGAGACCTGAGTGGATGTCGTTGAGTAGATACTTACCCTCCTCCGTGGAAATGCACCGAGTCGATGCCGAGACATTCCGCTCAGAGCTCGCCATCCACGAAGCTTGTACAAGCTTGCTCGACGCTTAATCCCGCTTCGCAGCGGGTCGGCGGCAGTCGCCCGCGCCAGAAGCCGTGTATGGGATCGCCCATGCGCGAATTCCTTCCACTATAGCAAGCACGACCTCGATCGGAGATAGACGGAGCCGTAAGCGCCTCGAGGATGACGTCGGGGTATCTCTCGTCGGAAGAGCCGAGCTTGGAGAGAAAGTCAAGACCGGAGTTGTCCTTCCTAGGGACATGCCTCGAGCTCCAAGTTCGAACTATTTCTCCATCTTGCGGACCTCGGCGAGATACCTTGCCATTGCATCCCCGAGCATTGATAGTCCTTGTTGTCTTGGTTGATGACGAGCCGAGTCTCCTTCACGACCAACCGTCAGACGCCTAAGGACTTGCAGCTCGTAAGCCCGCCAAGAGAGCTTCATATTCGCCATGTTATTAGTCGCAGAAAGCCAAACGAACCACATACCTCAATTGGTACGCCTGCTGGGTAAGGATAAGTATCCCGGCCCGAAGCGTTTGAATGACCTCGAGCCGTCAAGAACATGATCCAGGCCTCTCTTCTTCGACCTCGAGCTCGTGGGCGGTGCGACGTCCGCTTTCGACCACGGTCGGCGAGCACTTGTGACTTGATAGCTGTTCGGGCCACGACCTGGATGTCAAACGCCGCCAGTCCCATGGCCCATTTGGCTATCCGCCCGCCACCTTCTGGATTCCGCCGGATGTCACCGAGCGGAAAGTTGCTCGGGACGATCACGGAATGCGCCTGGAAGTAGTGTCGAAGCTTGCGCGAGGCCATGAGAAGAGCATACGGTTTACGCACTTGGGTAACGCTCCTTTGGGCCATGTAAGACCTCACGACATAGTAAATCGATGTCATTGTGCCCCTGCTCGGCAACCAGACAACACTTACGGCTTGGCGGTGGTCGCAAGGTAGAGCAAAGAACCTTTCGCCAGTCATGAGTTGTAAGGAGGGGTGGGGATGATGATATACCTTCACTCGCCGAAGATCGTAGAAGCTCGAGTCCATTCAAAGTCCCGTGCTTTGCAGGTCTTAAAGAATGGGAGACCTCGTCACGAGTCTCGAAATGAATCTACTAAGGGCGGCCATGCGACCGTGAGGCTTTGTACTTGCTTGATCGAGGTCGGGGCTCCATCTTCTCGATGGCTTCGATCTTCTCCGGTTTGGACCAACCCCGAGCCCCGATCATGTATCCAAGGACCTTCCCCGATGCCGCGCCAAACACACACTTCTCGGGTTGAGCTTGATTTTGTACTGCTCAGTTTGCAAATGTTTCCTCAAGGTCACGGACGTGGTTGCCCCGGAGGGGCTTTTGACGATGATGTCATCTACGAGACCTCAAGGTTTCGCCTAATCTGCGGCTCAAGGTCTTAGTCATCAAACGCCGAATGTTGCCCCGCATTGCGCAGACCAAACGACATGGTCGTGTAGCAATAAGTGCCGAACGGGGTGATGAAAGCAGTCTTACTCTCGTCGTCGACCGCCAGCTTGATCTGGTGGTAGCCTGAGTAAGCATCCAAGAAGCTTAGCATCTTGGCGTTGGCGGTGGAGTCAACGATCCGGTCGATGCGCGAAGGGAAAATTGTCCTTCGGCAGCCGAGTTCAACCCCGTATGGTCAACGACATCCTCCACTTGCCACCTTTCTTACAGACGATGACCGGGTTGGCCACCACTCGGAGTAGTCGATCTCGCGGATGAAGCCGCCTTCAGAGCTTATCAAGGTTTTCCTTGATGACCGCAACCTTCTCTCGGGAGAAGCGACGCGAGCCGACGCATGTGTCTAGAATCGCTCGACCAGAACTTGTGCTCGATCACCTCCTTTGAACGCCAGCATATCCGCAGCTCCCTGCGAATATACCTTTGTTGGCGCTGAAGGAAGGTGACGAGCTCGAGTTCCTATTTGGAACTTAGCTCGCCGAGACGTGGACACACTCGGTCGTGTCGCCTTCCTCGAGCGGCACGGCTTTTGTTGCCCCTGGGTTGGATCGCCTTCTCGCCGGGCGTTTTTTCCGTCACCTCGACCTTTGTTGGGCAGCATGCGGCGAGTGCCAAGGCCTTGGTCTGCAGCCATGTGCCGCCTGCAGTCATCACAAGACGTAACGATGCCGTTGGGGCCGGGAGCTTCATGCACCGATGACCGTAATGATTAGCCGCCATAAACTTGATGAGGGCAGGCCTTCCGAGAATAGCGTTATGACGGAGGTCGCCTCGACCACCTCAAAGGTGATCAGCTCGGTCGCGGAAGTTGTCCGAGCCGCCAAGGAGACGGGCAAGACCACCGCCCTAAGGAGTAGTCGAGCTCCGTGAACGATTCAAGAAGGGATGGCGATGCTTTTGATCTTTGACCGGGAATCAGATCCGGTCAAGTGCTTCCGCAAAGAAATTAAGAGAGCTGCCGCCGACCATGACACGCCCGACCACCGTGTTGCCGATGGTCGGGTTACGACCAAGGCGGTCTTTAGGTCTCGGCCATACCTTGTAAGGCATCCTCCGGAGAAAAGGTGATGGTGGCCCGCCCACTTGCAATCTTTGTTCGACGGGCTTTCTGATGTAACTCGATAGATGGTCCGAAAGCAATTTTGATCTCGCCGATCGTAGGTCGCCGAGCCGCCGAAGATAACGTCAATCCGGCGCTCGCCCTGTTGGAATTCCAGGTCGAGGTCGCCGTGCTCCGACCCGGCATTCACCCTTTCGGGCTGGTCGTCATCCTTTGGGAGCACGGGCATCTCACCACGTCCGTCATAGAAGGCTTCAAGCTTTCCCTGCCAAGCCCTGCAGGACCGCAGGTCGTGGCCGGCTGCCCTGTGAAACAGGCAAAATTTCGCCTCGTCGTACCCCGACCGCCCTTCGGCTCCCTGCGGTCGAGCGTCGGTCCTCCGAGGTCCAGGCCGTCGGCCCTCTTTTCTGGGCCGCCTCAGGCAGCGGGGATCGAGGCCGACCTTGACGAGGTCGGGTCCCATCCCGAGTCTGATCCCGGACCTCAAGGACCTCACGCTGGCCGTCCGCCGAGACGATGACCCGTGGCTGACCTCCGCCGGTCCTGCGGTCACGCTCGCGCTTGGTGCGGGTGTCTTGGTCGGCGCCCTTGAGTTGGACGGCCCACCTCGAGTGGCCTGCACCAAGCTTACCTTGGTCGAATCGCGCTTCAATGAACGGCGTCGTCTGCGTTCGCGCACCGTTCCGCCATGCGAAACAATTTGTTGACGCCGAGCCTTGTCGTGATCTCGAGGTCTTGAAGGCGCCGTCGCGAACGCCGAACTTGAAGGCCTTGATAATCGCTTCATCGAGATGCTTGAATTAGGTTCCTTGTGCGGATGAACCGCCGCACAAAATCACGAAGAGGCTCGCTCTTGCCCCGATGACGCGATCCAAGTCCTTCTCCTCCCCGCCGCCGTAATGACTCTCGGAAGTTGGAGTGAGGGCGCTCGATTTGGCGCCACGACCGAAGGAACCGACTTCGGTTGAAGAGCCAGTTCGGCAAGCGCCGCCCGAAGCGGTCGGGAGATAGTTGGCCATGACCAACTTCGTCACCTCCGCCGCCAAAATGGCGGTCGAGTAGATAGACAGAACTCGCCGATTCTTGGTTCGTCGGCGCTCGATCAAAGCGGGTTTGAATCGAGCAGGCCAGCGTACGCGACGAAGGTCGTCAGAGTACGCCACGCAACCGTAGGCTGGGACGGGTGCGCGCCGGGAGCGATCGCAGCCAACGAGATCTCCACCGCTGTACGAATCCGAGCCCGGGCTTTCTCGACAATCCGATCTTCGGTGGGATCGGTCATGGTGCCGAGCACGGGAGTCGCCTGGGAGGTATTGCAGGCGGTCCTGTGCGCGACGACGCCTGGGCGGAATGTCGGGGGAAAGTCCCCGTGACCTGCTGCCAGTTGGTGTAGAGCTCGTGTGGCTTACCTCACGTCCAGCTGTCGGGGTCTTGCCCCGAGGGTGTTGCCGAGACGAAGGCGCTTCTCGCCTTGGCGACGGCCGACGGGTGCGCCTGCGATGCCGTGATGAGTTGTCGCTGCTTCTCAGGGAAGGGGTCCCTGAACGGTGACTTCGGTGCTGCGGAGGAATGACCTCAGTTGCAGCGCGGTCGAGTTCTTCGGCCAAGGCCCGGCCGAAGAGCTCCGATTTTGCCCTATCGGGATCAGCCATGATCCGGGCAATAGCACGAAGGCGCTCCCCCGAGGGAGGGAGCCTTTCCTGGTCCTCCCGTCGGAGCGCGGTTATGGCCTGATTGATCGCGACGTGGACCATCCGACGAGCATCCTCGGGGGTTTGTGGGTCGCGATCCGCCGCTGCCGCGTCCTTACCGGAAGCGTCCGCCATGAGGACGTGCAGCTCACACGGTGGCGGGGAAGGCGAAAACAGTGATGCGGAGCCGGACCCCGCGTCCGATCCCACGCTTGAAGAGTGTTCGTCGATGGAGAACGCCATGCTCCTAAGACCTCGGAGTTTTTCCTGTGAATGAACAAAGCAATCGGGCCCCACGGTGGGCGCCAGCTGTCGACGATCGGAATCGCCAACCGCAGAAAATTAGGTAGGGGTCAGTGAGAAATGGGACCACAACGGCGCTTTGCTCGAACAGAGGAATGAGGTCGAGGAGGTCTACGGTCGGAGCTAGGAGACAACGGACGAGACAGATTTATCCTGGTTCGAGCCCCTGAGAAGGTAACAGCTCTACTCCAGTCGCCTTGCGGCGGTGTTTCTTGCCTTTTGTGAGTATAAAGGAGGATTACAGCTCAATCTTGACGATGCTAAGTCTAGACTTGAACTCAAGTGTCTGTGTGTTGGGTTGGTCCCCTCAGTGTTTACAAAGCTTCAGTCTTATACCCATTCTTCTTGTAACGTTCGGGAGTAACCCTCGGATCGTGGCCTTTATGCATATTGATAGCCGGTGGTAACCGTTCCGATCCCGTCTGCTACAACAGATTACTCCATGATCCCACGCCTCAGAATCGCCAAGTGATGACTCGCCGGGATCCAAGGGAACGCTATCGACCTTGAATCATCCCGAGCAAAGAAAGTTGTGAGGGCCACGAGCTCGGGGATCAGGTGCCTAGCTCGAGTGGCCTCGAGCTTGATCCGAGTCTTTGGTCGAGGACCCACGGGCTAGAGGGCTGGTTGACTGTCTGCTGACCGACCAAGGGTTGCCCGGCCCCCGACACAAGGGTACTTAGGCGAGATTTTAATTAACCATAGAATTTTTTTTAAAGCCTCCTATTCACCCCCCCTCTAGTTGGCATCCTCGATCTTACACCCAGGCATACCTACGAAACCGTCATTGTCCCGATCTTCTATACATAGGCGAACGGAGAAAGTTTTAATTTGGTTGGATATGCATGCGTGCCTGATCTACGGCGTATTAGACTCTTATCTCAATCAGCCGATTCTATTTCCAAATACTGCACAACTGATTCATTTTTCATATATTGTACGCATACAGCTTCTGAGTTGCCATGAGCCTTTGAGTTGTCATATTCACAGTTCACGGCTACCGTGGTAGACACATCGGCACTGACGTAGGCAACTCAGCTAATGGGGCATTGACATGGATGCTAACATAGGCGCCAATGCGGGCTAGCTACGTGTCGCTCATCCAGCGACACAGCCAGATCGAACGGTAGAGAATCATGGCTGCTGTCGGCAGATACCAACTAGAGACGAAGATCAATGGAGAAGAACCAACTTTGGCAGTGATGCTACCCCAGCAAGCCCGTGCGCCAAGACGTTGACACCTCGAGCGACAAGAGCTAGGGCAAAAGAGGCAGCGCATGATGGGTAAGCTTGCATGGGGTTGGCAGTGCCTTAAATAGGTCTGGGGAGGCGTGCATGGCACGGATGGCAAAAATGGTGCAGACATGGCTAGGGTTTCAGGCCACAACATGCGACGTGACGCAATCTGGACCACACATGAGGCACAGATCCGACAGTCCACGCGGTTGGGTTGGCTAGGTTGTATGTGGCCGAAACGGGCTGGGCTGTGATGCTACGGAGATGGGCTACAAAGGAATAGGGATGGGTTGGATGAAGTGCGCTGAGGAGATTCGGATTAAGAAAATTCTAGAAATTCAAACAAAAGCAAATAATTCAAGTTAATATCAAATAAATTCAAAAAAATCCCAAAAAATACAAAAAAAATCTTGAAGCACAATGAATCTAGCTACAACTAGAAATATTTTGTTTGATGCATAGATTAACCAACTTAAATCTTTTTATTAATAGAAAAAATAAATTAAGCTTTATATAAGCTAGGAAAAATGCAAATAGTTTATTTTCAAATTCAAACATTCCAAAACTCAAATTTTGGAATGTTTCAAGGCTGAGTCGAAAAAGGACTTCATTCTATTCCCGTACCACAAGAAGTGAGTAGTACTTTACCCTTCAATTACTTGTATGCAATTAAACCATATATGAACTTATTTTCTTGCAATGCATACCACTAATAAATAACTATTGGGTTTTACTCGTGCTCACACTGAGTGAAATAAAGTCTACACTTTGAACTCGAGACTGATGGCCTACGTGATCAAGGTTGTTTTGCAGAAATAAGTACATTACTCTAACCTAACACTTTCTGTAATTAACCATGTTCATTTTTTGACTCAATAGCATCTCTCCAATGTATGTAGGGGTTTCTCGTCTTACGCCGCTGAAGGAGGGCGACACGATGACAAACAAGGCAATTAGCTAGAGTGGAAGCACTTTAAGGTACAAGTGCCTAGCATAGGAATTTTTCTAACATTTGTTTTTTGTCTCTTAATTTAATTTTCTTTGTTTACAGTGTCATCACATGCTGATCATGGTTGGCAGCGCACACATTTTTCCTAAGGTGTATGTACATGCATAATAATACACTTAGTGTTTTACGTACAAATTTTCAAACTTAAATTAGTACATTTATTTCCATTTTGCAGAAGATCGATATCCCTCTAAAGATCTTACAAAGCAATGATCTCAACAAATTACGAGACCACTTATGCTAGTGGTACTGGACAGAAGTTATAACAGAGGATAGTAGGTTTAGAGACCCGATAGGCTCCTACTAGTTCATATGTATACAATATTATATCATATGAATGTGATATGTGTACTAACTGTTAAACATGTTTTTATTCTATATTGCGAACGAATGTGATGTATGTTGTAAATGTTTTGTGTTCTATATATATTATGAATGGCATATGCATACAGTGTGTATTATGTGATACATATTGTAGATGTGATATATATTGTAAAATGTTTGCATTATATATATTGTGTAATCTATGTGTAATATGTTTCGGGAGGATGTACAAAGCCCCAAGCCCTCGTTACAATCGGTTTTTAGAAAGAACCGATTGTAATGAGGGCCTCGGTCCGATGATAATTTATCAAAACTATGTAAAAACTGACTATGATAGCACATCCTCATTACTGTTTAATGACTTTGTATCACGATCAAAATTCACTGTGATGATAAAAAAACCAATTACAAATGCCAAGAATAGGGGGAGAGGATGGCACGGGATGGTTCTGCATGTACCGTGGTGCCATGCCTAACGGCTGATGAGAACACAAGAGAGAGAGACATCTGCGCATGGAAGGCGTCCAAAATTACTGGTGCATGCAGCTGCTGATGACCAAGAGCAACAAAAGAACCATGGACAAGTGAGCCACGCAGTTAAGGATGTTACTGAGTTCGGCATAAACTGCGCTGGGCTTTTTTGTTAGTCCGTGGCGCAATAAATATGGCACGGCTAAAACATAGTATAGCACACATACGTACGGACTGGGTCAGCATGCTACAAATGATAGAATCATGCCGAGCCTCGCCATCTGCAACGATAGGTGGCTTGGCACGTCACATCTGTATGAGCCGTACATGGATCGGCATGGTACAAAATAGGCCCGATAAGCCCGAAATAGGCATAGCACACGGCAGGGCACTCTGCCGTGATATTGCACCATGCTGTGTCTCGCCCTATGGTCGACGCCTTTTGCGGTCCTCATATGCAAAGAAAGGGAAGCGATGGAGATGCTGAAAGGTGAAGAGTGGAGACCAGAGAGTACATGCTCACTGACACCGAGCACGCGTACCGAGTCGCTTAGCACTGAGATACCCTATGTTGGGTGTAAGATTTTTAACGAGATAGTAACTCTGTACCTATTCAAAAATGAATAACATTTAGTTATTTTCCACAATATTTATGTCTATTACCTCAACTCCGTGTGCCTCTGCGTCCTCTCCTTTCATCGCAATAGTGCGAATATGTCAAACCTAGGCTAGCAATTACAAATGAACTATGCCTAGACTCACCAAAGACGATCCTGACTGATATGACACGGTATGAAGCCATAGCACCACGGCATTGATGCCCACCCCTAGCATGAACCAAGAAAGTCAGATGCACATATTAATTGGTTCAATCCGAATACCTCCTTGGAGAATCTTATTTTAATTTATTAGTCTGATAGTCTGACTGAAATTTATGGTTGCTGCGTTCTTTTTCTTTTTGAATTTAGGTTTAGGAGTTCTGACATTTACTGTTAGAAAAAGGTGAGCACAAGCGTTAAGTAGAGGTTTAAATTCTGATAGACGAGGATACAACTGGTGCAAGCCAACTGACCTTTACTCAGTTCTCAATTGCTGCGTTATTTTTGGTTTGAGTCAGTTGTGAGGTCCGAATGAAGGAGACGCATATTATTTTGTTGAGTTCGAGTCATGCGCAGCTTCTCAGAAAAACCAGCTCGGTTTTCTCAGGGATGTTTTGGTCGGTTATTAGTAACAGACTTGAGTCGATCTCTGGGATTATGTGTGGGTGCTGGCCATATATAAGGCCAAGGCTTTGGCCATGTAACTGAGATCAGTTTTTGCATGAGTTTAATAAACAGAAATCGTCATGTTCTTGGAATCAGGGAAGACTACAACAAGAAGCTGCTGCTAGGGGGAAGTACCGAGTGAAAGATCGGGACGACAACACGCGTCCACTAGAGATTGCTAGTTGGGCCGTATCATGCATTCTCTGTAAAAAATCAATCATTTTGATAAATGAGGCTACTAAAACTACATACACTTGCTTTAATAAGTAAATGTTCAAAATTTATTTTCACCTAACTCAATATCTCGAATTCACTAAGGTTGTCATTATCTCCAGTTATGCTAACCACTGGTTAATTTTTAACAAAACCAAATCTAAAGATACCTACTGTGATGGTCATGGTGTTAGAGGCACTCTATACAAAACAACTAGTTTATGTCATCAACAGTGGATACATGTTGATACATATATATACTTTGCTAAGGTCAATTTCATGGAAATCCTGCAATAATCCAGAACATATATTTTTATTTACTGAATAATTTTCATCTTATATGTAGGCTTCGTTTTAGAAAACATTTGCAGTGTGTAGTTTCTTACTCTCTCTGCATTGCTAATTCATTGTTATTTTCCTATCAAAATTGTTAAGTGGTACTCCAGTTTTGTTGAAAAGATGCTCTCTGTAGACCCTGGCTGCTATACTGTAAAATGTAGTGTCGATTGTTATCCAATTATGCTAAAAAAAAAATCCAACCTGTACCTGTATAGAGGAACAGCTGTATCTGATGACCCTGCCACTCTCTTTCTACACCAGTTTGCTGTGAAGATGTCCCTAAATTTTTGGTCGCCTCTAAATCCTGTTGCTAGGATCACACACACATTACGCATTCATTTGCATCCTCCAGAATGATTCCATCGTTGGAGAAGCTCAACCTCTTTGATTTATTGAGAACAATGCTGCCTTCATCAGCAGTCATAGAAGCCTTCTGGCAGTATTGCAATCAAGCAAGAAGTCATGGCAAAGGAGAAGCTGTAGTCAGGCACCATCCCATCCTTTTGCATGGAATGCTCTTCTTGAAGTAACAATCAATCACTTTTGAAATCGCCCATCTCTGAAACAACAGATATAATGTCAGTTGTGCAGACTCATTAGCTCATCGTCTTAATGAGTTCTTCATTTGAAATAATTTGTCCATCGATCATTTCCAAAACTCAATTTTGAAGTGACTTTTTACCGAGGGAGAAGGTGCAGTGGCCAAAATATAGTGCAAAAATCCTTCACCAGGTTTATGAACTTGGTATCTGCGACATGCGGTGAAGGTAGAAGTAACTAAGGTCGACGACGCATATGCTAGACTTGTGGACCCGCCAGTGCTTCGTTCTGTATATCATGGTGCATGCACTGCATGGCTGAGCTGCACCTGCATTGGAATAGAAGTGTCAACCATATATTCCTGGGACTGATCATTGCTAGTTAGTGAGGTACTTGTTGATTCTCTTAACTGGACTCACCGTTCACCTTGGCAACTTCTGCAGCAATGCCAAATGCTGATTTTCCAGAGCCAACTATCGTCACATTCTTCCCCTCAACAAACTCAGCTGCATTATCCATGTAAGAGTGGTCCATAGAGTGAAAAATTTCCCCTTTGTACAACTCAGGTCGTCCGTCTGCTGGAAATTCTGGGGTATTTGGGGTTCCACTGTGCCTTCCAACGCACAGGATGGGAAAATCCACCTGAAAAACCTGTGACAGGATGAGATCACTTATACAGAGTTGCAGTGTGGCCTACAAATGCATTCCATATATAAGGTAAAATGCATTGTTACATATACAATTTTTTTGAGCTTTTTTGAGATTGTGCTTAAAGAATTTATGGTCAGCTTCTCTAAATCTTTCCCTCGCGTTATGGTTTCTTCAACATTATTATTTTTGAGGTTGTATTTAAAGAATTTGTGGTTAGTTTTTCTAAATCTTTCCCTCGCGTTGTGGCTATTTCAACATTGTTATTTTTGTTTTTTCTATGAGATTCATTTGCTTCGTTTTTTAGACCATGTATGCTCGCGTCTTATCTCACAACACTCAAATCTGATCCAAGTGCTGCTGCGTACAAAAAGAGGCATCAGAGTATAGCAGGGCCAAATAACCATTTAATTGGTATCTCTGATTGCTTCCTTGTTTTTATCCTTGTCAACCTCTGGCCTAGTAAAAATAGCTGAAGGATGAGTTTTTAAATGCCTGCTAAATGCTAATTTATAGTTCGCTTTCAATTTAAATCGATGACAAGTGTAAATTAAGAAGTTTCTAGTTTCCATTTGATGAAATTTTATATGAGTGGATTTGATTGAGAGATGAATCATTTGTACGGTAGTCATTCGGATCCATTATCATCGGAGACGATTGTCATATTTGTTGTTGGTGGTTAATTACATTGGTAAAGAGTGAGAATTTTTTTTATGACAGTAGAGCAGAGGGTTGATTTTGGGTCATACTGCGTACCCTTTGCTGTTTGTCAGTTGTTTCATTCTTTTTTTTAATAAATCTATTTTACATCTTAAATTTTTCCAAAAAGTACATTTTAACACTCTTAACTACAAAACTGAATATTTAATACCCTAAAAATATAAAACCAGGTCAATTTAATTACACTCTAAAGCTGTTTTGGAGGGACGGTTTTGATGACATGGATAGATCCCACTTAAGTAGATTTTCGCTATATTAGCAGCCATATTGTTAAGTTTTGATAATAAGGATCCAATTTAAAGGTATTAACATCCACATCATCGATCTCTTTCTCACTCCTTTTCTCTCTATACATTCTATTCTTCTCATCATCCTCCCTTCACTTATTTGTATCCGCATCAGCAACAATCGATGACATGGTTGCTAATATTGAAAAATCAACATGAGTTAGATCCGTATCTCCAAAACTGTTTTTCAAACTGTCTTAGGGTACAAATTGATCCGATTTTATAAGTCTGATGTGTTGAATACTTGATTTTATAATTGAGGGTGTAAAATGTATTTTTTTTAAAGTTTAGACACGTGAAATGGATTTTGTTTTTAAAAGGCGTCGGTTTTTAACTCTGAGGAATGTTGTGTAGGAGACAAAACTGACAGTCTGCTATAAAGTTTTGTATTTGACGTGTCTGTTTGGTTGAGGGGGAACTCATCTGCTTAGCCGTGGGCTGCAGCCACTCCTGCGGCCAAAGCAGCCAACTGAGCTGTTGGCCATACCGAGAAGCCCACACTGCCACACATATATGTTCACACCTTTCAATGCCTAGATGTGATTTTGTTTCCTGTTCTTTTGTTTGCATTCCAATCCCAACTGGCCTGGCTTAACCCTGGCCTATTGTTGATTATATACTTGTTTGATGTTGATTACGCAACATTATTAAGCGCTATTAGCTCATAGTAGATCATTGAGAGAGATTTGAAACAAATCAAATGTTTCTCATTCATTCACCATTCCTTTACAATAGGGAAGAAGCCCCTTTATATAGAGAATGAGGGGATGTGAGGAAGAGATAACCCTTGGATGCATCATTTGGAATTTGCTCACATGTTTTTCATTTCTTAACACTCTCCTTTGGGCAAATTACTGCAATATGCCTATGTCTCATTAAAAACTCCTCCTTAAAACCCAATGGGAAAAATAGGTGGAGAAAAGAATACATAGCATATATTAGCTTGTGTATACCCTTTTGCACAAATCTTCAATATGCATATGCCTCATTAAAAACTCCTTCTAAAAACCCTTTTGGGAAAAATGGATAGAGAAAAGAGTGCACTGCATAAACTTTTATATTTACATATTGCCTCATTAAAAACCTTATTATGAGAGACCTTTGAGGAAAACTCATATAAGGAAAAGAGTGCAACATTTGATCTATAAGATCATCAAAATAGGTTATAGTTCAGGATTTACTCCCCTGAACTCAACATCACATAAAGTCATTTATGGTAAAATCACATGACTTTATTAATTTTCATCTCACAACTTGCAGAAATATGTGATAAGCAATATGTTTTATAATATTGCTTTTGTATAACCCATTTATATATATGTGCAGGACAAGACATATTATCTCTCTAGATAATATCATGGGGGGTTAATTGCATTATATAATGTCACAAGACTCAAAGATATGGCAAACCATCTGTTTGCGCCATATTTACTCATGTGACATCTCATGCAATTATCTTATAATATGGTGTATGTGACCACTAAGATCAGTTTACTTGATTTTCAACAACAAGTCATAACATCATAATCCAATATCTTAATTTTTTCTATAGACATAGGTCAAGAATTTTTAATACTTTGGAGATATATGAAGATGACCTTAATGCAAGTCCAATCTCTCAAATTTAGGACCGCATTTAAATCTAGTCAATAATTAAAATCAATATTGACTATCTAGCCTGATTCATTAATGCTCACATAGAATTAATATTAGAAAAATTGTGTTCCAATAACATCTTCATTTATCTCTCCAAGAATTCCATACATCTTATGGATATCTTATATCAAACCCTTCAAAGTCTTGATATTTCACAACTTTCTCTAAGTGATTAAACATATAACAAAATAACCTGTTTTCCAAGACTTACAAAATATGGTTGCATCACTTAGAGCAAAGTATAACCAGTCTTTCATTAGGGGATTGTATTATTACACCAATATACTTAGTACCTCCAAGGTACTTGAGGATACCCACTCTCCTACCTTATAGTAGAAGATGCACAATTATGTGGTAAACTCTTAATACCCTCATTTTTATCCTTCGGGTAATGATGAGTCATTATCCAACTTCAATGGACAAGGTACCTGAGGAAATCCGCTTTCTTCACTCTTCCATGAAACACTCTTTTTTCAAGAAAGATGTTATTAACTTAGGAAGATACTCTTCATCGAAGAGACTATAATGTATGAGTATCAAATATACATATTTCACAAATTTGTTTCCTTTCATAAGAAACTGCGAATCCATTAAAGATATCAGCAACGATTTTTCAAATCCATTACTGCATATTTATTCATGCCATATGCCATAATCAATATATAATGGAACTTTTATATATGAGAATAATAATCTCTTTTAGAGACCCGAACTATAGCTTTTATCACCACATTGTGTAATGACCCATTAAGTTTGGACCAATTTGTTCAAAACTAACAGCTATTATAGTTCAACCTCTTGTTGCTATCTCTAGACCCGATATGCACACTTCATGTGTCATATGCCTTGGACTTTTAATTCCAGCAATCTTTTTATGAGGTAATCTATCGACAGTTTTTCATATATCTCATATCCTCATATTCTCACACCTGAGGATATTTCAACATTATTATAAACCAGAATTTTGTCATTTCCCAAACAAAAATTCTTGGTTGTTTCATATTCCCAACATTATTGACATGCGCGTGCACATTGTTGGGATTCATCATCTTTGTGATGATTTTATTTTAAGGAGTATTTTTCTGACTAAGTCATTTAGATCTAATATTTGGAGGCGTCCCCGTATATTTAGATCATTGACTATAAGTCAATTCAATTCCATAAAGATAGAAATATTGTCATCTTAGGATATTCCATTCTTAACAACCCATTTACATCACAGTAAATGGTAACTCCAAATTTCTGGCAAGCTCCCTGTTTCACCAAATAGGAGCATGAACTAATCCTTTGTTTAGTATATAACCAGTGTGCATATCTTTTAGTTATAAAGATCATTTCCTTCACTTAATGGTAAATCTCAAGGCATTCACTTTTATGGGCATTTCTCCCCCTAATGCCGAGATTAATTTGATCTTTATTAACAACATACTTTCTAAAATCCCTTCTTATGGGCATAAGATTAATAGAAATACCAATCCAAAAATCCTTCAATAGCCCTAATATGTATGTTGCAGTGGTGATACTATGTGGGAAATGTATCATTCCATGCACTATTAAATAATCAGTGGTATGCAGTGATATAGACTTTTATCAATGCAGTGTATTGGCATGAAAACTTCATGATCCCACATTCTAGTGGGCTATCCCATCAGTTTGGGATAATATCTGTGACAAGATACCCACATAGAGATCAAATAGTCGACATAATTAACCAAAGTCTAGATTATTTTACCCATTATTTGACCTAAATACTCCTATAAATATCTGAAAATGGGTCACTAATTAATGCGACATGGTCATGACTAGTATGAACTAGTTACCAGCATAGTTTAAAATTTTAAATGCACTATTTGAGCATATATTTAATGCTGGTATCAAACACGACCAAACATAATCTGCACTGGAATATGTTCTTACAGAACAAATCAATCAATTGATTGATAATATGTATGTCGTATGTGCATAATGACATAGTTATTCACATTTCTCATTGTGCATTTCTAAATCATCAATAGTGCCATGATCATCTGTGATCATAGGTTAGAGCCAAGTAATTTTGGGAACCATTTGTTTCAAAACAAATGAATATGACTTCTAGTCGCAATGCATGCATGCAACCATGTACATGTATTTTGTATGTCAGCGTCTAGCAAATTGCCAAAATAGTAATCAACTATCGACTACGTGGATATTGGCAATAGCATAAGTGACTTTTAGTATCAACCGGATACATACAAAGTCATTTAATTATTCCCAAAAAATGACTTATTGATTTATCCATGTACTATTTGAATAGGAAATCTTCAAATTCCTATCATCATAAGCATATGTCATGATGCCTTTCAATAGGAATTTATCTAAAAAAATTCCCATCATTAAAAGCCCATTATGTAAACTGTTTAATATTCTCACCCTTTTCACGCCATAAATTTTTGAGTAATAGCATATGCATCAAATATATGCTTTGAACCAACTCGAAATTGGATTCATACTTCCAATCAAGTATGAATTTTATGGCTTGTAATCAACATATATCTTGGGGAATTATATAGACTTTTATGTCCTATGACATATTATAGCCAATTTAATTCACCATGAATCAAATCATTATTAAGCTATATTCTAATGCCACCACGGAAAAATCTTTCCATTTGTCTTCAAGACATCGGTGCATATTTTAAGGATTTAATAAGTGTCCTAAACACTTATGTTTTCTCACAAGGCAAAGTGTATAAATCGAAATTTAAGGCATAACACTTTTCACTGTTCCATGCAAGATTAATCATCTTACTCCAAGTAAGATATGCTATGAGCATAATGTTCTATTCAATATTTTCACGCAATCAACTCTTCTCCAAGAGAGAAAGCTTTGAATAGAAGAATTTAGACAACTTGATGGCCATATGGAATCCTATGCTTTTCATAAGCATGATATACTAATAATGCCACTCTTATGGCATAATGACATCTCAAGATAACTGATTGATAATTAACATAATTCTCATTTTATTGCACCTACTTGTCAACTGGGACAAGTATTAATAACATTTTTGTTACATAGTCTTAACCAAAAGACTATAAAATGGACTTAACAATCCAAACTGGTGCAATGTTATATATTTGGCTTGATGTACATGATAGTACAATCAATCTATAATAGTTCTTCAGAGACTATTATATAGCCAAAATATCTCTCTTTGTCACATATTTGTCATTTATAACAATTTTGAGGATTTTCCTCAACCATGGAACAAATGCCATTCTTATGGCTACATGTCCATTATGCCAAAACCCTTTATTAATCTCAATTTCCGCCAAATAATAGGCAAACAACATTTAATGTCGCTATCAAGATTAAGGGAATCACAACAATGGGTGTAGACCTTCATATGTCTTGGCTTCAGGCAATTTTTATCGCTGCCATATTAATAGACTCCGCTCCAAGAAGGTAGTCACCAATCGCAAGCCAAATATTTGGCAATGCATAACAAAGATAAATCTGATCATATATTTGATGCCACTGTGGACAACCAAATATATATTTAGAGATGTCTCTTTTATCATGTAATACACTGCAGTTGTACAACCCACATGTATGTGTTAATTACATGAAAAGAAAAGAGTGCAATATTGTAAAATTCGAAATTATCCATTCCGAGGATAATATCACAATTTCCCATAATTTTCCTAGAAATTTCTAGGAAAATAACCATAATAACATGGTTCTCATAACATTTGTAGGATTTTTCAGGATTTTCCATAATTTAATGCAGAAAAACTAGTGTAGGCTTTCAAATATAGAACAGGCAAGTAACTCACTACTAATGTCTTGGACTCTACTCTATTAAGAAAGATACTTTGAAGGTAATCACCCATAGGTATAGACCTTGCTGAAATGGGCGAGAAACTCACTGCTAAGACATGAATTCCCTCCCGTAAAGGATATGCGACACTACAGTCGCAGTCAATGTCATAGACTCCATTACATTATACTTAAACCAAACTCATAGAAAGCAATCACAAGGAATTTGCCCTTTTTAGCATTTTTATAGCATTTTTCAAGAATTTCTGCTATGTATTTAATCCAAATAACAAATTGACTTAAAACAATTTAATAATGCAGAAATTGGTGTAGTCTTTCAATACGAAACAAGCGAGAAACTCACTGCTAATGTCTTAGACATAGACTATTTTGTCAGAAATTTGGTTAAGCTACATTGAAGGTAATCGCCCGAAGGCATAGACCTCACAGCAATAGGCGAAATATTCGCTGCTAATACATGGACTCCGTCTTGTTAAAAACAGGTGACACTACAGTTGCAGCTAATGTACTAGACTCTATTACCTTGTACTTAATCCAAATCCATAGAAAGAGAAATTTAGAAATATAAAGCCATATGACATGAATAATGGCATATGAACATGAATATTGCAACTGGCAATATTTGCATGGGCAAAATTGCAAAGATGAGCAATAAAACTGTCATATATGCATTTTCCCCAACAATATAAGGGATGAAAATATGCAGTTTATATTCATTGCCAAAATCATATTTGTAATTTCCTGAACAAATCAGGACCGAATGCAAATTTTCGATTGGAAACAAGCACAAAGTCTTGTACTTGGCTAGACTCTTCTACAATGAAGTCTTCAAAAGAACATCGAAGATGGATTTGAACAACATACCATTGTCCATTGGCTAATCACTCACTTGATGAGCAAAGCACCAGGCAGGAACTTCCCCTCTTCATCTCTCTAGAGAACAAGGTGTTGATAACATGTTAAGCGCTATTAGCCTATAGTAGACCATTGAGAGAGATTTGAGACAAAGCAAATGCTTCTCATTCGTTCGCCATTCCTTTACAATGGAGAAGAAACCCCTTTATATAGAGAATGAGGGGGTGTAAGGAAGAGACATCCCTTGGAATTTGCCCACATGTTTTTCATTTCTTAACAAACACAACACTTTCCTTGGGTCATACGCACTAGCACAAAAAATAAAAGCTTTCTGACGAGCACTCACTGCATCAAATAGGAACACTGTCGTAGAACTTAAAACAAAAATTTATATCGAATTGAAACTACTTAGTCTATTTTTAATACATAACATACTAGTTTTCAAATTATGTTTCTAAATATATGTCATTCTATAATTGTAAGGAGATTTTTATCTTTTTTTCTTCTTTACCCCTCCCTTTTAGTTATTCCAATAATAAACTAGAGTAAGCCACATCATCCAAATATATAATAAAGTTGGGTAATACAATCTTTTTTAAATGTGCCTTGGTTGATGTACAAAACCTATAATGACATCTATTCAGTAATGGAGGGAGTAGTAATTAATCCTAGCATGAAAGTATTGAAAAAACTTATAAACAAATTTTTTTAATCAAGACAACGCACCTTTTCGCGGCCCATGAACCCAAATAAATGTGGATGCTACGTAAGAACACCTATGAGTAGGGGTGCAAACAGAGCGGCTAGTTTTCGACCGTCCGTCCATCTAAATAAATTTGGATCTTATTCAGAGTGTAATTTTGGATATTCGTGATTTTTTTGATACGGATACGGATTCAAATAGTTTTTGTCGGATACAGATACAGATTCAGGATAAAAGAGTCCGTCGGATCTAAATATATCTGTAAAATTAATCGAAGCTATTTGGAAATTATCCAGCAATTATCTAGTACTTGCTGGAAATAGACCCAATCGATCTAGGCTATGCGCCTGTGCCTATGCCCACTCCAGTCCATAGCCAACCAGCCGCCCTCGCGTCACCCGGCCGATCGACAATATCCATCGCCAAGGTCCCCTAGACGTGGCCCTCCAGATCAGCCCCACCCTCGCCGTTGTTGTAATATCTTAGTAAGCTTGTTTATTATCTTGGGTTCCTTGTTAGCGAGGCAAGGTCTGGCTAGTGTCTTTGGGCCTGTAGGTGAGCTTTAGGGTTTAAGTTTTGGTCTGTGTGGGGGGATATCTAATTTTTTTCTCCCCTACCTAACCCTCTCCCTCCCCCACCTCCTCTTTCTTTTGCCCCTCTCCTGGCTCCTCCCCCAGCCGGCTACACTTCCTCCCAAGGGCGCCTCCCCCTACAGCTTCCTCCCTTAGCGCCTCCCCATGCAACACTTCCTCCCAGGGCACCTCCCCCTGTAGCTTTCTTCCTTGGTGCCTCCCCCTGCAACACTTCCTCCCAGGGTGCCATCCCTTGTAGCTTCCTCCCATGGCGCCTCCTTCCTGGCCGAGCTCCTCCCCCTTGTTCCTCTTAAAGGGAAGTGAAGGTAAATCTCTTTTTTTGGGATTGTAGTGACTAGCTTGCTATATCTAGGAGGAAACCTGCTAGGTTTGAGTTTTCTAGGGTTGGAGGATTTGGAGATTTTGGGGGGAGGTATGGTGGTTCTAGGGTTTGGAGAGAAGTTCTTATTTTCGGGCTGTGCAATGTCTGTTTTTGGATATGCGATTTGAGGTCCCTAGAGAGCTTTACTGTGGGGTTGGCTGTAGAAGAACTTATAGATTGTGGTCTTACCTTTAATTAGAGAGCAAGATTACTTAGTTTGGTTTAGCCGTTTAGAAGTTATGATTATTTGTTTGCTTGCTATCTAGATTCTGCTGCTGTTAGTAGCTGCAGTGGGGATTTGCAGTTTAGGATTAATTAGAAGCCGAATCAGAATGTCTCAATACCTAGAAATTGTTGGGAAATTTTATGTAAATTCTAAAAATATCATCATTTGCTTAATTTGTAGTTGTATATCATTAGTTATGCTCAGTTGAAGTGGGTTGTTCAGAAATTGAATCCCTACTAGAAGTTCAGATTTCAGGCAGATGCAAACTGATGTTCATGTCTCATTTTGGGGTTCTTTTGTTTAGTTCCAAAGATGTTGCATGCTTTCAAAATTGTAGATCATTGATGCACGATTAATTAGAGTCTAGGAACACGATTTTTGATTCAGCCATTTAGAAGTTATCGTCATCTGATTGATTGTTGTCCAAAACTTTTTTCTACTAGCAGTAGCTTCGAGTTTGTGTTGAACATGGCTAGTTGGAGTCCGAATTAAATCATTCCTATACTTAGAGAAAGCTAGAAAATTTCCTGCTGATTCCAGAAATGTCCTTGGCTACTGAATTTGAAATTGTATGCTAGAAGTTATGCTTATTTGAAGGTGACTGTCCTGAATGGTAGCTTGCTGAAAAGCTAGGGTTGGGCTGGATTTGCTAATTCAAGTCTTTGATCTTATTGAGCAATAGAAGCTTGAGAGTAAGCTTTGATAGCTCACCTATAGTCCATGCTTCCATTGTTAGGGTTTTTAGGTTAGAATTTGTAGCATTTCTGTTATCAGGACAATAAGGAATAGATTTTGGTTCTTCATGTAAGAAAGCAAAGCGGGGTTAAGCATAGGGGCGAAATTGTTATGTTTGACACTTCAATCGTGATTGCATGGTTTTGAGATGAATGCATTTATATGTTAATTACAGGAAGTGTGATCTCGGGAGTGGCCTCAACCTCATGCCACTCCATTCTCCGTGGGTAAAAAGGAAAGTATATCGTGTGAATGCAAAAGATTGAGATGAGTAATGTAATAAATTGAATAAGTAACCATCTCCTTGCTGTAATATGATTAATATTTTTCTTATGATATGTGATATTATGGTTGCATGGTAAATGAACATGTTGAAACATTATGTTGCATCATTTGCATTCATGACATGAAAAGATGGACGAGCCAGGTGTCGGGACCCGAATATGCAAATCCGGACCCTCTGTGTATACTGCACTAGTCCAGAATCACGCTAGTGCACACAGGCTCAACATTAGTGAATATCACAATCATACATAGCGGAAATAAGATAAAAGACATAACATACTAAATATTACTAGTTGAATGACCTCATGGTCAACTTACTTAACAATGCCTCACAAAATTTGAACAACAAATTGAGCTGCAGAGAAATGAAGATGTAGATAACCCTCGGTATACCACAGCAACCGATAAGGCTCGCACCTTAAACATTCGTCTATTCATGGTACACCTTCCTCAGCACTGGTGATGTTGTTGTAGGCAAGGGTGAGTACATAAAGCACTCAACAAGTTGTGCACTGAATGCAATTCTATCATAACTATATGCAAGGCTTATTCCAAAGGAAGGCTAAGAGGCTCATTTGCGATGGCGACATTTATGAACAAGTACAGTATATATATTGAAAAGACAGTAAAAACAAATAACAATAAATAGATTCAGTGATTCTCAAATAAACCCAAGTTTTCCATCCTAAATCAAGTTCCCTTTATCCACATGGCATCCTGCCATCCCATCCAGTTGTTCATTTTAATTAACTACCCCTTGACTGTAATCCCCGAACATTGCTCAATACCGTGAGCACGGCTATCCGAATAGTTTGTACACTCTGCAAAGGTTATGCACTTTACCCACATGATACAACCATGCACCACACAGGTGAACGATTATAACAAAGCCTTTACAATGCATCCTCTTAACCCAGTGCTACCGCTAAGGTTTCAACACTGAAGGGTTACACCACCACAACAGGGCCCCCCTCTTGCGCCATGTGAGCCACCCCAAGCATGGACTGGTTACCACCACCCGGATCTCACGCCACCACGATAGCACTCAAGTTAAGCATTTGCAAATTAGTCAGCTAGGCTGCCCCATAACAGACATGTGGTTGCATGATAGACTCAGGTCAAAGGCTCGCAAGGTTAAGTCCTTAGGATTGATTAAAGCAAGACATACACATACCCTCAGCTCCTCTGAGCCCACCCTGGCACACTTGCCCTTTCCACTTGCTTCAATTATAAAGTGATTACCACCCGGTTGGTTACCAAGCACCATGTGCTTCTCACAAATCAACGTCGTTGTGTGACCTCCCCGCCACGACAACCCAATCTCTTTGTGTGACCACACATGACACACAAATTAACATCATTGTTCCATATTCCATTAGTCAAAATTAATACTCAACATTTCATGTACAAATGATGACGTGGCATGGCTAAGCATTTCTATTCCGTTCTAACCATCCATGTTGATTTCAATATTAACCAACTATAATGAACCAACCTAAGGTAACAAGTGGATTATGGCATACAAATAACAAGGTAGGGTGTAATTCAAAAGGGTACATTAACTAATCTCAAAGTTAAGTTAAAATCATTTGTACTCATAAAATATCATGCAATAGGGTAAATAAAAATAGCAATTTTGCAAACATGGGTGCAACATGATCAAAGCACAACTTGCCTTGCTTAAGCTCCTGGTCTTGGTCTGAATATAATTCTTGAGTTGCAAATTCTTCCTCCGAAGCCTCGCACAATTCAATGTCTACGCGAATCGAGAACAAAATAGCAAATAAACACCAAAACCAAAGAACAAATAAACTCAAAAATTCAAATAAAAATCACCATTGGAAAGATCTCAATTTTACAAATTTTTAGGAATTTGAATCACCTCAATCGGAGTTCGTATGCAAAAGTTATAGCACTTTGAAGTTTTAATTTCCTGAAAAATCCCTAAAATCATAAAATCCGAATTAATCGAATTATTTTCATAAAGAAAAATATGATTTTCCCTCCCGGTTTGTACGGAAGACACGTGGCTAAGTCTGGGCCTTGGGATACCAATCTAACGGATCTGATTAAATCTACCACGTGGCTTAGTATCAATCGTCCGATCAAAATCCGACGACCTACGCTTACCCTTACGGTGCACTGTGCTCATAAATGACGTGGCCCATCCGTGACCTTACGATCTTAATCCGGCGGCTGAAGCTTACCCGTGCCGTTCACTATTAACCTAAACCGACGCGGCTTATTCCTGACCGCACGATCCGAATCGAATGGCTACGAATACCCGAGCGACTTACCTATTCAATCCGCGACGTGGCTCAACCTCGGCGCTCCGATGAAGATCCGGCGGCTAACAAAGCTCCCGATCGGCAATGAACACCCGGCGGCTTGATTTCACCAGAGACGAAGACGATGACCTCGGCGGCGGCGTTCCGGCGCTTCCCGGCGACGACGGAGGGGTGCAACGGGTTCGGCGCGACTCGGCGAACTCGAATCCGTAATCCTTTCGGCGGAAGAAGCTCTCAACGGCGGCGGAAATCGACGCAACCTCTTCGGGAACTCCGACGAGCTCTCGTGGCCTCCTCGGTGACTCTCCGGCGACGATGCTTTAGGGGAAGGATGCGGCAGCTCAAGGTGAGTATCGGGAAGGGGGTCCGATGCCTTAAATACCCGGCACGGCGCGCTAAACTCGGAAAGTCTAATGGCGGCGGCGGTGTTCGACTCGGAGACGGCGGCGCTGAGTCCCGCTCGGACACGATGGCCAACGACCGCCCGATCTTAATCCGATGGCTCGGATAGAAGATAGAGTCCGAATCGGTATGATCTAACGTGGACCGTCCGATGATCATCCAACGGCCACATAGCATTAGGGTTTTATCACTTACACGCGTTGATGAAGTCCGGTGGATCTAAATCCAACGGCGTACGTTAGCTCTCCGATTCGGCCGATCCGCACAGTGTTGGGCGCGACCGTTCACATTCTAGAATTTCGGATTTTTTCCAATTAAAACAATTCGAGAAAATAAACTAATTTATTTAGGGTAGTAAAAATACTCTAAAAATTCCAAGAGAAATCTCAAAAATATTTTGAGACATTCTGAACTTAAATAAAATATTTTTGGCAAAACTTTATTTTGAACTTTTCTTTTTATAATTATTTCTTAACAAAAGGCAATATATAAATTCAAAATAATTCCAATAAATCTCAGAAAATCCAAATAAATCCAGAAAATTCACAAAAATCATAAATTGCATTAAAATAATATTTAATAATTGAAAAGTCAAAAATTGGGATGTTACACCAGGTCGGTGAGAAAGTCATATGAGGTCATATGACTAATTCGGAGTGCTCTTGAGAAGACCTACCTCGTAGTCTCATCCACAGGGATGGATGGGAGCGAGATAGTAAGAGTAGGCCCCTCCACAGGGATGAAAGGGAACCAAAAGGTGCGACACCGAATAGTGTGTACCTAAGCTATACCATGTAGGCTATGAAAGGTGCATTTTGAGCATGAAACACATGAGTGCATCATTGCATTGCATCGCTAATAATTATCATCGAGTTGGTGGTAATATATAGATTTGGGATAGAGTCGTGGACTCATCCAAAGATGTCTAATGAGGTACATGTATCCAACGAGTATGTTATTGAGGTATAGACTCAATCAAAAGTGAGCAATGAAGTGGATGTGGTAACTGGCGGCGGCTTTACTGTTTTATGTGCTTGCGAATTCAATTATGAAAAATTGTTATGTTATCATTTTAACTACGTTAAATGTTTATGATTTTGTCATTTGATGTACTTTGCTGAGTTTTGGACTCACGCTTATTTATTTAATGTTTTTAGGTACAATGAGACCGGCATGATGGGAGGGGAGTAGCACAAACACGAAACGATCATCACTTTACCCTCTTGTTGTAGTTAGTTTTTGAGCATGCTTAGCCTTTGATTAAACAGATAGACTCAGACATAAATTAATACTAGTGGATATCTTCCTGATTGGTTTTAATTGGTTTGGCTCAATGCTTGGGTTTCATGTAAAGTGTTGTGGTTGTTATTGTTTATGCTTCTACCCTTGTTTATAACTTGTGGTTGATGGTTATTGTCTAAAGTTAGAGATGGATGCATGCTGAAATTATAGTGTAAAATGGTTAGTTGTAATCGTTGCTATCCTTATTTTGTGACCCAGTTTACAACAAGGTGTTGCTGAAATTTTTAGTTGAGCTCGATAAATTCTTAGGGTGCTAGCTTATTAGGGTTCAATGTTCATTATTAGAAGTGACTTGTTATCTATCTTGCCTGATGAAATTTGTGTACAATTGAATTATTTCGCTGTGGTTGAGCTTGTGTTGTAGCCTACCACCCTTCAATGTTCTCTAGTACTTAATCTTGAATAGATCATTTGATTAAATTTAGACTCTCCCAACCTTAGAATATGTTTAATAAAACTGGCTATATGAAAGGTTATTTGGTTAAGCGTATGTTACTATTAAGGTTAGGTTAGATGAAAATTATGGACATGGTGTAACACCCCGGCACCCTAGTGCCCTAAATGTTACACCCTAAGTAACCACAACCACAAATCAGTAAGGAAGAACAGCAAAACAACTTAAACAAGCTAGTAGGGGGCCAAACATACTAAAAGTTTCGGCAGCATCTTCCTTAAAACTCGGACATCCACTCAGCAGGCAAAAGACAATAATCAATAAAGACAACACACATAAGGCCATTCATGATAATCAACTAATCAACATAAGTATTTAACCATTCCAACCTACCAAGTCCATTATCATGAGCCATATCGTCACCACTAACTTGCACCACAAATACTTACCAAATACAACCACGTGGTATCCATACAAAGAGAAAATAAGTAGAGCATTGAACCATTAACTAACAACATCTACATCATCATTCAAAAGCACAAGTTCTATGCAGCAAAAGTAACCACTAGAGAACCAAAATATGATGTTTCCTAACTACTTAAAATTCTAGGGTGAGAGTTAATCAGTTGGTGGAATAACACCCGGCGCCAAGCATACATGAATGCTACCCAAAAACCCTGAACACAAACGACACCTCTACGAAAAGACTAAAATTGAATTTAATTTCTAAACTCTAAAACCGGCTTAAAACTAAGTCATCGAAATTTATAAAATTTCGGCATGACCTCTCTAGCACAGAGGACATCCACTCAGCAGACAAAAAAACAATAGCAGTTATATGATATCATTCTAACAGGTCCTTAGATAATCAATCATATTCAGCCGGCAATTAACCAACTACGCAACGACGATCAACACAATACAATTGCATTAGTTACAACCAGTTTTACAAAACAATTAAATGGGTTGCGGGTGATCGAAGTCGTGCACGTGTTCTACTCCCATCCCGGCGAATCAGATTCAAAGTACCTAAAATAGGAAGCAAACAAGCGTGAGTCCAAGACTCAGCAAAGTGCAACAATAATGTAAAGTAATGAATTCATCTAGAATATATATAACTACCTCAAGACAAAAAGTAATAGTTTCTTTAATTGATATCCGGAAATAACAGAAGCAGTTTGACTTCTTACAAAACCAAGCATAAGAGCACAATTACTTCATCATTTGACATAACCAATACTTAATTGAAATCATCCCATAAAAGAAGCAGTAGCTAGCCCTGTTTGCCACATCCAACTCGGAAATGTAACTAAACCTTACTCATGCCTCAACAATCATTCCAGGATGAGTCCACGACTCAATCCTCAACCTGACATTTCCATTCTCATCAATTAACATTTAACAATTGCAACACACAATGAAATGCGATGCTTTTATGCGTTCATGCTCAAAATGCAACCTTTTAGCCTATACCGATATAGCTGAGTGCACACCCGTCGGTGTGCACCCTCAATCCCAACCATCCCGTGGTGGGGCCTACTCTTACTGACTCGCTCCCATCCGTGGATGGGACTATGAGGTAGAACTTTTGTACTCACTACGTGTGAGTACAGAGGCCCACATTAACATGGGTCGCCTCTTCTGTAATGAATGCGCAAATGCAAATGACATGAATGAACTACAAGTTTCATCCTATTTCGTCTCCACATCGATCATGGACATGTTTATAAGCACGAAACAAACACGAATATAAACGCGCACATTATCATTCAATCACTTTATCATTTGCATCAACATAACCATACTCATTTGTACAATTCATAATGCATTGCAATACTAGAAATTGAATAACTTACTTTGCAATTGCTAACATTCATCCATTCTCATCAACATACTACGAACAACTTGTGGATATGCTATTAAACACAACCAAATCGTTAGAATTTCCATACTTTTATCGCAAGCAAAGCATTTAACGCCCTATTAACGCTCTAGAGAATGCACTTGCCTTTCACCTCGGCGATAAACTAACGGCCCAAAGTAGCGCTAGAAACCACCGACCCTAGAGAACAACAAACCAAGATAGGGCAAGACACGATTGTCACATTCACAATCTTATCGGAAATTAAAGAAGCATAGTTAAATAAGAGTATAATCGCACACTACTTGATAAGGGATTTTTAAAACACCAACTCCAACCTCCAATACTACAGGGTGATGTTGCCTTAGCAGTAGTAACTTATATAAAGGAAGATACCTCCATAATACACCATTACAAAACAACTATTAATTTAACAAAGCAAGGGATGCAATATCACTTGATTAAATCATGCCCTACTCTAAATCTCATGCCATTGATCTCATCACAGAAACACCATCTACTCCACAATCACAGCTCAAAAACATCATGGTGTTCTGTAAACTCAATAGTGTTTCCCAAAACATGGAAGATCATATGCTGATACTATACACATACCTAACAGCAAACAGAATGACCAAGGGTCAAGAGCCACAACAAACAATAGTAGGTCACTATGTTATATAATGCACGAGTTGGCTGTCATCATGGGATTTCCGAGAAAAAGCAAACAATTTGGTATTCTACCATACCGGAGACATCAAAAGTACCGCCTCAAGCTAGCATGAGCAGGCGCTTTCAATCCTTTTCCAGTTTTATACATAAAAGAGTATGCTAATTACGAGCTCTTAATTTGCACGAGCAAGCAATAATTTAAAAGCCCACCCTAGATCTGTGCCACTAACAAAATAATTAAAACCATCTTAAACTTCTCCCTTAATCTAAATCATAGAGAGGCTGCAGATAACAATAATATGCATAACATTTTGATTCCAATAAATTATTATATAAGCATATTTATAATACATGACCATGCAGCAATTCCATATCAAAAGACAGACCACAACCATACTCACTAGCAAAACCACTTAGGGAGAAAAGAGACCATCACTTCATTATCATGGAAACCTAGCTAAGCATTTCATCAAACACTTGGTATGCATACTAGAAACCAACACCACAATTTCAATTTGTTGGAGTTCTCACCACAAGGAAGCAAGAGGGGAGGGCAAGGTGCAGCTCTTGCCGAATCTTTGGTCTGCCTTGTTGCCTCTGCTTAGTCTTCTTTTCTTTCTTTGGTCTTCTTCTCTTTGGAGCTTGACAGGGAACGCAAGCCAGAGGAGGCGGCCTTGACCGGGAGGGTCGAGGAGAGCATCGGCAGGGAAGGGCGCAGGGGGAGCACCGGCAGGGGAGGGCTTGGCCAGGGGAGCATCGGCAGGGGAGGGCTCGGCCAAGGGGAGCATCGGCAGGGGAAGGGGAGAGGCGCTAGCACCCTGGGCGAGCCGGCCAGAGACGCTGGATGTGGGAGTCGGCTGGAAAGCTTGGAACGAAAAGAAAATATCAAGGCCAAGGGGAAGAATGACAGCCACAAGAATGATAGGAGGAGAGAGATTAGGTGAGGGAGGGAAAAAAATTCCAAAAAACCCCTCCAAAACCAAAGTCCAACTTTTAACCATTACCGCGAACCAATAAATTTCAATACTTGGCGCGAAATGACAAATAATCAAGAAAAACAAACTTGCTGCCAAACTATACAGAAGAAGTCCTAAACTTTTAGTAACATCTGGAAATTTCATGACAACACAACTTATCTCCCACCGGAATAACTCCGAAAATTAAGAAAACAAAACAATACTGGCCAAAACCCTAGCCAATGCTTGCAGTATTACAGTGACTGTGGTGCTAAGCCCTCTCTCCGGATGCCGCTTCGCAGGTACCTAAAGTAAAACATCAAAACACATGCGTGAGCTCATTACTCAATAAAGTGTACTGCAATAAGAAAACAAGATATAACAGAAATTATATAAGCATACAACAAAACTTTAATTCACACAAAGTAAAGACACCTTAAGTCATCAATTGCAACTCTTCCTCCATATGATGCAATGTGCATGCTCATGAATGCAACCTTCTTAGCGCATACCGGTATCGCCGAGTGCACACCCCTCGGTATGCACCCTCTCATTCCCTGCCATCCTGTGGAGGGGCCTACTCTTACTGTCTCGCTCCCATTCATCGCGATGAATGGGACTACGAGGTAGGACTTTCGTGCTCACTACGGGTGAGTACCGAGGCCCGCATCAACATGGGACGCCTCGTCCATTATGAATGCATAAATGTAAATGGACGCATATAGATCACAAACTACATTCATTTCTACTATCATTGCAAGCCATAAACCAAATGCATAATATAACTAACTCTCACATCCATGAATCGCCATTCACAAGAGTCGAATCAAATTCATAAGTAAGACATCATGAAATTTCTTTCATGCGGGTAGGTCCTAACCACATTTAATCCTTATACTACCAAAACAATTCACATCACACTACACTTGCCTTCAACCGCGAGAAGGAGGATGGCGAGAAGTTGAAGCCTCTCCCGAAGCTACTCCCCCTGAAAATAACATTTACATACTTAGTTTTCCATTTCTAAATAAGTCACAACAACCATACACACATCACTACTACACTTTAACGCTATGAGACCAGAAACCCGGCGGTTGGAAATCCGGACAACACGCGCTTTAAAAAACTTAACTCCTAATTGGTTTAACCAAAAACTGGGTTCTTTACCCTAATTAACCATAAGAGGCTAATCTACAACTACCTCACAACCACTCGCGCAGGAGATGCCTCGAAGGCCTCCAAATCACAACTAAAACTCAACCGCAAAAACTGAGCTCGCTGAAATTTCCTAATTTCAGGACATGCCTTCCAAATAGCGTAACTTTTGATTGGCTCAACGGATTTTCATGTTCTTATACTCAAAATGACCGCAAAGGAATAAACTAGAAGATTAATATAGCCATTCCCTTGGACAATGCACCCACTATTCCCAGAAAGCTTATGAACAGAGGGTAATGACCACTCGGCTCATTCTGGACAGCCCTCGCGGAAAAAGCCATAACTTCCAAACGGCTGGGCCAAATCGTGATTTCTTGAGCTCTAGATAAACTTAAGAGCACAAGCTCCACTTTTCTCTACAGCCAACCGGTCCAGAGGGGTCCTGAACTTGCCCAAATTGCAACCGTAAACTCAGCCTTTGCACAGCCCAAAACCGATTAGGTCTTCCCTCCAACTAAAGCATTTCTCCCTTAAAAAACCCAAACCTAGGGACCCAGGCTGACCCCAAACCAGGAAAAAGAGTCCCTAATCTCAACCCTAAAATCCTCACCTCACAAACCACTAGGGAGAAGGAGGAGGATGGAAGGCCGACCTTGGGCAGCAAGGGGCAGCAGGGGACGGCAGGAGATAGCAGGGGGCGGTGCTGGCCTGAAGTGGAGGGGCGCAGGGGAGCTTTGCCAGGAGTCTGGGGGCGACTTGGCAGGCGGCCGGCTGGAGCTAGGGAGGAGGTGGTCGGGAGGAGCTGGTCGCCGGAAGGAGCTCGGCCAGGGAGGCACTCCGGCAAGGAGCTGGAGGGGCTGCTGAGGTGGAGGTCTTCACCATGGGAGCGAGAAGCAGGGAAGAAAGGAAATGGGGAGTCGGTAGGAGACTTGGGAAAAAATTGACAGGGGCTGGGTTGGGGGAGAAATGGCAGCCACACAAATGGAATGGAGAGGTGAGGTTAGGTAAAAAGGTAGGTGGAGAGGGGAAATTCCAAACATACCCCTCCCAAACCTAAATCTTTAACCCTAACCCTGCCAGATGGGCCAACCACCTCTGAGATTACCTGCCAGATGGCCCCAGGTCAGATGGCGGAAGGCCCAAAAATTTGGGTCGAGGTTTCGCAATGTTACACTCCCCCCCCCTAAAGGAATTCGACCCCGAATTCCACGGATACTAACGAACAAAACGAAGAGACCACATAATTAACTTACAACACATGCCGGATAGGAACAACTCCGGATACTTCTCACGCATGTGAGATTCCAGTTCCCAAGTTGCTTCCCGCTCGGATTGATGTGACCACAAAACCTTGACAAACTTTAGCATTCTATTCTTCAAGACCCGCTCTGATTCTTCCAGGATCCACACTGGTCGAGACTCGAAAGTGAGATCTTGATCAAACACCAAAGGTTCAAGTGGGACAATCAAATCCGGATCATGTAGGTACTTCCTTAGCATGGACACGTGGAAAACATTGTGTACTCCTTGCATCGATTCGTAAAGCTCCAACCGATAGGCCACCTTCCCTACCTGGGCGATAATAGGGAATGGCACAATGTACCTTGGGCTAAGCTTCCCTTTTGGTCCAAACCGCACCACACCCTTAGTGGAACATACCCTCAACAACACGTTGTCCCCCACCTCAAACTCTAGATCTCGCCTCCTCACATCAGCATAGCTTTTACGCCTACTCGAATTTGCAAGAAGGTTTTGCCTCACCTCTGCCACTGGATCAACGGTTTGCTGGACCCATTCTGGGCCAAGGACTGCTTTTTCCCCTATGGCATTCCAGCAAAGGGGCGAGCGACATTTCCGTCCATATAGCACTTCATACGGGGCAGCTCGAATACTTGCGTGATAACTATTATTGTAAGCAAATTCCGCAAGAGCCAAGTGATATTCCCAACTTCCCTTCCATGCTAAAACACAGGATCTAAGCATATCCTCCAAGTCTGAATGGTACGCTCAGATTGCCCATCTGTTTGTAGGTGGAATGCAGTGCTAAGATGAAGTTGTGTGCCCAAAGCACTCTGCAAACCCTCCCAGAATTTGGAGACAAACTTTGCATCACGATCAGAAAACGATTGTCTTAGGCACACCATGAAGTCTAACTATTTCTCGCACATATATAGGAGCCAAATCGCTCGCTGAGTTTGTTGTGCGAATGGGAATGAAGTGAGCAGATTTACTGAAGCGATCCACAATAACCCAAAGAGCATCCTTCCCTCGTCGGGTACGAGGTAGGCCAACCACAAAATCCATGAATATATCATCCCATGGCCAAACAGGGACCTCCAAAGGTTGAAGCAACCTAGCAGGACGCTTATGTTCCGCCTTCACCTTCTGGCAAATTCCACAAGACGCTACATACTGAGCAATATCAACTTTCATCCTCTTCCACCAAAAGAACTTTTTCAAATCCCGATACATTTTAGTCTCACCAGGGTGAACTGTATATAGAGTGCGATGAGCTTCCTTCAGGATGTCATCCTTACCTTGAGACTTTTGGGGCACACAAAGGCGGCCCTTAAACCTCAGAGCGCCAACCTCATCTAGGCTGAAATCCCCAATTTTGCCCTCAGCAATACGCTTCCTCACCTGTTGAAGCATTCGGTCAAGATGCCGTGCTTCACGCACACGTTCGGGAATTGCGGACTCCACAATCACTTGAGTTTCAGCTTGCATGGCGCCAGCAAAACAATATGAAACTCCCATATTCTCGAAATCAACTAAGAGGCAATCGAGAGCAGGGGCAACGCCTTGCGGCTAAGAGCATCGGTCACAACATTTGCTTTCCCTGGATGATATTGAATTGTAAGATCATAATCTTTTATCAACTCCAACCACCTTCTTTGTCTCAAATTCAAATCTTTCTGAGTAAAAATGTACTTAAGGCTTTTGTGGTCAGTGAAAATGTCACAAGGTTCACCATACAAGTAGTGCCTCCAGATCTTCAAGGCAAAAACCACGGCAGCTAGCTCGAGATCATGGGTTGGGTAGTTCTGCTCATGCTTTTTCAACTGCCTTGAAGCGTAAGCAATAACCTTGCCCCCTCTGCATAAGCACACAACTAAGACCCACACGAGAAGCATCAGAGTAAATAGTGAAGCGCTCTCCTGGATCAGGAAGAGTGAGAATAGGAGTGGACACCAGCTTTTCCTTTAAGGTGCAGAAACTACGCTCATAGTTGACAGTCCATTGGAATTTCACCCCCTTTTGAGTCAATTGAGAGAGAGGCTTAGCGATGATGGAGAAGTCTTGAACAAAGCGACGGTAGTAACCGGCTAACCCAAGGAAGCTGTGCACTTCTTTGACATTAGAAGGTCTCTTCCAGTCCACAATTGTAGAGATCTTACTAGGATCAACAGAGATACCTTCCTGGTTGATGATATGACCAAGGAATCCCATTTTCGAAATCCAAAACTCACACTTTTTTAACCTGGCATAGAATTGATTCTCCCTCAACGTACGAAGCACAAGCCTCAAATGATGAGCATGCTACTCTTCTGACTTGGAGTAGATTAGAATATCATCGATGAACACTACCACGAAATCATCAAGATACTCATGCAGCAAATTGTTCATCATCTCCATAAAAACAGCAGGGGCATTGGTTAATCCAAAGAACATAACCTTAAATTCATAATGCCCATACCTAGTGGAGAAAGCTGTTTTCTCAATATCTTGCTCCCTCACACAATTTGATTGTAACCCAATTGAAGATCAATCTTAGAGAACACCTTGGCTCCCGCAATTGGTCAAACAAATCTTCGATCTGGCGAGGGTATTGTTCTTGATGGTCACCAAATTAAAACACGATAATCTCGCTTTATCGCCAACCCTATTTTTCTTAGCAACAAAAAGGACGGTAGCTCCTCACGGTGACACACTACGCTGGATCAACCCCTTAGACAACAAATCATCCAATTGCTTCTTCAGCTCATCTTGGAAAGGACGAGCCAAGCGGTAAGGTGGCAAAGAGATAGCTCGCGTGCCTGGGACAAGATCAATCCGAAACTCCACATCCCTTCTTGGTGGCAAACCAGGCAGTTCATCGGGAAACACATCAGTAAATTCCTTCACCACAGGAATCTCCTCAATGGTTACCGAAGTGGTTAGTTTTTCTGACATGGCCAAGAGTACCCCTGACTTCAACATGCGACGACCGGGAAATAAACTAGCCAGCACAAAGGGGGAGCTGGATGGTACACCACCCTGGAAGACCAACTCAACCCCTGAAGGTACCTGCAAGGTAACTGTCTTCTAGAAGCAACAAATTTTGGCACGGTACTGATGCAGCCAATCCATACCCAGGATGACATCAAACGGGGCCAATTGGATAACCACTAGGTTTGCAAAGAAATCCTCATCATCAATGGTAATAGTGCAACCCGAGCATACCATCGAACTTGAAATCAGACCACCCGGAGAAGTAACCACCATAGACTTAGCAATACACTGCATCCCCATCTTAGCCCTTCTAGCAAACTCGATCGATACGAAAGAATAGGATGCCCCTGAACCAAAGAGAACAAAAGCCTCAACTGAATCCACAAGTAGAATACCTGTCACCATATCTAAGCGTCCGACTGACTCAGTGGTTGGCAGGGCGTAGACTCCTGGCGGTGCCGGGGCGGCGGGAGCCCTGACACCTTGCTAGGGCGGCACCGGAACTGGTGGCGGTGCAGCGATCTGAGGGGGAGCTGACGGCTGAGGATGCCAGAAAGCCGCAGGTGGCACCCACACGGAAGGCTGCGGAAGGGCTGGAGCTGTAGCCAATAACTGAACTGATCCCTTGGACGAAGCACTCTGAGTCGGGGTGGGTGGTACCGTCTCGCACTTGATGACGCTGTTGGGATTTGACCAGCACACTTGCCCCATGTGGCCGGGACGGCCACAATGATGGCAATCACCCGACCAAGCACACTCCACAGCGCGATGCCCACCACCACACTTGAAGCAAATCATACCTTGCCCCGGAACAGGGCGAGAAGCCAACCGCTGGGAGGACGATGAAGAGGACCGAGGGTTCTTTGCCTTGGCTCCCGAAGAGGAGCCCTGTCCCCCCTTAAACTTCTTGGAAGTGGGTCGCTGGAAAGACCCACCTCCTCCACCAAAGCCTCTCTTCTGCCCACCACCAGGAGCGGTAGGAACTCCTGAACCACCCGAGTGGAGCTTTTCTTTGGAAAGCTCCATTTCAAGTTCCATACCCTTAGCTTGATCCACCACAGATGTGAAGTCACGGGGAACCGTGGCTCCCATGACCACCCTAAACACCTGGTTGAGGCCCCTACGGAACCTCCGAGCTTTCTGTCGATCATCCGCTGCCACTACTGGTATGAAGCAGATGATATTGTTGAACTCCGCCTCATACTCCGCCACCGACTTCTTGCCTTGAGAGAGGGTGGATAAAGAGTGCTCCATCCTCTCAAGGAAGGATTCCGGATAATACTTGGCCCAGAAATGGTGGACAAAATCCTCCCACGTAACCGGTCCAAGAGTAGGAGCCCTCGCTGCAAGAACCCCCTCCCACCAGATATCCGCTTGGCCCTTCAACTGGAAGGCTACAAAGCAAGCCTTCTGGATCGATGTCATCTCCAAGACCTCGAAGTGCCGCTCCAAATACCGCAACCAGTCAGCTGCCTAGACTGGTGTGCCCGCTTTGTCAAAAGTATCCAAACGGAGGGACATCCACTCCGGAGGCTCATCCTAGCCTCGCGCTATAGGGATGACGCCGAGGGGCTGTTGCGGTGGAGGCACATGGCAGAACCGCTGAATATCTTGGCGCAACTCCTGCACCTCCCTTTAGCGCTGCTTGCTTGAAGTCACATGGCGGCCTCAATCGAGGCTGCCTTTGAGGCACCCTCATGGCGGCGCCGGAGCATGGTACGAGCCACTTCCCTCAGCGACTGACTCAGCGATACCCTGAGAGGGGTGCCCCCCACCACGACCACGACCTCCACGGCCACGGCGACCACGACCTCTACCCTTTGGCATAGCTACAAACACCACAACATATCATCAACACAAGACTCAATACAACAACATACTAGCATTTCATCTATCAAGAACATAAAACAGATAAAACAATAAAGCGCGATGCAATGAATTACCATACCCTTCCTATTATGCCCCAAGTGTGTCAAGATTTTAATCTCTTAGTCGACCTACAACAAGTCCTAAAGTTATTTACCCAAAGCAACTTTTAGTTTACTCTTAGAGTTATTAGCTAGGGTTATAGACCACAGACCTAACGCCCACTCTGATACCAACTGTAACACCCCGGCACCCCAGTGCCCCGAATGTTACACCCTAAGTAACCACAAACACAAATCACTAAGGAAGAACAGCAAAACAACTTAAACAAGCTAGTAGGGGGCCAAACATACTAAAAATTTTGGCAGCATCTTCCCTAAAACTCGGACATCCACTCAGCAAGCAAAAGACAATAATCAATAAAGACAACACACATAAGGCCATTCATGATAATCAACTAATCAGCATAAGTACTTAACCATTCCAACCTACCAAGTCCATTATCATGAGCCATATCGTCACCACTAACTTGCACCACAAATACTTACCAAATACAACCATGTGGTATCCATACAAAGAGAAAATAAGTAGAGCATTGAACCATTAACCAACCACATCTACATCATCATCCAAAAGCACAAGTTCTATACAGCAAAAGTAACCACTAGAGAACCAAAATATGATGTTTCCTAACTACTTAAAATTCTAGGGTGAGAGTTAATCAGTGGGTGACTGTGGTGCTAAGCCCTCTCCCCAGATGCCGCTTCGTAGGTACCTAAAGTAAAACATCAAAACACATCGTGAGCTCATTTACTCAACAAAGTGTCTTTGCAATAAGAAAACAAGATATAATGAAATTATATAAGCATACAACAAAACTTTAATTCACACAAAGTAAAGACACCTTAAGTCATCAATTGCAACTCTTCCTCCATATGATGCAATGTGCATGCTCATGAATGCAACCTTCTTAGCAGCATCTACCGAGTATCGCCGAGTGCACACCCGTCGTCGGTATGCACCCTCTCATTCTCTGCCATCCCGTGGAGGGGCCTACTCTTACTGTCTCGCTCCCATTCATCGCGATGAATGGGTGTAATATCCCAAAATTTGGCTCAATTTAAATTTAGTGGCTATTTTGAATTTTTGAGAATTTTTGGAATTTATTTGAAATTAATTGGATTTTTAGAAATAAATTCTCCTTTGAGAATTAATTTAATAATGGAAGGTTTTAACAAAATATAAATGGAAATATTTTAATTGAGTGCAAAATGTGCTAAAATATTTTTTGGAATTTTTCTAGAATTTTTCTGATATTTTAAATGCTTCAAATGAATTAAATGAATTTCAGGAATTATTTTTATTTAAAAGCGAGAAAAATCATTTGAACGATTACCAAGCCGAGGAGCCGATCTTGTCGGTTGCCGCCCACCAAGCGAAAACCTAAACGCCCTCGCATTTGCACCGTCCGATTTGGATCGGATGGCTGAGGATTGCTCGTGCCCTTTCGCCGCCCCGCACCGTTGGATCATCGCCGCGTGTACGCTCGAGATGTCTCCACGTCGCTTCGTCTCCGTGGAAAGGAAGCGCCGCCGTCAGCCGTTACTGCCGAGCACTCCGCGCGACAAAACCGCCGCCGTGATCACTCCGCCGCTTCATTAACTGGCGCAGCGTATAAAGCACGTCTTCCGCACATTTGAGCCCTTTCCGCCTCCGAGAACCGCCGTGAAACACGCACACCCTCGCCGTAGTTCGGCTTACTCGCCATCGCTTTGCGTCCTCTCCGGTGAGTCTCGCCATTGTCAAGTCACGGAGTACTCCTCTCGTCGAGCCGCTTTGAAAGCATTCGGTGTCACCGGAGCCCCGGGCGCCATCGGCGTCGTCGTCTTCTTCATCTCCGCGGGGCCGAAGTCGCGCGCTTCGCCGGAACTTGGAGCTGTGATCGTCGTTCGATCATCAACCAACGCTCCAGATTTGTCCACGTCATCACTTAAACAGTGAGTCTCATTTTCAAACACCGGTCGTTAGATCTTAATCGGGTGGTTCATCATGTGCCACGTATTAGGGTTAATTGTAACCATTGGATTAGAGATGAGAGTATAGGATTGATTCAATATTAGCCGTAGAATTCTTGATGGACGGATTAGATATTGCCACGTGCCCGGATCGGGATCGCCCACATGTGCTCAAAACTGTGTTAGATAATAGCCATCGGATTCGTGTTGGATGGTTTGGATTTAGCCACGTAGTCGCGTTAATAGTAAATCCCATCTTCACTTATCAGCGTTAGATCTTGATCGTATAATTCTTATGTAGCCACGTAGTCTAGAAAATCATAGCCGTTGGATCGTGTTAAATAGCGCTTGGTAGATTTGATCTAGACCGTTGGTATTTGAATGTGGTAGAGATTCGCGCCGGGCTAATCCGTGTTTGGCGTGTCGCGTAGGAAAGCGAGGTGTCGGTCTTGCCGTTCGCGATCGGCGTCGCCGATTCACTTTAGCATACGATTTAGATCAGAGGGTTGATATTGTGCCACACGTCGACTCTGGATGGATGAGCTAAACTGTCGGTGTAATCACGGCCGTTGATTTCATCACATGGTTCAGATTGAGACGCGTGGCAAGTGCACGAATCTTGGCGTTTGACCGGGTCAGCTGAGTTGTCATTCGATTTGATCTCCGTCGTTAGATCATGATCCGATGGTCACGATTAAGCCACGTGTCAGATAAAAATCAAAACGACGTTTAGATCTCACCGTACGTTTTGAATCGGACGGTCAAGATTAGAATCTCGGTTGATAATGCGCTGACGTGTGTCACGGTCAGATCACGCCACGTGTCACGCTGACGTCAGCCGTCCGATTCAGCAGTGACACGTGGGTCCCACATGTCAGACCTGGCACGGTGGATGCTGACGTCAGCAGTGACGTCATGCTGACGTCATAATTCCGAATTTTCCGTATAAAAATAAATAAAGAAATTCGGTTTATTCTTTTTAATTTATTTTCAAACTTGAAATGGTTATAACTTTTGCGTTTTAACTCCGATTTGAGTGATTCTAATTTCTAAAAATTTGTAAAATCAAGATCTATTTATTGGTGAATTTTGTGGAATTTTTAGAGTTGAGTTTACTCTCTGTAAATTTTATTTATTGTGTGTATGTTGATTGCGAGTAGACGTTGATCTGCCGGAGGGTTTCGAGGGAAGATTTTTAGAACAAGACCAAGCTCGGACCGAGGATCAGCTACTATTTGAAGGCAAGTTATGCTTTGACCATGTTGCTCCTAAATTTTGAAAAGTATTACATTTCAAGCTATGCATGCTAATTCAACTAAAATGAATTTAAATATCTTGGGTGAAATAGCTAATAAACCTATTTGTTAATGCCACCTTGTCACTAGTATTTGTATGCCATGATTCCATTTGATGCCCTAAGATTGGTAAAACTAGTTGGTTGATAATATTGTGCCAACACGGAGGCTAGGCCGTGAATAGTTGTAGCCATGCAAACAACGTGAATAATCTTTTTGAATACAAAAGCAACATTGACTAAAGGAATAGAGAATGCTTTTTGATAAAAGGTGGAATGTTGTTTGTAATGATGTTGGAGTGTAGAGACTGTGTGGTTCTACATGAAGGATGATTACTGGTATGTGTTGCACGTTAAATGACTTGGGGATGGAATTGATTTAGGCTGGGGCAAGTGGACCGAGGAGCCGTGCAGTGGGCTGTGTGGCATTTGGTGGGTTTGAGTGATGTGAGGCTGTGTGCCAATTTGAGAGAAGTCTTGCCTTGGTGGGTTAAGGACTTCACCTTGCAAGCCTTTGACAGTCTCTCGTACAACCACATGTCGAATGGGAAGACCTAGTTTAGTAGGATTCTAACGTCTTACCTTGGATACCTCGGGGTGGCGATTACGGGGTAGTAGCTGTATGGGGAAGCGATGCGTGCTACGGACTTGCTACCGTCCACGGTGTTTGTCGGTCCTATACTTGACTCACGAGTGAGGAAGTGATAGTGAAGGCAACTCGGAGAGGTTCTTACGTGGAGATAGAAGTCTCTGAAAGGCTTTATTACGGTCAATTGCCTTTGTGGTATCTGTTGTATCTTGTGGGTAAAGTGTACAACCTCTGCGAGTGTCAAAACTATTGAATAGTCGAGTCCACGGTATTGGACCATGCTCGGGGATTACAGTCAAGGGGTAGTGTTTTGAAAATAAAATGAGGTGGAAGGCTATGTGCCAAAGTTGATGAAGAAAGTTGATTAGGGACTGTGTGTCCAAAATTATGTGGAAAACAACTTGAGATATATAATGGTTATATGATTTTGATGCTTTCAATCTAAATAAATAGTAGTTTAAAATATTGATGCAAAAAGCAAAATAACCAGTAGAGCCATTCCTTTGTAACAAGCCGTGCATGTAGTAATAGAACTGCATTCTGTGCATGACTTGTTGAGTCCGATGTGTACTCACCCTTGCGGACAAAATTTACCAGAGGAAGAGACTACGCCAGCATATGAAGAGGATTATGTCGAAGAGCCAGGGAACTAGGGAGCAAGCCTCAGTTAGGACGCTTGTGGCGAAGATGGATCACCACGACTTTTATATTTCCGCTGTTGAACTTTGTTTACTCTGACTATTGTAAGCCCTGTGTGGCAGACTATTGTAAGGGACCATAAGGTCATACAACTCGATTATATACATGTTTGAAGTACTTATTAGTTATTCCGTTGTGTATGATGTGATACTTTAACCTGTTTGCTTTGTGTGCACTAAGCGTGATCTGGACTAGTGCAGAATACCTGAGTGTCGAATTTTGATTCGGGCACGACAATGGGACTCTGAGTAGGACTTTCGTGCTCACTCTGAGATGAGCACCGAGGCCCGCATCAACATGGGACGCCTCGTCCATTATGAATGCATAAATGTAATTGGACGCATATAGATCACAAACTACATTCATTTCTACTATCATTGCAAACCATAAACCAAATGCATAATATAACTAACTCTCACATCCATGAATCGCCATTCACAAGAGTTGAATCAAATTCATAAGTAAGACATCATGAAATTTCTTTCATGTGGGTAGGTCCTAACCACATTTAATCCTTATACTACCAAAACAATTCACATCACACTACACTTGCCTTCAACCGCGAGAAGGAGGATGGCGAGAAGTTGAAGCCTCTCCCGAAGCTACTCCCCCTGAAAATAACATTTGCATACTTAGTTTTCCATTTCTAAATAAGTCACAAAAACCATACACATATCACTACTACACTTTAACGCACAACAGACCCAAAACCCCGGCGGTTGGAAATCCGGACAGCACGCGCTTTAAAAAAACTTAACTCCTAATTGGTTTAACTAAAAACTGGGTTCTTTACCCCTAATTAACCATAAGAGGCTAATCTACAACTTCGTCACAACCACTCGTGCAGGAGATGCCTCGAAGGCCTCCAAATCACAACTAAAACTCAACCGCAAAAACTGAGCTCGCTGAAATTTCCCAATTTTAGGACATGTCTTCCAAATAGCGTAACTTTTGATTGGCTCAACGGATTTTCATGTTCTTATACTCAAAACGACCGCAAGGGAATAAACTAGAAGATTAATATAGCCATTCCCTTGGACAATGCACCCACTGTTCCCAGATCACTGATGAACAGAGGGTAACGACCACTCGGCTCATTCTGGACAGCCCTCACGGAAAAAGCCATAACTTCCAAACGGCTGGGCCAAATCGTGATTTCTTGAGCTCTAGATAAACTTAAGAACACAAGCTCCGCTTTTCTCTACAGCCAACCGGTCCAGAGGGGTCCCGAACTTGCCCAAATCGCAATCATAAACTCAGCCTTTGCACAACCCAAAACCGATTAGGTCTTCCCTCCAACTAAAGCATTTCTCCCTTCAAAAACCCAAACCTAGGGACCCAGGCTGACCCCAAACCAGGAAAAAGAGTCCCTAATCTCAACCCTAAAATCCTCACCTCACAAACCATCAGGGAGAAGGAGGAGGATGGAAGGCCGACCTTAGGCGACAAGGCGCGAGGGACGGCAGGAGATAGCGAGGCGGTCTTGGCTGAAGTGGAGGCGAGGAGCTCGGCCAAGAGTCTAGGGGTGACTTGGCAGGTGGCCGGCTGGAGCTGGGGAGGAGGTGGCCGGGAGGAGCTGGTCGCCAGAAGGAGCTCGGCTAGGAGGAGGCAAGCAAGGAGGCTGGAGGGGAGGCGGCTGAGGGCTGGAGGCTTCGGCCCATGGGAGCAGGAAGCCAGAGAAGAAAGGAAATGGGGAGTCGGCAGGAGACTTGGAAAAAAATTGGCAGGGGCTGGGTTAGGGGAAAAATGGCAGCCACACAAATGGAATGGAGAGGTGAGGGTTAGGTAAAAGGTAGGTGGAGGGAAATTCCAAACATACCCTCCCAAAGCCTAAATCTTTAACCCTAACCCTCCCGGATCTTCAACCACCTCTAAGCTTACCTTCTAGATGGCCCTAGGTCGGGGCAATGAGGCCCAAAAATTTGGGCGAGGTTTCGCAATATTACACATGGATGGACTATTGTTAAACAATATGATGGCGTTAGGCTTTGCCACGCTAAATTATGCTTGTGGTTTTTGTTAATGTCATGAGACAATCAGGATTAGTTTGTTATTATTACTCCCATTGTATTTATTTGTGAGTAACCTTTAGTTGGTGCTTAAGGTTCATTTGTCGATTGCTCTAGTGATTGATTAGTTTGTTTGGAGCAGTTAAAAGAGGAGAAGCCTTGCTTAAATTTATATATAAATTGATTAAGTCTTGGCAAAGTAGAATGATGTTGTGGCATTCAGGGCACGTGAGATACCGCGGTGTTACACTAGCTTGCTTATGTATAGTTATGGTGGCATGGTGATATGTTGGGTTGAGCTCAGGTATCTTAAATTGTTCATCTGATTCACTACGGGTTATCGCTTTGTTTTGCTCCGCTCACTAAGTATGTTACTACAGTTGTTATATGTTGTATTTGCTCTTCCTTGTTATTTATGCTCGAACGTTATGTCATGATTGCTATTATGTTGTTGTATTGTTTTGCTCTAATTGCATAGAGGTCATGCTGAAATTTCTTAGTAATTTTGGGTTGTTTGGTTGTATGTTGGTGCTTGAGGGTGTAACATTCGGGGCACAGGGTGCTAGGGTGTTACAGTTGGTATCAGAGCGGGCTTTAGGTCCGCGGTGCATGGAATTAGCAAATTACTCTAGAGTGAACTAAAATTTTGATTTGGGAAAATTAGAAACATGGCTTAGATATATACTCTTTAAAATTTTGCCATAGGACAATAAACTTAAAATTTGATATAGGTTGGTTAATTAACTTAAAACTTGACACACTCTTAAGGCCATCACGCTAGAATGCTCCCCCAATGATGAGATCATGGCACTAGAAGATATCATTGCCATATTCATTTAGTGGTCCAAGAGGGACATCTTAGAGAGGATTATCCTCTAGCACGGAGCTACTTGCGATAAAGAGCCACTTGATGGACCAAAGCTACGGCACTATTGAAGCCACTTGCTGCATAAGTAGGCCACCAAATCGGCTCTGATGTTAGATACATCACAGAGGCTTGTACAACATTTCATGCCCATTCGTCTCCCATGCAAATGCCTTATATGAGAAAGCGAGACAAGGGCAAATCAAACGAGCACGACGGCCCTGGCTATCCATTAGCCCTTAAATACAAGCTAGGATAGTCGTTCCTACGGAAGAAGCGGTTGCAACATATTTCAATGGCTTGCACTAGATTGCACCATTGGTACATGGAACAAGCTAACAAGCGGTGGCACAGCGGATAAACGACATCCTCGTGAAGTTCAAAGAGGAATATTTGTTCAACCAGTCATTGGAGGGCTTCTTGAGGTTGACTTCAATGACTTGTTCAATCTCTACAACCTCGACACCTCACTTTTGAGATGCTAGATATTGTAAGTCACGTGCAATCATGATCTATATTCAGGTAATACCAATAAATATCATATGTATGTATGTATGTATATGCGTACGTATACATATAAGTACATATGTATATGTATATATATATGTATGATATGTATGTATGTATATACATATATAGAAGTCTTTTTCGTACTCTCGGGAGTACATACTCCCACATCCAATATGCCATAAGCGAAAGTGTTATACTTCTTTATCACTTTCGGTATACTCAATAATAATTCTAAGATACTTCAAGGCGACATGGTTGAAAAAATTCATTAGATCCCTTTATTTTTTTGCTATATATACTTTTACATATGTGAAAGGAATATATAAACAAATTATGCTATGAAGGGTGGACTTTGATAAAATTTTTCATGGAACTCACTTTGGAGTATCTTATAATTAGTATTAGAGTATACTCAAAAGGATAAAGAGGTATAATAATATCATTTAAGCGGTATACTAGAGGTGGGAGTATGTACTCTTAGGAGTATACACACACACACACACACACATATATATATATATATATAATTCCATGCTTTTGTACATACAGATACATGATATAGGAAGCAAAAATCAGGAATGATCTGCTAGGTTTCATCGACCCACACATAGCCTCCAAACAGAGCATGCACAAAAATTTATAAGCGGTCAAGGATTACCTCACATGTGCATTGCTCGCTTAACACGACAAATCCTTCATACTTTTGCCCTATAACCAGGGATAAGTGATGCACTAGTTATTATACTTGTTGATTATCCTTTATACATAACTTGAAGTTAGATTGAATGATCATTGCAACATACCATGTAAATTTTATTGTGTTCCTATTACCATTTTACAAGAAGGAACTTGGTAATCTATGTCAATTCCTCAAATAGCGGCTCTCACGACTTGAGGCTGCTGCACAATTACTCAACAAGTAATCACATTTTCTCTAAAAAAGCTCTACTACAAGTCGTTCATGGTGTCGTTGCTTATATAATAGTGAGGCTAACTTTTTAAAATCACGTAGATTATTTAAAATGTATATGGTTCACGGAGGGCCATTCAAGAAAGGGTCATAGGTCAACCACAAATTCAACGGCTAGTGATGACACAGTTACCTCGTCACGCCACTACCGTCTTAACTCTATATTGGAGTCTTACTAAACCGAAACCTGAACCTTAAGCTCGCAACAAGGGAAGATGCAGTCGTGTCGAGGGCAAAGGTCTCCTCAAAATTAAGACCCTCAACCTGAATAAAACCCTGTGCAACTGCCTAGCCTTGTTCCTAATGATAACCTCATCTTCATTTTGCTTTTTCTTAAATACCCACTTGGTCATAATAACATTATGACCAGATAGGGGCTCGACAAGCTGTCATACTTTATTCCTCTTAAAGTTCTCAAGTTCCTCATATATAGCATTAATCGAAGATTTATCGGATAATGCATGAGAGACATCTTTTGACTCAAAGGAGGCAACAAGGCAGAGTGGAGGCAAAAATGGGACAAACTTGATTTGAGCATGTGACTTGCTCAAATAGATCACTAATGATCTGATCAGATGGATGACACCTCTGAATATGGTAGGGAAGTCTAGAAACATAAGTGGTCTCTACCTCATAAAGCGAATAGGCAGGATCAAAGCCGTTTGCTACAGGAGAGTCTGAAGGTAAGGACTGGCCTCCTTGAGGTGCAGAGATAGAAACAAAAGGCACCTCAGATGTGAGGGGACTGAATCAGGTGGAACACCGTCATCTCCATCAATCTCATCATCTACAAAGATAGTCTCGGAGAGGGAAGAAGAGCCTGATATATCGAGTCTAGCTTTTAAACTAGCCTCATCAAAGATCATCCCACAGTTCCCTATGATCCTATTTACCTCACAGCTCTAAACCCTATAGCTATGAGAGGAAGTCGAGTAATCTAAAAAATGCTTTAAAATAAAACACTTGCAACCAAACATACAAAAATAAGAAATACTTGGCTTTCGCCCATACCTTAACTTCGTAAGAAGTGCGATTGCAAATGTGCTCTCTAAAATATTCGATTAGACATGTGACAAGCAATAGCTATAGCCTCATTAAAACTTTTTAGAAGTACTATATTCATCTAGCATCATCATGGCCATCTCGACCAAGATCATATTCTTCTTTTCCACTATGCTATTCTTTGAGGCACGCATGGAGAGGAAAATTGATGCTCTAAGCAACTTCTCACGAAGCTACATAAAGTAAGAGTTCTTGAACTCCTTGCCATTGTCATTGTGTATAGCTCGTAAAGCACTAGGGAGCTAAGCAGGACAATCTACGGACTAAACCACTGAAATGGATAAAAGACTCATCCTTCGAGGCCATGAAAAATACCCAATAATACCTCAAAAATCATTGACAATGATAAGAATATGCCACTTCTCACCCGCTGACTGCACTTTAGTTAGACCAACAATGTCTATATGTAAAAGCTGTGCTAGTGCATTAGTCATCATAATAGTGATTTGATGATGAGAAGCAACAATCATCTTACCATATCGGCAAGAAAAAATAAGTCTTTGACCATCTTGATTTTGGGCAAACCACGAATGAGATAATGGCTGCTAACTCGGGTCAAATAACAAAGCCAATGTGACCAAGTCTCCTATGCCAGAAGGAGAGATCACAGGACATAGAAGTAATCAAACAACGAATAAAATTTCTAGAAGAAGCAAAAAAATCAGCATGAAAGATTCTGCAGGTATTACTCATAAAGTTTACCTCAAAACCGTCATCGATAAGCTGAGAAACAGAAAGCAAATTGTATTGCAACTTACTCACTAAAGTAACGTCCTTAAGAAATAAAATTATCATTAATGCAGACGGTACCTTTAGCGATGACTCTACCTGACAAAGCATCTCCAAAAGTGATCAACTCATCACCAGGAGCTTGTACTAGAGAAGAGAATCAACGAGAGTCTTCGGTCATATGACGAGAACAACCAGAGTCAATGATCCATACCTCTCCCCTCCTCATCCTACGGACCTGTATCAATGTAAAAGAGAGAGGCGACTCAGTATTTGGACAAACAAGAGCGGATTTGGGAACCCAATACTAAATCACATGACGTCACGAATTGCCAGCCATAGGAACAAAAGACTCGGCTCTAGTGTCTCTCTAATGCTCAACTCTTAAAAATCTAGAAGCAACACTACCAAGAGACCTGTGAGTTAGAGCTGGGTTGGCCCGCCGTTAGGCAAAGGCCGGACCATCCTAGTGAAGTTGCTCAAATCTTTTACTAGAAAACAACTCATACTGTTGATATTTATCTCACTAGAAAGAACGAGGAATATCAAAAGAACGGCGGATTGACTGACCACGAGCTGCTCTAGGATGAAAATCAGAAGGAACAGTCTAAAGGCCAAGTTCTAGATGCTACCTAAAAATAGGAGAAACTCTGCCCTGTCTAGAAGCCGTGGGTGACTTAGGAGCACTCTGAGTCTGAAGATAACCCTGAATACCCCTAAGAGCATGACTATGCTCACGACGTGCAATATTAGCATGTCTGAAACAGAAATCTACTAGACGTCCATTCTTCTGACAGAAGGTGCATGCATACTTCATCTTGATAGAGGCAGATGCAGCAGAGGAGTAACCTTTTGGTCAGAAATTCTACAGATAACTCAAGCAAACCTAAACATAATGTTGCTCGCTTTGGGAGCTACCACGATCTCTCTACTCTTGGAGCTATATAAAATGGTGGGAGGATGCACCCGAATGTACTTCAAGTAGTCAAATCCTAGATTTTGATTGAATCGACTAATTTTGGACTAGTCTAGGATGAGATTGAGTTTTTTCTTGCCTTCTACAAACTTCTCAGGAGTACTCATAAGGTATTCATGCTCTTGAAAGAGAGCGGCATAGGAAGAATAGGGGGAAGAAGATGAAGAAGAGCTAGACTAGGAAGAATGACCAGCACGCTCATTTTTCTCTCTAAGCACGATTGCCTCAATCTTGAGGATCTCACAAGATACGTACAAGACAGGCAAGTCTTTTTGGTTCTCATAAGCTTTGGTTTAAGTTTGCGAAATGATCACAAGGGTTTATGTGCTATGAGCAGGCAAGTCTTTTTAGGTTGCATCTAAAGACATAGAAAGAGGCGGCTTTTATATCGGCAACATATCATGTGCAGTGGACTTTTTTGTGTACACATGTTGCACACCAACTAACAAAAGTTTCGAAAAATTCTGAATAAAAATTGTAGATATATTTTATAGATTGCTCTACCTATGTATGAAGTTTCAAGATCAAATTCATTATATATCGAGAGTTAGAAAAAAGAGAAAATTCTGACAAATTTTGAATTTGAATCTACAATTTTATACATAGGTAGAGTAATTTATGAAGTACATCTACAATTTTTTTCAAAAATTTTCGTGACTTTTTGTTAGTTAATTGTGTCATGCGGGTATATGTGTGAAACTTTACATGTCAAGATATCGCTTGCCTTTTATATCAGCAGATGAAGCCAAAGCTTATGGACCTATCGATATTGTAGGCCATGAAATTATTGACGAGCACTGTAGCACGTAAAAGGCGACGATGGCCCTCCATTTTAGGAAGAAAGCATAGCGCGCATAGAGGATGACGGCATGGCTCCAGCGGGCCGCTCAGCCGCACTTTCGAGTGCTCATCGCCCAATGCCCAGCTTTTCCCGTGTTTGTATGTCTTATCTGTTTCGCGCGAGAAAACTGCCGGAACGACATCCATCCATTTTCGGAAACAACAACGGGGTGTTTGTATGTCTCAGTCCGCGCTCGATCGAGCGACCCCACCTCCACACCAAGCGGTGTCGCAGCCAACTCCGCCGACCGTGGCAGTGAGCTCAATTGCGGGTGTCTCCTCTGCCTCCACGGCACACGCAAACTGTTCTATGAAATGCCTATCAGGAGTACATTTGTGCTGTGGCCTCCTCCGGTAAAGTGTGCTGGATGTAGCCCGTGGCAGTGTGGCCTCCCCCTTCCCAAGCCCAAAGCATGAGTCATGGAGCTGAAGCACCGTCAATGCTGTGGCCGTCTTTCGGGTTGGGATCGAGATGATTAGCAGCTGAAGTAGCCGTGGCCACCTATGTTGCTCCTCATAAATGAAGTTGTGCTCTAACCAATAGGATGTGTTCCGTTTGTGACAGAATTATTCTTCATAATCAAACCGCTTTTATCAAAAATAGATATATCCTAGAGAGTGTTGTCACTGCTCATGAGGTCATCCATAAAATCCATCGTAATAAAGAAAAGGGTTTTGTTCTTAAGCTAGATTATGAGAAAGCTTATGATATGGTTAACTAGAGTTTTTTGTTAGATATCTTGGATAAAAGGGGTTTTGGGGACAAATGGAAGTCTTGGATCTATGTTATCTTGGAGAAGGGCTCTGTGGGTGTGAAAATTAACAACGTCGAGAGTAAGTTTTTCTCGACTGGTAAAGGTTTGCAGCAGGGTGATCCTCTTTCTCCGATTCTTTTCAATTTAGTTGCTGATGTTTTCGCGAGAATTCTTTGTAAGGCTGCTAATAATGGGTTAATTAAAGGGTTATGTGATGATTTTTGTCTTGGAGGTATTCTTAGTTTACAATATGCCGATGATACCATTGTTTTCTTGCAAAAAAATGAAATGTTCGCTTTACATCTTAAGTGGCTCCTTATCTATTTTGAGCAGATGTCTGGCATGAGAATTAATTTTCACAAAAGTGAGCTGATTTCTATTGGTTGTGATAATAGTGAGACTAATAGGTTTGCGGACTTACTATGTTGTAAGATTGGTAACTTTCCCATTAAATATCTTGGTATCCCCCTCCATCATGATAGAATTAGGAGGGAAGATTTCCAATCTCTTATTGATAAAAGCCTTAAAAGAATTGCTGGTTGGAGTGGAAAATTGTTCCTCTTTATTTGCTTTCGTTTTTCAAATTTCCTAATTGGGCGTTAAACCTTATAAACTCTCATATGGCTAAGTGTCTCTGGAATGACATTGAAGGTCACAACAAATTACATTTGGCCAACTGGCATTTAGTTTGTATGGATAAGAATTTTGGTGGGCTTGGGGTGCCTAATATTCGTGATTTGAATTTGTGTCTCCTTGCATCCTGGATTAAGAGGTTCTACTCGAATGACAACAAGTTGTGGAAGAACTTGATCAACTATAAATATAATGTTGAAAGCCCTAATATTTTTGCCTCTGATAATGCTCATGCTTCTACCTTTTGGAAAGTAGTTATTTGGGCTATGCAAGATACCAAATTTGGGTACAGATGGTGTGTTGGGAATGGTTCTAAAATTAGGTTTTGGGAAGATATTTGGTTTGGGAACTCGTGTTTGGCTATTCAGTTTTGTGATCTTTATATGTTAGTGAATGAGAAGGGCTACACGATTGCTGAAATTTGGGATGGTTCTAATGTTAAATGTACTTTTAGGAGAGCATTCTCTGATGACTTGATGATTAGATGGTTTGAATTAGTAGAAGTGGTCAACACGGTAAGGCTTTCTGATATTGACGACGCTTTAATTTGGCAATATAACAGTAATGGTATCTATTCTGTCAAATCTCTTTATGTCATTATGAATTTTAGGGGGGGTGTTACCGATTTATATCCCGGCTGTTTGGAGTTTGATTGTTCCACCTAGAATCCATTTCTTTCTCTAGCTTTTATCGCACAACAAACTAATGACTAGAGATAACTTGTTAAAAAGAGGTGTTGACAAAGGGATTAGTTGCTGTTGGTGTGAGGAGCCTGAAAATATTGTGCATATGGTTTTTGAGTGTATTGTTGCTAAAAATGTTTGGCTCCTGATTAGTGAGTTTTTTGTTTTGGACATTGGCTACAATTATGAATCTGTGGCGCGCTTTTGGCTTAGTAACAAGAAAAATGCGGCGTTGAATACCATTTGTGCAGCTGCTCTTTGGTCTTTATGGAAAATTAGAAATGATATGCTTTTCCGTTTGCAGTGCTGGATAAGTGTAAAGTTAATCTGGAGAAGAATGCTCTTGTTCCTGAAGAACTGGCGGCCACTGTTCAAAGAGGAAATGATATACGTGATGGATCAGTTCTGCAGGGAGCTGGAGCTCAAGCTTCAGTCGCCTCTTCAACTGGAGTTTTGGACTTAAGCTCTTCAGGCGGCTGGGTGATGATGGATGTTCTTGATGAGAATAGTATTCTGGCTTCAAGATCTCGTTCCAGTTTCATTAGCAGTCTGCTGGATGGCAAGTTTTGAGTGTGATGTTTATGAGTTTCGCTTTGTGTGTGTCTAATTCTGGTTGTGCCGAACATGGTTCTGGCAGTTGTTCTGGCATTTTGTGAGTCTCCAGGTGCTGTGAGGATAGGAGGTCCAGTGCTGTGATTAAGTCTGGCTGTGTCGATGCTTTTAGTTCTGGTAGTCTTCGGTTGTTATAGTTTTGGTATCTGGGCTCTCAGTAAGTTGGCTGGAGGCAGTTTTGTTTAAAGTTTCTGAGTGGGTGTTGATGGATTGATGTGAGCTTAACTGTTTTCTTGGTTTCAGTAATGAAACTGGGGCATCTAGTTTAGATGTCCTGTTGATCGAAAAATAAATGAAGTTGTGCTATCATTGCGGCCACCACCCCAGAAACCTTGGAAATGTTTGCAAAATGGCCCGTGATTTGGTGGCAATGGTGGACGGTATGCTGATAGCAAAGAGAAGGTGATTGGCTGGACAATGTTTTTATCTATGGGTAGTGGAATTAGGTCAGCAGCCTAGATGTTGACACAGTTGAAGCAAGATGGGATTATGCTTAGATGCTGCAGCTCTGCATACCCACATGAAAATCATACAATGGATGGTGAGCGTACCTGAACTTTTGGAGGTTATTCCTGTCAAGATACTGCAGTTACCATGGGATCCAGGTGATGAGGTGGGTTCTCTTAATGTGCTAATAGACATCTTATTCACTGCAAAGGAAGTATATTGATTACTGTTGGAAAAGTGTTTACTAGAGGAAGACGAGTGGCCTCGAAGGTCGCTGCCATGTTCAGACTCTGAAGCTTCTAAAGCCCATAGTAAGAGCAGCCAGGAGGTGTCGTATGAATTTGTTGAGCAGCCAATGTATGGTGAGCAACACAGCAAATACAAGCTCAGGTGCAGGAGCTCCATTTCTTGGATTTTTTTAAATAACCAATTATTTTATTAATACGACAAAAATAAACGCCCTTTAAAAAAATGCAAGAATAATACTCTGTCGCCAATTCATTTGGCAATATGCCGACATGGCATCTCCTGTTGCCAATTGATTTGGCAATAGGACCTATCACCAATTGGCGACAAGAGCTTTCACATTAGCATGTTGCCAATCCATTTGGCAATAAAAGTTTTGTCGCCAAACCATTCAGCAATAGAGTGTTATCTAGCCGATAGACTAGCTTCTGTCACTGATTCATTTCGCTGATAGATTAGTTTGGCCAACAGGCTTAAGGTGCCTCTTCAGTCTGTCGCTATTTCATTAGATGACAGAGCTTTTGTTACCAATTCATTCGATGACAAAATTTCTATCGCTAATTCATTTGGCAAAAAAATATTATTTTTGTAATTTCAAGGGCATTTATTTTTGTCATATTAATAAAGAGGTGAGTTATTTTAAAAGAAAATTCCCATTTCTTGTGGGTGGTTACATATCTTGTACCTGCTCCTGATGTTAAGTCTTGCCTAGACTTACAGCAGTTCTGTTCCAAAAGGTGTGCACCTGCTTCTTATGTTAGCCCCAAGGCTTCAACAGGATCAGCTAACATTTCACGATACTTGCAGATTTCAGAGTGCAGCAAGGTTATTTTGCATTTCCCGAACCAATCAGAAGGATGCAACAGAAGCGTAGTGGGAATGGTTGGCTTTTCAGTTGAAGCAAGTTGAATTGAGTAACGTTGTTGAAGGTCGAAGGGCATCTGACATCAGATTACAAGTGACTGGATTGACTGTACCCGGGATCCCGCTGGCATTGAACTTCTTGATCGAAGTGATCGGCTTAGGGATAAGCCGAATTTAAGGAGGAAGGAATGTAATGATATGTACCTTCGGTAGTTGTGCTGCAAGGCAATAATCAAGTGTGCTAGGGTCTTGCTCGTGGCCCGTTCAACTCAGAGAGGGGACAGACTGCAAAAAAAGAGAAGGGCACTGACGAACAAAGAACAGGCAATAGCCTCGGCTCTCCTCTTCCCATTGTTGCCTCCCCCAAATTCCAATTATCTGATTCCCAATCTAATTCTTCTTTCCAGTCTATTGCTCTTCCCAATCCCTGCTTCCTATTATTCTCCGTTTGTATCCCCAAATACTTGTATCCGGTGCTGGTTTTGCAATCTAGCTCTTGTGCTCGATTTTGAATTGTGCTGGTTTTGCAACTTTTAAAAAGAGCTATAGTCTACGGATTTTGGAATCTATGGAAAGAAAAAATGTCAAATATTCAACAACCGATGTTCGAACTCACCGTGTAGGATGTGATAATTCGAGAAAGGACATTACACCAGCAAATTTCACTTGTCTAGTGTCAGGAAAACCTGGGGACATATCACTTGCCTCAGCGCAAAGATGTTTTATCACTCTGTTTCTTCCAACCCTTTTGTAGGACTGGTATAGGATCCTTAGGGCTGCTTAGGAGCCCGGTTTTTAGCCTAAAACCAACGTAAATTATCGGCCTAAAAAACTTTTTATGCTAGGCTCAAAAATAGCAATTGGATGGACCGATAGCCCAATATTTTTACCTCCCATTTAGCCCAAAACTCTCGGAAAAATTCTCACGCGACGGAGCCAACGTTTTCTTTCCAATGCATATCGCGAAGCGCTCACACCAACACTATGGAACCCTCCCTCTCAGCCGAAGACGCGCGCCGCCAGCGTCCATCCACCGAGAGAGAGGCACTCCTTCCACCTCGAAGCGAAGGAATTCTCCTCTCGTAGGAGACGTCCTCCTCCGCGCTACTGGACTGGCGTGGGGTGGAGATCCATCCTATCCGGGCTTTGTTTGGATTGATTTCTTCTTTGTTTGGTAAGGAAGCCCTAGATTGCTTGGATTGTTATCATTTGCTTGCTGCGAGCAATCAATCTAATTCAGATCTTTCTTTCTCTCGAATCCAATCCATGATGTTTGTTGCGGATCTGTTGGTTGCGTGGTGGAGTGCTGGATTACTACTGATAACAGTTTATTTTCCTAAATTTTTGGGGTTCAACCGAATCCCCATGCCCCCACATTAGGTCCGCCCATGTATTTTGGTGTCTACTACCCTGAATTAATAAATAATGCTATTAACAGCAGTGATTTACCATATTTCTGGCCAGTAAGCTTCTGATCCTGGTCTTCTGTGACTCCTTTGATTTGATCAATCCCTGAACAGATTAATTGTTCGGTGCAATTGACTTTAGAAAGTCGTTTTTTTGGATAGATTTTGGTCCACATTTTCATCCATGGACTGGACTTGGAAGCACTAATCCAATTGAACTTAATTTTTTTAGATAAAGGAAATAATCCGACCTCTTCCCACAAGGAGAATACAGCCAATTTTGAACTTAATTAGCATCATCGTAGAAACGTTCTTCGATCAAATAAATTTTACGCATGCAAAGTTGACAAGTTCATGCACTGATGTATATACGAGCATGACACATATGTGTAGTTATCTTGTTTCTGCGGCTTGCTGATACCTAACTAGGTGATCTGCTAGCCAGTAATTACCAACAAGTGACGTCTCCAGTGCCCTATGGTGTGGCATGGTCGATCTTCTTGCTTTGCTTATTGCTACCACTGCTTAAAATCATTGGCACATCTGCTGATCTTTCAGTCACCTTAGTCTTAACGCTGCTGCCAATTTCAATCTATTTTCGTTTTGCAGGTTTGTCTTCGATCGAGACACCTCAAAATATTTCAGCATGGCGAAGATGAGCCTGTCTTATGTAGATGCATCAGCGCAGTCAAAAATCTAGAACAGCAACATCATTTTCGTTCTGCAGGTTTGTCTTCGCTACGAGGCACCTCACAATATTTCTTTACCTCCGGTAGTTTGCTTTCTGCAGGTTTGGCATTTGCTTTACCTCCGGTAGTTTCTTTAAAACATATAAGCTCACACTGTTCGGAACTAGAGCAGAACACAGAGTAACAGCACATGGTTTCGTGAGGAAAGGCAAACTATGTTGCATGATGACCATAAAAAGGGACCTACATATATATGAAGAAAAAACAATCAATTTTTCATTTCCATGTTGTCCTCAGTTCTACCTCAGATTTGAAGTTTGTGAAACAATTACCAAATTTCATGGAAACTTGGATTTACACAAGCTATATTTACAAGCGTCTTCAATATCACAACATTTCATTGCGATGGTCATGGAGAAACCTTGAAGTTCACTGTTCCCATCACAACATTCTACACCTCAAATAAATAGCTTACAAAAGTACAAATAGTAAAAGAATATACATGCCCTAAGGTGAATGCAGTTTTAAGATTTTTGCGATTCAGATTTTGTGTGCCCTGGCTTACCTGTGATGGCTTTCCTTACTTTTGCTCCTCCATGCATGTTGAGCCTGCAGAAATCTCCTTATCATGGGCCAAATTTATGTCAGTACCACTAACTGGTTCAGTAATTTCAGATTCCTGCTCATCAGATATTGCTTCAGAACCTGTTCCTTTCTGCGAATTATCATGCAATTTTTCTATCTGTTCTTCAGTAGCTCCACCTGTGGTTGCATGCTGGTTTTCTTCTTTCTTATCTACTTCTTCACTTTCCAGTTGGGCCTCAATAGTACTTTTGGCCTCAACATTTGAAGATTCGGTGGACTCTTCTTGTTTTGTGCATAGAGGGCTTTGAAGACCATCAGTATCATTAGGCAATTTTTCTGCATCGCTGATATCTGGATCTGTCAATGAGAATGTTATATCAGCCACTGCATCAGAACTTCTATCTTCAGGTAAAGATTCGTGCAATCCTTCCTCTAATGTATCCTCATGAGAAGCCTTTGAGCTTGGTGAGTCATCTAGGTTGCTCTTCAAGCTTCCTTCTTCAATTTCTGTTGTTGCTTCCACATCTTCCTGACAAACAGTATCAACTGCCTTTTCATCCAGCTCGAAGTCTCTAGCTTCCGTTTCTGCAATCAGGCCGGCTGCCTCACCTGGTACCAATTCACTAGAAGTTTCATCCTGGGCATTGTCTTGGTATACTGGTTCTTCGAAATCAGGAGTGTTCCTGTTGAGCTCTTCGTCAGTTTCCAGCGATCTTTCAGTGTCCAGCTTGAAATCATGACTTTGTTCTTTGACCATTTCATGCGTTTCTTCAGAGCCTTGTACCTTCTGTTTTCCTTGTTCGAAGATGAGTTTGTCATCTACCTTATTTTCTGAAATAATTGAAAAGCAGATTTATTTTCAATGGGAATACTCAAACAACAATTGGAAGTTTTTACGAGGGAAAATAAATCTGAATGTATTCAAGTGGTTTTTTTTTATGCCCACAAATATAAGGTGTAAGATATTTACACTTGTAAAAAAATTCAACCCTTCCAAGCAGGCCCTTAGCCTCACCTCTCGACTCGTAAAACAATTGGAGACCAAGTAGGATAAGAGGAACTTTCCAAACATGTTTGTTTGATCGTCTTCCTAAATTGGCACAATTATCACTAATTTAAAGGGGGTTACACGTGTAGAAAGCAAATAGCTCCTGTAGAATGATAAACATTTTTTTCTTTACTACAAAACATCCTACGCAATGGATGGTGAAAACAAAAACATCCAGCTCGTTCAAACTTGCTATGCAGTGAGCCGTGCCTTCCCATGATCTTTAGCGTGCTCAAATGCACATACGTACTCTGATCAAATGATTTGGAGAATCTTCTCACGTTTCATTAATTATCTAGAAATAGATGCATGCGCTTCTCATCGCTTGTGTCCACAGCTGTTCGGATCGGGCAATGATGGGCCTTGGCTCGGATCATCTGCGATGAATATGATGGTGAAAATGAAAACATTACAGAGAACAACAGGATACAGAGGCACGTTCAGTATACATGTAAAAAGGTACGAATACTAGACAGAAAACTACCTACATGTTGTAAAACGTCGTCGAGCGTCAACGATCAATCAACGGATGTAGATACAAATACGAGAGCAAGAATAATAAACACAATGTATAGGTGGAATTCTCACTCGCTTTATTGATTCAATAGTTTACAAAGGGGGCACCTGATATATATAGTAGCGTGAGGAGAGAGTTCGCACTACACCATGGCATACTTTTGGCCACTGTGAATTGTTGGCAAAAGGCTAATATTGGCGACATATAATCTGTGGGCAATAATCAGACCTTCTATTGTCACCTCGCCTGTCGGCAATTATATAATAGAGCAACATGTTATGTGTCGGCATTTTTATTTTGACTGATAATGTGTCGGCGAAAAATAATAGACAGTTTATCTGTCGGCGTAGCCTAGTTAAATTAGTGGTAATCAGTCGGCGAATGGTTGTGTACTGGCTAGCGAAAAGAAAGGACCAGCGAATTGCAATTGGCGCGCGCCGGCCACAGCGAACGCGGGAGTCTAAAGTTTCAGCCGCGCCAGTCTTATCTCTTGCGGGGGAAAATATCCTGTGCAAATAAAGTTCTGGTGCAACCCTGGTGCAACCCAACTAAAAAAAGTTTCAAAAAATTCTGAAAAAAATCATGGATGTACATCTCAGCTTACCCCATCTACATATAAAATTTCATGATCAAATTCATCTTATACTAGCAGTTACAAAAAGACAAATTTAGCATGAGCGGTGATTTTTACTGTTCATCACTATTCATTTTGCTGTTTGTTTTTTGTAACTGCTAGTATAGGATGAATTTGATCATGAAATTTTATATGTAGGTGGGTAAGTTGAGATGTACATCCATGATTTTTTTCAGAATTTTTGAAACTTTTCTTAGTTGGGTTGCACGGTTTCACGGAGGGGAGGTTGCACAGGATATGTTGCCCTCTTGCGGACTCCTTGAGATGACCTAGAAAGAAAAATACCCCAAACCTAGAAAGAAAAATCCCCAATTCTCACCACCTCCGCCCTGCGCTCTCGGCCGCGTCGACCCCGGCCCCCGACCTGCGCGCTGGCCGCGTCGAGCCCGGCCGCGACCCCTGCGGTCGTCGCCTCGTCTTGCCCCCACCGCTCGAAGCCGCGTGTCTTTCTTATTAGTGCTGGTTCTGCGTGTGTTTGATAGCGCTGGCGAAACCAATCAAGGTTAGATTTTTACTGCGTGTGTTTTTACTGTACAAACTCTAGGTTTTTTATCACCTTTTAATCTGGCGAAACCAATCATGTGCTTCATGTATGAGACTACGGTTCATTGAGCGAGAATGGCGCGTGTGTTTCTTATTAGCGCTGGTTCTGCGTGTGTTTGATAGCGCTGGCGAAACCAATCAAGGTTAGATTTTTTACCTGCGTGTGTTTTTTACCTGTACAAACTCTAGATTTTTTTATCCTTCTTTTAATCCTGCTTTTAATCTGGCGAAACCAATCATGTGCTTCATGTACAGACTCTGGTTCATTGAGCAGAATGGCCGCGTGTGTTTCTTATTAGTGCTGGTTCTGCGTGTGTTTGATAGCGCTGGCGAAACCAATCAAGGTTAGATTTTTTACCTGTGTGTGTTTTTTACCTGTACAAACTCTAGATTTTTTTATCCTGCTTTTAATCTGACGAAACCAATCATGTACAAACTCTAGATTTTTTAATCCTGCTTGCTATAGCTGATAGGAACTTGGTATTCTAGATATGGTCGTTGGTTAGTTGGCTATGCGACCGGTCTGTTCAATGCAGAGGTGAGGGTGAGGCCTGTTCAATCTAATCAGAAGCGGCAACAATTTGCCTAGCCTCACCCTCACGCCAGCAAGAAACAAGAAGCGGCAACAATTTGCCCTGCCTAGCCTCACCCTCACGCCTGCATCAATCTAATTTGCTATTCATATGGCACCAATATGTTTTAGTAGTTTTTGGTATGAGCTCCTCCTCGTGCAATACCGATATGTTTTATTTGCTAATTGATGAATCTGTTCTGTTCCGACAGTAATGTCTAATAGCATACAGAGAAAATAATTGAGAAAAATTTCAGTAGTTTTTGGTTTAAACTACCCAATTTTGACTAAATATTATTGTGTTTCGAATAGCGTGATTAGCTAGAGGTACACATTTGAAATGATTTACGTCCTTGCTTGACGATAAATGATTAGCCAAAATGATTAAGCGTACCTAATATATACAATGATGTGTTTATCCTTTTCCCCTTTCTAATTCGCTTTACCTAACAGAGATTTATATGTAGGCTTATAAGCCAAATAAGACTATGCGTTCATTGTCTGATTTGCTATTCATATGGCACCAAATCAAGCTTTGTCATGTGCCTCCTAGATGCTCTACGTGTGAGCAGAACTGCTGCGTGTTGCCCTACGCGATCGATACCGCTAGCGAAACCAATCAAGGATAGTAATGCTGGTTCTGCTGCATGTGTTTCTTATTGATTTCATGATTAGTGCTGATTAGATCGATTTCCATAAAGAGGTGGTGTTGATAAGTAATGAGTAAAAAGGGGAAATGAACTTAGCTAACTAGGAACCATCCTGATCCTCCAAACATACTGGTCGAACCATAGTAACTTCTTAAATGGGACGTTTTGACAAGGAGCACTGAACACGAACTCTTCATCATCGTCCATCCACCACTGTCCTCTGGAATTCAGCTTTGCTGTCATAGCCGTCGCTGCCACCGGTACCACAAGCTTGATAGTTCTGTATCTAGAATAAAACATATAGGGATTGGTTATACTAAGCTGGCATATGGGCACACTTTAGGTATTTGAGCTGGTAAGGCCTGATTGCAAAAAAACTCAATTTGCCAGAATGCCAGACAGTATACTGTCAACAATCTGAGAGCAATACCAGCAAAAAAAACCTGCTCCCCTTACAAATGATTTGATATAAGAAAAGTAAGGGAAAGGAATGTAACATGAATAGTCTTGAAATAAATATTGCATGTAACATGAATAGTCTTGAAATAAATATTGCGTGTAACATTAGAATCACTGGTACCACTACATTTTTTTTGTGAATAGTGCAATTCTCGTATACATAATCTGCTCATGAAATCAACAGAAAGATTGCATGTGTAGACTCTGTATATATTGTGTTTTTCTGTCTACACGTTAATTTAGCTAAAGCATATAGTTTAGGAGAATCTGAAAATAATATGCATATTAAAGCATTGATGCAATGTCACCTGCATTCTAACTACATTAATTGATGAAGCTTCTCATTTCAATCGGTAGGTAAATCTGGTGACAAACTTTAATGGTTGTGCTTTCAGGTTGCCGGTGTTAATTTCGGAGAGGGGAGGACCGAGGGTTGAAGGATCAACATTTTACTGGACAACATTCTCATCTTCATCGGATAGCTAGTGATTGGTATGTTTGTTTTCTTATGGTCTTTGGTTCCAATTCAGAAGTAATCTATGTGCTATAAATTCAGTTTGTTGTTTGAATGTGCATAAATGAGACATATCGAGGTTTTGTGTTGCTATCTAGGTGTGTTTGCTCATATATTTCAATATTTAGACTCAAGTTACGTCAAAGTGCATCATGGATAAAAATTGGATGGATATGCTTAGGCATCTTGATGAATATATAAAAGGAGTTGACAATTTTTGGAGTTTGTTTTTAAGTAATTCAGCTAAAGGAAGAAAGATATTATGCCGTGCAAAGTATGTAAAAACTGTTGTTGGAGAGCCGATGATTTAGTTCGTGAGCATTTAATTTGTGAGGGTTTCTTGAAGGGTACATAACTTGGTTGAACCATGGAGAACCAAGCTCCGATTATTTTTCAAATATCCGTGACTGACAGAGTAGAAGTACAAAAGTCAAATGAAGAAGATGACATCTCGATTTACTTGAGACTTAGTGGGGGTTTAGATGACATGGGTGACTTAGAAGGGAATGAAGAGCGACATGATGAGGATATGGAATCCTTCTATAGGTTGGTAGAAGATCTTTGGCAAAGAATTGTACCAGTTTGTAGAAACTTTTCAAAGCTTCGTTTCATCATTAGATTCTTGCATATAAAATTTCTTGGAGGGTGGAGTGATAAAAGTTTTGACATGCTACTAGAGTTACTTAAGGATGTTTTACGAAGGGTCATTACTTCCTAAAACTTCAATGCGACCAAAAATATAGTAAAATGCCTTGGTCTTGGGTACACCAATATCCATGCTTGTGATAATGATTGCGTATTGTTTTGGAAAGAGTATGAAAAGAAAAATGTTTGTCCAAAGTGCAACACTTCAAGGTGGAAATCGGAAAAGAAAAGTCTTAATGGAAAATGTGTGCATAGTTCCTATGAAAGTACTTGTACTTTCCAATAAAAAAAGGCTTCAAAGGTACTTTATGTCCTCCAAAAGCAATGGTGATGCAAGGTGGCATGATGAAGAACGCATACGAAAGATGGTTTGCTTAGGCATCCGGCGGATGCTCCTTTTGGAAGGATTTTGACTCTACATATCGAGTTTGCCTCGGATAGTCGAAATCTTAGACTTCTTGTGGCTAGTGATGGCTTTAGTCCTTTTAGGACCTACAATTCAACTTATAGCATTTGGTCCGTTATTTTGATTTCATACAATCGCCACCTTGGAAGTGTATGAAGCAAACAAATTTTATCCTCTCTAGTAATTCACGGTCCTAAGGCACAGGGGCGATATGGATGTTTACCTTGAGCCACTTGTCAATGATATGATAGATATGTTTGTTGATGGTGTTAGGACATATGATGCTTCTAAGGATGAGTGCTTCCAATTGCGTCTTTGCCATATTATGCGACATCTCGGATCTTCTGGTCTAGGCTATTTGCATGCGGTTGTTACCTCTGGTAAAGTTGCTTGTCGGATTGCCACTCACATGAATGTTCTCTCCAACTAAAAAGGGAGGCAAGTATGTCATCATGTGCCATCGTAGATTCTTAGATGACAACCACATATTTAGGTGCCTCTGAGAACTATTTGATGGTCTTGAGGAGCATAGGCGGCACCTACTCCACTTAGTGGAGAGGAAATTTTAGAGCTTCTGACAAACATGGACACAACTTTTGGAAAGGATCAACTACAAAGAAGCCCGACAAACCCATGACGTGGGGGTAGAAATGAGGCACCACTTTCTTGGAAAAGGAAATCTATCGGTTTAAGTTACCATATTGGAAGGATCTATTACTTAGACATAATTTCGATGTTATGCACATTGAGAAAAATGTATGTGATAACATTGTTAATACACTTTTGAACATTGATGGCAAATCAAAGGATAATTTAAATGCTCGCTTGGACATAAAAACCTTGGTATTAGACACGATCTTCATCCTGTCGATGTTGATGATAGGTTCTACATGCCTCGAAGACTATATGCAATGAGTCCGGATGAGAAGAAGTTGTTTTGCCAAGTATTGAAGGATGTGAGGTTTCAGATGGTGTTGCATCAAATATACACAATAATGTGCATGTTTGAAATGAAATTGATTGGACTAAAGAGCCATGACAACCACGTTTTGTTGCGACAATTACTTCCACTTGTCATGCGAAGGATATTGCCATCACGAGTAAGCTGCGGCACTAATTCGTGTGAGCAATTTCTTCAAGAAAATATACTCATCTACTATTCGAGTAAGTGATATCTCGGCGGAGGTGAAATAAATTTGAGACACTAAGTATTCTAGAAACTATATTTGTCTAGGCATTTTTGACACCATGGTACACTTGATGGTTCATCTTCTGCTCAAGCAAAAATTGGTGGTCGATCTGATGTCGTAGCATGTGGGCAATAGAGGTACTATAAAACTATTTTCACTAACTGATACCTATTTTTAACTTGTAGACTATGGTTAAGTTTATCTGATTAAAATTTATTCCTTTTAGGTTTTTGATGAGGTTAAAAGGCTATGTTACGCACCAAAAGTCATCCGGAGGATCAATCGTGAGTCTTATAAATTTGATGAGAGTCTTACATTTTGCTCACAATTTCTCGTGGTTGTGAGACCGATTTACTAGGCAAGTAAGAAATGGTGAGGATTTGGATAATGCAATGTGCAATATCAATCCTTTCTTTCGAAGCCTTGGGCGAGGTTTGAGTGGCAAGTGCACTACATCTATAGACTATAAGACATGGTTTCAAGCACATAGATATGTGTTGTCCAACTATGACAACATAGAACCATACTTGAAGTAAGCTGCTCAAACTTATTTTTATAGATTGCATTACCCTTATGTATATGTATATTTCTCAGTCTTTTAACTTTACAAAACATTTTCAGCAAGCATATTGAGTACCTTCGCTCAATTGGCCATCGCAATCTGCGAAAAATCAATAGTATTCATCATGAAATGTTTCATGAGTGGTTTAGAAAGCATGTAAGTCAGTACATGACCAACCATTTGTGTTTCAAATTGTTGTTGTTAGGTCTGAATGTAATTTAAGTTGATTAGAATGTTCTGTTTTACAGGTGGAAGGGTTAGTTGAAAATGGTACTGAAGTACCAGAAGAGATGAAAATTTTGGCCAGTGAGCCATTCATGATTGCTACAATGTATAGTAGCTATACTATAAATGGGTTCAATTTCCATACACACTCTAGTGATGAGGGTAGGTCGTTTCAAAATAGTGGAGTAGCTCTAGTTGCCCAAACCTCTTGCTTTGAAAATGGAAACACGGACCCGATAGTGCGTAACAAGACATACTATGGTAGGATCAAAGAAATCATTGAGTGAACTATCGCAATAAGGGAAATATAGTGCTCTTCAAATGTGATTGGGTTGACAACGCATTCAAGATACATGGGTGGCGGATCAATTTGGGATCACGATCGTTAATTTCAATCATTTATTCAATACTGGAGAAAGATTATTAGATGAGCCTTTTATTTTAGCATCATAAGCCACACAAGTTTACTATGTTCAAGATCTGTTGATAGAGAATGGAGTCTTTGTTGTTTGGTCCAAACCACGAAATCTATGACATGGTACATAGCGACGGTGAACAAATAGATCATCAAAATGAGTTTAAGTAGTATGATTCTGATCTGCATACAAAGTGTATGACCTGAATATTTTTCTTCAAGATATGGTCTATGTCGGAGACGAGATATAGATGGGACCATTGTTTACGAAAAAAGAGAAGTAAGTAACAATTGTGTCTTTGTAACAATTGCATGGTGTAACAATTTATCATTCATATTTTGTGGTTGTTCTTTTTTGCTTTCTTACGTACTTGCATCTGCGACTGTTGAATTATGATTCTTGAACCATTATTAAATATTTTTAGGAGGAAAGATGGTGACTGCGGAGAAAAAAAAGAAAAGGCGTTCGGTTTGCGAATATGAATCACAAAGGAATGCAAATGTCACAGCTAATCGAGATGAAGATCAAAGCTTTGCAACTTCAAGAGCTTGGACAAGAAGTTACCTCAACACCAATGACAAAGAAAAAGACAAAGGTCGATGCTATGAGGCAACAGGAAAAGGGGATGGTAACTGATTCTACAATTCAGCACAACTTACGAACAAGCTCAAGATTAATTGCTTCAAGGGCTGATCTCTGACCAATGAATGGAAAGTACTCAAGTCTTGATCTCTGACGAGGAATGGGAGTAGTCTTTGCAAGTGCTCATATAAAAGGCAAGGAATGGCGATACTCAAGGAATGAAGGTATGTTTGTGAAATTTGATTGTATCGCTTTAAATGAATTTACGTATTTTTATTGTTGAGCTCATTAGATATATCATTTTGATGTAGAGTTGTGTGTACAAGAAAAGAAAAATGTTAGAGGACCAACTAAAAAGGTGATATATTTGCAAGACAAAATAAGCCAAAACTCAAAGTAGAGATAAATGAACATGGCCGACCTTGCGGACCTTCAAGCCTTGAATTTGCATATTGAGAAAAATGCCGTCAACAAGGCTTCAAATGGAAATTGAAGCACGTCGACAATCGATAAGAAAGTGGAAGCTATACAAATCCGGTTGGACAATATGAAACAACTACTTGAAAAATTACTCAATGACAACAAAATGCTTCGGCCTCCAAATGGATCTAATAATCCCCCAAGTGGTAATTGGTCATTCCTTTCTGTTATAACTTTATTTTTAATGCGATAATTGTTCCATAGTTGTTCTTTTTTATTAGAACTGCTTGGTCGACCTAGTCTTGTGGAAGAACGAGAGAACCATGATGATGATAATGTGTCACAAGGTGAGGATGAAATACACTTAAGTGATGATGAAAATATGCTCATGAATAGGCATACCGTTGTCTTTCGGATGAACCACATGATGAAGAGGTAATTGCTAAACCCACAATATATAGTTTACCTTATGTCTAACATACTTGCTACCTTGTCTTTGAAACTCTTATGCTTTAGGGTGGAAGAGATGTGATACTATATAATGTTGTGAGGCCCTATAATCTTCTGTGGCTAAGGGGCTGTTCAAACAACAAACCCATCATCTATTGTGGGGGTACTTCTCTTGGCATTCAATATTGTGAGGTAGTTGTCAATCATGTTTTCATGAGGGATGCCATACTACCTCGCCCATATGGAGCCTTACAGGTCCATTGGAGATGCTCGTGGGAGATGCATCGCGTGGCCACATAATGATAATACCTTAGCTTACATCCATATGACTAAGAAATTTATGGTCTTATCATCTACAATAACTTACCAATTTGTTATAGATCAAGGATGACAAGAAGTCTTCAAGGCAATCAAAAGATCCAAGTCTGGTATAATTGCTAACTTGCGGTCCTTCTCTTTGATTATTTCACCTTTTATAAAATTTAAATTCTTCTCTTTGATAGGTACTTAAATACCAAAAGATATTTTAAGCTGTTTGGGAGTTGTAATCTTTTTGTTGAAGTGCCCATGTGATCATAGGTATGAGCTGGATTTAAAATGTTCACTTTGATGACTTAATTTTCGGTCACGGTTTTAATTTTGGTGCAACCATGCCTAATTGCCTATACTTTATTTCCGTATGACTGCAATGCAAAATTGTTTTTTAACAAAATTCCCTAAAAGATGCTTCTACTACTTCCAAATTGGCGACTGGGAAGCCATAGAACATTTATAGGATATATGCCAAATGCACCGAGACAAAATTAAGTTTCACTGGTGACATTGGAGGTAGTAATAGAATACTACTACTTGCTACTAGTGTCCATTCAGTAGTTGGTGCTAAATTGCTACACTTACTGCATATTCAGAGGTTAGATGATTGGAGTTAATAGGACAGCTCGGTGAGAGGGGCCTGCACGCTCTGACTTCTCAAGTGGACAGAATTTACACACTGTCCTCCAAACTGCAAGCCTACACGCAAAATCCGTTTGATTTGGTACTACTAAGTACTAACTGAATTCATTATCACACTAGTTTCGTGCTTTTATCTTGAAGTGTCCCAATCGCATTCATCTTCTCATAATCTCTGGGTTTTCCCAAATAAAAAAACTGTTCTGTTGCCTGAAACTAAGGAGTGTATCTTGTCTAGAACATAAGCTGGACAGATTCTAAAAAATCTGACATGCGCATGTGTTCACCATTTGTGTGGTAAAGTTTAGGTTGTTATTTCATAGTGTGATTTGGGCATCCGATGTTTTTAGTAATTGGGTATCATGATTGCAAGCCCGCAGAAGTAAAGTAACACTGCCGAACTGATGCGTTTAATCAGAAGTTCATGTTCTGGTTGTTCTAAAGAGTCCAAATATATATAGCTGAAATACGATTTGATTCTCTGCAGTTTGATTTCAAACGAGACATACTTGTGTGTGTGTATATATATATTCATTAGTTAATCTATGAAGTTGCCAGGATCATCCACTGTATGTGCCAAGTACATGGCATAATTGAGGCCTTTTGTTGCTGCGTGCAACGTCATGGGCGCACTACTCAGCCGAGAGGATCAATCCACGTATGGCTGTATCATACTTTCTTTTTGTGTGACCATTTTTTACCTTTTGCGTCATGCTAATTCGACCCATTATCGCTGCTTTTGTCTGCTCATATGGAAAAAAAATCAAAACAGTGCAAACTGACAATAGAAAAATGTACCGGCCAGCTGTGATGATAGAAGGTCATCTTTCTTTCCAACTAAAGAGCATGGAATGATTTGCAGCAACTTACAAACTTCTTAACTGTCGTGTTACAGCACATTCACATATTTATAATTGTATATACCAAAGTGTGCAGACTCCAAAGTTCAGTAGTAAATCAAATCAGACCAGTGTTTCAAGTGGTATATAGTAGTAGCAAATTTGCACTGTCATCAAAGGTTCTAGAATGTAGAAACATAGTGACATCCATTTCAGGATGTATGAATGGGAATATAGTATTTCTTTTCTATGAATGGGAATATAGTATTTCTTTTCTGGAATGTGTCGATGAACTGGTGATCCTAACTGTCAGATTGAACACGTATCACTTTGTCAATAAAATCTTGACTATATTAGCGGCGGATGGTAACTGCGGTTGGTGCGTGGTGTTAGTGTGGTTGGGTGATGCCAATGTTAACACTTTGTATCGCATCCGGGCATCACGTGGAGTGCGTATGCTCGAGAACTTGTTGTTAGTTACGAATCATACATATTCATGTTATTTGTTCATGTGGTTGAGTGCACTAAACCTGCTTTTACCATTAGTCATTGTTTTAAAATTGCTAGCGAAACTCATATTACAGTTCTATATAATGTAGTAAAGAGGAGAAAAAGAAAGAAAGAAAAAACAAGAAAGAAGACAAAAAAGACATGTGTATCTGGTTCCTCTGTTTCACGATCCGGCATTCAGCAGGATGAAACAAACTTTTTTTTCCATGTGTTCTAAACCATCTCGTCTGTTGAATCTTTATGAGTTTTAACGTCTTGTTTTGTATGGATAAGAATGGCAGGAGTTACGATTCTAGTTTGTTTTTGGGTTTATGTTCCAATAATAAATCTTCCCTCTAGTCCGACATTCTATTGTTTTTCTTGATTATTCCTTTTCTTCATCATGGCGGTACACAAGTACAAGGTGATAAGTTTACGAGTATAGTAGTAACTTTTGTGTAGTTGGAGGTGCTACAAGTTTTTGGAGTGGCAACCTTTTGTGCAGCAAGTAGTCTTTGTTTATGGTTACAAATGTTAACTAGTAGCTAGAGAAGTGTATGCATCCTCTCTTTTAGTGAAAAATGTATGCCCTTATTTACTAAGTGAGACTTAGCTCATTACCTCTCCGATGTTGTTACTTATTTTGGGCGGGCATGTATGCAACTTAACTAATTATTTGAAGGATCTATGTTTATCAAACCTGTGGTGGAGATATATCGTTGCATTATTTACATGTTGAAGTGACTATTTGAGCTGTGATTGTGTATGTATATGGTTATATATGTGAGTGGCACTATTTGTATGTACAAGTGTGTATGTCAATTCAATGGTGGATAATTAATGTGGAATTGGTTACGTATATATTGCATATTTAATTAATTTGTATGTCGTGTCTTTGGCACCTTGCCGACACAAAACTTGTGTAGAAAACTAGCTTGATGCGAGGGAAAATTGATTAGCCAACATGTAAAGTGTCGGCAATTCAGATTCTTGTCGGCAATGCCCTTCTTGTCGGCAACACATTAGCGTAAACAATGATTGGCGTAAGCAAAACTTAGATCTTTGCCGACACTTTATCTGTCGACAAAAGTGTTAATTGTCGGCAATGCCCTCTTTGTCGACAAAACATTAGCGTCGGCAAAGATTGAAGCGTCGGCAAAACATAGATCTTCTTGCCGCACTTTATCTGTCGACAAAAGTTTTATCTGTCGGCAAAGCCTAAGCCGATTGCTTCTACCGCTCTTGTTTATGTCTTGTCGTGAAACCTTTGCCAACAGTTTTTATGTCGGGGAAGGTGTCTTTTGCCGACTATACCATGCGTTGGCAAAAGTGTGCCATGGTGTAATGTCGGATTCGACCACACCATAAAGAGATAGAGTCCTAACCATATTTGGTTTACACAACACTCCCCTTTGGTCGAATACCACGTAATGCGTATGTCTCGTTAAAAACTCCACTCAAAAACCTAGTGGGAAAAAGGAGATGAAGAAAAGAGTACATCGCACTCGCATACTATGTTGCATTAGTTGCCTCATTAAAAACTTTTATGTGAGAAAACTTCAGAAAAACTCATAAAGGGAAAAGAGTACAACTTATAACCTTCAGGATTTTATTATGATCTTCAAGAACGTAATAAGGGTTATGGTTCAAGGGTTTCCTCCCCCTGAATTTTGCATCTCTCTAAGTCTTCTCATTCCAATGCCTTTAACATATCTTTGAAATATGGATTTAGGCAAGAACTTAGAGAATAAATCTGCAAGATTTTCACATGACTTAGTTTGTAAGATTTTTATCTCACCGCTCTTCTGGAGTTCGTGAGGATAGAATAACTTATGAGCAATATGCTTCGTGATGTTGCTCTTTACATAACCCAATTGCATTTGTGCAACATAAGCAGAATTATCTTCATAGATAATTGTGGGGGTATTGACAGCGTTAAGGCCACATGACTTCTAGATATGGCCAATCACACGTCGCAGCCAAACACATCACATGAGGCTTCATATAGGGCTATAATCTCTGAGTGGTTGGTAGAAGTTGCTATCGAGTCTGTTTACAAGACCGCCAAAAAACAGTTGTACCACATGAGAGAAACCTAAAACCAATCACGAGATTTGACCTTTGTGGGGATCATACAGATAGCCAACATCCGTATATCCCACCATGGTCAAGTCTTGGTTCTTCTGGAAAAACAACCCAAGATCTTGAGTACCTTGGAGGTATCTGAGTAAAGTCTTTACACCAGCCAAATGCCTTCTGGTTGGAGCTGAACAATGTCTTGCTAGCAAATTCACTGCGAATGCAATATCAGGCATTGTGTAGTTCGCAAGGTACATGAGTGCTCCGATAGCACTTAAATATGGGACTTCAGGTCCTAAGACTTCCTCATTTTCCATCCTTGATCTGAATGGGTCTTTATCCACTTCGAGGGATCTGACAACCATGGGGTTTTTCAAGGGATGTGATTTATCCATATTAAACCTCTCCAATACCTTCCGAGTATAGGAAGGCTGGTGAATAAGAATTCCATCTAGGAGATGCTCTAGCTACAGGCCTAAGCAAAATTTGGTTTTACCCAAATCTTTCATCTCAAACTCCGTCGTGAGGTAAGAACTTGCTTCTTTTATCTCCTCTGTGGTTCCGATGATATTCAGATCATCGACATACACTGAGATGATACAAAATCTATTCTGAGATTTCTTTATGAATACACAGGGACAATCATCATTATTGGAGTATCCCTTCTTCAGGAGGAACTCACTAAGTCGGTTTTACCACATTCTTCCTGACTGTTTTAATCCGTATAGCGGTCTCTGCAGTTTGATGCTATACATGTTGTGATTATTAGGATCCGGGACTTTTACTCCTTCAGGGACTTTCATGTAAATGTCCGAATCCGGTGACCCATATAAATATGCGGTCACCACATCCATCAACTGCATTTCTAAATTTAAGCCAACTGCCATTGATATTACATATCGGAACATTATTCCACTCATCACAGGAGAATATGTTTCATCGTAATTGATGCCAGGTCTCTGCGTGAACCCTTGTGCTACAAGCCTCGCTTTTTATATCTCACCACCTGGGTATTTTCATTTCTCTTCTGGATGAAAAACCCATTTGATCTGCGAGGAATCACTTTAGAAAATATTCAGTCAACAGGATCAGAAACTTTCCTCTTATTAAGCGAGCGCTGCCTCAATTGCTTCTTTTGACCCTATCGGCGCTTACGGCACTTTGCCATGGACTTTGGATCTGGATCCGTTTTTAGCAATTTTAGAAAAATATATATCGATAATTGTAGTCTTTCTTTTATTCATTTCTCTGCATCACTTGAGGATATATCTATATAAATTTCTTCCGGCTCCTCGTGATTTCGCACAACAACGAGTCAGGGTGTTCCGACTTCGGTGTGGAATTGTGCGCAAATATCTGCTGGGTTATCATCTTTAGGATGGATCACTTCAGGAATGTTACCATCTGCAGGATGACTCACTTCAGAGATTTTCTTAACATCAGGTTGAGGTTCTTCCACTGTTATGGGTAGTGTTCTCATTTGTTTGGTTCTCTACTTCTGCGGACGTCTCTGCGGAATTGAGTCCCGTACACCTGGAGGCTTCCCCCTCTTCTTATCATGAGGGTCAAGAGTAGGTTCAATATCCTTCTAGGGTATCTCCACTCTTTTAGGTGCATATACTTCAGGTATATGAGATCTTTCACTCCCTTATGACCAGTGAAGGTATTTGGCAGATTATTAGCTTATTTATTGCAGATTTATTATCCTTGAACTTCAAGTTCGGTCTTTCTAGTGCGTGGGTCTAAGGACTAGGCATTACGTAATGTGGTACTTATCTCCCCTAATGCGAAAAATATCCTTAGTATAATCGGCGTCTCGAGCAGTGTCTGATCCTGTCATAAGCTCTAGGTATTTTAATACATGACGAGGATTCATAACTTACATGGATCATAGCTTCTTTGGTGAGGTCCTATGGTTGTCTGTTGTGGTGGAGAGATTGGCATGTATCTGACCTGACCGAGGTTTTTCGGGATGGAAAATACTTAATTCTTTTCCACGCACTATCTGTAACGGAAATTTGGGATGTCTTGATTGGGTGAGTTGAATTATTACTACAGTATGCAGCACTGGATGGCCCCAACAACTGGTGGGAAACCAATTATTCTACAAGAGCGGCCAAGCAATAAGTTTTTATTATCTTAATTAATGACTCTGCAAGGCCATTTTGGGTGTGGACATGAGGTACATAATACTCTACGTTAATGCCTAGAGCCATACAATAATCATTGAATGCTTTTGAGGTAAACTCGCCAGCATTGTCCATTCGAATGGACTTAATCCTTTCTTTTGGAACGGAGGCTCTTAATTTAATGATTTAGGTGATTAATTTAGCAAAGGCATGGTTCCTAGTAGATAAGAGACATACATGGGACCATCTAGTAGAAACATCTATTAGCACCATAAAATATCTGAAGGGTCCGACGAAGCTGAATTAGTCCCAGATATCACCTTGAATTCTCTCCGAAATTGATGATTCTTCCCTAATTTTAAGGTGAGGGCGTACTATCGACTTTCCTTTAGTACAAGCGAGGTCACATAAAATCTTGAGTTTAGGAAAGGCTATAATTTTTATATTGTGGCCAGCAGAATTATTTATTATTCTTCTCATCATATTCAACCCAGGATGACCCAGACGATCATGCCAGATCTTAAATATTTCTGGGGTTTTAACTATTGTTTCCATCGCAACATAAACTTCTGGTTTTTATTGCAATTTAAATAGCATAGCATGATTAAATAAATTTCCTGGGAAAATCACACTTTATTAAATTTGATTGATAATCGCTCAACAGGGGCGTAGACCATTGTTCATTCAGGAACACAAAGACTAAGCTGATAAATGAGGCTCTTAAGGAGTCTCTAAAGGATAATATGACATCGACTCTAAAGGAAAACTGGGAGACTACTCCATGTCTCCATATAAATCATTTATATCATCCTCCTGGGACTTATCTTTATTCTTCTGAAATTCTTTCAACTCATCCCCAATGAGATCATTGTCTTCCATGGGAGAATCACCATAACCAAGGAGGATCTTCTTGAATTCTTCTGTGGGATCGAAGGCTTGATCATCATCCAACTCCATTTTATTGTCAACAACAGGTTGAGAAGTGAAGTGCGCCTCCGCCTTATTCCCTTGATTCTTCTGGAATCTCCCAGTGGATTTCATGTACAACTCCACCAAATGCTTTGGAGTGCGATATGTACATGACCAATGACCAGTACATCCATACCTATAGCATGGTTGTTTAGGATCAGTAGCATTATTTGTTGGTCCTTTCTTCTGGAAGTGACCTGATCCATTTTCTTTTGTTTTCCACTGGGACTTATCTCTTCCTTTATGATTTTTGTCATTCTTCCATTTATCCCCTTTCTGTTTTTGGCCCTTTCTGCGGCCTCGGCTACTACTAGCCTGCTGAGCGGTTGCATGTGCTTCAGGCAATGCATGACTCCCACTAGATAGGACTTGATGATTCTTCATTAGAAGTTCATCATGTTTTTCTACTTCTAGCAGAACACGTATCAGCTCAGAGTACTTCTGGTACTTTGCATGACGATACTATTACTGCAGTATCCTCATGTTGGGATGGAATGTGCACATAGTCTTGTCAATCTTTTCAACTTCTGTGATCTTCTAGTCACAAAATGCTAGGTTTGCAACAATCTTATGCATGGCAGAGTTGTACGCTACCACTGACTTAAAATCTTGGAAGCGTAGGAGTGTCCATTCACGTTGTGCTTCTAGTAGTAGAACGGATCTTTGCTGGTTATATCGTTCCTTCAAGGAATTCTATCATATATTTGGCCTTTAGGTCCGCATGGAGATGGTGCCTCAGGAAGTGCAAAAGCTGCGCGACTTAGCGATTCGAGGAGAGCCGAGCACTAGCCGAGGCTAGAAATTGTGGTTCAAGAGATCGGTGTCAAGTTGATCTTGGCACCCATTGCCCAAGTGAGGTAGTTGCTGCCATTCAGGGCAAGCTCAGCAAACTCTTTCTTTGCGATGTCAGACATATCTTATATGCAAGCAAAAGCAGGGATTTTATACGGTAAAATATTATTTTGCATGCTTTGTTATTGAATCGGTGAAGTATGGTCTATATCTATTCAGTAGATAATTATCACAGTTTTTTTTCAGGATTTTCCTAATAATTCTTTTCTCTCTGCTAATTATTAAGCAATTTTCAGAATTATTAATTAACAGAAAGATAAGCTTCAACGTGAAATAAACTTGGCATAATACTAATAACTCTTGTTGGTTGGGTATGAAATCATGTAATGAATGCCTCCGTCAACATGACTCTTGGCCAGGTCAACCCGTCTCGAGGGCTCACATGAGGGAGGGAGCACTTCCCGATTTCGGACGCTAATTAAGAAATCTAGCCTCATGTGTGTTTTCCTTAACCACCAATTGTCATGTATCCGTTCCTTCAAAACTGAAATAAAAAACCCAACTACTTATGTCCACAAGCCTAAAACCGTTTTGATAGCTCGGTTATTTCCATAATTTTCTAGCATTTCTATTAATTACTAAGTAATTTTCAGAATTACTTAAATAACAGGAAACAAAATTTAGCACATATTAAACATGGCATACAGCAAGGAAATAAAACCAGAGCGTGGCATATAAGTCGATCAATGGCAATAAAACCAGAACGGAAACATGCCATGCATTAATTTCCTTTTTTTTTAGCCCATATAGGCAGCTTGGCCCATATTGCTTTCTGCCTGCATAGCCCATGTGATCTGCACTCTTTATGAGTAAAAGAAGGCCTATGGGGCCCATTTAGAGGGGAGGCGGCTAGGGTTCCCCTTCCTAGCCGCCAGCTTCCTCCACACGCGAGCAAACTCCTGGCGATTGATGACTAGGAAAAAGTGGCTAGAAGCGCACAGTGCGCAAAACTCTAGGCGGCTGCAGCGAGCGTGGCGGGCCACCAGATACGCAACCACGCGGGGCCGTCGGCACGGGTCGGGGCGACATGACGGGCTGTTCGGTGGCGCAACGATTTCTGGTGACGCGACGTGAAGACGGCATCGCCAACATGAGCGGTTGCTGTCCGGTGCGAGGGCGGCTTCAGCAGGGAGCGGCACTTACGGCTAGCGGCGCTGTGGGCGCACGCGGCAGATAATTCGGGTGTGGCCAGAGGTGGTAGCGCCCGCTTCAGGCGCAGAGACTACGACGGCGCGAGTGCTGTTGACTCCAGCGAATAGCAGGGAGAGCGCTTCAGGCGCAGCCAGTGCCGGCGGTGCGTGCTTCGAGCATGGAGACCATGGGCGGGCGCGGCCGGCGATTGCGGGTTGCACGGTGAGGCTGCCAAGATGTCGCAAGGCGCGGCGGCCGAGACGGCGCATCAATGAGGCGGCCAAGGCGGCGCACGCCGAAAACTCCGGCAGCGGCACGACGGGCTTGACTGTGGCGCTACAGGGCCTCGGCGCGACTAGCAGTCATCGGGGCCTATCTCAATTTATATTTTTTTTAATAATGACCAATACTCAAATGCCTTAGGATCACTATGAACAAATGATAAGATTGAACAATCTGCAGGGTCAAAGGTTAGCGAAGAACGCAATTCAATAGGTCATGCTAATTTAATACCTTTATTCGATTGCAGAAAAAATTCTGCAGACTATCGCGTAGGATAGAGTCACGTAGGACTTTTTCGGCAATCCGAGTGGATGCCGGCGTGATGGCGAGTTGATTGCAGATCGGATCTGGCGATCAATCGCTTGGTAGTAGATCGTTCGTCGTCGTTTGATGCAGTCGACGATCTTCCTCCTTGTGGCAGAGACTCGTGCTGATAACGTGTTGTAAAACGTTGTCGAGCGCCAACGATCGATCAACGGATGTAGATGCAAACACGAGAGCAAGAATAATAGACACAATGTATGGGTGGAATTCTCACTCGTTTTATTGATTCAATAGTTTACAAAGGGGGCACCCGATATATATAGTAGCGTGAGGAGAGAGTTCGGATTCGACCACACCATAAAGAGATAGAGTCCTAACCATATTTGGTTTAGGTTTCCTTATCTCACAACACTACCTACATTGCGACTGGGTTCCGAAAGGAGTACGAAGTTAGCAACTTATATTAGAAATATGAGTGCTTACTGTATTGGCAATTTGGCATGCTGAAGGTGAAGGGGCACGGAGGCTGCCACTGACAAATGAAACCAGTAAAATGATAAGAAGCAACCGCGAGCCAGAAAATGGCAAATGTTTAGTATCATTGTTCCTGATTAGCGTTGTTGGAGGGGGTGAGAAACCTGCTTAGCACCTAAAGGGAGCTAGCAATTGAGCACATATATAAAGCTCCACGGAGAACTGAACTTTGGCCGTGGAACTGTGGAGCATCCTGTTAGCCGTGTTTTGCATGGGCCACACGCCCACACATTGAGAAAACGGCTTTCCATGCACACCATGGTCATTATTTTTGCAATTTTTCGGAATCCTCTGGGAATCGCCCGGCTCCTGAGATGCCCACGCGCACCCTCTGGGAATCACCCGGCCTTCATTCACTACCTCACAAGGGAAAAGCCGCTTGCACTGATGCCCTTTGGAGAAAGCGTCATTACAGTTGAAACAAAGACCCTTCGCCCTCCGTTCGGCCATCTCATCCGGAGTAAGGCGGCGCCTATAGGGAGATGATCCTGTGGACGAGGTCTGAGAGCCGGTTGGAGCCGTCGCGCCTGTCGTTCATCTTGTTGGCGTGGGCGTTAAGCCGCAGTCTTGTGGCCTTGTTGAAGGAGGGGCGATGGCCTTCCGTGCCTCCCAGCAGCCCGCTTCGAGTATCTTTGTCGTCTGCGGGTCTCGAGCCCGCGTCAACACCAGGCGACCGCGATGGGGGCAAGATGCGCCGCCTTCGCGATCCACAAGTCTTCACGTCGTTCCGCCTCCGGCGAGCCAGCTGCGTCTGCGAGGTCGCGAGGCCGATCTCGGGGAACATCGGCCGACAGCGTCGCCGACAGGGCTGCGGTGAAAAGCTCCACCTTATCGCTCTTCTTCAACCCCGATGTACGGGCGAGGAGCTGAAAGAATCTAGGCCCCCATGTGATTAAGTTTTGGTAATTAATGACGATCAAGGCTAAAAGGACTAACGTTGTTTGCATGAGTAAATTACAAACAGGAAAATCAACACTCTTCGAGGGACGTGAAATGTCACAAGTACAAAGAGAGAAGAATATGCATCAAAGAAGCAAGAAATCAAGGTATAAAATTTTAAGGGTATTTTTCTAGTCATTTTTGCCGATCTCGGAGATAGAAGAAAAGATCGGATTAATAGGATAGACGCCGTACTATTAAGAGGGACTTGATTAATAAGTTTGAACTTTAAAAGTGCATCCAATATGGCTCGAGGTCAAATGTAACATCCCAAAATTTGGCTTTTCAAAAATTTATATTTAAATTAGCTTTCCAAAAATTTTACATCAATCTTATTTGATTAAAGAAGCTTAATTTAGAATTTTCTAAATCTAAAACAATTTAATGTGCCTTTTGTGTGTAACAAGTAATTTAAAATTTAGTTTTTTTCAGTGTTCATTGTATCTCAGGGAATTTCCCAAATTAATTAAAATTATTAATTTAAACATTTGGATGTTAATTGGATTTTTATTTGGATTTTTTAATTCAAATTATTAATTGTTCGAGCAATTTTATATCCAAATTCCATTTCAAACCTTCCTTTGGAAATTCCATTTAAATTCCTGGAATTCTCCAAAATCCGAAATTGGAGTTCAATTCTTTTCCGTCTGCAAAGCCAAAAATTCAAATTCTGGTCCTTATTCGAAATTTCACCCGAGTTCCAAAATACTCCAAAAATCTCGAAACCCATTGCATTAGGTTCCAAATATTCTATATTATTTTTGAAAATTGCTCCAAGATTTATAGAATCTCTTTAGTATTTTATCTCTCGCGCTTTCATCAAATCTATTATTTTCGTCCTGAAATTTTCTAAATTCCAAAATTCAGTCAAAATCAGCGAAACCAATTTTATTGAGTTCCATTTTATCCTTTAGGATTTTTAGGATCTTTTCCAACATTTTTGGAGCTTTTTATCTATTTTATTTTGCGCGCTTTTGATTTAGCACTGTTCATTGTCTTCAACCTCCAGCCATCTCATGAACAAAGTTACCCATTTGTAGCCCAAACTTCAAATGCTCGTAACTTTTGCATTTCTCAACGAAATCAAGTGAGGTCAATTGCAAATCGTCGGCCTAGTTAAGGGCTTCTATTCCCCTACAGTTACCCCATCTGAAATCAAGTGAAACGGTCGCTGCAATCACTTCTTTGCCGTTTCTTGTTTAGGCCATAACTTTTCCGTTTCTCCTTCCCTCAACGTGTGTGACCACCCAAAATGTGCGTCTTAGTCTCCCCAACACGGTGCTCACCCTTGCCCTCCATTCCCAGAACAGTTGCCCTTCCAAAAATCGAAGAAACGATCGCCGGACGTCCTCCGTTGGCATCGCCGTGCCATCTTTTGATCCGGTAAGGCAAATCGAGTTCCGTTCACGTCATCTTGTGTACATTAGTGTGTAGATCATAACCCCTCAAGAAAATCCAAGTTTCGTCAAGAATTGCTCCAGGAATTTGCGTTCGTTCGATGTTAAATCGAGTTCCGTTCGTCGTCGATTCCTCCCAAACCGGTAATCCCCAATCAAATTCCTTCTAGATATAGCCTAGTATGGTAGTAATCTACGCCGTGCTCTCGTTAGTTTTGAGAAATTCCGCGTTTTCTTGTGTTTTTGGCCACCATGCCATTCGGACCGTTTTTGTCGCTCGTGCCGATCTCGGCCTTGCTCTGGTCATCCGCGGTCGGCCAACATGCCCACGGCTCCCCTCACCTCTCCGCTTCCATCCCCACCATCGGCGGCCCTCCCGTCGTCGAAGCGCGCGGCGCCCAGGCATCCGCCGCCACTGGTGCATCCGCGCCGCCACTCCGTCGCTCCTAGCCAAGCCGCCGCCTCCTCTGCGCTCCCGACCATCGCAGCACCCCATGCGACCGTGCCCCCCTCCGGCTGCCGCTCCTCTGGCCACGCCACGCAGGCACGCCATTGTCGCTAAGCGCTGCGCGGCGCCGCTCGAACCACCGATTCGCCCGAGCCGTTGCTTGCCTCGGTACCGCATCGTCATCCTCGTTCCATTTGTCGCTCCCCATGCGCTGCCATGCCCCAAGCTCCGGTAATGTTGATGCAAAAATCTTCTAATGGCTCTCTGTAAAACAGCCAGAAAAACAAGAAAATGAAGCACTGTAGCGATGCTACAGTGCAATTTCTTAATTTCGGGATTTTCTTTCTAGTCAAACTTCCTTTAATCCGTTCTCCTCCATTCGAACTCGGAATCGAGTGATTCAAATTTCTAAATTCATCTAAATTCAATACCTTCATGCCAGTATTAATTTTTTAATTTTTAGAATTTATTTTAGTTTCAGTTATTTAATTGTTGCTCCGTTTTGTGTGTCAACTGCTTCATTAGTACCCATTCAGCCGGTAGAAATTACCATGTATTTTCCATGTCATAACTTAGCCCTTTATCACCAAGTTATCATTAGGTAACCTAGTCCCAACTATTGTCCATTTAGCAACCCATCGTCATATTATATGCGAGACCAAACCATAACCTTAACCTAAGACCGGCTCGATGAACCGAGTTCATCGTGGGCCGTGTGATCTAGATTGTGGTACCATTAATTCGTCAACTGCAGTCAAACCTAAACCATGCCGAGTTCTTGTCATCACCTCAGATGCCATGTCTTCTTCGCTACCATATTTAGGCCCTGTTTGGGAGAGCTCCAGATTCCAGCTTCAGCTCAGAGCTGAAACTTATAGGCTAAAATAAAGTGAATTAAGTTTATATTTTTAATCTAAAATGTAAACAAGATGATTTACTTAAACACTCTTAATGTACCCACAACTCCAGCTCCACAAATTTCTGGAGCTAGAAATACCCTGCTCCACCAATTCCACGGATTTTGGTGGAGCTGGAGCTGTCCCAAACACCCCCTTAATATCCTCGTCGTTTGACCAAACCTCCTATCAGTACTTTAACCCGTCAATGTGTGCTCCGCGTTTGTCCTTTCCTGCCAGACCATCTCCGATGCCATGTCATCATCGCTGCCCTATCTTTCAACCGATGGTTGCCACCTTGTAACCTCATATATGTTCTGTTAACGCTTCACCTTCATCGTTAACGTTCCGCCGTTAACGTTTCGCCATTAACGTTCCATCGTTAATGTTTCGCTGTTAATGTTTCGTCGTTAACGTCCCGCCGTTAACGCTTTGCTCTCATCACATGTGTGCATGCAAGTAAAGGTCCTAGTGCGATGTCATCATCTTTTTTATCGCCTTGATGTGATCTAGCTCTATCACATTGAGTTTAGCCTTATCTTCTTATCATCGCCGTCTTGTCGTCATTGAGCCTTTTCATCGATGTATGACTGAGCCCCCTTATCGAATCACAGTGGATGTTGACGCCACTTATCCTTGTCTTATCTTTGAAAATCTAATTTGCCATTGATTGGGAAATCATTCATGGACTTGGTTGATACACCATTGCCCATATGTCGATATCTGTCCAATCGAATTAATTAATCTCGAAGGATATTCCCTGGAATATACTCCGTTCTTCCCTAATTATCAGTCGTAACCTTCTCGATAAATCTTCTGAAAGCCTATTCTTTTTCATCCGATCTTTGATCAAATCTAAGTTCCTAAATTCAATCCCTTAGATTCGATTACCAATCTAATATTAAATTGGAGTTTATTTGAATTGCTTTTGAGTTTTGTTGTATTTGTGCTTCTTTGTCGTTAGGCGTGTCGTCGAAGTTACCAAGTAGTCGAAGGGCGAGGAAGTCAACATTCGATTGAAGAGCCAAAGGTTGAGGAAGTAAAAAGTAGTTTATAGCAAGTGCCGAGCAAGTTGTGCTTTGATCATATTGCTCCCGGTTTACAAATTTACTTTGATTCAAATTATTGCATGCTAGTTCAAGATTAAAATGATTTAAATTAATTTGGGATTAGTTATTCAATCAATTGCTAATATCACCTTGCCATGATTATTTGTATGCCATAATTCATTTGTCACCCTAAGATGGTTGATTATTAGTTGGTTGTTATTACTTGCCAACGTGGGTTGGTTAGATCGTGTATAATTGCTTAGCTATGCCATGCAACTCATGTCTTTTGAAAATAAAAGGTTAATCTTGAATAATGTATTATGAAATGTGTTGTGAAATGGTGTGGCGTGTTGCCACACGATGATGTTGATATGTGGAACTAGTGTGGTTCTACATGGATGTTGAGTTGTTGTTGGCATTGTGTTGCACAATAATCAACTGAGGTGGGAAAATGATTTAGATTGGAGCAAGTGGCTAGGGCCAGTGTGGCTGGGTGGGCCCGAGGGGCGGAGGGGTTTGTACAAGTCTTGCTCTGATCAGTTGCAAGCCTTTGATTTGAGTCATTCATACAACCACATGGCTGGTATGGGACAGACCTAGTTGAGTATGATTCCAAAGTCTTAGCATGTGAGACCTCAGGTGGTTTTGTATCTGTGGATGTGGGAAGAAGGGTGTAGTGTTTACCATTGCGATCTTACATCTCTTCAACGGTATACGTTGGCCTTGTACTTCCGCTCTGCACAAGGGAAGGGACAGTGGGAACTATACTGGGAGGTACGCATGCGAGGATGGAAGTTTCGGAAAGACTTTGTTATGATCGCTCATTCGCATACTCTTGTATGGCGATTCACGGCTGACGTGGTGAGTTGATTGTATCTTGTGGGTAAAGTGTATAACCTCTGCAGAGTGTAAAAACTATTCGAATAGCCGTGTTCACGGTATTGAACATTGCTCAAGGATTACAGTCAAGGGGTAGAGTTTTGAAAATAAAATAAGGTTGGGAATGTAGACAATGTGATATGGAAATTGGTTAAGGATGAGAAATGCTTTACTTGAGAATGATTACAAAATTTATTATGGGTATTATTTGTTTCTTGCTTTTCTATCTACTATGATTATTTGTGAATCTTTGCTTTATTGCAAAAGAACCATTGACCATTCCTTTGGAATAAGCCATGCGTGTAGTAATAGAAGCGCATTACGTGCATGACTTGTTGAGTACGGTTGTGTACTCACCTTTGCTATAACAAAACATCACCGATTAAGGAGAAGTCTTTGACTTGAAGAAGGAGAAGTTTTGCAAGAAAGCGAATATCTAGGAGTTGAACCTTGTCAAATGCCCGTGGTATTTTGATGGGATTCACCGAGCGTTCTTCGTTCATTCTTTGTTTGTTTTACTCTGAGTTGAAGCCATCTAGGCTTCACAATTGTAAGTTGACCTTAAGGTTGTTCAACATGTTTGTTGACGATTCGGGACAGGGTCCCCCGCCGAGCTTACTTGTTGAATGAGGGATCAACTTGGGGCCCCTTTTTCGCAAGGGTTATCGTCGAGAGTATGCCGAGCAATGGGCGAAGGTATACCAGACAATCGTAAGGCTAGGGTCGTTTGTATCTGGTTCAGGTCTCTCACGGGGAGATAATAACCCTCGTCGGTGATTGCACTAGTATGTGAAAGTGGGTTACAATGCGCTTGCTCGGGGGTCTGAGCGATCCTAAGGATTCCCGTGGGCAAGCGATGTGTGCAAGGGTGTGCGTGGTCTGAAGAAAATCCCCCCCAACCACCGTGTGAGGGGGTATTTATAGAGGATTTACAGGAGACAAAGCGTTTATTACAGGGGGCGCACTACTGTAGAGGACGTGGGCAGTGCAGTAGCCTCACCACCCGCCGGGTACCACGCGACGTGAGAACAGCGAGCGCAGACCAAGGCGGCGCGGACCGTGGCAGCACAGATCCTGGGCGGGCGATCCCTCGAGCCGCGTGGCATTTAATGCCACGTCGCATTGTCGCGAGCCCCCGAGCTTATCTTGCTTGGGGGCGGGGTAGTCCCGTGAGCCGGGCTACACGAAGGTCGGTCTTGCGTGCATCATCCGGGCAAGAGCATGGTCGGTTGGCGCCGGGCTTCAATGGTCGTGTCGGTACAGTATATCCAATCCCCGACAGCTAGCCCCCGAGGCTAAAGGGGGAAAGGCCTTGCTGAGGCCTCCGCTTTAAGCCTCTAGACTTCTAAAGAGGGATTGGGGTCGTGCGGTGAAGAGCTACCGCGGCGCCCGAGCTGCCCTAGATCGGGAGCGAAGAATTTCGTAGCGAAAAATCAGTTATTAAAGTGCGAAACAATCATGCTCGGGCGAGATCTCGCGGCGAAAAAATCGCCATGAGATCTGGAAGGCTGCGCCGACGGGAAAAAAGGTCTCGCAACGAAAAGGGCCTGTTGCGGCATCCGAGCAACCAGACTCGGGGAAAGACGCGCTCCTTCGAGACCGAGCGTACTTGGTCGGAGGCCGAGCCAAATAGCGCTCGCGAGGAGAGCGCGGGAAAAATTGCAGCGGTTCCTTCCCCACGAAGCGTCGCGATGTGGTCCTGACAGCTTTTTGGGAACCACGCCCGGTCAGGCCTGCTTCGGGGAACATACCGCCACGTGTCGGCAATCGACTGCCGTTACCAGTCCGTTCGGCTCCTCCGCCTAAAAATAACCGGCGGGAATACTTCGTTTGCATTCCTTCCTCCATTCTCACCACTTGCGATCGGCACTCCGCAAAAAAAAACTTCGGCGACTTCCGAACTTCCCTTCTCTACTGCGGCGGTTCATCTTTCTGAATCTTTCCATGGCGCTGCTCAAGCAGCAAGATCACGGCGGAGAGGCTCCGGGTTTTGGAGGATCTTGGGTACCTGGACGCCCATACTTGGAGGATCCCGGAGGCGAGGAGCCCGGCGCCCGCTGACAGCGAGATGGTCTCGTCGACCTCTACACCAAACAACGGCTCCACGGAGAGGCGAGTTCTTGGAGGGCGTGCTCACGCAATGCTAGTGTGAGCTCACCCATCTGAACCCCAACTCCATCCTTGTCTTGAACGTCTTTGCCCATCTCTGCGAAGGCTTCGTGGGCACCCTTCCCACGCCAAGTCTTTTCTTCCATTTCTACAACCTTTTTCGCACCGGCGGCGCTTCCCCCACCGGTGCTCTATATTTCCGCTTGCGGCCCGTCCGCCCGTACGAGTTCCCCGTCTTCACCCTCAAGGACTCCGTCTCGGGCTGGGCCGACCACTGGTTCTATTTGCGGAAGCCATGGGACACTTCATTGCGCTTCTGCTCGAGCGGCGCGCCAACACCGAGACGCCGCGCCTGCTAGCCGACCCTGACGAGGAGCGGATCCTGATGACGATCCATGAGCTCACGAACATGGGGCTCACCGGGCGCGACATCGTCCGCGACTTCCTCCGGAATAGGATATCCCTGCTGCGGAGGAGAGAGCACCCCTTCTTCGAAATCAGCGGGTGGGATGACCTTACCCGTGAAGCCGAATCAGGTATGCCCTCATGACTTGTGATAATTTTGCTTCACGTGTGCTGTTCGAACTTGTGATGACATTTTGCACGACATGATGACAGCCCCGGGCTTCGACTGGGTGGAGAAGAGGGTCGGCGAAATGTTCGGGACTCCCAAGGGCAAGGAGCTCGAGAAGAAACGCCAAGTCCCGCTGAACGTGCTCGAGCGGAGCAGCGTGGTAAGCGTCTCAGGTCATTCATGCTCAGGGAAAACGTCCGAGTCTTACTGAGCATTTGCGCACGGGAACAACATCTGCGCTTTCCTGACGGCATTCCGCTTCCCTTTGGCAGGAGAAGCTTGCTCTGGAGCTGGGCGTGGCCGAGCTCAAGTCCAAGGGGGGCAGCGGCGAAGTGCTCGTCCCCGTGGCTAAGGCCAAAAAGGGGAGGAGCAAGAGGCCGACCACGCCACCGGCGAGCACCCGGGCGTCGAAAAGGCACGCGGCCGCGCCGGGGAACCCTCCGAAGCGGCATATGGAGTACGCCGATCATGTGGAGGAGGTAAGCCGCCTGAGGCTTTGGCTGAAGAATTATAACCTGGAAGTTCAAATCGAACAAATCGCGGCGGAGGGAAGATTGATCGAAGGAATGGTGCAGATCGAGCGAGAGGCGCTGGAGAGGGAGCGTGCCGAGGCGAAGGACCAACTCGCGCGAGCCGCTAAAGCTCGGGAGTTCGGGATCATTAGCCGGGCGAAGCCTCTCGCAACGGAACCCGGGTGTCCGGGAAGGACGCTGGAGGGGGTCGACATGGAGGCAGTTGACCCTAGGCTGGCGAAGATCACCCAGGCCGCCGAGAAGAAGGCCGAGCTAGTGGTCTTAGCGGCGGCGAACCCACCTGCGGGCGACGAAGAAGGCCCGGCCAAAGGTGAGCGTCGATCTTTGCCCTTGCTTTGTTTTCCTTTGCTCTTTGCTTCGCGTGCCCGGGCTAACCCCACTCTCCCGACGTGGGTGATAATAGCTCGTAGGGCCTTCCCGGACTGCTGCAAAATAGCTTACGAGCTTATTGATTATGCTTTAGCGGGCGTGCTCTCCGCCGTTGCTGACACCATGATGGCCGAAGGTGCGGGAGCGGCGGCGAGCACGGGAGGAGGGGCTGACCCCGCGGCCCCGAGCAAGAAGGCTGCTCAAGAAGGCACGGGGCTCCCGGGCGAAATGCCTGCCCGAGATGAGGCGGCACCTGCCCCGAGCGAACCACATGCTCGGGTGGATACCGGGGCCCCAAGCGAACAACATGCTCGGGTGGATACCAGGGCCCCGAGCGAACAACATGCTCAGGTGGATAGCGAGCGGACCTTGAGCGGGAGCATCGCTCAGGATCGGGCCTTGGTGCCCTGGGGCGAAACTCATGCCCTGGGGGAGGATTCGTCATCCTCGGCCAATCCGCCCTTCTTCAAGGATTCCGGGCTTGCACACACCCCTCTGCCGAAGCCTGATGACATTCAGGCGGGGGTGATCTTTGAGCAATTCCGGGAAAATCTGCGCACCGACGTTGCTGAGGTGAGGATGCTCTGTTACTGCAATAATTTTTCTTCTTTGGTTTTTGTGGGGTCTTGCTCGAGTTTTCCGCCATGACTTCTTAAAAGACCTTGGCCAATTTTGAAGAGGTGTTGATCGCCCCGCCTCGTGGCCCAATTATACTAAGAAAGCGGGTCGGGAGGAGGCTGGAGGAGAAGGTGAACGACCTCAAGCTCGCGGATACTATAGTCATGAAAAGATGCCGCGAGGCGGAGCAGAAAGTTGCCGAGTCCAAGGGGCAGATCCTCGGGCTCGAGTGAGAGCTTGAGCAGGAAAGGTCGGCCTCCGCTTGAGCCAAGGAGGATCTTTGCCATCGCCGAGAAGAAAGTGCTTGCGCTCGAGCAAGAACTGGAGCAGGGGAAGCAGAGAGTTAGCCTGGCGGAGAAGGACCTTTCTCTTATCCGGAACAAGGTCCTTGGGCTCGAGCAAGAGCTTCAGCAGGAGAAGGAGCATGCCCGGACCCTTGAGACCAAGGCGGCCGAGCTTGAAATGTCGTGCCAGGCCAAGGAGGAGCTAGAGCGATGGAAGAGAGTGGCCAGCAGAAAGATCTGGTCCTTAGCCGGGATAAGGTTCTTGGGCTCGAGCAAGGTTTTGAACAGGAAAAACAGCGTGCTCGAACCCTCGAAACCAAGGTGGCCGACTCGAGGCGGCAAATGACGCCCGCCGCCCTTGCCGCCCAAGATAAAGAAGAAGTCGAGCACTCATGAAGCTCTGCAAGGTCGCGACGCCGGCATGAAGGTGATCGATCTTGAGGCCAAGGTTGCCGACTATAGGCAAAAGCTCTCTGCAGCGCTTAGAGGGGCGACGCCCGGTGTGTAGTATTGCATACTTTTTTGCCTCTGTTTTTGGAGGACTTTTGGCAAATGATGACTTGGAGTGTAATTTCTTCTTTACTTGAGTGTTGCGTCTGTGATGACGTCTTCTCTTTGGTCTTTCTCTCGTTTTTTCTGCAAAAGATAGCTGCGAGATAGACATAGTGTAGATTAAATCGACGCGTGGGCGACATAGGCCCGGGGTTAGTCGAAATGAAATAACTTGCGCATGTAAACAGTGCTTAACAGCGAGCCATGCTTTGCAGCAAGCCGCGACTTAGCGACGAAAATATTTTAGCGCGATAACTCGCTCCTACCCTAGCCCTCACTGCGAATGAAACTCGTGCACCTGAGTTGCAAGCACGAGTTTGTTTCGCAGGAGATATGAGAGAAAGCACGCGCTGCTCCTCCGACCAAAACACCGGCCTATCCGGACGACAAGCGTAGGTTAAGTCGGTGGAGGAAAACGAGCGTGTCCTAAAACTTCTTAACACTTAGAACGCCTGGCCCTGGCCTGCGAGCATGGTCACGCGAGGGGAGAGCGCACGGTTGATGGACATGGTGCGTGGTGACCACACGCGTATAGCCGGGCTAAATTGCGAACCGACCGAAGGGGTGTCTGTTTGCAACTTGTATCGCGCAGCGGATAGCTACTGCGGACCAAGGTCGGCTTATCAAGACTGGCGCCTTTGGTGGTGATCTTTTAGCGGCCGGGTGTTGGTCGCGGTACCTTGTGCCATCGCGCGTGCGTAGGTCGAATTTTGCGGAGTGAGAAGAGTTCAGACGAACGAAAGTTGCATTGATCCAAAAGGTCGCGAATTTACAATATATCGCAAAAATGGAACACGAGCTTAGATATAGAATTTGCGCAACTGGTCGATGTTCCATGAATTGGTGAGCTCGCGGCCGTCCTCCGTTGCAAGGCGGACAGCCCCCGGGCGTGACACCGAAACGACCGTGAATGGTCCCTCCCATTTGGGGGAAAGTTTGTTGGCCTTCGTCGTGTCCTGAATTTGACGTAGGACAAGGTCGCCAACCTGTAGAGCTCGAGGCCGAATGGTCTTGGCTGCGTGCTTGCGAAGGGTTTCTTTGGTAGGCAATTTGATCGGATTTGTGCCTTTAGGCGGGCTTCTTCGGTGAGGTCAAGGTCGAGGCGACGCTCACGACCTTGGTGGATGTCGTCGGCCAGGTGCACTTTTGGGGACCCGAGCACGATTTCGGCGGGGAGGACGGCCTCGGCACCATAGACGAGCTGGAAGGGTGTTTCGCCCGTGGCTCGGCTTGCAGTGGTGCGCACAGACCAAAGGATGGAAGGGAGCTCGTCCACCCATGACCCACCTTGCCGAGAAAGGTCTTTGAAGACTCTTTTCTTGATCCCCTGGAGTATCTGGCCGTTCGCTCTTTCGGCTGCTCCATTGCTCTGCGGATGGGCTCAGAGATGGCAGATTTTTGTCGATGTCTTCGCAGAGGCTTGAAATAGTTCGCCGGTGAACTGAGTGCCGTTGTCCGTGATGAGGCGATTGGGTACCCCAAAGTCGCCACCACGTTCTCTTGCGAAAAACCTTTTGGCCGCTTAAATGGGCCGAAATGGTTGAAACTGGCTTGGCCTCGATCCACTTAGAGAAAGTGTCGATTGCGCATTTAGTAAGAATTTGCAACCCTTTCGACCACGGGAAAGGGTCCGAGGATGTCACCCCAGTCGAGAATGGCCATGAGAGTGGGATGGTTTGCGTAGCGTCTGTTGGTCGGTGGGACTTCTGGCGTGGGCCGCACGCCGACAAGTCACCACGATCGCCCGGAAGGCCGTCTAACGTCATAATAATAGTATCCCAACCGAATGTTTTGCTCACGAAGCGTCCGGAAGGACGAGTGGGCTCCGCACATTCCTTCATGGATATCTCGAGAAGGAATTCGCCCTCTTCTCGAGATATGCACTTGAGAGGACTCGGCGCCCCTTTGCAGATGTATGCCGTCTACTAGCTTGTAGACAGATGACCGCTTTGCGCACCGGAACGCTCGGCTTCTTCCTCGCAATGTCCCGTGGGCAAGATCTATCGATGAATGGCGCCATCCAATCTGCACCTTGCTCGAGGAAGGAGACGTTCGGACGCTCTGGTGCCTCCTCTCTGAGAGGAATGGAGGGCTTCGCAGATGCTCGGCTAGCGCCCGTGTGGCGGGCATCAGGGGTGGTGCCTCCTCTGAGAGGAATGGAGGGCTTGTGCAGATAAGCTCAACTAGCGCCCGGAGAGGCGACATCTGCGAGAACCGACCTTAGAAAGTTGGTCGGCTAGGAATTATCCTTCACGGGATGTAGAGTACTTCAAATTTCAAGTACCGCTCCATCTTCCTCACTTCAACCAAGTCTGGCGCCATTGAGTGATCGGAACACCGATACTCCTTGTTGACTTGGTTGATGACTAGTCATGAATCGCCTTTCAGTAGTTAGCCATTTGGACTCGAGCGCCTTTGACGCTCGGAGCCCGCCAAGAGGCCTTTCGTACTCCGCCGCATTGTTGGTTGCGGGAAGTGTAATTGATGACGATTGGAGCTAGTCCTTGAGGGACACCAATCTGACGCCAAAGACCGAGCTGTTCAAAGCTCGGGACCGTCAAGTACATGGTCAATGACCGTGCTCAGGTCGTGGCCCTTGGTGGAGGGGGTGGGTTCGTCCATTCCACCACGAAGTCCGCTAGAATCGAGACTTGACTGCAATCTTGAGGGCAGAAGTGGACATCGAACTCTGCGAGTTCCACGCCCACTTCGCTATCCGACACAAGGCGTCCAAATTTCTTAGGATCTTCCTAAGTGGAAAGCTGGTCGGGACAACGACCTTGTGAGCTTGGAAATAGTGGCGCTGACTTCCTCGAGGCTACGAAAGGCGAGTACAAGAGTTTACGGACCTCGAGTAACGCTCCTTTGGTCCGTGCAACACTTCGCCGACGAGTATACGGACGCCGCGTCCTTTCGCTCTACCACCCAAGACCGCACTTACGGCTGGGGTGTCATTGCGAGGTACAAGACAAGCGGCTCCCGACCTTGGCGTGGCTAAGATCGGAGGGCTGGACAGTCTTCGCTTAGCTCCTCGAAGGAGCGATTAGCTTCATCTGTCCAGACGAAACCATCATGCTTGCGGAGCGCCTTAAAGAAGGGCAAACCGCGCTCGCTTGACCGGGAAATGAAGCGGCTCAAGGCAGCCATACGCCCGGTTAGGGTCTGAACCTCCTTTATCGAGCTCGGGGGTTGCATCCTTTCGATGGCTTCAATCTTCTCCGGGTTGGCACCGATGCCCTGCGGCCCGATGACATACCCGAGTACTTTACCTGCTTTTACACCAAAAACACATTTTTCGGGGTTAAGCTTTATTCGATGTCTACGGAGATTACAAAAGGTCTCCTCAAGGTCGGATACATGGCCCGAGGGGATTTTACTCTTAACTACAATATCATCTACATATACTTCCAGGTTCCGGCCTATCTGCTCCTGGAAAGTCTTTTGCATCAAGCGTTGGAAGGTCGCCCCTGCGTTCCGCAGACCGAAAGACATGGTCGTGTAGCAGAATGTGCCGAAGGGCGTGATGAAGGAAGTCTTCTCCTCGTCCTCGGGGAACAAACTAATCTGGTGATAGCCTGAATAGGCGTCCAAAAAGCTCATTACCTGGGATTCTGCCGTCGTGTCAACCAGCTGGTCGATGCGCGGCAGAGGGAAGTTGTCCTTCGGGCACGCGGCGTTCAAACCAGTGTGGTCAACACACATGCGCCATTTGCCCCCCTTCTTCTTGACGATGACTGGGTTTGCCAGCCACTCCGTATGCCCGACTTCTCTGACGAAGCCGGCCTTGAGGAGCTTGTCGAGTTCCTCCCGGATGATTGCCTGTTTCTCTGGGGAAAATCGCCTGAGCTTCTGACGCACAGGTCTTTTACCAGGCTGGACAGCTAGCCTGTGCTCAATCACCTCCCTTGGGACCCCGGGCATGTTGGACGGTTCTCAGGCGAACACGTCCGAGTTCCTCCTGAGGAAAGTGACGAGCTCGAGTTCCTATTTGGGGTCTAAAGAAGACCCCAAATGGAGGACTATGGTCGGGTCGGCCTCGTTGAGAGGGACCGCTTGGTTTCTCCTCGGGTTGGAGGGTAACTTTAGGCAGTGAAGGCGCTTGACGCTGGGTCGGGGCCTCGGCTGGGCATTGCCCGACCATGTCGAGGACTTCTCATCATGTTCGAGGGCGCCTGTGGTTGCCTTTTATGGTGATGGCGCCCTTGGTCCGGGACCTTCAGCATCGTAGGCGTGGTGCGTGGCGACCATGAACTTGGAGAGGGCCTACCGCCAAGGATGGCATTAGGTCGATTTGAAGTCTACGACGAAATTGACTAGCTCGGTCCTGAAGTTCGCGACGTCCCCAAATGTCACAGGCAAGACGATCTGGCCCAGAGGCTTGATCGAGGTGCCTGGGACGATCCCGAAGAACGGGACGGCTATGCTCTTGATCTTGGAACGAGGGACCCGCATCTCGTCCAAGACCGTAGCGGATATGAGGTCCAGGGAGCTCCCGTCGATGAGAACCCGTCCGACTTTCGCGTTGTTGATGGTCGGGCTCACGACCAATGGGAGCTTCTGGGGTTTAGTCATTCCAAGGGGACAATCGTCCTTGGAGAATGTGACGGGCAGCTCGGACCACCTGAGCTGCTGCACGGGCGGCTTGCCTTGAACGATGTGGCCGACCTCCCGCGCGGCCTCCTTCAAATCCCTGCGAGATTTGTAGGTCGAGGAGCCCCCGAATATGACGGCTATGTGGTTTTGGGGCTCCTGATAATCCATATCGTCGTCGTCTTCTGCGGGACCCTTGCCCCTGACGCCTTCTCCCTTGCCCAGGAGAGTCGGCATGGGTCCCTTGCCACTATAGAACTTCTCTAGGTGGTATGCCCAGGTTCTACAGTTGCGGAGATCGTGGCCGGCCACTTGGTGGAGTGGGCAGAAGCGGTCGCCCGCCGGGGCGCCCCCTTCGCCGCGATCCTGGCCGCCGCTTCCTTGGTCGCCTTGACCTTGGGCGCCGCGATCTTGATCGGCGTCACCACTGATCAAGGCGCGGCGTGTGGACTGACCGACCCGACCGCCTTGTTGCCGGTTGGCGGGCAGCGGATGCCGGCGCTTCGGCGGCGCCACTATGTCCGGCGCTTCGCGATTTCTTCTTCTTCTTCTCCTTCTTTTCCCCGAGGCCCGAGGGTCTTTTGCTCGAAGAGCCCTCCAAGCCCGGCTGGGGCGGCAACTTACCTTCATCGAGCATCCTCTTCCATTTTACGGCTTCGTCTGCGTTCGCGTAACGGTCGGCCATACGGAACAACTCGTTAGCCGACAGGTTGGGGTGGATCTCCAAATCCTGGGTGAAGTGGACGTCACGGACCCCGAACTTAAAGGCTCGGATGACCGCCTCGTCCGATATGCTCGGAATGGAGTTCCGAACCTTGATGAACCTCTGGACGAAGTCGCGCAGGGTTTCCTTGTCCGTTTGGATGAGGCGCTCGAGGTCGCGCTCGTTGCCCGGCCGGGTATAACAGCTTTGAAAGTTCGCCCTCATGGCCTCGGAGAGCTGCCTCCAAGAGCGGATTGAGCCCTCCTTCTGGTTGAAGAGCCAGGTCCTCGCAGGGCCGTCGAGGACTGTGGGGAGGTAGTTGGCCGTAACTGCCTCATCTCCCCCGGCCGCAAGGACGGCGGTGGTATAGATCGAGAGGAACTCGTCCGGGTTCTGGGTCCCGTTGAACCGCTCTATGTGGCCGGGCTTGAACTTGCTCGGCCATAGAACATTACGGAGGGACGCCGAAAAGGCCCGGCATCCGAACACCGAGCTTTCGCGGCGATCCCCCCGGGAGTGGCGATCGTGGCTATAACATCCCAAGATTTTAATAAAATAAAAATCAATATTTTGAATTTGAATATTATTCTTTCTGAGTTTTCTTGGCATTATCGATTTTTATTTGGAGTTCTTGGATTTTTGTGTTGCAAGAAAAGTCAAACAAAAGGGAATTAAAGAATGAAAAAGAGAAAAAGGCAAAAATGTAAAAAGTAAAAGTTTAGAAAATTGCCATGAGAACCCTGATAATTTAATTAAATCATTTTAGCCAGCAAATGAAATTTTATGCATAGAATAATGAAGATATAAAATGAAAAGACAACTTTTAAGTCAAGCAATGCATTGACAGAATTTATAAAATATTTATAAAACTCAAATGGAGTTGAAATATTTATCATGAAACCCTAATTTCAATGTATACCTTTGGTTAAAATTTCATGAATTAATAATATAATTTAATACTTTTCCAAATTTAAAAACGAAACCATGAAAATCTAGAAATTGCAATGTCGAATTTTTATAAAATAATGGAACCATATTTTGAGCTGAAAATTTTACATAAGTATTATTAGATCCAATCCATCTGAAAAAAATTATCAAAATAAATAATATCATCTAGACCCTTAATTAAATTGAAATCCGAATTGAGAAAATCGGGCAAGTGCTTCTTCATCGAGAATTTTCATTATTTATCCATAATGTATTTTAGTCCAAACTTCTACCAAAGGTTTGTCACTGCCATAAGACCATGGTCAAAAAGTTTGACAATTTTCTACTCCCATTGACAGCAATAAAAATCAGAGTCTAGAAGCATCCGATTTGGGACCATTTCGCTTTGGCGCTCACTCAGCGACCCGGTGGACCCAGGCCCATTCGCTGACTTCTTCCTCCCCCCCTCGTTTGCGATCGAATCTTAAGCTCTCCCAAGCGAGACACTCCAGTAGCAGCTTGATCGGCTTCGGTTCAATGAATCGCCTCTCGATTGGTCGTCTCATCTGCGTCATCCTCGGCTCATCACGGCCCGTGATCATCGCCTAAAACCTCTCGCGCCATACCGCAGCCTAATCGCCATTTTGTCGCCTCTGGTGAAGTGTCGGGACCGAATTTGCAAATCCGGACCCTCGTGTTTCAAAGACTAGTCCAGATCACGCTAGTGCACACAGCTTCAACATCGGTACATATCACAGACATATCCAACGAAATAATAAGTACTTTAATTAAATACTCAACCTATTTGATTGACCTTATGGTCAAGTTACAAAGATCGCCTCATGAGCTAAGACTTATTAAAATATTCAAATGCAATGAAATAAAATAAACTCGTGGCGCCAACCAATTTGCCACGAACAACCGACCGGGCTCGCTCCTAGTTTGTCGGCTCCTCGATACTCCTCCTCTGAGCAGGAGTTGCTTCTTCTTCAAGCGAAGTTGTGTTGTTGTGGGGTGAGTACTTTGAGCACTCAAAGCAAGTCATGCATGTAATGCAAATCTAATATTCTACATGCATGGCTTAGTACAAAGGATAGGCTATGGTTCATGAGCGGTACAACATTCAAGATAAATAAAGAATAGATTGCAAAGCAGTAAAACAGTAGTAGGAATAATAACTTTCACAAACATTTCAATCGTAAATCATTTTTCCATCCTAAGTCAAGTTCATCATTACCAACCCAAGCATTTTTCCATCAACAATTCATTTTCATAAAAATCTAACCCTTGGCCAGAATCACCGAAGCGATGCTCAATACCGTGAGCACGGCTATTCGAATAGGTTGTACACTCTGCAGAGGTTATACACTTTACCCACAAGATACGGTCAAATACCACCAAGGCAAATAACCGTAACGAAGCCTTTCCAAAGTTCCATCTAAACTCAGGATAGTGCCCGCTAAGTTTTCAACACCGAGGGACTGGTTACCACACCAGGGCCCCCTCTTGCGCCATGTGAGTTCTCAATCCGCTTCTCGGGCCTCACACCACCACGACAAGACCAAAGAATAGATTTCCCAGTTTACTCAGCTAAGCCCGTCCCATTACGGAGCTTGTGGCTGTATGAGGGACTCAGTTCAAATGCTCGCAAGGTTAAGTCCTTAGTTGACCGAGGCAAGACTAACCAAAAATGACTTTAACATCCAAAACCAATAAAACCAAATTCGACCGCCCAGTTGCCACTCTTGGCCCACCAGAAACAATCTTGCCACATGCCTCAGCCTAAATCATTTTCCCACCCCAGTTCTTTACCATTGCACCACGTGCCATTATCAACTTAATAACACATGTCTCGTTCACAAAGCATGTTCAATATCTCATTAAGTCGAGATTCACTTTGGTATTCCAAAATCATGAACGTCCACGTGGCGTGGCTAAGCATACTACTTGGTCTACTCAACCCATGTTGGCAAATTATAAAAGTCCAACTATTAATCCATATCCTAGGGTGACAAAAGATTCATGGCCTACAATTATATATGACAAGGTGGCATCTGACAACTTAGGCATTTAACTAATCCAAAACTTATTCAAAATCATTTCTATCAAATTAGCATGCAATAGTTTAAATCAAAATAATTTGCTCTAGTAGGTTCAACATGATCAAACACAACTTGCCTTCAAAAAGTCTTGATTACGCTCTGAGCTTGCTCTGGTCGAGAACCTCTCCTCGAAACCTTCGGGCACTTCAACGTCTACGGCATAACGTAAACACAAACAATAAAATAAATAAACAGTGGGCAAACAGTGCTCAAAAATTCAATTAAAATTCATAAACAGAAAGATCACAATTTTACAAATTTATAGAAATTGGAATCACTCAAATCGGAGTTAAAACGCATAAAAGTTATAAGCATTTGAAGTTTCAAAATATATTTAAAATCAATATACCGAATTAAATAAATATTTTCTTTTCAGTAAAATCAATTATTGCGTCATCGTGACACGGTCGCCATCGAGAGTGACACGTGGCTTTGCCGACGCATACCGACCGGCTCCGTGATGACGTCAAGATGACGCCATCGTGGACGCCGGCCGACTCGGTCCTCACGCGCGGCATGTGGGACCCATCGTGGCGCCAAGATGACGTCGATGGACGCCACGCGCAGCGCCGCGATGCGTCGGCCGACGAGTGGGCCCGTCTTTGTCGGCGACTTCGGGTGAACCGTGCAGTCGGCGGCCGACAAAGGGTCCGCCTTGTCGGCGACTCATCGCGCCTGATGAACGTCGCGGTGATCGACGTGTGGGTCCATCGTCGGCGTCTCATGCACTGATGAGGGCGACGTGACACGACGGTGGCCCTCGGATATGCATCTAACGGTGGAGATCGAGAAGATGGGGTTTCTTGTTTTCAAGGCGACGTGGCGAGATCTGGATCGTTGGTGCGCGATCGGACGGTATGGAAGCTTCGGGCGGCAGTGATGGAGCGGCGGCCTGCTTGACCGAGACGAGACGATGACGCGCGCGGCGTGGCGCTTGAGGCTTCTCCGGCGACGTGCGGTAATGCTTCCGACGCGGCTTGACAAGGTGAGTTCGGGATGGCACGGGCGGCGAGAGTGACCGTGGCGGCGATTTAAACGGCGCAAGGAACTTCGGCGGAAGGCCGGAACCGGCGAGCTCTTGCGGCGCGGCGGCGGCGTCTCGGCGGCGTGGCGGACGTGACGGATGGGTGCGGCGCGAGGTGAGGAGCACGGCACGGTGGCGGCGCTTAAATAGCCCCTCGGCGCCCGTGAAAGCGCGAGACCGAGGCCCACACGCAGGCGGCGCATGAATCCGGTGAGATTCGGCAGGTGACGGGCGCGATGAGAGCCGTCGGATGGAGATCGAACGGCCACGCGTTAGGGTTTTTCGGACGGGCCGCGAGTACTCGCCCAACACTATTCATCGAATTTTAATTTTTTTCGATTTAAAATAATTCGAAATTCAAATAATTTATTTGGGGCCTTAAAAATATCAGAAAATTTCGAAAAATTCCATAAATATTTTAGGACATTTGTGACTCAAATAAAATATTTTCAGCAAAACTTTATTTTAACTTTTCCATTATATAATTAATTTGATAAATGGTTTAATTCAAAATAAATTCAAATAATTCCAATAAATCCAAATAAATTCCAGAAATTCCCAAAAATTCAGAATACCAATAAAATGCAAGAAAAGCAAAAATTGGGGTGTTACAAACCTCCCCCCTTAACGGAATCTCGACCCCGTGATTCAGGGCTGACTAAGGAATAGGTTAGGGAATTCCTTCTTCAGGTCTTCTTCACGCCCAAAGTTGCTTCGCTCTCGGAATGGTTACTCCACTGGACTCTGCAGAAGCGGGTCGATTTATTTCTCGTTTCTCGATCCATCGTGTCCAAGATCTTTACCGGGTACTCTTTATAAGTCAAATCCTTCTGCAGCTCGACTGATTCTAACTGCATCTGCTCTTCTGGCACTCGGAGACATTTCTTTAACTGTGACACATGGAACACATCATGCACTCCTGCTAAAGACTGCGGTAACTCCAACTGATACGCTACTTCACCTCTACGACTTAGGATCTTGAACGGACCAACATATCTTGGTGCTAACTTCCCTTTAGTGTGGAACCTCTTAACTCCTCTGAGTGGTGTAACCCTGAGATACACAAAATCTTCAGGTTCAAAGCTTAAATCCCTGCGGCGATTATCGGCATAACTCTTCTGTCTTGATTGTGCTATTTTCAACCTTTCTCTGATCATGGCTATCTGCTCTTCAGCTTCTCGTAGAACGTCCGGCCCGAACATATGACGCTCTCCGGTCTCATTCCAATTCAACGGCGTTCGACAGGGTCTTCCATATAGCGCTTCAAATGGCGACATCCGCAAACCGGCACGATAACTATTATTGTAGCTGAACTTCGTATGGCGGAACACTTATCCCACGAGGTTGTGTAAGCCAATGCACATGCCCTCAACATGTCCTCAAGTATCGATTAACTCTCTCCGTTTGCCCATCATGCATGGGTGATATGCGATCTTGAAGTTGAGCGGGTCCCTAGGGCCTCATGCAATTTATCCCAAAATCTTGAGGTAAGCGGGTACCTCTGTCGATACAATTTTCTTTGGAACTCCATGCAAACATACAATCCTTGACATATACAATTACGCTAAGCGGTCCCCGAATAGGTAGTCTTCAAGGGATGAAATGGGCAACCTTTGTCAAGCGGTCCACTATAACCCATACGGAATCATATCTGTCGGGTCCTTGGTAAACCGTAATGAAATCCATTCCGATTTCTTCCCATTTCCACTCGGGTATCTTCGATGGTAGAGTAACCCCGCTGGCCTCGATGCATTGCTGACTCTTTGGCATATGTCGACAACGCAACATGCTCTGCAACTTCACGCCTCATGCTTGGCCACCAAAATCTTGCCTTGTGTCTTGATACATCTTAGCGCTTCTGGATGAATAGAGTACTTGGAATCATGAGCTTCCTCCGAATCACTGTTTGGTTCTTTCTTGTGCGAGACGCAAATCGCTTCTTGATCCACAATGTGCCTTGCTCATCAAATTTTGAAATCCTTCGCATTGCCTTCCTCCATTTTGGACTTAATTCTCTGAATCTTGGCATCATCTTTCTGTCCTTCACGAATCTGATCTTCCAGAGTAGGCTTCACTTCTAGAGCGGCTATAAATCCTTTAGGCACAACTTCCAGCTTCAGCTTCTGAAATTCCTTGCATAACTCGACCTGATTTGCTTCTAGCAACATGCTCACTGTGTGGCTCTTCCGACTTAAAGCATCAGCCACTACATTGGCTTTCCCTGGGTGATAATGAATTCCCAGATTATAATCCTTAATTAATTCCAACCACCTTCTCTGCCTCATGTTCAGATCCGATTGTGTAAATATATATTTAAGACTCTTATGGTCAGTGTACACTTCACATCTGTTTCCAATCAGATAGTGCCGCCATAACTTTAAGGCGTGTACCACGGCTGCTAATTCCAGATCATGCGTCGGATAGTTCTCTTCATGCGACCTCAACTGCCTTGATGCATACGCAACGACCTTTACATCGCTCGCATTAACACGCATCCTAGTCCTTGGCGCGATGCATCACAGTATATATCAAAGCTCTGGCCTAAATCCGGTAGAACTAACACTGGTGCCGATGTCAATCGTTTCTTCAACTCACGGAAACTCCGCTCACACTCCGGCGTCCATGTAAACTTCTTCTCCTTTTTCAACAATTGCGAAGAGGCCTCGCAATCGTTGAAAATCCTTCAATAAATCGGCGGTAATAACCGCCATTCCAAGGAAACTACGGATTTGAGTCACCGTTTTGGGTGGCTCCCAATGCAACATCGCTTCCACCTTACTTGGGTCAATCTGCGACTCCTTGGCGGTCACCACATGTCCAAGAAATTCTACCTTGTTCTTCCGAAATCACACTTGCTAAACTTAGCTTAAAAGTTGTCGTTCCTTAACTTCTCCGTAACTAGCCTCGGATGTTCTCGCATGCTCTTCCGGTTCTTGGAGTAAACTAGAATGTCATCTATGAACACAACAACGAACTTATCCGGTATTCCATGAAAACCTTGTTCATCATGTTCATGAAATATGCAGGTGCATTTGTCAAACCGAAAGACATAACTGTGAACTCGTAATGTCCATATCTTGACGAAAATGCTGTCTTCGGCACATCCTCCGATCGAATCTTCAGCTGGTGATAACCTGATCGTAGGTCAATCTTGGAGAAAACTCCGGCTCCTCTCAACTGGTCAAACAGATCATCGATCCTGGGTAGCGGATACTTATTCTTTATAGTGACTTCATTCAGTGCTCGGTAATCCACACACATCCCAGTAACTCCGTCCTTCTTCTTGACAAATAGAACCGGTGCTCCCCATGGCGCATTTAACTTGGTCTAATAAATCCCTTATCCATTAACTCCTCTATCTGCTTCTTCATTTCCACTAGCTCATCGGTTGACATCCGATAAGGTCTCTTAGCTATCGGGGCTGTCCCCGGTACTAACTCGATTACAAACTCTATGTCCCTATCTGGTGGCATCCCAGGTAAATCCTCTGGAAATACATCCGGGTATTCTCTGACAACTGGTATATCTTCTATGCTGACGGCCTTCACACTATTGACCATCAACTGTCCATCCCGAACGGCAGTTGCCTGAAACTCTATTTTTCTCCCACAAGGACTCTCGACTGATATGACTCTTCGTCCACAGTCTAACACAACCTTGTGCTTAGACAACCAGTCCATTCCCAAAATAACATCTAGGGTCTGGGTATCTAACACCACTAAGTTTGCTAGGAACTCTGTTCCATCTATAAGCAACTTTACCCCAGAACATCCTACATCAGATCGGAGTTCTGATCCCGGGGATTGTACTAGCAATACATGCCTAAGATTCACCATTTTCAACCCATTGTTCACAGCAAAAATCCGAGATATAAACGAATGCTGAAGCTCGAGAATCAAATAAAAGCACATGTCTTGAGTTGACAAGTAACTTACCCAAGACGACGTCCGATGTATTCTCAGACCTTTGATCGGCGGTGACATGATTAACTCGCCTCTTACCACGATCGTGTGGCGGCTCAGATTGTGTAACTCCACGACTTGCTCTCGACGGGTGCCTTCGTTGGAGTGGTTCCAAGATTGAAGCGGCGGTGTCACCTCCTCCTCCCTTCTTAGGACAAGATTGGCAAATGCTTCGGCTCGTGATGATAAAACAACGTTTAACTGCCGATCGCGCTCCGCATGTTGCATTCCCAACCGGTGTTGGTGTCGAACATTTTGTCCGCAGTCTTGGTGCTTGGTGGTGGCGTCGTCATCACATTCCTCGGCTGAAATCAAGAACGATTTGGTGTAACCTCAAACGCTGCGCTCTCGGGCGTGCTCCTGCTTTGTGCCATCCTGCGCTTCGATTGTCCTCCGGCTCCTTGCGCTTGTCCTCCAATATCGGCGCCTTGTTCACTAGCTCACGAAAATCGGGAAAAGTGTGGGTTATGAGTCCCACCGCAGCCTGAATTCAGTCCTTTCATGAATCGAGACCGCTCGCCTTATCCGTTGCTACATCCTCAAAAAGGAAGCGTGCACCGAGTGAACTTATTCAGATATTCGGACATCGATTGATTGCCCCGCTTGATGCCCTAAACTCCTCCTTTTTCAGCTCCATTATGCCTTGGGCACATGATATCGCGGAAGCGATCGTGAACTCCTCCCGGTGATGTCTGCGGGTGCTCATGAGCGTGAAGAGTTTTCCCACCATTCAGTGCGGTTCCTTCAAGGCGATGAGAGGCATAGAGTACCCTCTCATTTCCCTCACCTTGGGTAATGTGCAACTCTCTCTATCGTCCTCACCAATCATCGCCTCCAATGGATTGGCATTTCGAGAAAATGTAGCGGTCGTGTCCTCATGAATTCGACCTCGAGTGTGGCCTCTCGTGACCGGGTTAACTGGTTAACTTGCGGCGGCGCTTGGGCAAGAACTCGCTTTGCATCTGCTGCATCATGGCATGCATTAACTGGTGCGTGCAGCAATAAAAGCTCCAAGGTTACGTGATATCAATGGCGGTCTTTGGTTGAGGTCCTTGTCCTTCACCATCGTTGTTTCGGTGGCGTGAACCATTCCCATTTCCTCCTTGGTTTCCTCAGTGTTCACCATCTGCCGATTGCGCCATAGTTTAGAGACGAGAGGAAATAAGAATAGACAAGTAATAGAGTACTTATGCGGGGGCGAAGGTGTAACACAAAATCTAACTTTATTACTTTATTAATATCTGGGTATGGTTGCTCACAATGCCTAAAGGCCTTGCAACACATACCGATCACTCACAAGCATGAAAGAAGCAAACCGAGCTAACACTCAGAGTCAAACGCTCTAAGGGTGACTCTTATTCCAAGACGCGACTCAACGCAGAGTCTCAGCTGCTAATCCTAACGCCACTCGAGCCAACCCCACCGGAACTTCTGGTGGATACAGGCGGGTGTGTGGTGCGAGTACAAACCTATCCCAACGATCCTCGGCTAAGGCGCCCCGCTCTTCCTGCAGCGGCCTCAACCTCTCTGGTTCTGCTGACCTCCACAGGCTCGGGCTTCACTTCCACTTGCTCGACTTCACTTCCATCTGCTCGACTTCACTTCCCAGCTCGCTCGCTCGCTCAGGCTGCGGCTCTGCAGGCTCCTCCGGGTCTGGTCGTGTAGCTCCAGATCGCTCGGCTCTCGTCCGTCTGCGCTATCTCCAGTTCCCCAATCCTCTGGATAGAGTGGGCCAAGTACTCACAAGTCTGCAACAGATGAGCCCTAAGCTGTGTGAACTCATCACGAGACCTCTGCAGCCTCGAACTGCCTCGCCGATAACATCCTCTTGGCGATGACATATCCGCAAGGTGGGTGATCGTGGCATCCTCCTCCTCGATGGGCTCTCGGTTGTAGCGAGTGTCTCTGCGTGGGTGGTGACGTAAACTCGTGCCATCCAACTCCCCGGGTAGGTACGAGCAATCGCCTCATCGCCAGACGCGATGTCTCCTGAATCCAGCGTCAAATGACAACCTCTGGCGGTGATGCGGATGCGACGACGCCCTCGCCCTATCCCGAGCGTAAACCGTGATAGTGACATCCTGCAATATCCATCTGCCCGATCCACAAGAGTCCCCGGTAGATCGGCTCATCATATCCTCAAGCGGTGCATCATACGCCAAAGCTCATGGCGCACCCTCGAAGGCGCACCAAAAGAGTGGATCATCCTCATCGCCAAAGGACACTCACGTGAAACTCGAAATTTTAAAACAAAGCGAAGACGTGATAAATTCAGCAAGGGGTATGAAAAAGAGAAGGGTAAGTCGGGATTGCATTATCATCTTGGCACATTTTAGCTTTTTGAAAATAGTTTTATCCTCACTACGACCATTCTAACTAAGGGCCGATCCTACGGTCAAGATGGCTCGATACCACCTCTGTCGGGACCCGAATTTGCAAATCCGACCCTCGTGTTTCAGCACTAGTCCAGATCACGCTAGTGCACATTTCAACATCGGTACATATCACAGACATATCCAACGAAATAATAAGTACTTTAATTAAATACTCAACCTATTTGATTGACCTTATGGTCAAGTTACAAAGATACGCCTCGCAGGGCGAAGACTTATTAAAATATTCAAATGCAATGAAATAAAATAAACTCGTGGCGCCAACCAATTTGCCACAGGCAACTGACTGGGCTCGCTCCCTAGTTTGTCGGCTCCTCCTGATACTCCTCCTCCTGAGCAGGAGTTGCTTCTTCTTCAACTGAAGTTGTGTTGTTGTGGGGTGAGTACTTTGAGCACTTCAAACAAGTCATGCATGTAATGCAAATCTAATATTCTACATGCATGGCTTAGTACAAAGGATAGGCTATGGTTCATGAGCGGTACAACATTCAAGATAAAAAGAATAGATTGCAAAATGATAAAAGCAGAGTAGGAATAATAACTTTCACAAACATTTCAATCGTAAATCATTTTTCCATCCTAAGTCAAGTTCATCATTACCAACCCAAGCATTTTTCCATCAACAATTCATTTTCATAAAAATCTAACCCTTGATCAGTAATCACCGAGCGATGCTCAATACCGTGAGCACGGCTATTCAATAGGTTGTACACTCGCAGAGGTTATACACTTTACCCACAAGATACTGGTCAAATACCACCAAGGCAAATAACCGTAAGAAGCCTTTCCAAAGTTCCATCTAAACTCAAGATCTTGCCGCTAAGGTTTCAACACTGGAGGGATGGTTACCACACCAGGTGCCCCCTCTTGCGCCATGTGAGTTCTCAATCCGCTTCTCCGGGCCTCACACCACCACGACAGTACCAAAGAATAGATTTCCCAGTTTACTCAGCTAAGCCCGTCCCATTACGGGGCTTGTGGCTGTATGAGGGACTCAGTTCAAATGCTCGCAAGGTTAAGTCCTTAGTTGACCGAGGCAAGACTAACCAACAATGACTTTAACATCCAAAACCAATAAAACCAAATTCGACCGCCCAGTTGCCACTCTTGGCCCACCAGAAACAATCTTGCCACATGCCTCAGCCTAAATCATTTTCCCACCCCAGTTCTTTACCATTGCACCACGTGCCATTATCAACTTAATAACACATGTCTCGTTCACAAAGCATGTTCAATATCTCATTAAGTCAGTATTCACTTTGGTATTCCAAAATCATGAAACGTCCACGTGGCAGGGCTAAGCATACTACTTCGGTCTACTCAACCCATGTTGGCAAATTATAAAAGTCCAACTATTAATCCATATCCTAGGGTGACAAAAGATTCATGGCCTACAATTATATATGACAAGGTGGCATACAGCAACTTAGGCATTTAACTAATCCAAAAACTTATTCAAAATCATTTCTATCAAATTAGCATGCAATAGTTTAAATCAAAATAATTTGCTCTAGTAGGTTCAACATGATCAAACACAACTTGCCTTCAAAAAGTATTGATTACGGCTCTGAGCTTGCTCTCGGTCGAACCTCTCCTCGAAACCGGGCACTTCAACGCCTACGCATAACGTAAACACAAACAATAAAATAAATAAACAGTGGGCAAACAGTGCTCAAAAATTCAATTAAAATTCATAAACAGAAAGATCACAATTTTACAAATTTATAGAAATTGGAATCACTCAAATCGGAGTTAAAACATAAAAGTTATAAGCATTTGAAGTTTCAAAATATATTTAAAATCAATATACCGAATTAAATAAATATTTTCTTTTTCGTAAAATCAATTATTGCGTCATCTGTGACACGTGTCGCCATCGAGAGTGACACGTGGCTTTCGACGCCAGCCACGACCGGCTCCGTGATGACGCCAAGATGACGCCATCGTGGACGCCAAGACGACTCGGTCCTCACTGGCGGCAAGTGGGACCCATCGTGACGCCATAGATGACGATGGTGACGCCACAGCGCACAAAGGCGCGGCGGCCGACGAGTGGGCCCGTCTGTCGGCGACCGACGGGTGAACTGCAGCAGGCTGGCCGACGGTGGGTCCGCCTTGTCGGCGACTCATCGCGCGATGAGCGAACGCGGTGAGATCGACGTGTGGGTCCATCGGTCGGCGTCTCATGCACGCGATGAGGGCGACGTGGCACGACGGTGGCCCTCGGATATGCATCTAACGGTGGAGATCAAGATGGGGTTCTTGTTTTCAAGGCGACGTGGCGAGATCTGGATCGTTGGTGCGCGTCGGACGGTATGGAAGCTTCGGGCGGCGGTGATGGAGCGGCGGCGCTGGCTTGACCGGAGACGGAGACGATGACGTGCGGCGCGGCGCTTCAGGGCTCCTCCGGCGACGTGCGGTAATGCTTCCGACGCGGCTTGACAAGGTGAGTTCGGGGATGGCACGGGCGACGGCGGAGAGTGACCGGCGGCGACGAAACGGCGCAAGGAACTCGGCGGAAGGCTTCGGGAACTTCGGCGAGCTCTTGCGGCGAGGCGGCGTCTCGGGCGGCGTGACGCGTACGGATGGGTGCGGCGCGAGGTGAGGAGCACGGCACGGGTGGCGGCGCCTTAAATAGCCCCCTCGGCGTCCGTGAAAAGCGCGGAGACCGAGGCCCACACGGGCGGCGGCGGCGGAATCCGGCGAGGATTCGGCTTGGGTGACGTGGCGCGATGAGAGCCGTCGGATGGAGATCGAACGGCCACCGCGTTAGGGTTTTCCCGGACAGACCGCAAGATACTCGGCCCAACACTATTCATCGGAATTTTTAATTCTTTTCGATTTAAAATAATTCCTAAATTCAAATAATTTATTTGGGGCCTTAAAAATATCGGAAAATTCGGAAAAATTCCCATAAATATTTTAGGACATTTGTGACTCAAATAAAATATTTTCAGCAAAACTTTATTTTAACTTTTCCATTATATAATTAATTTGATAAATGGTTTAATTCAAAATAAATTCAAATAATTCCAATAAATCCAAATAAATTCCAGAAATTCCCAAAAATTCAGAATACCAATAAAATGCAAGAAAAGCAAAAATTGGGGTGTTACATGAAGCTTCCGTCCGAGGCAATCTCAGCCAAACCGAGCTCGTCTGCTAATATCTCAGCCATATATTGCACTCCTGTGGTCACAGGGAGGCAGTGTTCTCATTCTCCTCACTTCTTTCCTCCTCTCCCAGCCTGCACGCCTGAAACTCCCTCTCATTTCTGCCATGGCCGAAAGCTTTAGAGCTCAAAATCCGATTTCAATTCTCAAGATACAATCACCCATTTCCAAATCCGGTTGAGCTTAGAGCATCACCAGGCCTCAAGAATCAAAACCCCTTACTAATTTCTTGAGCTCTCCATGCAAGAAGTTGCTGCCGCCGGTGTGCCCTTCTTCTCCAAAACCGGCCAACGGTGGCAGCCTGTTCCAGTGAATCCCCGACTGAGGTAAGAGTCAAAATGAACTCCCTGTGATCCCGTGATGCTTACAAGGCCACCGATTTAATCCCTAATGCGTTCGCTTGTCTTCTCCACTGCTCGCCATTTTCGCCGCCGCTTTGGAGCTCATACTGCGCCTGTCTGCCTCCTTCTCCGGCCGAATCAACTCCCCACCGAAAAGGCGCCACGCCGAGAGAATCTCTGGTGTGTCGCTTCAGGAGAATCACGGAGAGCCGCCGCCATGAAGCCCTAGGCCATCCTTCATTCTCTGTGATGCCGAGTGGAGCCCTCCAGTTAGTGGCGCAGAAAGCTTGATCAAAAAGGGTATCAGCGCTTCTCGTGAATGAAAGTGCATTTTCCTTTTCAAGCATTTTCCAAAACCGAACAAGATTCAATCTTGAATATCTCTTGAAATATCAATTCAATTTCAATGAAATAAATTTTTATAATCATATAAAATCAGTAACATTCTTGATATGTGAAAATACTCGGTTTTTGAGTTATGGATGAATTTTAGGAATTTAAATCTTCTAGTGACCCTATTATGGACTCTAAATAAAAGTTATTCACCATGAGCTATAAAATGATAAGATAAATTCATATGTGTGGATCTGACTTTGAGATGAATTCAAATATGCAAAAATATTCAATTCTTTGAATCATAGAATAATTATTAAAATCAGAATGGGATAAACATAGTATTATGGTCATTATTGCATATATGCTAAATATAACTTTTAAAACTATAAAATAAATTCTTGTTTGTCTCGGAATCGTGATAAACTCAAATATGCAAAACCATCTCATGTTGAACTCAATTTGAATTAATTACTTCATAATCATTTATTTAACCATGTTATGGCCATTGACAAAATAATAGCATAATGGCTCAAAGCAATGATAATGTAATTGGTATAAGTTCCTAAAAACAGTGAGGACATATATATGTAAAAATATTTGGGATAAAGTTTAACTTGAATTCTTTTATCATAAAGAAATGTCAAATGTAACAATAGGTAAATAGGTAATCTATTGTAAATAAAGTTAAAACAATGCAAAATCAACTTTAAAACCTTTCTAGAATGGTATTCTATTAATGTCTGAAAAATGAATCAAGAATCATGTATAGGTTAGTTGGAAATTAAGATTTGAACTTGGCCGATTTAAGGTTTGCAAATGTGGTCATTTAGTCTATTTCAACGATAGATAAAATAACTCATCCAAATACTAAAATCAGTAAAATCAGTTTAGTAACACTCTACAAAGTCCATGCTACCATGATCTGTAAAAAGACTCTTATTCCATTAAGGTTTGCATATTAATCTCATCAGATCAAAACCCTTAAGCGATAACCTTTTGATTCACTTTTGGCCGATTCCGAATAACGTCAACTTAACAATGCCGCATAAGCCTTTTCAACAATGAATATAATGTATCAGTCAAAGCCAAAAATTTATGGAATCAGCTTAGGATTGTTATACAAAGTATAAATCATCTTAGTATTAAGAAATAACTATACTTCATCATGTTTTGCATATTACTCTTAATAGCTGAACAACCTTAAGTAATCACATTACTTTAGACTTTAATGCGAATGAATAGACTTTAGGTAATAATGAAGGAATCCGTAGTTAAGATATTTTTATCACCAGAACCTTCTCAAATATCGTGTAAATTAGTCCAGTAGCCTAAATCAGTAAATCTAACTTGCGTAAAGCTAATTCTAAGCAAAATCAATTAAAGATAAAGAACTAATTGCTCATAGTCCAATGTGATTGTTTAAGCATTTTCATTAACTCCCAAAGCAACTCATCTAAATCCGAATTATGTGAAGAATAGCTTAGAAATGATCTTTAGAGTATAATTTACAGCACACTAAGAAAATATTCTTGTTTCATCTTGCTTTGACTCTGAATCTTAATAAAGCAAAACCCTTAAGTAATAAGAATTGGCAGAACTCATATCATGAATAGTAAATCAATGAAACCTTGCAACTAATGATTAATTCTATTTAATCTAAACTATTTTTATGCCTTGAATTAAGTAAAATAAGATTAATAAATTCATAAAGAGCAATCCTCGTCTTGTAAAGAGTTTATTTGTTTTGCTATCTATTTCTTTTGCTCTTATTGAAGTCTTTTATTGCTTTATTTCCGTTATTTGACGAGTAGAACCCGACGTTTCTAGTCTCCGTCGTCGTCGTCAACCGCAATCCCCGTCTTCGTCGTATTCGTCAATTAAGCAAGGCAAGCATCCTTTGACCACATTGATCCCAGTATTTTATATTCCTTTTTGTGCATCAAATTGTTTTATGCATGCGTTTACTTTATGTAAATTGCTATCTTGTGGATTTGGTAGTTATACCTGTTGTCTTGTGATCCTCCTTGATGATTATGGAAATGTGAACCTTGATAACCACAGAATAGGGCTAGGCATTACTTAATGTCATCATGGGTATATGCGTTCATATTATTCATGCTTAGCCATGCTTTAGAATCAATTATGCAAATGATCAAACCAGTAATTGTTTCCTGAAAACACTGAAAATGTCACTGTTGGTTGTGGGTACTTTGATTAAAAACCCAAAAGAAAGCTATGCTTTGATGCGGGCGATTATTGGCAATAGCCGGTTGTGCAATAAGGAAACGCACGTAGTGTAGGGTGAAGTGTCGCCCGTGTCACAACTAAGGACCGAACATCGTGTTGTATGATCCAAGAAAATCCGTACAAACCACGAGGGTGAGGTTGGGTTAGCCTTAGCCTATTAAATTGTTTAGACATGGCTTTGCTCATTGGTAGGCGGGAGCTAGCGGAGGCATTCGGCACGGATTGCTTGTGAGGGCTTCCATGCAGTTCAGATGGGTAATTGCTCTGGCGGTAACGTGCACGCCTTGCCATGGACGAGACGTGGTGTTGGGTGTGATAAATGTGGATCCACGGCTTGGGTGAGTGTCTCTGTTTTTGGGCGAGGGTTAACGCCTCGGGCTAGGGTAAAGCCTTGTCTAGAATTTAATGACTATGTATGATCGCTCATTCGCATACTCTTGTATGGCGATCCACTACCGACGTGGTGAGTTGATCATTCCTTGTGGGTACTGCTTGTACACCTCTGCGAGTTTAAATCTAATTGATTAGCCGTACTGCGGTCATGGGTGTCTTGGTGAACTTGCACGAGTTAAATGTTTTATTATTTCCAAAAGGGTTTATTTTACAAGTTAGCTTACCCCACGATGACCCAATGCTATACCTGTGTGGGCAAGTATTGGAATCATTTGTTGTGCCTCGTGTGGACAAAGAATGGATATATGCCATGCGATGGCAAGGTTTGATTCGTCGCTCACGCCATGGAGGACGGTGAGTGTTATTTATGCTTTACTTATTTGCTATCAATTAATCTGCTCTTTTTAAATTCGATTGCAAATAACTTGGTTTCAAATTCAAATTCGCTTTATGCAAATTAACCGTAATAGCCTCCTTTGAAATGGCCTGCATGTATGATAGGTTTTGCTCAAGTCTTGCTGAGTATGTAAAATACTCACCCTTGCCTAATTATATTGTAGATGGTTGAGTTAGCGCAGCTTCGAAGTTGTTCATCGCAGGTTGCGGGTTCTTCCTTGAAGCGTGTTCTATCCGGAGTTTATGCAGTCGATTTGCTGCGGGTCGGTTGGGCAAACTACGAGGATATTGCTTCTTTGTCGCTAGATTCTCCGAGTTGTAATATTTATTTGTTTGCTCGTTTCGCTTAATTGTTATAATGTATGGTTGTGATTTCCAATTGTTGTAAACATGTGAGTGCTAGCTCTTGATCCAGGGGAATAGCACAAGAATCACATGGAGGTTTCGTTCATCGAGCAGGGGTCTCACTGATGGCGGCGACGGGCCCAGACGATCCCTTGCGCACGGGGTGAGGCGTGTGAACACACCCCCGTGCCGCCACGATGATGGAGGGTTCGAAGTGGAACATTCAGACCGCTTGTAGGCGGACGGGGCATGCCTACGAGCCCGTGGGTCTGCCTGGGGCGGCCTCACGGTGCCGGCGCCGCTTCCCACGGTCCTCTCGAGCAGAACTTCGAGAGGCACTGGCCAGGGAGCGATGCATGTTGTCCCGGGAAGCACTCCAGGCTTTTTCTCCGCCGGGGCCGAGGGCCGTATATCGGCGCCGCTTTTTCGAGCTCACTACAACCGCCCCCATGGCAGCCATCCCCACCGGGTCGAGGAAGTTCTGGAGGCTGCGCACGACCATCTCCATGGCTCGCAGACGCTCGGCGCTCTGGGGAGCGTCCGGAGGCGACTGCGGGAGACGGTCAAGCACGTGCTCCGGGGTGCGGTGTTCGCTGAGCTCTTGGCGGGTCCGGTCTCCAGCCCCGGCGTCCGACCTTTCGCCAGATTGATGGTGGCCGGTCGCCAGGACCCTGCCCGGAGGTGGCTCCGAGCGGTTGTCGCCAACGGCCTGCTGGTGACGAGGGGAAAGCGCTGGAGACAGGACCTCTTGATCTCCTTCTCTTCCCGCCATGTTGACATGGCGGGAGCACCAGGATTGCGAGGGTGACGCTGCGGTGCCACCCTTTGTCGTGGCGCTGCGACCTCGCGCGGGATGATCGTGGCTGCCCGAGCTGCTGTGGAGGCTGCTGGACCCCTCCTCGCTGACGAGGGTATTGCGCTGCGAGCGGAGGAAACTCTCTCGCTACCGCAGCCGATCGGGAAAGGCTCCGGTCTCGGCACCGCCGTCGGTTCGGCCGTCGACCGCCCACGCCATCACTGGCGTAGTACGCGTCATCGTCCTCCACGTCGTCGAAGACGCAGAGGTCTTGATTGTCTTGCGAGTTCGGCATCCTCATGGATTCCTCACGAAAGGACTTCAGTCGATCCCCACGGACGGCGCCAGCTGTCGACGATTTGGGACAGGGTCCCCCGCTGAGCTTACTTGTTGAATGAGGGATCAACTTGGGGCCCCTTTTTCGCAAGGGTTATACGTCTGAGAGTATGCCGAGCAATGGAGCGAAGGTATACCGAACAATCGTAAGGCACAGGGGGTCGTTTTATATCTGGTTCAGGTCTCTCACGGGGGAGATAATAACCCTACGTCCAGTGATTGCACTAGTATGTGAAAGTGGGTTACAATGCGCTTGCTCGGGGGGGTCCTGAACGATCCTAAGGATTCCCGTGGGCAAGCGATGTGTGCAAGGGTGTGCGTGGTCTGAAGAAAATCCCCCCCAACCACCGTGTGAGGGGGTATTTATAGAGGATTTACAGGAGACAAAGCGTTTATTACAGGCGCCTCATCAGAGGACGTGGGCGGTCAAGAGCCGCACCACCACGGGTACCACGCGACGTGGGAACAGCGAGCCTGCAACCAGGCGGCGTGGACCGTGGCGCGAGATCTTTGGCGGCGATCCTCGAGCCTCATGGCATTTAATGCCACGTCGCATTGTCGCGAGCCCCCGAGCTTATCTTGCTCGGGGGCGGGGTAGTCCCGTGAGCCGGGCTACACGAAGGTCGGTCTTGCGTGCGCCATCCGGGCAAGAGCATGGTCGGTTGGCGCCGGGCTTCAATGGTCGTGTCGGTACAGTGTATCCAATCCCCGACAATGTTATATTAAAAGATGCATTCTTTATTTATTAATCCGTTGTGTATGATTGTGATATTCATCTTTGTTAACTGTGGGCACTAGCTACTGATCCTGGGACTAGTGCTGAAAACACAAAGGGTTTCCGGATAGCGAATTTGGGTCCCGACATGAAAAGAGTTCATTCATGCATTAAAATAAAATTTTCTTGAGGTCACAGTCTTGGTCGGCACTACCGTAGGTAGTAGAGCGGTAGTACCGCACCTGCGGTACTATCGACTTTTTAACGTCGGTAGTTATTGAACAGAATGGACTTTTTCCCGTGAAGCGAGGCTGGTACTACCGGAGTGCAAGAGCGGTAGTACCGCAAGGTCGGTACTTCCGCAACTTCACCTGCGGTAGCTATTTAACAGAGGCGATGTTCTTTTGGCCAACATGAGTGTGGCACTACCATCCTAAATGCGTAGTGGGACATGGAGGAAATCAGAATGCGGCACGTGTCGAGGGCATTAAATGCGCCTAAGTAGTCGTTGGGCCCATGAAGCTACACTCACGCCCCTAGAAGGCAGTAGTGCCGGCCTGGTCGATTTTTCCTGATTAAAAATACAGTAACGGTTAGTTTAAGGGTGGAGGGGTTATAAATACCCCCTCACCTATATTGAGGGCTGGTTGGTGACTCCATTGATTTTATTTAAAGCCCTAGCAACTCTCTCCACTCATAAATGCATTCAATTCTTGATTCTTGAGTTTTGGAGAAGAAATTTGAGTGCATTGCATTAGTTGAGCCATATTGAAGCCCTCTAGAGTCTCAAACTTGCGTCAAGTTTATTACTCTTGGAGGTTGCCGCCTCCTAGACGGCTTGGAGGCGTGAGGCTTCGGTGATCTTCACAAGAAGCTTGTGTGAAGGCAAGGAGCTCGCCTACCCGGAGTGGGGAAGAGCTACCACGAGTGATCGAGGAAGGCTCAAGCAAGTGGAGCCGGCTTAAAGAAGTTCAAGCCACCTCAACGTGAAGTAGGGGAGACCGGCAAGTCTCCGAGACCACGGGATAAAAATTCGTGTGTTCTTAAATTGTGGTTTGCATTGTTCATACTCTTGAGTTCTTTCTAGCTAATTGATCATCTTAGTGCAATATTTATTTAGTTATTGAAGTATTTGAGTAGAGGGAATTATTCGATAATCACTATAATTGTTAGATATCAAAAGTGCTAAAATTGTCATTCTTGCTTAGAAATCTCTAAACTTGATTTTAATGTAGAAAATTTACAATCCCAAGTTTTGTGACGTTATTATTTAAGCTTGTGAAATTAAAGAAAACATAAAGCTCGAGTTTGTAAACAGGTGCTTGGAATTTGTATGCTTCGATAAATTGATTTAAACATTTAACAATTGCACATTCAAAGTGAACATTATTATTCAGATAAGGTTAGTGCTCTTTGTAAATAATTTTTTATCGCAAATTAAGTTTCCGTTACATCGTACAGGCATATGACTAGTTCACTCCTAAATTCTAACAATAGTTTACTGCAAAGAAAGTGCTTGACCTGCTGAGACGAACATCAATCGCAAAACACTGACAAAAATATCGGGCACATATCCAATATAAACAAATCTTATCGTGCAAACTTTGTGAAAATCATATATATAAGTTTTCAAAAATTCTCAAATAATTACCATATCTAGGGAAAATGAGCTTCTGCATGCAACCCTGTATGATTTAAAGACCAAAATCAACCGCACGTGAAAGATATGAAAACGACGCATTGTACACAAACTACGCATGCATGCTAAAACAAAGACCTAGACCTATAGATTTTTGGACAGGCAAAACCCAGACCAATGGTGTTTTGGACAGGCAAGATCTAGACCCACGCCATCCTCTAAAGATTCAACGAGTCATCGTCCAAAGTCCAAAGATTAGAAAGATCTAGTATGCCACCATTTTAGGAGTTAGAAGCAGATGAGACCTAGACCCACGCTATCTTCTGAAGATTCGACGAGTCATAGTCCAAAGTCCACAGAATAGAAATATCTCATATGCAGCCATTTTAGGAGCTAGAAGAGGCAACTGTAACCGCGTTACATGAAGATGACAACACCATGTGCCGGCATATGCTGCCGTATTGGAATCAAGACGTACACTGACGGCCCGGCCTTGGCGTATCCTTCGTAGCTCCATCTCCAGAAGATGGAAATTAGTAAGTTGTGGTCAGGTTGAAGGGGGCAACGGTAGTGGACGAGCAGAGGCGAAAGCATGCACAAGCACAATACGCGTTGGCCAGCGAAGGAGATGAAGTAGATCTGCAAGAAAACCATTAGTTTAATTGCTGGGTGCTTTAGCATAGTTTGCTTTCGGGAGAGCACAATAACAATCATAGTGCAATGATATGAATATGCTGGCTCTTTTAAAGTTCTCACACAATATTTGCTTAGCTATATATATATATATATATATATATATATATATATATAGGAAGCCTCTTTTTCTACTCCCGGAGTAATTACTACCTATGTCATATCTCACAACGTATGGGGTATCTCATGTAACGGAGGGTATGTACGCCGTAGTATACTGAGTATATAAGATCATCTAGGTGGTATGTACATTTTTAGAGGTGGTATGTATATTTTTGGACATACTCCTTTTATGTGCGATATGAAGGTCTTTTCAAAATACGCTAAAAATCATGGACTCCTTTGCAATTTTTTCATGTGGCTCACATCGAGTATCTTATAATTAGTGTATGAGTATACCCAAAGTGATAAAGGAGTATTTCAAGTTTGTTTAGGTAGTATTTCGAGATGGGAGTAACTACACCGGGAGTAAAAGATATTTTTCATATATATATATATATATATATATATATATATATATATATATATATGGGGAAATATCTAGTGAAATGGCTATTCATGCTAAAATGCTAACATCCATCGGGCCATCCGATCTATCATGTGTGGCTCAGATTGAGAGTGGTGGAATGTCTTGTCACTTAAACAGTTTTATAAAACCCTCTTTATTTCTATCCTCATTCCATGAGGGCTTCCACCATTCTTAATCTGAGCCACACATGATGGATCGGATGGTCCATGATGGATGTTAGCATTTTAGCACTAAATAGCCATTTGCACTATATATATATATATATATATATATATATATATATATATATATATATGACCAAATATTTAATCTACAAGAAAATTCCAGAAAAACCTTATGTTCTTGAAAACCAACTTGAAACACTTCGGCGTCCATCAGTTTTCAGGCTTTGGTCTTCATATCCAGGTGCTACGATTCCAGCAAATGGACGAGGACTTGACTTCAGAACCTGAAGGCTGAGGCCCTACCACACTTCCTAGATGGCAGGATATGTTTGAATGTTGATGCATGCGGAAAGCTGATGACAGACAAATTTTAGTTTCATATAGTTCTTAAGTATGTTTGGACTGGATCAGAAAAGCTGCCATCCGTTCCATGTCAGTTCCTTTCAACGAATTTCTCTATTAGCATCTTCTCCACAAATAATGAATATGCAACTGTCATCCGTAGGGTCTTGAAGGCAGCGGGGAACTAGAAAATTTTCTATGAGGATGGAGGTGTACATTTCACGTGTACAACTCTATAGTTTTATACAATAATTTCATAATATCATAAATCCAACACATAAATTTAAAATTTACTAAAAGTATAATACAAATAGTTTTGAGGTCTTAAAAATCCCAAACCATCGCCGCTGAGGTGGCGCTCTCAATGGCCTCCATTCTCTTCCGCTTTAAAGAGAATATATATATAGTTATAAGTAGACTGCTAATGTTCCGTGGGCAGACATTTGCGTCACGCACATGGGCATTTGCGGAATCATCCGTTATCTAGCTCCATCAAACTCATCTTTTACAAAACTAGCTCCCTCCCATACCAATTTGCAAATCTAGCCCTCTTGTCACCACGAAAAGACGGTCCGGTGGCCAAGGAGCGTGGCAGCATGGGCTCCCGCGTTTGGGTAGCGCGGTGCAGTGGGATGTGAGGTTACTAGTATGATTTCTCGAGTTAAACTCTCACGACAGGATACAAGATCACCGCCGCCAGTATATCGCCACCATGAACACCCTCACGCCTATTTGGTCGCCGCCTGTCTTCGTCTGTCTTTTCCTATCGTTTTTATACATGCCGTTCTTTACCAGTTCTCTGCAGCCCTTTACATTGATGGATCAGTGGTTAACCCAGTCCGCCCAAAGAAATGTGCGTTGAACTTATGGGCTCAGATTCTCCTTGGTCTGGGCCTGTACAAGCCACACTTGAACTCTTGCTGTTTGTCTCCTCGCCGCAGCCTCCTCTTCTGAAGTCGCCCTCTCCCTGCTTGCTTTTCCCAGGAGCTGCTGACATCCTTCCCTCCTTGAAAGCCAGCTTGACCCCAAGCTGGAGCTTCAGGAAACCGCTTCTTCAACACGAATTCATCGTCCCACGTAGCCATGGACGCCGGCCAATGAGACCAATGCACCAAAACTTGAGGAATTACTTTCCCAGCACGACGACATAACCGTCGATCCAAAACATGCAAAGGAACTTGGAAGTGATGATCAAGGTCAGGGATATGAGCACTGACGGCACTCCTTTAGCCGGTTTGAGGAGTGAGACATGAAAAACTGGGTGCACTGTACTAGTCGCCGGCAACTGAAGTTCATAAGCAACATCATTAATCTTGCGAATGATAAGATATGGTCCGAAATAGCGAAACGCTAATTTGTAATTGGCCCGGGAAGCCACTGATGCCTGGGCATATGGTTGGAACTTCACATAGACCATATCTCCAACCGAAAATGTCCGCTCTAAACGTTTCTTGTCCGCCTGATGTTTCATTCGCTGTTGCGCTCGATGAAGATGCAGCTTCACTAATTCATTCATCTGGGCACGTTGGGATAACCATTCCTGCAATTCTGAGGTAGTACACACATTAGCAGCATCAATGCCAAAATGATTAGGCGCATGACCATACAAGGCCTCAAAGGGAGAGGTGTTGAGAGTAGAGTGATAACTGGTGTTGTACCAAAACTCCGCTAAGTAGAGCCATTTAATCCACTGTTTGGGACATGCATGTACGAAGCATCGAAGATACCCTTCTAAACATTGGTTAACGCGCTCGGTTTGCCCATCAATCTGTGGATGATATGCGCTACTCATATGAAGCGAAGTGCCAGATAGCTTAAACAACTCTTGCCAGAATAAGCTAGTGAAAATTTTATCACGGTCAGACACTATAGAACGTGGCATGCCATGCAATCGATACACCTGCTGCATGTAAACTTGGGCAACCACAAGTGCTGTAAATGGATGCGCCAACGGAATGAAATGGGCAAACTTGGAGAATTTATCAACCACCACAAATATGCAATTATAAGACTGAGCTCGAGGCAGTCCTTCAATGAAATCTAAAGTTACCGTTTGCCACGCATGTTCAGGAACAGGAAGAGGTGCAAGAAGTCCAGGATACTTAGCTCTATCCGGTTTGCTCTGTTGGCAGACCTTGCATGTAGTGACAAATGTGTGAACCATTTTCTTCATAGAAGGCCAAGCAAACAAAGTCTTGATACGGCGATATGTGACCGAAAACCAGAATGGCCTCCAATGGCACTGTCGTGAAGTGCTTTCATCAATTTGAGTTGAAGTTCAGGATTATTACCGATCCAAACGCGCCCTTTATACTGAATGATCCCCTCCTGAAGACAGAACCGCGGAACATCCTGTCCAGCCGACAATTGTGTTAATATTTTTGCCGTTGCCGGATCCGATAGATACCCTGCGCTACCTGGTCAAGCCACACCGGTTTGCTTGAGGAAACTGCAGTCAGCGCCAGACAAGTTTCAGGAGAATCACCCATAAGATTTGGTCGGCGAGAAAGAGCATCTGCCACTCGATTGTCCTGTCCCTTTTTGTACTGAATCGAAAATTGGAGACCCAAAAGTTTAGTAACGGCCTTCTGTTGAAGAGGAGAAGTCACCCTCTGATCTAAGAGATGCTCAAACTCTGGTGATCAGTCTTGATCACAAACGGCGCATGCTGTAAATATGGTCTCCATTGCTCAACAACAAACAAAATAGCAAGAAATTCTTTTTCATATGTAGATAAACCCTGGTTTCTTGGTCCAAGAGCTTTGCTGATAAACGCAATAGGATGACCATTCTGTTGTAAAACCGCACCTATTCCTTTATCACTTGCATCCGATTCAATCACAAATGTTTGAGAAAAGTCTGGTAAGGCCAACACAGGAGCAGAGACCAGCGCTTGTTTGAGGGCAGTAAAGGAGTTTTGAGCTTCAGTAGTCCAAATAAATTGTTGCCCTTTTCGCAGCAGATTAGTCAATGGTTTGCTAATCACCCTAAAGCCTTGGACTCAGTAACATCCCGAAAATTCAATAAAGTGAAAATAAATGTTCTTGAGTTTTCTTGGCATTGTTGGTTCTTATTTGAATTTTATTGATCTTTGTGCTCTATGAAAATCCAACAAATAAAATTAAAGAATGGAAATCATCCAAATATTATCTGAATCCAAGAAAATTACCATAATACCTCAGAGTGATATTTACCTCTGGTAAAAATATTATAAATTAAGAATGTCATTTAATACCTTTCCAAAATTTAAAAATAGAAACCCCGAAAATCTAGAAATTTCAATGTCGAATTTTTATAAAATCTGGAGCAATATCTTGAGCTGAAAATTTTACATTAGAACAAATAGCTCAAGATAATTTGAAAAACAAAGTTTCAAGAATTTATAAAATATTCGAATTGTCTGATAAATCAAAATCTACCAATTATTTCGATCTAAACTTTTTATCGGAGATCATCTACTTCCGTAAGAGACTACACAAAAGTATGAAAATTGTCGACAAGGATTAGCAGCAAAATTAATGCAGGTTCAATGCCTTTGCCCGAGTCCATCCTGCTGAATTCTTGCCTCTCTTTCTCCTCACCGCCATGAGGGTCCCAGATTGCAGCCACTTCTTTTCTCTAGATCCTTCCATCGATGCAGAGCAAGTCTTGCCTCAGACATCACGCCAAATTTCACAACCAAAAACAATGCACCTTGAAAATCCACGTGGTAGTGCTCGACTTCCTCCTCCACTACTCTCTCGTCCTCCTCAAGCCAAGACAGAAAGGCCGTAACTCCATTCCCCATTTTCTTGCTTGTGCCGAAGCCTCCTGGAGCTCATCTGCAGAGACAGAAGCGATCCCATGCCAACTTCTTCAAGAAGCAAGTGTTGAGCTCAGTAGTGGCCTTCCTCTTGTCTTCACCGAAGATCAAGTCCTTTTTCCTCCATTGCCGCAAGAACAGAGAAAGGGGGTGAAAGCAAATCCAGTTATGCGGTGAGTCATCTTCAAATTGCTCGCAATACTAGCACCTTGGAGCCTCCTAGATCACTCATCAACTTCAAATTTCATGTTTTATCAACGGAGCAAGCAACGCTGTGAGCCTTTCTTCTCTCCAAAGCCTTGTGGGTAGAGCTCCCTGAGATTCTTCCTTCAGTAAACCTTGAAAATAGACTCCTTGTGACTTCGATGCTCTCAATGCCACCGATTCCATCTCTAATGCCTTTGTTCTTCTTCTCCACCGTCCGCCATTGAGCCGCCAGACCTCCTCATTGGCCCCACCTGCTCTTCCTCCTACCGAATCAACACCACCTCGGTGCGCCATGAAATGGTGCTCTACATGCCCTCACATTCACGGAAGATCACGGAGTACCTTCACGACCAGCCCTAGCCATCCTCGCTTTTTTTGTCTCGTCGCTGGAGCCTTAGAGCCGAGGTAGAAGAAGACCAGACCAACAGCGCTCTCGTTGGGTAAAGCGATTTTCAAATTCTGGTCAAGTGCATTTAGTTAGTAGTGCGGTGTATTTTTAGTCACAAGCCGTTGAAATAAATTTGTATGCTCATATAAAATGAGAAAGAATCTAAATGTGTAAAAATATTTAATTTTTGACTGCAGTATTATTATTTAATTTAAACCTTGGTTATGGTGCTAATATGGTTTTAATGAGAATTTGTGCATGATAAGTAATGAAAAGATGAAATCAGATTCATGGGAGTTTAGGATCTGGATGTATCTGAATATGCAAATACATTTAATATTTGAACTAAGTGTAATTCATTTGTTTAGCAAACATTAGTAAAACTTAATATGGCCATTAATGTAAATAAGTGTATAATAGTTCATAGAATCATATGAGAAATGATTATGTGCTTCTAGGATCTTAATAAGCCTAATCATGCAGAGATATTAAATATTTGGAACTAAGTTTATGTATTGCATTGTGACCATTAACAAACCTTAGTATGAACATTAGTAAGAATAGTAGCATGATAGCTCATAAAATGGTAACAACACTTTGAATAGGTTTCGAAACAGAAGAACCCATGTGTGCATAAATACTTAGAATCAAACTCAATTAGCATTCTCTTAATGAAGGAAAATGTTAATGGTAACAATAAGTAAATAGTTTATCTATTGCAATTAAAGCTAAAATAATGCCAAATCAACTTTAGAACATTCCTAGGATGATATTCTGTTAATGCCTCAAAAATCAATCAAGAATCATGTATAATGTAGTTGGAAATCAAATTTGAATCTTAGCCGATTTAAGATTATCAATGTGATCATTTAGGCTATTTCACCATAGATAAAATAACTCGCCTAAATACTAAAATAGGTGAAATCAGTTTGGTAACATTGTACAAAGGTTATACTATCATATTCTATAAAAATAATCTTATTTCATTAAGATTTGCATATTCTTCCAGCTTAGTCCAAAACCCTTAAGTGTTAACCCTTTTGATTCACTTGTTGGCCGCTCCTAATAGTGTCAACTTAACAATACCACTTAAGCCTTTTGAACAACGAATATAATGTATCAGCCAAAGCCTAAAATTTATGGAATTAGCTTAAGATTGTTATACAAAGTATAAATCATCTCATTATAAAGAAATAACCATACTTCATCATGTTTTGCATGCAAATCCTAATAGTGAACAACCCTAAGTAACCACATTACTTTAGACCTTAATACTAATGAATACACTTTAGGTAATAGTGAAGGAAACCTATAGTTAAGTTGTTTTTATCACCGTAACCTTCTCAAATATCACTTAATATGTTATCAGAGCCTAAATCAATAAATCTAACTTGCGTAAGACTAATTCTAAGCACATTCAATTAAAGATAAAGAACTAATCATTCGTAGTCCAAATATAATCATTTAAGCATTTTCATTAACTCGCAAAGCAGCTCATCTAAATCTGAATTTAGTAAAGAATAGCCTAGAAATGATCTTCAAGATATAATCTACCGTAATCTAAGAAAATATTCCTATTTTATCTTGCTTTGACTCTGAATCCTAATAGAGCAAAACCCGTAAGTAATAAAGAATTGATAGAAACTCATATCATGAATAGTGAATCAATGAAACTTGCAACTAATGATTAATTCTATCAATCTAACCAATTTTGGCATCTTGAATTCGTAAAATAAGATTAATAAAATTCATAAAAGAGCAATCCCTATTTCTTGTGAAGAGTTTATTTGTTTTGCTATCTATTTCCTTTCGCTCTTATTGAAGTTAGTGTTTTTGCTTTATTTCGTTGTTCGATGAGTAGAACCCGCTGCTATTCCGTGCGCCATCTTCACAACCGCAATCCTCGCCTTCGTCAGAATCGCCAATTAAGCAAGGCAAGAATCCTTTGACCATATTGATCCCAGATTTTATATTCCTTTTGTGCATCAAATTGTTTTATGCATGCGTTTATTTTATGTAAATTGCTAATTTGTGGATTGGTAGCTATACCGTTGTCTTGTGATCCTCCTTGATGATTATGGAAATGTGAACCTTGACAACCATAGATTGAGGATAGGCACTACTTAATGTCATCTTGGGTATATCGTTTATTTTATTCCCGCTAGCCATGCTTTAGAATAAATGATGTACATGATCAACTCAATAATTGTTTCGGAAACATTGAAATGGCAACTGTTGGTTGTGGGTACTTTGATTAAAAACCCAAAAAGAAAACTATGCTTTGATGCGATTATTTGGCAATAGCTTGCCAGTGTAGTAATTGCACGTAGTGTAGGGTGAAGTGTCGCCTGTGTCACAACTAAGGACCTAACATCGTGTTGTATGATCCAAGAAAATCCGTACAAACCACGAGGGTGAGGATGGGTTAGCCTTAGCCTATTAAATTGTTTAGACATGGCTTTGCTCATTGGTAGGCGGAGCTTGCACAGATTCCCGCTTGGTCCGCTCGACGGGGTTTCTACTTGCTAATGCAATCTGCACGCTTTGCCATGGACAGAGACGTGGTGTTGGGTGTGATAAATGTGGATCCACGGCTTGGGTGAGTGTCTCTTTTGTGCAGGGTTAACGCCCCGGCTGGTGTAAAGCCTTGTCTAGGAATTTAATGACTATGTATGGTCTTCTTGACGACTCACCTAAGGAAGTGTGCCCGCAAAAGTTGATCATTCCTTGTGGGTACAGTTGTACACCTCTCGCAGAGTTTAATTCTAATTAATTAGCCGCACTCATGGTCATGGGTGTCTTGGCTAACTTGCACGAAGTTAAATGTTTTATTGTTTTCAAAATGGTTTATTTTATAAGTTAGCTTACCCACACGATGACCCAATGCTATACCCGTGGGCAAGTATTGAATCACCATTGTGCCTCGTGTGGACAAAAGAATCGATATATGCCATGCGATGGCAAGGATCGATTCGAACTCACGCCATGGAGGACGGTGAGTGTTATTTATGCTTTACTTATTTGTTATCAATTAAATCTTGCTTTTATAAATTCCGTTTGCAAATAACTGGATTTACAAATGAAATTCGCTTTATGCAAATTAACTGTGATAGCCTCCTTTGAAATGGCCTGCATGTATTGTAGGTTTTTGCTCAAGTCTTGCTGAGTATGTAAAATACTCACCCTTGCCTAATTATATTGTAGGTGTTTGTTAGCGGCTTCGAGTTCGTTGCCGCAGTTGCGGATTTTTCTTCGTCGTGTTCTATCTCGGTTTATGCTCGGTGGGTTACTTCATGGATTGGTTGGGCAAACCACAAGGCTTGCTTCTTTTTTGCTATTTTTCTCGAGTTGTAATATTATTTGTGTAATCGCTTCCGCTTAATTAACGTTTTGTATGGTTGTGATTTCCAATTGTTGTAAACATGTGAGTGCTAGCTACTGATCCAGGGAATAGCACAGTAATCACATGGAGGTTCCTGTTCATCAGAACGGGGTCTCACAGAGTTGGTATCAGAGCTATACTGACCGTAGGATAAACCTTAGATAGAATGGTCGTGAGCATTGGAATATGAGAATTCAAAATCTTACTTCCAAAAGCTACTATATTTGCAAAATGTAGACTTTGCCATTCTTTTCTCAGTCTTAAGACTCTACTCTTACCTCTACATTCATTTTGATTTGTAAACAAATTCCCCTTATCTCAAAAAGCAATTTTCGCCCATGGTTATTTTGTTGCTGTTGCTTCTGAAGATGTTGAGTCAGGTTGCTGTCATCCTTCATGACAACCAATGAAGACAACCAATGGAGACTACAATATCTACGCCAACCATTTCAAGAAAACATGCCACGCTTCGCCCTTTCTGACAAAAAACAGAAGCACAACCCAAGATTCTGTTTCATGAAGAGACAGCGCCACCCAATGGTAAAGGAGCGAAGATTAGAATATCTTACAATCTAGCTTAAGATAAGAACCCTTTATGATAGCGTATTATTCTGCTCTAGTTATATATAGAGCAACATATGTTGTTGTTATGACTCGCTATTTGAAGTTGGGTTTTATTTTGAATGCCAGGACCGATTTATATGTGAACTTAACCTCTAGGTTGAATTTCCATAATAAATTGTCCTCATGTATAAATATGGAAATCTCAACCCATAGGACAAATGAGCAATTATAAAACAACTTATCCCTTCTTTCTGCATAACTTTTCACATGTGTAACCATTATGGACATTAACCATTCACGAAATTAAACTTCATCAAGATTAGTAATACAGTCTCTATTACTACTTTTAACTTTACCTGAGATCATACCATCCATGTGCAAGCCAAGCCAAGTCGCTAGCTACCACCAAACAAATTTAAACTGCTCTAGTCTAGCTAGAACCAAATATTTTTCCATAATAATTTCTAACCATGCCTCAAAACTCGCCTCATTGCTTTGCCAAAATTATGCACCATGAAAATGAGCTAGAACCAGAAAAAATTCTATACTTCTGAATAAAAACTTTAGAATGGTTGCTAAAAATGAAAACTGGGAAAAAAAATCGAAATCACATTTTTCTAAAAAGAAATGTAAAAAGATTGGCATAAGTTGTATACATACTCTTTCCTCATTTATAGGCTTTAATATCTTTATCTGTATACTCTTTCTCCACTCCTAAGTTACTCTTCCTAGAAATAATTCTCTCCTTACCTTTTTCGAAATGAAAATTCATCAACAGATCTTTTGAAAGGGATTCTGGTAACAAGCCAACAATGTAATGACGTCTACATCAACAACTCCAAGAAGACAGAAGCAATGAAACATCACAACCTCTCCGACTCCATAGAAGTAGCAAATCGGCACAACCTTTTCGACTTCACCGAAGCCTCGGAAGACTAACACAACAAGTGGTGCGAAGATTAAAAGAAACTTGTCGCCGAATAGTTTGCGTTGGAAGATAGCAGTATACAAACTACACATGATTCTAGCTATGTAGAAAACCTTTTATACATAAATACATATGGCCAGAAGAAGAAGAAGAAAAAAACATAGATACCTTTCCTATGTATTAAGTTAAATATATATATATATATATATATATATATATATATAGTATTTCTGTGTTGTTGAAGTTTGTTGTAAATCTTTCGTATTCTTTCGGGTTACTCTCGTGAATGTTAAACCATTAGGTTGAAATTTACGACGTGCTAACCCTGCTTAATAAGAAAATTTTAATTAAAAAGGTTTTAAAGAACGAAATGTTGCCTTATAAACCAAACCAGAAATTTCATAGTCTGCATAGAAACCGCAACTAGAGTTAATTGGAAAGAATCAAATATTACTACATAATATAGATAACCCTTATCTAACCATCCTTCTCCGATTCCAATGTCTTATCAAATGTGGTTGCAAAATGCCGTGAAACCCAACAAAACTTCATCTAAATAGCTTTACTTAAATAAATATTGTTGCAGGATGCCTGCGACACAATCCATTAATTCATCCGCTGAAAGTAATGAGTAATAAAATTTTTAGCCTTTGTAATCAACCTTCGGCTCACCCCAAATAAATCTGGTTGAAATGCATCTTTTCATTCATCCCACACATTTTAATATACTCTGTATCTCTCTTTAAATTAGCTCATTCTTGTTAATAATACTCGGTATAAACTGCTAACATTCCTTATCTACTTCGTGAAACTACACAAGACTCAAACTGCCAAGAAATGATAATCCTATCTAAGTCCAACCAAATCTTTAGTATTTAGCTAAAGCACTTCCCTTACATAGCAATCGATATAACTCTCCAATTTCCTTAAGTTCAAAAAAAAGGTGCACGCGCAAAAACAAACTAACAAGAAAAGCGATTACTAGTATCTCTAACCATAGTATAAATGCTCACCATAACTGGACAAAATCATTTAAGGCACACCCTTCTATTCTAGCATCTAGCACAAAATATTTCCAACCTTGGCATGATTCTAGCCGAGCCCAGAGCACGCCAGGAATGCGCCTTCAGCCTCGAGAGAAAGCGATTTTCCTTTTCTCCGGTTTTCCAAATCGAGTCAACCTCATATGTGCATAACTTTTGCATTTCTAAACCAAATTAAGTGAAACAAAGTTCTAAAATCTAGTTCTTCCGTAATACGCAAAAATATTTTGAAAAACAAGTATTGGATGAATTTGAAATTCAAATTTGAATAAAAGGTTTAAAGGTGTGCTACATATTAAAATGTTGCAAACAAACTCAAAAATTTAATGAAACTAATTTTGTTTGAATCCTTATGCTACCAGAAACTCAAGTATATATAAGAATGCTTATATTTCACCTTTGTTGGATCGTTTTACACCAAAGGTTGTTTTCAATCCAATAAATACTCAAAAATGGATAAATTGTGCAAGAGGAATATGAAATAAATGAAATTGATTTATAAACTTTCATATGGCAAGTAGGCTACCACATTATGCTGAAATGATTAAAGTAGGAGCTTGATTTAGGTTGTTTTCGTGAATAGTAAATAGTTCGCATGGAAAAGATGTATGTGTATATATAGGTGACTAGTACATAAATAAAGTTCATAAATAAGTAAAAAGGTAAGAGAAGGGCTCCTTAGGACCATGTTATCTGCTACAATGTAAATAACCATAATGCATTGTATCAGGCTTAAATTCTAAGCAATATATGCCTCCATGTTATATGTACCTAAAGAATTGAGTATGATCAACTGTGTGTAGAAAACGCCACAAGTACTAATGCATGAATAACTAGTTCTTGAATGCCTTGCATGATCGACCATGTAATATAGTAAGAATCACTATTACAAGGTTAGGATTAACACTTAACCACGAATAAGTATCAATACTGTGTTATCTAAATAGTCATAACTTTCATAAACTAAGTTCAAATTTGAAAAGACCAAATCCTATAACTTTGGTGAATAATATCTTTGCTGGTTAGGCAAAAATACTTCATATTAATACAAAGTTGAGCTAAGTATACATTAGGCCCTAATGAACATTTATATGAAAAGCATCTCGGATAAAAGCCAAATATCACAAAAACCATTTTAAAATACTCTTAAGATTATCCCTACTTATGCCAGAAAAATGAGTCAATTGTCATGTATAGTGTAGTCGCAAGTTGAGATTTAATACGACCCAAAATAGTGTTACGCGATTAGTCTCTGAAGCCTTTTTGTCCAATTCGTAGAATACCTCGCCTAAGTGCAAATTCCATGTAGAATAGCTCAAAAACGAAGTTTAAGATATGTACTTAAATTTTCTAAGAAAATATTCTATTTACAGCTCTTGGGTCATGTAGTTTCGCTATGCAAAACCCTTAAACGATAAGAGTTCCGTGACATCTTTTGGCCGATTTCTTATAGCGTAAACTTTAGCATCCTGTAAGCCTTTTCAGCAACAGGTATAATACCTCAACTAAACACTAAAAATTATAAAATGAGTTTAGAAACATTATTCAATGTATATACAACCTTGTTCTAAAGAAATAACGTTATTCCATAGTGTTTATCATAGAAATCTTAGTAGTTGAAAAACCTTGAAAAATGACACTTGAACATAGACACTTGTCCCAGAAGAATTCTGCTCAACTCCACCTTGAATTTCAATCATCATTTGTCATCCCTCCAACAACGCCAATGGACGTCTGTCTGTACTTAAAACTGGAAGGCCAAAATTTCTTGCTTTTGTTATTGTAAATATGGGCATTATGCCAACCGTTGCCTAAAGAAGAAACAAACTCTATATTATTCTCAACCCCAGGAAGTTTTGTAACAACCTTAAAACTGGCTGCAAGGATCTGAAGATCAACAATTCTTTAGGCCTGCATCAGGACCAACTCAAGATATAAATTCCAGTTGCCGTAGCGCCTATTTGCGAAGGAAGTTTGTAACCTACCAGAGGCAGTACCAGGAAAAATATTTGTGTAATTGAACCCTACCAAAATTCAAAGTTTATTCCAAGGTTAACTCCTTGATCCTAGTCATTTCTTGATCAATTGTTGTACCACATCAGTAAATAGTTTTTCTGTTGTTCTGGATAAAATGGACAACATCACCTGCAACAGCCGAAAATAACTTGCCAACGTCAACCCAAGAAAAGTTCTACTTCACCTTGTCAAGAAAGACATCAGAAATTTCTAAACTGTCTCAAAGACCTTAGAAAACATCAAGAACCTAAAACAACCCCTGCCTCGATATCAGGCTTTGAACGTAAACATCTTTCTTATCTGATTGTACCCGTCACTTGTTGTGATATTGAGTATGCCTTTTGTGTATTCGAATCCTGCAATCAATCTTTTGATTCTGTACATTTCATTCTTTCATAGTTGCCAAATCCGAAGAAAATCAAAAACCTTCTATCTGCTGAAATGACCAAACAAATCAAATCACCAGGATCCTCTTATAATTCTTTTACCTCAACCTGATGATTGAATTATCTCTACCTTGTTTTCAATTTAAGGCCAACCCGAAATGACATTTCTTCCTCAACTCATGTCATCAACAGATGTTGAATTATGCATATCAATCATTGTATTCAAAATATCCTTCTGGACAATAACATCCAGTTCTTCCTAAATGAATCTAATAAGAATACATCTTTTCTTTCACCTCCAATATTCTAAAACATACTAAATGCTATTCTCTAAACTTGATTATCCATATTAGCAATACTAGTTATTCAAACAAAAGAGATGTGTAGAAAGTATTAGTATCTCTCATCTGCTTACCTAAAACTCAAATAGAATTCTTCTCTATTTCTTGTGCGTCAGCTTAGAATCGCAAGACGAAGGTCCAGCGAAGCAATTGCAATGAAGACGATGTATCAACAGAACAATAAGTCACCTCCGACAAAGAATTCCTAAATCCATCTCGTTCTCGAGAATTACGAAGTTCGCGGTATTTATCTGCTTCCAAATTCAAGATAACTCGCGCCACGATATATTAGGCCATATCGTATCGTTGAAGATGAAAGAAAAAGAAAACATATAAATAAGAGTTGCCATCTTAGCTATCCCTGTTCATAACATCTTCCATGTATCGCAATTAGGAAAATGTCTTCATCTTCCTTCTAAACTCGTCTGCTAAATGAAATCGAACTACAACCTAATTTAACTTATCGGAAGTATCCGATTAAAACCTTAAGAGAACCTAAACGTCATACTCGTAATAGATCCCACAAGATGATAAAAGATCCAGCAGAGCAATCCTTCTGAAGAAGAAGCAACCTGGAAACGAGAAGACCGACTCAAGGAAGAGTTTCCTGACTTCTTTTAGAATTACTTTCCCCTTAGATCCGCCAAATCTCGGGGTCGAGATTTCTGTAAGGGGGGTAGATCTGTAACATCCTGAAAATTCAATAAAGTGAAAATAAATATTTTTAATTTGAAAATAAATGTTCTTGAGTTTTCTTGGCATTGTTGGTTCTTATTTGAATTTTATTGGGTTTTTGTGCTCTATGAAAATTCAACAAATAAAATTAAAGAATGGAAATCATCCAAACATTATCCGAATCCAAGAAAATTACCATAATACCCTCAGAGTGATATTTACCTCTGGTAAAAATATTATAAATCAAGAATGTCATTTAATACCTTTCCAAAATTTAAAAATAGAAACCCCAAAATCTAGAAATTTCAATGTCGAATTTTTATAAAATCTCGAGCAATATCTTGAGCTGAAAATTTTACATTAGAACAAATAGCTCAAGATAATTTGAAAACAAAGTTTCAAGAATTTATAAAAATATTCGAATTGTCTGATAAATCAAAATCTACCAATTATTTCGATCTAAACTTTTTATCGAGATCATCTACTTCGTAAGAGACTACACAAAAGTATGAAAAATTGTCGACAAGGATTAGCAGCAAAATTAATGCAGTTCAATGCCTTTGCCCGAGTCCATCCTGTTGAATTCTTGCTCTCTTTCTCCTCACCGCCATGAGGGTCCCAGATTACAGCCACTTCTTTTCTCTAGATCCTTCCATCGATGCAGAGCAAGTCTTGCCTCAGACATCACGCCGACCCACAACCAAAAACAATGCACCTTGAAAATCCACCGTGGTAGTGCTCGACTTCCTCCTCCACTACTTCTCCGTCCTCCTCAAGCCAAAGACAGAAAGGCCGTAACTCCATTCCCCATTTTCTTGCTTGTGCCAAGCCTCCGGAGCTCATCTGCAGAGACAGAAGCGATCCCATGCCAACTTCTTCAAGGAAGCAAGTGTTGAGCTCACCGTGGCCTTCCTCTTGTCTTCACCGAAGATCAAGTCCTTTTCCTCCATTGCCGCAAGAACAGAGAAAGGGGGTGAAAGCAAATCCAGTTATGCGGTGAGTCATCTTCAAATTGCTCGCAATACTAGCACCTTGGAGCCTCCTAGATCACTCATCAACTTCAAATTTCATGTTTTATCAACCGGAGCAAGCGCTGCAGTGAGCCTTTTTTCTCCAAACGAAAGGCCAGGTAGAGCTCCTGAGATTCTTCCTTCGTAAACCTTGAAAATAGACTCCTTGTGACTCTCGATGCTCTCAATGCCACCGATTCCATCTCTAATGCCTTTGTTCTTCTTCTCCACCGTCCGCCATTGAGCCGCCAAGCTCTTTGCGCCCTGCTGCTTTTCCTCCGCCGAATCAACACCACCCCGGTGCGCCTCGAAGCTGGTGCTCTACATGCCCTCACATTCACCGAAGACCGCCGAGTACCTTCACGACCAGCCCTAGCCATCCCCGTTTTTTTTGTCTCTCATACTGGAGCCTTAGAGCCGAGGTAGAAGAAGACCACCAACAGCGCCTCGCAGTTGGGTAAAGCGATTTTCAAATTCTCGTCAAGTGCATTTAGTTAGTAGTAATCGGGTGTATTTTTAGTCACAAGCCGTTGAAATAAATTTGTATGCTCATATAAAATGAGAAAGAATCTAAATGTGTAAAAATATTTAATTTTTGACTGCTGTATTATTATTTAATTTAAACCTTGGTTATGGTGCTAATATGGTTTTAATGAGAATTTGTGCATGATAAGTAATGAAAAGATGAAATCAGTATTCATGGGAGTTTAGGATCTGGATGTATCTGAATATGCAAATACATTTAATATTTGAACTAAGTGTAATTCATTTGTTTAGCAAACATTAGTAAAACTTAATATGGCCATTAACAGAAATAAGTGTATAATAGTTCATAGAATCATATGAGAAATGATTATGTGCTTCTAGGATCTTAATAAGCCTAATCATGCAGAGATATTAAATATTTGGAACTAAGTTTATGTATTGCATTGTGACCATTAACAAACCTTAGTATGAACATTAGTAAGAATAGTAGCATGATAGCTCATAAAATGGTAACAACACTTTGAATAGGTTTCTGGAAACAGCAAGAACCCATGTGTGCATAAATACTTAGAATCAAACTCAATTAGCATTCTCTTAATGAAGGAAAATGTTAATGGTAACAATAAGTAAATAGTTTATCTATTGCAATTAAAGCTAAAATAATGCCAAATCAACTTTAGAACATTCCTAGGATGATATTCTGTTAATGCCTCAAAAATCAATCAAGAATCATGTATAATGTAGTTGGAAATCAAATTTGAATCTTAGCCGATTTAAGATTATCAATGTGATCATTTAGGCTATTTCAGCCATAGATAAAATAACTCGTCTAAATACTAAAATAGGTGAAATCAGTTTGGTAACATTGTACAAAGGTTATACTATCATATTCTATAAAAATAATCTTATTTCATTAAGATTTGCATATTCTTCCAGTTAGTCCAAAACCCTTAAGTGTTAACCCTTTTGATTCACTTGTTGGCCGCTTCCGAATAGTGTCAACTTAACAATACCACTTAAGCCTTTTCAACAACGAATATAATGTATCAGCCAAAGCCTAAAATTTATGGAATTAGCTTAAGATTGTTATACAAAGTATAAATCATCTCATTATAAAGAAATAACCATACTTCATCATGTTTTGCATGCAAATCCTAATAATTTAACAACCCTAAGTAACCACATTACTTTAGACCTTAATGCTAATGAATACACTTTAGGTAATAGTGAAGGAAACCTATAGTTAAGTTGTTTTTATCACCGAACCTTCTCAAATATCACGTAATATGTTATCAAGAGCCTAAATCAATAAATCTAACTTATGTAAGACTAATTCTAAGCACATTCAATTAAAGATAAAGAACTAATCATTCAGTAGTCCAAATATAATCATTTAAGCATTTTCATTAACTCGCAAAGCAGCTCATCTAAATCTGAATTTAGTAAAGAATAGCCTAGAAATGATCTTCAAGATATAATCTACCGTAATCTAAGAAAATATTCCTATTTTATCTTGCTTTGACTCTCAATCCTAATAGAGCAAAACCCGTAAGTAATAAAGAATTGATAGAAACTCATATCATGAATAGTGAATCAATGAAACTTGCAACTAATGATTAATTCTATCAATCTAACCAATTTTGGCATCTTGAATTGTAAAATAAGATTAATAAAATTCATAAAAGAGCAATCCCTATTTCTTGTGAAGAGTTTATTTGTTTTGCTATCTATTTCTTTCGCTTCTTATTGAAGTTAGTGTTTTTGCTTTATTTCGTTGTTCGACGAGTAGAACCCGCTGCTATTCCGTCGCCATCTTCACAACCGCAATCCTCGCCTTCGTCAGAATCGCTAATTACAAGGCAAGAATCCTTTGACCATATTGATCCCAAGATTTTATATTCCTTTTGTGCATCAAATTGTTTTATGCATGCTGCTACTTTATGTAAATTGCTAATTTGTGGATTGGTAGCTATACTGTTGTCTTGTGATCCTCCTTGATGATTATGGAAATGTGAACCTTGACAACCATAGATTGAGGATAGGCACTACTTAATGTCATCTTGGGTATATGCTTATTTTATTCCCGCTAGCCATGCTTTAGAATAAATGATGTACATGATCAACTCAATAATTGTTTCGGGAAACATTGAAATGGCACTCGTTGGTTGTGGGTACTTTGATTAAAAACCCAAAAAGAAAACTATGCTTTGATGCGGCGATTATTTGGCAATAGCCACAGTGTAATAATTGCACGAGTGTAGGGTGAAGTGTCGCCGTGTCACAACTAAGGACCGAACATCGTGGTTGTATGATCCAAGAAAATCCGACAAACCACGAGGGTGAGGATGGGTTAGCCTTAGCCTATTAAATTGTTTAGACATGGCTTTGCTCATTGGTAGGCGGAGCTTGCACAGATTCTGCTTGGTCCGCCTCGACGGGGTTTTACTTACTAATGCAACGTGTGCACGCCTTTGCCATGGACCGAGACGTGGTGTTGGGTGTGATAAATGTGATCCACGGCTTGGGTGAGTGTCTCTGCTGCATAGGGTTAACGTCCGGCCGGTGTAAAGCCTTGTCTAGGAATTTAATGACTATGTATGGTCTTCTTGACGACTCACCTAAGGAAGTGTGCCTGCAAAAGTTGATCATTCCTTGTGGGTACAGCTTGTACACCTCAGAGTTTAATTCTAATTAATTAGCCGCACTCATGGTCATGGGTGTCTTGGCTAACTTGCACGAGTTAAATGTTTTATTGTTTTCAAAATGGTTTATTTTATAAGTTAGCTTACCCTACAGATGACCCAATGCTATACCTCGGTGGGCAAGTATTGAATCACCACAGCCTCGTGGACAAAAGAATCGATATATGCCATGCGATGGCAAGGATCGATTCAACTCACGCCATGGAGGACGGTGAGTGTTATTTATGCTTTACTTATTTGTTATCAATTAAATCTTGCTTTTATAAATTCCGCTTGCAAATAACTCGATTTACAAATGAAATTCGCTTATGCAAATTAACTGTGATAGCCTCCTTTGAAATGGCCTGCATGTATTGTAGGTTTTGCTCAAGTCTTGCTGAGTATGTAAAATACTCACCCTTGCCTAATTATATTGTAGGTGTTTGTTAGCGCCGAAGTTCGCTTCGCCGCAGTTGCGGATTTTTCTTCGCCGTGTTCTATCCGGGTTTATGCCTCGGTCAGCTGTTCGCGGATTGGTTGGGCAAACCACAAGGCTTGCTTTTTCGCTATATTTCTCGAGTTGTAATATTATTTGTGTAATCGCTTCCGCTTAATTAATGTTTTGTATGGTTGTGATTTCCAATTGTTGTAAACATGTGAGTGCTAGCATCGATCCAGGAATAGCACAGTAATCACATGGAGGTTCCTGTTCATCCGAACGGGGTCTCACATGGACAAACCTCCGATAGTAACCAGTCATGCCCAAGAAGCTCCTAATGTCCTTGACACACGTCGGAATGGGCCAGTTCTGAATAACCCGGATCTTGGCCGGATCTGTAGCCACTCCTCCAGCACTTATAACATGCCCGAGAAATTCCAACTGGTTCTGCGCAAAACAACATTTTGAAAGCTTCAAGTGCAATTGATGTTTACTTAATAAGAGGAATACTTCCCGTAAATGCTCAATATGGACTTCCAAAGTGGCACTGTACACCAACACATCATCAATAAACACTACCACACATTTGCGCAACAACAGAGCTAATACAAAGTTCATGAAGCCTTGAAACGTTGCTGGAGCTCCCGTGAGATCGAACGACATGACTTTGTATTCGTAATGGCCATTATGAGTTTGGAAGGCTGTTTTATACTCTTCACCTTCTCGAATCCGAATCTGGTGGTATCCGGACCTGTGATCTAATTTAGAGAACATAGTGGCACCGGCAAGTTCATCCAAGAGTTCTTCCGGAATCGGCATAGGATATTTGTTCTTCACCGTGTGGGCATTCAGTCGTCAATAGTCAACACATAAGCGCCATTCCCCATCTTTTTTCTTGACTAACAAAGTCGGGGATGCAAATGGACTGGAACTGTACTGTATGACCCCATTAGATAGCATTTCTTGTACCTGCTTTTCTATCTCATCTTTCTATTGTGGGGTATATCGATATGGACGCAATCGAAACAGTTGAACACCTGGTAACAAAGGAATAGTATGATCAAAATCCCTTCGAGGAGGTAGGCCACTTGGTTTATGAAACAGATGGTTAAACTCTTCAAGAGTTTGGTTATGCTCGGATGATCCACCAAACTCGGGCGATCTTCCTGAACCTCTGAAATGGCTAACACTCGCTCAATTGCCTCCTATTTCAGAAGTGCACTCAATTGGACTCCCGGAATAAGAGGACAGCTACTGACAGAAGGAACAACCCCTTGCAACCGAACTTGCTGATTTTTATAAGAGAAGGACAACGTTTTGAGACCCCAATGAATTTCCATTGGATTGTGTTTTTCAAGCCAATCCATCCCCAGGATGATATCGTATCCACTCAGAGGTAATACTTTCAAATCTGATATGAAGGTCATGCCCTGACATAGCCAACTGCATTGTGGAATAAAACACTTACAAACTAGCTAGTATTCAACCATCCGCTACTCTGACTCGAATGGAATTGAGCATTGTCTGAACTCCAGGCATAAACTGTAACAAGTGATCACCAATATAACTACCAGAGCTTCCTGAGTCCACTAACATAAGAACCTCCTGACTTTGCACTGACCCAACTAAACGAATGGTTCTGCAGCCTTCAGCTCCCGAGATTGCTTCACAAAAAACAGCCAATAAGTGTTCATCAGTTGTCTCATGAGTATGCTCTGCAGGACTAGAATCTGGAAACACCACCGTTTCTTCCTCATTCTCCTCTCTGGACAAAGCCCACATTTCTTCAACCACATGCAAAGGTATAGTAGCTGCGCACCGATGATTATGTCCCCAACGTTCACCACATTTGTAACATAACCCTTTTGCTTTGCGATAGGCCATAAGAGCTGACATACGATCATCTGCTGGTCTTGTGCGAGGATTAGTGGCCAACTTTGTCTTCAGTTATATTAATTGCCGATGGCCTGGATACTGGAGGTGGTGGAAGTGGCATCGCCACTGGCCGAGCAAAAGTTCGCCAGAAATAGGAGTATCCATGCGACGACCGCCACGCCCGGGATGGATCGTCAGAACGTCCTCCTGCAAAAGCGCAAGGGCACTAGCAGTATCGAGATCCTTTGGGCGCTGAATTACCACAACTGACCGAATATCATCTTTAAGACCGCCAATAAACCGAGCAGTGAGAAATTCAGAATGTAATGTATTGTCATAAGCTAGCAGTTGATGCACAAGTTCATCAAATTGTTCAATATACTCGTCACTGTACCAGTTTGATGAATATGAAAAATCTGCGCACTAAAGACCCATGTTGGTCTCTGCTAAACCGATTAGCTAAAGCTAAACCCAATTCTTCCCAATTCATCTTAAAAATTTTGTTATCCATAGACTGCATCCAGAATATGGCGGCGCCTTCAAAATTGAGAGTAGCTAGACGCACCAGATGTCCTCTCGAACCTAATAGAATGAGAAAAAATTTTCACACCGCTTTTTTCCATAACTTCAGATTGGTGCCGCCAAACATCGGCAAGCTAATTTGAGGAAGATTAGTGCCCAAACTTTGAGCCATGGACGAAGGTTGATACAGACATAGGACTCGATTGATTGGTAGAATGGTGGTTTGGAGTCTGAAATATGGTACTGTGACCGGAGGAGGCCCTGTATGCCACCAGCCCTAGCGCCCACACTCCGTGAAATTGATCCGCTGTGGCCGATTGGCCCGGACGCCGCCGCCATGGGCGATCCTTCCAGTTGAGCGGAAGGAATGTCCCCAAATCTCCTTTGGACTTGGTTGCGCCGAAGGAAATTGCGCCAACACTTTGACGATTTGTTGCTTCAAGTCAGTAACTGATGAGTGTAAGTTGTTTACCCGATTCTCCACTTTCGGTTTCCAGGCTTCAAGTTGCTCATGATTATCCGTCAATTTCTGCACGCATTCGCCGACGCCACCGTATACTGTTGTACGTCGGCGATCATCGATCTCAGATCATCCTCTTTTCTGCTACTCTCCAACTTGGCCAAGATGGTAGCAAGCGGATCATCTGCACGCAGGCGGCGCCATGGCTCCAATCCGGGCTTGCAAGCCGGTAAATGGGAATGATCCGCCGCCAGGATGCACCGAGACTGGCTCTGATACCAGATGTGAGGTTACTAGTATGATTTCTCGAGTTAAACTCTCACGACAGGATACAAGATCACCGCCGCCAGTATATCGCCACCATGAACACCCTCACGCCTATTTAGTCGCCGCCTGTCTTCGTCTGTCTTTTCCTATCGTTTTTATACATGCCGTTCTTTACCAGTTCTCAGCAGCCCTTTACATCGATGGATCAGTGGTTAACCCACTCCGGCCCAAAGAAACGTGCGTTGAACTTATGGGCTCAGATTCTCCCTTGGTCTGGGCCTGTACAAGCCACGCTTGAACTCTTGCTGTTTGTCTCCTCGCCGCAGCCTCCTCTTCTGAAGTCGCCCTCTCCCTGCTTGCTTTTCCCAGGAGCTGCTGACATGGGAGTGATGCATGACGGGCGGTAGCCGTTGTTTAAAGGGGTTAGGGCAGTCCCAACCTCCACCTCAGCTGGTGTTCATAGAATTAATTACGCTGCCAACTAAGCAAAAATCTGATGTGGCATAGAAATTAAGGAAGAAAGAGAAGGAAAACCAAGAAACCATGTCTCATGCAAGAAATCTGGGTCTTCACGGGTATCAAGACACAAGAAACCAGCAAAATAGGGTTGGACATTTTGCACGCCTGACCAAGCTTGTGTTTGTGGTGCATGCATTGGTTTATTGCTAGTTTATTGCTCTCTCTCCTCTAGACACTACTCATAGAAACCATGGGTTGGGAAACTATACATTGGTTTATTGCTCTCTCCTCCTCTAGACACCGCTCATGGAAACCATGGGTTGGGACTGCTTACACGTTGTTCTATCGCCGATAACTCTTAAGCACAATGGTAGGTAAACATGGGTATAAACCTATCCATCCAAATTTATGCCTTAATTTTTCCTTAAATTTGAAGTGTAACTGAATAAGTCTTAAACATAGTCATGTATAATAAAAGGGCATCGGAGTATAAGTCTTTGCTTGATTGCTTGGGTTAGATTGCTATGGCACACGGCACACCCATTGTCTTTCCACCTGAGTGTGAGTAGGACTGGTATAGGTTCCTTTAGCCTCACCTCTTGACTCCTAAAACAATTGAAGACCAAGTAGGATAAGAGGAACTTTCCAAACATGTTTGTTTGATTTTCTTCCTAAATTTCCACAATTATCATTGATTTAAAGGGGTTACACGTAGAAAGTAAATAGCTTCTGTAGAATGATAAACATTTTTTCTTTTACGTACAAAACATCCTACGCAATGGATCGTGAAAACAAAACATCCAGCTCGTTCAAATTTGCTACGCAGTGAGCCGTGCCTTCCCATGATAATACGAGAAAGAGTTCAGATCATATATAATACGAGAAAGAGTTTGTATTATATACAATACAAGAGTTTGTGTCATATATAATACAAGAATAACTGAAATTTAGAATAAAAATAAAACAAAATCATAAATTTGATTTCCATACGATTAAAAGAAAGAGTCTAAGTACAATAAAAAAATTCAAAACAAACAATAAAAGATAAATTAATAATCTAATTTACGCATTTAACATCAAAGTAAAATTGAAATTTGAATAATTTTTTAAAAAATAAAAGATAATTAATAATCTAATTTCCATATGAACGTTAAGATAAAATTGAAATTGAATAAAAATTTTAAAAATTTAAAATAAAAAGTAAATATAATTAGTAATTTGATCTCCATACTAACAATTAAAAGAAAGAGTCCAAGTGCAATAAAAAATTCAAAACAAAAAATAAAAGAGAATTAATAATCTAATTTCCATACGAACACGAAAATAAAATTGAAATTTAAAATGAAAATATAAAAAGTCAAAATAAAAGATAATTAGTAACTGATATCCATACTAACATCAAAATAAAACTAAAATTTAGAATAAAATTAGTTGCTAGATTTGTATACTAATTCCAACATAAAAAACGAAAATTTTGAATGAAAAATAAAAAATAAAAATTTGATTTCCATAGGATTAAAATAAAGAGTCCACATCAAGTACAATAAAAACCAAAATTCCTGTAAAAATAAAATAAAAGTAGAAACTTTATTTCCATACGATTATCAAAATAAATATAAAATTCAAAATAAAAATCAATTGAAAATTAGTAATTGGATTTGTATACAAATACCAACCCAAAACTAAAATTTAGAATAAAAAATAGAATACAATTAGCAATTTAATTTTCATACGAACTCTAATGTAAAATCCCTAAATAGCTTAAATTAGGAATGACATGAAATAAAAAAATACCAATTGAATTTGTATACGATACCACCTAAAACTATATTAAAAATCTATGCTGTGTATGTTCAACAACACACAAATATAATTTGCAATACAAATAAACCAAAAATGCTAATTTGTTTTGAATAAGAATTCCAATTCAATTTCCATATGTATTTCTAAATAAAATCCCTAAATAAATATAGTTCAGATAAAAATTAATAAAACATTAGCTATTGGATTTCTTTTATAAATTAAAAAACTAAAATTTGGAATAAAAATAAAATAAAAAGAGAAATACCAAAACCGAAGAAACCAAAAACCGTGATGAGTGGTGAGCATCTGTATTGTTGAAGAAGTTAGTAGCAAAAGAAGATTGATGATGGAAAGGCCCTATAGAGACTAGATGAAGCTTTGCATGGAAGACGAGCCACAGATGATATTTATCTATTGGGTAGCTAGAAACGTGCCATCATTACTAAGGGACATGACATCACACATGATGGTGGGAAAATTCTACATATTGTTAGATAACGACTAAAACAAACATACTAATATTATAGAAGATGGGAGGTCGCCTTAGGAGGAAGCAACATCGTTGAGTTGACAATGAATAAGAGAAGCAACCGATATGGGACAAGTGTAAATCAAGTATGTATAATATCTTGCATGTGTATATGTATGCATGAATTGCTTGAATTAAAACAAGTTGCAAAAACTTAGAGGAGATGATGATACTTTATGGAATAGGCTTAAATATTAGTGAGAGCATAATAGGTTTGGGGCTATTGGTGAGAGCATGACTCATGCCTCCGTAGAAGATAAGCAATACTTGCAATGCATTGCATATTGATGTCATAACGCTCAGCATTAAATAATAATTGAAGAGAAATAGAAAATAGTTATATGATAGAGTATTACATTAAAAGGGTAGCAGCTTGAAAGGGTCGATAAAAAATTAGGTTTGCTATTGGCGGTTAAAGTAGAAAAGTTGTAGAGTCATCAATACGAGATATAAGACATATGATTCTCAGAGGGGCAGCCATCGATGAAGAAAATAAGTTCAAAGTAAGTCGCCCAGTATGATTGTGTATAATGTGAGCAATGTACTCTAATACCATGTAAAATAATCAAGGTATTACTTGAGATTAAATAGAGGTACATGTGTTGCATATATTTTTAAAAAAGTGTTACTAATAGAGAAAGAGCAGGACTATATAACTATATGATCTATGCAAGATGAAAAGTTGCTACGCTTTCTAAGAACGCCCAACAATTTATTATTCTCAATGATTTTCTTCCATCAAAACTTTTACTTCAATTACATCCTTTAAGTTGAATTTTTCTTCAAGCTTCTATTGTCATTTCTAATATTTATAACGCTTTTAAAAATCTAAATAGTCTACAAAATATGTTTATATATTCTCAAGCATATAAGTTATATCATTTGATACTCTAGACTGTTAAGAATTTAGTCACAAGAATGCGCTGGTCACCTGCTAGTTACAGAGAACAACAGATACAGAGGCACGTTTCAGTATACATGTAAAAAGGTACGAATACCAGACAAAAAACTACCTACCTACATTGAGAGTGGGTTTCGAAAGGAGTATGAAGTTAGCAACTTATATTAGAAATATGAGTGCTATCAGATTGCATGTTGTCGCGCCCCGAATTTACAAATTCGACACTCTCAGGTATCCTCAGACTAGTCCAGATCGCTTAGTGCACACAGACTAAACAGGTATAATATCACATCATACACAGCGGAATATTAAATAAACTACTTCAAACATTTATATAAACGAGTGTACGACCTTATGGTCATCTTTACAATAGTTATACACGCAGGCTTACAATAATCGAGTAACATAGTACAACAAAGGAATGGTAAATAACATCGTAGTGGTCCATCTTCACCACAGACGCCTCGACCGAGACTTGCTTCCCTAGTTCTCCGCCTTCAACTAACTCCTCTTCATAAGTAGGTGTAGTCTCTTCTTCCGTAAGTTTGTCCGCAAGGGTGAGTACGCGACTGCACTCAACAAGTCATGCATAAAATGCGTGTCTATTTACTACATGCATGGCTTATTACAAAGGAATGGCTTTATCGGGTTATTTTGCTTTTGCATCATATTTTAATTTACTTCCTTATTTAGATTGAAAACATCAAAATCATATAATCACTATATTTCAAGTTGTATTTCACATCTTTTGGACACACGCCCTAATCACATTTCTTGGCACTCATTTCACCCCATTTTATTTTCAAACACTACCCTTGATCAGAATCCTCGAGGATTGTCCAAGACTGTGGACTCGGCTATTCAATAGTTTTAACACTCTGCAGAGGTTGTACACTTTACCCACAAGATACAATCGCACACCACAAAGGCGATTAACCGTGAATAAAGCTTTTCAGAGACTTCTATCTCCACCTAAGAACCTCTCCGGTTGCCTTCACTATCACTTCCTCACTCGTGAGTCAAGTATAGGACCGATAAACACCGCTGGACGGGTACCAAGTCAGAGTACGTACATCGCCCTCCCATACAGCTACTCCCATGTAACGCCACCCCGAGGTATCAAAGGTAAGACATCGTAATCCTACTACACTAGGTCTTCCCATCTGCACATGTGGTTGTACGAGAGACTCAGTCAAAGGCTTGCAAGGTAAGGTCCTTAACTCCACCAAGGCAAGACATCTTTCTCTCAATTTGGCACACAGCCTCACCACACTCAACCCAACCCCATTTGCCACACAGCCCACCGGCACGAAGCCCTGGCCTACTTGCCCCAAAGATAAATCAATTTCACCCCAAGTTGTTAACAAAGGCAACACATGCTCATATTCATCTTTCATGTAGAACCACATGTGTCTCTACATTCCAATGTTAATACCAATATCATTCCACATTTCATTAAAAAGCATTCACTATTCTTTAGTCGTTAATTTTGTAATCCAAATAGAATGATTCACGACATGCATGGCTAAGCAACTATTCACGGTCTAGCCTCCCGTGTTGGCACAATATCATCAACCAACTAAATTTACCCAACTTAAGTTATCAAGGAATCATGGCATACAAATGATATCAAGGTGGCATAAACAATTTGGTTGGATAGCTAATTCACCCAAAATAATTAAAGCCATTTTTAGTTAAATTAGCATGCATAGTTTAAAACAAAGTATATTTCAAAGATTAGAGCAATATGGTTAAAGCATAACTTGCCTTCAAAAGTTGATGATCCCGCTCAAGTCAAGTCTTGTATTGAAATTTCTAAATCTCCCACAAATCAACGCCTAATTAAAATCAACATACACGCAATAAATACATTTTATAGAGAACAATTAACTCTAAAAATTCTGTAAAATTCACCAATAAATAGATCTTAATTTTACAAATTTTAGAAATTGAATCACTAAATCGGAGTTAGAACGCAAAAGTTATAAGCGCTGAAGTTTTAAAATAAATACAAAAGAATAAACCAAATTTCTATTTATTTTTATATTAAAAATTCTGAAATTATGACGTCATCATAGCTATTTATGACGCCAGATGACGTCATCGCCGACGCCATCATCTACTGCGCAAAGATCGACAAGTGGGTCCCACTTGATGACGTGGCTTACTCCGGTCGTGACACGTGTCGCCCATTATCAACCGAGAGGTTGAGTTATTCTCAACCGCTTGGATCGTAAATAAACGGCGAGATCTAAACGATCGCTCGCCCTTGACACGTGAAGTCGACACGCGGGCGATTCTCATCCCCTGATCAAAATCCAATGGCGATAGTTAAACCGAATAACAATTCAATTACTCCTATTGGCGCGCCAAGATTCGTAATCAAGATCATGGTCACGACAGACCGACACTTTGATTCGTCAGCTGGCGTCGACGCTGTGGCGAACTTCAACCGACGGATCAAAATCGAACGGCAGTGACCACTATCCTCGGTGACGCCGACAAAGACCGATGCCTCGGCCGCTTTGATATAAAGAACACGCCAGACAAGACGCAGATCGACCCAGACGCTGTGAAATCTTGATCATTCATTTCAAAACCTACTACCAGACATTTGGAATTTCTACGCTAATTTTCGTTTTATTAGCTACAAAGAAATAGGCGATGTGGCACATTATCAACCGCACGATTGAAATCGAACGACCAATGGTTGAAGATGAGGTTCACTATTCATGTGACTACATGGCTAACTCGATTGTCCGATGCTAATCCAATCGGTTGTTAGCTAACGAAATTTCCAACTCACGGGCAATCCTTCCTTGGGCACGGCACTAATCCTCGACCTTACATTTCAATCCTACGGCTAGGATCTAAACATTACTGCTCGGTCTCTAATGCAAAGAAACACGTGGACTAATCCTCAATCGCTCGATGCAAAATCGATGGACGACGCGATCGAGAGCTTCGTAAGACACGGCGAAGTTGAGGTAGCCGAGGTGAAGAAGATGACCCAAGCGACGGCGCTTCCGTGGTGCTCGACGAGGTGAGGTAGTCCTTGATGCGGCGTGACGCGGGCTTTACTCCTGTTCCGGATTGCGCGAGAGTCACCGAGCGATGCACATGGCGATGGAATGGCCTCTAACTTCGACGAAAGCACGACGGGCTACGGTGGTTCTCGCAGCGCGGAAAGAGCTCAATCGGTGCGGAAGGAGTGATTTATACCGGCCAGAAGTTGAAGCGAAGAGATAGTGCTCCGGCGAGTAAATGCGGCGTTACACGAGTCGGGACGAACGGTGGCGGCGCTTTACTCGCAGATGAAAACGGTTAACGTGGTCGCTATCCATCCGCCCATGCCGAATCCAACGGATCGGCAACGTAAACGGCATGAATGAATTACAACCGCGCGATGCAAATCAAACGGCGAGCGATCGGCGCCGATTAGGGTTCAGTTGCAAGACAAAGAATGGGCTCTACTACATCGTTTCATCCGGTTTGTAATGATTTTATGATTAAAAATAATTCCAAATATTCATTTAATTTATTTGAGGCACTTAAAATATCGTAAAATTCTAGAAAAATTCTGAAAATATTTTAGGACATTTTGAACTCAAATAAAATATTTCCATTTAAACTTTCAAAATCTTAATCATTATTGGGTGTTTCAGTGAATTTTGAACTCAAAGAGATGTTGTCACGCCGAGGAGGATGAGAATTTGATCGATATTCAACTCAATCACATTCGTAATGAATGTAATGTGTTTGAGGAAGGTATGGACCATATTTGTAGCGTAACTTATTGCTACACCGCCTAAAAAATTCAAATCCTAAATATCAATAGAGAGGGACTTAGTTCTAGAAAACCAAAAATAATATCTAAGCCGAGTATCAAATGAAAGGCGATTCTCGAATAGCGAGAGGTCTTGGAGACTTGGCTAAATATAGGTATGTAGAGGATATGGTCAAACAAGAGCAACTTGATTTTATTGCTTTTAGAGACAGACGAGATCATTTCTCGGATGGGACATTAAAAAATTATGTGGTGGCAAAGAATTCATTTGGCAATCGCATGGCACCTCATGGTCGGTCAGGGGCTTGCTTTTGGGGCGGATCTAACGATGTATGACATTGGAGCTATTGATGAAGGGAATTTTATATTAAGTTCACTCTTCGTAATAAAAATGATGGTTTCAAGTGGGTGCTCATAGCAGCCTATGGTCTCATGCAAAGAAGAACATAAGGACACGCTTTCAATGAAATGGTTCATATTTGCAAGAAAGAAAAATTGCCGCATATTATTGGTGGGGATTTTAATATAATGCGGGTCCTGATGATAAAAACAAGGATTCATTTGATTTTAAATGGACAAATCTTTTCAACATGGTTATTCAATCATTAGAGCTCAAAGAGATAAATTTGTCTGTTGACATTATACTTGGGCGTAGTAGTGGAGATAATCCAACTTTTGAGAAGTTAGATAGAGTCTTGGTTTGTACTGAATGGGAAAAGAAATACCCCTTACCATCGTGGTGGTTAGAGATAGGAGCATCTCCGATCACACACCATTGATCTTGAATATCGGGGTTTCCTCGCCATAAAAGCACCATTGTTCAAATTTGAACGTGGGTGGTTGATTCGAGATGGTTTTTATGACTTGGTTGCTGATAAATGGCAAACCGAGACTAGGGGGGTTACGCTATATAAAATGGCAGAATAAGATTAGTAACACCGCACCCCCGCGCTCCTTTAATGTTACCCTCACTAGCACCAAACAATTCCAAATCGCTAAGAATAAATAATAGCAAAACAAGCTTAACAACTAGAAGGTTGCTGAACTTAATAAAAAATTTCAGAAGACCTCCCTAAAACTAGGACATCCACTCAAAGAGATGTAAAACATTTGCGTTATATAATATCATTCTAGCAGTGTCCTTAGTTAACCAAACACGATCCAATAGAAATTTAATAAACTCCACCACATAATCATTACAGATGTGGACTCATTACGATAACCGCGAACAAACTTTTACAAGAATTTTTCGAGCTAGAATAACATCACTATAAACCAACATGAAGGAACGGTGGTGATGCAAACGTGATTGTGCTACTACCCCACCCATGCATGCATGTTCAAGGTACCGCAACAATACAAACAACAAGCGAAGTCGATAACTTAGCTAAGTACATCAAAGAATAATTTCATAGTAAATCGATTTTCCTACTTAAGAGCATAATAACCATTATTATGGAAGAATAGCAAGTGGATAAAATGTATGTCAAAATTTAATTCTCCAAACCAACCCCGTGCTCGCTTTTGACGGAGTTCACTACTCCATGTTAAAGAAGCGTAACATATAATCTGAAACATAAATCATATCTCGCAACTAGATATGAAAATACAGGATATGCATAATCCATCACACGTATATGAAAATATGAATATGTATAATCCACACACGTATATAAAAATACGTAATATGCACAATCCATCACACGTATATAACGATACAGATTTGCATAGTCCATCACACGTATATGAAAAATATGTAATATGCATAATCCATCACACGCACTGAGAACACGTAATCTGAATAATCAATCACACTTCTACAATCATGTAATGCATTATGCATGCTCACCTGTTTCACTTCATTACTAAACCCCACATATCTCTTTAATCTTTTAGACATGGCCACGAATTCGATCCAACTCGATGCCTTTCCATTTAACTCAAAATCGCCATTATATTGCAATGCGATGCAATTATACCATACACAAGAAGAGTCTCATATCCATACACCATAATCAACTCATAAAACATAGTCCATCATTGACAATGCAATGCAGATTGCACAATTTCCATGCATATGATGCATCATGCATGCTCATCTCCTCTTTTAGCACATACCGGGGAGTGGCCGAGTGCACACCCGCTTGTGCACCTCTCGGCCCCTTCCACCCCTGGTGGAGGGCGCCACTTCATCGACTCGGCCCCATACAACCACGCTTATGGGACTACGAGGTAGGACTTTCAGTGCTCACTACATGTGAGCACAGAGGCCCACATCGTAATGGGTCGCTTCTTCCATCATGAATGCACGATGCAATTTACAAGAATGAAATGCAACCCTTCAATCATTGCCACTCACTAACATAGCCATAACCACTCACATAAACCTAGCCAATTCTCACATTCATGAGTTGCCGATACTAGATTAATTCAAATCAACAATAAGACATGGCAATCCATTACAAGATCATTATACAATTAAGTCATACAAACCACCAAACCACGCTACCACTATACACTTGCAATTAATTACTCACTTTCCATTTGCTAACTTTCATCCACCCTCCTTATTTCCATACATGATCATTCGTATTAGTCTAATCAACCTCATGTATAAACCAAAGCAACATATCGCCTAAATTAGTAGCACATCGAATTTCGCAAATATACTAACTCTAGAAATTACAAAAACAATTCAGATCGCCATTTCATTTACAGATCGAGGGGATCAAGAAGCAATGAGCATAAACAAACACTCATTACAGTTCACAAAAGATAAGAGATATCAATCCATAATCACTGACTAAACAGAATGCCAACACATTTGAATAATGCATAAATAAAGTAAATCAAAGTGTTGCATCGTAAGGGAATTCCTCATGTGATATCATACACTTATACACACATAATTTCTAGAATGACAATCCCACACGACGTGTTTATTCATACACACAAAGTTCGCCAACAGGCACTCAGATAGTCCCATTGCAATCAAGGTCAAAATATTGATCACACGCAAATAAATTCCAGAACATCACACACATTTAACCCTAACATTAGCTAAACCAAAATTCTATTATAAGGATGAAGCCATCTAAATTACCCATGTATGCAAGTAACCAATAAGTCCATCAAAGAAAATAGAAGATGCAATGAAATAAATTGGTTGGGATTCAACAACTAAGAGTGTCAAATAGTCAGAGATTATTAAGCGGCCCCATGTTATTATCCTAAGGCGTAGGTAGCAACATGCATATAAGAAGCATACAATCCAACTCCACTTGTTTTACTTTTTAGGTCACCAATTATTCAAACCTCCGAAGTCATCAACAACTTCTAAACCTTTGCAGCATATTAAACTCTCTACAGTTACCACATGTGATGCGGATAATGAAGGCTCTCTTGCCAAAAGATGATGAGGCCTCTCAAGTCTCAAGTCTCAATTGACATGATAAAATCAAATAGGTTACAACTCAAATCATCGGAGAACGCTACCAGATGCGGATAGATAAAGGATATATCGCCAACATGGTTGTTCAAGACTTCAATGCATGCACATAAATGAAATTCCTAGAGTTTGTGTCATCTAATCACAAAGATATGCATGTACACATTTCATCGAACATCTAGACTACAACAACTCATCCATAACTGAATCTCACCTCCACTTACCACAAGATGGGAGAGGCAAAAGGAGGTGGTACCGGCTGTGGGGAGGGACGACCGAGGGGCACCAAGCCCGGAGGAGCCGGAGGCACAACGCTGGCCGGAGGGCGCCACTGCCACCAAGGGGACGAGAGGCCACCAGAGGGGAGCAAGGAGGGGCACATTGCCGCTGCCCTCACCGCTGCCGCAGCAGGCCGGTGCTCCACGCCGATGACGCCAGCCCCGAGGGAAAGCTGTGGCACGGACGGCAGGGCACGGAAGGGGTGCTCGACCTAGGGAAAGCAGGGCGCCGCCAGGAGGGAGGAGGCGCAGGGCAACTCTGCCTGAGGGGTCAGTGCAGAGGCAAGACACCGAGATCGGCAGAGTTTACCGAATCGACAGGGCGGCACTGTAGGCAGGCTGCGCCAGGAGGAGAGACGGCTGGGAGAAAATATCGCCAAGCCTAAAGAATGACAGCCACACAAGGAAAAGTGATGTGGCTAGGAGAGGAGGAAATCCCAAAATACCCTCCTAAAAATAAAAATCCAACTTTTACCACTAGTGCTAACCAAATAAATTTCAATGCGTAAGGTGAAACGACAACCGACAAGAAATTACAACTTACCGCTAAATGTAAATGTACTCCAACGACCTCATCCGAAAACTAGGAGATTACCCAAACCGCTAAAAGAATTATTAATCATGAGGCGACAAAACTTTGCTCCGTATAAACCCTTGAATCAAGAAAATGGAGACAATTTTGGCCAAAAACACAGAGAACGATTTGTCAGACACAATTAGAACCCTTAGGCAATTTTTAAGAGGTTGGGCAAAACACAATGGCCATAATAAAAAGGAGAAGGAAAAAATTATTTCCATAATAGATGCCCTTGATAAGAAGGCGAACATAGCGCCTATCGCACTCATGAATTAAACTTGCAAAATTACCTTAAGGATAGAGTGTTGAATATGTTGAGGGAAGAGGAAATTAAATGGTACGAAAGAGCTAAAACAAAAGACCTTTTGGAGGGGGATGATAACACACAATATTTTCATTTGATGGAAAACATAGAAAGGCAGATTTTCCAATTGGAGCATTACGATGGTATAATAGTAGGTGATGCTGAATTAAAAGCGATGTTACAAACTATTATAAAGGCCCTGCTTGACCGCCAGATGAAAATAATTTTAGTCCGTGGAGACTCATAATCACGATCCGCCTCAGTTTCTATTGAGGAAAATGCCATCCTCATTGAACAATTCTCTCAAAGAGAGGTTAGAGATGCTTACTTTTTTAGCCTCAATTTTAGCCTCAATTTACCTCTTTTTAGACTCAATTTTACTCATAATCACTTACTCTTTTTAGCCTCAATTTTGGCATAATCACGCTTCCAAAAATTAAACAGCAACAAAAATACAACAATATAGACCCATATGTCCGCTCAATGTGAGTTTCAAAATATTCACAAAAGTGGCTACAAATAGAATTATGAGGGTGGCCAACAAAGTTGTATCGTTCTTCACAAACAATTTTCATGCCGGGTCGTAATATTATGGACTCGTAATGATATTACATGAAACTATCCATGAATTACATTCTAAAAAGCTTAATGGAGTGTTATTGAAACTTGACTTTAAAAGGCTTATGATAAGGTTAAATGGCCTTTTCTTCAACAAACACTTCAGATGAAGGATTTGACCATCAATGGTGTTCTTGGATCACACATTTTGTCACGGGTAGTGTGTGCATTAAAGTTAATGATGATATTGGACAATATTTCCAAACCAAAAAAGCCTTAGGCAAGGTGATCCCATGTTCCGACATTTTTAATATTGTAGCAGATATGCTCACAATTCGATTAAATCCAAGCGAAAGATGATGGTCGATTCGAGGAGTTATTCCTCATCTTATTGAGGATGGCTTATCGATTTTACAAAGATGCGATGATACTATCTTGTTTATGGAACATGATATTGAGCAAGCAAAAACATGAAGCTTTTGCTTTGTGTGTTCGAACAATTATCGGGCTAAAAATTAACTTTCATAAGAGTGAGATTTTTGCTTTAGTGAAGGTAGACAATTTGAGCAGTTTATATCGACTTGTTTGGTTGTGGGATAGGATCATACCCATTCAGATACTTAGGTATTCGATGCACTACCGTAAGATTCAGAATGCGGATTGGGGTGTAATCAAGATCGATTTAAACGAAAACTAAGTACATGGAAGGCCAAACACCTTTCCTATGGGGGTAGACTTGTACTATTAAACTCAGTACTAAGCCTACCTATGTTTATGATGTCTTTTCTTGAAATACCCAAGGGGTTTTACAAAGGTCAATGTCTATCGCCTAGATTTTTTGGCAAGGCAATACTCATAAGAGGAAGTATCGCCTTGCTAAATGGGATATGCAGGTCGCCCTAAAGATCAAGGAGGATTGGGTATTGTCGATTCATAGATTAGAATAAATGCCTCCTAAGCAAATGGTTATTTAAGCTATTGAATGAGGATGGATCCGCGATTTTACTTACAAATAAGTATTTAAATTTAAATGCCTTTCCTGTGTATGTTAAACCTGGGATTCTCATTTTGGAAAGGACTTTAAAAATTAAAGATGATTTCTAGGATGTGGATCCTTTCGGATAGGAGATGGTTGTCAAACTAGGTTTTGGGATGATACTTGGATAGATGTTATGCTCTAAAGGTTCAATTCCTAAGTTTGTATAACATTGTCCATTATCCTCACATTATAGTGTCTCGAGGTTATGACTCGATGCCACCAAAATTACCTTCCAAGATTATTATCGGCACAAATTGACGGCATGGTACAATTTATTAGCAAATTGGCTAATTGTCACCACTGCTGGAAGGGATATTTTTCAATGGGACTTACATAGCCATGGAAAGTTCACGTCCGATCTATGTACAATTATTGTATGAATAAGAATATCCCTTACACTTGTAAATTTATTTGGAATTTGAAAATCCTTTGAAAATTAAAATTTTTTTTGGTATTTACAACGCGTGTAATTTTAACAAAGGATAATCTAGCTAAAAGAAATTGGCATGGATTCGTAAATGTTGTTTCGCAATTGTAATGAAACAATAAGACATCTATTTTTGATTGCCCTCATTCAAAAGCTATTTCATGAAGTTGTGCATATAGCTATCGGCTTATATCCCCAAGACTATTTCCAATATGCTTGGTAATTGGTTAACAGCATTACAAAGGATGATCAACGATTGATTCTAGTTGGGGGGTGTGGCCATATTATGGGCTATTTGGTGTACACGCAATGATATCATATTTGAGAAAAACATTATCCTACCTTTATGCATTATCTTCAGAGGAACATATTGATGCGGTTTTGGGCACTATTGCAAGATGAGAACAACAGGAAAAGATCTCCAGCAAGGTGGCTTTGGAGATGGTGTCATTGCAAGTCTTCGCCAAGAATGAATGGAGATGCAATTATAGACTAAACTTTTAAATTTTGGATCTTTTACCCATGTTTCATTCTACATAATTGAATTTGGTATTTGTACTAACTTGGTCGATGTTTCTAGCAGAGACCGGATTTTAATCCTTTATCTAAAAAATATATATAAGTTTTCAAAAATTCTCAAATAATTACCATATCTAGAGGAAATGAGCTTACAACCCTATAAAATTTGAAGACCAAAATCAACTCAAGACTCGAAAGATATGAAAACGACGATTGTACACAAACTACGTAATTTTTTAAATAATATTATTTTTATCCAAATTTACAAAAATAATAAGTCGAAAATAAAATTGCAAAACTACCCTCTGTCGCCAATTCATTTGGCTAACAAAGGGTTTATCGCTGCTTTAAATGGCGAAATCTCTCTGTCGCCAAATGGATTAGCGATAGAGGCTTGTCGCTTTTTCTGCCGCCATTTCATTTGGCTTATAGGATTAGGATTTCTCTCGCCAAATGAAATGGCGACAGAGAGCATTAAAAGGGTCCCACTTTTCTCCATTCTAAGGAAAAAAGAAGAAGCAATGTGGTAAAGCGCGAGGGAGAGAAAGAGAAGGAGGAGAGAGAGGAAGAGAGGAAAGAGGAGAGGAAAAGAGGAGGGAGAGAGGGAGGAGGGAGAGGGAGGAGGAAGGAGGAAGAAGAAGAAAAGAGGGAGGCAAGAACTCGTGATTCCGCCATGTATGAATTTTTTGTGTATTTTAGTTGTAGATATATAATGTAGTGATTAGATTAAATAGAATAGACTAGTTGCATATTTGATGACTTAGAGATCAATTTAATTAGCATTTTAGAGTAAATAGTTGTGGACTAGATGATTTAGGGCAAATGCAATTAGGGTTTTAGAGTAATTCATGAAGGCCGCTTTCACCACATTTGTAACATAACCCTTTTGCTTTGCGATAGGCCATAAGAGCTGACATACGATCATCTGCTGGTCTTGTGCGAGGATTAGTGGCCAACTTCTTGTCTTCAGTTATATTAATTGCCGATGGCCTGGATACTGGAGGTGGTGGAAGTGGCATCGCCACTGGCCGAGCAAAAGTTCGCCTAGAAATAGGAGTATCCATGCGACGACCGTCACGTCTGGGATGGATCGTCAGAACGTCCTCCTGCAAAAGCGCAAGAGCACTAGCAGTATCGAGATCCTTAGGGCGCTGAATTACCACAACTGAACGAATATCATCTTTAAGACCGTCAATAAACCGAGCAGTGAGAAATTCAGAATGTAATGTATTGTCATAAGCTAGCAGTTGATGCACAAGTTCATCAAATTGTTCAATATACTCGGTCACTGTACCAGTTTGATGAATATGAAAAAATCTGCGCACTAAAGACCCATGTTGGTCTCTGCCAAACCGATTAGCTAAAGCTAAACCCAATTCTTCCCAATTCATCTTAAAAATTTTGTTATCCATAGACTGCATCCAGAATATGGCGGCGCCTTCAAAATTGAGAGTAGCTAGACGCACCCAGATGTCCTCTGGAACCGAATAGAATGAGAAAAAATTTTCACACCGTTTTTTTCCATAACTTCAGATTGGTGCCGTCAAACATCGGCAAGCTAATTTGAGGAAGATTAGTGCCCAAACTTTGAGCCATGGACGTAAAGGTTGATACAGACATAGGACTCGATTGATTGGTAGAATGGTGGTTTGGAGTCTGAAATATGGTACCTGTGACCGGAGGAGGCCCCAGGGCGTCACCAGCCCTAGCGCCCACACTCCGGTGAAATTGATCCGCGCGGTGGCCGATTGGCCCGGACGTCGCCGCCATGGGCGATCCTTCCAGTTGAGCGGAAGGGAATGTCCCCAAATCTCCTTTGGACTTGGTTGCGTCGAAAGGAAATTGCGCCAACACTTTGTCAACTTGTTGCTTCAAATCGGTAACTGAAGTGTGTAAATCATTTACCCCATTCTCCACTTTTGGTTTCCAGGCTTCAAGTTGCTCATGATTATCCGTCAATTTCTGCACGCATTCGTCGACGCGCCGGTATACTGTTGTACGTCGGCGATCATCGATCTCGTATCATCCTCTTTTCTGCTACTCTCCTCCAACTTGGCCAAGATGGTAGCAAGCGGATCATCTGCACGAGGCGGCGCCATGGCTCCAATCCGGGCTTGCAAGCGGGTAAAATGGGAATGATCCGCCGCCAGGATGCACCGAGACTGGCTCTGATACCAGATGTGAGGTTACTAGTATGATTTCTCGAGTTAAACTCTCACGACAGGATACAAGATCACCGCCGCCAGTATATCGCCACCATGAACACCCTCACGCCTATTTAGTCGCCGCCTGTCTTCGTCTGTCTTTTCCTATCGTTTTTATACATGCCGTTCTTTACCAGTTCTCAGCAGCCCTTTACATCGATGGATCAGTGGTTAACCCACTCCGGCCCAAAGAAACGTGCGTTGAACTTATGGGCTCGTATTCTCCCTTGGTCTGGGCCTGTACAAGCCACGCTTGAACTCTTGCTGTTTGTCTCCCTCGCCGCAGCCTCCTCTTCTGAAGTCGTCCTCTCCCCTGCTTGCTTTTCCCAGGAGCTGCTGACATGGGAGTGCGCGCGACGGGCGAGCGTCGTTGTTTAAAGGGGGTTAGGGCAGTCCCAACCCTCCACCTCAGCTGGTGTCCATAGAATTAATTACGCTGCCAACTAAGCAAAAATCTGATGTGGCATAGAAATTAAGGAAGAAAGAGAAGGAAAAACCAAGAAACCATGTCTCATGCAAGAAACTGGGTCTTCACGGGTATCAAGACACAAGAAACCAGCAAAATAGGGTTGGACGTTTCTGCACGCTGACCAAGCTGTGTTTGTGGTGCATGCATTGGTTTATTGCTAGTTTATTGCTCTCTCTCTCCTCTAGACACTACTCATAGAAACCATGGGTTGGGAAACTATGCATTGGTTTATTGCTCTCTCCTCCTCTAGACACTGCTCATGGAAACCATGGGTTGGGACTGCTCTTACACGTTGTTCTATCGTCGATAACTCTTAAGCACAATGGTAGGTAAACATGGGTATAAACCTATCCATCCAAATTTATGCCTTAATTTTTCCTTAAATTTGAAGTGTAACTGGAATAAGTCTTAAACATAGTCATGTATAATAAAAGGGCATCGGAGTATAAGTCTTTGCTTGATTGCTTGGGTTAGATTGCTATGGCACACGGCACACCCATTGTCTTTCCACCTGAGTGTGAGTAGGACTGGTATAGGTTCCTTTAGCCTCACCTCTTGACTCCTAAAACAATTGAAGACCAAGTAGGATAAGAGGAACTTTCCAAACATGTTTGTTTGATTTTCTTCCTAAATTTCCACAATTATCATTGATTTAAAGGGGGTTACACGTGTAGAAAGTAAATAGCTTCTGTAGAATGATAAACATTTTTTTCTTTACGTACAAAACATCCTACGCAATGGATCGTGAAAACAAAACATCCAGCTCGTTCAAATTTGCTACGCAGTGAGCCGTGCCTTCCCATGATAATACGAGAAAGAGTTCGTATCATATATAATACGAGAAAGAGTTTGTATTATATACAATACAAGAGTTTGTGTCATATATAATACAAGAATAACTGAAATTTAGAATAAAAATAAAACAAAATCATAAATTTGATTTCCATACGATTAAAAGAAAGAGTCTAAGTACAATAAAAAATTCAAAACAAACAATAAAAGATAAATTAATAATCTAATTTACGCATTTAACATCAAAGTAAAATTGAAATTCTGAATAATTTTTTAAAAAATAAAAGATAATTAATAATCTAATTTCCATATGAACGTTAAGATAAAATTGAAATTGAATAAAAATTTTAAAAATTTAAAATAAAAAAGTAAATATAATTAGTAATTTGATCTCCATACTAACAATTAAAAGAAAGAGTCCAAGTGCAATAAAAAATTCAAAACAAAAATAAAAGAGAATTAATAATCTAATTTCCATACGAACACGAAAATAAAATTGAAATTTAAAATGAAAATATAAAAAGTCAAAATAAAAGATAATTAGTAATCTGATATCCATACTAACATCAAAATAAAACTAAAATTTAGAATAAAAATTAGTTGCTAGATTTGTATCTTAATTCCAACATAAAAAACGAAAATTTTGAATGAAAAATAAAAAATAAAAATTTGATTTCCATAGGATTAAAATAAAGAGTCCACATCAAGTACAATAAAAACCAAAATTCCTGTAAAAATAAAATAAAAGTAGAAACTTTATTTCCATACGATTATCAAAATAAATATAAAATTCAAAATAAAAATCAATTGAAAATTAGTAATTGGATTTGTATACAAATACCAACCCAAAACTAAAATTTAGAATAAAAAATAGAATACAATTAGCAATTTAATTTTCATACGAACTCTAATGTAAAATCCCTAAATAGCTTAAATTAGGAATGACATGAAATAAAAAAATACCAATTGAATTTGTATACGATACCACCTAAAACTATATTAAAAATCTATCTATGTGTATGTTCAACAACACACAAATATAATTTGCAATACAAATAAACCAAAAATGCTAATTTGTTTTGAATAAGAATTCCAATTCAATTTCCATATGTATTTCTAAATAAAATCCTAAATAAATATAGTTCAGATAAAAATTAATAAAACATTAGCTATTGGATTTCTTTATAAATTAAAAACTAAAATTTGGAATAAAAATAAAATAAAAAGAGAAATACCAAACCGAAGAAACCAAAAACCGTGATGAGTGGTGAGCATCCAGATTGTTGAAGAAGTTAGTAGCAAAAGAAGATTGATGATGGAAAGGCCCTATAGAGACTAGATGAAGCTTTGCATGGAAGACGAGCCACGGATGATATTTATCTATTGGGTAGCTAGAAACGTGCCATCATTACTAAGGGACATGACATCACACATGATGGTGGGAAAATTCTACATATTGTTAGATAACGACTAAAACAAACATACTAATATTATAGAAGATGGGAGGTCGCCGCGTTTGTGAGGAAGCAACATCGTTGAGTTGACAATGAATAAGAGAAGCAACCGATATGGGACAAGTGTAAATCAAGTATGTATAATATCTTGCATGTGTATATGTATGCATGAATTCGTTTGAATTAAAACAAGTTGCAAAAAACTTAGAGTGGAGATGATGATACTCTATGGAATAGGCTTGGGGCCATTAGTGAGAGCATAATAGGTTTGGGGCTATTGGTGAGAGCATGACGGGCGTCTCCGGTAAGATAAGCAATACTTGCAATGCATTGCATATTGATGTCATAACGTTCAGCATTAAATAATAATTGAAGAGAAATAGAAAATAGTTATATGATAGAGTATTACATTAAAAGGGTAGCAGTTGAAAGGGGTCGATAAAAAAATTAGGTTTGCTATTGGCGGTTAAAGTAGAAAAGTTGTAGAGTCATCAATACGAGATATAAGACATATGATTCTGTAGGGGCAGCCATCGTATGAAGAAAATAAGTTCAAAGTAAGTCGTCCAGGGCGTATCGGTGTATACGTGAGCAATGTACTCTAATACCATGTAAAATAATCAGTGTATTACTTGAGATTAAATAGAGGTACATGTGTTGCATATATTTTTTAAAAAAAGTGTTACTAATAGAGAAAGAGCAGGACTATATAACTATATGATCTATGCAAGATGAAAAGTTGCTACGTTTCTAAGAACGTCCAACAATTTATTATTCTCAATGATTTTCTTCCATCAAAACTTTTACTTCAATTACATCCTTTAAGTTGAATTTTTCTTCAAGCTTCTATTGTCATTTCTAATATTTATAACGCCTTTAAAAATCTAAATAGTCTACAAAATATGTTTATATATTCTCAAGCATATAAGTTATATCATTTGATACTCTAGACTGTTAAGAAAATTTAGCCGCGCAAATGCGCGGGTCACCTGCTAGTTACAGAGAACAACAGGATACAGAGGCACGTTTCAGTATACATGTAAAAAGGTACGAATACCAGACAAAAAACTACCTACCTACATTGAGAGTGGGTTTCGAAAGGAGTATGAAGTTAGCAACTTATATTAGAAATATGAGTGCTTACTGTATTGGCATGCTGTCGTGCCCCGAATTTACAAATTCGGACACTCTCAGGTATCCTGTGACTAGTCCAGATCGCTTAGTGCACACAGACTAAACAGGTATAATATCACATCATACACAGCGAATATTAAATAAACTACTTCAAACATTTATATAAACGAGTGTACGACCTTATGGTCATCTTTACAATAGTTATGCCACGCAGGGCTTACAATAATCAGAGTAACATAGTACAACAGTGGAATGGTAAATAACATCGTAGTGGTCCATCTTCACCACAGACGCCCTGACTGAGACTTGCTTCCCTAGTTCTCCGGCTCTTCAACGAACTCCTCTTCATAAGTAGGTGTAGTCTCTTCTTCTGGTAAGTTTGTCCGCAAGGGTGAGTACGCACCGTACTCAACAAGTCATGCATAAAATGCAGGTCTATTTACTACATGCATGGCTTATTACAAAGGAATGGCTTTACTGGTTATTTTGCTTTTGCATCATATTTTAATTTACTTCCTTATTTAGATTGAAAACATCAAAATCATATAATCACTATATTTCTCAAGTTGTATTTCACATCTTTTTGGACACACAGTCCTAATCACATTTCTTTGGCACTCAGCCCCCACCCCATTTTATTTTCAAACACTACCCCTTGACTGTAATCCTCGAGGATTGTCCAGTACCGTGGACTCGGCTATTCGAATAGTTTTAACACTCTGCAGAGGTTGTACACTTTACCCACAAGATACAGTCGCACACCACAAAGGCGATTAACCGTAACAAAGCTTTTCAGAGACTTCTATCTCCACCTAAGAACCTCTCCGGGTTGCCTTCACTATCACTTCCCTCACTCAGAGCCGAAGTATAGGACCGACAAACACCGTTGGACGGGTACCAAGCCGTAGCACAGGCACGCTCCTCCCATACAGTTACCCCATGTAACTGCCACCCCGAGGTATCAAAGGTAAGACATCAGAATCCTACTACACTAGGTCTTCCCATTCAGACATGTGGTTGTACGAGAGACTCAGGTCAAAGGCTTGCAAGGTAAGGTCCTTAATTGACCAAGGCATCTCTCAATTTGGCACACAGCCCTCACCACACTCAACCCAACCCCATTTGCCACACAGCCCACCGCACGAAGCCTCTGGCCTACTTGCCCCAAAGATAAATCAATTTCACCCCAAGTTGTTAACAATTGCAACACATGCTCATATTCATCTTTCATGTAGAACCACACAGGTCTCTACATTCCAATGTTAATACCAATATCATTCCACATTTCATTAAAAAGCATTCACTATTCTTTAGTCAGTGTTAATTTTGTAATCCAAATAGAATGATTCACGTACATGCATGGCTAAGCAACTATTCACGGTCTAGCCTCCCGTGTTGGCACAATATCATCAACCAACTAAATTTACCCAACTTAAGTTATCAAGGAATCATGGCATACAAATGATATCAAGGTGGCATAAACAATTTGGTTGGATAGCTAATTCACCCAAAATAATTAAAGCCATTTTTAGTTAAATTAGCATGCATAGTTTAAAACAAAGTATATTTCAAAGATTAGGAGCAATATGGTTAAAGCATAACTTGCCTTCGAAAAGTTGATGATCCTGCTCTGAAGTCAAGTCTTGTATTGGAAATTCCCTCTAAATCTCCCGACAAATCAACGTCTAATTAAAATCAACATACACGCAATAAATACATTTTATAGAGAACAAATTCAACTCTAAAAATTCTGTAAAATTCACCAATAAATAGATCTTAATTTTACAAATTTTTAGAAATTGGAATCACTCAAATCGGAGTTAGAACGCAAAAGTTATAAGCGTTTGAAGTTTTAAAATAAATACAAAAAGAATAAACCAAATTTCTCTATTTATTTTTATACGAAAAATTCTGAAATTATGACGTCATCATAGCTATTTATGACGTCAGCATGACGTCATCACGACGTCATCATCGTGCCAAAGATCGACAAGTGGGTCCCACTTGATGACGTGGCTTACTCCGGTCGTGACACGTGTCGCCCCATTATCAACCGAGAGGTTGAGTTATTCTCAACTGTCGGATCAGAAATAAACGGCGAGATCTAAACGACTGTTCGTCTCGGATTACGGTGAAGTCGACACGTGGCGCATTCTCATCCCTCGGATCAAAATCCAATGGCGATAGTTAAACCGAATAACAATTCAATTACTCCGGTCATGCGTCAAGATTCGTGTAATCAAGATCAGTGGTCACGATTGCACCGACACTTTGATCTGCTGCTGAAGTGCTGACGCGTGGCGCAACTTCAACCGACGGATCAAAATCGAACGGCAGCCACTATCCTGGTGACGTCGACAGCACCGATGCCTCAGTCGCCTCGGTATTATAAGAACACGCAGACAAGACGCGAAGATCGACCGATGCGCGGTGAAATCTTGATCATTCATTTCAAAACCTACGGCTCAGATTACTTGGAATTTCTACGCTAATTCCTCGGTTTTATTAGCTACAGTAAAATAGGCGATGTGGCACATTATCAACCGCACGATTGAAATCGAACGACCAATGGTTGAAGATGAGGTTCACTATTCATGTGACTACATGGCTAACTCTGGATTGTCCGATGCTAATCCAACGGTTGTTAGCTAACGCAAATTTCCAACTCACGTGGGCAATCCCTTCCTTGGGCACGTGGCACTAATCCTGACCTTACATTTCGAATCCTACGGCTAGGATCTAAACATTACTGTTCTGGTCTCTAATGCAAAGAAACACGTGGACTAACCTCAATCGTTCGATGCAAAATCGATGGACGACGTTGATCGAGAGCTTCGGCGAAGACACGGCGAGTTGAGGTAGCCGGAGGTGAAGAAGATGACCCAAGCGACGGCGTTTTCGTGGTGCTCGACGAGGTGAGGTAGTCCTTTGATGCGGCGTGACGCGGGCTTTACTCCGGTGTCCTGGATTGCGGCGGAGAGTCACCGGAGCGATGCACATGGCGATGGAATGGCCTCGGAACTTCGACGAGCACGTACGTGGGCTACGGTGGTTCTCAGTGTGCGTGAAAGAGCTCAATCGGTGCGGAAGGGAGTGATTTATACGCCGGGCTAGAAGTTGAAGCGGAAGAGATAGTGCTCCGGCGAGTAAATGCGGCGATTCTGAGTCGGATTTAACGGTGGGCGGCTTTACTCGCGGATGAAAACGAAGCGACGTGGTCGCTATCCATCTGTCCACGCCGAATCCAACGGCACTGGCAACGAAACGGCATGGATGAATTACAACCGTGCGATGCAAATCGAACGGCGAGCGATCGGCGTCGTTTAGGGTTCAGCCCGTTGCAAGACAAAGAATGGGCTCGCCGTTCATCGTTTCATCCGGTTTGTAATGATTTTGCGATTAAAAATAATTCCAAATATTCATTTAATTTATTTGAGGCACTTAAAATATCAGAAAAATTCTAGAAAAATTCTGAAAAATATTTTAGGACATTTTGAACTCAAATAAAATATTTCCATTTAAACTTTCAAAATCTTAATCATTATTGGGTGTTTCCAGGAATTTTGAACTCTGAAAGAGATGTTGCTGCTGAGGAGGATGAGAATTTGACTGATATTCAACTCAATCACATTCGTAATGAATGTAATGTGTTTGAGGAAGGTATGGACCATATTTGTAGCGAACTTATTGCTACACCGCGTCGGAAAAAATTCAAATCCCGAAATATCAATAGAGAGGGACTTAGTTCTAGAAAACCAAAAATAATATCTAAGCTGAGTATCAAATGAAAGGCGTATTCTGGAATAGCAGAGGTCTTGGAGACTTGGCTAAATATAGGTATGTAGAGGATATGGTCAAACAAGAGCAACTTGATTTTATTGCTCTTTTAGAGACAGATCGAGATCATTTCTCGGATGGGACATTAAAAAAATTATGTGGTGGCAAAGAATTCATTTGGCACTGCATGGCACCTCATGGTCGGTCAGGGGGCTTGCTCTTGGGGGCGGATCTAACGATGTATGACATTGGAGCTATTGATGAAGGGGAATTTTATATTAAGTTCACTCTTCGTAATAAAAATGATGGTTTCAAGTGGGTGCTCATAGCAGTCTATGGTCCTGCGCAGCAAGAACATAAGGACACGTTTCTCGCTGAAATGGTTCATATTTGCAGTAAAGAAAAATTGCCGCATATTATTGGTGGGGATTTTAATATAATGCGTGGTCCGGATGATAAAAACAAGGATTCATTTGATTTTAAATGGACAAATCTTTTCAACATGGTTATTCAATCATTAGAGCTCAAAGAGATAAATTTGTCTGGTTGACATTATACTTGGGCGAGTAGTGGAGATAATCCAACTTTTGAGAAGTTAGATAGAGTCTTGGTTTGTACTGAATGGGAAAAGAAATACCCCCTTACCACTGTGGTGGTTAGAGATAGGAGCATCTCCGATCACACACCATTGATCTTGAATACTGGGGTTTCGTCTCGTCATAAAAAGCAGCCATTGTTCAAATTTGAACGTGGGTGGTTGATTCGAGATGGTTTTTATGACTTGGTTGCTGATAAATGGCAAACCGAGACTAGGGGGGTTACTGCTATATAAAAATGGCAGAATAAGATTAGTGTAACACCCCGGCACCCCGTGCCCCGAATGTTACCCTCACTAGCACCAAACAATTCCAAATCGCTAAGAATAAATAATAGCAAAACAAGCGAACAACTAGAAGGTTGCTGAACTTAATAAAAAAATTTCGGCAAAGACCTCCCTAAAACTAGGACATCCACTCACAGATGTAAAACATTTGCGGTTATATAATATCATTCTAGCAGTCCTTAGTTAACCAAACACGCATCCAATAGAAATTTAATAAACTCCACCACATAATCATTACAGATGTGGACTCATTACGCATAACCGCGAACAAACTTTTACAAGAATTTTCTCGAGCTAGAATAACATCACTATAAACCAACATGAAGGAACGGTGGTGATGCAAACGTGATTGTGCTACTACCCCACCCATGCATGCGGTTCAAGGTACCGCAACAATACAAACAACAAGCGAAGTCGATAACTTAGCTAAGTACATCAAAGAATAATTTCATAGTAAATCGCATTTTCCTACTTAAGAGCATAATAACCATTATTATGGAAGAATAGCAAGTGGATAAAACAGAAGTGTCAAAATTTAATTCTCCAAACCAACCCCGTGCTCGTCTTTGACGGAGTTCACTACTCCATGTTAAAGAAGCGTAACATATAATCTGAAAACATAAATCATATCTCGCAACTAGATATGAAAATACAGATATGCATAATCCATCACACGCATATGAAAATATGTAATATGTATAATCCGTCACACGTATATAAAAATACGAATATGCACAATCCATCACACGGATATAACGATACAGATTTGCATAGTCCATCACACGTACATGAAAAATACAGAATATGCATAATCCATCACACGCACTGAGAACACGTAATCTGAATAATCAATCACACTTCTACAATCATGTAATGCATTATGCATGCTCACCGGTTTCACTTCATTACTAAACCCGACACATATCTCTTTAATCTTTTAGACATGGCCACGACTTCGATCCAACTCGATGCCTTTCCATTTAACTCAAAATCGCCATTATATTGCAATGCGATGCAATTATACCATACACAAGAAGAGTCTCATATCCATACACCATAATCAACTCATAAAACATAGTCCATCATTGACAATGCAATGCAGATTGCACAATTTCCATGCATATGATGCATCATGCATGCTCATCTCCTCTTTTAGCACATACCTGGTATGGCGAGTGCACACCGGCGGTGTGCACCCTCTCGGCCCCTTCCACCCCGTGGTGGAGGGCGCCATTTCTATCGACTCGCCCCATACAACCACGTTTATGGGACTACGAGGTAGGACTTTCGTGCCCACTACATGTGAGCACAGAGGCCCACATCGAATGGGTCGCCTCTTCCATCATGAATGCACGATGCAATTTACAAGAATGAAATGCAACCCTTCAATCATTGCCACTCACTAACATAGCCATAACCACTCACATAAACCTAGCCAATTCTCACATTCATGAGTTGCCAATGATACTAGATTAATTCAAATCAACAATAAGACATGGCAATCCATTACAAGATTACATCATACAATTAAGTCATACTGACCACCAAACCACGCTACCACTATACACTTGCAATTAATTACTCACTTTCCATTTGCTAACTTTCATCCACCCTCCTTATTTCCATACATGATCATTCGTACTAGTCTAATCAACCTCATGTATAAACCAAAGCAACATATCGCCTAAATTAGTAGCACATCGAAATTTCGCAAATATACTAACTCTAGAAATTACAGTAAACATTCAGCATCGCCATTTCATTTACAGACTGAGGGGGATCAAGAAGCAATGAGCATAAACAAACACTCATTACAGTTCACAAAAGATAAGAGATATCAATCCATAATCACTGACTAAACAGAATGCCAACACATTTGAATAATGCATAAATAAAGTAAATCAAAGTGTTGCATCGTAAGGGAATTCCTCATGTGATATCATACACTTATACACACATAATTTCTAGAATGACAATCCCACACAGACGTGTTTATTCATACACACAAAGTTCGTCAGTTCGTGCACCTGTATTAGTCCCATTGCACCGAAGGTCAAAATATTGATCACACGCAAATAAATTCCAGAACATCACACACATTTAACCCTAACATTAGCTAAACCAAAAATTCTATTATAAGGATGAAGCCATCTAAATTACCCATGTATGCAAGTAACCAATAAGTCCATCAGCAAAATAGAAGATGCAATGAAATAAATTGGTTGGGATTCAACAACTAAGAGTGTCAAATAGCTGTAGATTATTAAGCAGCCCCATGTTATTATCCTAAGGCAGAGGTAGCAACATGCATATAAGAAGCATACAATCCAACTCCACTTGTTTTACTTTTTAGGTCACCAAATTATTCAAACCTCCAAGTCATCAACAACTTCCAAACCTTTGCAGCATATTAAACTCTCTACAGTTACCACATGTGATGCGGATAATGAAGGCTCTCTTGCCAAAAGATGATGAGGCCTCTCAAGTCTCAAGTCTCAATTGACATGATAAAAATCAAATAGGTTACAACTCAAATCACTGGAGAACGCTACCAGATGCGGATAGATAAAGGATATATCGCCAACATGGTTGTTCAAGACTTCAATGCATGCACATAAATGAAATTCCTAGAGTTTGTGTCATCTAATCACAAAGATATGCATGTACACATTTCATCGAACATCTAGACTACAACAACTCATCCATAACCAGAATCTCACCTCCACTTACCACAAGATGGGAGAGGCAAAAGGAGGTGGTACCGGCTGTGGGGGAGGGACGACTGGAGGGGCACCAAGCCTGGAGGAGCCGGAGGCACAACGCTGGCTGGAGGGGCGCCGCCGGCCACCAAGGGGACGAGGCGTCACCAGAGGGGAGCAAGGAGGGGCACGGCTGCTGCTGCTCCCAGCTGCTGTCGCTGCAGGCTGGTGCTCCCGCTGCTGATGACGCCAGTTCTCGGAGGGAAAGCTGTGGCGGCGGACGGCAGGGGCACGGAAGGGGCGGTGCTCGACCGGCAGGGAAAGCAGGGCGCCGCGGCAGGAGGGAGGAGGCGCAGGGCAACTCTGCCTCGAGGGGGGGGTGTGGCAGGAGGCAAGACTGACTGGGAGATCGGCAGGAGTTTGGCTGGAATCGACGTGGGCGGCACTGTAGTAAGGCGGGGCTGCGCCAGGAGGTAGACAAGCAGTGGGAGAAAATATCGCCAAGCCTAAAGAATGACAAACCACACAAGGAAAAGTGATGTGGCTAGGAGAGGAGGAAATCCGAAAATACCCTCCTAAAAATAAAAATCCAACTTTTACCACTAGTGCGAACCAAATAAATTTCAATGCGTGGCAGGAAACGACAACTGACAAGAAATTACAACTTACCGCTAAACAGAAACAGCTCCAACGACCTCATCCGAAAACTAGGGAGATTACCCAAACCGCTAAAAGAATTATTAACTGCGAGGCGACAAAACTTTGCTCCAGAATAAACCCTTGAATCAAGAAAATGGAGACAATTTTGGCCAAAAAACACAGGAGAACGATTTGCTGTATTACAATTAGAACCCTTAGGCAATTTTTAAGAGGTTGGGCAAAACACACAGCTGGCCATAATAAAAAGGAGAAGGAAAAAATTATTTCCATAATAGATGCCCTTGATAAGAAGGCAGAACATAGCGCTCTATCAGACCATGAATTAAACTTGCAAAATTACCTTAAGGATAGAGTGTTGAATATGTTGAGGGAAGAGGAAATTAAATGGTACGAAAGAGCTAAAACAAAAGACCTTTTGGAGGGGGATGATAACACACAATATTTTCATTTGGATGGAAAACATAGAAAGCAGCGTATTTTCCAATTGGAGCATTACGATGGTATAATAGTAGGTGATGCTGAATTAAAAGCGCATGTTACAAACTATTATAAAGGCCTGTTTGGACTGCCAGATGAAAATAATTTTAGTCTGGTGGAGACTCATAATCACGATCTGCCTCAGGTTTCTATTGAGGAAAATGCCATCCTCATTGAACAATTCTCTGAAAGAGAGGTTAGAGATGCTTACTTCTTTTTAGCCTCAATTTTAGCCTCAATTTACCTCTTTTTAGACTCAATTTTACTCATAATCACTTACCTCTTTTTAGCCTCAATTTTGGCATAATCACGCTGCTTCCAAAAATTAAACAGGCAACAAAAATACAACAATATAGACCCATATGTCTGCTCAATGTGAGTTTCAAAATATTCACAAAAGTGGCTACAAATAGAATTATGAGGGTGGCCAACAAAGTTGTACGTCCTTCACAAACAGCTTTCATGCCGGGTCGTAATATTATGGACGGTGTAATGATATTACATGAAACTATCCATGAATTACATTCTAAAAAGCTTAATGGAGTGTTATTGAAACTTGACTTCGAAAAGGCTTATGATAAGGTTAAATGGCCTTTTCTTCAACAAACACTTCGTATGAAGGGATTTGACCATCAATGGTGTTCTTGGATCACACATTTTGTCACTGGCGGTAGTGTGTGCATTAAAGTTAATGATGATATTGGACAATATTTCCAAACCAAAAAAAGCCTTAGGCAAGGTGATCCCATGTCTCCGATACTTTTTAATATTGTAGCAGATATGCTCACAATTCTGATTAAACGGGCGAAAGATGATGGTCAGATTCGAGGAGTTATTCCTCATCTTATTGAGGATGGCTTATCGATTTTACAGTATGCAGATGATACTATCTTGTTTATGGAACATGATATTGAGCAAGCAAAAAACATGAAGCTTTTGCTTTGTGTGTTCGAACAATTATCGGGGCTAAAAATTAACTTTCATAAGAGTGAGATTTTTTGCTTTAGTGAAGGTAGACAATTTGAGCAGGTTTATACTGACTTGTTTGGTTGTGGGATAGGATCATACCCATTCAGATACTTAGGTATTCCGATGCACTACCGTAAGATTCGTAATGCGGATTGGGGTGTAATCGAAGATCGATTTAAACGAAAACTAAGTACATGGAAGGCCAAACACCTTTCCTATGGGGGTAGACTTGTACTATTAAACTCTGTACTAAGCAGTCTACCTATGTTTATGATGTCTTTTCTTGAAATACCCAAGGGGGTTTTACAAAGGCTGAATGTCTATCGCTCTAGATTTTTTTGGCAAGGCAATACTCATAAGAGGAAGTATCGCCTTGCTAAATGGGATATGCTGTGTCGTCCTAAAGATCAAGGAGGATTGGGTATTGTCGATTCATAGATTAGAATAAATGCCTCCTAAGCAAATGGTTATTTAAGCTATTGAATGAGGATGGGATCTGGCAGACTTTACTTACAAATAAGTATTTAAATTCTAAATGCCTTTCCCAGGTGTATGTTAAACCTGGGGATTCTCATTTTTGGAAAGGACTTTTAAAAATTAAAGATGATTTCCTAGGATGTGGATCCTTTCGGATAGGAGATGGTTGTCAAACTAGGTTTTGGGATGATACTTGGATAGATGTTATGCCTCTAAAGGTTCAATTCCCAAGTTTGTATAACATTGTCCATTATCCTCACATTATAGTGTCTGAGGTTATGACTCAGATGCCACCGAAAATTACCTTCCGAAGATTATTATCAGGGCACAAATTGACGGCATGGTACAATTTATTAGCAAAATTGGCTAATTGTCAGCTCACGGTTGGAAGGGATATTTTTCAATGGGACTTACATAGCCATGGAAAGTTCACTGTCCGATCTATGTACAATTATTGTATGAATAAGAATATCCCTTACACTTGTAAATTTATTTGGAATTTGAAAATCCCTTTGAAAATTAAAATTTTTCTTTGGTATTTACAACGCGGTGTAATTTTAACAAAGGATAATCTAGCTAAAAGAAATTGGCATGGGATTCAGAAATGTTGTTTCGCAATTGTAATGAAACAATAAGACATCTATTTTTTGATTGCCCTCATTCAAAAGCTATTTGGCGAGTTGTGCATATAGCTACTGGCTTATATCCCCCCAAGACTATTTCCAATATGCTTGGTAATTGGTTAACAGGCATTACAAAGGATGATCAACGATTGATTCTAGTTGGGGGTGTGGCCATATTATGGGCTATTTGGTGTACACGCAATGATATCATATTTGAGAAAAAACATTATCCTACCTTTATGCAGATTATCTTCAGAGGAACATATTGGATGCGGTTTTGGGCACTATTGCAGCATGAGAACAACAGGGAAAAGATCTGCCAGGCAAGCAGGGCTTTGGAGATGGTGTCATTGCAAGTCTTCGCCAAGAATGAATGGAGATGCAATTATAGACTAAACTTTTAAATTTTGGATCTTTTTACCCATGTTTCATTCTACATAATTGAATTTGGTATTTGTACGAACTTGGTCGTATGCTTCGGCAGAGACCGGATTTTAATCCTTTATCTAAAAAATATATATAAGTTTTCAAAAATTCTCAAATAATTACCATATCTAGAGGAAATGAGCTTCTACAACCCTATAAAATTTGAAGACCAAAATCAACTGCACTCGAAAGATATGAAAACGACGCATTGTACACAAACTACAGAATTTTTTTTAAATAATATTATTTTTATCCAAATTTACAAAAATAATAAGTCGAAAATAAAAATTGCAAAACTACCCCTCTGTTGCTTGATCCATTTGGCGACAAAGGGTTTATCGCTGTTTTAAATGGCGAAATCTCTCTGTCGCCAAATGGATTAGCGATAGAGGCTTATGCTTTTCTCGTAGCCATTTCATTTGGCTTATGAGCAGATTGAATTTCTCTCGTCGCCAAATGAAATGGCGACAGAGAGCATTAAAAGGGGTCCCACGGCTCTTCTTCTCCATTTGAAGGAAAAGAAAGAAGAAGAAGCAAGTGAGCTTGCGAGGGAGAGAAAGAGAAGGAGGAGAGGAGAGGAAGAGAGGAAAGAGGAGAGGAAAAAGAGGAGGGAGAGAGGGAGGAGGGAGAGAGGGAGGAGGAAGGAGGAAGAAGAAGAAAAGAGGGGAGGCAAGAACTCAGATCTGCCACAGGTATGAATTTTTTTGTGTATTTTAGTTGTAGATATATAATGTAGTGATTAGATTAAATAGAATAGACTAGTTGCATATTTGATGACTTAGAGATCAATTTAATTAGCATTTTAGAGTAAATAGTTGTGGACTAGATGATTTAGGGCAAATGCAATTAGGGTTTTAGAGTAATTCATGAAGGCTGTTTGCAGCAGCGATATTTATACACAGAGTAAGTTGTAAATAGAATATTTTTCCAGATTATGGTAGTACATATGATGGATAGTGTTTATGAACTAGTTTGCCTAATAATGGCATTTAGACGAGTTATTCTACAAGCCATCAAAAAGTCTTAAGTGAGTCTAGTTTTCAACGCGAGTAATTCATGAAGGCTGTTTGCAGCAGCGATATTTATACACAGAGTAAGTTGTAAATAGAATATTTTTCCAGATTATGGTAGTACATATGATGGAGAGTGTTTATGAACTAGTTTGCCTAATAATGGCATTTAGACGAGTTATTCTACAAGCCATCGAAAAGTCTTAAGTGAGTCTAGTTTTCAACGCGACTAATTCATGAAGGCTGTTTGCAGTAGCGTTATTTATATACAGAGCTAGTTATAAATAGAATATTTTTTCATATTATGGTAGTACATGTAGTGGAGAGTGTTTTTGAACTAGTTTGCGTAATAATGGCATTTAGACGAGAAGTTTAAAGGATAGCTGAAAAGGCTTAAATGATCACAAATTTGACATTATCGGGAATCGGATTTGAATTTAAGTTTGCGACTACACTGAACATGATTACTTATTCATTTTTCTGGCATTAGCATAGGATGATCTTGGAAGTGTTTTAAAACTACATCCGCGATATTTCACTTTTATGTGCGATGTTTTTCACATAAATGAACATTAGTGACCTATATTAAAATATTTTAAGACAGTGTATGTATGAATTATGGATGCAATTCTGGAACCAATGCAATTAAGGTTTTTGATTAATAATAGTTGTGGATAAGAATTTTATGCAATACCGATGTGTATGGATGAACGAGTGAAATTTACAATATTCTCTGGAGAAGGGTTCCTCACATGGGTGTTGAAGGGTAGATCTAAGTCATTTTGCAAGTGTCGGCTTAGCCTATTACGCGTGGAGAGCGTTCATGGGGCACGGTTATGAGATGGTTGTACCATATGTTTTCTCCGAATGATGAATTGCATGATCTGAAGTTGCACGGAGTGGGTTCCCGGAGAATGGATTGCACGTATTGGGAGTTAATGGAATTGAGAGGGCCGAAATCTTGGAGTTCGTTTGTAAGAATTGCAATTGATAAAGGATGGCCACTAGTATTGTTGGCGCAAGCATTTCAAAAGGGCAATACTAGCAATACGACGCCGCAGGAGGTTGTTGGTGAAGAACCGGAGGAAGTTGGAGAGAGCAGCAGTAGTAGAGGAGGCTTCGTAAGGCATGATGAAGATTCAGGACAGTACGGAGTGCAAGGTGATACAGCTGATGTCGCAATGGCAGAGGTTTAGGAAGCAATGGGTGTGGCAGACGAGGGGGAAAACAATGAGGCTTTGGTGCAAGAGATGGAAAGAGAGAGTCGAGGACTACGCTGGCTTTAAATGATGAAGAAGACGATGAAGAGCCATTCCTCGCAGAGTGGGATGAGTGTCCGCTCAACAGTCGGTGATCAACAATGGCGAACATTTCGCTTGGGAGTATGATGGGAATGAGGTGAGGCAAGGTGCAATTTATAAGAATAAGAGTGAGGTTCAGGAAGCAGTCACAACATGGGCGGTGTGCCATTGCAGAACCTTCAAGGTTGCAAAGTCCGATCAACGGGTGTATGATGTCATATGCCAGACAGAGGGTTGTCCGTGGCGTGTCCATGCATACCATCCTGATGACGGGGAAATGGGCGTGAACCCGTCTCCAACGTCATTAGAGACAAGTTGTTTAAATTTGATTAAATATGAGACTAAGAAATGTCAAACATCAGGTATCGCAGGTACATTACTTCCAGAATTCATACATTTACATAAAAATTCTGTTAATTACATCTCATTGAGAGAAAACCCCTGATTAAGAATTCCAACATAAAGATTACACCAAATTGCAACATACGACATTACAAAAATATAAAAGAAAGTCTTCAATCTTGGCGTCGCAATGCTTGCTCGGAGATATTTTAATTGTCTTCGCATTAATCAAATTTTGTTTAGTGAATAGAATTCATTTTGCTTTATCGAACTTTACTCATTTTTTTTTATAATGGTCTATTATTAATTAACCACCAAATTATTTAGCCATGATTGTATCGGACTCACATATATATGGGCTATGATGATTTTTATCAATGCATGCAGCCGACTGTAATTTGACTGAGTCATGCATGCTTGAATGGGCCTCACTAATTATCCTTCATAATTAAATGAAGAAAGTAATTAGCGTATGTACACTGCAACGCTTTGATTTATTTTAATTGCAGTCTACACGTATAGGGATGGATGTGCACGACAGTTTGTGTGATTATTTTTCTTTGTGCCGAATCTTCATGGGCTAATTGTGTAATTCAATTTCTTTTTAGCAATACCACTTCCCATTGTGTTGCATGCATGCATGTATTTGGAATGCAGTAGTCGTAGTGGACATGGATTAGTGGTAATTATCTTTTGCTAATTTGAGTAATTGAAATGGTGGTTATCCTTTTGATCGTACCAGCCACGATGCTATTTTTTTTACCCATTTACCCATGATGCCACGATACATCCTTTTAGTGCTTCAACTACAGTCGCTTATTTGAGGACTTGCAGGCACTTTCTTAACTTCCATGCGGGCTTTTCTCAATTATTATTAATTAACTAATGGATACATTAATTAGTACATGCAAGGCTTAGGATCAGGTATTTATGCATGAATGCACCACTCCAACGTAACGTGGGATGATGTTTATATTTTATTCTCTTTTCTGTTCTCTTTCTTCACTAATTCAGTATTTACCTCATGCATGCATGAGCACAACTACAATATGATGCATGGCCGTGGGCAAATGTGTCAGTATATCTTTTATCCTATTTTTTTTGTTTTGGTCCGTTTTACTACTCATGGCATGGTATTTGTAAATATGGAAACCATGTGCGAGTATAACCACGACGGATATTAATTTGATTGACGATTTCTATGTACTATTTTCTTTTGCAACATATACCCGCTCATGATTCATTTCCACTTTAACGGACCGAATCAAAGAATCGGGGTCTTGAATCTTCTCCTCCCTAATTCGTTTCCATGCATAGGGACCGATACTAAGCAACGAAGATTTTGTATCTTCGCCTCGATCCGTATCCGCCACGGGACCGAACTAGCGAGTAAGGTCTTGAATCTTCTCCTCCCTAATTCGCTTCCATGCATAGGGACCGATACTAAGCAACGAAGATTTTGTATCTTCGCCTCGTATCCAGATCCGCCACGGGACCGAACTAGCAGTAAGGTCTTGAATCTTCTCCTCCCTAATTCGTTTCCATGCATAGGGACCGATACTAAGCAACGAAGATTTTGTATCTTCGCTCTCGTATCCGTATCCGCTACGGGACCGAACTAGCGAGTAAGGTCTTGAATCTTCTCCTCCCTAATTCGTTTCCATGCATAGGGACCGATACTAAGCAACGAAGATTTTGTATCTTCGCTCTCGTATCCGTATCCGCTACGGGACCGAACTAGCGAGCAAGGTCTTGAGGAAAATACAACTTGACTTGGGCGGAGGAGGATGAGAGGTGACTTGGGTGGAGGAGGATGAGAAGAAGAAGAGCACTTCGGCTTGTATCATTTGATCAAGCCCAAATGTTAAGAAAGAACATGATTCTCACCTTCTTCCTTCTCCCAATGGCAGCGTGCTATTGCTCTCTGTTTTCTTTGGTTTCCTCTCAAATGTTTTTGCCTCTCAAGTGTTTGCTCTCCTCTCAAGTTTCTCTCCAAAGATTTCCAACCAGCCTTCCTCTCTACCTTTACCCCTCTATTTATAGAGCAAGAATGACAGGAAGTCTGCTTCCTTGAGTACAGCATCTGATTTTTATGCGTGCGTGCGTGGCCCATCTTCCTCCGAACTGCGCGGTTGCGTGCGAGACGTGAGAATGCATGCTTGGCCATGATCTTATTTTACGGAAGTCATTTGTTCCTTCACGCACGAGCACGTACGTGGTTCAACTTCTCCTCCGCACTGCGCGCTCCTTCTGCTCGTATGCGCTTGCATGCATATGCATGTGGCTGAGGTGATTAGCTAATGCATGGAGAAATTGACTAGTATATGCAAGCCTTATCCCCGCATGCATGCACTACTAAAAGGACATGGGCCGTGGACCAAACGCATCCATTTTAGTATTTGTTTATTTTATTTATGCATGCACTACTAGTATATTGGTTTGGAAGATACCACGTGAATGTGGCTCACATGTCATTCTTAATTAATTAGTCTTTTCTCCCTATTTAGTTAATCAGTTAACTTAATGAAGTATTTAAATCATGCATGTATGTGTAGCACTACGGCAACCATTTTTTATATGGCCAATGTATCATCACATATGTCCAACCAGTATAATATCTTGTCAGACAATTTTTTTTTTAGTCATGTAGTCCACGTATGTTACAACGATTGTTATTTTGATATAATTCACGCCCTTTAATCTTTTTTTTATGTCCTAACGGATTTTAGCCGTTAGTGTATTTTATTATTTTATATGTAATTATTTATTATTTATTTAATGTATGGACAAAATTGTTGTCAACAGATGCCCCCTCGAGGTCTGGGTCCGAGAAAATATTTGTTTTCGGATCCAGAGCTCGCCATATAAATTCGCATTTTATTATTATTATTATTATTTTGGGTCAAAATATATATTACATATATTTTGTGTCTTTCGTACACCTGTATTTTACACGAACACATTTTTTTTAGTGAAATGTTCATACATGGCTTACGCCGACATACGCACGTTGGTTTTAATTATATGTTGATATTCGAATATGGGTCCTCAGTTTGCTTCTAATATTGAAGAGCTCTTTTTTTTTACACCACAGTTTAGACTCGTAAGGATTTGGAGCTCTCTTTTTTTTTGTTACACCACAGTTTAGGCTCGTAAGGATTTGGAGCTCTCTCTCTTTTTTATTTTTTAATTGTATACCACAGTTTAGGCTCATACGGCTTGGAGCGTCTTTATTATTTTTTTATTGTATACCACAGTTTAGGCTCGTACGGCTTGGAGCGTCTTCATTATTATTTTTTCATTGTATGCCACAGTTTAGGCTCGTACGGCTTGGAGCATCTCTTTTTTTTTCTTTTTTTTTAAATTGTATACCACAGTTTAAGCTCGTGCGGTTTGGAGCGTCTTCATTATTATTATTTTTTTTTCATTGTATACCACAGTTTAGGCTCGTACGGCTTGGAGCATTCTTTCTTATTTATTTATTTTATATATACCGTAGTTTAGGCTCGCACGGTTTGGAGCATTTTTATTTTATCTTTTACCACAGCTTTAGGCTCGTAAGGAATTGGAGCAGCTTTATTTATTTATTTATTTTATATATACCGTAGTTTAGGCTCATACGGTTTGGAGCATTTTTATTTTAACTTTTACCACAGTTTAGGCTCGTAAGGAATTGGAGCAGCTTTATTTATTTATTTATTTTATATATACCGTAGTTTAGGCTCATACGGCTTGGAGCAGCTTTATTTATTTATTTTATATATACCGTAGTTTAGGCTCATACGGCTTGGAGCACTTTTTTTTTTACATCACAGTTTAGGCTCGTAAGGAATTGGAGCATTTTTATTTTAGCTTTTACCACAGTTTAGGCTCGTAAGGAATTGGAGCAACTTTTTTTACTTTTATATGCCATATTTTAAGCATAATAGCGCTTTAGGAATTTTCCATTTATCGGTGGTGGAGAATATTCGCCATCTGGAGAAATAACCTTATATGCGCCATTCGAATAAACTTCTTTTATGATGTAAGGGCCTTCCCATTTAGGCTCAAATTTCCCTTGCATCCTTCGTGTAACATTCATGGGACGAATAACAGCGAGAACTAAATCTCCCTCTTTGAATGACCTTCTTTTAAGACGTTTATCAAAAGCTCGAGACATTCTAGCCTGGTATGCTTCTAAATTTTGTAATGCTTGAAGTCGTTTCCCCTCAAGCCTTTCTAACTCTTCAAAGCGTAATTTAACGGCTTCCTCCTCTGAGAGTTTTTCATGCATAACGACTCTCAAAGAATTAATTTGTACTTCCAATGGTAAAACCGCTTCCCCTCCATATACAAGGGAGTAAGGGGTCATTCCAGTTGGTGTGCGTGTTGTGGTTCTATATGCCCACAAGGCTTCAAGTAGCTTTTCATGCCACTCTCGTTTGTTCTTTGATACCACCTTTTTAATAATTTGCAAGGGTTTTATTAAATGCCTCCGCTTGTCCATTGGCTGATGCATTATCTGTTGAAGAAAAGTGGTGCTTTATCTTGAATTTGGCACACAATCTTTCTATCTGTTTATTTTAAAAGGTGTCCCATTATCAGATATAATTCGAGATGGGACACCAAAACGGTATATAAGATGAGTTCTTATGAAATTTTCTACATTTTCAGCGTTAACTTCTCTCAATGGTATAACTTCTGCCCATTTAGAGAAATAATCGGTTGCTGCAAGAATGAATTTATGTCCTTTGGATGATGGTGGTTGGATTTGTCCGACTACATCCATTCCCCACATTTCAAAGGGCCAAGACATACTTGTAGGATGTAGTGGTTCATGGGGTTGATGGATGAAATCAGCATGTACTTGACATTCATGGCACCTTTTTGCAAATTTTATAGAATCTTCAAACATTGTAGGCCAATAATAACCTAGGCGTTTTAATTGATAGTGCAATTTAGGACCAGATTGATGTGCACCACAAATTCCAGCGGTACTTCATTTAATGCTTCATTATTTCATTTCCATAAGGCAACGCATCAAAATGCCATCATATGAACGCCGATAAAGCGTATCATTTATACATGTGTAATGGATTGACCGCTTTCGGATTCTAGACCTTTCGCAAGAATCCAAAGGTAAATATCCATGGAGTAAATAATCAAGAAAGGGAGTTCTCCAATCTCCTATTTCAATTTCACAAATATCTGTTGTCATTGCTACAGAGGTTATTGCTTCTTCTTCATCAGCGAGAACAGGCAGGATTCTTCGCTCCTCCACGTGCACATCAATTGTTGCACCAGAATTTAATGACATGCTAGCCGCTAAACTCGCCAAAGCATCAGCCTTCTCATTTTGGCTTCTGACGATATGCTGAATATTTAAACTAGCGAACATAGACATAAGCTCTTTTGCTCTAAGAAAATATGGCATTAATTCCTTTTTCTTTACCATGTAAATACCCAAAAGTTGGTTAACAACTAATTGAGAATCACCATACACAGATAGCGTGTCTAATCCCATATTTAGAGCCATCTCAAGTCCAATAATGAGGGCTTCATATTCAGCGGAATTATTTGAAACCGCCGAGGTTAAAGTAAATGAATATGGAATTATCCCCCCACTAGGCGCAACAAAAATAACACCTGCCCCTGCACCTGAATGCCGACAAGCACCATCAAAATACATTTGCCATGTTGAATTTATGACTGATGTGACCAATACTTCTTCATCTAGTAAGTCATCATCGATGGGGAAATCATCAGGGACTGGATGTGCAGCCAGAAAGTCTGCCAGAGCTTGTCCTTTTGTGGCTTTTTGTGGCACGAACACAATATCGAATTGTGACAGGAACATTGCCCATTTAGCCAACCTTCCCGATAGGACCATTTTATGTAAAATATATCGAAGGGGATCTGCTCTCGAAATAAGGTGTACGGTATGTTCTAGCATATAGTGACGAAGCTTTTGTGCTGCAAAAACCAGCGATAGGCATATTTTTTCCATATCTGGATAATTGCATTCGGCTCCCACAAGGGTGCGACTGAGATAATATAAAGACATTTCTTTTCCTGCATCATTATTTTGTGCCAAAAGAGCACCTAATGAGGTAGGCATGGCCGCTGTGTATAAAATTAACGGGCGTCCTTTAACCGGTGCACTCAAGACAGGGGGATTTATCAAATATTTCTTTATATCTAAAAATGCATTTTGGCATGCTTCATCCCATTGAAAAGGGACACCTTTTTTCATGAGACGAGAGAAAGGCTTGCATCTCCCGGATAAATTTGAGATAAATCTCCTAATATACGCTAAATGGCCCTGGAGACTTTTCAACTTATGAAGGTCTTTTGGTGGTGGCATTTTAACGATCGCCTTAATTTTAGTTGGGTCAATCTCGATACCACGCTTTGTAACTATAAAACCAAGACATTTTCCAGAAGATACCCCAAAAGCACATTTCATTGGATTCATTTTCAAATTATGTTGTCTACATGCTCAAAGACTATAGCGAGATGTTTTAAGTGATCTCTTTCATGTTTTGATTTCACGATAATGTCATCTATGTAACATTCAACGATGACATGCAATAGTCCATCAAGGACAATAGTCATAGCTCTTTGATATGTTGCGCCAGCATTTTTAAGTCCAAAAGGCATAACTCTATAACAAAATATGCCTTTAGGTGTTCGGAATGCTGTTAATTCTTCATCTTCTGGTGCCATTTTTATTTGATTATAACCAGAATAACCATCCATAAAAGAAAATATGTCATGTCCAAGAGTAGCATCAATGAGTATTTCAGAGATAGGTATCGGAAAATCATCTTTCGGACATGCCTTATTTAAATCTCTAAAATCTACACATACACGGGTTTGCCCATTTTTCTTTTTGACAGGAACAATATTGGAAAACCACTTTGGATATTTGACTTCCTAATAAATCTAGTGCTATGAGTTTATCGACTTCGCTTCTATTTCTGGAAGTATATCCGGTCGAAATCTCCTTTGTGGTTGTTTGACCGGTGGAACACCTTCTTGCACAGCTAGTCGATGTACCGCTACTCTTGGATCTAAACCTGGCATTTCTTCATAAGTCCAAGCAAACACATCTCTATTTGTGGAAAGAAATTTACAATATTCTTCTTTACTTTCCTTAGATAGATGTTTGCTAATAAAAATAGGACGAGGATTTTCGAGTGTCCCAATATTGATTTCTTCTAGCACATCAATGGTAGGTTGATTGCCATCTTCCATTTGCGGAGATGCTACCGTCATGTCTATAAACTCAGCTGAGGTCATACAGACCTCATAGCCCAATCCATATCTCTTTTCTTCTATTATTTGATCCTCATGCAAAGCTTCGAGTTGCGCTTGAGACAACATCTTTTCGAATGGTGCAAGCTGCCCCCGGCCGTCACATAAGGAAGGGCCGATGAAAATATCATAGCCCATTTTCTGCATGATATAAAGGACTTTGTTGTCATATAAAGAAATAGGCAACAATTCATCATCCTTATTTGATAAAGAAATTTGTGCAGCAACTCTATTTTTATTTGTGCTAGAATTGTGCAATTGTTTTTGTGCTTGTTTTATTTTGTGTTGTACCAAGGGAGGTAAGGGTGTCGGAAATTTAATACCTTTATTAGAGGATGATTTACTCACGACACGAAATATTGGATCTCCTTTCTTCCTTTGGTGACTTGGTATATATTGATATATCTTTTGATGTGATGAAGATTCCGTGACATCTTTCTTTACGAAATCTAACTCTGGCATGAACACTGGCTTTGGCTTATGAACTTTATCGATAGGCTCAAAGTAGAATTTTGCATCAGCATAGAAAGACTCAGCCACCGTGAACGGCTTTTTATCAGCAAATATTCGCATTGTCTCTCCTGACTGATCTTTGAACTTGATGCATTGATGGAGTGTAGATGGTACAACTTGATTTTCATGCAACCATGGACGCCCAAGTAAAGCATTATATGAGGTAACCGCATCAATCACATGAAAAATCACATGTGTGTATAGTGTTTCTAACTTCAAAACCAAAGATATAGTACCCATAGCTTCTTGTCCAGACTGATTGAAGCCATGAATAATCACATTAGCCTTGCTCAAGTCTCCTTTGGAATACCCTATTCTTTTTAAAGTACGCAAAGGTAATAAATTTATAGCAGATCCACCATCTATCATTATTCGATTGACGGGCAACTCATCAATCTCACCAAACATGAGTAACGGTCTATTGTGCTTTTTCGAACCTAATAGCAAATCCTCATCGGTGAATGTCATATTTAAAACCTCAGTTAACTCGGTTTCTGCTTGAGATACCTCCACTCTATAATCCTCGGGGAATGAGAGTGCCGTAACAAAAGCTTTGCGTAAGTCAGATGAAAGACACAGAGCATCATACACAGAAAGCATAGCTGGTATTTTCTTCAAGTGAGAAATTACATCATACTTCGACTGACATATTAGGGCTAGAGTCAGCCGTTTCATTTGGGATTACATCTTTAGTTTTTGGATCTCTTTTTGGTGGAGGACGAGGTTCAGCTAGTTGACGACCTGACCTAAGTTGAACTTGGTCAACTTCTGGAGATTCCTCTTCAGGGAAATGAAGAGAATCATCATCATCCTCAAAAACACCGATGGTGAGAACGTTGAACCCTTCATGAGGACCGCTCGCATGCTTTGTTAATTTTTTGGCTACTTTTGACATGGAGCGCGGATCCTCGCCTTGTGCTATCATTTGTCGCACTGCGTGGGTCCCTGACCGCAATTGTCCTCGATCTTGGATTCTTCGAAAAGTTGATGGATTGAGCCTTGCGGCATGGATTCCTCGATGGAAAGCTTTTCTTTTAAGTTGAGTGGTGTATCTCTGTTGCTGACCATAGTATGGTGTATGGCCTGAGAAAATCATAGGAACAAACTCAGACTCAAGAGTCAGCATTGTTTGATTATGAGCTGGCGTCATATTTGAAGATGCAGAACTCACCAAGTCTTCTTGAAAGGTGGCGACGTTTGCTGTAGCCATTTTCTTTCCTTTCTTCATGCTTTTAAGGAGGTCTGCATCAACTGTCCCTTCCTCAATCAATTTTTGGATTATGTTTTTCACCACAAAGCAATCTTTAAGTGTATGACCCAAGATGCGATGATAGTGGCAATAATTTGGCTCATTAAACTTGCAAACTTCTTCGGGTCTTTTTGGGTTTGGGAGCTCTATGAGGTTTAACTCCCGTAATCCCATAAACAAATCTTCTACTTCTTCATTTGGGAAAGAATACTCTCTGTTTTGACGCTCGCTAAGAGTTGGTCTCCTGCGAGCCTGTGTTCCCTTTTGATCTTGATTTTGCATGGCAACCCCACCAGCTTGAATTTTTGGAATTGTTGTTGTTGTTTCCATTGCTTGCACTTGCTTTGGTTTGATGGGCAACTTATCACGTTGGCCACCCTTCTCCATCGGCTTGGTAAATGTTTTTGTTCGACGCGCTACATGTTGCATATAATTTTCAATGTCTCAGAGCTTTGGAGGCTAGCTCTTCAAAAGTAATGGGCCGCACACCTTGCAAATAAACAGCCATGTCGTAAGCACGATTATTCATGCACATCCGCACCGCTTCAGTTCGTGAATTGGTGTGGGCAATGGAGGCTTAAATTCTCCACCTATTAATGAAATCAGCACTTTTTCGTTTGTTCTTTGCTCTGTTTGAGTTAACTCGGTGATGCCCATGTTCTTTGAGTGCTATAAAAGCGCCAAGAAATGAATCTTGCATGTGCTCCCATGTCTTGATCGATCCGGTGCTAACTTGTCATACCATGTGAAGGCAGTTCGGACAATGTTTGCACAAATTGTCGCAGGAGAAGTGCTCCATTGTGAGCCGTGTCCTGGCATGCTGCAATAAAATGAGCTATATGCTCATGAGGCGATCCAGTCCCATTAAACTTACTGAATTGTGGTTGGCGGTAATTGCTTGGGAAGGGCACCATGTCGACATCCGGTGGATATGGTTTAACATATCCTGGACGCATCGAGTAATGAGTTTGCATGTATTGAGCTTTAACTCCCTCGGTGATCATCTTTTGGATTGCTTCGAGGCTAATTCCGGGCCATGATTGATGACTGTGATGACTTGCAGAAGCGTGTCTCTCATTGTCTCGGCTTGCATTAGCTACTTGGTCGCAGAGAGAGACCAATTCATCTTCTTTTGTTGAAGTGCACCGTGAGTTGAGCCAAGCGCTCATCGATGAACGAGTTTCGTTTGCTGCAAGAACTTGTTCTACGTGACTCGGTTTAGAGTTACGAGAACGAAGCTCATAAGCATTTACAGTACGTGGAAGATTATTTTCGGGAGACGAAGAGGAATCACTATATAGGGGATTATGAGACCCTAAGTAATTCGAATCATGCTCTTCATTACCCGAATTTGTTTGACTACGAGTTACAGGACGACGGCCCGTGACAACATTTTTTCGGGCTTTCTTTCTTTTGAAGTGTGTTGAGGTAGAAGACGCTTCACTAGTGTTATCCGCCACTTCAGTGACCCCGATTGGCATCGCATGAAGCACCTCAAATGCGTTGTTCGAGGCCCTTTTTCGAGTTGGCCAAGGAACCATTGTCGTTGTCGCTTTCTTCGGTGTGCTTGTTGGCCTCATCACCACTTGATTCTTGCCACCATGACTTGACGAAGAGGGGTTTACCCCTTGGATCTTGCTGCAGTTGGAATTAGCTCTTATTGCCATCTCCTCTTCTTGTATCTTTGCTCGCTTTGCACCTAACACGGAAGCTTCGGCTGACGATCCTTATCGACGGGGATTTTGCTTGATGAACTCTTTATATTCTGGCCACCTAGCGAGGACTTCCGCTTGCCGCGCCATAGCGCCCTCAACATCATTTGCAGATGAGGACACACCTGGCAGTATTTCTCTTAAAGTCTGGCAGATGCTTCGTGTGATGTATGCATCGAGGGCCTCATTCCTTCTTGTACAAATCCTCGGGCGGTTTTTCCTTGTCTTGTACCACATGATGTTTCCCACATGCTGACGTTGATGGCCTGCCATGATAGGGTCAATTGCCACGGGAAAATCAACCCATGCACGCATTTAACATTACGCATGCATTTACGATGCCGTGATGGAGAAAACGAGCTCTGAAATGAGGGTAATTTATTTGGGATTGATGATGACGAAGGATCTGAAGCTGTAGCTGTCGGATCCACATGGCCCCTCTTGACATCATTAGGAGTGAGGTACACTCCCCGCCATACGAGCGTACGCTCATGTCCCGGTTTAGGACACGGCCCGCTAGATTGGTAGGCTTGTGAAGGGATGAACTCCGGTGCATCAGCCCGAAGTTGCGTTTGTGCATGTGATGCTCCTTCTTTGGATGATGATGCATCACCCACCATTGCTACAGACTTCCCCTTGTTCACAGGTTGTTGATGGCGGGGTTGGTTTAGCACCACTGCCTTTTCTTTCGAAGCCGATGACACAGCCACTCCTCCCATCTTGGAAGATGATGCCCCTAATATACTTAGGGCAGGTTTTGATGAGCTTGCCCCCAGTCGTTTATGAGCAGTCTGGGGGGAGTTCACGCCTGATGACGATGATGCGCTTGCCTTCAATACTGGGAATGCATTTACCCCCCATGTTATGGGAGGCGTCGATGGAGAAGTCGCCCCTTTCTTCTTGGAAGTTGATGGGGAAGAGGTGGCCGACTGTTTACATGGCGCTTTCTTCGGTGGACCTGTCCGTTTTGCACGGATAGGCCACTCACCAAGTGTTGCACGATGGAACCTTGCTGGTGACTCATGGCTTGCAGGCTTGGCACGCGCTGCTTTTGAAAAGCCAGGAGGAACCGAGCCGTAGGAATCAGCCTCACGCACATTTAGATGCTGATTTTGTGAGGCGGCTCTTGAAGCTTTTGCTGCAGCCCTCATCTTCCTTTTTGCTGACTTGGACAGGACAGGACTAAACCCATCCTGACGTGCAGAAGTCACTTCTTGCTCGTGGTTTGCCATGTTTGGCGATGCAGCGGTGGTTTGCAACGAACTTGCACTAGTGGTACCTTGAAAAGGCCCCACTGGCACATCCAGCCATAGTGATCCAATGCGCAGCGTGACGAACTGTTGGACACGCTCCGCCATCCCTTCATATAAAGAAAACCATATGTTAATTTTCTTGAATACATGTATATATTTTAGCGACATGCTTAATTTTACGTCACATGTTGCAACTTGGTGTTGGAATTCAAAGATGAGGGGAAAAGTATGTCCCACTGGGCGTGCCAGAATCTGATGACGGGGAAATGGGCGTGAACCCGTCTCCAACGTCATTAGAGACAAGTTGTTTAAATTTGATTAAATATGAGACTAAGAAATGTCAAACATCAGGTATCGCAGGTACATTACTTCCAGAATTCATACATTTACATAAAAATTCTGTTAATTACATCTCATTGAGAGAAAACCCCTGATTAAGAATTCCAACATAAAGATTACACCAAATTGCAACATACGACATTACAAAAATATAAAAAGAAAGTCTTCAATCTTGGCGTCGCCGAATGCTTGCTCGGAGATATTTTAATTGTCTTCGCATTAATCAAATTTTGTTTAGTGAATAGAATTCATTTTGCTTTATCGGAACTTTACTCATTTTTTTTTATAATGGTCTATTATTAATTAACCACCAAATTATTTAGCCATGATTGTATCCGACTCACATATATATGGGCTATGATGATTTTTTATCAATGCATGCAGCCGACTGTAATTTGACTGAGTCATGCATGCTTGAATGGGCCTCACTAATTATCCTTCATAATTAAATGAAGAAAGTAATTAGCGTATGTACACTGCAACGCTTTGATTTATTTTAATTGCAGTCTACACGTATAGGGATGGATGTGCACGACAGTTTGTGTGATTATTTTTCTTTGTGCCGAATCTTCATGGGCTAATTGTGTAATTCAATTTCTTTTTAGCAATACCACTTCCCATTGTGTTGCATGCATGCATGTATTTGGAATGCAGTAGTCGTAGTGGACATGGATTAGTGGTAATTATCTTTTGCTAATTTGAGTAATTGAAATGGTGGTTATCCTTTTGATCGTACCAGCCACGATGCTATTTTTTTTACCCATTTACCCATGATGCCACGATACATCCTTTTAGTGCTTCAACTACAGTCGCTTATTTGAGGACTTGCAGGCACTTTCTTAACTTCCATGCGGGCTTTTCTCAATTATTATTAATTAACTAATGGATACATTAATTAGTACATGCAAGGCTTAGGATCAGGTATTTATGCATGAATGCACCACTCCAACGTAACGTGGGATGATGTTTATATTTTATTCTCTTTTCTGTTCTCTTTCTTCACTAATTCAGTATTTACCTCATGCATGCATGAGCACAACTACTAATATGATGCATGGCCGTGGGCAAATGTGTCAGTATATCTTTTATCCTATTTTTTTGTTTTGGTCCATTTTACTACTCATGGCATGGTATTTGTAAATATGGAAACCATGTGCGAGTATAACCACGACGGATATTAATTTGATTGACGATTTCTATGTACTATTTTCTTTTGCAACATATACCCGCTCATGATTCATTTCCACTTTAACGGACCGAATCAAAGAATCGGGGTCTTGAATCTTCTCCTCCTAATTCGCTTCCATGCATAGGGACCGATACTAAGCAACGAAGATTTTGTATCTTCGCCTCAGATCCGTATCCGCTACGGACCGAACTAGCGAGTAAGGTCTTGAATCTTCTCCTCCCTAATTCGTTTCCATGCATAGGGACCGATACTAAGCAACGAAGATTTTGTATCTTCGCTCTCGTATCCGTATCCGCTACGGGACCGAACTAGCGAGTAAGGTCTTGAATCTTCTCCTCCCTAATTCGTTTCCATGCATAGGGACCGATACTAAGCAACGAAGATTTTGTATCTTCGCTCTCAGATCCGTGATCCGCCACGGGACCGAACTAGCTAGTAAGGTCTTGAATCTTCTCCTCCTAATTCGCTTCCATGCATAGGGACCGATACTAAGCAACGAAGATTTTGTATCTTCGCCTCGTATCCGTATCCGCTACGGGACCGAACTAGCGAGCAAGGTCTTGAGGAAAATACAACTTGACTTGGGCGGAGGAGGATGAGAGGTGACTTGGGTGGAGGAGGATGAGAAGAAGAAGAGCACTTGGCTTGTATCATTTGATCAAGCCCAAATGTTAAGAAAGAACATGATTCTCACCTTCTTCCTTCTCCCAATGGCAGCGTGCTATTGCTCTCTGTTTTCTTTGGTTTCCTCTCAAATGTTTTTGCCTCTCAAGTGTTTGCTCTCCTCTCAAGTTTCTCTCCAAAGATTTCCAACCAGCCTTCCTCTCTACCTTTACCCCCTCTATTTATAGAGCAAGAATGACAGGGAAGTCTGCTTCCTTGAGTACAGCATCTGATTTTTTATGCGTGCGTGCGTGGCCCATCTTCCCTCCGAACTGCGCGCGGTTGCGGCGAGGCGTGAGAATGCAGGAAAAAATTTCCGCAGCTGGTCTCAACGGCGCTGGCGTCCTCGCCCGGATTAACGCGCGTGGACGCCCACGCCGCGATCAGCCTTCTTCTTGGACGCCCGTGAGCCACGGAAAGATCGAGCCAAACTCGCGAGTCGCGAGCTGCCTTCTCGAGCCGCCCCACCCCATCGCGAAGCTCCCCATCGCGAGGAGAAAAATCGCGAGCCAACGCCCCACCCCAATCGATCCCTTCGTCCCCTCGCGCCCTTGCGCCGCCATGAGTGTCTTGCCACGCCTCGTCGTCTCGTCTTCCTCGCGGAGGCAAACCCATGGCCTCCTCCTCTTCCTCTCCGCTCTCCTCGTCGTGTCCCGTGCCGGCGGCGAGGGACCCCGTGGCCGCCGCCTGCTGGTGCTGGTGGACGACCTCTCCTCTCGGTCGCGGGTTCGATCTGGACTTGAGGCTCGCTAACGACCCCAAGCTGGCGCTCCACCGCTACGGCCAGCCCCTCTGCGACTGCCTCGTCCTCTTCACGCCCTCCTCCCAGCGTGAATTGGTGTTTCTGTCAATTGGTGTTTCGGATTGTAATCTGTGTTTGAGTTGGTGTTTCTGTCAATTGGTGTTTGAGTTGGTGTTTGAGTTGGTGTTTGTGTCAGAATTGTGTGATCGAAACTTCAATACTTCAGTTTGAAGTCCGGTTTTGGCAAAACATCAGAATACAATCCGGATTGTAATCAGAGTCGGTATTGATGTCTGTAAGCACCTGGGTATAAGTATTATTCAGATGAATAAGAAAAAGTGTGAAGTTTGCTTTCAAAACTCTAATCTGTTCTTCAGCAGAGTTGCTCTGTTCTGTGCATAATTGTGTCTTCAAAACTCCCTTGTCCACAAACGACGCAGCAGCCATGGCAGGAGGAGACCAAGATGATGACGCAGCCGCCATGTCAAGAGGAGATGAAGGGGACGAAACAATTGCGGTAGTTTTTGATCGCCGCCTAGTTTTTGATCGTCATGTGTGTTCTTCTTTTTTCATCTATGCGGTTTGATCATGATTACTGTGTGCATATTGCATAGAACACCGAACCGATCACCATGGGAGTAGACACGCCGACGCTATTGATGCCAACGCTGCGTGGCGATGACAACACAATCCGCTATGTAGTTGATGAAGCAATTGCGGATGAAAGACCAGATGAGGTAACTAAATTAAAACTAACAAAATCGAGAGAGATCATAATATTTCAGATTGTGGTAATATAGCTTTAATTCTTATCCCATTATACAGGTTGGTGGTTGCTAGAGTTGCTAAACTTTGATCGTTCTCAAGTTGGAATGCCATTGAATCAGAGGACAAAGCTTATGAGATGTACAACACCTATGCCAGTAAGGTTGGGTTCAGATAGGAGGAGCCGGACAAAGCGCCGAGTAGATAAAACTATATATCGAAATATATAGTTTGCAAGAACCAAGGACATGGACAAACTGGGTCATCACAGGACACTACAAGGACAGGTTGCGATGCTCGTGTTCAGTTTAGTGTCAGCAGAGAGGGTATTTGGACAGTGCAAAAGGTTGTACTTGATCACAATCATTATCTTGCTAGTCCAAATAAGTCACACAAGTTGAGATCCCAACGACGTGTTATAGAGGCGGACAGGAAACTAATTGGCCAGATACGGGAAGCCGGGATGAAGCCAGCCCAGGTTTATGAGTTCATGAAGGAGTTTTATGGAGGAGCTGACAAAGTGCCATTCTCAAGGATGGATTGCAATAATGAGATTGGTCGCGAGCGCAAGAAGTACTTAGAATCGAATGATGCGCAAACACTGTTGGAGTACTTGAAGAATAAGCAGATAGAAGATCCTACATTTTTTTATGCCATTCAAATAGATGAGGAAGATGGTCGGATAGCTAATTTCTTTTGGGCAGATGGTCAGTCTATCATGGATTACGCATGCTTTGGTGATGCCGTGTCATTTGACACCACGTTTCAGACTAATAAGTTTGAAATGCCTTTTGCACCGATCCTTGGAACCAACCATCACAAATGCATAACAAATTTTTGGGGCTGCATTGTTATTTAATGAAACTATTGAATCATTTGTTTGGCTCTTTGAAACCTTTCTAACAAACAATGTCGTGCAAGCATCCAAGCACAATTTTCACTGATCAAGACGCGGCCATGGCAGGAGCTATTGCTTATGTATTCCCAAATACAAGCCATCGTCTTTGTTTGTGGCACATTTTTCTAAATGCTGCTAAGCATCTCGGGCATGTCATTCATGAGTCGGATAACAAGTTTCTAGTTGATTTTAAGAGATGTGTGTACGAAGACAGATCGGAGTATTGGTTCAACAAGAAGTGGCATGAATTGTTAAATGAATACAACCTTGAGGAGAACGCATGGATTGCAAACCTATATGATTTGAGGGAAAAGTGGGCTATTGTCTACTGTGACTCTTTTACAGCTGATATGACCTCGACTCAAAGGAGTGAAGGTATGAATAATGTCTTCAAGAAAAGATTTCGTAGGAAACTCGGTCTCTCAGAACTCCTTGTAGAATGTGAAAAGGTTTCAGCTAGTCTCCGTGAAAATGAGTTGGATGAAGATTTTAAGTCACGTCGAAAGAACCCGGTTCCTTACGTCCCAAATTTACCAATGTTGAAGACTGCAGCTAAATCATATACAAGGAGGATGTATTCAGAGTTTGAGGAAGAATTTAAGAGTCAATTTACCTTGTCTTGTGAATTGTTACAAACTGAGGGTCAATCTCAACATTCATGGTTACGCATATGCAATCGACTATGGAGCAACAGTTGTATTCAACACCGCAGATAGCACCATTACGTGTTCTTGCAGAAAGTATGAATCCATTGGTACGTATACCCATTACAATTTGCAATATATTTTCTAATGCAATTGCTAATAAAAATGGCATCCATATAGGTTTATTGTGCAAGCATGCCCTCAGAGTCTTCAATACGAATGGAGTTTTCATTTTGCCATCTCAATATATCTTGCATAGATGGACAAAATATGCAAAAGAGGATTTTATATTGAGAAACAACGAAATGAGAAGGAAAATTTGAAAACACATGCTGCACGTATCTCTCGAAAGGCAACATCCGTTGCGTTGAAGTGTTCATTGTCAAAAGAACTTCTTGATGATTTGGAGAAAGCCATAGATAAGTTGGACTTGGAAGCAGATAATGCTCTAAGCAAGATGCAAGAAAAATCCAATGAGGTTTCTCTAGTTTTGAATGACTCTTTCTGAGATACATTAAAAGGTACAATATCGTTTAGAGTTCCTCGGGTGGTAAAAGGCGCAATGAATAAACGTGCAAAGAACGTAGTTGAAAAGAAGAAAGGGAAGAAAAAGAAAAGTGCACAAAAGAAAGGTAGTTATCCTACCCATTGTAGCTTGTTTTGTTTCCATTCTGGCTGCCTCTATAGTTAATTTTTGGTTTTCTTGTATTTTATATGTCTGACTATAGGAGAAGATCCAAATAATGCAACAGAAAATAGAGATGAAAGTGATGACCCAAAGCAATTGATTGTAACACATGACTTGGACTCTATGACACAAGGACTTCATGCTGGTACCATTGCCACTAATAGTACAATGCCATACATTGCACATGATGTGTCTGGGCAATCTTCGACCATGGCTGCTCCTTTCATCCAAGGCGGATTTACAAGTCTTTTATTTGGAGTTCAACAAGATGCCACGTTGCCCTCGTTTGCTAGACAATTACATTTCGATGAATAGCATTCAGTGCATTGTATAAGGAGTTGCAATTTTTTTCAGTCTGTATTCTTTGGACGAATAAGCTCTAGCTCTACTGTTATGTTTTAAAGGATCTAGATATGATTCTTAGCCTCATTAATCACTACTCACAGCAGCTGCTCCAGTTATGGATATTACATGTCATCTATGATTCATATATCTAATGCCTGTGAATGTCAGCTATTTGTCCAAGAATCATCTATCTAATATGATGCAGAATACACATTTTGTACTTATGTTTATGGGATATAGTCCTTTTATCCGGCAATCCTTATTTGATTTGAGTTCTGATATTTCTCTGCATTGTATTTTTTCATAGTTGACAACATAGTTTGTAGACTGTATCAACTCTTCACCTAATCTGGAAAATACAGAGTTGTTGTTTCCCTGGAAACAAAATAACATTTTTGGATAGAAATGCATGTTTGCCCTATTGTAACACCTGCACCTAACTCTATGTATTAAGCATGTCGGCTATTTGTCCAAGAATCATATATCTCTGTAATGAGTCCTGGACTGGCAATAGGTTTTTTGCTACCAATCACATTGAACTGTTGTTTTTAACTCCAGAGAAAACAGAAACTAATTACAAACACAAGTGTTGATTTCAATTGCATGTAATTCAATTTCATTCAATGTGAAGGTCACCAAACATGAGAATTGTACATAGCACTACAAGTTTAGTCACATCTCCAGTACAAAACAGCAAAGAAAATTACAAGCCGTTGCTTCAATTTCATTACAAGAAAATTACAAGCCGTTGCTTCAATTTCATCTCCAGTTCAGTCACTACAAGTTTTGTTCTGATGAATGCATTTTATCCTGTCAAAAGAATCCCGTATAGCACGATCCTTATCCAGTGCGATCTCTGGAGGCTTTCTGCTGAGCTGATTAAACATTGACTCAAAACTGAAGAGGCCAGAGGCCACAGGATGGAAGACTGACGATGTGAATCCCTCAGCTGCAAAGCACCGCTGATCGCAGCAGCTGTAATTTCAAGTGAGGAGATGATGCTGCATAGCCAGCATATCTTAGATCAGTGGTGAATATCCTTCAGTGATCACAGCTCATGGAACAGACAGGAGTCATCCAAGCAGTAAAGCTAACTTTCATTGTACTATGCTCTCCAAAAAGCAATTCTTCTCAAAATCACAAAACCTGCTTCTGCTAGCAGCTTCTCTGAGTACAGGGCATCAAGTTTAACATTAGAGAAATCACATCTTTCATCTCTGAAGACACCATTTAAAAAAAAAGCATCTACTTACGTTTTCCTCAAGGTGACATAGGTATTCAACTCTTTCATCTGTCATAACACATAAGATGGTTTTGGCATTTCATTGATCTGGACATGTATCCATATATGATGTAACAGTAATTACTGAATCCTTGTCGTAATGAAGGTAAATATCTTACTCATGTTAGCATCAAAGGTTATTCTGCACGTGTATCGTTTCAGGGTGAAATAGTGCTGTAATCTAAGACTTTGTTTGAAACATTTAACAGTAATATTCTGCTCAACATGTATTGCTGCATGCAAAGGGCAATCACTCAAATCACTGCTCCTGAATTCCGAAAACTGATTCTCTCTGGTTTTCAAAATAGGGAATAAGTGAAGTACATTTTGCACCAACTTATATAGAGTAGCATTTCTTTCACCTGGTATCTCATTGTTAAGTTTTGGAAGAAACCTGCATCCCTTCAAATAATCTGCCATATCCTGAAAAACAGTATACAGACTTCAGTCACTTGGAACATTATCATCAAATAGAGCTCTGGTTCACTTCCAGGAATCATGGTTAAAAATCAATCAATGTTTTCTTACTATCTTCCTTCCCAGGTTTGTGAAATATAAGTAAAAGCTAAACACAAATTAAGTTTACCTACTTAAAAATTTTTTGCAGATACACAAATTAAGTTTACCTAGTCAATATGTTGCTCAAGCATTTAGCAAACTAATGTAACAGACTTAGAGGTGCAGAATTCTTGTTTCTTATGCTTCAACTCTGTAGATAGATAATCTTGTGAAGGGAGCATCTGGTCAGGCCGTGCAGAACTGCAGGTGTTGTGGCCGTGTTGTTTAACTCATAAACTCTGCACATGGGCATGACATACTGAAACAGACAAACACGAGCTCCCTGCTTAAGAAATCAATATGGGATGAAACCTGTAATCTGAAACCTGCTCAAGTCCAGATCGAACCCGCGATTCCGGAGGGAGGCGAGGAACATCGAGTCGCCGACCGAGAGGAGAGGTCGCCCACCAGCACCAGCAAGGCGGCCACGGGTCCCTCGCCGCCGGCACGGGACACGACGAGGAGAGCGGAGAGGAAGAGGAGGAGGCCATGGGTTTGCCTCCGCGAGGAAGACGAGACGACGAGGCGCGGCAGGACACTCCGCGGCGGCGCAAGGGACGCGAGGGGACGAAGGGGATCGATTGGGGTGGGGCGTTGGCTCGCGATTTTTCTCCTCGCGATGGGGAGACAGCTCGCGATGGGGTGGGGCGCTGGCTCGAGGAAGGAAGCTCGCGACTCGCGAGTTTGGCTCGATGCTTTCCCGTGGCTCACAGGGGCGTCCAAGAAGAAGGCTGATCGCAGGCGTGAGGCGTCCACGCGGCGTTAATCCGGAGCAGGGACGCACAGGCGCCGTTTGGAGACCGGCTGCAGGAAATTTTTTTCCGAGAATGCATGCTTGGCCATGATCTTATTTTACGGAAGTCATTTGTTCCTTCACGCACGAGCACGTACGTGGTTCAACTTCTCCCTCCGCACTGCGCGCTCCTTCTGCTCGTATGCGCTTGCATGCATATGCATGTGGCTGAGGTGATTAGCTAATGCATGGAGAAATTGACTAGTATATGCAAGCCTTATCCCCGCATGCATGCACTACTAAAAGGACATGGGCCGTGGACCAAACGCATCCATTTTAGTATTTGTTTATTTTATTTATGCATGCACTACTAGTATATTGGTTTGGAAGATACCACGTGAATGTGGCTCACATGTCATTCTTAATTAATTAGTCTTTTCTCCCTATTTAGTTAATCAGTTAACTTAATGAAGTATTTAAATCATGCATGTATGTGTAGCACTACGGCAACCATTTTTTATATGGCCAATGTATCATCACATATGTCCAACCAGTATAATATCTTGTCAGACAATTTTTTTAGTCATGTAGTCCACGATGTTACAACGATTGTTATTTTGATATAATTCACGCCCTTTAATCTTTTTTTTATGTCCTAACGGATTTTAGCCGTTAGTGTATTTTATTATTTTATATGTAATTATTTATTATTTATTTAATGTATGGACAAAATTGTTGTCAACACATCCTAAGTGGGACACCATCTGGAGGTGTTCCATAGTTGTCCCACACACATGCGTGCTAACAGAGTCCACGCAGTCCCACAGGAACTTGTCATCAAGCTTTGTTGCCAATGCAATATACGGAGAGATTGTGGGTAATCTGAATTTGGAGCCACGTGCCATAATACTCTTAATGCGCAGAGAGGTTCCAATTACACCATAAGCTACGCCAAGGCATGGAGAGCAAAGCGAAGGCATTGGAAACTAGGTTGACGCACGAAGACTCCTACCGAACTTGCGAGTTTGCTTGGTGATAAAGGAAAGAAATCACGGAACTTATGTGGACATTTGTGAGATTCCATCCGGCGCTTCCTGGAAAGATGGTTTTGAAGCGAGCATTCTTTGCTTTCGGTGCATGCATCAACGCGTTTCGGCATTGCCGTCCGTTGTTGTGCGTGGACGGAACATTTCTGACTGGTAAATACAAAGGGCAGATTTTGACTGCCATAGGAGTGGACGGTAACAATCAGGTTCTTCCTGTAGCGCTTGCATTCGTGGAGGGTGAGAACACAGACAGCTGGCACTGGTTCCTACGGAATGTCAAAGCTGGTGTTGTCGATCAGCGGCCTAGAGTTTGTGTCATACACGATCGGCATCCTGGGCTTTTGAGGGCAATTGTTCAGTTGCAGCAAGGTCTGGAAGAGGCTCATCCATGGCATGATCTCCGTAGTAGGTGGTGCAAGCGCCACATGGGTGCTAACTTCTATAAGCAGTTCAGGAACAAGGAGCTAACAAAACTTTTCAAGAGGCTTTGCGACCAGAACCAACAGAGAAAATTCGATGCACTCTGGAAGAAATTGGACGCCCTAACATCGAGGCACACAGCGGAGGCAGCGAAGAGGGCAGCCCCGGCCACAGGGGAGGCCCCAGTCGCGCTCGAGGAGTTACCCACTGACCCTCCACAGTTGGTCCGAAGGAATGGTAGGGCCACAAAATGCTTCTCCGAATGGATAGAGCATGAGCCGAGAGAGAAATGGGCTCTGCTCTACGACACTGATGGTGCGAGGTATGGGGTCATGACAACAAATCTTGCGGAGGTTTACAATTGGGTGATGCGGGGGTTGAGACCCCTTCCCTTGGTTGCTATAGTGGAAGGTGTTCTTCGTGGCATCACGAAGTACTTCATCGATCATCATTCAAGGGCGTTCGTGCGTATGAACGATCCTGCTGCGAAGTATTCGGAGATGATCTCTGCATACATGGAAGACAAAGGCAAGAAGGGGGAGATGCACGCAGCAATGAAGATGGGCACGAGGGAGCTTCGCTTCGAGGTGCTGTGCAAAGAGAAGGTCGGTCGTGGGACGAACCGACGAAAGGTCGCTCACGAATGCATCATACACAGGCAAACTTGTGTCTGCACCTGTAACAAGCCTCTCTTGTTACGTAGGCCATGCACCTTTATCATATTTATGGAATATCGTTTGTCGAATTATTTATGGTCTGTGATTTCTGTATCCTTCATGTTGTTCACATACTTATTACGCTTTCTAATATAAATGATGTATTCACTGTTTTAATATGATTTCTCGTGAAATTTGTCGTCAAAGATAATGAAGAACAACGAAATTTGCATTATTCATTAGCTCAAATTTTGACCAATAATTAGTTAAATTATGTGCATATTTAATTTACAAAAGATGTATCAATTGATTCATATTTCACCGATCTTTCAATTATTGTCTCCTTTCGTAACAATTCATAATATATTATAACATAAATTAAAGGCCAAAGTTTACTTCAAAAGACTATTTCGAATTCTAATACGCCCTATATTTCGAACGGATGGAGTACGGGAGGGCCGGCACCATATCCTGAAGGCTGCGTGAGTTGCACTCAATTTTTCACAGGCTAGAGAGGGTAGTTTTTCATCGAGAGCGACATAGCAGACGAGGGAGGTAAGGTTACTAATTTGTGGCCCCATTATTTTCTGTAATTTTCCACACAACTTACATTATTTAAAAAATTCTCTGTCGCCATTTCATTTGGCGACAGAGAACTGCAGCGACAGGCTCTCTGTCGCCAAATGAAATGGCGACAGAGAGACTGTCGCCAATCCATTTGGCGACAGAGAGATATTCGCCATTTAAAACGGCGACAAACCCTTTGTCGCCAAATGGATTGGCGACGAAGGGGTAGTTTTATAATTTTTATTTTTGACGTATTATTTTTGTAAATTTGGATAAAAATAATATTATTTAAAAAAAATTCCACAAACTACGCATGCTAAAACAAAGACCTAGACCTATAGATTTTTGGACAGGCAAGACCCAGACCTATGGTGTTTTGACAGGCAAGATCTAGACCCACGCCATGTTCTAAAGATTCAACGAGTCATCATCCAAAGTCCAAAGATTAGAAAGATCTAGTATGCCACCATTTTATTAGGAGTTAGAAGCAGATGAGACCTAGACCCACGCTATCTTCTGAAGATTCGACGAGTCATAGTCGAAAGTCCACAGAATAGAAAGATCTCATATGCAGCCATTTTAGGAGCTAGAAGAGGCAACTGTAACCGCGGTACATGAAGATGACAACACCATGTGCCGGCATATGCTGCCGTATTGGAATCAAGACGTACACTGACGGCCCGGCCTTGGCGTATCCTTCGTAGCTCCATCTCCAGAAGATGGAAATTAGTAAGTTGTGGTCAGGTTGAAGGGGGGCAACGGTAGTGGACGAGCAGAGGCGAAAGCATGCACAAGCACAATACGCGTTGGCCAGCGAAGGAGATGAAGTAGATCTGCAAGAAAACCATTAGTTTAATTGCTGGGTGCTTTAGCATAGTTTGCTTTCGGGAGAGCACAATAACAATCATAGTGCAATGATATGAATATGCTGGCTCTTTTAAAGTTCTCACACAATATTTGCTTATATATATATATATATATATATATATATATATATATATATATATATATGACCAAATATTTAATCTACAAGAAAATTCCAGAAAAACCTTATGTTCTTGAAAACCAACTTGAAACACTTCGCCGTCCATCATTTTTCAGGCTTTGGTCTTCATATCCAGGTGCTACGATTCCAGCAAATGGACGAGGACTTGACTTCAGAACCTGAAGGCTGAGGCCCTACCACACTTCCTAGATGGCAGGATATGTTTGAATGTTGATGCGGAAAGCTGATGACAGACAAATTTTAGTTTCATATAGTTCTTAAGTTTGTTTGGACTGGATCAGAAAAGCTGCCATCCGTTCCATGTCAGTTCCTTTCAACGAATTTCTCTATTAGCATCTTCTCCACAAATAATGAATATGCAACTGTCATCCGTAGGGTCTTGAAGGCAGCGGGGAACTAGAAAATTTTCTATGAGGATGGGGGTGTACATTTCACGTGTACAACTCTATAGTCTTATACAATAATTTCATAATATCATAAATCCAACACATAAATTTAAAATTTACTAAAAATATAATACAAATAGTTTTGAGGTCTTAAAAAAATCCCAAACCATCGCTCGCTGAGGTGGCGCTCTCAATGGCCTCCATTCTCTTCCGCTTTAAAGAGAACTAGTAGCCTCTAATCTCGTCGCCACTCATGAGATGACACGGCACATGTGCGAGCGACGACGCAAACTAACATCCAACGCCCAACGCCCATGCCATGCTAGTTCGCTCGTGAGTCAGCGTTGCCCATGACGTGTTATTGAAACTAGATAGGAACCCGCGCTACGCCGCGCTACGCCGCTCCGCACGGAATTTGGTTCGCTGATCCTCTCCGGAAAAATAAAGCTGGAGGACACGCACGCGAATATACGAAACCATAGTTTTTTCTTTGAAATGGAAAAATAAAGGCGAATGACCCATACGCGAATATACGAAACGATAGGATCCTTTTTGCAAAACCACCGATCGAAGGGGCTGGATGTAATTTTTTATTCTCGCAAAACCACCCACCGGTGAAAAATAATCTAGAGGAAAAAGGGTGAAAAATTATTAGAGATGACAACCTTCTTTTGTTGAGCCTAACACTCTATGCGTTTACCGAGTAATAATACATGTGTAAAAAAATATCAGAGATCGAGATGGAAAATCGAGTTGGGGAAAAAGTCTAGAGCTAAAGCTGCACACATATCTCTAGTGACAAAAACATTTTTTCCAGGAAAAACGGAGAACACAACCGCGAATAAAAAAACTACGGATTTTTTTTGGAAACGAAAAAATAAAGGCGAATGACCCGTACGCAAATATACGAAATAATAGGGCCCTTTTTGCAAAACCACCGATCGAAGGGACCGGATGCATTTTTTATTTCCGCAAAACCACCCACCGGTAAAAAATAGTCTAGAGGAAAAAGGGCGAAAAATTATTAGAGATGATAAGCTTATTTTGTCGAGCCTAACACTATACTGGCGTTCATCGAGTAATAATACACGCTTAAAAAATATCGAGATCGAGATGGAAAATCGAGTTGGGAAAAAGTCTAAACATAGAGTGCACACATTTCTCTGTGTCTTTGAAAAAATTCTGGGAAAACGGTTTTTTATGTATTTCCTTTCTTAAAAAGGTGCTTTCGGACCATGTAATCCATGAACCACTATAAACCTTCGCGAATCTATTTAAACGATAGAGCCCTTTTGCAAAACCACCAATCGAAGGACGGATGCATTTTTTATTTCCATAAAACCACCCAACGGTCAATAATAATCTAGAGGAAAAAGGGCGAAAGACGACAATCTTCTTTTGTCGAGCCTAACACTATACGCGTTCATCGAGTAACAATACACGTTTAAAAAATATCGAGATCGAAATGAGAAATCGAGTTGGGGAAAAAGTCTAGATATAGAGTCACACATTTCTCTGGTCTGTGAAAAAACATTTCGGGAAAACGGATATTTTTATGTATTTCCTTTTTAAAAGGTCGCTTTCGGACCACGCTAATCCATGAACCGCTATAAACCTTGACGAATATGTTTTTTTCATTTTTGGTTTTTTGTTTGTTAAAAAATGGGTCGTTAGGACCCGCCGGAATTATGGGCGCTATAAATCTTCGGACTAATCTACATTTTTTTTAAAAAAACCGCGGTTACGACTCGTTGGCAAATCCATAAGTTGCTATAAACCTTCGACAAATCTGTGTTTTTTTTAGGCGAAAACATTTTTTTTGGTGCGAAAACATTTTTTCCAGGTTTTTTGGGTGGCGAAAACATTTTTCCCGGGTTTTTTCGGTGATGAAAACATTTTTCCCGGGAAAAACGAAGAAAGGACATGAACGTAAGAAGCAGGGACCTATTTGTTATTTTTTTGGACCTGTTCGCTATCCTGAAAAATTAGAAAAGGGCTTGTTCGCGATTTGAAATTAACGGGGGGCTTTTCCGTAAAATTCCGCGCCAGGGACCCAAACGCGAAGAAAAAAAATATATATTTGTCTCACAGAAAATTACACAGGGACCTATCCGTAATTTCGAAGGAACGGAGGGGCTTTTCCGCAAATATCCGACATGACACGTAGATGGGCTCAATGAGCTCCATTTCTTCCGCTTGTAATGGGGGTATAATATAGTTATAAGTAGACTGCTAATGTTCCGTGGGCAGACATTTGCGTCACGCACATGGGCATTTGCGGAATCATCCGTTATCTTCATCTTTTATAAAACTAGCTCCCTCCCATACCCATTTGCAAATCTAGCCCTCTTGTCACCACGAAAGACGGTCCGGTGGCCAAGGAGCGTGGCAGCATTGGCTCCCGCGTTTGGGTAGCGCGGGTGCAGTGGGAGTGCGCGCGATGGGCGAGCGTCGTTGTTTAAAGGGGGTTACACGTTGTTCTATCGTCGATAACTCTTAAGCACAATGGTAGGTAAACATGGTATAAACCTATCCATCCAAATTTAAGCCTTAATTTTTCCTTAAATTTGAAGTGTAACTGGAATAAGTCTTAAACATAGTCATGTATAATAAAAGGGCATCGGAGTATAAGTCTTTGCTTGATTGCTTGGGTTAGATTGCTATGGCACACGGCACACCCATTGTCTTTCCACCTGAGTGTGAGTAGGACTGGTATAGGTTCCTTTAGCCTCACCTCTTGACTCGTAAAACAATTGAAGACCAAGTAGGATAAGAGGAACTTTCCAAACATGTTTGTTTGATTTTCTTCCTAAATTTCCACAATTATCATTGATTTAAAGGGGGTTACACGTGTAGAAAGTAAATAGCTTCTGTAGAATGATAAACATTTTTTTCTTTACGTACAAAACATCCTACGCAATGGATCGTGAAAACAAAACATCCAGCTCGTTCAAACTTGCTACGCAGTGAGCCGTGCCTTCCCATGATAATACGAGAAAGAGTTAAGTATCATATATAATACGAGAAAGAGTTTGTATTATATACAATACAAGAGTTTGTGTCATATATAATACAAGAATAACTGAAATTTAGAATAAAAATAAAACAAAATCATAAATTTGATTTCCATACGATTAAAAGAAAGAGTCTAAGTACAATAAAAAATTCAAAACAAACAATAAAAGATAAATTAATAATCTAATTTACGTCATTTAACATCAAAGTAAAATTGAAATTCTGAATAAAATTTTTTAAAAAGTAAAAGATAATTAATAATCTAATTTCCATATGAACGTTAAAATAAAATTGAAATTCGAATAAAAATATTAAAAATTTAAAATAAAAAATCAAATATAATAAGTAATCTGATCTCCATACTAACAATTAAAAGAAAAGTCCAAGTGGAATAAAAAAATTCAAAACAAAAAATAAAAGAGAATTAATAATCTAATTTCCATACGAACATGAAAATAAAATTGAAATTTAAAATAAAAATATAAAAAGTCAAAATAAAAGATAATTAGTGTCTGATATCCATACGAACATCAAAATAAAACTAAAATTTAGAATAAAAATTAGTTGCTAGATTTGTATACGCACATGGGCATTTGCGGAATCATCCGCTATCTAGCTCCATCAACCTCATCTTTTACAAAACTAGCTCCCTCCCATACCCATTTGCAAATCTAGCCCTCTTGTCACCACGAAAGACGGTCCGGTGGAAAGAAAGAAATGGACGTATTTTCAACAACCGATGTTCAATCTCATCCTATCGGATATGATAAATTGAAAAAGGACATTACACCGACAAATTTCACATGTCTAGCGTCAGGACCCCGGGGACAAATCACTTGCCTCAGCTTGATGCCACAAAAAAGTTTTATCACTCTGTTTCTTCCCACCTTGTCATTCTTAATGTTTCGGCTGTAACCTTTTGTGTGGAGTTTAACTTTGTGTTGCTTACTCCTCTACTTCAATGAATAGTAGAGCTTCTGCCGATTTCTTTAAAAAAAAGAGATGCATGGAAGCACCTCTCAGGATCGTAACATAGGCAGCAGTCCTAATGTGACTATATTTGTGTCCAGATATTGACGTATTGTCAAGTACTGCGCTAAGTGGTTAAATCCGCTCTTTTCGATACTAAGGAGTTATGGATCTTATATATATATTGAAGATATTTCCACTGCTTTCTATTTGTATTGTAAAACTCATTGAACCTGGTGTATTTGGACGTATTTTGAATAATCTTTCTGGAAACAATACCAGCTGAGAAAAGTAGATGCGATACGAGGAAGTCCTGAGCTAGGTTAATTTCGCTCGAGCAGGCCAGTAAGCAAGGAAAAAACTTTTTTTAGAGAACTTTGCGCGTCATTAAGATAGAAGCAAACAACGTTGTGAAAACAAGATTACAAGAACAACCTCAAACAACAAACCGAAAGAAAAACAACCATGGGCTGAGGGTTAACTCCCTGCAACGCGGACGCAGCCACCTACCCAGAACCCTAAACGCTACTTCTCACCCAAAAAACAAAAAGACAACCCTGACGTTCCTGCATGCTGCTAAGAACACACTTCGCCCATCACCGAGGACTAGAAGTGGGCACTGGGCTGGGCTATTTTGGGCTGACACGAGGCATATCCGGCCCAGCTCGACCCACGGCCCGGCACGGAACTATTCTAAACTGGCTGGGCCGGCACGGCACGGTTGTTCGGGCCTGCCAATCGGGCATGATGGGCGGCTTGGCCTTCGGCTGCCGATCTGGGCGATCTTTGGGGCAGCACGGACTGAAACAACTGTGCATGTCTGCGTTGTATGTGTGGATGAGCAAATTAAGGAGTAAAGGAAGAAAACGCTAGATGAACTAGAGAAAAGGAAGAGAATGCATGGATGCGTTATATGTGTGGGTGAGCAAATCAAGGAGTAAATGCATGGCTGCATGCATGTGACTGGAAGGAGCAACCTAATCAAGCAAATCAAGAAGAATAAACACAATAGGATTTTGTTTCTACTAGAGAAAAAGGAAGTCCTAGACAGATAAAGAAAGAAATCAATCCGTGGTCATTTTCTTTCATAGCAATAGTATAAATAGGTCGGATCTGGACTGGCACGACATGAAACAGGCACGAAGCGTAAAATGAACCTTGCCTGAGCTTGCCAAAGGCGGGCCTGGTACGATAGGCCGTCGTGACCCGGCACGGTTTAAACTCGAAGCACGATGAATTCGTGCCGGGCCAGCCCGGCTCAGCACGATGCCCACCTCTACCGAGGACTCCACGTCCTGGAGATCCAAAGAGATGCCTTAAAAAACTCTCGCATCCTCTCCTTCCACGTGACTTACATTAGGAGAAACAAAAGGACAAATTTCCCTTTTTATTTTCTAATTTTCTATTCAGTAGAACCATGTGTATATCAAATTTAGATTTGAAATTTGGTAGTATGATCGAACAATTTTGTTTCACTGCTACCAATTTAATTTTTTTTAGAATTTTATGACTATTTGCACTGTATCTTAAGGAGGAAAGTTGGCTTGTAAGGCTCGAGTAGGCTCGAACTTGCTTTGAATAAACTCAGTAATGGTAAACTATTCAATATATGCTATTTTTTAATAATAAAAAATGTTTAAACTCAAGCTCGGCTCAAGTAAGCTCGGTAAGAGTTAACATATAGTAAGTAATTTGTAAATTTACTAAACTCGCGAACTATTCAAGCTGACTCAGTAAAGCTCGCGAGCTCGAGATCAAACTCGAGTTTGACTCGTTTGAGCTTGAATCGAGCCTAGAACAAGCTGAGCTTGAGTAGCTCACGAGCCTTGAGTTTTTTACAACCCTAGAGAAGTATGGAAGCACAGTAAGGATGGGAAGCACCGAATATTCCCTCTGAGAGAGCAGTGTTTCGATGCTTTCCCTCTCTGTACAAATTATACAAATCTTAAAAGCAAATGAAGCGATAAGAAATCACTGTCCATCTTTCATTCATACTTTAATATTTCTGCAACTTCAAAAAACACACACACAGAAGCACCTCTCTTTTGAGGATTTGTCTCACGCCATACTATAGCCGAAGCAATCGAATTCACACCATCGATCTCCCGTGCAGTTAAGCAGCCCTACACTTGCGAATTTTTTTAAAATAATATTATTTTTAAAAAAAATTGCGACATTAATACACGGATTAAAAAAATTGTAAAAATAATACATCTTTGCCAAACCGTTTGGCGAAAATAGTATTTTCACCAAACCATTCGGCGAAAATACTATTTTCGCCAAACCATTCGGCGAAAATAGGTAAATCCATCGTTAATACGCATTTTCAACCGAAATAACCGAGATTAGCCGAAATAACCGAGATTAGCCTATTTTCGCTAGATAGTGTGGCGAAAACTATTTTCGCCACACCGTTTGGCGAAGACTATTTTTGCCAAATGGTGTGGCGAAAATAGGTGTGTTATTTTCTTTGTAGTATTAAAACATATAGAATTTGTAAAATATTAGGAAATTAAAATTAAGGTAGATATTCTATACATTAATTTCATTCACAAATTCGTTTTAATCTTGAAGCGTTAACTAATTTTTTTTAGTACAACAATTTTTTTAAAAAATTTGAAAAATATACCATGCGCTGCCTCCCGTACTCCCTCGTCTGCTCTATCGCCCTCGATGAAAAACTGCCCTCTCTAGCCTGTGAAAAACCGACTGCAACCCACATAGCCTTCATTTAGGATATGGTACCGGCCCACCATGCCTTTCCGTTGTACTGAGGATAAGTCATGTACTCTCTCCGTTCGAAAATATAGGGCGTATTAGAATTCAAAATAGTCTTTTGAAATAAACTTTGACCATTAATTTATGTTATAATATATTATGAATGGTTACGAAACAAATAATAATTAAAAGATCAGTGAAATATGAATCAATTGATACATCTTTTGTAAATTAAACATGCACATAGTTTAACTAATTCTTGGTCAAAATTTATGTAATTTGACTATTTTGCATTCTAATATGCTCTATATTTTGGAACGGAGGGAGTAGTATTTAACAAAATTATTGTTCAATGCCATTTGGTTGACAAAATTATTGTTGAATGCCATTTGGTCAGTGAGAATTCATATAGTATTTTACAAAATTAGTATTCACTGTCTTTGGGTTAATGAATAATGCAAATTTCGTTGTTCTTCATTATCTTTGATGATAAATTTCATGAGAAATCATATTAAAACAGTGAATAAATCATTTATATTACAAAGCGTAATAAGTATGTGAACAACATAAAGGATACAGAAACGACAGACCATAAATAATTCGACAAACGACATTCCATAAACATGATAAAGGTCCAATATACCTGCAAGTACATAATATATGATAAAATGATACTACGGAAATAAGTTACATAATACTACGGAAATAAGATGTTACTGCGGAAAATAATATAGTCCACACTCCTTATTACAACTTAAAATTAGGAGTAGCCTAACTTAACGTCTACTGAGTGGATCGGGGCCATTTCCCCTTCGCCCATGCCTCCGATGGGGCATCTCTAGCACGACGTGCCCTTTCTCGCTTCCTCTCTCTTTCGGCCTCCTTCTCCTCCGCTTCCTTTGTACGTGCCTCCTCGCGTGCGGCGTCACGCTGCTGTTGAAGCTGCCACCTAAACTCGTCGTCCTGGTTGGCTTGATCTAGGAGCCTTTGGTCTTCGGGGTTGATTTTCATGTCGAACCACTACTCAAATTCACACAGTGGCAGAGGCGACTGCATGAAACTTAAATTAGCAAAGTTTTATATACAAATATTTCAAAACACGTGTGATTGTTACCAGCTACCGAGTCCTGAGGCTCTTCTCCGGCGGGTCGAAGGCGTAGTTGCGGCACATCCAATACCTCCTCTTCCAAGTCGGAATTTCCCAAGAGTGGACAAGCCTGCAAGGATCTCCGCACAGACACATCGGTGGGACAACCCCGAAAGGTACGAAGAGGTCCTGGTACGCAATGTTACGCAGCCATGCCGAAACGCCTACCTCTTCCTTCACCTTCCCCTTTCCCTTTCCACTTGCATGCTTCGGCATGTTTGGCTGATTCTCTACTTCTTTTCTCTCTTCTCTTAGTTCACCCTTTTCTCTTGGTCTCGCTCTGTGGGAAGGAAGGCAGGCAGGTGGTATAAAGGGCAATTATCGCCCTTATATAGGGCAGCTATCGCCATTGCTCTGAAAAGGCGGGCTGCAGCGTGTTGTCATTTCAGTCTTAAAAAGCGGTGGGTGGCATAGTGTTGTCACTTCGCTTTATGAGAAAGCTGATAGCAGCGTGCTGTCGCCTTACTTGAGAAAGCTGTTGTGTGCGTCATCGTTATCTAAGCATGTTGTCGTTTCGGTTTGAAAAAGCGGGCTGCAGCGTGTTGTCGAATCGATCTGAAAAAGTGGGTTGCAGCGTGTTATCGAATCAGTCTGAGAAAGCTGCAACGTTCGTGCTGTCATGTCGCATTGATATCGGAAAGGTAAAAAGTGTGAACAGCACTATTAACATTGTAAAACGAGACGGGCAAAGTAAGAAAGCAAGAACAATACTATCAACACTATAAAACAGTACAAGGTATGAAACAAAAATAGGACAACAGCCTAACAACGAGTCCCTAGTCGGCCACACCCCCTACTGTGGACCCTGTCTTGCACCTCTACCACGACCCCTCTTCGGCCTACCACTACTACAGAAAATATTTGTACAGGCGGATGGTAACCCATCTTCTCAGGCGTTTTTGCACTCGCCTGTAACTGAAGGTCTGTGGAAATCGCTATATTTGCATAGGCGTTTCTAAGGACCGCCAGAAATGCATTTATGCAATTGGGCAGCAAAACCCCTTTGTACAAATAAGCATTTATGCAAAGTGATTCTTGCCACCCGTTTGTACAAATGCATTTGCACAGGCGGACGGCTTAAGAACCCGCCTACACAAATAAGCATTTTCACCGACCCGGGCTTAAGCCGTCCGCCTGTACAGATCTAGAGAATCTTTTTTTAATAATGTTATGTTAATTATATTATAATATTAATAAATGCACACATTCTATCAATCACATCACTGTTCAGCACAAATCCATACATAACAATGACAAGGTTATATATACAAAGCACATATAAATCATAATTGCATTATGTATATATATACAAGGTTATATACACAAGGTTATATATACTCCTATGATATTCTCCTTGTAAAACTCTCCAGGTGCAGTATCCTGCGCTATGTACTCCTCTGATATTCTCTATCTAATATAAATTACAACCCTGCTGTCTTTGAAAAAAATATATATACACAAGGTTATTATATATACATCGGTGTTCACGGTCCGTCTATCCTCGTCTCCCAATTACAAAGTCTAGGATGCTTAGCCACTTCACCTTGAGTAAAAAGAAACTACCTCTCTCATGGATGACTTCACGACGAATGAACTGGCACATGTCCTTTTGCACATTGCAAAGGTCATCATCAGTGAGTGCCAAAGTGGTCTTTGCAATCTTCACCTGCGATAATAAAGTAGGCAATAAAGAGGTTAAACAATAGTGAAATCGATAATCAAACAATAAATAATCTTGAATCACCAATTTGTATAGGCTTACGTCCTGGGGGTTGCTTCTATACCTCCCGTTGATCCTGAGGAACTCGCAGACGTAGTATCCACAAAGAACACTGCCTAGAGGTTGCTTGTGGCACTTCAAATCAAATAATAATGTATGGAATTAGCACAGTTGGTAATACCCTTCCTTACTAGTGCAATTATGTTGAAGCATTACAAGTGTCTTCTTACCCATGGGTGGACATAGCAAAGCATCTTATTTGACCCCTTCGCAGGATCATGTTGCCTCCCTTTTTTGGTCGTGTAATTCTTGAAAGCCCTACTCGAATGTCAACAACAACAAGTAACTACATATCAGTAAACAAATTACGTTATGTTATGTATGTTTGTGTATATATATTTCTTATGCATTTAAGACCCGGGTGAATTCATTGTAAGATTCCGGTGGGGTACTAGATGAGTCAAGGACCATATGTCCGCTTCCGTGCACAAAGATGAAACAAATGAAGTGATCATTTGCAACGAAAACTTATGTAAGTTTCACAGTGATTATGGTGCAAACTAAACTTTTAGCAACGATTGACTGAATGAGAAGATTACTTAAAATTGTAGGAGCCATTATGACGTCCTTGTCTTGCATCTGGAGCATTGCTTTTGATATGTATAGCCCCACATGTACTTGGCGATCTCGGGTCGTGGACTGCCGCTTCTTCTTCTATCTCATTTCCGTCATCCCTTATCCTTTAACGCCTTTTCATTGAGTACAGCTCTTAAGCTCGGTGGCTAATCCGTCTTGGGGTCAAGGAACCCGACACATTTTCCCATCTTTTTAGCAACGGTATATTGCATTCTACACAGAAGACAATGGTCAATGCGTCAATTTATATGCTGAATGCTGGGAAACATGCCATTTTGGCAAATATCAGATTTTGGCAAAATGCATCTTGTTCGACAGATTTGGCAGAAGTTAACTTTATTTAAAAGGAAAAAATCACTAAAATCGGCCAACTTATGATTTAGTGAAAATTATATGGATTCTGTCAATTTTTGAATGATCTAACAAGCCATTACTGCAAGAGCCGATATAATTAACAATGTAGGGGTAGGTCAATGGCCAACTTACAGGCACCACACGCTGATCATGTTGATGTCAAGTTTTCCAAAACAAAACATCTGTTGCAAGTCACCAAAATCGATCCAGACGTAGTGAGTATCCTCGTGTTTGTAGATATCTGGAGGGACGGCGACTTGAATGCCCTTCACCCCAAGACGAGATGCCCTCAAGTACCAGTCATGGAATCTCTACAACTCCCATGGTCCTTTGTTGATCTGCTCCATGGGGAGAAATGGCTTGCCATACTCATAAGTCTCTAGTGAAGGCATGGTGTATACCGAGTGGAGTTGGCACTCTGTTTGACTTGGTGGTACTCCGTTGATTGCAATCTACTTCTTTGTTTTTCTTTGCAACCAACAACATCGCCGAAGATGAGGCGCGTTGTGACGGTTGGGGCAACGGAGGTGATGCATGCGATGCACAAGGCGCCAGCGATGGAGATGCGCGCTGTGGTGAAGCACCAGCAACGGAGATGCGCGCTGTGGTGAAGGCGCCACTGGCGGAGAATGATGAGGACATCACTCCTATGCATACGCCTCAAACTCCTCCGGTTGTGATGCAAGGACCCATCACAAGAGCACGAGCACGCAATTGAATCAACAGTGAGCTCGCTCCTAAGTGCTCGTGTACATACTTGTGAAGATGGTATGCTACCTAATGATATTATTGATTATATTGTACTTAGGAACTTTGGAGAGGATCATGAAGGCCTTGGGAACCAGCAAGGGCCAGGAGGGAGGCAAGGAGGGCGTCCAAGTCAAGTTGGAGTCCTAATTCATCTCGGAGTCGGAGTCCCAATTCAACTCGAAGTCGACTACCTCGGCCACCAGGAGCAGTATTCACTAAAATCATCGCCCAGGCCACAAACGGACTCCGATTTCAATGATCCACATATGTATCGAAAGTTAAGGAGATAATCTTTCTAATGGCATCAGTTTCAGGTCAATTGGACTTTGGAGTCAACAGGAATACACAAAACAATCCAGAACACTTTTTTAGTCCGAGTTGGAGTCCAGTTCGGCCTCAGCAACAGCACTGACTTTAAAGTGCCATAACTTTTGATTCCGGAGGGCTCTGGAGACCCATGAGTATACGTTTGAAAGATCTCAGAGTCTACTTTCCAAAGGATCCGGCCTCACCTCAAAATTCCTTCAGATGCATCTGGAAACTGCCAAAAACCAAACATTGCTTTTTCAGTCCGAGTCAAACTCTAGTCAAAGTAGGCTTGGTGTTTTCAATTTGAGTTGTATTAGATCTCCAATGCTATGGACGACCCCCTCCTGCACCCCTAGTATAAATAACCACCCAAACCCTCATCTAGGACTTGGGTTTTGCTTAGATCAATTCTGCCTTTGAACAGTGTCGCCGTTCATTCGGTTTGTGAGACCCCAACTCGTGTGCTTAATATAATTCGCAATTTCAGATTGCTTCTTCTACGTTCTTGTAACATCCCAAAATTTTAATAAAGTAAAAATATATATTTTGAATTTGAGTATAATTATTTCTGAGTTTTCTTGCCGTTATTGGTTTTATTTGAATTTCCTTTGGAGTTTGGCATTGCATGAAAAATCAAATAAAGAGAATTAATGAATGGATAATGATAGAAAGATAAAAAGATAAAAGTAGAAGTTTAGAAAATTGCCATGAGAACCCTGATCATTCAATTAAATCATTTTAGCCAGCAATTGAAATTTTATGCATAAAGAAATGAAGAGACAAAATGAAAAGACAACTTTTAAATCAAAACAATGCATTGTCAGAATTTATAAAATATTTATAAATCTTATCTGGAGCTAAAAAATTTATCATGAAACCCTCAATGCAATTTCTACCGTTGGTTAAAATATCATAAATTAATAATGTAATCTAGGACTTTTCCAAATTTAAAAACAGAGACTCTGAAAATAGGGAAATTGCAATGTTAGAATTTTTATAAAATAATGGAACCATATTTTGACCTAAAAATTTTATAGAAGCATTCTGAGGTCAAATCCTTTTTAAAACCAAAGTTTCAAAAATAATAGAATTCAATTGATCTCAATCAAAAATCAAAATCCGAAACAAGAAATTAGAGCAGTCACTGTGGTCAGAATATTAATAGTTTTTCGGTTACTCATTTTAATCTGAAAATTTTACCAAGCATCAAAATCTATTCAAAGACTTTGGTCAAAAAGTTTCACCATTCTCTATCTCTAGTCGACCACCACCAAAAATCAGAGAGAGGGAGAAATTGACCCCCAATCACCCTGTTTTCCTTTACTAGTCGCTGCCATATGGGCCAACCTGATCTTGTCCCATTCCGTTGGCGCCATGGAGAAGCTCCTAGTCGCTGGCAGTGGTCCCAGAACCCTGCTGCCAGGCTCTTCCTTCAACCTCCGTTCGCTCCACTGAAGAACTCTCCCGAAGCTCTACGCCAAGCTAGCGATTGCCGCCACGAAGCCCACTCACTCGCCTCCACTCCTTGGCTATAAACCGCACCCCAGTGTCCGCAATGAACCTCTTCCTCATTCCCCTCACCTCTCTTTCCCTTTCCCAGTCTATGCGCATGGAACTTTTCCCCATTTTCGCCATTGCCAGGGAGTCTCCAAGCTCAAATCCGAAACTGAATCGAGTGAACGAGCAGCTCATTTCCAAATTCCTTCCAGATACACCATCTATACTCTCTAGCAATCAAAACCCCTCAATAATACTTGAGCTTCTTCATGCGAAATTGTGCCGCCGCCGTGAGCACCTTCTTCTCCAAGATCGGCCACCGTGGGAGGAGCTCCTCCGTCCATCTCTGCTTCGGCTAGTAGGTAAAATCGACTCCACCGAGTCGCCATCAACGCCGCCGCCCCTCCTCGGCTGCGCTCCATTCCGGTAACTCTTCCGACGAATTGACACCGCCTCCAGCTGCGCCTCGTCGAGCTCTCCCTCCTGGTGCCGTCGCATTTGCCGGAGCTTCGCCGGAAGACCTTCACCGGCCAGCCCTAGGCGCTGCTCTATTTCCTCTCTCTGTCGATTGGGGCCCCATGTCAGTGACGCAGGAAAGCTCCAGTTCAAAGGTGAAAGGCGCATTCTCTGTTAGCAAAGCGTACTTTCAATTTCAAACTCAATTTCCATACCGAGTGAGTTTTAATCTTGAATGACTTCGAAATATTAATCCAATTTCGATGAAATAAATTTCTATATTCATTTAAAATCCGAAGAATTTAAATATACAAAAATATTTAATTTTTGATGTACAGGATTATTATTCAAATTAAACTTTGATTACGGTGCTAACATGGTTTTTAATGAGAATTTGTGTATAATAAGAAATGGGATGATGAAATCAATATTCATGAGAAGTTTAGGATCAGAACGTATTCAAATACACAAAATACTTAATTCTTGAGTCACAAAACAATTAGTAAAACTAAATTTAGGAATAAACATTATTATGGATGTTGTTGTATTCAAAGAAATGTAATTCCAAAATCATTAAATAAATTTATGTGTGTCCTGGAATCATAATAAACTCAAACAAGTAAAAATTCTTAATTGTTGAATTAAGTTTATATTATTTGTTTTGCAATCATTAATGAACCCTGTTATGGCCATTAACAAAATAATAGCATAATGGCTCACAAAATGATAAGGTAAATTTCATCAAGTTCCTAAAAACAGTGAGGACATATATATGTGAAAATATTTGGAATAAAGTTTAACTTGAATTCTTTTATCATAAAGAAATGTCAAACGTAATAATAATCAAATAGGAAACCTATTGCAGTTTAAGTCAAAACAATGTAAAATCAACTTTAAAACATTTCTAGGATGGTATTCTGTTAATGCCTAAAAAATGAATCAAGAATCATGTATAATGTAGTCGCAAACTCAATATGAAACTAGCCGATTTAGCGTTCTTCATCATGGTCATTTAGACTATTTCAACAATAGATAGAATAACTCGTCTAAACACTAAAATATGTAAAACTAGTTTAAAAACACTCTACAAAGCTTGTTCTACCATATTCTACAAAAACATCTTAATTACAGTATCCTTTCCATTTAAATCAAGCTAGCTCAAAACCCTTAAGTGTTAACCTTTTGTTTCACTTTCCTGCCGATTCCGAATAGTGTAAACTATATAATGCCGCATAAGCCTTTTCAACAATGAATATAATGTATCAGCTAAAGCCTAAAATTTATGGAATTAGCTTAGGATTGTTATACAAAGTATAAATCATCTTATTATGAAGAAATAACCATATTTCATCATGTTTTGCATACAAATCCTAATAGCCAAATAACCTTAAGTGTTAAGTTTCCTGAACTTTATAATATGAATCCGTAAGAATGTAGAAATCCGTATATTAGATATTTGAATCACCGAAATCTTCCTAAAAACCATGAATGTGTAACTAATAACCTATCTTAGGGGATTTAGCCTATAGGATATGCTTTTTCATGTGAAGTTAATTAATGGATTAAGTGCTATTCATTCATATCATTCAACAAAGTGACTAATGAACAAACTTCCCTAGTCTAAATAGTTTTTGCATCTTGTATTTGAAGTTATAACTATAAAATTCATAAAGCAAGGATAGTTGATCCATAAAGGAAATCATGCTTTATTCTTTCTGCAAGATGTTAGCTTTGTGCGTGCTTAATCAACTAAAATACGCAATATGAAATAATTTAATCCAACTCTTGGTTGTTCCTGTTTTCTGCAATGATTCTTTATTTGGATTTTATGTCTATCTTCTTTTGCCCTTTATTAAAGTTTGGTATTTGCCTTATTTTCCGTTGAGCAGCGTGTAGAACCCGACGTTGTTGATTCCATCGTCCGTAAATCGCCGTACCGCCATTCTTGTCTTCACCGTAAGCAATGATTAAGCAAGGCAAGCATCCTTTGACCATATTGATCCCAGCATTTTATATTCCTTTTGTGCATCAAATTGTTTCATGCATGCGTTTATTTTATATAAATCTGCTATTTTGTGGTATTGGTAGATATACCTGTTGTCACATGAAACTCCTTGATGATTATGGAAATGTGAACCTTGATAACCACAGAATAGGGCTAGACATCTCTTAATGTCATCTTGGGTATATACGATCATATTTACCTGCTTAGCCATGCTTTAGTATCTGAGGAACAGATGATCATGATTAAAATTGTGTTGAAATGTTTTACATGGAACTTGAATGGTCCTTTTTGGGAAAATGGTTGCTGGTACTTTGATTAAAAACCCAAAATAAAACTATGCTTTGATGCGGGCGATTATTGGCAATAGCCGGATGTGCGAAAGGAATTGCACGTAGTGTAGGGTGAAGTGTCGCCCGTGTCGGATTAAGGACTGAGCAATGGGGCGTTATTGATCCAAGAATTTCGTGCAACCACGAGGGCTATTTATGGGGTAGCCTTAGCCTATTAAGTTATTTAGACATGGCTTTGTTCATTGGTAGGCGGAGCTAGCACAAGTATTGCAGTCGTGCACTTCGACGGGTTTCTACTTGCTAATGCAGCGGTTATGCATACTGCCATGTTTAGAAAGCGTTGTGTTGGGTGTGTGAAAGTGGATCCACGGCTTGGGTGTGTGTTTCTAGTTCTATGGCGGGGTTAACGTCCGGTGGATCAAAGTCATGTCTAAATAATGTAATGACTATGTATGATCGCCTTGCCAAGACACCTAAGGAAGTGTGTCGAATCGACGCTCTAGCAAAAAGGTGGATCATTCCTTGTGGCTAAAGTTGTACACCTCTCAGAGAGTTTAAATCTAATCGATTAATTGCTTGCCATGATTATGGGCACTTGGTGAAGTCATTCCAATGTTAGATGTTTGATTATTTTAAAAGGGTTGGTATCATTTTGTTTTGTAATCGTGCTTTATGTCGAAGGGTCGACATTGATGGATTTCGAGATTTGATAATTCTTCGCTCACGTCGTGGAGGATTTGTGAGTGTTCTTGTTTTACTTATTTATTATCAAACAATCTTGCTCTTATAAATTCCGTTTGCAAATAACTTGGATTTACAAATTCAATTTTGCTTTATGCAAATTAAGCTCAGAGAAGCCTTTCCTTTGAAATGGCCTGCATGTATTATAGGTTTTGCTCAAGTCTTGCGGAGTACGAAAGTACTCACCCTTGCTTAATTATTATTTAGGTGGTCGAGTTGGCGAGGCTTGAGTCTCTTTTAAATCGCAGTTGCGGGATTTTCTTAAATCGTGTTCTATCTGAAGTTTATGCAGTCGGTTACTGCTCGGGAATGGATGGGTACACTACAAGGCTTCGCTTCTCTTCTTTGTTAGATTCTCCGAGTTGTAAGATTTATTTGTATAATCGTTTCCGCTTAATTATTATATTGTATGGTTGTGATTTCCAATTGTTGTAAACATGTGAGTGCTAGCTACTGATCCAGGGAATAGCACAATAATCATATGGAGGTTCTGTTCATCGAGCAGGGGTCTCACAACAGTATCGAGCTATCTTGACCGTAGGATAAACCTTAGATAGAATGGTCGATAGCATTGGAATAAGCAAATTCAAATGTTTATTTTCAAAAGTTACTGAATTTGCAAAATGTAGACTCTGCCATTCTTTCCTCATTCCTAAGATTCTATTCTTACCCTACAATCACTTTGATTTGTAAACAAATTCGCCTTATCTCAAAAAGAAATCTCTGCTCATGGTTCATCTTTAGTATTGCTTCTGAAGATGTTTGAGACATGTTGCTGTCATTCTTCATGACAACCAGTGAAGCCTACAATGTCTGCAACAACCATCTCAAAGAAACATGCAGTGCTTCGCTAACCTCGGCAAAGCAAAAGTGAAGCTTGAAGATCCTACTTCGTGAAGAAATAGCATCACCCAACCGTAAAAGGCAGAAGATTAGAATATCTTACGATCTGTCTTAAGATAAGAACCCTTGCTCGTAGCATATTATTCTGCTCTAGTTATATAGAACAATTTATGTTGTCGTTATGTCTCTTGCTACTTGAAATTGGTTCTGTTTCTGAATGTCAGGACTGATTTATGTGTAACTTGACCACTATGGTTAAAGTTTCATAATAAATTGTCCTTATGTATGAATACTGAAATCTCAACCCATAGGATAAATAAGAAGTCATGAAATAGCTCATCTCATCTTTCTATAAAACTTTATACAACTTGTCTTTTCTTCTGTATAACTTATCACCTGGGTAGCCATTATGGTCATTAGCTTTTTTTAAAAATCAAACCTCATTAAGATTTGTAATACAGTCACCATTACTACTCTTAGCTTTGCTTGAGATCACACCATTCATATATAAACCAAGTTAAGATCTTACCACATTAGTAACCACTAAACCAACTTAAGCTGCTTTAGGTTGATTAAAACATAATCTTTTCCACCAATAACTCTTGATCATGTTTCAAAAACTCACTTCACCACTTTGCTTAAATTATGTACCATAAAATGAGCCTGAACTAGAAATGTTCTATGCTTCTGAACAGAAACTTTCGAATGAATGTTAAAAATGAAAACTGGAAAGAAAATCAGAAATCCTAATTTTCTAAAAGAAATATAAAAAGAGTAGCATCAGTTATACATATACTCTTTTCCCATCTATAGAATTTAATCTTTTTTTATCTGTATACTCACTTCTCTGTAGAATTCCCTTTCTCCACTCCTAAATTATTCTTTCTAGAAATATTTCTTTCCTTGTCTTTTTGCGAAATGAAAACACACCAACAAATCCTTTTGAAAAGAATTCTGGTAACAAGTCGGCAACGTCATGACATCTGCATCAACAACTTCAAGAAGATGGAAGCAATGAAACATCACAACTTCTCCGACTTCATCGAAGCCTCGGAAGACTAACTCAACAAGTGGTGCAAACGTCAAAAGAAATTTGGCACCGAACAGCTTTTTATAAAAGGTAGTATTATCTAAATTACGTATTGTTCTAAGTAAACCTTTTGTGTAGAAATAGTTATGGTCGGGGCTAGTAGAAGAGAAATCTTAAGTATCCCTCCTATATACTAAGTTGAATATATATAGTTTTCTTTGTGTTATTGAAGTTTTGTCGTAAACTTTATTTTATTGTTTTCTGGGTTACTCTCGTAAATGTTAAACCACTAGGTTGAAATTTACGATGTGTTAACCCTGCTTAATAAGAAAATTTTAATTAAAAAGGTTTTAAAGAACGAAACGTTGCCTTATAAACCAAACTGAAGATTACATAATCTGCATAGAAACCGCAACTAGAGTTAATTGGAAAGAATCAAATATTACTTCATGATATAGATAACTCTTATCTAACCATCTTTCTCCAACTCCAACATCTTGTCAAACGTGGTTGCAAAATGCCTCTAACCCAATAGAATTCCATCTAAATAACTTTACTCTAATAAATATTATTGCAGGATGCCTGTGACACAATCCATTAATACATCTACTAAAAGTAATAAGTAATAAAATCTTTAGCCTTCATAATTGACTTTCAGCTCTCCCAAATAACTCTGGTTAAAATGCATCGTTTCATTCATCTCAGTTATTTTAACGTACTGTATCTCTCTTTAAATTAGCTCATTCTTGCTAATGATTCTCGGTATAAATTGCTAACACTCCTCATCTAATTCATGAAATCCTGCAAGACCTTCAGTTACCAAAGAAATGATAACCTTCCCTAGTTCAACCAAATCCTTTGTATTTAGCTAAAGCACTTCCTTTTCAACATAACAATCGTCATAACTCTCCACTTTCTCAAGGTTCAAAAAAAATGTTAGAATCTATAACCGTGGTGGAAATGCTCATCCTAATTGAACAAATCATCAAATGCACACCCTTCTGTTCTGGCAACTAGCACAAAATATTTCTAATATTGGTGCAGCTTCTATCAGAAAAGAAAATGGTTTAGAAAAAAAATCTACTTCTACACCTTATCTGATACATACACATTTTTCTTTGAAATGTTGTTAAACCAATCGATCTGAGGATCATGCTCGCACTTGCTAGGGAGAAATGAGACATACTACTAATCAGAGTGAAATCAATTGCCCTAGTTGTGAAGGAAATTATTCTCCTGGAACATGTCCTATAAGCAATATCATTTGTTGCCTTTATGAATGTCAAGATCATTGTCCATTTCAATACCCCCTTGATTCATTAATCACCACTGCACTTCAGCCTCAACAAATGGAACTCCAATCATTGGTTGCTTAGGATTTGGTTATTAGAAAGAAAAAAATCGGTTGTATAGGAAACATTGCTTAAGGAATTAAAGAAATAGCACTTGATCCTAACTACCTTCACTAAGAAAGTAGTAAATGGTAATCTCCAATGGCCTGTTTCCTGTCTGATAAAGAAAGTCATTAGGCTAAAGAATGTTCTAAGAAGCAACAAATTGAAACTCACGAGATAATATTAAGCATACAACTAACTGAACACGACACTATGAGAAAAGTGTGAACATTTCAACTGTCATGAAAAGAACCATATTCCTAAACAATGTCTACAAGAAGAATGAATATCTCCTAGCATCATAGACATACCAGAAGTCACGTTAGACTAGATTATAGCTTGAGAGTAGGAGGAATTAAAATCTGAAGCAGTTTGCTTGAAAAATTTGTTAAGGAATCAGTGACACGTAAACAATAATACATACCCTAAAAAGAAGTATGCTCAACTTCATTCTCAATCTCAATCATCATCTTTTCATCTTTCCAACAACACTAATGAATAGCTATCCGATACTCAAAATCAAAAAATCAATGTTAATTGCTTTTGCTATGGTAGCCATGGGCATTATGCCAATGGTTGTCAGAAGAAAAATGAAACTCCACCTCAACACCAATCTAATGAAGCTATACAACAATCTCTAAGGCGACCTCAAGAGTCTGAAAACCAACGATTCCTAAATCATGCACCCAATCCAGCTCAAAGTATTAATCTAGTCATTCATGGCATTTACCTGCAACGTTAAATTGTGAAAGAAGTTATAACTTACCTGACATAGTACTAGATAAGATATTTATGCATGTGAACCTTACTAGGGTATAAGGTTAATTTTAAGATGAATTCATTGATTCTAGTTATTCACCGTACCCTCCCAACCAACCATCACATATGTGAAACTCATGTGAAAGTAAAAAGCACACAAACTTCTTTGTGTTGGCGAAGATCTCACTCAGCCAACTATCGCTTTTACTTTGATCTCAAACATTCTAGTGCTTTCATTGTTTTGCATCCTTGCAAAAATCCTCCTTCACGAATCTGCATGTGAAATGAACTAGTGTCCGGTGAACTTGAAACTAGTTGCTGGCCTAGTCTGTTTTCCCTCTTAAAACAGCTTGTCATCTTCGAGTGATGATTCCTTTCAAACCCTATCATGCCGCATGCTCGTTTTCAAAAACGAATATCCTATTCTTGTGAATCTTCACCAAACTTCAAAAGAATGACCATATCTCATAGAAGACTCGGACAAGATTATAACTTCAAGAGTTGGAGAAATAAAATTCGAAGCAGTTTACTCAAAGAATCAATCGAAGAAGTGATAGTTGAACAAGAACACTTGTCCTGAGAATAATTCTACTCGACTCTAATCTCAATCATCATTTGTCATCCCTTCAACAACATCAACGAACGTCTGTTCGTTACTCAAAACCAGAAAGTCAACATTATTTGCTTTTTGTTGTGGTAAATGTGGGGCATTATGCCAACAATTACCTAAATCAGAAACAGACTCTATTTCATTCGCAACCCTAGGACACTTTGTAACAACCTTAAAAGCTGGCCGCAAGGATCGAAGACCAACAATTCTTTAGACATGCATCAAGTCCAACTCAAAATATTAATTCGAGCTTGTCGTAACACCTATTCGCGAAAGAAGCTTATGACCTATCCAATGCGATTACTAGGTATGATACTTATGTATTTGAATCCTACTAGAATTCAAATTTAATTCCAAGGTTAATTCCTCAGTTTTAGTCACTTTATGATCATTTATTTTATAACATTAGCAAACAATCTTTCCATTGTTTCGAATAAAACGAACAACATCACCTGCATCGGCCGAAAATAACTTGAACACTTTACCAACATCTACCCAGAACAGTTCTACTTCACCTCATCAAGGAAGACATCAGAAATTTCTAACTGTCTCAAAGACTTAGGAAAACATCAAGTACCTAGAATAACCCTGCCTCGACGATAGGCTCTGAATATAGACATCCTTTTCATGTGAATGCACCAAACACTTATGTGATATTGAGCACATCACTTGTGTATTCAATTCCTGCGATCAATCTTCTTGACTTTGTATACTTCATTCTTTCATAATTGCTGAATCCAAAGGAAATCAAAACCCTTTGTCTACTGAGGTGGTCAAACGAATTAAATCATCAGGATCATCTTATAACCCTCTTGCCTCAACCCAATCCTTGAATCATCTCTATTCTGTTGTTAATCTATAGACAACTTTGAGTAACATTTAATTTCGGCTAATCTCGCCAACTATTGTCGAACTATACAGATCAATCATTGTATTCAAATATCCTTCTTGATGTTAAACATTCGGTTCTTCCCAAATGAATCTAATGACAATGCAATCTTTCTTTTGCCTCAAGGATTCTAAATATACCATATACCATTCTCTAAATTGAATTATCCTTATTAACAATACTAGTTATTCATCAAAAGGGATGTGTAGAAAGTATTAGTATCTCTCAGCTGCTTACCTAAAGCTCAAATAAAATTCTTCTCTATTTCTCGCACGTCAACTTGGAATCACAAGGCGAAGTATCAACAAGAACGGCAAAGTCACCTCCGATAAAGAATTCCCGAATCTATCTCATCCTCGAGAATTGTAAGGTTGTGGTATTCACCGTTTCCACATCCCAAGTAACCTAGCGCCACGATATATTAGGCCATATCGTATCGTTGAAGAAAAAAAAACATATACATTAGAGTTGCCATCTCAACTATCCATTGTTTATAATGTATCCCATGTATCGCAATAAAGGAAAGGTCTTCGTCTTCCTTTTGAGCTCATCCAGCTAAATGAAATTGACCTAAAACCTGATTTAACTTATCGGAAGTATCTGACTAGAATCTTAAAAGAAGATAAACGCCACACTCGTAAGAAATCCCACAAGATGATCAAGATTCAGCAGAGCAATCATTCTGAAGAAGAAGCAACTTGGGAACGAGAAGACCGACTCAAGGAGAAGTTCCTGACTTCTTTTAAAAATGATTTTCTTTAGACCCGCCAAATCTCGGGGTCAAGATTTCTGTAAGGGGGGTAGATCTGTAACATTCCAAAATTTTAATAAAGTAAAAATATATATTTTGAATTTGAGTATAATTATTTCTGAGTTTTCTTGCCGTTATTGGTTTTATTTGAATTTCCTTTGGAGTTTGGCATTGCATGAAAAATCAAATAAAGAGAATTAATGAATGGATAATGATAGAAAGATAAAAAGATAAAAGTAGAAGTTTAGAAAATTGCCTTGAGAACCCTGATCATTCAATTAAATCATTGTAGCCAGCAATTGAAATTTTATGCATAAAGAAATGAAGAGACAAAATGAAAAGACAACTTTTAAATCAAAACAATGCATTGTTAGAATTTATAAAATATTTATAAATCTTATCTGGAGCTGAAAAATTTATCATGAAACCCTCAATGTAATTTCTGCCTTTGGTTAAAATATCATGAATTAATAATGAAATCTATGACTTTTCCAAATTTAAAAACAGAGACTTTGAAAATAGGGAAATTGCAATGTCAGAATTTTTATAAAATAATGGAACTATATTTTGACCTGAAAATTTTATAGAAGCATTCTGAGGTCAAATCCTTTTGAAAAACAAAGTTTCAAAAATAATAGACTTCAATTGATCTCAATCAAAAATCAAAATCCGAAACAAGAAATTAGAGCAGTCATTGTGGTCAGAATATTAATAGTTTTTCGGTAACTCATTTTAATCTAAAAATTTTACCAGGCATCAAAATCTATTCAAAGACTTTGGTCAAAAATGAATCAAGAATCATGTATAATGTAGTCGCAAACTCAATATGAAACTAGCCGATTTAGCGTTCTTCATCATGATCATTTAGACTATTTCAACAATAGATAGAATAACACGTCTAAACACTAAAATACGTAAAACTAGTTTAGAAACACTCTACAAAGCTTGTGCTACCATATTCTACAAAAACATCTTAATTACAGTATGCTTTCCATTTAAATCAAGCTAGCTCAAAACCCTTAAGTGTTAACCTTTTGTTTCACTTTCCTGCCGATTCCGAATAGTGTAAACTACATAATGCCGCATAAGCCTTTTCAACAATGAATATAATGTATCAGCTAAAGCCTAAAATTTATGGAATTAGCTTAGGATTGTTATACAAAGTATAAATCATCTTATTATGAAGAAATAACCATATTTCATCATGTTTTGCATACAAATCCTAATGGCCAAATAACCTTAAGTGTTAAGTTTCCTGAACTTTATAATATGAATCGGTAAGAATGTAGAAATCTGTATATTAGATATTTGAATCACCGAAATCTTCCTAACAACCTTGAATGTGTAACTAATAACCTATCTTAGGGGATTTAGCCTATAGGATATGCTTTTTCATGCGAAGTTAATTAATGGATTAAGTGCTATTTATTCATATCATTCAACAAAGTGACTAATGAACAAACTTCCCTAGTCTAAATAGTTTTTGCATCTTGTATTTGAAGTTATAACTATAAAATTCATAAAGCAAGGATAGTTGATCCATAAAGAAAACATGCTTTATTCTTTCTGCAAGATGTTAGCTTTGTGCGTGCTTAATCAACTAAAACACATAATATGAAATAATTTAATCCAACTCTTGGTTGTTCTGTTTTCGCAATGATTCTTTATTTGGATTTTATGTCTATCTTCTTTTGCCCTTTATTAAAGTTTGGTATTTGCCTTATTTTCCGTTGAACGACGTGTAGAACCCGACGTTGTTGATTCTGTCGTCATCGTCATCAGCCGCCATTCTTGTCTTCACCGTAAGCAATGATTAAGCAAGGCAAGCATCCTTTGACCATATTGATCCCAGTATTTTATATTCCTTTTGTGCATCAAATTGTTTCATGCATGCGTTTATTTTATATAAATCTGCTATTTTGTGGTATTGGTAGATATACCTGTTGTCACATGAAACTCCTTGATGATTATGGAAATGTGAACCTTGATAACCACAGAATAGGGCTAGACATCTCTTAATGTCATCTTGGGTATATACGATCATATTTACCTGCTTAGCCATGCTTTAGTATCTGAGGAACAGATGATCATGATTAAAATTGTGTTGAAATGTTTTACATGGAACTTGAATGGTCCTTTTTGGGAAAATGGTTGCTGGTACTTTGATTAAAAACCCAAAATAAAACTATGCTTTGATGCGGGCGATTATTGGCAATAGCCGGATGTGTGAAAGGAATTGCACGTAGTGTAGGGTGAAGTGTCGCCCGTGTCGGATTAAGGACTGAGCAATGGGACGTTATTGATCCAAGAATTTCGTGCAACCACGAGGGCTATTTATGGGGTAGCCTTAGCCTATTAAGTTATTTAGACATGGCTTTGTTCATTGGTAGGCGGGAGCTAGCACAGTATTCGGTCGAGTCACGCTCGACGGGTTTCTACTTGCTAATGCAACGTGTATGCCGGCATGTTTAGAAACGTTGTGTTGGGTGTGTGAAAGTGGATCCACGGCTTGGGTGTGTGTTTCTAGTTCTATGGCGGGGTTAACGTCCGGCTGGATCAAAGTCATGTCTAAATAATGTAATGACTATGTATGATCGCCTTAAGCACACCTAAGGAAGTGTGTCGAACTGACATCTAGCAAAAAGGTGGATCATTCCTTGTGGGTAAAGTTGTACACCTCTGCAGAGTTTAAATCTAATCGATTAGCCGTGCCCGCGGTTATGGGCACTTGGTGAAGTCATTCCAATGTTAGATGTTTGATTATTTTAAAAAGGGTTGGTATCATTTTGTTTTGCAACTGTGCTTTATGTCGAAGGGCTGACATTGATGGATTTCAGGATTTGATAATTCGTCGCTCACGTCGTGGAGGACTGTGAGTGTTACTATGCTTTACTTATTTATTATCAAACAATCTTGCTCTTATAAATTCCGTTTGCAAATAACTTGGATTTACAAATTCAATTTCGCTTTATGCAAATTAACTGTAGAAGCCTTTCCTTTGAAATGGTCTGCATGTATTATAGGTTTTGCTCAAGTCTTGCGGAGTACGAAGGTACTCACCCTTGCTTAATTATTATTTAGGTGGTCGAGTTGGCGAGGCTGCGAGTCTCTTCTCGTCGCAGGTTGCGGGATTTTCTTCGTCGTGTTCTATCTGAAGTTTATGCCTGGTCAGTTGCCTGCGGGAATGGATGGGTACACTACAATGCTTCGCTTCTTTTGCTGCTAGATTCTCCGAGTTGTAAGATTTATTTGTATAATCGTTTCCGCTTAATTATTATATTGTATGGTTGTGATTTCCAATTGTTGTAAACATGTGAGTGCTAGCTACTGATCCAGGGAATAGCACAGTAATCACATGGAGGTTCCTGTTCATCAGAACAGGGTCTCACAGTTCTTGCTTGTGTTCTCGATTCACATGCAGGGATTAGCCTTCTTGGCGAGGTCAACCGTGTTTGTGCAAGGTTGATAACCAACGGAGCCGTGGTGTAGCAATTGCTGGTTCGGATCAGTTCTGATCGGAAGCCGGATCGTCAACGTTGAGTCTCCACCAATCGACTTACCTCTACCTGTCGGAAGATCGGGCCACCGTGCGCATCAAGTGGTATCAGAGCCTCGGTTTCCCATCAGGTATCATTATATCCCTTTAGTTTTGTTTTGCCATCGTCCTAGAGTCCGGAAAAACTGCCCACAAAAGTTCATCATCAATTCCATTGTCCTACAACCCTTTGAGCCTTGCAATTTCGTTTTCGAGATCGTATTGTTGAGTATTGATCCATAGTCATCGTCTTGTTTCTGGTTTTAGGTCGCGATTCTAGTTGCTAGTTGTCCCTGTCCGTTGCCCTAGTTCTTGTTTTGCATCAATTATCAACCCATCGTCGCCAACCCTAGAACCGAACCGAATTCTTCTCGGTTGGTCCTTGCCGCTGCTCTGCATTATAAAACCTATTCCTCAAACCCTAGATAGGTCGCGAGCACGCCTTGTGTCAATTGCCCTGCACCGCTGGCCATCCTTTTCACCCGCAAACCTAATCCTATTCTAGCCTAACGGGAGAAAGATCTGAATTCGCGAGCAATTCCAGATTGTGCAGTGTTCACTAAAACTGGCATAACTTTTGCATCTGAACTCTGATTTAGGTCTACTTTTTTTTGTTTGAAGGGGACGACGACGCACATCTGAAAATTCCACAAGTCTATAGACTTGTGCAATTTTTAACCATAAAAAAACCTCTAAGACTGAGTTTCAGTGCCCGGAAGTTTGCTGTCCTGTTTTGTCAATTCTTTCGGGCATCGGTTTCCTGTCGTCTGTTGCTTCAAATTGTGAGATTTTTGTTTCTCCTCTGAGTTAAGAGGTATATATTTGTGTTAGAAAAAAAAAGTGAAAAAAAAGTGGAGAGAAAGAGCCAAACCGGCAAAAAAAAACAGAGAGAAGAGAAAGAGAAGTAGAAAATCAGAATTGCTTGCATCCTTTGAGTCCTTTGTGTTTTGATATATCCCTTGCTAGGTTGAACTAGTTCTAGGAGCACGCTTAGACCGGCAACTGTGACAAGAACTTTGAATCTTTATTCAGCTTTGCTAACTGTTTTCGAAATTTGCTAATCCTTGCTACTATACTTTGCCTTCCAAGCTCTACCTTTCTTCTGATCAGTTCATGTTCAATCCGGCAACCGCTACACTCAAGCTTATCACGGTATCACGAACCAGCCGCCGGTTGTACCACTGTTGCATTGGTAAGAACACTTGTAAGGCGTGGTAAGGCGCTTGAGAGTGAGTGAAACCACCTTCGCCGCCAAAGTAGTTGATAGGGATTATACCACGGTTGTTTTTGTTTTTTTTTGTCTTTCTTTCAACTAACAATGGCGGGTAATGAGGAAGATGAGTGTGTTACACGAACAGAGCTTAACAACGCTCAATGACATCAAGCGCAAACATCGCAAGGATCGGCCAAGATAACGACCAAAGATTGGAGAGGATAGAGCGAAGCATCGCCAATCTTCTTACCGGAGTTGGAAAATTTTGAGAGATAGCCGCCTCCCAATGGAGCTCGTAGAGTGGAAGATCAAGAAGAGTCTGTGGGAGATGATGTGGATGGAGAGGGCCACGATGCCTTTTGTTGCCAAGGCCGTTGTACGAGGATGTGCGACAACAACAACGCTGAATAACAACCGTCAAGGTATGGGAGGTAACAATTTTAATCCTCGTAATGGTCATGGACATGATGATTCTTTTGCTAGGGTTAAATTTACCATACCATCTTTTTCTGGTACTTTTGATGCTGAAGTTTACTTAGATTGGGAAATGACAGGTTGAACAAAAATTTAACTCCCATCTTGTTCTGAGATACATAGAGTTAGACAAGCTACTAGTGAGTTTAAAGATTTTGCTATCATTTGGTGGAATGAAATAGTAAATCTTTGGATTAGCACCGTCGTGGGATAGATTAAAACAAGCCATGCGTAGAAGATTTGTTCCTCCTTCTTATAAGCGTGATATCGCAAGAAATTGCAACGCTTAAATCAAAATAATAAATCTGTTGAGGAGTACTACCAAGAGCTACAAATAGGCATGTTGCGTTGTGAGGTAGTTGAGGATGAGGAGGATAAGATGGCTCATTTTTATGGGGGTTTACTGGCGTGAGATTCGAGGACATAATTGATTACAAAGAATATAATTCTATCAATAGATTGTTCCGACTTGCTATGTTGGCGAAAAAGAATTGCGGGGAAAACAGCAAAGGCCAAGGAGCAATTTGACAACATACCCACACCAAAGACAACGCGGGGACAACCAAATCAGCTCCACCCCTTTCTATTGGTCTGCTGCCCCTCCATGAGTAGGCGCGTTCAGCAACACCATCACCGCCATCACAGTACCGAGGTGAGTAAATCTAACCATGTGCAGGCACCAACAAAGAGTTCTTCATCGGTGGCTTCCACGGGTCGAACAACGGAAATGTGTGCCACCGATGCAAGGGATGGGCCATGTCATGAAGGATTGCCCAAGTCGTCGGCGTACATTGCAATGAAGAAGGTGGGTACATTAGTACTAGTGATGTTGAGGATGAATATGCTCTTGTAGCTAACCTTGCAGATAATGAGGATGACCATGAGACGGGCGACGATGATGAGGAAATTTTAGGGACCGCTGCCACCAAGACTTATAGGACAATCATCGTGCAACGAGTGTTGAGCGCTCAAATGGAGCAAGCGGACAAGCTACAACGCCATAATTTGTTTCAGATGTACCTCATCGTCAAGGACCGTCGTGTTCGTGTCATAATTGATGGTGGGAGCTGCAATAACTTGGTGAGTTCAGATCTAGTGGAGAAGCTTTGCTTGCCCGCGTGCACACCCTCATCCCTACCATATTCAATGGTTCAATAACAGTGTAAGGTGAAGGTAACACAAACTGCGAGAGTGCAATTTTTCATTGGAACATACCATGATTTTGCTGATTTCGATGTAGTGCCTATGCAAGCATGTTCCCTTTTGTTAGGCCGTCCATGGGAATTTGATACTGATGCAATTCATCATGGTAGAAGTAACAAATACACTCTTATGCACAAGGGGAAGAAAATCACTTTGCTTCCTATGACTCCTGCTGAAATTGTGCAATGTGACAAAGAGAGAGCTGAAAATGAGAGAAAGGAGAGTGCACTAGAATCTGAAAATCAGCAAGTGGTTAAAAATATTTTCCCACCTAAGAAAGGCAAGAAAGAACCTAGTTCTAGGTCCGAGGGAATTAAATTGAAGGGTGGTGTTATGCTTGCTACAAAATCTGACCTTGCTGAAATTAATGAGAATGATGCACCATGCTATGCATTGATATGCAAAGAAGCTTTATTTTCATTTCATGATATGTCTAGCTCTTTGCCTCCTGCTGTCACTAACCTTTTGCAGGAGTATGAGGATGTGTCCCCAGCTGAGATACCCCTGGGGCTGCCACCTATTCGAGGTATTGAGCACCAAATCGGCTTGATCCCGGGAGCGACTTTGCCAAACCAAGCTGCTTATAGGACCAACCCCGAGGAGACTAAGGAGATTCAGCGCCAAGTCCAAGATCTTTTGGACCGCGGGTATGTACGTGAGAGCCTTAGTCCTTGTGTTGTTCCTGTTATTTTGGTTCCTAAGAAAGATGGCAGTTGGCGCATGTGCGTAGATTGTAGAGCCACTAACAATATCACAATAAGGTACCGTCATCCTATTCCTAGGTTAGACAACATGCTTGATGAGTTAAGTGGTTCTATAATTTTTTCTAAGGTTGACTTATGTAGTGGATACCACCAAATAAGAATGGCGGGAGATGAATGGAAAACAGCCTTTAAAACCAAGTTTGGATTGTATGAGTGGTTAGTCATGCCTTTTGGTTTAACTAATGCACCTAACACTTTCATGCGCTTAATGAGCGAGGTTTTACGAGCTTTCATTGGAAAATTTGTGGTGGTTTATTTCGATGATATTTTGATTTACGCAAGTCGTTACATGAACATCTTGATCATCTCGTGTTGTTTTTGATGCTTTGTGTCTTTGACGTTTATTTGGTAACCTCGAGAAGTGCACTTTTTGCAACGAACAGTATCGTTTCTTGGCTATGTTGTGACTCGCGAGGAATTGAGGTGGATGAAGCCAAGGTGCACGCGATTAAGAGTTGGCCAACGCCACTTAGCGATTTCATAAGTCGCGGAGCTTCCATGGACTTGCGGATTTTACCGCGACTTTGTGAAGGATTTCAGCACCATTGCAACCCCATTGAGCGAGTTGACGAAGAAGGAGTTGTGTTCCATTGGGGGCAAGCACGGAGAATGCCTTCAACCTTTTGAAAGATAATCTTACTAATGCACCTTTACTCCAACTTCGATTTTAATAAGACCTTTGAGCTTGAATGTGATGCTAGTGGGGTTGGAATTGGTGGTGTTTTGATGCAAGATAGTAAACACATTGCTTACTTTAGCGAAAAATTGAGTGGACCTGTTTTAATTATTCCACGTATGATAAAGAATTGTATGCTCTTGTGCGATCTTTAGAAACATGGCAACATTATCTTTGGCCCAAAGAATTTGTTATTCATTCCGATCATGAGTCGCTAAAACATATTCGCGATCAAGTGAAACTGAATCGTGAGACATGCTAAATGGGTTGAATTTATTGAATCTTTTCCTTATGTTATCAAACACAAGAAAGGGAAGGATAATGTGATTGCTGATGCCTTGTCTAGGAGATATACCATGTTGTCCTAACTTGATTGTCGTATATTTGGATTGGAATCAATTAAAGAACAATATGCTAATGATGATGATTTTAAGGATGTCTTGCTGCATTGCAAAGAGGGAAGAACATGGGACAAATATGTGATAAATGATGGATTTGTGTTTAGAGCTAACCGCCTATCGTTCGATTGGATCCGTTCGTTTTCTTTTGATCTGTGAAGCTCATGGAGGAGGTTTGATGGGTCATTTTGGTGCCAAGAAGGCGGAGGCCGTTCTGTCCGCTCACTTCTTTTGGCGAAGATGAGGCGAGACATTGAGAGGTTTGTATCCCGCTGCACTACATGTCAAAAGGCTAAGTCACGATTGAATCCACATGGTTTATATATGCCTCTTCCTGTTCCTAGCACTCCATGGGAGGATATATCTATGGACTTTGTTTTAGGACTGCCTAGGACCAAGAGGGGGAGGGATAGTATTTTTGTGGTAGTTGATAGATTTTCTAAGATGGCTTACTTTATTCCATGTCATAAGAGCGACAATGCTGTTAATATTGCTAACCTTTTCTTTCAAGAAATCGTTCGCTTGCATGGTATGCCTTCTACTATTGTTTCAGATCGTGATGCCAAGTTTTTGACCCACTTTTGAAGAACTCTATGGAATAAATTGGGGACCAAGCTGCTGTTTTCAACAACATGTCATCCCCAAACCGACGGTCAAACCGAGGTAGTAAATCGTACATTATCTACTATGTTGAGGGCTGTTTTGAAGAAGAATTTGAAGATGTGGGAAGAGTGTTTGCCACATGTTGAGTTCGCTTATAATAGGGTGGTACACTCCACCACCAAGGTAAGTCCTTTTCAGGTAGTATATGGCTTCAATCCCGTGCTCCTATTGATCTATTACCTTTACCTACTAGTGAGCGAGTTAATCATGATGCTAAGGGCGTGCTGAATTTATTCTGAAATTGCATGAAAAGACTAAAGAAAATATTGAAATGATGAATGAAAGGTATAGGACTGCTGGAAGTAAAGGTAGAAAGGAAGTAAAACTTGAACTGGGTGATTTAGTATGGTTACACTTGAGAAAGGATCGTTTTCGAATTGTGAAAGTCTAAATTAATGCCTAGAGCTGATGGTCCTTTCAAGATACTTGAGAAAATAAATGATAATGCATATAAACTTGAGTTGCCGCCCGAATTTGGGGTTAGTCCCACATTTAACATTGCACTGCTCATGGGAGAAGAAGATGAGCTTCAGTCGAGGACGACTCCACTTCAAGAGGGGGAGGATGATGAGGACATCACTCCTATGCATACGCCCGAAACTCCTCCAGTTGTGATGCAAGGACCCATCACAAGAGCACGAGCACGGCAATTGAATCAATAGGTGAGCTCGTTCCTAAGTGCCTGTGTATATACTTGTGAGGATGGTATGCTACCTAATGATATTATTGATTATATTGTACTTAGGAACTTTGGAGAGGATCATGAAGGCCTTGGGAACCAGCAAGGGCCAGGAGGGAGGCAAGGAGGGCGTCCAAGTCAAGTTGGAGTCCCAATTAATCTCGAGTCGAGTCCCAATTCAACTCGGAGTCGATTACCTCGGCCACCAGAGCAAGTGTTCACTAAAATCGTCGCCCAGGCCACAAACAGACTCGATTTCAATGATCCACATATGTATCGAAAGCTAAGGAGATAATATTTCCAATGGCACTAGTTTCAGGTCAATTGGACTTCGGAGTCAATAGGAATATGCAAAACGATCTAGAATACTTTTACAGTCCGAGTCAAACTCTAGTCAAAGTAGGCTTGGTGTTTTCAATTTGAGTTGTATAGATCTCCAATGCTATGGAAGACCCCCTCCTGCTCCCCTAGTATAAATAACCACCCAAACCCTCATCTAGGACTTGGGTTTTGCTTAGATCAATTCTGTCTTTGAACAGTGTCGCCGTTCATTCGGTTTGTGAGACCCCAACTCATGTGCTTAATATAATTCGCAATTTCAGATTGCTTCTTCACGTTATTGCTTGTGTTCTCGATTAGCATGCAGGATAAGCCTTCTTGGCGAGGTCAACCGTGTTTGTGCAAGGTTGATAACCAACGGAGCGTGGTGTAGCGATTCTTTGGTTCGGATCGGTTCGATCGGAAGCCGGATCGTCAACGCCGAGTCTCCACCAATCGACTTACCTCTACCGTCGGAAGATCAGGCCACCGTCGATCGAGAAGATGCGCTGTAGTGAAGGCGCCGATGGCGGAGAAGATCTGCTGTCAGGTGGTGAAAATATTGCCGTGAGAAGATGCGCGTTGTGGTGAAAGCGCCACCATGAGAAGATACGGTTTGTGGTGTAGGCAATTTTGGAAGAGGTAGGGCGTCTTGACTTGTCTTTGGCGTCTCTTACCTCTCTTGTTTCAATGCAATATCTTCCTTGGGCCATACAATAAATGACCCAACTGCATCTTGGATGGTCTCTCGTCATCGGTCTTGAATGGTAGCTTCCACAAGCCAAGGCAGAACAAGCACGATGTCCACTTGCACCTTTGCGTGACAATCGGGACAGGTTGGTTGTGTATCCAAGGTGCGGATATGCCATGCCCTCATAAGCTCGATGACCAAGCCCCTTGCTCCAGATGTGCCTGAGCTTGCACTTGGTTGCCTCTATGAGATCATCCGCAGGATATCAAAGCATCTTATTTGACCCCTTCGTAGGATCATGTTGCCCCCCTTTTTTGGTTGTGTAATTCTTGAAAGCTCTACTCGAATGTCAACAACAAGTAACTACATATCAGTAAACAAATTACGTTATGTTATGTATGTTTGTGTATGTATATTTCTTACGCATTTAAGACGCGGGTGAATTCATTATAAGATTCCGGTGGGGTACTGGATGAGTCAAGGACCATATATCTGCTCTGCTTTGGGTACAGCATGAAACAAATGAAGTGATCGCTGCAACGAAAACTTATGTAAGTTTCACGAGTGATTATGGTGCAAACTAAACTTTTAGCAACGATTGATGAATGAGAAGATTACTTAAAATTGTAGGGAGCCATTATGACGTCCTTGTCTTGCATCTAGAGCATTGCTTTTGATATGTATAGCCCTACATGTACTTGGCGATCTCGGGTCAGGAACTGTTGCTCTTCTTCTATCTCTGTTTCCGTCATCCCCTTATCCTTCAACGCCTTTTCATTGAGTACAGCTCTTAAGCTCGGTTGGCTAATCCGTGCGGGGTCAAGGAACCCGACAAATTTTCCCATCTTTTTAGCAACGGTATATTGCATTCTACCCAGAAGACAATGGTCAATGCGTCAATTTATATGCTGAATGCTGGGAAACAAGCCATTTTGGCAAATATCAGATTTTGGCAAAATGCATCTTGTTCGACAGATTTGGCAGAAGTTAACTTTATTTAAAAGGAAAAAACCACTAAAATTGGCCAACTTACGATTTAGTGAAAATTATTTGGATTCTGCCAATTTTTGAGTGATCTAACAAGCCATTACTATAAAGAGGAACTCAACTTGGCACTCAACTGCTATACATTTGGGGTTTTCTTTATTATGCTATCAGAATGCAATATAATGATATGCTGTCATAATTTGTTATATCGGCACTTGCTACTGCAAGAGCCGATATAATTAACAATGTAGGGGTAGGTCAATGGCTAACTTATAGGCACCACACGCTGATCATGTTGATGTTGAGTTTTCCAAAACAAAACATCTGTTGCAAGTCACCAAAATCGATCCAGACGTAGTGAGTATCCTCGTGTTTGTAGATATCTGGAGGGACGGCGACTTGAAAGCCCTTCACCCCAAGACGAGATGCCCTCAAGTACCAGTCATGGAATCTCTTCAACTCCCATGGTCCTTTGTTGATCTGCTTCATAGGGAGAAATGGCTTGCCATGCTCATAAGTCTCTAGTGAAGGCATGGTCTGTACCCGAGTGGAGTTGGCACTCCTGTTTGACTTGGTGGTACTCCGTTGATTGCAATCTACTTCTTTGTTTTTCTTTGCAACCAACAACATCGCCGAAGATGAGGCGCGTTGTGACGGTTGGGGCAACGGAGGTGATGCATGCGGTGCACAAGGCGCCGAGGACGGAGATGCGTTGTGGTGAAGGCACCAAGAACGGAGATCTTGTATTTGTGGTGAAGGCGCATTGGGAGAAGATCTGTGGCTGTGGTGAAGGCACCGACGGCGGAGAAGATGCATTTGTGGTGAAGGCGCTGCCAGAGAAGAGAAGAGCGTTGTAGGTGAAGGCGCCGACGACGGAGAAGATGCGGTTTGTGGTGTAGGAGATTTTGGAAGAGGTAGGACGTCTTGACTTGCTGCTGGCGTCTTTGACCTCTCTTGTATCAATGCAATATCTTCCTTGGGCCATACAATAAATGACCCAACTACATCTTGGATGGTCTCTATGTCATCAGCGGTGCTGAATGGTAGCTTGCACAAGCCAAGGCACGGAACAAGCACGATGTCCACTTGCACCTTTGCGTGACAATCGGGACAGGTTGGTTGTGTATCACAAGGTGCGGATATGCCATGCCCTCCATAAGCTCGACGACCAAGCCCCTTGCTCCGGATGTGCATGATCTTGCACTTGGTTGCCTCGTGATATCATCCACGAGGATATCAAAGCATCTTATTTGACCCCTTCGCAGGATCATGTTGCCCCCTTTTTGGTCGTGTAATTCTTGAAAGCCCTAATCAAATGTCAACAACAACAAATAACTACATATCGATAAACAAATTACGTTATGTTATGTATGTTTGTGTATATATATTTCTTACGCATTTAAGACACGGTGAATTCATTGTAAGATTACGGTGAAGTCTTGGATGAGTCAAGGACCATATATCTGCTTTCTGCTTGAGTACAAAGATGAAACAAATGAAGTGATCAATTGAGCGAAAACTTATGTAAGTTTCACGAGTGATTATGGTGCAAACTAAACTTTTAGCAACGATTGACGAATGAGAAGATTACTTAAAATTGTAGGAGCCATTATGACGTCCTTGTCTTGCATCGGAGCATTGCTTTTGATATGTATAGCCCCACATGTACTTGGCGATCTCGGGTCAAGGACTGTCGCTCTTCTTCTATCTCTGTTTCCGTCATCCCCTTATCCTTCAACGCCTTTTCATTAAGTACAGCTCTTAAGTTCGGCTGGCTAATCCGTGCAGGGTCAAGGAACTCGACACGTTTTCCCATCTTTTTAGAATCGGTATATTGCATTCTACACAGAAGACAATGGTCAATGTGTCAATTTATATACTGAATGCTGGGAAACATGCCATTTTGGCAAATATCAGATTTTGGCAAAATGCATCTTGTTCGACAGATTTGGCAGAAGTTAACTTTATTTAAAAGGAAAAAACGACTAAAATCGGTCAACTTACGATTTAGTGAAAATTATATGGATTCTGCCAATTTTTGAATGATCTAACAAGCGATTACTATAAAGAGGAACTCAACTTGGCACTCAACTGCTATACATTTGGGGTTTTCTTTATTATGCTATTAGAATGCAATATAATGATATGCTGTCATAATTTGTTATATCGGCACTTGCTACTGCAAGAACCGATATAATTAACAATGTAGGGGTAGGTCAATGGCCAACTTACAGGCACCACACGCTGATCATATTGATGTCGAGTTTTCCAAAACAGAACATCTGTTGCAAGTCACCAAAATCGATCCAGACGTAGTGAGTATCCTCGTGTTTGTAGATATCTGGAGGGACGGCGACTTGAATGCCCTTCACCCCAAGACGAGATGCCCTCAAGTACTAGTCATGGAATCTCTTCAACTCCCATGGTCCTTTGTTGATCTGCTCCATGGGGAGAAATGGCTTGCCATGCTCATAAGTCTCTCATGATGGCATAGTGCAGACCGAGTGGAGTTGGCACTCTGTTTGACTTGGTGGTACTCCGTTGATTGCAATCTACTTCTTTGTTTTTCTTTGCAACCAACAACATCGCCGAAGATGAGGCGCGCAGACGGTTGGAACAACGGAGGTGATGCATGCGGTGCACAAGGCGCCGGTGATGGAGATGTGCGCTATGGTGAAGGCACCAGTGCGCGGAGATCTTGTATTTGTGGTGAAAGACAACATTGGCGGAGAAGATGCATTTGTGGTGAAGGCGCCGGCGGCGAGAAGATGCACGTTGTGGTGAAAGCGGCGCCATGGAGAAGATCTTGCGTTGTGGTGAAGGCGCCGGCCGGAGAAGATGCGGTTTGTGGTGTAGGCAATTTTGGAAGAGGTAGGATGTCTTGACTTGCTTCTGGCGTCTCTGACCTCTCTTGTATCAATGCAATATCTTCCTTGGGCCATACAATAAATCACCCAACTGCATCTTGGATGGTCTCTACGTCATCAGGGGTGCTGAATGGTAGCTTCCACAAGCCAAGGCACAGAACAAGCACGATGTCCACTTGCACCTTTGCGTGACCAATCGGACGGAGTTGGTTGTGTATCACGATGCCGGATATGCCATGCCCTCCGCAAGCTCGACGAACAAGCCCCCTTGCTCCAGATGTGCAAAGAGCTTGCACTCGGTTGCCTCTGTGATATTATCCATAGGATATCGAGGCGTTGGGATTGGCGCGGACCTGACGCTACTCTGGATGCGGGCCGGGCTCGGGTTGTCATCCGACCGCGCTTGTAACGCCCTTTCCGCCTCCTTCTCTTCCCATAGTCTTAAAAACTCTTATTGGGCCAGTTGTCTTATTGTATCAGCCATGGTCCTCTTATATCTTTGACACGACTTGTATTGGTCTTGATATTCCGAGAACCCATGCTTGAAGCCCACTCGACTTCCGACGCCAATGACATCGGAGTGATAAGCTTCTTCGCGAAATAAGTGCTCGTCGGCAAGGTGGGCAATCCATTAGCCTTGAAGTATTTACGCCAAGAGCCTCAACAGATCGGTGAAACTCTTGTCCGACCATCCATTGCTAGCCTTCAACCGTAGAAGCATCAAAGACCGTATGCAACACAGTAAATTCGGAGGACAACCCTTGGATTCCTCATATAACAGATCATTATTTGCTTTGTGTAACGATCGACATTATCTAAACTGTCATCTCCTTTAAAACACGTGGTTCGGCATGGCACAACATTTCCTCTACATCGGCGATGCGACCATCATCTAGCAAGCGAGCATACACGTGAGCTTCATCTCCCAAACCATCGATTATCAGCCTCCGGCGCCGATCATCCACAAGATCGGGATCAACGTCATCGGTTGTTTGCGATGTCGTTGCTCGCCATGGTTGGACCAACATGTGTAATCCTCTATAAAACCTCTCATGATCGGTGTGTTACGATTACACTTAAATCACCCACCCTCATTGTTCTTCTGATCTTTGCATGGACAAAGTATTTCCGTTTCCTTCTTAGTCCAAAGGCGTCATACGGCGGCTTTAATAAAAATTTCGAGCTCTTTGAGGAATACACCGTTATTTCTTGGGGCATTGTACATCCATGCCCTTTCCATCTTGAACCTGAAACAGAAAATCAGATCGAAATGTCAATTATTTAGATAGAACTTTAACAAGAGAACCCTAAGTTAAATACTATAAAATGATTTTATTAAAATCACGAAAGAATGTAAGGTCCTGTCCCTCTAGATCTAGAGAGGGGGACTATTCTCTCCCTCTAGAGAGAGGGAGGGATACAAGATCTGTCTACAGATCTAGAAGGTGAGGGCTTCAACCCCTCTCCCAATGCACGTGAAAATTGGTTATTTGCCACTTCAAAGATTGATCCTTTGATTATGATGCCACTTGAGCCAAAGACATATGGGACCATCTGGATCAATGAAATGTGGGTCCAGTGGCAAATTTGCGAAGCCACATGTTTGAAGTGGCAAATAACCAAATCTCTGCCCACAGTTCTATCTACACTACATCTTCCTCTCCACAAGATATATAAACCTCTACAAATGTCAGGAATCAGATGCTCTTACCTTAGAGAGTTAACTATTCCAAGGATTTCAAGTTCAAAACCTAGCTCCCCTTGTTTTCACAATTTTGGGGCCGCTCGAAGCGCCATGAGATAACGATCTGTTAAGAGCTTTAAGCGAAGTTTCCACAAAGTGCTCCCTAAGACAACTTGACTGCGGAAAAATAATAACGATCAAGCAAAACAAGACTACGGATGATCCGTCAATGGCCAAAAGAACCATCTGGGAGTATTTTTACGGGCGTTGGATTTCTCTGTAGTGCATTGTTGCAACATAACGGATGATCCGATGCGTCAATACAAACTCATACCGGAGTATTGTCTGGACATTGGATTTCTGTGTTTTGCAGGTATTGTAGAACAAAGGATGCTCCGGTACGTACATGAAAACGCATACCGGCATCTCCTTCATCACAAAATTTGCAGACAAGCATTTACAAAATTTGGACAAACGGTCTGTTTAAGAACTACACCTTTAAAGACTTGAACATCACCACAGGGGGTTCGTTAATTAATTAGGCCATCAATATAATTAACTAAGACGGCTTGCTTAACATACCGCCTGTGGAAACTGCGCTTTCTACATGTGGCTTCGTAAGAAAGCCGCCTGTGTAAAGATCGCAATTTCCCAAGGCGGTTCCTTAAGAGAGCCGCTTGTGAAGAGTATAGTTTCCTCAGGCGGCATCTAAAGGGCACCGCTTGTGAAAAGATCAATATTTTCACAGGCGGTTTCTTAAGAGAGCAGCCTGTGAAGATACCTTTACATAGGCGGTTCTTAACCCCAAGGACCACGCGCAGTCATTTGAGGCGGCTCTCCTTTTAATCCGCCTGTGGAAAGAAATCCTTGGTGTCTAGGAAAATCATTTCTGAGTAGTGTACGTGCTGAAGCTGGTGCATCGTCAAGAGGGCGTGGGTGAAGCTCCTGCGATGGTCGCGCCTGCCCGTAGTCTGAGGAGCTGTAACGCTGCACCGGTCGACGCTCTTGAGGAGACAACGTGTACCCGTAGGTACCGTAGTCCTGCTGCGTGAACTGCGTCGGTGAATTGCCCTCTGTCGTGTAGACGAACGCACGGTGCCGCCGGTCCAAGAAAGAGCCCAAAAGTGACTCGGGGTGCTCCATCCCTGCAAGTAAACAGGAAGACAGTAGGGTTATTAATGTAAAACAAAAGACTGAAGTGTTCAACATAAATAAACAAACGACATAACATAGGATAAAATGATAATATTACACAATTCAATACAAATTACATAATTCAATACATAAACATGATAAAAGGTCCAATATACCCGCAAATACATAACATAGGATGAAATGATACATATTACACAATTCAATACAAATTACATAATTCAATACATAAACATGATAAAAGGTCCAATATACCCGCAAATACAAAACATAGGATAAAATGATACATATTACACAATTCAATACACATTACATAATTCAATACATAACACTACGGGCATTGCGTTGTCTTGTGCCCGTACTCATCGCACTGAGAACACCTAACAGGGCCACCCACTTCAGATTCATCCATGTCATTGCGAATGCGCCTAGACTGTGGATGACCAACCTGCCCTTCCGCACACCTCCGCAAGTTTGCATTCGGTAGATATATGCGCTTATCTCTGTTAATGGCAGTGAAATCACCATGTGCATGGAAACCACGAAATTCACTGGACCAGGTATTGACAGCATGATCCTTCAAGTAGAAAGGGGACACGTATTGCGACGTGTTCATCCCAATTTGCCCACAAGCTGCAATCACATGCGAGTAGGGAATATGAAGAAGTCTTGATTTATTGCAGGTGCATTCACACCATCCAGTGGCCCCTTGGCCTAGGTTAACCTCGTGTGTAATAACCGCTGTGTCGGTTCCCAATCCCCCTTTACACTGGAGAGTCACTTCGAAGCGGTACTCACTGATTTCGAAGCTACGCACCACATGCAGCTGAGCTTTACTAGTTCGTTCCTCCATGTAGGCCATCATCCGCCCACAGTACGGTGTTTGTCGTGGCATGAAGTACAGCCACCGCATGCCTTTTCTGGAAGTAGCCAACGATACCGTGTAACATGCCTTCCAGGATGGCTACAAGTGTTAGCGGACGTAGGCCTCTGATGACCCAATTGTAAACCTCGGCTATATTTGTTATCATGACACCAAACCTGTTCAAATATATCAGTTAGTACAATAACTCTAATTGTTCAATTCTTGCAACTATGTTAATTTAGTATACTAACCTGGCGCCTCCAGTGTCATGGAGCAATGCCCACTTCTCTAACGGCTCCGCCTCTATCCAGTGCGAGAAATACTTAATATTTCTTGACGATTGTCTCCTCAAATTTGAAGGATCGAGCGCTCCAAGGGGTGATAGCCTTTTGGGTGGGCAATCGTTCGGCGTTGGTGGTTGCTTCTTCAGCTCTTCAATATGTAAGGTAGTGTGCTTATACAACTCGGCCAATATCGCGTTGAACTTATGTGCCTGGTTTTGCTTGCATAACCTCTTAAATAGGTTCATCGGTTTCTTATTCTTGAACTGCCTAAAAAAATTTGCTCCCAAATGTCTCATGCACCACCTGTTCTGCATGTCACATCATGGAAAAGGCTCATCAAGGTCCTCCTATAGAGTCTTAATTGCCGAAATGATACCTTTATGACAATCATGGATGATGCACACGTTGGGCTGATCACGAACTACCCCGAACTTTAAATGTCTGAAAAACCATAGCCAGTTATCCCGGTTCTCACCCTCAACAAATGCAAAGGCCAATGGAAGTATGTGGTTGTTCGCATCAACTACAATGGCCCTTAGAATCTGCCCCTTGTATTTCCCAGTCAGGAATGTACCATCGACACACAGCAATGGACGGTAATACCTGAATGACGCAATGTAAGGACCCAATGAAAAAAAGCACGACGAAATATCGAGATCCTATTACCATCCGCTTCACTTTCTTCAAAAGCGATGTACGTACCAGGGTTGGTTTCCTTCAAGACATCAAGCACATGAGGTAGGTTACAATACAAAGCCTCGTATGTGCCAAAGCTCTTCTCTCATGCCTTTTGCTTCGCACGCTAGGCCATCGAGTAACTTATCTGGTACTTAAATGTTCTCAAGATTGCTTTCTGAATATAAGAACACTCAATGTCCCGCTTTTCGATGATCTCATTGAATATCACGCTAGCGATTACAGCCGCATTCAAGTTGTGGTGTTTCACCAGAACATTTTCTAGTCTACATGTGTGCCCATCTACTCGTGATGCAATCCAAAATGTCTCACACTTCGGCTTGTATGCATGTACTCGGAATTCACATCCTTCGGTTCTGCACTTCACTGTGTACTATCTGGCCTAGACAAAACAACCCAAAACTCTCTCTGTTGCGATAGTGCCCACAGCCTCACTGCCAACTTCAACTCAGAATTGTTTGCGAAAATTTGATTCAGCCGAATGGCATTGCTACCATACTCCCAACGCGACTCATGTCCCCACAAAACTTCCATACCAGCTTTGTTTTTCCTGTTCCTCTCGTCAGGGATGGGTACATCCGTTGCCCCAGTATTACCATGCATTTCATCATCATCATCTTCCCCCCTCCTCATCTTCGTCGATGTCATCATTACACTCCAACATTTCAGTTTCATCTTGCATCGCCATACGGTTCACCAACTCCAATTGATCAACAAGTTGCTCGATCTCCTCCCTTTCATCGGCCCGACCTTCCACGTTTGATGCATCCCTGTTATCATCCTCCGCTGCTACCTCAACCAGCACCACTTCCTGAACTTGTTCATCTATAGCCGATGTACTGCTTTCGCCCACACCGCTAATATTCACCTCTTCTCTAGGGCAAATCTGCACCAGCATTACACATTCAAGACTAGATCCTTTACACCACCTTAACCATTTTTGCCACAAGTACGTCCGATCTACTTACTTCAACTCCCACAGAGCCGGGTCACTCTTACTACGCGTGAATAAGATTTGAATGGTAACAGAGTAAACACTTGGATCCAGGAAAAAATATTGGATCAACCAAAACTTTATATCACGGATGCTAACTCTATCGGGGAATAAGTGTTCCACCATAGTGACTGTAAAACTGCTCAAATCAACACCATTCTGCCCAATTTTTATTTCACTATCACCATAATATACCCTAAATTTCACTGGATCCGACATTACTGCGACGACATAAACAAAATTAATTTTTAGATCACCACTAACGTTTAATATCACTAACTAAACAAAATTAAATTTTATATAAATTGAGTTTACAAATCTTAAAAACAAAAGTATTAATATAACAACGATTCCCTCCTGAATGAGAAAATTATCATGCGGCATTTTCTATGAACAATCAGGTATGAATATATTCTTACTGCTTGAGTTTAGACCAGGTAGTTCTTTTTAGCATTAATACAAGAACAATATCATAATATTTCACAACATGTTGAAAGCGTAATTTTCAATTATCATGTCAAAATATTTAACAACATAAGATTTATACCAGTGGCTACAAATTGCACAAATAAAATATCGCTAACTATATCACTAACTATAGTATACATCTAATATCGCTAATATTACATCAATATCTAGTATCGCCAATTGTATCAATATCTAAAATCTCTAATATTGCATCAATATCTAATATTTAACTAAATTAATTTTCACCATAAAAATTAATAACAAAATTTAAAAATAAAGATTTTACCTCCTTTTCCTTTTTTCCCTTCTTCCTTCCTCTCCCTCTCCCTCCTCTCCCGAGCACTCTCCTCTCTCTCTCTCTTTCTCCCGCGTGCGCCCTCTCTCCTCTCTCTCCTGCGCGCGCTCTCTCTCCCTCTCTTCCTCTCCCTTTCTTTTCTTTCGCCGGCAATGCCCGAGCGCTCCCTTCTTTCTTTTTTCTTCGCTCGCTTTTAACGGCCAACAACTATCGCCTATTTTTGCCAAACGGTGTGGCAAAAATAGATATTTTCGCCACACCGTTTGGCGAAGACTATTTTCGCCAAACGGTGTGGCGAAAATAGGTATTTTCGCCACACCGTTTAGCGAAAATACGGTGACCTCGGTGATTAGGATTTAAACCGCAAGATTAACTCATTTTCGTCAAACCGTTTGACGAAAAGCAAAGATGTATTATTTTTGCAATTTTTTAAATCCGCATATTAATGTCGCAATTTCTTTAAAAACTAATATTATTTAAAAAAAATTCTACACTTGCCTATTGTACGTTGCGCCAAAAGTGGTTATCACCGTCATCTGCAGCATCCCGTCCCGCGTACACCTCCTTTTTCTTTTCTTTTCATTCTTGCGAGGAAGCATCACGCCCATAAATACACGCACTTGGAAACACAAGAACCACAAGTCCAGCATCAGAACCAGGCAAGCAAGAACCAAGCTTAGTTTTGGCAATGGCGTCATCGCTCCCCTTTGTTCTTTACCTCGCTTCCTTCCTCGTCGCCTTACAACTGTACCAACCTCATTTGCTCCTTGCCGTCGCCCAATCAACGAACCTGACCGCTGGATCCAGGCTAACACCCCCCAACTACATCACCAGCCCCTCGGGCGACTTCGCCTTCGGCTTCCGCGCCCTCGACTCCGACCCCGCCCAGTTCATCCTCGACGTGTGGTTCAACTTCAAGGAAGCCGACCCCGCGCAGCGGAACGTGGTGTGGTTCGCAACTGACACAAGCTCAGGTTCGGCGGTGATCGCCACGGAGCAATCCGTGCTCAGCATCACTGGCGGTCATCTCTCCCTCGCCGACAATGCTGTCCCACGGTGGACAAACCCAAACCCCAAACAGTTGATCGTCTCCATTGTCGCGCTCCAAGACAACGGCAACCTCCAGCTTCTCGTTGATGCTGATGGTGGCGGCCTCGTGTGGGAAAGCTTCGATCTTCCAGCAGACACGCTCCTCCCGGGCCAAACCATGGTCTCTGGGACGAGCCTCTTGTCCAAGAACACGGACACGGACTTCTCCGCCGGGCGGTTCAGCCTAAACGTCCTGGGAGACGGCAATATCGTCCTGTACATGATGATGGACCTCCAGGTTCCCGCTGCAATCAAAGCAAGTGCGTATTGGGCTGCGAATACCACGGGCGAGGGTCCAAAAACTCTTTTCTTCGCCGATCCCGGCAGCCTCTACTACACCCTCAGGAGTGAGAATGGCACCGTCCAGCATAACCTGACGACGCCCCAGCCCAACTCCACGATGAAGCATTACCAACACGTCAGGCTGGATCCAGACGGCACCGTCCGCGTCTACATCCGCCCCAAGACCACCATGGATGGTGGCAAGGCGGACACCTCGTGGGATGTCGCGGGTCAGTTCCCAACTGATGGCTGCAACAGGACGGCCGGACTGCGCGGTTCGCAATTGCAAGGTATGTGCGGCCCAAACGCATACTGCACAGTGCACTCCAAAGCGCAGTACCTCGACTGCGAGTGCCCAAGTGGCTATGTTTCCGTGGATGCGCAGTACAAATACCAAGGTTGCAGGGCGGATTTCGCCCCGCAGAGCTGCGACGGGAAGGATCACCCGGCTGAATTCAACCTGGTGGAGTTGCCAAACATGACCAAGTGGAGAACAGACTTAAACTTCTACAAGAAGCATCCATCAACAACAGAGGTGCAATGCCGTGAAATCTGCCTGAACGATTGCTTCTGTACGGCGGCACTGCTCACCGGAAGTTATTGCATAGAGATGGGGCTGCTAATAGGAGAACAGAATGTAGACGATAACGATGTTAGGAAGGCACTGATCAAAGTGCGTAAGGCCAATCCTAGGCTCATTAAGCTGCCTGACATCATATTCATCTCGTTGTTGGCATTTGCCACGGTCACTATCGGTCTCCTCGTGTGTTGCCACTTCTGTAAGAAGAAAGCCAACGAGAGCCTGTTGAGTGCTAGAGTTTTCACTTACAAGGAGCTCAAGCAAGCAACCAATGGCTTCAGAGATAGGTTGGGTAGCGGCGGCTTTGGTGTAGTCTACAAAGGGACTGTGAAGCCGCCGCAATCTGACGTTGCAGTAAAGAAACTCAACCAATCGGATGATTACAAGGAGAAGGAGTTCACAAACGAGGTGCAATCCATCGGGCGGATCCACCACCGGAACCTAGCAAGCATGATTGGGTACTGCAAAGAGGGGAAGCACCGAATCCTGGTGTTCGAGTTCATGCCGGAAGGCTCACTTGGCGACTTCATGAACCGATCGGAGAGACCACCCTGGCGCTGGCTCGCCGATGCTGCGCTAGGCATCGCCAGAGGATTGCAGTACCTACATGACGGCTGCACCATTCAAATCATCCACTGCGACATCAAGCCGGACAACATATTGCTGGATCGAGATCGTGCTCCGAGGATAACAGACTTTGGGATCTCAAAGCTCCTCAAGGACCACAAACTGCAGCACACCATCACCAAAGTCGTGGGTACCAAGGGCTATATCGCACCTGAATGGTTCGATGGTAGGGACAAGGTGGACAGCAAAGTGGACGTTTACAGTTTCGGTGTCGTGCTGCTGGAGATGATATGTTGGAAGAAAACCTTTGAGGAGCATCCTCCCGACGACCAGAATGCCGGCACAGTGGCCATGCAGCCCATGCTGAAGGACTGGGCAGAGAAGTTGATCAGGAACGGAAGGACCGAGCTCTTGGTCCAGGGAGAAAGCCAGGCGTTGGAGGACATGGAGAGCGTGGACAGGTTCGCGCGCGTGGCGATTTGGTGCGTGCAGATGGACCCGTCAACCAGGCCAGCAATGCGCGAGGTGGTGCAGATGCTGCTAGGAACCGTGAAAGTTGACCCTCTGCCTGACCCTCCAAGGCCTCATGACTACTCTACAATTCTCCCCGTCGACGGTTCAAACTCTTCAGATTGAGGTATCCTTGAGACGCTCTGCTCAGCCACTGCGTAGAGTCTTTTGTTGACTACCGCAATTATTCCTTATTAATTGGTTACCTCGTTTTTAGATGTCAATTCACCTGTGTTGTTGTGTTCGTCGGGATAGTCAGGGAGTGTAATTGCGTCTAGGTGTTGTAATGCAGTCGTGTGACTATTCTGTAATCGTTTTTTCTAGTAGGCTTTGATCACGGCTTCTATGGGTTTGTGATTGGTGCCTAGCGTGCTGTTGCTTTGCTTCTCATCTTAGAGTGTATTTGATTTCTGAATCATATGTTATCTTGTATTCCCGTCGATCTTCTTTAATGCATAGGCAAAACTCCTGCTGTTTATTAAAAAAATTGATATTTTTATGGTAAATCGCATTGAGCCTGATGTATCTGGACGGATTTTTACTCGTCCTTGTGGAAACAATACCAGTTAAAACAAGGCAGAATAGATGATCGTGAGAAAACCAGCATCCAAAAGTACTACTAATGATCAGGTCAGAATCATACTGGATAACAAGGTGGGTCCAAACCGCTTAACATTTCATCCAGAAATCTGTCACTTTGGCAGGAGCGTGAACGGAAGTGAAAGCTGCTACAAAGTTCATCACTACGATGTAACCTCAAATCTATTCTGCTAAACTTAGGTCTCCGCCATAAAAACAAGGAAAAACTGATTAATCGGTTTGTAGAACAAGACTGAAACATCAGCCGCTGATGTTGCCTAGCCAGAACATTATGGGGAACTGCACAACCGCAAGGAAAAGAAGAAAGTTGTTCTGAATGTGCTTTCCCTGTTCTTAGGACAAAGCATACAAAGTTGTTCTGAATGTGCAGTTACCTTCCAAGAACACCCAAGGCATATCCAGCAATTACAACATATGTGCCAAAAGCCGTCAGAGGGATGTACAGATCCGGAGCATTGATATCTTGAATTGGAGGTTTGTATGACAGCCTTCCTCCCACTGGTTCAGTTATCCTTGTCCAGTGCCCCTGAAGGAAGAGAAATAGTACACAGGTTGCATGAGAATTCACAATTTGCATACAATAACCAAAAGAAGAGGTAACCAGTCATTCCTTACCCGGCGCAGGAAAGGAAACAAGACCACCTTCAACTTGTTCCTTACATACTGGCTGTTGACTTGAAAGTAATACGTAGGATTGGACAAATATTGGGTGATCTGTTCATGTGATGAAGCAAAGTTTAGACTCAACGGTTCTTCAAAAGCGCATAATATGCCCTGCTGTCCTGGCCCATGAGGCAGTACTATTACGAGCTGAGCTCAGACCGCGTCTGGATCCTTAGCGTCACTGGCTCACACGCTGCTCGTCTGCAGCCTACTTGAAGAGCCCAATCCGTAGGCAGGCACTATAGCACGAGGGGAGAAATCAATCCAAGGTCAAGGACACACAACCTAGCGAAGTTCCCACACTTCAACTCAGCCTACACTGGCTCCCACTCTTTGCATGTAGAGCTATTCAACAACAAGAAGAAATGCCAGTAATATTTTTCTGAAACGAGAAGACAAGGACAGAACATGGAGAGAGAGACACACACACACGCATACACACCAGAACTGTATTGTGTTCCTGGCCAAAAAAAAAGGTACTGGACTGCGCACATCTCACGGTCTGAAAGATTGTAAACTCTGGAGCCTGAACTTTATTAGGCAGATATGATGATAAAGTACTGTTTTCTCGGTCGAGTCCTTAAAAGGGCAGCCTCCACCGCTGCTGCTGTTGCCGCCACTACTGCAAATCCCAATAAAGTGGTAGCAGAAAGGAAGGAGGAAATCAGGAAAAGCAGGCTCCCCTTCTCCTCCCTTGTGCTCTCATCCAACCACTGGCTTGTTCTCATCCAACCACAGGCCAAGCCAAAGACTAAACATTTCAGTCCAAGAAAACACGTCTAAGGCCATTCCTAGTGCATAGTTTCATTTCCCAGTTTTCAAGAGTGCCATATCAGTTTTTATCTAGGTATCTGTGTATTTTGGATTTCATCTAGATGAAACTCTCTCATCTCCCATGAAACTCTCTCTATCTCTCTCTTCATAATTATCTTGTCATGTTACCAAACATGATGATGTATCATATCATTTAATGAAAATAAAACTCCCATTGTGAATGGCCTAAGACAACTCGAGGCTCCCTCCTCCAACTCATTACCATCACTCCTCTTCCCTACACACGAGGCAGTGATACCAAAGGTAGGGAGTGCGATGAGGTCTCTGCTCCTGTTCTTGCTGCTGCTGCTTTCTGGTGTGGGCTTCAGCAGCTGCATAAGACTAGGCAATGACGGCTATGAGGAGTGGAGGCTGGGCACGGCAACTTATGTCAAGGAGTCGCAGCTGCACCCACTTAATGATGGAGATATTTGGATATTTGCCACTTCAAACATGTGGTTTCGCAAATTTGCCACTGGACTCACATTTTATTGACTCAGATGGTCCCATATATCATTGGCTCAAGTGGCATTATATCCAAAGGGTCAATCTTTTAAGTGGCAAATTTTCAATTATTTCCTTAATGATGGTATGTATCCATTTTAGCTTCTTAACCTTTCTCCGTTGGATAAAAATACAGAATCAAGTCACGCTCGCAAAAAAAAAAAAAAAATCGAGAACAGCAATAATGTCCGTTCTCTCTCTCTCTCTGCATTTTCTTTGATGGAGATGGTGAATGTAGTTTGCAAAGATGGATGATGGCAAGCAAATGATGCAGTATTAGACAGATCCAGCATACTGGGCGGGGAAGGGCTACTAAGAAGTCGCAATAGGAAGCAGAAGATGGATTCGCTATTGAAACTTCTTCCCTTTTCTTTCTTCAGATATATTGTGACTCTTGGAGCTAAACATTCCCTGTGTGTTCTGTAGATGATAAGTACACTATTATGATCTGTGAAAGGGTAGAAAAAGGTTCATTTAAGAAGGGTTAAATATGGTGACGTGCGTGTAGTCTTTTAGAATTTCAAAAGATGTGCTAGATAAACTCTAATAGTACTAGGATTTCTATCTGGTGCTTTGGAGGAGAATTAGGAATGCTATATAAACATGGGGTGGGAGGAGAGGGTGATCACGAAGAACCCAATCAAAAAGCCACAATCCAACTCATCCGAAGCAAGAGATGCACCAAGGGATTAGAGACTAGGCTATTCTTTAGCACTAGATTTTTATATAGTGCAAGAATCCGAGGGTCCTAAAAGGCTCAAAAGTTTGTGAGAGAGCAACAATTCCTTATACTCTTTTGAGGTTATAATTAAAGGATTTGCGGTCAGCTTCACCAAATCTATCTCTCTCATTGTGGTTGCTTCATCGTCGTTATTTTGGTTCTTTCTATGAGATTCATCTTCTTTGTTGTTAAGACTGTGCACGTTCGTTCCGTATCTCAAAAACTCTGATCCAATCCGAAGGCTGTTACGTATAAGAAGGGGTATCAAAGTACAACAAGTGGTACCAGAGCTAAGGCCGGATTAATCATATTTGTGAGAATATCAATAAAGCTTCAAGTGACACAAAATCAAGATCGATGTCGATGATGTGGAATCAAGTAGAGGAACTTTGATGGTGGAGAAAATTTTAACATGTGACAATGTGTGGTGAAGAGTGTCCTTGTTCAGCAAAAGTTAATTACTGCTCTTGATGGGATAAACTAGAAAAGACGTCCGAGAAGACTAGCAAGTGTGGAGCAAAAGGCTATTAGTACAATTCGTCAATGTCTCTCCGAAGAGGTAAAATACTTGATGATCAAGAAGAATTCATCGAAGAAATTATGGAATAACTTAGAATAATTGTATATAGCAAAGTCACTGACAAATTGGTGAGTACTGTAGCGACAACATTACCAATTGCACATGGAGGAAGGTACATGGTTTGTTGGTCATCCCAGTATCTTCAACAAGTTTATCACGCAGCTGATTAGTGTGGAGCAAAACAATAAAGTCATCATATTGTTATCATCTCTACCACCATCTTGTGAGCAATTAGTGATGAAACACTGAACTTTAACGAGGCAGTTGCATGCCTATTATAGATGGGGTCTTTGAAAAAACCATTAGAATCTTTATTCTTGAGTGATGAAGCATTAGCTGCAGTAGGTGTTGTTGGTAAAAACAAGAGTTACAAGAAGAAGAAGAACAATAGCAAGGACAAATGTATATGCTATTTATGTGACAATGAAGGTCATATGATAAAGAACTATTGAAGCAAATGAAGGGTGCATGCTCAATGGTGGATGCAAAAGATGATTCAGACGTACTTGTCGTCAATCAATCAAGTACTTCTCATGGATAGATATTAGATTCAGATTGTTGCTTTCACATATGTTTGGTGAATGAGATATTTGACGAAGAATCTTTACACTAGGTGTATGGAACTATTCATTTGGCTGATTATAAGGAGTATGCAATTACTGATGTGGGAACATTTACATTGGAGATGTATGATGGAGCATACGCACATTGATGGGAGTTTGGCGTACTCCTAGCTTAAAGAAAAATCTAATATCTGTAAGGTCGCTTGAACTCGAAGGTTGTGAGGCATCACTTCGAGGTGGAGTCATACGAGTTACTTGCAAAGGAAAAATGATCATGAAAAGCATATGGAGCAATGGATGATACCGATTAATAAGTAAACCTAAAAGAAAGAGCAACCAATGGGAGGTCTGATAAAAATCCTAATCAGGAGAGGGAAGCCGTATCATTCACGGTAGGTAATTAGATCTCAACTGCAGTTATGTGCGAAACTGTAAAGATAGTTGTAAAATCTAGCAGACGCGAAAGCGAAGGTGCGGGCTGTTGGAAAAAGGAAGATGTGACAGGACCGACAACTAAGTACCATCGAGCAGATGGAACTCGGAGGTGGTACAAACCTATGGTACAAGGTTATAGGGATAGAAGGTGTGGTTAACCAAACTACACAAAGAAATATTTCTCAAGTGAAGGGTTCGGATGGACAAGCCCGAACACTAACACACATATTGTGGTGATATGTATGAACTCCTTTGGTGGGGGCACTCGCAAAGGTGGGAGGAAAAACAAAAAAAATGAAGCTGGCTTAGAGTGAGTTCTTTTAGGAGCACGATGACTTCAATAGATAAGAGTCAATGTGAAGATTGTTAAATATGGTGACTCATATCTAGTCTTTTAGGATTTAGAAAGGTGTGATAGATAAATCCTAATAGGATTAGGATTTCTAATTCTAATAGAAGTATGATTTCTACTTGCTTTGAAGGAGAACTAGGGAGTCTATATAAACCTAAGGGGTGGTCATGGAGAACCCAAACAACTAAGAAGTCACAAATCAACTCATCTGAGACAAGAGGTGCACGAGAGAATTAGAGGCTAGATTATTCTTTAGCACTGGAGTCTTGTATAGGGAAAGAATCAATTAATGATTCTAAAAGATTTGAGAGATTGTGATAGAGCAACAACCCCTTATACACTTTTGAGGTTATGCTTAAGGAATTTGCGGTCGGTTTCGTCAAATCTATCTCTTTTGTCGACAAAGGACAGAGAGAACATTGAATTTTCAGACTTGATTCCCTCCTAGTGTCTGTATGCTCCTAACTGGCACTCTACAGGTTTACTTTTCTCTACTTTCCATCAGCCTTCTTGTCCCCTTAACATTTTACTTCCCTCTTAGATTCCTTGCTCTTAATTTCTTCATAGCCTTCTCTTCCGTTCTTTCTTTGCACTTGTATATTTTGCGATCAGCAGGAACCGTTCATCTTTTCAAAATGGGCATTGAACTAGTTGTTACGGGATGGTTCTTGTCGCCAATCATACGGGAAATGCAAGACACCGCATTGTCCTACATAAAGGGGCAATTTAGTTGGGCGAAGGATCAAGAGAAGGACCTTGAACGCCTCGACACTATCCTTACAGAGATCCTGGCTATTGTGGATGTTATTGAAAAGCGGGAGATCAAGAATTGCAACCAGAGGAAGCTGTTCCACAAGCTCAAGGACGCCATTTACGATGCTGTTGATGTGCTGGACAACTTCCAATACATGGTCCTGAAGTCAAAGGTTGACAGCCAAGCTCTGGTGAGTCGCGTTACCTCATCCTGTGTTTATGTGGGTAAACGTTTGCTAGGTAGTGATAAGTTCCGAAGGAAGCTAACTGATATTTTGGAGAAACTGGGTGAGGTCAAAATGACTGCAGATACCCTGTTCAAACTGGTTAGTTTTGACAATGCTACTGCAAAGCTGCTGCCAGTAACACAGGCTCGCGTAACTTCTCCTTTGAAGGAAGAGAACCATACATTTGGTCGAAGAGATGAGCTTCATAAGCTGAGAGATCTGTTGCTTGAGAGGAGTGACATTAGTGCACCTGGACCAAGTAACTCATGTGTTCCTGTTATATCCATCATTGGTGTTGGTGGGATTGGGAAGACAAGTCTAGCACAATTAGCTTTCAGAGATGAACAGATACGTGCCAACTTCAGTCTTAGGATGTGGGTTTGTGTGTCTGATACTTATGATGAGGTGAGACTAACAAGGGACATCTTAGAATCTGTGACTGATGCGAATTATTGCAGTGTTAATAATATTAATGAATTGCGGAATGTTCTTCGTGAAAAGATAGATGGTAAGAATTTTCTTCTTGTACTGGATGATGTTTGGTATGATGAGGACATGACAAACCGGGAGAATGAATTAATATGGAGCAAAGTTTTATCCACGTTGAATACTGGACTTGGAGGCTCAAAAATTTTGGTGACAACTCGAACAGACAGAGCTAGTGATCTCTTACATGCTAGAACCTCTTTACATTTGGGGGTGTTAGAAACCCATGTATAGGAAGGGTAGATTTTCCGTGTACTAAGTATAGTAAATCCCTTGATCCTAGCGATTCAGTCAATCGCCTGGTGATCCTTGTAATCAGGAAATCTTCCTGTCCATATTTGTCCATTGTTAAGCTATTTAATAGAGGCTGCCTCAATGAGGCTTTGTGTGGGAAAATATACTTTCTGATTTGGTATCAGAGCCTGATCCATCCACCATGAACACCAACGACAACACCACCGGCGCATTGATCTCTAGCTCCACCACCACTGCGCCCGCCAGCGTTAATCTCGCCAGCCTTGCCGGAGCGATCACCGTGCGTCTCGCCCGTACCAACTTCCTACTCTGGAAGGCCCAGGTCGTTCCCATCCTTTCCGGCGCAAATTACTTCGGCTACCTGGATGGGTCGATTGAACCTCCGGCGCGGATGATTGCCGAAGGGACCGGCGATGCAGCATGGCCAATCATCAACCCGGTGTATCTCTCCTGGTACCGTCAAGATCAGGCGGTGCTTGGCTTCCTCAATTCCTCGATGACCGAGGATGTTCTCGCCCAGACGATGAGGTGCACGTCATCCGCCCAAGTCTGGATGACTCTCCACGCCATGTACTCAGCGCAGAACCGAGCCAACACAATCAACATCCGCGCGCAACTGTCAACGACGAAGAAGAAGGACAATTCCATCACGGAGTACTACAACAAGATGAAGAGTCTCGCTGACACCATGGCAACCGTCGGCAGCCCCTTGTCCGACGATGAACTGATCGGCTACATCATGGCTGGCCTAGGGCCAGAATACGACGCACTGATAGCGTCGCTCACGGTCTACAACGCCCCGATACCTCTCGCCGATTTCTACCGCATGCTCCTGGCGCATGAGGCTCGTCAGGAACTTCATGCACAGGCCAGCGACTTCGTCTCCTCTGCCAACAACGCCATGCGGCGCTCCAACAACGACGGCCGCCGTGAAGGGAACAATAACCGCAGCGGTGGATGCGGCGGAGGGGGGCAGAATCACGGGGGAGGTGGCAGCCGTGGCCGCGGCCGCGGCCGCGGAGGAGGTGGCGGCGGGCGTTATCGTCATAAGTGCCAAGTATGTGACATATATGGACACAAGGCACTGCGTTGCCGAAATCGCTTCAACCATGCATATCAAGCCGACGACCAACACAACGGTCATGCCGCCATGACGCACGGCTCCAACAGCGACGCCAATTGGTATTTCGATACTGGCGCCATTGATCATCTTACAGGCGACCTCGAACGCCTGACCACGCACGAGCGCTATAACGGAAAGGACAGAGAGAACATTGAATTTTCAGACTTGATTCCCTCCTAGTGTCTCTATGCTCCTAACTGGCACTCTACAGGTTTACTTTTCTCTACTTTCCATCAGCCTACTTGTCCCCTTAACATTTTACTTCCCTATTAGATTCCTTGCTCTTAATTTCTTCATAGCTTTCTCTTCCTTTCTTTCTTTGCACTTGCATATTTTGCGATCAGCAGGAACCGTTCATCTTTTCAAAATGGGCACTGAACTGGTTGTTACGGGATGGTTCTTGTCGCCAATCATACGGGAAATGCAAGACACCGCATTGTCCTACATAAAGGGGCAATTTAGTTGGGCGAAGGATCAAGAGAAGGACCTTGAACGCCTCGACACTATCCTTACAGAGGTCCTGGCTATTGTGGATGTTATTGAGAAGCGGGAGATCAAGAATTGCAACCAGAGGAAGCTGCTCCACAAGCTCAAGGACGCCATTTATGATAATGTTGATGTGCTGGACAACTTCCAATACATGGTCCTGAAGTCAAAGGTTGACAGCCAAGCTCTGGTGAGTCGCGTTACCTCATCCTGTGTTTACGTGGGTAAACGTTTGCTAGGTAGTGATAAGTTCCGAAGGAAGCTAACTGATATTTTGGAGAAACTGGGTGAGGTCAAAATGACTGCAGATACCCTGTTCAAACTGGTTAGTTTTGATAATGCTACTGCAAAGCTGCTGTCAGTAACACAGGCTCGCGTAACTTCTCCTTTGAAGGAAGAGAACCATACATTTGGTCGAAGAGATGAGCTTCATAAGCTGAGAGATCTGTTGCTTGAGAGGAGTGACATTAGTGCACCTGGACCAAGTAACTCATGTGTTCCTGTTATATCCATCATTGGTGTTGGTGGGATTGGGAAGACAAGTCTAGCACAATTAGCTTTCAGAGATGAACAGATACGTGCCAACTTCAGTCTTAGGATGTGGGTTTGTGTGTCTGATACTTATGATGAGGTGAGACTAACAAGGGACATATTAGAATCTGTGACTGATGCGAATTATTGCAGTGTTAATAATATTAATGAATTGGGGAATGTTCTTCGTGAAAAGATAGATGGTAAGAATTTTCTTTTTTTGATAATGGAAGAAATTTATTAATTTCAAGAGCGATTGCTTACGCGGAAAAGATTTCTGATGATGTTTTCGCTAAGCAATACAATGAAAAGGGGGAGAGATCTGCGATCCAGGCTAGTAGCAATCAAGGCTTCTCTTTTTTCCTTTTTTGTTTTGTTTAAGGGCTGTGTGCTTCTTGTTAAGCAGAGGCCGGGAGAAATTTTAAGGACTTGTATCATCTTGATGTAATGTTCTTGAAATTAATTAAATCTTCCTTCATCTAAAAAAAAAAATTACATCGAGATAATACAAAGTTCTTGAAATTGCTTCCGACCTCTGCTTAACGTGAAGCACACAGCCATAAAAAGAATAAAAGGGACCACGCACACTCTAATGACTACCAATCCGAAGACTAGATCGCCACCCATGTGCCCGGGAATAAAACTCCTTGGCCACCCGAACCAAACATTGAGTAGCCTCCACCAAAATAGCTCGCATCTCCTCCTTCTGCAACACAGCCCACGTACGAAGCCAGTGGATAATAGCAAAAATAACCTGCAAAGGAGAAGAGATGATTTTCTTTTGAAATATCCTATCATTCCTACATAACCATATAGACCAACACGTAGCTGTAGCACCAATAAGAACTATGTTTCTAACATTTGGACCAAAACCCTCTAACCAACTTCCAAACATGCTATCCACGCACGTTGGACTAGATATTTGAAAAGCCAAATATATTAGGGACCAAACTGTGTGTGCAAAATGGCAATCAAAGAACAGATGCCTAATTGTCTCAGGTTCTTGACAAAAGCAACATATTTTGCATCCTTGCCAATTTCGCTTTGCTAGATTGTCTCCAGTCAGAATGACTCCTCTTCTTAGATACTACAAAAACACCTTGATTTTTAGTGGAACTTTAAGTTTCCATAATCGTTTATTTAAATTTGGCACTCCACGTTTAATCAATGCTTGATAATGAGATTTCACAGAGAATTGACCATTTTGACATACATTCCAACGGAACTCGTCATTATTCTGCGTTAGATTAATGTTAATGATACGTGAAAGTAATTCATTCCACGCCACTAACTTTGGTCCAATCAGTGACCTTCTCCATGAAATATTTGGTTGTGCTGTTGCGAGAACCTCAGCAATGGTTGTAAACTTCCTTCTAACTATGCTATATAAACCAGGATATTCATCTTTAAGAGGGCAGTTTTGTAACATCCCAAAATTTTAATAAAATAAAAATCAATATTCTGAAATTGAATATTATTCTTTCTGAGTTTTCTTGGCATTATTGATTTTTATTTGGAGTTTCTTGGATTTTGTGTTGTGTGAATAATCAAATAAAGAATGAAAAAGAGAAAAAGGCAAAAAGGTAAAAATTAAAAATTTAGAAAATTTACCATGATAACCTTGATAATTCAATTAAATCATTTTAGCCACAAATGCAATTTTATGCATGGAGAAATGAAGAGATAAATAACAAGAGATAACTTTTAAATCAAAACAATGCATTGTCAGAATTTATAAAATAATTATATACCTCAAATGGAGCTGAAAAATTTATCATGAACATATCAATGCAAAATGTACCTCTGGTAAAAATATTATAAATTAATATTTTCATTTAGTACTTTTCCAAGTTTAAAAACAGAAACTCGAAAATAGAGAAATTGCAATGTTAGAATTTTTATAAAATATTGGTGCAATATTTTGAGCTGAGAATTTTACAGAAGCATTCTGAGATCAAATCCTTTAGAAAAACAAAATTTCAAAAATAATAGGCTTCTATTGATCTCAATGAAAAATAGGAATCCGAAATAAGTAATTAGGAGCCATCACTGTTGTCAGAATATTTGTAATTCTTCGGTAACTCATTTTAATCTTATAATTTTACCAGACATCAAAATATGTTCAAAGACCATGGTCAAAAAGTTTGTAAATTTTCTACTCACATTTCACAGCCCAATAAATTCCTGTCCTCACTTTCACTCACTGGTCGCTGGACCCGGGCCCACTTGTCAGCTCCTTCTCCCCTGTTCTTGCGACCGAGCGAAAACTCCCGAGCGAGACAGCACTTGACCGAAGCTCCGTTCAATGAATCGCCTGTTCGATTGGTTGTCTCACCGCGTCATCCTCAGCTCATCCCAGCCGCGATCGTCGCCACGTTGGTCCTCAGTCTCGCGAAGCTTCAGTCGCCATACCTCCTCCTGTGCATCGCAGAGAGATCAACCGAGACCCAATTCAACCAAGGGCGGCTCATCCATTGCATTCCTTGGCTATAAAGTGCTCCTCATGGACCGCAATGGACCTCTCCCTCATTCCCCTCACCTCTCTTTCCCTTTCCCAGCCTGAGCCGCATGGAAGCCCACCCATTTCCGCCATGAACCAAAGCTTCAGAGCTCCAAGCCGTGAATCAAATCGAGCAAGAGAGCCTGTCATTCTCCAATTCGGTTGGTCTAGAGCATCACCAAGCCACGAGCATCAAATCCCCTCAAGAAAATCCAGCTCCTTCCATGCGAAATAGCGCCATCGAGAGCTCTTCTTCCCAAGTCCCCAAGTGGGCGGCTCAATCCGTAATTCTTCCACAGGCGACCCCAAAAATGAAACTACTAGCATCCATTTATGCTTAAAAGACTACCGATTCAATCTCTAATGCCCTGGTCATCTTCTTCATCTTGCCGCCATTATTGTCGCCACCGAGCTCAAGGCGACTCGTTCGGTAACTCTTCCGATGAATCAACTCCTCCCGGACTCACCTCGTCCAGCTCTCCCTCTTGGTGTTGTCGCCCTCATGGAAAGTCGCCGGAAGACCCTCACGGAAGCCCTAGCCTTGCCTCTGTTCTTCTGTCTCTGCGAGGTGGGAATCGGTCTGTCGGCGCTGAGGTTGAAGGTGAAGAGCAGAGCCGAAAGTTGTTTTCTCCGAGGGTAAAGCGTATTTTCGGTTTCAGTTCATTTCCAAACCGAGCAATTGTGAATATTGATATCATGTGCATTTTGGTTAGAAACCAATGAAATAAATTTGTATATTCATATAAAATCATAAGGAACATACATATGTAAAAACATTTAATTCTTAATTTGCGAATAATTACTTATATTAAATTTTGATTATAATGCTAAAATGGGTTTTAATGGGAACTTGAGAATAATAAGTGATGAAATGGTGAAATAAATTTTTAAATCATATAAAATCCTATAGGATCAGAATACATAAAAATATTCTTGAAAGAATTGCTGTGTGAAATTCTAAAAAGAAAATACCAAAATGAGCATTTAAGTGTTAAGAAAAAGGTTAATTTAGACTTAACCAAAATAAATGAAACTAAATATTTTAGAATCCTTGTTCTGAAATGAGTTCAAATATATAAAAATATTTATGTTTTAAGTTACTTTCCATCATCAAATAAATCCATGCTTTAATTAGGCTAAAAAGAAAATGAAAATAGATAAATCGAGAATGCTTAAAGAAAAATAGATTGATTTTAATAACTGTTAAGAATATGATATTCTGATTTTAATATGTGCTGGAAATGGATAATTAAACACAACTTTTGAGATTTATAAATAATTACACATATGCTTAATAACAATATTTCACACTAGTCTTTATGTATGTATGTATATATATATTCATGTACATAAACGAGTTATAATTAAGAATGCTCACGAATAAGTTGAGCCAATTTTAACATATTCTTAAGTATAAGAATTCAGTGATTAACAAAAGTAACTAATTTGAATTAAGTTTGTAAAAGGCTTTATCGTATCATGTGCATATAATCTATTATGCCAACACAGATTAATGTGGGACCGGCTTTAAAACACTCTTAGGGTTATTCCTGCTAATACGTGAAAATGAATCAAAGATCATGTATTGTGTAGCCGCAACTCAAAATGAATCTTGGCCGATTTAAGATTTTCGATATGGTCATTTAGGCTGTTTCAACTGCAGATAAAATAACTCGTCTAAACACTAAAATATGTGAAATTAGTTTAGTAATACTCTACAAAGTTGATACTACCATATTCTGTAAAAAGAATCATATTCCATTAAGGTTTGGATATTAATCTCATTAGATCAAAACCCTTAAGTGATTAACCTTTAGTTTCATTTCCTGCCGATTCCGAATAATGTCAATTTACAATACCACTTAAGCCTTTTCAACAATGAAAATAATGTATCAGCCAAAGTCTAAAATTTATGGAATTAGCTTAGAATTGTTATACAAGGTATAAATCATCTTAGTACGAAGAAATAACCATAATCCATCATGGTTTACATATTAATCTTAATAGCTTAATGACCCTAAGTAATCACATTACTATAGACCGTAACATGAATGAACGAATTGTAGTTTCAATGAGGAATCCGTAGTTAAGTTATTTTTATCACCAGAACCTTCTTAAATATCACATAAATTAAGCCAATAGCCTAAATCAATAGATCTAACTTGCGTAAAACTAATTCTACGCGAAATCAATTAAAGATAAAGAACTAATCATTCATAATATAATATGATCGTTTAAGCCTTTTCATCTACTCGCAAAGCAGCTCATCTAAATCTGAATTTCATACAGAATAGCTTAGAAATGATCTTTAAGATATACTCTGCAGTGATCTAAGAAAATATTCTTATTTCATCTTGCTTCGAATCTGAATCTTAATAGAGCAAAACCCATAAGTAATTAAGTTCGAAACTCATATTATGAATAGTGAATCAATGAAAGCTTGCAACTAATGGACTAATTTTATTAATCTAAACTATTTTTGCGTCTTGAATTCGTAAAATAAGATTAATAAATTCATATAAGAGCAATCCTGTTTATTTATCGAGTTTTATTTGTTCTTTCTATCTACTTTCTTTTGCCCTTATTGAAGTTAATATTTGCTTTATTTCCTTTTGGTTCGACGTGTAGAACCCGACGTTGTTGATTTCGTCATCGCCTTTGTCATCTACAATTTCGTCTTCGTTGTAAACAGCAATTATGCAAGGCAAGCATCCTTTGACCATATTGATCCCAGTATTTTATATTCCTTTTGTGCATCAAATTGTTTTATGCATGCGTTTACTTTATGTAAATTGCTATCTTGTGGTTTGGTAGTTATACCTGTTGCCTCATTATCCTCCTTTGATAATTATGGACATGTGAACCTTGATAACCATAGATTGAGGATAGGCACTACTTAATGTCATCATGGGTACATGCGTTCATATTATTCATGCTTAGCCATGCTTTAGAATCAATAAAGCAGATGATCAGATCAAAACTTGTTTCCTGAAAACTTTGGGTATGGCACTGTTACTTGCTGGTAATTTTGATTAGAAACCCAAAATAAAACTATGTGTTGATGCGGGCGATTATTGGCAATAGCCGGAAGTGCATTAAGGGTCTTGCACGTAGTGTAGGGTGAAGTATCGCCCGTGTCGGATTAAGGACCGAACGTCGTGTTGTATGATCCAAGAAAAATCGTACAAACCACAAGTGTTGGGATGGGGCAGCCTTAAACTGATTAAGTTATCTAGTTTAACTTTGCATTTTGGAAGGCCGAAGTAGTGCGGGCTCTCCTTTTTAAGGTTTGCTCGACGGGGTGCCCACACCGAGGTGTTGGGAGTCACACTTGCCAACACAACGGTGTACGCCATACTTGGGAAGTTCCAACATTTCTATGCTCGAGTTCTTCTATAATAGTATGGGTCCAACGTCCGTCATTGGTGCAAAGTTAAATTAGGTAATGTAAAGGTTTTCGTCATGAACATTCTGGCCACCGCGCTTACAATTGGATGTGAAGCGTGTGGCAAAAAGAAAAGGTCATGTCTTGTGGGTCCAGTTGTACACCTCTGCAGAGTTTAAATCTAATTGATTAGCCGTACCCGCGGTTATGGGTGTCTTGGCGAACTGATGCGAGTTAGATGTTTTATTATTTTCAAAAGGGTTGGTTCCATTTGTTTTGCAACTGTGCTTTGTGTCGAAGGGCTGACATTGATGGATTTCAGGAATGTGAATGTTTCGCCGCTCACGTCATGGAGGACTGTGAGTGTTATTATGCTTTACTTATTTGTTATCAATTAAATGCTCTTACAAATTCCGTTTGCAAATAACCTGTTTTACAATTAAATTTCGCTTTATGCAAATTAACTGTAGTAGCCTCCTTTGAAATGGCCTGCATATATTATAGGTTTTGCTCAAGTCTTGCTGAGTACGTAAAGTACTCACCCTTGCCTAATTATTATGTAGGTGGATGAGTTAGCGTGGCTTCGAGTCTCTTTTCATCGCAGGTTGCGGGTTCTTCTTCGGCGTGTTCTATCTGGAGTTTATGCCTCGTCAGTTGCCTGCGGGTTCGGTTGGGCACACTACGAGATTTTGCCTCTTTGCTGCTGCTTACTCTGAGTTGTAATAATTCGTTGTATTTATTTGTTTCCGCTTAATTAATATGTTGTATGGTTGTGATTCCAAGTGTTGAAATGTGCGTGCTAGCTACTGATCCAGGGACTAGTACTGCGAGCACATTAGATTTCCATTTTTGGCATCCGTGCTAAAAATGGGGGTCGTCACAAGTTTCCAAGCCATATATACTCCCAGAACCTCACCTGCGATCCATTATTAATTTTGAAGGTGTCAAAGCGAAGGAAATCTTGCTTTACCTTCATTAAGCTGGACCAAAAATGTGAATCTCCTGGTTTCCACTCAGCTTGCCCTAGCGGCTTGGATCCTAAATATTTGTTCCTAAGCAGCTGTTGCCAGGTACCCTCCGTTGTTAAAAGTTTAAACAACCATTTACTTAGTAGGGCGATATTCTTAAAGTTCAAATCATGAATCCCTAGTTCTCCTTGGTATTTTGGTTGACATACAATGTTCCACCTAGCAAGACGATATTTCCTCTTAAGTTCGTCCCCTTGCCAATAAAACCGAGAGCGGAAATACTCCAGTTTCTTAAGAACCCCTCTAAGAATTGCAAAAAAAGGACATCATATACATTGGTAGGCTGCTTAACACTGAATTTATCAATGTCAGTCTACCTCCCACCGATAGATATTTTCCTTTCCATCCACTGAGCCTCTTTTCAAAGCATTCTTGTACCATTTTCTAATCAGCTTTTCGTAATTGTTTGTAATGAATAGGAATCCATAAATACTTTAAAGGTAAATTCCCTTGCTTACAACCAAACAATTCCATGTATTGACTTAAAGAATTTTGGGCTTCTCCAAAACAGAATAGCTCACTTTTATGGAAATTAATTCTGAGCCTTGAGATTTGCTCAAAAGCACAAAGCAATAGCTTCATGTTGTGCGCTCTTTCCAGGTCATGTTCCATAAAAAGTAAAGTATCATCTGCATATTGTAGAATAGACAGACCGTCATCAACCAAATGAGGCACTACCCCTCCTACTTGCCCCTGATCCTTAGCCCTTTTAATTAAGATCGACAACATATCCGCAACAATATTAAACAAGAGAGGCGACAAAGGATCCCCTTGGCGGAGTCCCTTCCTCGTTTGGAAGTAATTTCCAATCTCCCCATTAACATTGACCGCCACACTGCTGTCGTGCCCCGAATTTGCAAATCCGGACACTCTGTGTATTCTGCACTAGTCCAGGATCACGCTAGTGCACACAAGCTAAACAAGGTTTAATGTACCATAAACATACGTAGCAGAATCATAATAAAGTACATCAAACATATATATAAACGAGTGTACGACCTTATGGTCATCCTTACAATAGTATGCCACGCAGGGCTTACAATTATCAAATAACATGAGTTCAACAGCGGAATAAAATAAATCTTCGTGGTGCTCCATCTTCTTCCACAGACGCCCTGACTGAGGCTTGCTTCCTTAGTTCTCCGGCTCCTCAACAAACTCCTCTTCATATGTAGGCGTAGTTTTTTCTTCTGGTAAGTTTGTCCGCAAGGGGGAGTACACACCGTACTCAATAAGTAATGCACAAAATGCAGGTCTATTTACTACATGCATGGCTTATTACAAAGGAATGGCCTTATTGGTTATTTTGCTTTTGCATCAATATTTAAAACTACTTTTTTTATTTAGATTGAAAGCATCAAAACCATATAACCATTATATATATCTCAAGTTGATTTTCACATTATTTGAACACAGTCACTAATCAACTTCCCTTGGCACACAGCCTTCCATCCCATTTTATTTTCAAACACTACCCCTTGACTGTAATCCCCGAGCATTGTCCAGTACCGTGGACTCGGCTATTCGAACAGTTTTGACACTCTGCAGAGGTTGTACACTTTACCCACAAGATATAGTCGCACACCACAAAGGCGATTAACCGTAACAAAGCTTTTCAGAGACTTCTATCTCCACCTAAGAACCTCTCTGGGTTGCCTTCACTATCACTTCCCTCACTCAGAGCCGAAGTATAGGACCGACAAACACCGTTGGACCGGTACCAAGCCGTAGCACAGGCACGTTCCCCCATACAGTTACCCCAGTGTAACTGCCACCCCGAGGTTTCAAAGGTAAGACATCAGAATCCTACTAAACTAGGTCTTCCCATTCAGACATGTGGTTGTACGAGAGACTCAGGTCAAAGGCTTGCAAGATAAGGTCCTTAACTGACCAAGGCAAGACATCCTTCTCTCAAGTTAGCACACAACCCTCACGTCACTCATCCCAACCCCAATTGCCACACAGGCCCACCTGGTACAAAGCCTCGGTCCACTTGCCCCAGTCCAAATCAAATTCCATCCCAAGTTTATTTAACAGTGCAACACATGCTCGTAATCATCTTTTATGTAGAACCACACATGTCTCTACATTCCAGTTTCAATACCAACATCACCCCACCTTTTATCAAAATGCATTCACTATTCTTTAGTCAATATTGCTTTTGTATTCAAAACAATTATTTACGTTGTTTGCTTGGCTAAGCAATATTCACGGTCTAGCCTCCCGTGTTGGCATAATATTATCAACGAACTAGCAATATCCAACTTAAGGCACCAAATGAAATTATGACATACAAGTACTGGTGACAAGGGGGCATTAAAAAATTGGTTCATTAGCTAATTCACCCAAAATATTCAAACTCATTTTTAGTTGAATTAGCATGCATAGTTTGAAACAAAATACATTTTCAACACGTAGGAACAACATGGTCAAAGCATAACTTGCCTTCAAAAAGTTGTTGATCCTGATCCGGAGTCAAGTCTTGTACTGGAAATCCTCCCTCGAAATCTCCCGACAAATCAACGTCTAATTAAAATCAACATACACACAATAAATATATTTTACAGAGAGCAAATTCAACTCTAAAAATTCAATAAAATTCACCAATAAATAGACCTTCATTTTACAAATTTTTAGAAATTGGAATCACTCAAACGGAGTTAAAATGCAAAAGTTATCACCATTTAAAGTTTTAAAGTAAATCCAAAAAGAATAAACCGAATTTCTTTATTTATTTTTATACGGAAAATTCGGCATTTATGACGTCAAGATCACCAATAATGACGTCAGCACCGAAAACATTTTTGGCCAAAGAAAAAAATATTTTTTTATTTATTTTTATTTTTATTTTATTTTTTTTTGAAAATCGGAATTATGACGTCAGCATGACTATTTATGACGTCAACATGACCCTATACTGCGAGAGAGACTGACAAGTGGGTCCCACTTAATGATGTGGCTTAATCCGGTCGCGACACGTGGCAACGAACCATCAAACGAGAGCTCAAATCAATATTAACCGTCCGATTCAAAACGAACGGCCACGATCAAAACGTCGATTCGGCTTGGTTACTGCGATGGCGACACGTGGCGCAATATCATCCACCGGATCGAAATCGAACGATGAGAAAACGACCCGAACGGCAACTCAACCGGCCTGGTCAAGTGTCAAGATTCGTGCAACGCAATCAGCGGCCAAGATCGCACCGACACTCCAGATCGTTACTGCGGTGCTGACACGTGGCTTACCCGTGACCATTGGATCAAAATCAAACGGCTGCCATTAACCGGGTGACGTCGACCGCAGCGACGGCCCTGACGCGTCGGTCCCCTCGCACACGCGTCGACTCGGGACTGGCCCGGCGCGTGGCGGAATCTCAGACGTCCAATTCAAAATCAACGGCCTAGATCCGATCATCCGTACGCTAATAGTACTTGATCCAACGGCGACAGATAATTAAGCTACGTGGCGAAATGCGAACCACACGATCCGAATCTAACGGCTGACAATTGATAATGAGGTTTACTATTCCTCGACTACGTGGCTAATTCCAGATCGTCCGATACGAATCCAACGGCTAACAATTAACTCGGTTTTTGAGCACACGCGGGCGATCCCGGCTACGGGCACGTGGCACTATCCTAGCCATCCATTGTGAATCCTACAGCTACGGTTAGAAAATGGCACTCACTGTTACTAGGACGACGTGGATGAATCGGTGGCGTTGATTGACGATCGACCGGCTGTCGAAGCTCCATGCTCCGGCGATGACCCGACGAGTTGAGGCGGCCGAAGAGGAAGAAGACGACCCACGGGACGGCGTTCCAGAGCAGCTCTGACGACACGGCTTGGCTCCTCAGGTGCGGCTCGACGCGGGCGTTACTCCCGTGGTCATGGCGACGACAGAGAGTCACCGACGGCGACGCATACAACGGCGAAACGTCACGGAACTTCGACGAGGGCGTGCGTGCTCTACAGTGGTCCTTGGGATGCGTGAAAGAGCTCAATGTGTGCGGAACGACGTGCTTTATACCCTGCACTGGTCAATGAAGCGGCGGAGACGCACGGCGGTGAGTAAATGCGATGGTTACCAATCGAGCGCATGGCGGCGGCGGCGTTTTCCCTTCCCAAGATTTAAAGCAGCGTGGCCCATATCCGTTAAATCCATACGATGATCCAACGGCAGCGACAACGATAAATCGCAGGCGAATCTCCACCGTCCGATCAAGATCGCACGGTCGACGGTTTGGCGACTTTAGGGTTTCCTGCGGTGCGCACAGTAATGGGCTTGGCCGTTACTATTCCTTCGAATTTTAATGGTTTTTCGAATAAAATAATTCCGAATATTCATTTAAAGTATTTGAGGCACTTAAAATATCAGAAAAATTCTAGAAAATATTTTAGAACATTTTGAGCTCAAATAAAATATTTCCATTTATATTTTATTAAAACTTTTCATTATTAAATTAATTTCCCAAAGAAGAGTTAATTCCATAAATTCAAATAAATCCAAATAAATTCCAGAAATTCCCAAAAATTCAGTTAAACCATTTAAATTAAAAAAATCCAAATTTAGGGATGTTACAAACCTCCCCCCTTAACAGAATCTCAACCCCGAGATTCAGGGCTGGTTAGAGAATAAATCAGGAAACTCCTTCCTCAAGTCTTCTTCGCGCTCCCAAGTTGCTTCACTTTCAGAGTGATTGCTCCACTGAACTCTGCAGAAGCGGGTTGACTTGTTTCTGGTTTCACGATCCATGGTGTCCAAAATCTTCACTAGATGTTCTTTGTAAGTTAAATCCTCCTGCAATTCAATTGTTTCAATTCCGGTTTATGGGGTACACATATTCTGTTCTTTATCCACAAGGTACCCTGCTCATCTACCCTGAAGTCCTTGGCTAGATCTTCATCCATCTTGGATTTGATTCTATTAATCTTCTCATCATCCTTCTGACCTTCCTTGATCTGCTCTTCCAAGGTCGGCTTAACCTCTAAGGTGGCTAGGAATCCTTCTGGTACAACTTCCAATCTTAGCTTCTGAAGTTCTTTGCATAAGTCAGACTGATCTTCGTCTATCATCAAATTCAAGCTATAGCTTTTCCGACTCAAGGCATCTGCCACCACGTTTGCTTTCCCTGGATGGTAGTGGATTCCAATGTTATAATCCTTGATTAACTCTAGCCATCTTCTCTGCCTCATGTTAAGATCTGATTGAGTGAATATATACTTTAAACTTTTGTGGTCAGTATATATTTCACATCAGTTTCCGATGAGATAGTGACGCCATATCTTAAGAGCGTGCACTATAGCAGCTAGCTCTAAATCATGAGTCGGGTAATTATGCTCATGTGGCCTTAACTGCCTTGATGCATAAGCTACTACTTTACCATTCTGCATCAGTACACATCCAAGTCCCTGACGCGAAGCATCACAATATATATCGAAATTATCCCTAGTATTCGGCAATACCAGAACAGGTGCCGAAGTTAATCGCTTCTTTAGCTCTTGAAAACTCTTTTCACACTCGGGCGACCACGCAAACTTTTTCTCCTTCTTAAGCAATTGCGTGAGAGGTCTCGCAATTGAAGAAAATCCTTCAATAAACCGGCGATAGTATCCCACCATACCAAGAAAACTTCTGACCTGCGTGACTATCTTTGGTTGCTCCCAATGCAATACTGCCTCTACTTTCTTTGGATCAACAACTAAACCTTCGGCAGTCATCACATGACCTAGGAACTCAACCTTCTTTTTCCAGAAGTCGCATTTGCTAAATTTTGCATACAATTGGTTTTCTCTTAATTTTTCCAAGACCATTCTTAGGTGTCCGGCATGCTCTTCTTCCGACTTGGAGTAAACTAAAATGTCATCAATGAACACAACGACGAACTTATCCAAATATTCCATGAATACTTTGTTCATCATATTCATGAAATAGGCTGGGGCATTAGTCAATCCGAAGGACATGACCGTGAATTCATAATGTCCATACCTTGACGAAAAAGCCGTCTTCGGTATATCTTCAGTCCGAATCTTCAATTGGTGATATCCGGATCGAAGATCTATTTTAGAGAATACTCCTGCTCCTCTTAACTGATCAAAAAGGTCATCTATTCTGGGCAACGGATATTTATTCTTTATCGTCACATCATTAAGTGCACGATAGTCTATACACATTCTGAAACTCCCATCCTTTTTCTTTACAAACAGCACTGGTGCTCCCCATGGCGACGAGCTAGGTCTTATAAATCCCTTCTCCAATAATTCTTCGATTTGCTTCTTCATCTCTACCAATTCCTCGGTAGACATCCTATATGGTCTCTTGGCTATTGGAGCTGTCCCAGGTACTAACTCAATTACAAATTCTATATCCCGGTCTGGTGGCATTCCCAGTAGATCCTCTGGAAATACATCTGGGTATTCATTAACTACCGGAACATCTTTCATATCTACAGCTTTCACACTGTTGACCATTAGTTGACCATCCTGAGTAGCAATTGTTTGAATCTCCACCTTCTTGCCATTTGGGCTCTCGATTGTTACGACTCTCTGACCACAATCTAGCACTGCCTTATGCTTGGATAACCAATCCATTCCCAAGATAACATTTATGGTCTGGGTATCCAATATAATTAAGTTCGCTAGGAACTCTATTCCATTTATTAATAGTTTTACCCCGGAACACCCTACTTTGGTTCGGAGTTTTAATCCAGGGGTTTGGACTATAAGTGTACTCTTGAGATTAACCATATCCAAATCATTTTCCATAACAAACACCCATGATATAAATGAATGTGAAGCTCCAGAATCGAATAAAATTGTAGCTGGTACTGAATTAACTAGAAACTTACCCAGTACGACGTCTGTTGCATTCTGAACTTCATCTGCCATAATGTGATTAACCCTGCCTCGCACAACAGATTGTGGTGCTGCTCCAGCTTGTGCAGGTGCTCGGCTTCCACCTTGAGCTGGTGTTCTTGCTGGTGTGTTACCCAAATTAAAGCGAACAGGAGTGACTCCTCCCTTCTTAGGACAAACATTGGCAAAATGCCCCATCTCATTGCAGTTGTAACTATGTCTTCCTGCCATTGATGGACTTGTCGTGAGCTTGGCCATCGCTTCTTCCGGTGTCACGGATTCGACCCGATGAGTCATTTGTCACGGTAATGGTGCCCTTGCGCTGTTCCCTGGCTGGAACCTGGTAAACTGTTGAGGTACCACCCTTGGTCTCTGCTAACCCTGGCGTCCTCCTTGCTGTGCCAAGGGACGCTTGCGGTTGTCATCTAACTCTTTGCGCTTATCCTCCAGAATGAGCGCCTTGTTAACCAATTCCTGGAAATCCGGAAACGTGTGGGTGATCAGTCCCACTTGAAGTCCAGAGTTGAGTCCCTTCATGAATCTAGACTGTCTAGCCTTATCAGTGGTTACATCCTCCGGCGCATATCGTGCAAGCTGTGTGAACTTGTTAAGATAATCGGCCACAGATTAGCCTCCCTGCTTCAAAGAGCGGAACTCTTTCTTCTTGAGCTCCATCATCCCTTTCGGCACATGGTACTGGCAGAAGGCTATGGAAAACTCATCCCAGGTGATTTCCTGAGGATGCTCGTGGGAAGCACAATAATTCTCCCACCATTCCGCAGCAATCCCCTCTAACTGGTGAGAGGCATACAAAACTCTCTCGTTGCCTACACATTGGGATATGTGCAGCTTCCTCTCAATTGTGCGCAACCAATCATCTGCTTCAATGGGATTAACATTCCCAGAAAAGGTTGGGGGTCTGGTTCTCATGAAATTAGATAGTCTAGACTGATGTCCATGGTGTACAGCTTGGTTCTTGTTGTTGTTGGTTGCGGCCTGGTTCTGCATCTGTTGCATTGGATGCATCATAGTTTGCACCAACTGAGTCTGCGCAGTTAGGAATGCTCCTAAGTTGTTCATGTCAACAGGTGGTGCTTGAGGGTTTGATGCGTTGTCTTGGTTTCCACCCTGCTGCGATCCACTTCCTCCGACTCCACGGTTTCCACGAGTGTTCACCATCTGAAGAACAAAGGATTTTAGGGCAAAGAGGAAATAGAGTGGACAGGTATACAAGAATCTTATGCGGGGAGAAGATTTGACTCAAACATAATCACGCAATTTTATTTAATATCATAAGAATATGGCCGCTCACAGGTGCCTACAGGCATTGCGGCACATAACCATCACTCATAAAACATCCATATAAATTGTTCATCCAATAGCAAACATAATAACTCATAAGTTCAAACAGCCGTTCTAAGGACGGACTCAAGAACTGACTCAATATAACTTGACTCGATACTTGACTCAATATATGAGTCGACTCTGGAAAGAAAACAAAACACTCAATCATCTAGCCACCAGTGCGGTCCTCTGGCGGTAATGTCTGGCGAGTCTTGGCGACATAAAGGCAAAACCGGTCCTGGTGCCCCCTTCTTTTGGCGGAACAAAAGAGCCCACCGACTCTGCTGGCTCCGGGGCTGCCTATACGGTGCTGGTGGCTCTAGCGCTACTGCTGAGGGCTTCTGGCTGGTGCCTCCCTGCCATGGCGTCTGCTCGAGCTCGGGCTCCTCAGGGTCGGGGTCGTGCAGCTCAAGCTCCGGCTCTGGCTCTGGTCCCTCCAAGATCTCCTCCAACTCGTCTACCCTCCTGATGTAGATACCCAGGCCCTCAGTAGCCTCTCGCAGCTGGGCCCTAACCTCGGCGATCTCGTCACGAGCCCTCTGCAGCTCCTGGACTGTCTCATCCAAGGTCTCCTCTAGGGCGATAGCGTATCTCACCAAGTGGATGACCGTAGCGTCATCGTCGTCAATCGGAATCTGCTCGAAGCGGTTGTCCCGGCGCGGATGGTGACGGAAGACGGTGCCCTCTAGCTCGACGGAGTAGGTGCGGGCGATCTACCGCATCGCAAGGCGTGCGGTCTCCTGAATGCCGGCCTCGAACGTAGACCTCCTGCAGCTGACATGGACAGGACGACTCGCCCTCCCCTGTCTCGAGTGTACACAGTGACCTTGACATCCCAAGCGACGTCCAGCCCAGCACGAACCACCGAAGTACCCCTGTAGATCGGCCTTACGAAGCCCTCCAAAAACTGCAGCAAATACCACAGCTCAGCAGCAAAGCCTCCAGTGCGCTTGCCAAAGGTGTGGATCCTCCTCATCTGTTAAAATACACCTCGTTAGAACTAGATTTTTAAAATCTTAAAGTAATAACAGAAAATTGCAGCATAAACACGGAGTAAGAAGAAAAAGATTGGTCAAGATCTCATTCATAATCTTGTACAATTTTAATCCTTTAGAAATTAACCTTATCTTTATCGGCCAGTCTACCTAAGGTCAAGTCCTACAGTCAGTATGCTCTGATACCACCTCTGTCGTGCCCCGAATTTGCAAATCCAGACACTCTGTGTATTCTGCACTAGTCCAGGATCACGCTAGTGCACACAAGCTAAACAGGGTTTAATGTACCATAAACATACGCAGCGGAATCATAATAAAGTACATCAAACATATATATAAATGAGTGTACGACCTTATGGTCATCCTTACAATAGTATGCCACGTAGGGCTTACAATTATCAAATAACATGAGTTCAACAGCGGAATAAAATAAATCTTAAATAAGTGCTCCATCTTCTTTCCACAGGCATACTGGCCGAGGCTTGCTTCCTTAGTTCTCCGGCTCCTCAACAAACTCCTCTTCATATGTAGGCGTAGTTTCTTCTTCTAGTATGTTTGTCCGCAAGGGTGAGTACACACCGTACTCAACAAGTCATGCACAAAATGCAGGTCTATTTACTACATGCATGGCTTATTACAAAGGAATGGCCTTATTGGTTATTTTGCTTTTGCATCAATATTTAAAACTACTTTTTTTATTTAGATTGAAAGCATCAAAACCATATAACCATTATATATATCTCAAGTTGTTTTCCACATTATTTGAACACAGTCTCTAATCAACTTCCCTTGGCACACAGCCTTCCATCCCATTTTATTTTCAAACACTACCCCTTATTGTAATCCCGAGCATTGTCGATACTAGTGGACTCGACTATTGAACAGATTTGACACTCTGCGAAGTTGTACACTTTACCCACAAGATACTGATCGCACACCACAAAAGCGATTAAGTAACAAAGCTTTTCAGAGACTTCTATCTCCACCTAAGAACCTCTCGGGTTGCCTTCCTTTGTCACTTCCCTCACTCGAGCCAAAGTATAGGACCGACAAACACCGTTGGGCGGGTACCAAGCCAAGTATACAGGCACTTTCCCCCATACAGTTACCCCAGTGTAACGCCACCCCGAGGTTTCAAAGGTAAGACATAAGAATCCTACTAAACTAGGTCTTCCCATTCAGACATGTGGTTGTACGAGAGACTCAGGTCAAAGGCTTGCAAGGTAAGGTCCTTAACTGATCAAGGCAAGACATCCTTCTCTCAAGTTGGCACACAGCCCTCACGTCACTCATCCCAACCCCAATTGCCACACAGGCCCACTTGGCACAAAGCCTCGGTCCACTTGCCCCAGTCCAAATCAAATTCCATCCCAAGTTTATTTAACAGTGCAACACATGCCCCTAATCATCTTTCATGTCGAACCACACAGGTCTCTACATTCCAGTTTCAATACCAACATCACCCCACTTTTTATCAAAATGCATTCACTATTCTTTAGTCAATATTGCTTTTGTATTCAAAACAGTTATTTACGTTGTTTGCTTGGCTAAGCACTATTCACGGTCTAGCCTCCCGTGTTGGCACAATATTATCAACCAACTAGCAATATCCAACTTAAGGCATCAAATGAAATTATGACATACAAGTACTAGTGACAAGGGGGCATTAACAAATTGGTTCATTAGCTAATTCACCCAAAATATTCAAACTCATTTTTAGTTGAATTAGCATGCATAGTTTGAAACAAAATACATTTTCAACACGTAGGAACAACATGGTCAAAGCATAACTTGCCTTCAAAAAGTTGTTGATCCTGATCCGGAGTCAAGTCTTGTACTGGAAATCCTCCCTCGAAATCTCCCGACAAATCAACGTCTAATTAAAATCAACATACATACAATAAATATATTTTACAGAGAGCAAATTCAACTCTAAAAATTCAATAAAATTCACTAATAAATAGATCTTGATTTTACAAATTTTTAAAAATTGGAATCACTCAAATCGGAGTTAAAAGCATAAAAGTTATCATCATTTAAAGTTTTAAAGTAAATCCAAAAAGAATAAACCTAATTTCTTTATTTATTTTTATACGGAAAATTCGGCATTTATGACGTCAGCATCACCAATAATGATGTCAGCACCAAAAACATTTTCGGCCAAAGAAAAATATATATTTTTATTTATTTATTTTTATTTTTATTTTTTTTGAAAATCGGAATTATGAAGTCAGCATGACTATTTATGACGTCAACATGACCCTATACTGCGAGAGAGACTGACAAGTGGGTCCCACTTGATGACGTGGCTTAATCCGGTCGTGACACGTGGCAATGAACCATCAACCGAGAGCTCAAATCAATATTAACCGTCTGATTCAAAACGAACGGCCACGATCAAAACGTCGATTCGGCTCGGTTACTGCGATGGCGACACGTGGCGCAATATCGTCCACCGGATCGAGATCGAACGATGAGAAAACGATCCAGACGGCAACTCAACTGGCCCGGTCAAGCGTCAAGATTTGTGCGACGCGATCAGCGGCCAAGATCGCACCGACACTCCGGATCGTTACTGCGGTGCTGACACGTGGCTTACCCGTGACCATTGGATCAAAATCAAACGGCTGCCATTAACCAGGTGACATCGACCGCGATGGATGACCGACGCCTCGGTCCCCTCGCTGCACGCCGACGACTCGGGGCGGCGGCGTGGCGAAATCTCAGACATCCAATTCAAAATCAACGGCCTAGATCCGATCATCCGTACGCTAACAGTACTTGATCCAACGGCGATAGATAATTAAGCTCGTGGTGAAATGTGAACCACACGATCCGAATCTAACGGTGACAATTGATAATGAGGTTTACTATTAAATGCGACTCGTGGCTAATTCCGGATCGTCCGTCACGAATCAGCGGCTAACAATTAACTTCGGTTTTTGAGCACCGCGGCGATCCGACTCAAGACGCGTGGCACTATCCTAGCCATCCATTGTGAATCCTATGGCTACGATTAGAAAATGGCACTCACTGTTACTAGGACGACGTCGATGAATCGGTGGCGTTGATTGACGATCGAACGGCTGTCGAAGCTCCACGCTCCGGCGATGACCCGACGAGTTGAGGCAGCTGGAGAGGAAGAAGACGACCCACGGGACAGCGTTCCAGAGCAGCTCCGACGACACAGCTTGGCTCCTCAGGTGCGGCTCGACGCGGGCGTTACTCCGGTGGTCACGGCGACGGCGACACAAACAACGGTGAAACGTCACGGAACTTCGGTGAGGGCGTGCGTGCTCTATAGTGGTCCTTGGGATGCGTGAAAGAGCTCAATGTGTGCAGAACGACGTGCTTTATACCCTGCACTGGTCAATGAAGTGGCGGAGATGCACGGCGGCGAGTAAATGCGATGGTTACCGACCGAGCGCATGGCGGCGGCGGCGCTTTCCCTTCCCCGAAGACGAAGCGACGTGGTCCATATCCGTTCGTCCATACGATGATCCAACGGCGCGGCAACGAATCGTCACGGGCGAATCTCCACCGTCTGATCAATATCGCACGGTCGACGGTTCGGTGACTTTATGGTTTCCTGCGGTGCGCACAGTAATGGGCTCGGCCACATTCTTTTGTTCCTCCGGTACAATGGTTTTTGAATAAAAATAATTCGAATATTCATTTAAATTAATTGAGGCACTTAAAATATCGAGAAAAATTCTAGAAAATATTTTAGAACATTTTGAGCTCAAATAAAATATTTCCATTTATATTTTATTAAAACTTTTCATTATTAAATTAATTTCCCAAAGAAGAGTTAATTCCAAAAATTCAAATAAATCCAAATAAATTCCATAAATTCCCAAAAATTCAATTAAACCATTTAAATTTAAAAATCCAAATTTAGGGATGTTACAACTGCCTTCCGAGATGAAAGACTGAACCCAAGAAATCCACTTGGGCGAGAAACCTTTCATTCGTAAGACTTAAAACAGGAATCTCCATTTAAATTTATCATAAGCTTTCTCAAAATCGATCTTAAAAATAACTCCACTAAGTTGTTTCCGATGCAACTCATGTAATGTTTCATGCAGTATGACGACCCCCTCTAGGATGTTTCGTCCCCGCATGAAAGCTGTTTGAGTGAGACTGACAACCTTATCCACAACCAAGTTCAATCTATTTGTAGCAACTTTCGTAAATATTTTGAAACTCACATTCATAAGGCAAATGGGCCTGTATTGCTGTATAATATTCGCCTCTTGAACCTTTGGTAAAAGGGTTATGACACCAAAGTTCAAACTGAAAAGAGGAAAATCCCCAGCATATAACTCCTGAAACATTGGGAAAAAATCCCCTTTAATAACCTCCCAAAATCTTTGATAAAACTCAACCGGGAATCCATATGGACCAGGAGCTTTGTTATGCTCCATCTGAAAAATAGCATCTTTAACTTCGTCCTCAGTGAACTGAGTCATTAAAAGATCATTTTCAACTTGTGTTACTCTTACCATATCATGGTTTTCTTCCTCATCTAAGTACATGAGACTCTCCTCAAGCTCTCCAAAAAGTGCTTTGTAGAACTTGGTTATATAATTTTTTAGATTAGCCTGCCCTTCAATTTTCCTTTCCTCAGATTCTAAGGAATAAATCCTTTTCTTCCTATGTTTACCATTGGCAATCATTTGAAAATATCTAGTATTATTATCCCCTAAGAGGACATCTTTCACCTTAGCCCACTGGTAATATTTGATTTCTTCTTCCCTAAGAAGACTAGCAAGACTCTCCCGAGCCTGAGCTAGATATTCTTGCTCAATCTCGATCAAAAACCTACCTCGGCCGCTATGTCCAACTCATAAATAATCATTGGAGTTCAGACTTCTTTTGTTTGTACACTCCATTAGAATGCCAAGACCACCCACGAAACCTTCAGAGAGCCCCCAATTTATGATTCGGCGTTGGTGAGTTAGCCCCTCGACCAGACCTATTCCATATTTCAACCACTTTATCATAGAAATCCTCTCGGTCAAACCAACACAACTCAAATCTGAATGGTCTAGGTTTTCCCTGTATATCCGAAGTACCAGTATCAAGAAGTAGAGGAGTATGATCCGAAATGGCCCTGTCCGAAGCTTGAATAGAGGCCAACGGAAATTTAAACTCCCATTCGGTAGTCATAAGAATTCTATCTAACTTCTCATAAGTAGGGATGGGTAAAGAATTTGCCCATGTGAATTGACGACCAGTGAGCTCGATCTCCCTTAAATCAAAGTTGTCAATCACAACATTAAACAAGAAGGGCCAACACTCACTAAATCTGTCATTATTCTTTTCCTTGCTACTTTGCATAATGTTAAAATCCCCTCCAATCAAAGTTGGAAGAGAATTGCACTGATAGGTTCTAACAAGTTCAGCTAGAAATGCCGATTTATAGTCATCCTGGGCTGGACCATACACTGCCATGAGAATCCAATTGAATTTATCTGTCTTATTGTTCAAATGGAATTTGATAAAAAATTCCCCTTCAACAATCAACTTTAAATCAAATGAAGCATCCTTGATTCCTAAAAGAATACCACCTGACCTCCCTCTAGGAGGCAAACAATGCCAAACGAAATCGACACCTCCAGATAGACGTGCCAGATTCGATTTTGACATATCTTGTTTGCCTGTTTCCATTACAGCTATAAAATCTAGATTGTTACCTTTAACCACATCCGAGATGTATCGAAACTTAGCCAAGTCTGAAAGACCTCTGCTATTTCAAAAGAAACCTTTCATAATAAACTAGTTATTATTATTATCATTATTATGAGATTTATTGAATTTTTTTTCGACGTCTACGGGACTTCCGAGAGGAGACCAAGAGATCACAAATGCGCATATCTAGATCCTACGTCTCAAAATCGACTTTCGAGACATCTTTGATCAAGTGTGCGAGTAAGTCACTGCCATCATCAGCGGCTTCGTCATCACCTGACTCAAAGAGAGTTACCATATTCCCTTCAGAGACTACTTTTTTGGACTCCTTATGAGGAAATTGTTTTGACTTAACTCTGTTACGTTCTACCCTGTCAAGCTCTTCAAGCAAATCTTTTTCGGTGCTACTATTTGCCATTCTAAAACCTAAGTTATAAAGATTCCTGGCACTAACATCAGACTGTCTAGAAGTATTACGAAAAGAAGTATCACCAGGGGACATACCAGGCTCTATAGAAAGCAAAGTCGAAGACGAAATTGACGCCCCTTTAGAGGAAGCCATCGTCTTGGAACTTAGCTCCGTGTCCAGATTACGCATTACAGTACGATTCATCGCCTTGTTCAATATACTACCATCTGTCAAGGCAGTGCCATCCGCAGCAAAAATATTAGACCTTTGACTATGACGAAGACCATTAACGGAATTAAAATGAGGTAGGCTCATACCGCATGGATGATTAGCTGAACTTTGAAGTCCAACAGGTTGTGAAGGCTTCAACACATGTGGCAGCACACTCCCAGTATCCACTGTCGGGACTTGAGAAATGGGAATCGCCACCTCCTGGAACTGTCCAACATCCAACAAATGGGCGACACAACAAGAAAACTCCAGGCAGTCCGACTGGGACGCAGGCTGTGTAGTCTTTAACCCATGCGGCAGCTCAGTCCCACCATCCATTGTCTGAACATGCGAGATAGCTATCTCCACATCCTTCGACTTGCCAATGTCCACCAATTTAACTTCTCCACTGTTAATCCCCTGTAAATCAGACTGGGACACCACTGCAGCCTCACAAGATACCCGACATCCCATGGAAGGAGGTACCTCAGTAACAGCAACTGTCGCCGAACTCTGAAGTTCCACAGGCTGTGAAGGCTTCAACACATGCGGCAGCACACTCCCATTATCCACCACCTCCTTGAACTGTCCAACATCACTACAACAGGAACACCCCTTTAACAACGGATACATAGCAACACATGATGTTATGCGTTGCAAGCAACAGGGTGGCAACGCTTGCAAAGTGTTGCAAGATCATCCGTAGGGTTAAACAATGGATACATAGCAACACATGATGTTATGCGTTGCAAGCAACAGGGTGGCAACGCTTGCAAAGAGTTGCAAGCATCATTCGTGGGTTTAAACAACCAGTGGCAACATTTGTCAACTGTTGCAAGAATCATCTGTAGATCGCTTTGTTTTTTTGGCCAAATTTTCATGGGTGGTTTTGGCACCGTAGTGGAAGACACAGCACAAACTCAACAAAACTTGCTTAATCTAGTGGGCCCCATATGTCAATAAAACCACGCTTTCTTCTACCTTCTCTCATCTTCTCAGCCTCTTATCTTCATCCTCCTGCACCCAAAGCCGAAGGTCTCCTTTGGTCACCGAAACCTTTTCTTAAAATTGTTTTTAATGGTATGACATATGACTCCCTTGATTGAGTTTCCTCTTTTTTCTCTATTCTATTCTATTTTCCTCTAATTTTTACCACAATACCTAAATTTTTGCTCGACCCTTTTGTGCAGAGACACTAAACCTCCACCTAAATAAGGCCTTGAGCTCCGGCCTCCTCGGTCCCATTTGTCACCCAACCACCCATGTCCTTATTCCTGTTTCTTGTGAGTTGTGGGCACCCTAGGAGGACCACGACGGCTATCAGTCGCACTGACTATCGCCTCGCTTCTTCGTTTGGCATATGCTCGCTCGGAGATGGCGCGCTCATTTGCTGCAAGGGCCTTGCCGAGCCGGCAGGTGGGGCGCTTCGGGCGCCACCGGCGTCTGCGGATCTGCCGGCGACAACCCTACGTGACTATGTCCGAATGGTACTACGACATCTTACTCCCATAAACCCTAACTTCCGTCTAGAATCTGGATACGTCGCTTCCGCTTTCTCGTCTTTCAACGATTTGTTTCAACGAAAACTAGTTAGGTATGCGATTTGCGTGACTCCTTGCTTCAACAAAAACTAGTTAAGAAATGAAATTGTCTTGAGTAACACAAAATTCCTCTCTCGTTCCTCTTTCAGTTCTTCCTGGTTCTTCTCTGTTTCTTCTATCTCTTTCTTTCGATTCGCATTCAGAGCAGAGTTCTCACGTCTTGGGTTGAACCGAGGCAAGGGGATGCAACACTCCTCCCATGTATTAGTGCAATGACTGCGATCCGGCATGTATTAACGATCTGAGGGATTTTCCGGGACTTAGATTGTTTCCATAGTTGTTCCATTTTATGCAAAAAACGAAGTGCACTATTGCACTATGCCAAATATGCTTCCTTAAGGTGGGATACTCCAGTGATGACCGAATTCGCCTCCTATGTCGTTCCAATTCCTGAAAGCACGTCCCACGGGATGCTACGCACTGTGTGGAGATGAAGAGACATCTGAGGAGTTTAGTCCGTTTGTTTTCTTCCTGAGTGTTTGGAGAACTCTTTTTTATGTCAGTGCTCTTCTTTGTGATTTTGTTATCATTTTCAAACTATTTTACCCTGTCCACACTTGGTTGAATTTGAATATTTGATACAATATGCAAACATGTGTAAAGCATCAAATACGATCCGTTTTTCAAGATTTCTAGTTTGGCTTTTGGTTTCTTTTTGGATGTTGTTTGAGCGTTGCTATTTGGGTGGAGCATCCAAACATTTACGAGCAATTAGATTGAATACATTGGATCAGTTAGTTCAAGCGATGTAGAAACTCTAGACATTGAATTCTTGGGCACTTCGTCTCTTTACTTAGTCCAATGCTATTATTTGTTTTGATGAATTCGGTTTTGATAAGATTTAGTTCACCCAACATTTTACGGTTTATTTTACTCATGTGCGGAGCTGCAGATGATTGCAGAATATTACAAAGAATGCAAAATATCGCCACGATCTGATCTTCCATTGGAGGCAGTCGAGATGCAAGGTACAAATAGACAGATCTGCCAGACTTGTTGCAAGCTGAAAAATGTCTATCAGGCCCGCCTACTTGATCTCAATTATGGTCTACCAGTTCAGGTTTGAGACACAGCACTAGCTACAAGTTCAAATAATGCAATTCCATGAAGTGATGCGAACCGCGAATTTTTTGCAGAAGAGCATGATCGCAAGGTATGTTTTCATTCCTTTCCATATGGCTAAATCTACCTTTTCAATAGCTGAATCCTGGTTATCATTTCTGAATTATCAAATAAAAATAAACTTTAATTTGATTCTAGTCATCCGAGTCCCTTGTTCCTTTTATTGCGGTCGTTTTATCTGTCTACTCATTTGCTTTATCTTAGGAAAGTAGCGACATTGAAATCAATGGGCTACTTGAGCTAACTCATGCTTTCTCTAAATGCAAGCGAGGTGGCATTGATTATGACTCTTCGTATGGGATGGCGTGTACAAATGATATTCAGAGGACGACACCATATTATAAGAGAATCGGACTAATGTACGTAGCTTTTACATGCCTGCGAATGTACACTAGGGCCGAGTGCCGTATCGGCGTGAGATGTTTGGCGGGGAGTTATCTCGTGAGAACATTAAAGACCGTTACTATGGGTATGTAAAATTTTTTCATATCCCTCGACTAGTTATTATTTGTTTACAATTTTGTGTTACTTGTTATATGTAGTTGTCTAGTCACATTTATTAGAGTACACACCGATATTATCGTTAGCATTCATTTCATACCAGTTTTAAGTTTGTGAAGCTACTAATTTTTCTATATCACTCTGAGAGGGATCAAAGCGAGGATGATGAGTGCGAGGCTGCAGCACACTTAAAAATACTATAACTCATGATAAGGTTTGTACACCATACTCAACATCGTTAAATGCTAGAAGCCTCCCATTGCAACTATATGTTGTTTAGCTGCAGTGGAGGCATCATATGCCAAGGAAAATTATACAAAATGACACCCCTTTAGCAATACATATATGCGTTGTTAAAAGTCCATATAAGCGTTGCTAGGGTCTATACCAACATATAATTATCGTTGCCTATCTTCTTGTTGCTAGGGGCTATTGCAACGCTTATATATGCGTTGAAAAACCCTACTAATAACCGTTGCTAAATTGCAGCGGATATTTATAGACTACATGGCAGCTTACATGTGTTTGTGCCGCCATGGGCAGCTTACCTCTAAAGCTTGTTGCAACATTTAGATTGAATTGTATGGCAGCTTATATGCGTTGCAAGAAATTAACCATTGGAAAAAATAATAATTAATATTTATTTGGAGCCAAATAAATATGTACAGGATCTTATAATGCACATTTGAAACTTTTCCATCATCCAAGGCACACACATAGGAAATAAGCACAATTCAATCTATATTAAAAACAAATATTCACATTATAGAGTAGCATCCACAAATTAATTCATCACATAATATGTGTTCAAACATTTTTGCTATGATAGCAAGATATATACAAAGGAATCCTCTTAAATCAAAGTCATGACAGATCTTGATCCAAAGAAAATGAGAAGCAAATCACTAATTTCAATGGAAGCCCTCACATCCTCAATTAGTCATGCTGTTGGTCCCAAACTGAAAACAAAATGAAAAGAAAATATTCAGGGCAAGTCAATCAGAACCAACATTAATTATTCATCTGAAACAAGCAAAGTTAGAAACATCACCTTGTGGTCAAATAAAACAAAATCCCGTGTTGTTATTCATCGATGGGATCAAATAGTTGTCTTTTCAATGCGCAAATGGAATTGGCATACTTTAATTCAATGCAATAGTTAGGAAAACAATGCCTGTTAAGTATCATGATAGAACATACACAACTTGAAGGCCATGCTATAGGACTCTTGCCTCGTCTCCAATAACCTCGAAGTTGTTATATGGTCGTATTAGTGGTTCATCAGCCACAACAATAAGGTGACACGCACCATCAACATTCTTTACCTAAGCGAACACCTCCAACTTTATGTTTTGGGTCACAACCAAGTATTGTGCCTAAGGCAACCTTCTTATTTTGATTCCTCCAGCTCTTCAATATAACGTGAGTGCCAACCTAATCCACATGTCCAAGTATATGAATAAATATATACATAGTATTAACATAGTTATGGCAAGCAAGATCGAAGTGTACCATTATTGAGTTGTGAGCTGGCCGCTCGGTTGTACCAGGCTGATGTTTGAACAAAAGAATGTAATCAGTAAAAGTAGGCTATAGAAACAAGATGTGCTTTGAATGATGTGCTTTCTCCTACCTCTGGCCATGTCCACTGCACAATTACATCAATTAAAAGAATCCACAAATGAAATGATCATCTATACATAATTGGACTAGATATGTAAATGGAGATGATTAAAGCATTAACGAGTTGATAGCATGGAATATAGACAAGGAGGAAATATCAAGTGAAAAGAGTGGCAAACAATGAAAAGAATTAGAATCGGGACATGTGTACACTTGCATGACTAATCACGCGCTTGCTGCGATAATGATCATATCTTACTACGGTACATACCACTACTCTGAACCGACCTTTGCTACTGGCCCATCGATTGCGGTTGATCTGAACCGGACTGATAGTTAGATCGATCCGGTTCAGCGGCTATAGGCACTGCGGGGAAGCGATTAGTACCGATTGGCGACCGCGAACGATGCGATGAGATCACATCGATGCGGTTCGTATCCTGGCTGGTACTATTTAGTGGGTGCTAAATAGTACCGGTTAAATGACCCGGATGAGATCACATCGATCTTGATGTGATCTCATCATCTCATCGTTCGTGATATTCAACGTCTTGAGTCCCAATTTAAACTTCTTCCTCCTCCGCTCTCTGCGGACCGGATCATTCCGGTCTGTGAAAAAACGGTGGAGCTTGACCAAAAGCTTGAAGGGAGGAGTGCTGCCCAAAATTTCAAAATTTTGGTCATTTTACTCACAACCAAGGTAGCTAAGGTTAGTAATATCATTCCTCACTTCATTTGGTGTTAAATGGAGCCTCTTTTTGCTTGAATTATGAAGAAAATTTGATCTTTTCCCATGATTGATCAAAGATTATGAATGTAGAGGAGAGTGCTGCCCAAATTTCAAAATTTTGGTCATTTTACTGCAACCAAGGTAACTAAGGTTAGTAACATCATTCCTCACATCATTTGGTGTTAAATGGAGCCTCTTTTTGCTTGAATTATGAAAAAAATTTGATCTTTTCCCATGATTGATGAAAGATTAATATGAATGTAGAGATCTAGCTTGATCTTTTCAAATAGGATACAAAAACTTGTTGTGTAAGCTTAGAATTTGCTTGGATTATAATGTAGCTCGCATTTAATGTGTGGATCTAGCTTAAATTTAGGTTTTAGTTCCATCGATCGATGAAGGATAAGGTTTGGTTGCACGTAGTTGGGGAGAATGGTGCATGGAAATCATGGAGTTTGGGATCTTCAAATGGCAATGGTTATGTGGAAAGAAGAAATTTAAATTCATTTGCGAATTAAAATAATATCGAAATATGAATGGCTTTATAGAAAATATAAAATGAGTTCAATATTTGAGAAAAGTTTTCAAAAATACTTTGGAATATTTTAAACTTAGAAAATTACTTCTAGTATAATTTTGGTTTTAATTTCCATCGACAAATTATTTTTGAAAACATCATTAATTAAGTGCTAGAGATTTAGAAAAAAATAAAAATAAATGATTGAATAATAATTTAGAAATTTTTAGGGTGTTACAATTTCAGAGAATTTGCAAACAAAGTGTCGTGAATTTTGTTCAGAATTTTGAATCCAGACTCTGATCGACCAATTCTTTTTGTAGGTTGCAAAAACTTGTTGTGTGGGTTTATATTTTGCTTGGATTATTATTTAGCTCGGATTGAAGGTGTGGATCTAGCTAATATATTTAGGTTTTGGTTCAACAATTCATTATTGGAAAATGAGCTAACAGTTATCTTGATGTAACATAATGTAGATGGACCGGCGATGGATGTACATGGATCGGCGCTCCCGGAGTTCTTGCGGGGTTTGCAAGATTTTCTTCGTCTTGGCCGATGCACACTGACGTCGGGCTACATATGTTGTCCATGCATAGGCTGCAAGAATGAGAAGGTGGCCAAAATCCAGCCACCTTCACTTTCATTTGCTCACAAGAGGTTTCATGTCGAACTATACATCTTTGGACCAAGCACGGTGAAGAAGAGATTATCTGAGGAAGGCGGTGAAGAAGAAGAGGCGGACAACAATATCCCGGACATTTGGTCAACACGGTTCTTCGAAGATACATTGGGGAGTGTGGTGATGATGACCTAGACCAGATCTTTGTGTGATGGAGAGGAGAATACATCGATGAAAGACATTACGAAAGGTTCGGCGCCTATGGGAGGACCACGGAACATTGTTGTACCCAAAGCGTCGACAGGGGCCATAAAAGTTGCGTACCACACTAGGCGATGCAATGGAAGGCGACCAATGGATTGTCCGATAAAGGGATTGACGAGTTGTTATGCCTCATAAAGAAGTTACTTCGAGAGAACACACCGCTTGAAACTACGTGCGATGCCAAACAAGTTATGCGCCCTTTGGGGTTGGAAGTCTGAAGATACATGCATGTCGTAATGATTGTATCCTTTATCGCAATGAGTATGAGGATTCGGAAGCTTGTCGGTGTGCAAAACTTGCGGTATAAGACGAGCGTGATGACCCGAGGTGAGGTAGAGGCGTAAGAAGAAGAGACCTCTGCTAAGGTGGTGTGGTATTTCCTGTAATCCCGGTTGAAGCGTTTATTTGCGAACAAAGCGCATGCCGGATGATCTTGGCGGCACAAGGAAGACCGTAAGGAACGACGGAAGGCTAAGGCACCTTGTTGATGGCTCCCGGTGGAGGAAAGTCGATAGAACATACCGGACTTTCTTTGAGGATGCAAGGAACATAAGGTTTGGGTTGAGTGCGGATGGGATGAACCCGTTCGGCGATATGAGCGGCGATCCTGACACTTGGCCCGTGACTCTATGTATCTACAACCTTCCTCCTTGGCGTGTATGAAGCGGAAGTACATTATGATGCCATTGCTTATCAAGGCCGAAGCAACACGAAAGCGACATTGATGTGTACCTCAAACCGTTGGTTGAAGATCTGTTAACTTGTGGAGCGATGGTGTGCGTGTATGGGATGAGTACAAAAGAGCACTTCACTCTCGTGCATTGCTATTACGTAACCATCAACGGTAGCCTGCACTTGGTAACCTATCGGGCCTATCTATCAAAGGATATAAAGCTGCATCCTTTGCTTAGAGGATACGGATAGCAAGTACCTAAAAACTCTCGAAAGGTTGTGTACATGGGCCACCGTAGGTTCCTCCATATGAAGGACCCGTTACGGAGGAAGGGTGAGAATTTTGATGGGACAGAAGAAAGCGTAAAGCCCATGCATCGCGATGGGGCGCTTGTATTTTCTTTGGTAAAGGATCTGAAAGTAGTATTTGGAAAAGGTCTGGTAGCAAACTGTCCCGGTGAACAAGGTCACACGAAGGCCATTTGGAAGAAGAAGTCAATATTTTGGGACTTACCTTCTTGGAAAGACTTAGAGGTCCGCCACTCCTTTGGACTTCATGCATATCACGAAGAATGTCTGCGTGAACCTACTAGGTTTCCTAGATATGTCGGTAAGTCAAAAGATACACTTCAAGCACGAAAGGACCTCTGACTATTGGGACTCGAGGCGACCTACATCCAGGAAAAAGAGAGAAAGGACAACATTACCTCCACCCATGAGCTACACTCACGAGCAAGGAAGAAAAAAAACATGATTAAGTTCTTGAGCAGTGTGAAGGTCCTTACGGATACTCCTCGAACATAAGGAGACTCATAAACATGAAAGAGAATAAAATCGTACACATAAAATCCCATGATTGTCATGTGTTGATGACCTGATTGCTCCAGTGGTGATGCGAGGTATTACGCGATTAGGTGCGAGGACAATCATAAAGGCGTGTTCGTTCTTCAGCGGTGTCATGAGAAGGTCATCGAGCGAATAAGTTATCTAGTCGCATGATGACATGGTCAATAGTCAGTTAGCCTTGAGATGATCTTCCTCCATCCTTCTTTGATATTATGGTCCATCTCATGGTCCACATTGTTAAAGATAGAAATTCTTGGACTGTGTTCCTCCACAATATGTTCCCTTCGAGAGGTACATGGGTATCCTAAAAGTATGTTAAGTAACGGTCTCGCTTGAGAAGGCTGCATGCGTAGGGTGTCGGCCTGAGAGGAGGTGATCGAGTTTTGTGTTAGTTACATGGATGATCTGAATCCGATTGGCGTCCTGTATCACGCCATGAGGGAGGCTCTGGGAAAAAGGGACTTTAGGGAGAAAAGAATCCTATAGCGACGATCTACTTGCATTTAAACAAGCACATTTCACGGTATTGAAACAAGCAAGCTGTAGTGGCTCCGTATATCTATGATCACGAGATGAGTCTCTGGCCCAATACCCGGAGAAGTCGAGATAAGTGGATCGCGATGGAGCAAATGGATCATTTCGGTTGGTTACAAAAGCAAGCTGTTGGGCAAGCGAGCAGAGCGATGAACAATTGAAACTCTTGGCTCGAGGACCGTCCACAACAATCATATCATTCCAAGGGTATGAGATAAATGGGTACACATTTTACCGACAACCCGGGATAGCAAGAGCACCAACCAAAAGCAGTGGCATCCGTATAGATGCCTTGGACAAAAATGGAAAGATGGACACCTACTATGGTTTCATAGAGGAGATCTGGGAGGAGATGCAGGCCATTAAAAGTCCCTCTGTTTGGTGCCAATGGGTCAAGCGGCGGTAGTGGATATCGATAAGTATGGTATGACAGCTGTGGACCTCAAGCAAGTGGCCTATAGGGATGAACCGTTCGTGCTCGCTAATGATGTGACGCGGTATTCTATGTGATGGACATGGATGACAAAAAAAAAGCGAAGAGAAGACTAGCGATAGCGATCGACCAAGCGCCACGTGGTTCTTCGGGTAAAGAAGGATTATCGGAGTTGAGGCGTCACGGACGAAGAAGAGTATAATCGGTTCGACGAGTTGCCTCCTTTCACGGTGGGCGTAGACATTGGTGTCTGAATGATCTGAGGAAACTCCCTCGTCTGCCGCGATCATAATGAAGGATCACTTGTAAAAGCAAAGTATGTTAGCAAATAAGGATTGTTTTGCTTTCTTTTGGTGTAATAGACTACTAACATACTAGTTTCTCATTCCTCTAGAGGTTTTCTGTTGCTCGTATTTTACGTTCAAATTGTACTAATATTTGACTAACAATATTGTTCAAAGTCTCTATACTAATATAACAAGGTGACAATTTGCAATGGAATTATAAGAGTGCAAAAATTACTTTATTTCTTAAAATCTTAAAAAAGGCTAATTGAACCTAAAGTGGTAAAAGTATTTTTAAAATTATTTAATGAAACAATAGTTATACAGATAGATTTAAAAAAGAAATCTTAAAAAAAAGGCTAAATGAATCTAAAGTGGTAAAAGCATTTTTAAAAATTATTTAATGAAACAATAGTTAAGCAGTAGATTTAAAAAAGAAATCTTAAAAAAAGGCTAAATGAATCTAAAGTGGTAAAAGCATTTTTAAAATTATTTAATGAAACAATAGTTAAATAGTACATTTAAAAAACCCGTTCTTAAAAAAAGATAAATGAATCTAAAGTGGTAAAAGCATTTTTAAAAATTATTTAATGAAACAATAGTTAAGCAGTAGATTTTAAAAAGAAATCTTAAAAAAAGGCTAAATGAATCTAAAGTGGTAAAAGCATTTTTAAAAATTATTTAATGAAACAATAGTTAAATAGTACATTTAAAAACCCATTCTTAAAAAAGATAAATGAATCTAAAGTGGTAAAAGCATTTTTAAAATTATTTAATGAAACAATAGTTAAGCAGTAGATTTAAGAAATAAAAAAAAAGAAAAAAAAAAAAAGAAGGGCTAGGGGCACGGCGGGCTCGAACCCGAGACCTCACTGGATCGGGAGAGCCCGCACTCAGCGCCTCGCTTGGGAGAGGAGAGATTTCTTATCGACTACTAAGGCGCTAAATTATTTTGAGTTTATAAACCCTTCACATTAGCCGGTTGGTGTATCCAGGATGATAGTGCCTAAAGTGCTGAGGTGACCCATCGATACAGGTTGGATACACCAGCAGGATCGATGTGATCATCGATCCCGGTTGGTGTATCCAGATGCGATGTGAGACATCGATCGGTTCAATACACCAACAGGCCGATGGTGCAACCTATAAATCCTCCGCCTCCTCTTCCCCAATTTTGCTACTCCGCCATTGTTCCCCAATCTCCTCCTCGCCTCCCGCTCGTTTGCAAGACCTCCGCGACCTCGCCTCCAGCGACCCCACCGCCGCTGTCCTCCGGCCTCCAGCGACCCCACCGCGCCGTCCTCGCCTCTGAAGCCTTTCCTCGCGCCCGAGCCTCGCCTCCGAAGCCTTGCCTCCAGGCGACCTCGCCTCCAGCGCCTCGCCTCCGGCGACCCCACCGCGCCGTCCTCCTGCGCCTCGGCGACTGCCGCCATTTCCTCACCTCCGGCTTAGTACAATGTAAGTTCGTCTTCCTCACCTTGGATAGTCCTCACTGTCGTCCTCGCTGTAGTGCTCTATGATGAACTAGGGTTAAAGAATTGGTTGGGTCTTTGCTGATTGCAACCATTTCTTTTAGGAAGTAGTTTGTCATGTTAATATGCTGATTGCAACCTACAATTATTAGACACCCTTAATTTGGTTGCAAATTTGCTTGAAGTTGAATGCTTGGAGTCAGGTGCTGAAGTTAAACTCAAATTTTCTTCTTTGCTGCTCTGAGATACATTCTTGTTCCTTGTCCAGAAAATGATCTTTCTGTGATTGAATGGTACAAATTATAGGGATTTCATTTGTGTATGCCTTTGTCATATTGAAGTGATATTTGATGTTTGCTGTTTTAGGGGTAGAAGTAGTCGATAGTGCATAAATGACACGGTGCTTTTGAGTAAAAAAAATGCTATGTGAAACCGCAACCTTATCTTGAATGCACATTACTCCATTTCTTGAGTTAAGAGTTCTAGAACTCATATTGATTGCAAGGTCTTGATCTGAGTTTAACGACATGCGTGCATTTAGCTAAATGGTTTCAGATTTGTATACCTGTGATATATTGCTGAAATTGGTGTTGGAGGGCTCATTTGGAGCAACCCATCAATTTATTAAATCTGAGAGCAATAGTTGTATGACTCCATTATTTCTCCTTGTTATCTTGCATTTGATCCTTCTTTGGTGGAAGGAGAGGTATTGCTCTGTGATGTTATTTGGGTTTCTTAATGAACATGACGTTTAATGAAATGATCTAAGCCTTGAGCGCTAGACTTGCATGATTGAAATTATTGGTTATTTTCAACATTACTTGTACAATTTGGATTTCATGTGGTAGCTCGATCTGTCGGTTAAGATTTCTAGTGGTTACTAATTAGAATAGCATTGCTCAATTTTTAATGTAATAGCTAGAATGTGATGTGATGCACTAATTGATAATTGTTTTTAGAAATGTTGATTGTCCATTAAGGTTTTATTGACGAGTTAATAGTGTAAATATTTTTAGTTTTGTAATACACTTGAGTGGGCAAAGCATGTAGCGATGCAGGGCATCTTAAGCAGCAATCATTATTTGTTATAAGATCTAAGGTATTGAAATCGAGCAAAGGATAGAAGATTATTCATCTTGTAGATAAAAACTTCATGCTCTGCTAATTCTCCATGGATGATCAAGATATTAGGATGTAGATAAATATCATATCCTTGTAACTAGCTGATTGTGACATGAAATTCTTGATACTTTACTAGACTATTTATAAATATACAGATATATATACTTTCTTTCTATGCAATGCATCATATTGACAATGTTATGGGCCAATGTTATGGGCATCATTCATTATCGATATATACTTTCTTTCTATGTATGTGTGAGATTTCTATGTCTTGTTACAATTTTCTTGTGCATGTTAAGGTGGTAAGAGTTCAAGGCTTAAGTCACTAAATTAAATTGTCTAGCCCATTTGTGATTGAGGTGAAGATTCTAAATCTTCATTTAAACCCAATAATCTGAGAGCAATCAAACTAGAGTTTACGGTGAATTTTGAAATTTCTATTTTTATTGATCGGTTTCTATGTATATGTGAGATTTCTATGTATGTGTGAGATTTCTATGTATATGTGAAGTTTCAAATGTATATGTATCATGTCAAATGAATATGTATCATGTGAATTATTCTAATTTCTGGTGAATTTTGAAATTTCTATTTTTATTGATCGGTTTCTATGTATATGTGAGATTTCTATGTATGTGTGAGATTTCTATGTATATGTGAAGTTTCAAATGTATATGTATCATGTCAAATGAATATGTATCATGTGAATTATTCTAATTTCTGGTGAATTTTGAAATTTCTATTTTTATTGATCAGTTTCTATGTATATGTGAGATTTCTATGTATGTGTGAGATTTCTATGTATATGTGAAGTTTCAAATGTATATGTGTGAGATGTATATGTGTGAGATTTCTATGTATATGTGTGAGATGTCAAATGAATATGTATCATGTCAAATGAATATGTATATGTGTCCCTCATTATGAAATTTCAAGATCAAATTCATTATATCTGAGAGTTACAAAAAGAAAATCCTACAATTTTATGTGTATGTATATTTTGTTGACCAAAGATGTATGTGTATAAACATATATATTTGTGTGTATAAAGATGTATGTGTATAAAAAGTGACATATCACAATCCATGAAAGCAATTTGTACAAAATAATATGAAAAAATTCATATATTCTTAAGAATATATTTGCTTCTAATAAAAATAATGAATCACTCTTATTACCACACTAAAATGATTTAAAAAAAATAAGCCCTGCAAGTTCAAGAAGCATAGATCAGTGAGATGGCTGTAGCTATTAGCAAATATATCTTAAATATTTGAATTTTCATATTTTTCATTTCGAGATGTATATGTATCATATGAATTTTTTCTAATGTATAAGTATCATTTTAAAGTTACATGTGCACATGTTTGTAGCATGAGGTCATAACATCACTTGATTTCCTCTCAACTCTAGCAAAATTACCATCGTATAGTATTTGGCGATTTACATTAGGAACATCTTGGCGTCGCCCATCCTCTCTCTAGTCTCTTCCCATCGTCTTCCATGCCGTTTTAGAGTAGTACCATCACCTTTACATGAAATGTGATCTATTTTAAATCTTCGATGCTTCTTCTAGCCTAGAAAGCGACGATGGGCGAAAAATTTATGAGAAGTTTGATTGGGGATATGATGGTCATGAGGCGGCGAACTGCAGGCCACCGAGGCCAATGAGGCTGCGAGCACGATGAAATTGCGAACACGTTGAGGCGGCGAGTAACAATCGATCCGTTCATGATTGTCGGTTCCACTACCATGCTAAGCCAACATCTGACCCGTTCATGATTGTACCATGCTTTGGATCGGTCAACGAGCGGGCAATCACGTCGTGAGGTCCAAGCAAGAAGAAGAAGGCAAGACATGTTATCACCGAAGTCGGCGAGCGGTGAGCCTCTTGCACCCTCGGGCGCTTGGGCGTTCAATTGGCATCGGCGTCACGTTAGGGACCACGTGGCAATTAGCATAGCAAAATGGGATCAGGTCCTCAAGATCTGAAGAACATGCTTTGGAGCGATGTGAAGGAGACATTCACCTTCCCCAAGGGACGAAAGAAGGTGAAAAGTTACACTCTCAAGAAGATGGCGGTCGCATTCGGACTTATAAAAAAAGCTAAGCGAGGTATATCAAGAAGAATCGAGCATGGAACTTCAACAAGCACCCAAAGTTGCAAGATCAGCGGGATCGTTTGTGAAATACAAGACTTGGACGAAGGTCAAAGTTTGAGTGAGAAGAATAAAAGTGAATGCTGAAGAAGAATTATCACCACCGACTCGTACCTGGTGGTTACCGCCATACAATACCAAAATGGGAGAAGAGAAGCGGGACACGCTAGCGAAGGGTATCGCACCCGCAACAACGGATTGGCCCGTGAGCAAAGCATTGGTTCTATGCTCACGGCGGCGCCCTTGATGATAATGGCAATCTTTGTGTTTGGGGAGGTGCTAAGAGATGTGGCGAAGGCTTATGCAGTCCATCGAGAGACTTCCCGGGGTAACCGTGCCAAGCAGGAGAAACGACAGCGCTAACAAGGGCCTTGCAAAATCGAGCACCACGGGCGTACCACAGCGTCGGCGTTGTCCGTGGAAGGTTGGTTTCGCTCGGGACACCGAGACCTATAGGAGTCGAGGCGAGAGCAAGGCTCGGCAGACACTATGACTTAGTGCGCTTGAAGAACGCTGAATCAAACAAATGAGAGAATGCAAGAAAGATTCGAAGAGAGGTGCAGCTAGCCTTGAGCCTTGTTGCGAGATGGGCCAGAACCCCAAGTAATCCAGACATCATTAGCCCCTCGGGCAGCGAAGCACTGCGGTTCGGTTGAAATTTGCGAAGCGAACTTGGACAAGTATCCGTAGAGCGACATCGACGGCGGACACCTTGTGAGCTGCATATCCAAGCGAGAATCTTACCTTCAAAGGCGACGATGGTATGGCTCACCCATTAGAGCCGGGCAGCTTATCCATGGCCATGATCACGGTTAGGATACTCCAAGGTCTCGGTGGAGGAGGTGCGCCCGGTCGAGGACCTTGACCTCGAAATTCTGGAGGTGGCGGGACTCTGAAGCTAGGAGAGGCGTTACACAATTTCATCTGTGGCGTAAGCGGTACATAATTTTTCGAGATAACATGGACTTGTCCTCTCCATGAAAAGCAGAAGAAACCGTCTCCTCCCAAGAACATGTCGGCTCCTACACCACCTCCTGCGCATATAAGCCGACAAGCCCGTCTCCTACACCATCTCCTGCATATATAAGCCCGAAAGAAGCCGTCTCCTCCCAAGAAAGCGCGGCTCCTACACCACCTCCCGCGCACATAAGCGCCACAAGAACCCGTCTCCTCCCAAGAAGGCGCCGACCAAGGAATGAAGCCAGCTCGGCGTAGCTCCCAAGAAGGCAGGGTCCTCCACCCAATCAAGAAGGTGGCTGAACTTCCAGCGGTAGTATGATATGAGCGATGAGGAGACCAAGAAGGTGGTAAAAGGAGAGGTAACTAAATTTCTTAGACCCAAGTCACCAGTGAAGAAGGTTCAACACAGCACAGAAGAATTTTATAAAGGTTTAATGACTATTAAAAATTTGAAGGATAAAAAAATGCCTCGCCAATCAAACTCTGGCGCACATTGAGTAAGAATGCCCCAAGAAGATGTCGGTGAGGGAAGAGTAAGGAGATGCAACAATTCTTCGATGAAGCGGCCTTACATAAATCAAATATTAGGCACGGAAAAGATTGAGGTTGCCCAAGTAAGATGGTCATTTAAAATGGGCGGATCATTGGTCGGGAGAGAGCTGCCTTGACTGACGACAAAGATCGGCAATTTCATGAATGGTACTTGGATGCGACCAAGCATGGTCTCTGAGATGTTATTTGTCAAGTTTAAGGAACAAGATTTTTTTCGGTGAAGGTGAATTTGTTGTCATTGGGACTACATATATGATCTATACGGAGACAGAGCGCCCTCGGCGTGAGCTTGATGGGTTCTTTGGACTCTGTAAGTGTCTTAATTATTTGCAAAAACTATCGTGCACTTCCTTATACTATACTAACTTGCAAGCCTAACTAATTTCTTATGTAGCATGGAGATACAAAGATGCGAAAGGATCGTATTTTCGACATAGGCTTCATGGACCCGATGAGTTATCAACAAGACAACGTTAGAGACCACCCAAGCGAAATAGAGAATAACATATTCAATGCGCTAATGGGTCAAAGATATAAGTCAAAGATATATCTAGCCTACTCATTTGAGTACGTGTTTCGTACCACCTCATTCTACTCCTTTTTCATAACACGATGTTAGAACTAATTAGTTATCTCGTTGACACATCTATGTATAGTTTTCCTTTGGATTCTTCTTATGATCGAGCTAGATCGTAGCTCGATCACAATTATGGACTTGCATAAAGGAGACCGGTTGAAAAGTATCAAAACTTTATCGACATGCTCAACCGGTATTAATTCTTGTTCCTTTCATTATCGTACTAGCTCTATTTCCTTCAATTTGAAACAAATTCTAATCATGTACATACAATTAAGTAATCACATGTGTAGTGCATTCACACGGTTCCGTGCTAAAAGCGTGGGCGTATTCAAGGAGAAATTTGACATTGCAATTGCCTCTCATATGCGTATATCATAATGCTAGCTTTTAGTTAGTTAACTTAATTTCTTTGCATCCATTTCACGCTTTCAACTTTTTCCACATGAGATCTTGACTCGGTTGCGGGTAACAATTTATCGTCTACTATGTATGCGAGTTTATGCACACCCAAACGGGCGGCGACCGCATGCTAAAAGGCAACAAGGGGTGAGTAAATATAATTACTAGCTTTAATTGTGTATAGGTACTCCTTATATCTTGTACAAATTCAAGTATTGATTAGTTAATGACTTAACGATAGGTGCCTCAATATTTGGCGGAACAAGGTTGAACTCTCGCCGACACAGTGAGAGCAATCCAAGAACAACTCGTCGGCTTTATTTACGATGAGGTTGTAAATCCAAAAGCGAGTTTCACGAACCAAACTTTAACAGTGGGGCCCTTCGATAAGGACCGATGAGCTATGGTGATTAGACATCTCTGACTAGCAAGAAGCGTCTTGGCGTAAAAGATCCCGATGAATAGAAGGAAAAGAAAGACTAAAGTTGTAATTAAAGTTGTGTACATATATAAAGTTGTGTACATATATATTGTAATACATTAGAAGAACAAATATGTGTACATATTTTAATACATTAGATGTAATTAAATTTGTTAATGAATGTTGATGATTTAATTATCGAGGCAAAGTGCATGATTGATTATCGTGCTTTTAATTAGTTGTGATTTAACACACACATATATAATAGCTACTGGAGAAATAGACCTATATATATACAAAACATTAGTACGGTTGGAGAAACTAACGAGTGCTTGATGGCTCATCGATGCGGTTGGAGACACCAAGCAGGTACTAATGAGGACTCGAGGGTTCCCAATGCGCTGCCGTGTGAATTCGAACGATGCGATACTCCATCGATGCGGGTGAGTGAACGGGGGTGATGCCCTTGAGCATCGATCCCGGATGGCTATGCTGTTCAAAACCGGTACTAAAGGCAGTTTTGGACCGGGACTAAATGCCCTTTCCGTAGTAGTGTACAAATGGACATGTGCTGCAATTGACCTAGCCCAAATTTTTCTAGTATGATACTAATCGAAAAATGAACATTTCAAGCACTTTAACATATCTGAAGGATCAGCGACTAGGAAGTAGCAGAATATAATTGAAATGCTTGCCCATAATTTCCTAAACCATTCACTTTACCCGTTCACTTTACTCTTTAAACCATTCACTTTTACCCGTTGAGACCAAAACCAGAAGCTTATCTAGTCCAATTACTGTGCACAAACACATTCTTCTCTATATGCATCACTTTAAACCATTCACTTTACCTTTTGAGACCAAAACCAGATTTATGTCCCAGATTTTTTCCCAGATTTACTAAATTTATGTCCCAGATTTTTTCCTACAGCCGTACTGCTTCATCAGGAGAATTCTTGCTTCTCATATGGTTATACCATGAAAGCGTGATGATGGAAAGATTAAACACGCAATATTCATTCCAAACGACTGGTGCTGTACAAGTAGCCGGGGAGGCACCAAAGAAGGCAAGTAATCCTAAATTACATGCATGCTAAACATAGAAAGCACTAATCAAGGAGGATTGCCAAACAAGCACTGGAGAAGGTCGTAGCATTTGTGATATAATTGCATACGGCACATGTAAGTTAGTCATTTTGTAAAAGATCCCTGAGCTAATGCATAGAAGCCCTATGCCAGGATGCACCTTCCATTATTGCTATCAACAGATCAAGCTTTCCTTACGGCCACTTTCTATTATGATGACCACAACAACAAGACACCAAGTTGCAGTACATGGAGGGAGGTTGTGTGTGTTGTCCTGGCCCTTCTTAATGATGGAATGAAATGGTTGACATCTTTTTCAGGTTGCTTAGAAGGCATGCAACTATGCAAGCTTTACAGGATATTCAAGAGCAACTTCGAAGTTTGGAAAGAAAGATTAAATCTTTTCTTTTTTCTTCTTGAGACTGGGACAGAAAGGAGAGTAATGGAGGAGTACCTTTGCGTGCTTCGACTTGCCCCGTTTCGACTTCTTGCTGATGATCGTCTTGAACCAGTCCCCGGACCCCATGGCTTCTTCAACAGGAGTGCACCCCAGAGATCAATTTATGTTCAAGTCCCCTTGGTTAGATCACATGGAAAATAAAGGGAGAATAAATTAGCTAGGATTTGTGTTAAAAGAAAAGGAACAGAAAAAAAGAAAAAAAAATCACATCACAAGATGGTGCAACTTGCTTTGATCAGAAAACACTACTGACGAACCAAGTTTAGTGGCTCATTCTGATTCTCTCTGATACTGTCCCTTAAGTAAAAGCGAATTTTGCATGCACTAAATAAGCAGCCCTGGTATTTCTGGATTACTAGAAATATGCACTAGCAAGCATGAGAAAAGAACCTTTTTTTGCATATAAAGACTCAAGAAACTGTATTCAAAAGTCTTCCCAAATTGAGTAAGAATGACAACTCAACTCAACCCAACTTAAATCTAACAAGAGAAGCAACAAAACAGGAAACAAGAACCCACTGTAATCTTGCAGAACCGTGAAGGCTCCCGAAAGAATCCTAATTCAACTCAATGCGCTAAACAGTAAAATACTAATCCAACTCAATGCGTAGTGAGTAATCAACAACACACTAAAATCTGATTTTTGGTTAACTCTTACTCTAGTACAAGAATTCTATTAGCACCATGTTTGCAACGAAACTACCATGAAGGAAACAGTCCACAGTTGATTTTTTAGATCCAATACAGGTGTTCTTAATACCAACAAACAAAACCAACGTGAAGGAAACCGTCCACAATTCAATTTTTAAATCCAAGACAATATGCTCTTAATGCCATTAAACCCAAGATCCACATTTGCACGCCCGCACGATCCGGCCGTACCGTACCTGCGGTGGGCGGAGAGGCGAACGCCGAACGATCGGCCTTGACGATGAAGCCCACCGGTGGCGTCGGCGTCGCCGGTGAACGCCGCGAGAGAGAGAGCGAGCTCCTGCCTGGCCTGCGCCCGCTGCGCTCCCCTTCCGCCCGCCGTCGTTGGTGTAGGGTGGAAGAACCCGCCCCATGAAGCGAAGCGAGGCGGCAGAGATCGCGGAGGCGAGAGAGGTTAGGAGCACAACCAAGATCGCCATGGATGCGATCGATCTCTCGTCGGACTTCGAGAAGGGTGGGTGGCTGGATCTGCGACTGCGCCACTGGGAATTGGGGAACTAGGGTTGGGCGCCCGTGTGAATGCGTCTTGGACTCTTGGGCTTGTGGCGAATGAATGACCGAATGGGAAACCAGTGTTGGCAAGTGGCGACTTGGTGTGATGCTGACCCACCGAAATCGGTTTATTCGGTAAACCGGTTTTTCGGTTTTTAAATAAGAAAACCGAACCGTAAACCGAAAATCAAATAGATGCTAAAATAAAAACTGAATTGAAAACCGAAAACCAAAAAAATCAAAATTTCGGTTAATTGATTCATTCTGACCGGTTTTTGGTTTGGTTCAAAAGTGCCACCCTACTTCCTTGAGATAGTCGAGATTGATCCACTACTTGCCACTCGAGAGGCGCCGAGAACAACAGGTCGTCGCGCCACTCCCCTGTGGCTCGGAACACTTCTCGAGGCGTCGGCCGCCCGGTAAGGGTGCGCTTAGCCCTTAGCGAGAGGCGGCGAGGCGGAGGTGGCAGAAAAAACATGATGGGGCTCAGGCTGGGCAAGCGGCTCGCGCATCGCAGGCGTAGAATAGGGATAGGAACTCAGGTGAAGAAGAACATGGGTTGCATGGGCTGGGCTGAATCTATAGGATTCGTCCGATACATGTTGTGACCCATATGTAGACTTATTGCCATGTAAAAAATCGTGGTTATAAATTTAAAAATGTAGCGAAATAAAATATTATAGCAACAAAATTTACGTAGCAATAAAATCTTATTTAATGCAACGATTTTATTTTTTTTTTATACGACCAACCTTTTGCCACGACAGTTAACACTATCATAGCATAGCATGTAATTCGTGGTAATATATTGGAATGTATCGCCACAATTTTCCAAATCGAGGCAATAACACTACTCTAATGCTTGAATTTATGGTGTTGTAAAAAGTTTAAATGGCAAAAGCTCGGATTTCTAGTAGTGACATGGACACGGTTGTTGAAGTCTACACCACCTGAGAAAGCCTACATGATAAAAAAAAACAAAGGTTCATGGCGAGAAACAAAAGGTTTATCTGAATCCGGCCAAAAAACAAAAGCGATCTCGAGATGATTCTTGCAGCGATTGACAAATGTTGCACTGGTTATTTAACCCTACGGATGATGCTTGCAGCGCTTTTGCAAGCGTTGCCCTCTGTTGCTTGCAGCGCGCAACATCATGTGTTGCTATGTATCATTGTTTAACCCTACGGATGATGCTTGGCAGCGCCATAGCGTTGCCACCTGTTGCTTGCGCGCCAACATCATGTGTTGCTATGTATCCGTTGTTTAACCCTACGAGATGATGCTTGCAACGCTTTGCAAGCGTTGCCACCCTGTTGCTTGCAACGCATAACATCATGTGTTGCTATGTATCCGTTGTTAAAGGGGTGTTCCTATTGGCCAAAAGAGTTTCTACTATACAAAAGGTCAATTTATCACCTCTTTCAATACATACATCATTCCTATCCTATCAAGACATGGTATATCTGAAATATTGACTATTATTATTATCTAATGATGGGCCAAACCAAAATAGATCATAGCCCGATATTAGATTTCACAAAAACAAGTGTACTAATGAATCCAAGGCGATAGTGCAAAACCAAACAAAGGCATTGAATTTCTTTCCATTTGTACTTACGCCTAGATTCAAATACTTCAATCTCTACTCATTTGGAGCAGCATATTAATAGAATGCTTCATGTGAATGTTGAAAAGGGATGTGCATGTTGATTGCATTTATAATCTGTTGTAGCAAACTTATTGGGCATGTGTGCTTGTTCTGGCAGCAGCTGTTGCTCCACACCTGTTGGCCTCTGCAGCTCTCCAAACTGTAGCTTATCTATGCAATCACTACTACAGCGAGGCTTATATCGGGCCTTACGATCACAGGCGGTTTTGAAAAACCGTGCATAATATCAGAATATCACAGCGGTTATGTACTCAAACCGTCGGTGCTAATATCCTGAGCGGTTTTATATTACGGTAGTGCGATGATGTAACAATATCACGAGCGGTTTCAAAATATAACCGTGCGTGATAGCTCTGATACTCATTACGAGATGGTTTCAAAGTAAAACGTGCGTGATTTCCTGAGCGGTTATATAACACAACCGTCTGTAATATCTCTGATAGTCATTACGAGCGGTTATATTTAGAAACCGTCTGTGATATTCTTGCATCACGAGCGGTTTGTAATATAAAACCGTCTGTGATCGCTTCGTCGAGCGTAAAAGCGAGCCTCGTTCCATCCACTTTGTTGGTAGGGTTTGGTTTCTATCCTAAGTGGTAATTGCTGGAAGTGAGGCGATTTTTTAAAAAAGCCATTGATTTGAAGGGTGATATTAGATTCATTTGATTTTGGTGATCTAAGGTTAGTAATGAGTTCTCTAATTGCATGCATCAATTCAATATATATCTAGGTTGGTTAGGAGAGAATTAATTTAAAGATTGTTTGGTTAGATCTAGCTTAATTGTAGCACTTAGAAAATTACTTCTAGTATAATTTTGGTTTTAATTTCCATCGACAAATTATTTTTGAAAACATCATTAATTAAGTGCTAGAGATTTAGAAAAAAAATAAAATAAATGATTGAATAATAATTTAGAAATTTTTAGGGTGTTACAATTTCAACAGAATTTGCAAACAAAGTGTCGTGAATTTTGTTCAGAATTTTGAATCGAGACTCACGATCGACCAATTCTTTTTGTAGGTTGCAAAAACTTGTTGTGTGGGTTTATATTTTGCTTGGATTATTATTTAGCTTTCGGATTGAAGGTGTGGATCTAGCTAATATATTTAGGTTTTGGTTCAACAATTCATTATTGGAAAATGAGCTAACAGTTATCTTGATGTAACATAATGTAGATGGACGGCGATGGATGTACATGGATCGGCTCAGTTCTTCGCGGGGTTTGCAAGATTTTCTTCGTCTTGTGCGATGCACACGGCGTCGGGCTACATATGTTGTCCATGCATAGACTGCAAGAATGAGAAGGAGTGGCCAAAATCCAGCCACCTTCACTTTCATTTGCTCACAAGAGGTTTCATGTCGAACTATACATGCTGGACCAAGCACGGTGAAGAAGAGATTATCTGAGGAAGGCGGTGAAGAAAGAAGAAATGGAACAACAATATCTGGTCAACACGGTTCTTCGAAGATACATTGGAGTGTGGTGATGATGACCTAGACCAGATCGTGTGATGGAGAGGAGAATACATCGATGAAAGACATTACGAAAGGTTCCGGCGCCTATGGGAGGACCACGGAACATTGTTGTACCCAAAGCGTCGACAGGGGCCATAAAAGTTGCGTACCACACTAGAAGCGATGCAATGGAAGCGACCAATGGATTGTCCGATAAGGGATTGACGAGTTGTTATGCCTCATAAAGAAGTTACTTCGAGAGGAACACGCTGAAACTACGTCACGATGCCAAACAAGTTATGCGCCCTTTGGGGTTGGAAGTCTGAAGATACATGCATGTCGTAATGATTGTATCCTTTCGCAATGAGTATGAGGATTCGGAAGCTTGTCGGGTGTGCAAAACTTGGCGGTATAAGACCAGCGTGATGACCGGTGAGGTAGAGGGCGTAAGAAGAACCTCTGCTAAGGTGGTGTGGTATTTCCTGTAATCCCCGGTTGACATTTGCGAACAAAGCGCATGCCCAGATGATCTGGCACAAGGAAGACCGTGCGACAGGCTAAGGCACCTTGCGATGGCTCCCGGTGGAGAAAGTCGATAAAACATACCGGACTTTCTTTGAGGATGCAAGGAACATAAGGTTTGGGTTGATGCGGATGGGATGAACCCGTTCGGCGATATGAGCGGCGATCCTGACACTTGGCCCGTGACTCTATGTATCTAACCTTCCTCCTCTGGCGTGTATGAAGCGGAAGTACATTATGATGCCATTTATCAAGGCCAGAAGCAACCTGGAAAGCGACATTGATGTGTACCTCAAACCGTTGGTTGAAGATCTGTTATGTGGAGCGATGGTTATGCGTGTATGGGATGAGTACAAAAGAGCACTTCACTCTCGTGCATTGCTATTCGTAACCATCAACGCGGCTGCACTTGGTAACCTATCGGGCCTATCTATCAAAGGATATAAAGCGCATCCTTGCTAGAGGATACGGATAGCAAGTACCTAAAAACTCGAAAGGTTGTGTACATGGGCAGTTCCTCCATATGAAGGACACATTACGGAGGAAGGGTGAGAATTTTGATGGGACAGAAGAAAGCGTAAAGCCCATGCATCGCGATGGGGCGCTTGTATTTTCTTTGGTAAAGGATCTGAAAGTAGTATTTGGAAAAGGTCTGGTAGCAAACTGTCCGGTGAACAAGGTCACACGAAGGCCATTTGGAAGAAGAAGTCAATATTTTGGGACTTACCTTCTTTGAAAGACTTAGAGGTCCGCCACTCCTTTGGACTTCATGCATATCACGAAGAATGCTGCGTGAACCTACTAGGTTTCCTAGATATGCGGTAAGTCAAAAGATACACTTCAAGCGAAAGGACCTCTGACTATTGGGACTCGAGGCGACCTACATCCAGAAAGAGAGGACAACATTACCTCCACCCCATGAGCTACACTCACGAGCAAGGAGAAAAAAAACATGATTAAGTTCTTGAGCGATTGTGAAGGTCCCCGGATACTCCTCGAACATAAGGAGACTCATAAACATGAAAGAGAATAAAATCGTACACATAAAATCCCATTGTCATGTGTTGATGACCTGATTGCTCCAGTGGTGACGGTATTACGCCGATTAGTGCAGGGGACAATCATAAAGGCTGTGTTCGTTCTTCAGGTGTCATGAGAAGGTCATCGAGCGAATAAGTTATCTAGTGCATGATGACATGGTCAATAGTCAGTTAGCCTTGAGATGATCTTCCTCCATCCTTCTTTGATATTATGGTCCATCTCATGGTCCACATTGTTAAAGAGATAGAAATTCTTGGACTGTGTTCCTCCACAATATGTTCCTTCGAGAGGTACATGGGTATCCTAAAGTATGTTCGTAACGGTCTACTTGAAGGTGCATTAGTAGGGTGTCAACCTGAGAGGAGGTGATCGAGTTTTGTGTTAGTTACATGGATGATCTGAATCCGATTGGCGTCCTGTATCGCCATGAGGAGGCTAGGGAAAAAGGGACTTTAGGGAGAAAAAGAATCCTATAGCGACGATCTACTTGCATTTAAACAAGCACATTTCCGGTATTGAAACAAGCAAGCGTAGTGGCTCAGTATATCTATGATCACGAGATGAGTCTCTGGCGCCCAATACCCGGAAAGTCGAGATAAGTGGATCGCGTGGAGCAAATGGATCATTCGGCGATTGGTTACAAAAGCAAGCTGTTGGGCAGCGAGCAGAGCGATGAACAATTGAAACTCTTGGCTCGAGGACCGTCCACAATCATATCATTCCAAGGGTATGAGATAAATGGGTACACATTTTACCGACAACCGGGATAGCAAGAGCACCAACAAAAGCAGTGGCATTATAGATGCCTTGGACAAAAATGGAAAGATGGACACCTACTATGGTTTCATAGAGAGATCTGGGAGTGAGATGCAGGCCATTAAAAGTCCCTCTTTGGTGCCAATGGGTCAGCGGCATAGTGGATATCGATAAGTATGGTATGACAACTGTGGACCTCAAGCAAGTGGCCTATAGGGATGAACGTTCGTGCTCGCTAATGATGTGACACGGTATTCTATGTGATGGACATGGACAGCAAACCGGCGAAGGAAGACTAGCGATAGCGATCGCCAAGCGCCACGTGGTTCTTCGGGTAAAGAAGGATTGTCGGAGTTGAGGCGTCGCAGACGAATAAGAGTATAATCGGTTAAATGCCTCCTTTCCGGTGGGCGTAGACATTGGTGTCTGAATGATCTGAGGAAAACTCCCTCGTGCTGCGATCATAATGAAGGATCACTTGTAAAAAGCAATATGTTAGCAAATAAGGATTGTTTTGCTTTCTTTTGGTGTAATAGACTACTAACATACTAGTTTCTCATTCCTCTAGAGGTTTTCCTGTTGCTCGTATTTTACATTCAAATTGTACTAATATTTGACTAACAATATTGTTCAAAGTCTCTCTATACTAATATAACAAGGTGACAATTTGCAATGGAATTATAAGAGTGCAAAATTACTTTATTTCTTAAAATCTTAAAAAAGGCTAATTGAACCTAAAGTGGTAAAAGTATAAAAAATATTTAATGAAACAATAGTTATCTGAGATTTAAAAAATCTTAAAAAAATAAATGAATCTAAAGTGGTAAAAGCATTTTAAAAATTATTTAATGAAACAATAGTTAACAGTGATTTAAAAGAAATCTTAAAAAAAGGCTAAATGAATCTAAAGTGGTAAAAGCATTTTTAAAAATATTTAATGAAACAATAGTTAAATAGTACATTTAAAAAACCGTTCTTAAAAAAAGATAAATGAATCTAAAGTTGTAAAAGCATTTTTAAAATTATTTAATGAAACAATAGTTAAGCAGTAGATTTTAAAAAAGAAATCTTAAAAAAGGCTAAATGAATCTAAAGTGGTAAAAGCATTTTTAAAATTATTTAATGAAACAATAGTTAAATAGTACATTTAAAAACCCATTCTTAAAAAAGATAAATGAATCTAAAGTGGTAAAAGCATTTTTAAAATTATTTAATGAAACAATAGTTAAACATAGATTTAAGAAATAAAAAAAAGAAAAAAAAAAAGAAAGGAGGGGCACAGGCTCAGGCAAGACCTCCTGATCGGGAGACCCGCACTCAGCGCCTCGCGCCTAGCCAGGAGGAGATTTCTTATCGACTACTAAGGCGCTAAATTATTTTGAGTTTATAAACCCTTCACATTGGGTTGGTGTATCAAGGATGATAGTGCCTAGAGGCTGCAGTGACCCATCGATCAGGTTGGATACACCAGCAAGATGATGTGAGTCATCGATCCCGGTTGGTGTATCAACCGTGTGATGTGAACATCGATCGGTTCAATACACCAAGCAAGGCCGATGTGCAATCTCACTTCGCCTCCTCTTCCCAATTTTGCTACTCCCATTGTTCCCCAATCTCCTCCTCGCCTCGCTCGTTTGCAAGACCTCAAGCGACCTCGCCTCCACGACCCCCACCGCCGCTGTCCTCCGGCCTCCGCGACCCCACCGCGCCGTCCTCGCCTCTGAAGCCTTTCCTCGCGCCAGGCCTCGCCTCGAAGCCTTGCCTCCGTGCGACCTCGCCTCAAGCGCCTCGCCTCCAAGCGACCCCACGCGCCGTCCTCCTCGCCTCCAGGCGCCACTGCCGCCATTTCCACCTCCGACTTAGTACAATGTAAGTTCGTCTTCCTCACCTTCGGATAGTCCTCACTGTCGTCCTTTGTAGTGCTCTATGATGAACTAGGGTTAAAAATTGGTTGAGTCTTGCTGATTGCAACCATTTCTTTTGAAGTAGTTTGTCATGTTAATATGCTGATTGCAACCTACAATTATTAGACACCCTTAATTTGGTTGCAAATTTGCTTGAAGTTGAATGCTTAGTGCAGGTCTGAAGTTAAACTCAAATTTTCTTCTTTGCTGCTCTGAGATACATTCTTGTTCCTTGTCCAGAAAATGATCTTTCGTGATTGAATGGTACAAATTATAGGGATTTCATTTGTGTATGCCTTTGTCATATTGAAGTGATATTTGATGTTTGCTGTTTTAGGGGTAGAGTAGTCGATGGTGCATAAATGACAACTTTTGAGTAAAAAAATGCTATGTGAACCTTGCAACCTTAATCTTGAATGCACATTACTCCATTTCTTGAGTTAAGTTCTAGAACTCATATTCAGATTGCAAGTCTGATCTGAGTTTAACGACATGCGTGCATTTAGCTAAATGGTTTCAGATTTGTATACCTGTGATATATTGCTGAAATTGGTGTTGGAGGGCTCATTTGGAGCAACCCATCAATTTATTAAATCTGAGAGCAATAGTGCTAGTTCTTTGAAAAGGCTAATAACAAGCCATTTAGGCTAGTTCTTTTAGATGCAAGTATAACAAACTCATTCACTCTAATGTGATTTTATTTGTTCTTCACTTTTAGTTCGCTTGAAACTATTTTAACTTGTAAAGAAGATGTCGCCCTCTAATCCATAAATCAAGGACATGATATGCCCTCAAAAGAAGGATCGACCGCTGCAAGAGGACCAAACAAAAGGCCAACAGCATCGATATACCATTACGAGATCGATCGAAATGATGGGGCCCTAGAAAGCCAAAAAAGGCGGCGTAATGCATTTCGGAGTATGTGTGGGATAGTAGGTCGAACGGGTTCGATCACGCTATCTTCTCGGAGGTTGGTGACTATTGAGGCTCGCAATGCCTTGCTAACGGAAATATTTTCATCATTCAACATTCGGAAGAATCCGCTCCCCTAGTGCGACGGTATGCATCGCTAGCGGCGAGAAAGGCATGGAAGACCTTTAAGCATACGCTTACGAGACTACGTCAAGAAGGATCTGGTTCCATACTCAAGTATGGGTTCATTGATGAGGACACGGAGGCGTTTTGTTGGGATGAAGACCACGCATTTAATTGCGTCGCCATGCTGAAACAAACAAGGCCTTGCAAGCAAGGAACACTCACCCCCACAGACTCGGCACTGCTGGCTACGCGGGGAAGAGAGAGCAATGGGACAGGGAGGACGAGGAGGGTATCGCGCCATTTCCATCGATCACAGATGAACGTGCCAGAGACTGGCTAAGAGCGAGAGCGAGGTCAGATGCCACGTCCTCCGCAACCGTCTCCTTCGTAAACCCCGCGGACGAGGAAGTCTGCCAACGCCTGGTAATATATAAATCGAACTACCAATTTTACGTAATTAGTCCATGACTTCATAAGTGAAATAACTTGTCCGGATCTTGCAGGTAGCGTTGAGTACACAATCGTGCGATGGCTCTTTTTTCCCAGACAGAGAGAAAGATGCACTGTCCATAGCCTTGGGAAACAAGGAACACCCTGGTCGTACAAGAGGCAAAGGGGTTTTTGTTCCATGGAAAACTGGATTCCCAGACGACTTCCACATATACAGAGTTGTGTGCACAGTACAGACCAAAACAGAGTCAAGATACTTAACCCGGTTTCATGAAATTCTTCTCTCAGTTCTCCCCTCAACTCTTCTCTCAACTCTCCTCTCAACTTGTCCTCCAAATTCTTCCGCGTACCACCGTCCATCGGCTTCCTCCCGCTCCTCTTCTCCATTCAAGTCGGGTGTTCCAAAGTTCTTCCGGGCATGGAAGACCCGACTTGCAATCACATTTGTTCAATCTTTAATTACCCTACCTAAAGTAATCTATCAAGTACATCTACAATTTTTACCAAAGTACCATGTTCGATCTCCCACCGTGGCACGACGGTGTGTTGCAGATCGAGCATGTCGTCGGCCACTACTTGCGTGTGGCCATCACGGTGACCTGTAAAGCCACTTCATATGGCATGAAGCAAATCACACACTCTAGTGTGTCCGGTTCGATGGAGAAAGCCGTGGTTGCCGTCGCCTCGCCATGCTGCCTGCGGCTCTTGGTTGATTTATTAGTCGAGTTCCATCAACATTATCGTAAGAAGGGGGAAAAAGCGCTACAAATGTTTATATTTTAAGTCTATCCTGATCGGACAAACTGTTGCCTCAATGCATATAGGAAGTGCAGATATTCAATTATAACATCTATAACTGGTTGTGCCTTATAAATATCGTTGTAGAAATATTGATGGAAATTTCGAACAACACCATAACTAATGGAGGTTCTGCTGGGGGTGTGGGAAAAAAAGGTCATCACAGACGGTTCTTATTTGAAACCGTCTGTGATAATTTCATATCACGCAGAGCGGTTCTTATTTGAAATCGCTCGTGATAAGTTCATATCACAGACGGTTCTCATTTGAAACCGTCTCGTGATATTTAGTTATCCGCAGCGCTTGCAAATGAGAACCGTCTGCGTGATAATTGAATTTCACAGAGCGGTTTATTAATACAACCGTCGTGATATATATTTTCTCGACGGGTATAGAACCGCTCTCGATGATCTCCTTCATCACAGACTTATTAGTTCTTGACGGTTCACAAAACTGCTCTCGATGACGCTTATGAACCGTGCGTGATGAAGTTTTCTGTAGTAGTGAATGGAGCCACTGCCACAGAAGCAGCTGCAATGGAGCAACAAGCATATAATATTTCCTTTTACATTTCCTCTCAGTTTACCTTGCAAATGAGACAATTTCCTTTTACATTTCCTCTCAGTTTGAATATAGTACCTCAAAAAATAATTAATGTTGGTTCCAATTGACTTGCCCTGAATATTTTCTTTCCATTTTGTTTTCAGTTTGGGACCAGCAGCATGACTAATCGAGGATGTGATGGCTTCCATTGAAATTAGTGCTTTGCTTCTCATTTTCTTTGGATCAAGATCTGTCATGACTTTCATTTAAGAGGATTCCTTTGTATATATCTTGCTATCATAGCAAAAATGTTTGAACACAGATTATGTGATGAATTAATTTGTGGATGCTACTCTATAATGTGAATATTTGTTTTTAATATAGACTGATTTGTGCTTATTTCCTATGTGTGTGCCTTGGATGATCTGGAAAAGTTTCAAATGCGCATTGCGCATCCTGTACATATTTATTTGGCTCCAAATAAATATTAATTTTTATTTTTTTCCGATGGTTAATTTCTTGCAACGCATATAAGTGTTGCCACAATTCGAATCTAAATGTTGCAACAAGCTTTAGAGGTAAGCTGCCCATGGGCGGCACAAACACATGTAAGCGTTGCTGTAGCCCATAAATATCCGTTGCAATTTAGCAACGGTTATTAGTAGGGTTTTCCAACGCATATATAAGCGTTGCAATAGCCCCTAGCAATGGCAGCATAGGCAACGCATAATTATGCGTTGGTATAGACCCTAGCAACGCTTATATGGACTTTTAACAATGTATATATGTATTGCTAAAGGGGGGTCATTTTGTAGTGCATCCGACAAATTGGCGGCACAGCAAGAAAACTCCAGGCAGTCCGACTGGGACTCAGGCTGTGATACCTGTAACCCATGCGGCAGCTCAGTCCCACCATCCATTGATTGAACATGCGAGAAAGCTAACTCCACATCCTTCAACTTGCCAACCTCCAACAATTTGACTTCTCCACTGTTAATCCCATGTAAATCAGACTGGGACACCACTGCAGCCTCCCATGATACCCGACATCCCATGGAAGGAGTTACTTCAGTAACTACAACTGTCTCCCCCTCAAAATCATTACAAGAATTAGATCGCAGAAACCGATTGATGTTGCGTTTTGCACCTGTTTTACCCACTTTTGTCACCCAAATAGAGCCATTGGGTTTGTCATCATCAAAAACCCTGGTTTTCATTGACCCAACAATTGGCTTTCTTCCAAACGGAGTTAATGTAACCATGCCTGACAATGATTTGCTCAACTGATTTGTAGTCACATTACCATCTCCTTGCATAGGAGCAGATCCTTGTCTATCACTAGAACTCTTTGAGCTGGAACCATCTGTGATATTTTTGAACTTCTTAGTTGATTGATCAGAATCCTTGTCTTTTGAAACATCAACCTCTTTGTTATCCCCATCCATTCGCCCATTAGCAACCAGGACAGCCTGAGAAACAATAGCCGGTTCAAATTCCTGAGTCTCGGGTGTAAAAGTAATATCATACCCCACCTTATGAAAGACAATATCCGTCGTCAAGGGCAATTTTTTGGTGTCCAGTAGACCAACCAACAGACGAATAACTCCTTTTATCCTATACGTTAACATATCCACATCCAGAGTAGTGCCAATCATGGAACCAAGTGCCCAAAAACCCAAATAATGACGCCACGCATGTGGGACTCCAGTAACATGCACCCAAACTTCATCTAACTGATAAGCCGGCATTACATCACCATTCAATTCCCATTGGCTAATTTTGATAGTAATCCCACTCTTCAACTTATACTCAACATCTGCCATACGAAGTAATTCCTCCTCCGAAGGAAAAGCCACTAGAAAAGCATCCACTCCATGATGTAAAGCTTCCCAATTCCACTCCACCCTAGACATTTTAGCTAGCTCCGACTAGATAGAAACAACATCAAGACTGCCACCAATGACTGTTATCAACGCAGTTGGGGCAGGGTCTGGAACCTATAATTTGAAATCAAATTTTGGAATCTGAAAAAAAAACACAAATCATTCTTGGCACAACCAGACATGTTTACTGAAGGTTTCGGCATTTTAAGAATCATACATTTTGCTGCTAGATGAGAGTTGGGCTTATTGCAAATATAACAATCAAGATCCCCATTGCAATTTTCTTGAATATGCCCAACACACTTACAACGAAAACAAAATGGCGGCCTTGGCTTCTTTGCCTTGACTGAATCTAAACTCACCTCCTGCTTCCTGACTGGAACCACCACCTCATTACCGACTTGATTCTGATCACGGGAAACTGGACCACTGACCTGATGTTGATGACGCAAATGTGCTGAGCGATGAAGATGAGCATCACCCGCCTGATCCAAGGTGACAGCACGACCACGACCAAGGTTGACACCATGGCCAGGGTTTACAACTCCTCGGCTTGCATACTCTCGGCCCCACCCAGCCTCGTTCACACCTCGACCAGAACTTGCTGCGAGAAGCGGGATGAAAGCCCTTCCCTGTGAGGAAGCCGGGCTCCCCTCTTGCTTGAAATGCGTGGAGGTCGCCTTTGATCGCCAACGGAGGACGAGCCGCCATGTCGGCGTGAAGAGGGCGATTACATGCATGAGGCCTAAACGATACAACACAGCCCCGACCCTAGTAATTGGTCTCTTAGCAATTCTTGGTTCAAGCCATAGTTCTTGGCCCGTTTCACTAAGGCCTGTCTAACCGGGTCCAAGCTGTTTGAATTAGAGAAACTGTGGGCCCGAATTACTTCCTCAATTGATGCAGGCTCCGATCGGGATCCCGCCTGCATCTCCTCTGCTAGAAACGGAGAATGCCGTTGCATATTCTCAACCGATTGCTGATGCTCAAGAACAACATCCATGACCGCCGAATCATCCTGCCGATGATCACCAGCCAAAATGTCCCCTGACGACCGATCTACTAGAGAGAATAGCGACGGAGGACAGAACTGTAACATCCCAAAATTTTAATAAAGTAAAAATATATATTTTGAATTTGAAAATATTTATTTCTGAGTTTCTTGGCATCATTGGTTTTTAATTGAATTTCCTTGGAGTTTTTGTATTGTATGAAAATCCAACAAATGGAATTAAACAATGGATAATGGTAAAAAGGCAAAAATGTAAAAAGTAAAAATTTAGAAAATTTCCATGAGAACCCTGATCATTCAATTAAATCATTTTAGTCAGCAATTGAAATATTATGCATAAAGAAATGAAGAGATAAAATGAAAAGACAACTTTTAAATCAAAATAATGTATTGTCAGAATTTACATAAAATATTGGAACCATATTTTGACCTGAAAATTTTATAGAAGCATTCTAAGATTAAATCCTTTTGAAAAACAAAATTTGAAAAATAACAAAATTCAATTGATCTCAAAGAAAAATCAAAATCCGAAACAAGAAATTAGATCAATCACCGACGTGTGGGCCATCCGTTGCTACTCCGTTCCGTTGGCACATTGGAGAAATTCTCAGTCGCTGACAATGGACCCAGGTCCCAACTACCAAACGCATCGCCCTTCTCTGTTCCGTTCGCTCCACTGAAGAACTCTCCCGAAGCCTGCAGGACAAACGAAGCCAGCGATCACTGCCACGAATCCCACTCACTCGCTGGAATTCTTGGCTATAAACCACTCCTCCCTGACCGCAATGAGCCCTTCCTCCTTCCCCCCTCACTTCCCTTCTTCTCCTCAGCCGAGACAGCCAATTCTCATTCCATTTCCGCCATTTCCAGGAGGCTCTGAGCTCAGAGAGCGAGGCAAAATCCGAGCAATAGGGTACTCCATTCTCAAATCCCTCTTAGCTAGAGCATCACCACACTCCACTGAGCCAAACCCCTCAACAATCCTCGAACCTTATTTATGAATTATGCGTGGCGCCTTCTTCTCCAAAATCGCCACCGTGGGCGGAGCTCCTCCGTCCATCTCCGCTGCGGCTAGTAGGTAAAATCGACTCCTTGTGACTCCCTGATGCTCACAATGCTACCGATTCCACCTCTAATGCCCTTGTTTGCTTCCTCCACCGTCCGCCATTGAGCCGCCAAGACTTCGTCCTCAAGACCGCCCAAAGATCCTCTCCGCCGAATCGACTTCACCTGGATGCTCGTTGCGTCTTGATGGTCCCCATGCCCTCGCCGTCACGGAGATCCACGGAAGGCCGCCGCCGTCCAGCCCTAGCGAGTAGCTTTTCCCTCACGCGCATGGGACCCCCATGTCATCCCTCACCAAGCAAGAACTCCAGTGAAGCGGTAAAAGGCGCATTCTCTGCTCTGAAGACGTATTGTATTATTTTCAGTGAATTTCCAAATCGGTCTAGCATTCAATCTTGAATATCTCTTGAAATATCAATTCAATTTCAATGAAATAAATTTGTATAATCATATAAAATCAGTAACATCCTTAATATGCGAAAATACTTGATTTTTGAGCTACGGATGAATTTTAGGAATTTAAGTCTTCTAATGACCCTATTATGGACTTTAAATGAAAGTTATACACCATGAGCTATAAAATGATAAAATAAATTCTTATATGTGGATCTGATCCTAAGATGTTCAAATGTGCAAAAGTATTCAAATTGTGAACCATATGTTTAAATTACTTGCCTTATGATCACTAATGAACCCTATTATGGCCCTTAGCAAAATAATAGTATAATGGCTCACAAAATGATAATGTAATTTGCAATAAGTTCCTAAAAACAGTAAGGATCCATGTATGTAAAAATATTTAAGATAAGATTTAATTTGCATTCTTTTAAAGAAAGGGAATGTTAATTATAACAATAAGTAAATAGATAATCTCTGCAATTTAAGTCAAAACAATGCAAAATCAACTTTAAAACATTTCTAGGATGATACTCTGCTAATACCTGAAAAATGGATCAAGAATCGTGTATAGGTTAGTGGGAAATTAAGATTTAAACTTGGCGATTTGAGGTTGCAAATATGATCATTTAGGCTATTTCAACGATAGATAAAATAACTTGTCTAAATACTAAAATCAGTAAAACCAGTTTAAAATCAACGTACAAAGTTCATACTACCATGTTCTATAACAAGAATCTTATTTCGTTAAGGTTTACATATTAATCTTATTAGTTCAAAAACCTTAAGTGTTAACCCTTCGTTCCACTTTCTTGCCGATTCCGAATAAGTGTAAACTATACAATGCCAGATAAGCCTTTTCAACGATGAATATAAAGTCTCGTCTAAAGTGTAAAACTTATGAAATTAGACCAGTGGTGCTGTCCAAAGTATAGACTACCCAAATAGGAAAAGATAATCTCATTCCAATATGAATTGCCTATTAATTTTGATAGTTTAATAACCCTAGGTGATCATGTGTCTGAAAGCCATACTATAAATGAACGAACTGTAGTTTCAAATGAGGAAACCTATAGTTAAGTTGTTTTTATCACCAGAACCTTCTTAAATATCATGTAAACTAAGCCAGTAGCCTAAATTAGAAGATCTAGCTTGTGCAAAACAAATTCTAAGCTGAAATCAATTAAAGATAAAGAACTAATCATTCATATTCTAATGTGATCAGTTAAGCCGCCTATTCATTAACTCGCGAAGCAACTCATCTAAATCTGAATTTAGTACAGAATAGTCTAGAAATGATCTTTAGATTATGATCTGTGGTAATCTAAGGAAATGTTCTTATTTCATCTTGCTTTGAATCTGAATCCTCATAGAGCAAAACCCATAAGTAACAAAGTTACCCGAAATCATATTGTGAATAGTAAAATCAATGAGCTTGCAACTAATGTTTAATCCAACCAATTTTTGCATCTTGAATTCGTAAAATAAGATTAATAAATTCATAAAAGAGCAATCCCTGTTTCTTGTGAAGAGTTTTATTCGTTTTACTGTCTATTTCTTTTTGCCCTTATTGAAGTCTTTTATTTGCTTTATTTCGTTGATCGACGTGTAGAACCCGACGTCCCTATTCTCCGTCGCCGCTGCCGTAAATCGACCGCAATCCTCGTCTTCGCCAGAAGCGTCATTAAGCAAGGCAAGCATCCTTTGACCATATTGATCCCAGATTTTATATTCCTTTTGTGCATCAAACTGTTTCATGCATGCGATTACTTTATGTAAATTGCTATCTCGTGGATTTGGTAGTTATACCTGTTGTCTCGTGAATCTCCGTTGATGATTATGAACATGTGAACCTTGATAACAATAGATTGAGGATAGGCATTACTTAATGTCATCATGGGTATATACGTTCATATTATTCATGCTTAGCCATGCTTTAGAGTCAGCAACATGATCAAACCAGTATTTGTTTCCTGAAAACATTGAAAATGTCACTGTTGGTTGCGGGTACTTTGATTAAAAACCCAAAATGAAACTATGCTTTGATGCGGGCGATTATTGGCAATAGCCGGTTGTGCAGACAGGAATTGCACGTAGTGTAGAGTGAAGTGTCGCCCGTGTCAGTTTAAGGACCGAGCAATGGGACGCTATTGATCCAAGATTTCCGTGCAACCACAAGGGTGAGGATGGGGTAGCCTTAGCCTATTAAGTTATTTAGATGTGGCTTTGTTCATTGGTAGGCGGGAGCTTAGCACAGGCATTCCGGTTTGGTCTGCCTGGAAGGGTTTCCACCGTGCAGCTGTATGCATACTGCCGTGTTTAGAAACATTGTGTTGGGTGTGTGAAAGTGGATCCACGGCTTGGGTGTGTGTTTCTAGTTTCTGGCGGGGTTAACGCCCCGGCTGGATCAAAGCCATGTCTAGGTAATGTAACTATGTATGGTCGCTTTGCGCAGACACAATGTCCTATTGCAGGCGTGTGTGATCTTGCAAAAAGGTGGATCATTCCTTGTGGGTAAAGTTGTACACCTCTGTAGAGTTTAAATCTAATCGATTAGCCGCGCTCGCGGTGATGAGCACTTGGTGAAGTCATTCCAATGTTAGATTGTTTTATTATTTTCAAAAGGGTTGGTATCATTTGTTTTGTAACTGTGTTTTATGTCAAAGGGCTGACATTGATGGATTTCAGGATATTGAATGATTCGTCGCTCACGTCATGGAGGACTGTGAGTGTTACATATGCTTTACTTATTTGTTATCAATCAAATGCTCTTATAAATTCCGTTTGCAAATAACTTGATTTACAAATTCAAATTCGCTTTATGCAAATTAACTATAGAAGCCTTTCCTTTGAAATGGCCTGCATATATTATAGGTTTTGCTCAAGTCTTGCTGAGTACGTAAAGTACTCACCCTTTCTTAATTATTATTTAGGTGGTTGAGTTGGCGAGGCTTCGAGTCTCTTTTCGTCGCAGGTTGCGGGATTCTCTTCGTCGTGTTCTATCTGGAGTTTATGCCTGGTCAGTTGCCTGCGGGATTGGATGGGTACACTACAAGGCTTCGCTTCTTTTCTTGCTAGATTCTCGAGTTGTAATATTTATTTGTATAATCGCTTCGCTTAATTATTATATTGTATGGTTGTGATTCCAATTGTTGTAAACATGTGAGTGCTAGCTCTTGATCCGAGGAATAGCACAGTAATCACATGGAGGTTCCTGTTCATCAGAACAGGGTCTCACAGAGTTGGTATCAGAGCTATACTGACCATTGGATAAACCTTAGATAGAATGGCCACTAGCATTAGAATAAGCAAATTCAAAAGTTTCTTTTCAAAAGCTACTATATTTGCAAAATGTAGGCTTGCTATTCTTTCCTCATTCTTAAGAATCTACTCTTGTCTCTATTTTCATTTTGTTTTGTAAACAAATACCTCTTTCCTTAAAAATGGTTTTTCTTCGCTGTTGCTTCAGAAGACGACCAAGACATGTTGCTGTCATTCTTCATGACAACCAGTGAAGTCTACAATGTTCGCAACAACCATCTCAAGGAAGCATGCAACGCTTCGCTAACCTCGACAAAACAGAAGTATAACTTGAAGATCCTACTTCATGAAGAGTCAGTGTTACCCAACACTAAAAGGGTAGAAGATTAGAATATCTTGCGACCTACCTTAAAATAAGAACCCTTTGCGCACAGCATATTATTCCGCTTTAGTTATATAGAACAATTTACGTTGTCGTTATGTCTTGCTACTTGAAATTGGTTTTTGTTCTGAATGTTGGGGCTGATTTATGTGTAACTTGACCACTATGTTTGAAGTTTCACAATAAGTTGTCCTTATGTATGAATATGGAAAACTTAACCCATAGGATAAATAAGAAATCATAAAGTAGTCTGTGTCTTTCCTCCATAGAGCTTTTACAAACTTATCTCTTCTTCGTAGAACTTCTCACCTATGTAACCATTATGGTCATTAACGCTTCTTAAAAATCAAGCCTCATCAAGATTTGTAACATAGTCTCCATGTCTGCTTTTAGCCTCTCAAAACCGCATCCTCTATATATATAAACCAAGTTAAGATCTTACCACATTAGTAAATACCAAACTAACTTAAATCCCTTTAGGCTGGTCAAAACCTAATGCTCCAACGATAACTTATAACCATGCCTTAAAACTCACTTTATCACCTTGCTTAGATTATATACCATGAAAAGGAGTTGAAACTAGAAAAGTTATATACTTCTAAATAGAGACTTTCGAATGGTTGTTAAAACAAAAACAGGAAGAATTGAAAGTCCTACTTTTCTAAAAAGAAATATAAAAAGGGTAGTATTGGTTATACATATACTCTTTTCCCCAACTATAGAATTTAACCTTCTTATCTGTACACTCATTACCCCCTCTCTATAGAATTTTCTTCTCTACTCCTAAGTTATTCTTTTAGTAATATTTCTCTCCCTGTCTTTTTGCAAAATGAAAAGTACCAACAAACTTGTTGAGAACAATTTAAGCAACAAGTCAGCAACGTCATGATGTTTGCATCAACAACCTCAAGAAGATGGAAATAACGAGCAACACAACCTCTCCAACTTCATCGAAGCTTCGGAAGACTAACACAGCACGTGGTGCAAAGTTTAAAAAAAACTCGTCACTGAATAGTCTACTTTGGAACAAAGCGGTATACGAGCTACATATTATTCTAGCTATATAGTACACCTTTTATACATAAATACATATGGCCAGTACAAATAAGAACCATAGATACCACCCATGTACTAAGTTGAATATATATATATGTATAGTATTTCTGTGTTGTTGAAACTCTGTTATCAGTCTTTTGTATTGCTTTCGGGTTACTCTCGTGAATGTTAAACCACTAGGTTGAAATTTACGATGCGTTAACCCTGCTTAATAAGGAAATTTTAATTAAAAAGATTTTAAAGAATGAAACGTTGCCTTATAAACCAAACCAAAAATTACGTAATATGCATAGAGACCACAACTAGAGTTAATTGGAAAGAATCAAATGTTACTTCGTAATATAGATGACCCTTATCTAACCATCCTTCTCCGATTCCAACACTTTGTCAAGCGTGGTTGCAAAATGCCTCTAATCCAATAGAATTCTGTCTAAATAACCTTACCCTAATAAATATTGTTGCAGGACGCCTGTGACACAATACAATCCCTTAATACATCTACTAAAAGTAATGAGTGATGAAATCTTTAGCCTTATAACTGACCTTCAGCTCTTCCCAAATAAATTTGGTTAAAATGCATCCATTTGTTTATGTCAAGTATTTTAACATACTCTGTATCTCTCTTTAAATAAGCTTGTTCTTGTTAATGGTTCTCGGCATAAATTGCTTACATTCCTCATCTGCTTTGCAAGAACCCAAACCAGAAAAATGCACGTCAGAATCTCCAAACATGGCACAAATGTTCACCCTAACTGAACAAAATCATCAGACACATACCTTTCTTCTCCACGACAGCAAGTAGTCAACTCTCTGTGTCTTGGTTAAAATCAAATATCTAGTGCAATTCATTGCACCTTTTCATCTAGTCTTTTTCTTCTCCTCTCCTCTGTCTTTTCTTCGAACAAGCCCGATACAGAGTAGAGCGCAATTTTTCTTTGCGTCCACATTTGGCGTTTGCTTCGATGACTTGCTCCCACTGCCCGATGATCACCACGGTTGGGCGCACCGCCTCCCTCACTCCACCGTGGCAGGCCAACACAATGCCCAGCTCACTGATGCTAGTAATGGTGATGGGATAGCCGTCATACTTTTATCTCTACCTCAGCCATGTCCTGTGCCATTGAATTTTCAATGTCATCACTTAACCGGTTACCAAAACTGTCGCCGTTCAAACCTTGTTTACACTGCCTTAAGCGCCTATATAGATCACTTTGTACCTCTGCACATGTGCGTCTAGTTTAACCCTGTCATTCACTGTCATCGCATATACACTCAGCCATTAAGCTTTCCCCATACCTAGGTTAATCAAACAGTGAAACCGCTACTTGTTGCACAGACCTGCTGCAACTTGGTCGCCTTTACTCACACCCGTTCATATTTTGTGGGAACATCCTCATTTCTCTTGTAAATACCAGTGCCCAGCTCAATGCCCCCTGGATACGACAGTTGCTAATGCAATTCAACGTTAGCAAGAGAAATTCCGAGCCTTAGTTGCTAAAGATTTGGCAATCAAAACAAAAAAAACTAGCCATTCAGAAAATATCGCTTAAAGAATATCCTAAGAAGAACAACTACCTTTTATAGCCATAATCATCCGTCAGGATAATGGTTCAATGATTGTCTCTTGAAAGACTCTAGTTATTCACCATACCCTCCCAACCAACCATCACATATGTGAAACTCATGTGAAAATGAAAAGCACACAAACTTCTCTGTGTTGGCGAAGATCTCACTCAGCCAACTATCGCTGTTACTTTGATCTCAAACATTCTAGTGCTTTCCTTGTTTTGCATCCTTGCAAATATCCTCCTTCACGAATCTGCATGTGAAATGAACTAGTGTCCGGTGAACTTGAAACTAGTTGCTGTCCGTTACTCAAAACCAGAAAGGCAATATTATTTGCTTTTGTTGTGGTAAATGTGGGCCATTATGCCAACAATTACCTAAATCAGAAACAGATTCTATTTCATTCGCAACCCTAGGACGCTTTGTAACAACCTTAAAACTGGCTGCAAGGATCTGAAGACCAACAATCCTTTAGACATGCATCAGGTCCAACTCAAAATATTAATTCCAGTTGCCGTAACACCTATTCGCAAAAGAAGCTTATGACCTATCCAATGCAGTACTAGGTATGATACTTATGTATTTGAATCCTACTAGAATTCAAATTTAATTCCAAGGTTAATTCCTCAGTTTTAGTCACTTCATGATCATTTATTTTATAACATTAGCAAACAATCTTTCCATTGTTTCGAATAAAACGAACAACATCACCTGCATCAGCCGAAAATAACTTGAACACTTTACCAACATCTACCCAAGAACAGTTCTACTTCACCTCGTCAAGGAAGACATCAGTAATTTCTAACTGTCTCAAAGACCTAGAAAACATTAAGTGTTCATGTCAACCCCTGCTTCGACATCAGGCTCTGAACAAAAACATCTTTCTCATATGATTGTATCCAGCACTTGTTGTGATATTGAGTACGTTCCTTGTGTATTCAATTCCTGCAATTAATCTTTTGATTCTGTACATTTCCTTTCTTCATAATTTTCGAATTCAAAGAAAATGAAAACCCTCTATCTACTAAAATGATCAAATGAATCAAATCATCAGAATCACTTATTAATTCTTCTACCTCAATCCAATCCTTGAATTATCTCTACCTTGTTTTCAATTTAAAGTCAATCCGAAATGACGTTTATTCTCGGCTCATTTCATCAACTAATGTTGAATTATACAGATCAACCATTGTATTCAAATACCCTTCATGGTATTAAACATTCGGTTTTTCCCAAACAAACCTAATGACAGTGCAACCTTTTTTTCCTCTCAAATAATTTATATGGACCACCACCCTCTAAATTAGATTATCCTTATTAACAATACTAGTTATTCAATTAAAAGAGATGTGTAGAAAGTATTAGTATCTCTCATCTGCTTACCTAAAACTCAAAATAAAATTCTTCTCTATTTCTCGCACGTCAACTTAGAATCGCAAGATGAAGATCCAGTGAAGCAATTGCAATGAAGACGAAGTATCAACAAGAATGACAAAATCACCTCTGAGAAAGAATTCCTAAATCTATCTCGTCCTCGAGAATTGCAAGGTTCGTGGTAGTCACCGTTTCCAAATCCGAAGTAACCTGGCGCCACAACATATTAGGCCATATCGTATCGTTGAAAAAAAAAAGAGAGAAGCATATGAATTAGAGTTGCCATCTCAGCTATCCAGTGTTCATCATATCTTCTAGATATTGCAATTAAGGAAATATCTTCATCCTCCTTCTAAGATCATCTGGCTAGATGGAATCAATCTACAACTTGATTTAACTAATCGAGAGTACCTGATTAAAATCTTAAGAGAAGACGAACACCACACTCGTAGTAAAACCCACAAGATGATCAAGATTCAATGGAGCAGTCATTCTGAAGAAGAAGCAACTTGGAAACGAGAAGACTGACTCAAGAAGAAGTTTCCTGACTTCTGTTAGAAATACTTTCCCCTTGGACCCGCCAAATCTCGGGGTCGAGATTTTTGTAAGAGGGGTAGATCTGTAACATCCCAAAAATTTTAATAAAGTAAAAATATATATTTTGAATTTGAAAATATTTATTTCTGAGTTTCTTGGCATCATTGGTTTTTAATTGAATTTCCTTGGAGTTTTGTATTGTATGAAAATCCAACAAATGGAATTAAAGAATGGATAATGGTAAAAAGGCAAAAATATAAAAAGTAAAAATTTAGAAAATTGCCATGAGAACCCTGATCATTCAATTAAATCATTTTAGTCAGCAATTGAAATATTATGCATAAAGAAATGAAGAGATAAAATGAAAAGACAACTTTTAAATCAAAATAATGTATTGTCAGAATTTACAAAAAATATTGGAACCATATTTTGACCTGAAAATTTTATAGAAGCATTCTGAGATTAAATCCTTTTGAAAAACAAAATTTGAAAAATAACAGAATTCAATTGATCTCAAAGAAAAATCAAAATCCGAAACAAGAAATTAGATCAATCACCGATGTGTGGGCCATCCGTTGCTACCTCGTTCCGTTGGCACATTGGAGAAATTCTCAGTTGCTGACAATGGACCCAGGTCCCAACTACCAAACGCATCGCCCTTCTCTGTTCCGTTCGCTCCACTGAAGAACTCTCCCGAAGCCTGCAGGACAACCGAAGCCAGCGATCACTGCCACGAATCCCACTCACTCGCTGGAATTCTTGGCTATAAACCACTCCTCCCTGACCGCAATGAGCCCTTCCTCATTCCCCCCTCACTTCCCTTCTTCTTCCTCAGCCGAGACAGCCAATTCTCATTCCATTTCCGCCATTTCCAGGAGGCTCTGAGCTCGGAGCGCGAGGCAAAATCGGAGCAATAGGGTACTCCATTCTCAAATCCCTCTTAGTTAGAGCATCACCACACTCCACTGAGCCAAACCCCTCAACAATCCCTGGAACCTTATTTGCGAAATTGCACCGCCGCCGTGCGCCCTTCTTCTCCAAAACCGACCACCGTGGGCGGAGCTCCTCCGTCCATCTCCGCTGCGGCTAGTAGGTAAAATCGACTCCTTGTGACTCCCTGATGCTCACAATGCTACCGATTCCACCTCTAATGCCCTTGTTTGCTTCCTCCACTGTCCGCCATTGGAGCCGCCGCACCTCCTCGGCTGCGCACCGCCCAGCATCCTCTCTGGCCGAATCGACTTCACCCCTGGATGCTCCTTGCCGTGCTGATGGTCCCCATGCCCTCGCCGTCGCCGGAGATCCACCGGAAGGCCGCCGCCGTCCAGCCCTAGCCGAAGCTCTGTTTTCCCTCACTGCCACGCGGGACCCCCCATGTCTGTCCCTCAGCCGAAGCAAGAACTCCAGTGAAGCGGTAAAAGGCACCATCTCTGCTCTGAAGACGTATTGTATTATTTTCAGTGAATTTCCAAATCGGTCTAGCATTCAATCTTGAATATCTCTTGAAATATCAATTCAATTTCAATGAAATAAATTTGTATAATCATATAAAATCAGTAACATCCTTAATATGTGAAAATACTTGATTTTTGAGCTACGGATGAATTTTAGGAATTTAAGTCTTCTAATGACCCTATTATGGACTTTAAATGAAAGTTATGCACCATGAGCTATAAAATGATAAAATAAATTCTTATATGTGGATCTGATCCTGAGATGTTCAAATGTGCAAAAGTATTCAAATTGTGAACCATATGTTTAAATTACTTGCCTTATGATCACTAATGAACCCTATTATGGCCCTTAGCAAAATAATAGTATAATGGCTCACAAATGATAATGTAATTTGCAATAAGTTCCTAAAAACAGTAAGGATCCATGTATGTAAAAATATTTAAGATAAGATTTAATTAGCATTGTTTTAAAGAAAGGGAATGTTAATTATAACAATAAGTAAATAGATAATCTACTGCAATTTAAGTCAAAACAATGCAAAATCAACTTTAAAACATTTCTAGGATGATACTCTGCTAATACCTGAAAAATGGATCAAGAATCGTGTATAGGTTAGTGGGAAATTAAGATTTAAACTTGGCCGATTTGAGGTTGCAAATATGATCATTTAGGCTATTTCAACGATAGATAAAATAACTTGTCTAAATACTAAAATCAGTAAAACCAGTTTAAAATCACTGTACAATGTTCATACTACCATGTTCTATAACAAGAATCTTATTTCATTAAGGTTTACATATTAATCTTATTAGTTCAAAAACCTTAAGTGTTAACCCTTCGTTCCACTTTCTTGCCGATTCCGAATAAGTGTAAACTATACAATGCCAGATAAGCCTTTTCAACGATGAATTTAAAGTCTCGTCTAAAGTGTAAAACTTATAAAATTAGACCAGTGGTGCTGTCCAAAGTATAGACTACCCAAATAGGAAAAGATAATCTCATTCCAATATGAGTTGCCTATTAATTTTGATAGTTTAATAACCCTAAGTGATCATGTGTCTGAAAGCCATACTATGAATGAACGAACTGTAGTTTCAAATGAGGAAACCAATAGTTAAGTTGTTTTTATCATCAGAACCTTCTTAAATATCATGTAAACTAAGCCAGTAGCCTAAATTAGAAGATCTAGCTTGTGCAAAACAAATTCTAAGCTGAAATCAATTAAAGATAAAGAACTAATCATTCATATTCTAATGTGATCACTTAAGCCTATTCATTAACTCGCGAAGCAAGTCATCTAAATCTGAATTTAGTACAGAATAGTCTAGAAATGATCTTTAGATTATGATCTGCGGTAATCTAAGGAAATATTCTTATTTCATCTTGCTTTGAATCTGAATCCTCATAGAGCAAAACCCATAAGTAACAAAGTTACCCGAAATCGTATTATGAATAGTAAAATCAATGAGCTTGCAACTAATGATTAATCCAACCAATTTTTGCATCTTGAATTCATAAAATAAGATTAATAAATTCATAAAAGAGCAATTCCTGTTTCTTGTGAAGAGTTTTATTCGTTTTGCTGTCTATTTCTTTTTGCCCTTATTGAAGTCTTTTATTTGCTTTATTTCGTTGATCGACGTGTAGAACCCGACGTCCCTATTCTCCGTCGTCGTCGTCAACCGCAATCCTTGTCTTCGTCGTAAGCGTCATTAAGCAAGGCAAGCATCCTTTGACCATATTGATCCCAGTATTTTATATTCCTTTTGTGCATCAAACTGTTTCATGCATGCGATTACTTTATGTAAATTGCTATCTCGTGGATTTGGTAGTTATACCTGTTGTCTCGTGAATCTCCGTTGATGATTATGAACATGTGAACCTTGATAACCATAGATTGAGGATAGGCATTACTTAATGTCACCATGGGTATATACGTTCATATTATTCATGCTTAGCCATGCTTTAGAGTCAGCAATGTACATGATCAAACCAGTATTTGTTTCCTGAAAACATTGAAAATGTCCTTTGTTGGTTGGTACTTTGATTAAAAACCCAAAATGAAACTATGCTTTGATGCGGGCGATTATTGGCAATAGCCGGTTGTGCAGACAGGAATTGCACGTAGTGTAGGGTGAAGTGTCGCCCGTGTCAGTTTAAGGACCGAGTAATGGAACGCTATTGATCCAAGATTTTCGTGCAACCACAAGGGTGAGGATGGGGTAGCCTTAGCCTATTAAGTTATTTAGATGTGGCTTTGTTCATTGGTAGGCGGGAGCTTAGCACAGGCATTCCGGTTTGGTCTGCCTAGAAGGGTTTCCACCCGTGCAACGGTGTACACCCTGCCGTGTTTAGAAACGTTGTGTTGGGTGTGTGAAAGTGGATCCACGGCTTGGGTGTGTATTTCTAGTTCTACGGCGGGGGTTAACGTCCTGGGCTGGATCAAAGCTATGTCTAGGTAATGTAACAGCTATGTATGATCGCCTGGCAGACACAATATCCTATTGCAGGCATGTATGATCTTGCAAAAAGGTGGATCATTCCTTGTGGGTAAAGTTGTACAACTCTGCAGAGTTTAAATCTAATCGATTAGCCGCGCTCGCGGTCATGAGCACTTGGTAAAGTCATTCCAATGTTAGATTGTTTTATTATTTTCAAAAGGGTTGGTATCATTTGTTTTGCAACTGTGTTTTATGTCAAAGGGCTGACATTGATGTATTTCAGGATATTGAATGATTCGTCGCTCACGTCATGGAGGACTGTGAGTGTTACATATGCTTTACTTATTTGTTATCAATCAAATGCTCTTATAAATTCCATTTGCAAATAACTTGATTTACAAATTCAAATTCGCTTTATGCAAATTAACTGTAGAAGCCTTTCCTTTGAAATGACCTGCATATATTATAGGTTTTGCTCAAGTCTTGCTGAGTACGTAAAGTACTCACCCTTACTTAATTATTATTTAGGTGGTTGAGTTGGCGAGGCTTCGAGTCTCTTTTCGTCGCAGGTTGCGGGATTCTCTTCGTCGTGTTCTATTTGGAGTTTATGCCTGGTCAGTTGTCTGCGGGATTGGATGGGTACACTACAAGGCTTCGCTTGTTTTGCTGCTAGATTCTCTGAGTTGTAATATTTATTTGTATAATCGTTTCCGCTTAATTATTATATTGTATGGTTGTGATTCCAATTGTTGTAAACATGTGAGTGCTAGCTACTGATCCAGGGAATAGCACAGTAATCACATGGAGGTTCCTGTTCATCAGAACGGGGTCTCACAAGAACACGGCAAGCGTGACCACTGGCCTTTTCCTGGGATGAGGAAGAGGACCACACCATGGTCTAATTTGCACCCCATGACTTTTTGATTTGGATTTTGTCGATGAAGCACTTGCGTGCACCCCACGACTTTTTGAATTACATTTTGTCGATGAAGCACCTGCGATAGATCATTTATATTGATCCGCAGTTGCTCCTAGACACCAATCTTTACCAGTTCGATCCGATGATTCATCGACCGGTGAAAAAGTTTCACCAATTTGTTCATCAAAACATACCTGCGAATGAACCTCGATCATCTTATCCTGCGCACAAGAAAAAATCTTCATCTTCCATGAATCACCCGCCTTGATCTCCCGATGATCCGCAAAAGGAGTCAGCTGCTCGTAAGAGATTGGAGAAGAAGAGGAAGCGCGGGGTCATGGAGAAGAGATCTTGTACTGGATGATGTTTGGTATGATGAGGACTTGACAAACTGGGATAATGAGTTATATGGAGCAAAGTTTTATCCACGTTGAATACTGGACTTGGAGGCTCAAAAATTTTGGTGACAACTCGAACAGACAGAGCTAGTGATCTCTTACATGCTAGAACCTCTTTACATTTGGGGGGATTGAACAGAGATGATTACTGGATACTATTCAAAAACTGCGCCTTTGGCGAGAAACATCCAGGCCAGTTCCCACAACTTAGGGAAATAGGAATGCAGATTGCTGAAAGATTGAAAGGCCTGCCTTTAGCAGCAAAGGTAATTGGACGCCTATTGAATGTTGATTTAGATGCAAGCCACTGGAATAAAGTGCTGGAGAGTGATATATCAGATGATGTTATGAAGGTTCTTAGGTTGAGTTACCAGCACTTGCCCATCCACTTGCAGCTATATATGCTTCAGTTTCTGCAGCCTGTTTCCAAAGGACTGGCGTTTTGATCCTAGGAGGCTTACAGACATGTGGATTGCACAGGGCATTGTTCAGAAGAAGGATGTGTATGACACTGATGTGAATATCGAGGATGTAGCAAAGGGATACTTTGATGACCTTGTACAAAGGTCGTTCTTTGAGAGATCATGGTTAGACCTTCCAATAGAGTATGTTATGCATGACTTGATCAATGACCTGGCCCGGAATGTTTCAAAGGATGAGTATGTCAGAATTGAGAGCGAGAAGCAAAAGGAGATCCCACCGAACATTCGTCATTTATATATATCTGCAAATTTGTTGGACGGTATGAAGAAAGCAGAGATGAAAAACCTGCGCAGCCTACTTGTTTGGAGGAAATCATGGCCTTGCTGGAAATTGTCCCTTCCAGATGGTGTGTTTAAGAAGTCCAAATGCATCCGTGTACTAGATTTGACTGGTTGTTGTTTGGAGAGGCTGCCAACATCAGTGAAAGCTCTGAAACATTTGCGTTATCTCGCTTTCCAGGTTCCTGCGAAGCCATTGCCCACATCATTGGTTCAGCTTTGCCACCTGGAGGTCCTGGTCACAAGAGGTCACTCTTGCCGGGAAAGTGAATGTGTCAATCTCCGATCCCAACAAGCATGAAGAGGAAACTACTCAAATTGAGAAAAGCTTACCTTTTCAATGTAGGTGGTGCCACAATATCTGGTTTTGGTGGACAAATTCTTCTCCATGGCCAAGGGGAATTCCACGTCAAGAAGGAGAGTGGCCACAGACTTGGAGAGCTAAAGGAGATTAAAGATATTCGAGGACGATTAAGTATTAGGTTTCTTGAGAATGTGGAACATTAGCAACAAGCTGTCGATGCCCACCTAGATTGCAAAGAGCATATCCGAACTTTGGAACTGGAGTGGAGCAACCTTGGAAGGTTTTTTACTTTTGAGTTGGATTCAAATGTTCTCGGGGCCCTTAGGCCTCACCCTGATCTTGACCAGCTGAAGATCATAGGGTACAAAGGAACTAGGTCACCCACATGGCTTGAGACAAATTGGCTGACAGCATTGAGTTCTGTAGTCCTCGAGAACTGCATAGGTTGGGTACTATTGCCCCCTCTCGGACAACTTCCTCTGCTCAAGTATCTTGAACTGAGAAACATGTATGCTGTAAGGCAGATAGGTCAAGAATTCTATGGGAATGGTGACACAAAGGGCTTTCCTAAGTTGGAAGACATACTATTTGATGGCATGCCCAACTGGGAGGAATGGTCTGGAAGTGAAGATAATTTTTTGCTTCCATGTCTTGAAAGACTACATATAGCTAAGTGCCCTAAGCTTGAACAAGCACCACCCTTCAGTGCAACACCAATCTCGTATTTAATCGACTCACTGGTGGCATCAGCATCGCTGCTGATATTTCTAGTCAGCTGTTGCAGCTTCTTGAGTAGCCTGAACTCTGATCAACTCAGTCACATCGACGAGTTGAATGTGAAGAACTGCACTGATCCAATGACAGCTGGTGGATTTCTCCTAGTTAGCTCCCTTCATGTGCTCAGGATCAGCAACTGTTTAGTGTTGCTATCATCTGTTGGAAATAATCTTAACAATTATAGATTGAGTGGGAGTCTAAGTTCCGTACTTGAGTATGATAGTCCGAGTCAGTTGCGTGCATGGCAAAGTTTATTAGTCATCCACATGCATGCAAGATTATTGAGTCTGTGTCTGAGTCCTAGCGCGGCAAGTACTTGTTCCGAGTCGGTATGCTGCCTAACCGAATAGAAGTAGTAGTCGAATACTTGTACTCCTATATAAGCATGAGCTTTGTACATTGTTTCAAGCAAGAAATCAGAAAAGCTGCAAGCAATTGCGCAACACCAAAATTCAAAGTTTCTTTTGTGTTCCAACACTTGGTATCAGAGCCTAAAGGTTTCGGATCAAACCGCTGCCCCGGGAGGAGGAGACTCCCGGGGTGGCACCCGAGGAAGCGTTGGCGGTGTGAAACCGTCGGAGAAGGCAGCGCGGTCAAGGCGAGGTGACCGTGTGAAAGGTTGTCAACAAATCGGCATGACAAGTTAGCAAGTGGTCGTCTATCTGTCATGTTGAAACAGCGGGCGAGGAGATCGACGAGGTGTGTCCCAGACGTGTTCGTCGTCCTATAGTCGACTCCAATTATGTGAAGATGTATTCGACGAGCTGAGTTCAGGATGTTGAGAAGATGAGATGCCATCTTGAAGTCGAGTTTGAAGAAGTTGGTTTCGATGAGTTGTGCCTAGGGCGTTGAAGAGGAGTGTTCGCCGTCCAAAGTCAAGTCTGTCAAAAGTCGACTCCAGGACGTTGAAGAGGTGTGTGCGCCATCCAAAGTCAAGTTTGTCGTAGAAGAGTCCGGGATGTTGAGGAGGTGTGTTCTCCATCCTGTGTGGTGTGTCGAGTTGAGCAGGTCGTAGTTGTGTCCAACTGCTTCAACAGGTTAAGTTAGATTGTCAAGATTAGGGGGGAGATTGTTGGAAATAATCTTGACAATTATAGATTGAGTGGGAGTCTAAGTTCCGTACTTGAGTTTGATAGTCCGAGTCAGTTGCGTGCATGGAAAAGTTTATTAGTCATTCACATGCATGCAAGATTATTGAGTCTGTGTCTGAGTCCTAGCGCGGCAAGTACTTGTTCCGAGTCGGTTTGCTGCATAACCGAATAGAAGTAGTAGTCGAATACTTATACTCCTATATAAGCATGAGCTTTGTACATTGTTTGAAGCAAGAAATCAGAAAAGCTGCAAGCAATTGCGCAGCACCAAAATTCAAAGTTTCTTTTGTGTTCCAACACTTGGTATCAGAGCCTAAAGGTTTCGGATCAAACCGCTGCCCCGGGAGGAGGAGACTCCCGGGGCGGCACCCGAGGAAGCGTTGGTGGTGTGAAGCCGTCGGAGAAGGCAGCGCGGTCAAGGCGAGGAGACCGTGTGAAAGGTTGTCAACAAATCGGCATGACAAGATAGCAAGTGGTCGTCTATCTATCATGTTGAAACAGCGGGCGAGGAGATCGACGAGGTGTGTCCCGGACGTGTTCGTCGTCCTATAGTCGACTCCAAGTATGTGAAGATGTATTCGACGAGCTGAGTTCAGGATGTTGAGAAGATGAGATGCCATCTTGAAGTCGAGTTTGAAGAAGTTGGTTTCGATGAGTTGTGCCTAGGGCGTTGAAGAGGAGTGTTCGCCGTCCAAAGTCAAGTCTGTCAAAAGTCGACTCCGGGACGTTGAAGAGGTGTGTGCGCCGTCCAAAGTCAAGTTTGTCGTAGAAGAGTCCGGGATGTTGAGGAGGTGTGTTCTCCATCCTGTGTGGTGTGTCGAGTTGAGCAGGTCGTAGTTGTGTCCGACTGCTTCAACAGGTTAAGTTAGATTGTCCAGATTAGGGGGAGATTGTTGGAAATAATCTTGACAATTATAGATTGAGTGGGAGTCTAAGTTCCGTACTTGAGTTTGATTGTCCGAGTCAGTTGCGTGCATGGCAAAGTTTATAAGTCATTCACATGCAAGCAAGATTATTGAGTCTGTGTCTGAGTCCTAGCGCGGCAAGTACTTGTTCCGAGTCAGTTTGATGCCTAACCGAATAGAAGTAGTAGTCGAATACTTGTACTCCTATATAAGCATGAGCTTTGTACATTGTTTCAAGCAAGAAATCAGAAAAGCTGCAAGCAATTGCGCAGCACCAAAATTCAAAGTTTCTTTTGTGTTCCAACACTTGGTATCAGAGCCTAAAGATTTCGGATCAAACCGCTGCCCCGGGAGGAGGAGACTCCCGGGGCGACACTCGAGGAAGCGTTGGCGGTGTGAAGCTGTCGGAGAAGGCAGCGCGGTCAAGGCGAGGTGACCGTGTGAAAGGTTGTCAACAAATCGGCATGACAAGATAGCAAGTGGTCGTCTATCTGTCATGTTGAAACAGCGGGCGAGGAGATCGACGAGGTGTGTCCCAGACGTTCGTCGTCCTATAGTCGACTCCAAGTATGTGAAGATGTATTCGACGAGCTGAGTTCAGGATGTTGAGAAGATGAGATGCCATCTTGAAGTCGAGTTCGAAGAAGTTGGTTTCGATGAGTTGTGCCTAGGGCGTTGAAGAGGAGTGTTCGCCGTCCAAAGTCAAGTCTGTCAAAAGTCGACTCTGGGACGTTGAAGAGGTGTGTGCGCCGTCCAAAGTCAAGTTTGTCGTAGAAGAGTCCGGGATGTTGAGGAGGTGTGTTCTCCATCCTATGTGGTGTGTCGAGTTGAGCAGGTCGTAGTTTTGTCCGACTGCTTCAACAGGTTAAGTTAGATTGTTAAGATTATGGGGGAGATTGTTGGAAATAATCTTGACAATTATAGATTGAGTGGGAGTCTAAGTTCCGTACTTGAGTTTGATAGTCCGAGTCAGTTGCGTGCATGGCAAAGTTTATTAGTCATTCACATGCATGCAAGATTATTGAGTCTGTGTCTGAGTCCTAGCAGGGCAAGTACTTGTTCCGAGTCGGTTTGCTGCCTAACCGAATAGAAGTAGTAGTCGAATACTTGTACTCCTATATAAGCATGAGCTTTGTACATTGTTTGAAGCAAGAAATCAGAAAAGCTGCAAGCAATTGCGCAGCACCAAAATTCAAAGTTTCTTTTGTGTTCCAACATCATCCATTAGTACAGAAACAGCCGAAGCCCATGACACATGCTTTTTCCCTCCGTCTCTTTGCCATCTTGAGATAGTTGATTGCATTGTTCAGTTCAGTTTGTTACCAAGATACTTGCAAGGTCTTACTTGCCTTTGCACCTTGGTGATTAATAGTTGCCCCTCTGTGGACTCATTATCTCTAGCTTATGAACCTCACCACCTCACTGCTCTAGAAACCATAGTCATTAAAGATTGTCATGACTTCGCTTCACTGAACGGATTTGAAAATCTTGTTGCTCTCAGAAAGTTAGTTGTGGCGGATTGTTATAGTTTCTGCACTTTGCCGGCTAACTTGAATACAGTAGGATCTCTCAACACATTAGCCATTTGTGGATGCCCAATGATGAGGTTTCTACCCCAAGATGGCCTACCAGGTTCTGCATGTTCAAACAGTTTTTTTGTCACAGTGCCATCCAGAGTTAGCTAGGTCCAAAGGAAGGAAGGTACTGAGTGGCAAAAGATTGCTCACATTCCTGAAAAGAAACTTGGGGTATATACTTCTTATTATTAACTTCAATTGAATTTTGATGGAGTGTGTTGTTAACGCTTCATTATTGTTAGAGTTATGTTCTATCAATCAGCTCTAAGGTTACCAAACTATCCTTTGAGCTAGCATCAAGATGTACCAAAAGTTTAAAGAATGGAGGTACCAAAAGGTATCAAGAGTTTTAAGGGTAGTTTGGTAGGGAGGTATTGGTATCTCATGGTACCTCCTAAGGATGGTAAAAACTCTTCTAAGGTTATTTTTCATGTCACCTTACTGTTAGTTTGTCCTTGTTTTTTTTGAAAGAGCAAACAAGAGAGTTCTTTGCAACTTATATTAATTGGGAAGCAAGGAAAATGTAACATCCCAAAATTTTTAATTCAAATTATTTGATATTATTTTATTGCAATTTATGATTTTTGTGAATTTTCTGGATTTAATTGGATTTTCTGAGATTTATTTGAATTATTTTGAATTAATATATATTGCCTTTTGTTAATAAATAATTATAAAAAGAAAAGTTTAAAATAAAGTTTTGCCAAAAATATTTTATTTAAGTCCAGAATATCTCAAAGTATTTTTGAGATTTTTCTTGGAATTTTGGAGTATTTTAATGCTTCAAATAAATCAAATGAATTTCTCAGATTATTTTTAATCGAAAAACCCGAAAAATCCTTGTGAACAGTGTTGGGCCGGCCCAGTCGCTCAAGCCAGCCGAAGGGGTCGATCGTCGACCGTCGGATCAAAATCCAACGGTCCATATCCGCCCACGTCATTTATAAAACCCTAAACGTTAGTTGCCGTCGGATTTGCATCGTGCGGCTGATAAACACCGATACCGGTTAGGAAACCTTGATCTATCCGGGCCGTCCGATGGAGATCGTGAGGCTACGGTTCATCGTCTCCAATTCGAATTCGGAGTCCAGATTCTTCACGCCGCCGCCGCCGTGCCGTGGAGACTTTCCATGTTTTCGCGCGTCGCGGTATTTAGGACCCCAAGACCTGTCAGAGTTTCCCACAAGCCGCGTGCGTTTCCTGTTCGCGTCGCCGGGATCACCGAGGAAGCCACGCGAGCTCACCAGAGTTGCCGAGAAGTTCTAGTCGCGAACACGCCGCCGCCGGTGACTCTTCCGTCGACTTGGGGGTAGATTCGGATTCGTCGCATCAAGACGAAGTCGGTCCGTCACTTCTTCGTCGCCGGGAAGCACTGAAACGTCGCGTGGGAGGTCGTCGTCCCCAGCTCCGATGGACTCAAGCCGCCGTGTTTTCATTGCCGCTCGGGAGAAGCTTTAGCCGTCGAATCGTCATCGAGCGCTCCAGGATCGCCCACGTCGCTTCGGAATTGGTAAGAGTTTCGGGTTAATTATGCACCGTCCGCTCTTAGATGGAGGGTCCAGATTGTGCCACGTCATTTAAGTGCATAGTGAACCCCTCGGTATAGTATCGACCGTCGAATTTGGATCGGATGGTGATGGTTTAGCCACGTCACCAATTTTCCGATAGCCGTTAGTTTGGTATTCAATGGACCAGATTGCGCCACGTGTTGTCCGTACAGCCGGGGCAGGAAAATTCGTATTTTTCTTTATAAAAATAATTCTATTAAATTTGGAAATTCAATTTAGTTTATTTTCAAACTTCAAAATTCTATAACTTTTGCATACGAACTCCGATTGAGGTGATTCAAATTCTTAAAAAATTGTAAAATTGAGATATATTTAATGGTGAATTTTATTTGAATTTTTGAGTTCATTTGATTTTTATTCTTGGTGTTTATTTGCTATTTCTTCTCGATTCGCGTAGACGTTGAATTGTGCGAGGCTTCGGAGGAGGAATTTGCAAACTCAAGGACAATTTCTAGACCAAGACCAGGAGCTTAACGAAGGTAAGTTGTGCTTTGATCATGTTGCACCCATGTTAGGAAAAATTGCTAATTTGTTTTAACTATATTGCATGTTATTTCATTCGTACAAATGATTTCCACTTAAATTGGGATTTAGATATTGTACCCTTTGAATTACACCCTACCTTGTTATTTGTATGCCATAATCTACTTGTCACCTTAGGTTGGTTCACTATAGTTGGTTAATAATGAAATCCACATGGACGGTTAGATCGGATTAGATGCTTAGCCATGCTACGTCATCACATGTACATGAAATGTTAATTATTAATTGTGACTAATGTAATATGGAACCATGAGATGAATTTGTGTGTCATGTGTGGTCCCACAAGGAGATTGAGTTGTTGTGGCGAGGAGGTCACGCAACGATGTTGATTTGTGTAGCATGTGATGCTTGGTAATCAACCGGGTTTGGTAATCACTTTGATTGAAGCAAGTGGCAAGGACAGGTATGCCAGGGTGGGCCCGATGGGCAAGGGGTATGTGCAAGTCTTGTTTTAATCAATCCTAAGGACTTAACCTTGCGAGCCTTTGACCTGAGTCAATCATGCAACCACATGTCTGTTATGGGGCAGCCTAGCTGACTAATTTGTAAATGCTTAACTTGAGTGCTATCATGGTGGTGTGAGGCCCGTGTGGGCGTAACCAGTTCTTGCGTGGTGGCTCACATGGCGCAAGAGGGGGCCCTGGCGTGGTAACCAGTCCCTCGGTGTTGAAACCTTAGCGGGTAGCCTTGGGTTAAGAGGATGCATTGTAAAGGCTTTGTTATAATCATTACGCTTTGTGTGGTGCATGGTTGTATCATGTGGGTAAAGTGCATAACCTCTGCGAGTGTATAAACTATTCGGATAGCCATGCTCACGGTATTGAACAATGCTCGGGAATTACAGTCAAGGGGTAGTTAATTAAAACTGGACAACTAGATGGGATGGCAGGGTGCCATGTGGATAATGGAATTTGGATTTAGGATGGAAACTTGGTTTATTTGAGAAATACTGAATCTATTACTGGTTATTATTTGTTTTACTGTCTTTTCAACTTATGAATTGTATGAGTTTCCAAATGCTGCTTATTGCTCATGAACCATTGCCTTCCTTTGGAATAAGCCTGCATATAGTTATGATAGAAATGCATTCTGTGCACAACTTGTTGAGTACGTGTTGGTGTACTCACCCTTGCTTAACAAACCAACCACAGTGGAGGAACCATCGCTCGTATTGGAGGTGGCTTTTCAGGTGGACGCGAGTCACTAGGCCAATCCTTGTCAGTCGCCTGTGGTGTGCTGATGGGACATCTACGTCTTCTACTACTCTTCGCTGCATATGTCTTATTTGATCTTGGTATTGCCTTGTGAGGCTGAATAATGTAAGTGATCATAAGATCATACACTAGTTATATTAATTAAAATGAAGTCTTATCGTTCTTATCATTGTGTATGATTTGATGCTTACTGATGTTAAGCTGTGTGCACTAGCATTTATCCTGGGACTAGTGCGGTAAAACACAGTGGATTCGAATTAGTGAATTCGGGTCCTTACAGAGGTGGTATCAGAGCATACTGACTGTAGGACTTGGCCCTAGTTGGTAGAGTGTCCAAAACTATTTTCTAAAGGAAAGACCTAAATATGGATTAAAATAACACTCTTGCCTCATCTTATTCTCTACTCCTTACCTTTGCTGAAATTTACCCCAAATTTTTCGGAGTGACCGTTTGAGGACTTATCTATTTCTCTATTAAATAGATGAGGAGAACACAGTCGTACGTAGAGTGCGAGGGTGGCTACGCCACAGAGCTCTGGAAGGTGCTCCAAGTTTTGGGAGGTTTCGCTAAACCCACGTATCAAGGCCGAAGTTGGATCGTTAACGGAGCCACGAGAGGAATGGTGTGCAAGCTTCTGATCTACGCCAAAAACGGAGAGAGAGCAAGCCAACCAATCAGCATCACGGTGAGAAGAGCCACTTGGGAGATCGGTATCCAGGAGGCATCACGACTTGCTCTATGGAGGATCTGCTACGACTACTACCACGAGCTGGAGGATACGGTGTTCAGACTCCACCCCATGGTTTGAGATTCTTGGCGTTCCTACGTCACACGGAAGGAGAATGCTACTACAGTGCACTTAGCACGATTTGCAGCTGCTCAAGAGGCTCATGTCAGCGACATTGACACGGAATTAAGGATGGCCTATGAAGCGCTCTGAGTTGTGGAGAAGGAACTGCACGAGACCCGAGTAGCTTACGAGGAGAGGATCATGGAACTCGAGGAGGCAATACAGGAGGGAAGCCGCGCTATCCCATCATCATCAGAAGAGATAAAGTCTGAGTTCGAGGAGCTGGAAGCATCACCAGTTGCGGGACACCGAGATCAGTTCGCGCCAGCACCAGCTCGCCCGCCAGTGTACCCACCAAGAAGTTCTCGTGGGGGATGGCTCGACGAGTGAGAGTCTTAGGGTTAAAGTTGAGACTCAAGTATTGAGTCGCGTTGATAGAGTAGTCTTACCCAAATGTAGTAGATGCTAAGGTTGAGTGTTTAGTTTGGTTTTTAATGGTTGCTGAGTGTGCAATGTGTGTTGCAAAGCTTTTAGGCTTTTGTAAGCAACCATACCAAGTTAATTAATAAAAGTATTAAAGGTTTTGGGTTTAACCTATTCTCCCCACTTTAGGAATTCTTGCATCTTATCGTGCTATTTCTATCTTCCCTAACCCAAGAAACAAACAAGCGGATGGTGAACACTCGTGGAAACAATGGTGCTTCAGAAGTGGTCTTCACGGAGTGATTGTGAGACCCCATTCGAGGAACAGAACTCCATGTGATTACCGTACTAGTCCCTGGATCGATAGCTAGCACTCACATGTTTACACCATTCATATCACAACCAAAAGCCAAGCTTAAATACACGACTTACGAAGATGTTAATTATACAAGCATTATTTACAAGCGAAATAAAAAGCAATGGAAGATACTAGCAACTTAAGATCCAAAAGCACAGTAGCATGCCCAAACCGAAACCCCACGGGCATCGACTAGGCAAACACCCTAGAAGAAATCATCGACGAACTCCCCGAGACCTACTTGAGCAGCGCTATTACGGCACTTATTTGGGACTTCCTTCAACCAAAGTTGATAGCAAGAATGAGTACGGTTGTACTCAAGCAAGACTTAATAGCAAATGCAAATACTAGTTATGCAGGCTATTTCAAAGGAACAGTCATAAGTTATTTTGCATTTTATGGAAAGAATTTAAACATATGACATAGTAGATTGAAATTAGCATTTTCAAGAAACAGCATGAGATTTGAATAATTTCAGAAAGTAAACGTGTTCCAGGACATAGCATTCCCAATGGCGAAACTCTACACAAGTCGATCCTTTGACTCGGACAATTGGTTATCAAAAGCAGAATCAACCCTTTTATCAAAATGTAAAACTCTAACATTGGAATGACTTCACCAAGTGCCCATAACATGGGCGCCGCTAATCGATTAGATTTAGACTCTGCAGAGTTGTGCGGCTTTACCCACAAGGAATGAAACACCTTTATTGCTAGGCCATACAACACACTTCCTTTGGTGTGCGGCAAGCGTTCATCTGAGCCGTTACATTATTTAAACATGGCTTTGGTCCAGCCGGGGCGTTAACCCCGCCAGGAACAGAACACACACACGTGGCGTGGGCCCTTTCACGTAAACTCAACACACACACACGCTTCTGTTCATGACAAGGCGTACACCGTTGCATGGGTGGAAACCCTTCCAGGCAGTCCAAACCGGAATGCCCGTGCTAAGCTCCCGCCTACCAATGAACAAAGCCATGCCCAAACAATTTAATAGGCTAAGGCTACCCCATAAATAGCCCTCGTGGTTGCACGGAAATTCTTGGATCGATAGCGTCCCATTGTTCGGTCCTTAATCCGACACGGGCGATACTCCACCCTACACTACGTGCAAAGCCCATATTGCACAACCGGCTATTGTCCATAATCGCCCGCATCAAAGCATAGTTTTCGGGTTTTCAAGTTTTAACCAACATATCAACAACCTTTAGTAGAGTAATAACCGGTTGTGAAATCATTTTAAAAGCATCATGACGATCTACGGCAAAACTAAGCGATGTATATTGTAGCGGTTATACCCAACCCGACATTTACTATGTCTAAGCATACTATGGTTCGCAAGGTTCACAGAATCAATCAAATTAAGGAAAACCATACATTCCAGGGATAGTTACTAACCTTACCCAAAATAGCAGATTTTATGGAGAATTACCCGGATGCACTATACAGCCGCAAAAACAACATACGGTAGTTGAATTAGTAGGTTCAACATGGTCAAGGAATTGCTTGCCTTGCTCTTCACCGCAAATGTCAAAGCCTTGTTCAGCAATTGCCTCCTCCTCCTCCTCGAGGGTGTCTGCGTCTACACGCCGAAATCAAGAGAACCAACAGAAATTACAAGCTTGTAAAGAAAGAACGAAAGAGAACAAATAGAAAAGCGAATAAAACCCTTGCATAAGATCCAGGGTTGCTCTCTTATGAATCCTTTAATCTTGTTTTACGAATTCAAGACGCAAAAATAGTTTAGATTATACATTTAGCCATCAGTTGTATAGTGCATTGATCCTATTGCTTCCAGCAAGCACTCTGGAACTTATTGCTAAAGTGCTTGCTTGAGTAGGACTTAGAGCCAGAACTAAACAACACAAGATTAGCTCCCTAGATTCTTACAGAGCCCACCTTAGGGATCAACTCGAGGTTTCCTTTACTAATTTCAGGTTTGAATAAGTTGCTTTATGCGAGTTGATGAAAAGCCTTAATCGATTATATAAGGTCATGCGTAATTGATTCCTTTATTTCAATTCGATTTCACTTGGAATTGGTTTTGTACAGATTAGATCTTCAATTGTAGTCTATTGACTTATTTTACCTTATTTTTTTGAGAAGGTTCTGGTGATAAAATGACTTAACTGAGTTTTCTTCACTTGCAGCTACAGTTCATTCAATCTCATTACAGCCTTTATCATGTGATTACTTAGGGTTGTTAAGCTATCAAAATTAATAGGCTACATATGCTGAAATAAGATTATCTCTTCTTATTTGGATAGTCTATACTTTGGTCAACACCCAGATCAATTTCATAAGTTTTACACTTTAGATGAGACTTTATATTCATCGTTGAAAAAGGCTTAATGGCATTGTAAAGTTTACGTTTACTAAATCGGCCAGAACGCAAAGTGGAGTGTTAACACTTAAAGGTTTTAGATTGACTAGACTAACATGCAAACCTTAACCAAACAGAATTATTTTTACAGAATATGATAACATAAACTTTGTACAATGTTTTTGGGCTGGTTTTACTGATTTTAGTATTTGGGAAAGCTATTTAACCTACCACTGAAATAGCATAACTGATCATATTGTTTAACGCCAGAATCGGCCAAACTGCAACTTAGTTTCTGACTACCCTGTGCATAACTCTGGATTCATTTTCAACACACACTAACTCCCAGAAGTTTATATCATCTACATTCGCTGACATCCACTTATTTCCTCTCGCAGCATTTTATTTTATACTCATTCCCTTTTTAGCCAAATTAAAACATGAATTGATTTGACAAGGTAAACTAACTTTGGGTATAATTGTTTTTACAAACTTAAGCTCATTCCAGGATAGGTATCTCAAAGACATTTGTTTTTATTTATTTTGGTGAAATCCTAACTAATCTTTTTCTTAGTTCATAACTACCTATTTCAGTATTTTCGTTTTAGATATTCTCACCCAAAACTCTCTTCCAAGAATACTTTTACATATTCGGAACTATTGAATGTTGTATGACTTTAAGAACTTATTATGCTAAACTTTGATTAGTAGCACCCACCATTAGGACTAATTGGATTTGACTTGGTTTTGAAATCCCTGGACTAATTGAAAATCGCTTTCACTCTTGGGAAGCACATTTCACGCCTTGTGATGCTCGGTTCAAAACTCCCCGAGGTGACCATCGGCCCAAGCGTCGCTGACTCAAAAGCAGGGCCACGGTTTCTTCCCCACCGGCCGTGAAGCATCAGGAGGCGGCGAACGGGGACACCTACGGCTTCACCTTGTCAACCCGCATCTAGGGACCTACCCATCTCAAGCAGAGGTGGCGGGAAAGTGGTCGGCGCCAAAGAAGGGCGGAACCACGAGGCGAGTCTTGGCGACTTCGCCGCCGTGAAACATTCGATGAAGAAAGATTCGGCGAGCATCGGTGAGGGTAGGGATCTTGATTCACCGGTGCTCGGGTTGGAGATGAGCGGAATGAGTGCCGCCGGCGCCGGATCTGGAGAAGAAGACTCTGGCGGACGGCACTCCGGCGGAATGGGCTGAAATTAAGCGGAGGAATGAGCTCAGAACGCTTAAGGATACTCGGACCAATCAATTCGCGATACCTCGCGCCCCAATCACGGGATTTCATCCTCCACCCCATTCTTCTGTTCTTGGGCGAAAAAATGGCGAAGGGAAGAAAAGCGATGTTTGCTCGGGGAGTTGCCACTGACTCAGGAGGGTTCAGGTGATGCGAAATGGGTTCCTGGTAGTGAGCCAACAAATGAGCTTCAGAAATGAATCACCAGTGGAGACTCCCTCGGTAGTCATGGCCGTAGTGCGCTGCACAGCAATGCCTCGAGCCATGGCAAGGCAGTGTACTCCACGGGCGTGAGTCCAGGCGCTGCTGAGAGGCTTGGGTGGAGCTCCGGTACGGCCAGCAGGCGAGTGACTCAGCAAGATCAGAGAGAGAGCGAGAGTAGCTCCATCGAGGAGAAGAGGAACCAGAGCGAAGCAAATTGGAGAAAGAGGCCGGTGGTGGGACTGGACCCATATGGCGGTGTGGGCAAAGATTGATTTGAGGGTGAATTCAGCCAAATGAACTGAAGCTGGCATTAATTTCACCCACTAACCCTTGTCCAAGACTTTTCCCATTTGCTAAGTGCTCTCTCCCAGCAATGGGCAATCTCGAGCAAAGTGGGGTAAAAATACTCAGTGTAAGATTTATCAGGATTTTAACATTGAACAGTGCACCAAGTTTCCATCTCTGTATTCAAATTAGCAGACGACCCAATTCTTTTATAAAATTTTTGAAACTTTGTTTTTCAAATGGATTTGAGACAAGGATCCTTAGATAAAATTTTCAGCTCAAGATGTTGCTCCCGTAATTTATAAAAATTCTGACATTCTTATTTTCAGCTTTTGCTACTTTCTGTTTTCGAATTGATTGAGGCTTTATCCCATCTGAAAACTCTCTGAGATTTTTACCAATGGTAAATACTGTATCAAGGGTGGCTTGGTAAATTTTTCAGCTGAAGATCAGCTCTGGATATTTTTCGAAATTTCAGAAGATGCACTGTTTCTAGTCAACTTGGCCTCTTTTTTTTTTTTTTTTTTAAGATTCAAATTATTATTTGTGTCTTTCATCAGTGTATAAATTGGTTTCCTCACCTATTTGGATTCTGAAAATAATTTATTCCCAGTCTTTCCTTTGGCTCTTTTAATTTCTCCCTTTTCTTTTATTGTCTTTTGAAATACAAAATCCAAGAATTCAATTCAAGAAAATCACAAATTCCATAAAACTCAGAAATACTCAAAAGGCAAATCCATATTATAACATTTCACTGTTCAAAATTTTCAGGATGTTACAGATCTAGCCCCTTACAAAAATCTAGGCCGAGATTTGGTCGATCTAATGGAAGAAATCGGGATATTCTTCTTTAAAGGCGATCTTCGCGCTCCCACGTTGCTTCTTCTTCGGAGTGGTTGCTCCATTGAACCTTCACCATCTTGTGAGATTTGTTACGAGTATGGCGCTCCGCTTCTTCTAGAATCTTGATTGGACGCTCTCGATAAGTCAAATCGGGTTGTAGGTCAAGTTCCTTGACTTGAGTGAGTTCAGATGGAAGACGAAGGCACTTTCTAAGTTGAGATACATGAAAGACATTGTGAACACTAGCCAAGCTGGGTGGAAGTTCTAACGGTATGCCTTTTCTCCCATTTTCTCCAAAATCCGATATGGCCCAACATAGCGCGGTGCTAATTTTCCCCGAACCTGAAATCGGCGAACACCACGAAGTGGAGAGACTTTAAGATAAACTAGGTCTCCAACTTCGAAACTTAAGTCACGCCGACGATTATCAACAGAACTTTTTCGACGAGACCGAGCCTCCCTCAAACGACTTACGATCATATCTACGCGCTCTTGGGCTTCTTGAATTAAATCTGGACCAAAGAATTTCCTTTCTCCAACTTCGCATCAGAAAAGAGGTGTCCGAGCATTTTCGCCATAAAGGGCTTCAAATGGGGACATTTGCAGACTTGCTTGAAACTGTTGTTATATGAGAATTCATAGCAGCGAGACATTTCTCCCAATTAGTGCTGTATGATAACACATGTGCTCGCAACATATCTTCGAGGATTTGATTTGTCCTTTCATCGCCCATCGGTTTGAGGATGATAGGCGAACGAAAGCTAATTTGGTTCCCACAGAACTATGCAATTTTTCCCAAAAGCGAGATGTGAATTGTGATCCACGATCGATACAATCGCTTTTGGTACTCCATGTAGACGCACAATATTGCTAATGTACAGATTCGCAAGCTTGTCTCCGAATAGGTAGTTCGATCGAATGAAATGTGCCACTTTGGTTAATCGATCTACTATTACCCAAATTGAATCATTCCCTTTCGAGTTCGGGCAACCCAAGAATAAAATCCATCTCGATGTCATCCCATTTCCATTCCGGAATTTGCAATGGTTGAAGGAGTCCTGCTGGACGCTGATGTTCGGCTTTTACTAGCTGACAAATGTCACACCTAGCCACATATTCAGCTATGTCCTTTTTCATATTAGGCCACCAATATTCTCTTTTCAGATCCTGATACATTTTTGTACTTCCAGGATGAATAGATAAAGGTGACTCATGAACTTCAGAAAGAATCAATTTCTTGATTTCAGGATTGTTTGGCACGTAAACTCGAGTTCCTCGTAGGATTATCCCATCCATACTCTCAGTATATTCAGATTCTTGGCCCTCTTTCAATTGCTGTTGAATCTTCATTATAACTTCATCTTCAAGTTGTGCGCTTTTTATTTGATTTCTAAGAGTTGGTTGGACTTTAAGTCTGCTACAAAACCCTCTTCAACTAGATTGAGTTCAGTTTTTGAAACTCTGTACTAACTTCAGATTGATCAAATCCAAGTACAATAGAGTTTAGGCTAAGAGCATCGGCCACAACGTTGGCTTTTTCCGAATGGTAATGAATGCCCAGATCATAGTCTTTAATTAGCTCTAGCCACCTTCTTTGCCTTAAGTTTAAATCTGGTTGAGTGAAGAAATACTTGAGGCTTTTGTGATCCATGTAAATTTCAGTTCTGTTTCCAATAAGATAATGCCGCCAAATCTTGAGAGCATGAACTACTGCCGCTAACTCAAGATCATGTGTGGGATAGTTTTGCTCATGAGGCGGAGTTGCCGAGATGCATAGGCGACAACCTTTCCTTCTGCATCAACACACACCCTAATCCGTGATGTGAAGCATCACAAGACACTTCAAACTTCTTATGGATGTCCGCATCACCAATACTGGGCGCTTGTTAATCTTTTCTTCAATTCGCAAAGCTTGTCTCACAATCAAGTCCATACAAATTTCTTTTCCTTTTTCAAGAGTTGAGTTAATGGCTTGGCAATCTTTGAGAAGTTCTCAATAAATCGACGATAATACCCACCATTCCCGAAAACTCCGAATTTTTGTGATTGGTCGTGGTCTTTTCCAATTTATCTTGTTTGAACTTTACCCGGGTCTCTGCTACTCCTTCACGGATAAGACATGCCCAAGAAATGCAATTTCTTTTAGCCAGAACTCACATTTTTCAAATTTGGCATAAAGTTTATTCTCTCTCAATTTCCCAAGAACCAGTGCAAATGTTGCATATGATCTTCTTCATTCTTGGAATAGATGAGAATATCATCAATAAAGACCACTACAAATTTGTCCAAATACTCCATAAAGATTTTATTCATCAAATTCATAAACTTTGGAGCATTTGTAAGACCAAAAGACATCATCTGTGTATTCATACGACTCAGTAACGAGTAGTGAAGGCGGTCTTTGGAATATCGAAGGTCTGATTTTAATCGAAGTATCCCAATCTCGGATCAATTTTTGAAAAGACTGAGCTCCATTTAATTGATCAAACAAGTCATCAATCCGGGAAGGGATATTTATTTTGATTGTAACTTCATTCAGAGCACGATAGTCTACACACATCCGCAGACCTCGTCCTTCTTTTCTACAAATGTAGCAGGACTTCCCCATGGTGACACACTTGGGCGAATAAATCCTTTGCTTAATTGTTCATCAATTTGCTTCTTTAATTCAGCCAACTCATCGGTGGCATACGATATGGGCGCTTTGAGATGGGTGCCGTTCCAGCGCAACATCAATTACAAACTCCATATCGCGATCCGGAGGCATTCTTGTAATTCAAAGGGAAAAATATCGGGGTATTCACTTGCTACGGTACTAAGCATAACTTAGGATTGGATGTAGAGCACAAGACTGGTTGGTGATTAAGAGAATTGACAACCCATTTAAAATTCTACATGAACACCATCTTGATTTATGAGGGTTATAGATCTATTAGCACAATCTATGCAACCCTTATGCTTGGCTAACTATCCATTCCAAGAATTATATCAATTCAGATGTTTCTATTACTATAAGGTCAGCAGTAAAATAATACTCCTTTTATCCTTATGCCCACCCCAGACGTAAAAACATGAGTGTGAATGGTGGCTCCAGGAGAGTGAACATCCATAAAGGTGGGCAAAAGGAAATATCCAAATTGTTTTGCTCGAGAAAACTTCTTAGAGATGAAAGAGTGAGAAGCTCCCGAATCTAACAAGACCAAAGTGGGGCGAGAATGCACCGAAACATACCTAGCACGACATCAGTGCATCTTGAGCTTCTTCAAGCATTACGTGATGAAGACGCCCAAAATTCCCACTTTGAACTTGAGGGTTGGAAGACTTTTGAGAATGCTGAATTCAGAACTTTGCGCCCTACGAGGCGGTATTTGGGGCGGCTACCGCCTTCTTCTGGGACAAGCACGGCATAATGCCCCGCTCATTGCAATGAAAACAGTGGCGTTAGGTGCTTGCTTCGAGCACCACTCGGCACCCTAGTTTGCCGAGGTGAGCGGACGAGTTGCCGCTTGCGGTTGTGACGCACGAGGAGTTCGACTCACAACCCGCGAGCTTGAGGAGTTTGCGCTGCGGCCGCTGCACTTGGAATGGTGGTCGCGAACATTCGCCGATGGCCCACTCTGTGATCTAAATTGACTAGAGCAGCAGTTTTCTGCGCCATCCATTTGCGCTTCCTACTTTCTAGCACTTCCTTGCTTCCCGCTCCACTCTCCGCCTTGTCCACCAAAGATTGAAAGTCATTTATGTCTTGTGCTATCAATGCCCATTTAATTTCCTCATTCAAGTGTTCTCTGAACCTTTCAATCTTTCTAGCTTCGTCAGCCACTTCATAGGTAGCATATCTTGACAAGTGATTAAAATGATGCAAATACTCCATTACTGACATGCTGCCTTGCTTTAATTCCAGAAATTCCTTCTTCTTCACCTCAATAATACTGGCTGGAATATGGGTACGGCGAAAAGCCGCCTTAAACTCCGGCCATAACACCACATAACCCTCTGGTAGAACTGCCTGATAACTCTCCCACCAAATGGCCGCGGCTCCTTGTAGCTGATATGAGGCATATAACACTTTCTCCCTCTCATCACATTGTGCAATAGTTAGCTTGCTCTCTCAAGACGCAACCGATCATCGGCTTCTAATGGTTCAGCATTTACGATGAGAATATAGGGGTTGGAGTCTCAAGAATTCATTCAGCTTGGACACTTGTGGTGGTCCTCCATTCCCCCCACGGTTTGCGCCTAGTGCAGCCAAAGTCTGAGCCATTTGCTGAAGTATCAAAGTATCGGTTTGCCGACCTTGTTCTATTAGTGCCAGAACTTGTGCCATGGTAGGCTCCTCGGCAATTGTTCTCCAGAACCGGATGTTGAGTTCCCTGAGGAGCAGGAGGATCACTTCCAACCGCCCTGGACGATGAGGCTCCATGCGTTGGGTGCTGAGGGTTTGGTTGAGGAGGAGTTGGGACACCCACTCTTGGATTCGAGCATCCTGATCCTCCGCAGTCCTAAGGATCTGACTTAGCGACCTCGTCGACCTCATCCTGAAATGGTTCTATTCTTTTAGTACAATATATCCGAAGAATACAAAATATGGGATTATCTCATCGAAAATTTCACTAGCACAGTTACCATTTGTAGAGAAAATCCTTTAGCATAAATGCATACAGCACACATTCCAGAAGTCACAACACACATCCAAAAGTCATAATATACATTCAAAGGTCATAACAGTAGTCACATATTACTTGCAAAATACACATACTGATCATCTAGTACGCATATATACATAGAGTGCTGTTACATCCAAACTACTTTACTTTAGTACTAACATTCTGGGATTAGGATTGTTTCATCTATTAGTCGGAATTACTCGGAGCTAACCCACCGCCATCAATCAAGGATAAGGAGGTGGTGAATCCGCGTCACAGCTACTCCCGAGCTAAACGGACTAGAAGGAGGCGCCACTGCACCGGCAGGGCGAAACCTGCGCAAATACTCACGCCTATTTCCAGTCCTCCGAACTCTTGGGCTTATGTGATTTTGTTGTGACCGGATGTAGTTAGTTATATTAATCCCATGAGCCTGGCAAATCTTCCTCATCAACTTCCTTCCTGCTTCTTGAACCGCCCGACTCCTGAGGGGATAGCAATGCTTCACCTATTGGCGCAACACATGGCCTCGCAGAATGGTAGTAGCATGCGCTTGCACTTTAAAGCCAACAGCCGTTCGTCTGACAGTAAACATGGCTTGATTTTCTTCCTGTCCTAAGTCTTCGGCTAATCTCCTGACTAGCATTGCCCAATTAACCGGAATTGCCATCTGAAATTTTAAGGTGCAGGCAAGAGTAGTAATAAACATTTGCTACCAGAACAAAAGGCACATACCAACTACTAGCATCACTATTATTACTTTGCATCACTTAAGCTACAGACTACTAACATTCCTGCTACTACTTTGCACAACTTACGTTCACAGACTTCCTAGTACTTACAAAAGCTACTGCCACCTTCATCCTATATTACACAACATTACAAAAGGACTTACAACTTCCACCTTCATTCTACCTCCTACATTTCTACCCCAACCTGACACCCTTCCACTTCTTCACAGAGGTCCAGAAGAGGATTCGGCAGGGTCACTGCTCTTTCCAAAAGCCTTAAAGGTGCACTCCTTGCGCCTGAACAACTGGGGAGCTCCAGGCCGGTAGGTGCAAGTGCTGCTGGGATTTATGCCTTTGTCGTTCACAAGGCGAGGGCAACTTCCTAGAACGGACATCCTGGCCCCACGATGCACTCCCGGAGTATCGACATAAGAAGCCGGTGGAGGACGATTAGCAGCCGGTATCTGCGACTCTCCAATACTCAACATGGCCGGAGAAACCGATCCACGGGCTACTCCTACGGCCAGGTGAGTTTCAAGAAACGCCACCGTCTCCGAAGTTTCGAAGCTCTGCGCCAATTGAACATAGTGCCCATCCAACCTATTCACAAAGTCCACCATCACCTTAAGACCCTCATTCTGCACTCCAACCGGATCTCCATACACATTGCTCCCAATAAGAGGCCTACCCGGAAGATAGAAATACTTGGGACTTAAATCTGGAAGCATACGACGCAACCGAACCACGGCTTGATATGCGGCTTCATTCATCGATGCGTCGATCGAAGAGCCGTATCCCTCAAAACATTTTTCCCCTTCATTGAGCACCGGCCTAGGGGGGATAAACACCCGAGTGATGTACTCCTTAGTCTCCGAACTTAGGTATGCCTGGAATACCACATAACGCGGATGACCCTGATAACGGCACTCTTCCAACAAGTAGTGCAAACTGCCCATCATACCCGATAGCTCAGGAACCACGGACTCGTGGCATGGGACGTAACGGACCATCTACAAGGGCATAAACATGATATTATTAACCATAAGAACAGATAGTTGAGAAGCTACAAATAAGAAAATTAGCAACTATGCTAAATTTCATTATTAGTAGGGGACGGCTTTTAAATCATTGCAATTTATATCTTCATACCCCTTTACTAGTTACCTTAAACCTTTAGTTCCCAGGGTTTTCCTACGGTCATTAGGCTCGATACCAATCTTTGTGAGACCCCATTCCGAGGAACAGAACTCCATGTGATTACCGTACTAGTCCTCGGATCAAGAGCTAGCACTCACATGTTTACACCATTCATATCACAACCAAAAGCCAAGCTTAAATACACTTACGACGAAGATGTTAATTATACAAGCATTATTTACAAGCGAAATAAAACAATGGAAGATACTAGCAACTTAAGATCCAAAAGCCCGGTAGCATGCCCAAACCGAAACCCCACGGGCATCGACTAGGCAAACACCCTAGAAGAAATCATCGACGAACTCCCGAGACCTACTTGAGCGAAGCGCTCTTACCGCACTTTTGGGACTTCCTTCTGAACCAAAGTTGATAGCAAGAATGAGTACGGTTGTACTCAAAGCAAGACTTAATAGCAAATGCAAATACTAGTTATGCAGGCTATTTCAAAGGAACAGGTCATAAGTTATTTTGCATTTTATGGAAAGAATTTAAACATATGACATAGTAGATTGAAATTCGCATTTTCAAGAAACGACATGAGATTTGAATAATTTCGAGAAAGTAAACGTGTTCGAGGACATAGCATTCCCAATGGCGAAACTCTACACAAGTCGATCCTTTGACTCGGACAATTGGTTATCAAAAGCAGAATCAACCCTTTTATCAAAATGTAAAACTCTAACATTGGAATGACTTCACCAAGTGCCCATAACATGGGCGCGGCTAATCGATTAGATTTAGACTCTGCAGAGTTATGCGGCTTTACCCACAAGGAATGAAACACCTTTATTGCTAGGCCATACAACACACTTCCTTTGGTGTGCGGCAAAGCGTTCATCTGAGCCGTTACATTATTTAAACATGGCTTTGGTCCAGCCCGGGCGTTAACCCCGCCAGAGAACAGAAACACACACACGTGACGTGGGCCCTTTCACGTAAACTCAACACACACACCGTTTTCTGTTCATGACAAAGGCGTACACCGTTGCATGGGTGGAAACCCTTCGAGCAGACCAAACCGAATGCCGTGCTAAGCTCCGCCTACCAATGAACAAAGCCATGCCCAAACAATTTAATAGGCTAAGGCTACCCCATAAATAGCCCTCGTGGTTGCACGGAAATTCTTGGATCGATAGCATCCCATTGTTCGGTCCTTAATCCGACACGGGCGATACTCCACCCTACACTACGTGCAAAGCCCATATTGCACAACCGGCTATTGTCCATAATCGCCCGCATCAAAGCATAGTTTTCGGGTTTTCAAGTTTTAACCAACATATCAACAACCTTTAGTAGAGTAATAACCAGTTGTGAAATCATTTAAAAAGCATCATGACGATCTACGGCAAACTAAGCAATGTATATTGTAACGGTTATACCCAACTGACATTTACTATGTCTAAGCATACTATGGTTCGCAAGGTTCACAGAAACAATCAAATTAAGGAAAACCATACATTCCAGGGATAGTTACTAACCTTACCCAAAATAGCAGATTTTATGGAGAATTACCCGGATGCACTATCTGACAATAAAAACAACATACGGTAGTTGAATTAGTAGGTTCAACATGGTCAAGGAATTGCTTGCCTTGCTCTTCACCGCAAATGTCAAAGCCTTGTTCAGCAATTGCCTCCTCCTCCTCCTCGAGGGTGTCTGCGTCTACACGCTTGAAATCAAGAGAACCAACAGAAATTACAAGCTTGTAAAGAAAGAACGAAGAGAACAAATAAGCGAATAAAACCCTTGCATAAGATCCAGGGTTGCTCTCTTATGAATCCTTTAATCTTGTTTTACGAATTCAAGACGCAAAAATAGTTTAGATTATACATTTAGCCATCAGTTGTATAGTGCATTGATCCTATTGCTTCCAGCAAGCACTCTGGAACTTATTGCTAAAGTGCTTGCTTGAGTAGGACTTAGAGCCAGAACTAAACAACACAAGATTAGCTCCCTAGATTCTTACAGAGCCCACCTTAGGGATCAACTCGAGGTTTCCTTTACTAATTTCAGGTTTGAATAAGTTGCTTTGCGAGTTGACGAAAAGCCTTAATCGATTATATAAGGTCATGCGTAATTGATTCCTTTATTTCAATTCGATTTCACTTGGAATTGGTTTTGTACAGATTAGATCTTCAATTGTAGTCTATTGACTTATTTTACCTTATTTTTTTGAGAAGGTTCTGGTGATAAAATGACTTAACTGAGTTTTCTTCACTTGCAGCTACAGTTCATTCAATCTCATTACAGCCTTTATCATGTGATTACTTAGGGTTGTTAAGCTATCAAAATTAATAGGCTACATATGCTGAAATAAGATTATCTCTTCTTATTTGGATAGTCTATACTTTGATCAACACCCCAGATCAATTTCATAAGTTTTACACTTTAGATGAGACTTTATATTCATCGTTGAAAAAGGCTTAATGGCATTGTAAAGTTTACGTTTACTAAATCGGCCAGAACGCAAAGTGGAGTGTTAACACTTAAAGGTTTTAGATTGACTAGACTAACATGCAAACCTTAACCAAACAGAATTATTTTTACAGAATATGATAACATAAACTTTGTACAATGTTTTTGGGCTGGTTTTACTGATTTTAGTATTTGGGAAAGCTATTTAACCTACCACTGAAATAGCATAACTGATCATATTGTTTAACGCCAGAATCGGCCAAACTGCAACTTAGTTTCTGACTACCCTGTGCATAACTCTGGATTCATTTTCAACACACACTAACTCCCAGAAGTTTATATCATCTACATTCGCTGACATCCACTTATTTCCTCTCGCAGCATTTTATTTTATACTCATTCCCTTTTAGCCAAATTAAAACATGAATTGATTTGACAAGGTAAACTAACTTTGGGTATAATTGTTTTTACAAACTTAAGCTCATTCAGGATAGGTATCTCAAAGACATTTGTTTTTATTTATTTTGGTGAAATCCTAACTAATCTTTTTCTTAGTTCATAACTACCTATTTCAGTATTTTCGTTTTAGATATTCTCACCCAAAACTCTCTTCCAAGAATACTTTTACATATTCTGGAACTATTGAATGTTGTATGACTTTAAGAACTTATTATGCTAAACTTTGATTAGTAGCACCCACCATTAGGACTAATTGGATTTGACTTGGTTTTGAAATCCCGGACTAATTGAAAATCGCTTTCCTCTTTGGGAATTTCACGCCAAAGTGATGCTCGGTTCAAAACTCCCCGAGATCGACCATCCGCCGGGCGTCGGTGACTCAAAGCAGGGCCACGGTTTCTTCCCCACGGCGAAGCATCACCGAGGCGGCGAACGGGGACACCTCGGCTTCACCTTGTCAACCCGCATCTAGGGACCTACCCATCTCAAAGAGTGGTGGGAAAGTGGTCGGCGCCAAAGCAGGGCGGCGGAACCCAGGTAGTGTTGGCGACTTCGCCGCCGGCCAAACATTCGATGAAGAAAGATTCGCGAGCATCGGTGAGGTAGGGATCTTGATTCACGGTGCTCGGGTTGGAGATGAGCGGAATGAGTGCCGCCGGCGCCGGATCTGGAGAAGAAGACTCTGCGGACGGCACTCCGGCGGAATGGGCTGAAATTAAGCGAGAGGAATGAGCTCAGAACGCAAGGATACTCGCACCAATCAATTCGAAGACTTACCAACCAACGATCCACGGGATTTCATCCTCCACCCCATTCTTCTGTTCTTGGGCGAAAAAATGGCGAAGGAAGAAAAGCGTGTTTGCTCGGGGAGTTGCCACCGACTCAGAGAGGTTCGGTGATGCGAAATGGGTTCCTGGTAGTGAGCCAACAAATGAGCTTCAGAAATGAATCACCAGTGGAGACTCCCTCGGTAGTCATGGCCGTAGTGCGCTGCACAGCAATGCCTCGAGCCATGGCAAGGCAGTGTACTCCACGGGCGTGAGTCCAGGCGCTGCTGAGAGGCTTGGGTGGAGCTCCGGTACGGCCAGCAGGCGAGTGACTCAGCAAGATCAGAGAGAGCGAGAGTAGCTCCATCGAGGAGAAGAGGAACCAGAGCGAAGCAAATTGGAGAAGAGGTCGTTGGTGGGACTGGACCCATATGGCGGTGTGGGCAAAGATTCAGTTTGAGGGTGAATTCAGCCAAATGAACTGAACTGGCATTAATTTCACCCACTAACCCTTGTCCAAGACTTTTCCCATTTGCTAAGTGCTCTCTCCCAGCAATGGGCAATCTCCAGGCAAAGAGTGGGGTAAAAATACTCAGTGTAAGATTTATCAGGATTTTAACATTGAACAGTGCACCAAGTTTCCATCTCTGTATTCAAATTAGCAGACGACCCAATTCTTTTATAAAATTTTTGAAACTTTGTTTTTCAAATGGATTTGAGACAAGGATCCTTAGATAAAATTTTCAGCTCAAGATGTTGCTCCCGTAATTTATAAAAATTCTGACATTCTTATTTTCAGCTTTTGCTACTTTCTGTTTTCGAATTGATTGAGGCTTTATCCCATCTGAAAACTCTCTGAGATTTTTACCAATGGTAAATACTGTATCAAGGGTGGCTTGGTAAATTTTTCAGCTGAAGATCAGCTCTGGATATTTTTCGAAATTTCAGAAGATGCACTGTTTCTAGTCAACTTGGCCTCTTTTTTTTTTTTTTTTTTAAGATTCAAATTATTATTTGTGTCTTTCATCAGTGTATAAATTGGTTTCCTCACCTATTTGGATTCTGAAAATAATTTATTCCCAGTCTTTCCTTTGGCTCTTTTAATTTCTCCCTTTTCTTTTATTGTCTTTTGAAATACAAAATCCAAGAATTCAATTCAAGAAAATCACAAATTCCATAAAACTCAGAAATACTCAAAAAGGCAAATCCATATTATAACATTTCACTGTTCAAAATTTTCAGGATGTTACAGTGACAATCCTGACAATGGAACACCTCTGCAACCGGCACCGACAGTAGATGTGCAGAATTTGGGAGCTTTTATAGCCGCGCAAACTCAACTTATGCAAATTATGATGCAACAAATGCAGAATATGACCAATCAAGCCGTAGGCAACACTAACATACAACAAGGCAACAATGGGCCGTGTTCTCATTCTAAGCTGTCAGATTTCATGAGGACCCGTCCTCCAACATTCTCAAGCAATGCTAATCCTTTGGAGGTCGATGATTGGTTAAGGACCATTGAAAGGAAATTGCATATCACGCAATGTGATGGCAATGAGAAGGTGTTACATGCTTCACACCAGTTGGAAGGAACTGCCGCAGAATGGTGGGAGAACTACTACGCAGCGCATGAAGCACCCTAGGAGATCACTTGGGAAGAGTTTACAGCTGCCTTCCCTCAGTATCATGTACCTGAAGGAATGATGGACCTTAAGAAAGAAGAATTCAGGGCGCTGAAACAGGGAGGCCAGTCAGTGGCAGAATACTTGAATAAGTTTACTCAGTTGGCACGCTATGCACCAGAAGATGTGGCCACGGATAAAGCTAGGCAATCTCGTTTCTTGAAGGGTTTAACCTCGGGATTGCAGGTAGGACTGATCACCCACAACTTCCTTGATTTTCTGGAGCTGGTAAATAAGGCTTTGATTCTTGAGGATAAGCGCAAGGAATTGGGTGAGGATCGCAAACGCAGAATGGCTAGTCAAGCTGGACGACCTACTCTGTTCAGGTTAAGGATGTCACCCAATAGATTCGCTAGGATTCACCTCGGTTGTGCAAGACAAAGCAATGACTTCATCGTCTCGCCCTGCTAACTAGAATTTTCAAACACCAGCATCAGGGGGCAATGCACCAGCAGGGAGTCAGTAGTCCGCTATCAAGAAATGTTTCTCTTGCAATGAACCAGGACATTTTGCCAACAAATGTCCGAAGAAGGGGAATATTACTCCAGTTCATTTTAACTTGGGTACTACCCCAGCTAAAGCTCCAGTGACAGGTAGTAACCGAGTACCAGTGCAGTCAGGAGCATCGCCTCAAACGACTACTCGTGGAAGGGTCAATCACATCACGACAGATGAGGTCCAGGACACCGTGGAAGTTGTGCTGGAGATACCCGACATCGACACCGCCGCTTGTTCGCAAGAAAACGACTCTCTCTTCGCTAATCAAAATCAGGAAAGCGAAGATAGCTATCCGAGAGCCTGCGACCCTCCGTTCGATATCTGCGGTGAAGGTGGTGAAGAGGAGTAGTCAGACGCCTAAAAAGTCGCGTTTCATTTCAGTTCTTGCTTCGTTGAAAGTTAATTGTTAGTTTAATGTTCCCGTTGCTGTATGACCCATGGGTCCAACTTTTGTAATAAGAAGATATGTCGAGCAGTGCTCTGACGTTGATATTTAAGTTACTGTTAGTTCTGGGTCAACCTGCTATGATCTGTGCTTACCAGTTATTGACCTAGTTGAGACATGAACATGATGAATAAAGTATTCATGGAGTACTTGGATAAATTTGTGGTTGTCTTTATAGACGATATCCTTGTGTACTCTAAATCGGAAGAAGAGCACGCAAAGCATTTGAGATTGGTTTTGGAGAAGTTGCGAGAACAGCAGTTATACGCCAAATTTAGTAAATGTGACTTTTGGAAGGAGAAGGTGGAATTTCTTGGCCATGTAATGACAACTAAAGGAGTTGTCGTGGATCCAAGTAAAGTGGAAGCTGTGTTACATTGGGAGCAGCCAAAGATGGTTACCCAAATCCATAGTTTTCTGGGAATGGCGGGATATTACCGTCGATTCATAGAAGGATTCTCGACGATTGCGAGACCTCTTACGCAATGGTTGAAGAAAGAGAAAAAGTTCGCATGGACGCCAGAGTGTGAGGAAAGTTTTCAGGAGTTAAAGAAGCGGTTGACATCTGCACCTGTGTTAGTATTGCCAGATGTGCAGTGCAGCTTTGATATTTACTGTGATGCCTCAAGGCAGGGTCTTGGTTGTGTGTTGATGCAGAATGGTAAGGTTGTAGCCTACGCATCGAGGCAGTTGAGGCCGCATGAAGGGAATTATCCGACGCATGATCTGGAGTTAGCAGCCGTAGTGCATGCTTTGAAGATATGGCATCATTATCTCATTGGAAATAGATGTGAGTTATACACGGACCATAAGAGTTTGAAGTATATATTCACCCAGTCAGATCTTAACATGAGACAGAGAAGATGGCTAGAATTGATTAAGGATTATAATGTTGGAATCCATTACCATCCTGGAAAAGCTAATGTGGTGGCTGACGCTTTGAGCCGTAAAAGCCATAGTATAAATACAATAGAGGTCAGCGAACAACCGAAGTTGTGTGAGGAATTTCAGAAGTTGAGATTAGAAGTTGTGCCGCAAGGATTTGTAGCTGCGTTAGAAGTAAAGCCAACCCTAGAAGATCAAATCAGGGAAAAGCAAGGCAAAGATGAGAAGATTAACCGAATTAAGTCTAAGAAGGAAGAAGGTTTAGCCGAAGATTTCTCTATAGATGAGCAAGGAACCCTATGGTTTAAAGGTTGAATTTGTGTGCCAAATGAGACGGAACTTAAACAAGTGATTCTTGAGGAAGCACATGATTCTAAGTATTCCATTCACCCCGAAAGTGCCAAGATGTATCAGGATCTTAAGAAGAGATTCTGGTGGCCAAGTATGAAGCTTGAAGTAGCAGAACATGTCGCCTTGTGTGATGTGTGCCAGAGGGTAAAGGCAATGCATCAAAAGCCTGCTGGATTGTTACAGCCATTAAAGATTCCAGAATGGAAATGGGAGAAGATTGGTATGGATTTTATTACTGGATTACCCAAGACTCAAAGGGGTTATGATTTCATATGGGTTATTATTGACCGGTTGACTAAAGTTGCTCACTTTATTCCAGTGAAGACAACCTATTCAGGGGATCGATTGGCAGAATTATACGTGTCAAGCATTGTATGTTTACATGGTGTGCCCAGGAAGATTGTATCGGGCCGAGGTACCCAATTTACCTCATGATTTTGGGATAAATTGCACGAAGCAATGGGAACTCGTCTGAATTTCAGTACTGCTTATCATCCACAGACCGATGGCCAGACAGAGAGAGTTAATCAGATTTTAGAGGATATGCTGAGGGCTTGTGCCATATCGTATGCTGCATCTTGGGATAAATGTCTACCATATGCAGAGTTCAGCTATAACAATAGCTATCAGGCTAGTTTGCAAATGTCGCCATTTGAAGCCTTATATGGTCGTGCTTGTCGTACCCAGTTAAATTGGAATGAAACGGGGGAGCGTTCAGTGTTTGGGCCTGAATTACTCAGAGAGGCCGAAGAACAAGTTGCCATGATCAGGGAAAGACTGAAGACAGCACAGTCGAGGCAGAAGAGTTATGCTGACAATCGCCGTCGAGAACTGAGTTTCAAACCCAACGATTTCGTGTATCTCAAGGTTACTCCCCTTAAAGGTGTAAAAAGGTTCCATGTGAAAGGGAAGCTCGCGCCTAGGTATGTTGGACCATTTAAGATCCTAAGCCGCCGAGGAGAGGTTGTGTATCAGTTGGAGTTGCCCCAGTCATTGGCAGGAGTCCATGATGTGTTCCATGTGTCGCAGCTCAAGAAATGTCTTAGAGTGCCAGCAGAGCAAACACCATTAGAGGCTATCAAGTTGCAAGAAGATCTGACTTACAAAGAGCAGCCGATTAAGATTTTAGACGTAATGGAGCGCAGGACCAGAAACAAGTCTACTCGCTTTTGTAGAGTTCAATGGAGTAATCATTCGAAAAATGAAGCAACCTAGGAGTGTGAAGAAGATCTCAAGGCGTAATTCCCAAACCTATTCTCTAGTCGACCCTAAAATCTAGGGTCGAGATTAAGTTAAGGGGAGGTTTGTAACATCCCAAAATTTTGAATTCAAATTATTTGATATTATTTTATTGCAATTTATGATTTTTGTGAATTTTCTGGATTTAATTGGATTTTCGAGATTTATCTGAATTATTTTGAATTAATATATATTGCCTTTTGTTAATAAATAATTATAAAAAGAAAAGTTTAAAATAAAGTTTTGCCAAAAATATTTTATTTAAGTCCAGAATGTCTCAAAGTATTTTTGAGATTTTTCTTGGAATTTTTGGAGTATTTTTAATGCTTCAAATAAATCAAATGAATTTCTCAGATTATTTTTAATCGAAAAACCCAGAAAAATCCTCGTGAACAGTGTTGGGCCGGCCCAGTCGCTCAAGCCAGCCGAAGGGGTCGATCGTCGACCGTCGGATCAAAATCCAACGATCCATATCCGCCCACGTCATTTATAAAACCCTAAACGTTAGTCGCCGTCGGATTTGCATCGTGCGGCTGATAAACACCGATACCGGTTAGGAAACCTTGATCTATCCGGGCCGTCCGACGGAGATCGTGAGGCTACGGTTCATCGTCTCCAATTCGAATTCGGAGTCCAGATTCTTCACGCCGCCGCCGCCGTGCCGTGGAGACTTTCCATGTTTTCCGTGCCGTGCCGGGTATTTAAGGACCCCAAGACCCTGTCCGAGTTTCCCCACAAGCCGCCGCGTCGTTTCCTTGTTGCGCCGTCGCCGGGGGATCACCGAGGAAGCCACGCGTGCTCGCCAGAGTTGCCGAGAAGTTCTAGTCGCGAATACGCCACCGCCGGTGACTCTTCCGTCGACTTGGGGGTAGATTCGGATTCGTCGCATCAAGACGAAGTCGGTCTGTCACTTCTTCGTCGCCGGGAAGCACTGAAACGCCGCGTGGGAGGTCGTCGTCCCCAGCTCCGATGGACTCAAGCCGCCATGTTTTCATTGCCGCTCGGGAGAAGCTTTAGCCGTCGAATCGTCATCGAGCGCTCCAGGATCTCCCACGTCGCTTCGGAATTGGTAAGAGTTTCGGGTTAATCATGCACTGTCCACTCTTAGATGGAGGGTCCAGATTGTGTCGCGTCATTTAAGTGCACAATGAACCCCTCGGTATAGTATCGACCGTCGGATTTGGATCGGATGGTGATGGTTTAGACACGTCACCAATTTACCGATAGCCGTTAGATTGGTATTCAATGGACCAGATTGCGCCACGTGTTGTCCGTACAGCCGGAGCGGGAAAATTCATATTTTTCTTTATAAAAATAATTCTATTAAATTTGGAAATTCAATTTAGTTTATTTTCAAACTTCAAAATGTTATAACTTTTGCATACGAACTCCGATTGAGGTGATTTAAATTCCTAAAAATTTGTAAAATTGAGATAAATTTAATGGTGAATTTTATTTGAATTTTTGAGTTCATTTGATTTTTATTCTTGGTGTTTATTTGCTATTTCTTCTCGATTCGCGTAGACGTTGAATTGTGCGAGGCTTCGGAGGAGGAATTTGCAAACTCAAGGACAATTTCTAGACCAAGACCATGAGCTTAACGAAGGCAAGTTGTGTTTTGATCATGTTGCACCCATGTTAGGAAAAATTGCTAATTTGTTTTAACTATATTGCATGTTATTTCACTCGTACAAATGATTTCCACTTAAATTGGGATTTAGATATTGTACCTTTTGAATTACACCCTACCTTGTTATTTGTATGCCATAATCCACTTGTCACCTTAGGTTGGTTCACTATAGTTGGTTAATAATGAAATCAACATGGATGGTTAGATAGGATTAGATGCTTAGCCATGCTACGTCATCACATGTACATGAAATGTTAATTATTAATTATGACTAATGGAATATGGAACCATGAGATTAATTTGTGTGTCATGTGTGGTCACACAAGGAGATTGAGTTGTTGTGGCGAGGAGGTCACGCAACGATGTTGATTTGTGTAGCATGTGATGCATGGTAATCAACCGGGTTTGGTAATCACTTTGATTGAAACAAGTGGCAAGGGCAGGTGTGCCAGGGTGGTCCCGATGGGCAAGGGGTATGTGCAAGTCTTGTTTTAATCAATCCTAAGGACTTAACCTTGCGAGCCTTTGACCAGAGTCAATCATGCAACCACATGTCTGTTATGGGGCAGCCTAGCTGACTAATTTGCAATTGCTTAACTTGAGTGCTATCGTGGTGGTGTGAGGCCCGTGTGGAGGTAACCAGTCCTTGCACGTGGTGGCTCACATGGCGCAAGAGGGGGGCCCTGGCTGTGGTAACCAGTCCCTCCAGTGTTGAAACCTTAGCGGGTAGCACTGGGTTAAGAGGATGCATTGTAAAGGCTTTGTTATAATCATTCGCCTGTGTGGTGCATGGTTGTATCATGTGGGTAAAGTGCATAACCTCTGCAGAGTGTATAAACTATTCGGATAGCCATGCTCACGGTATTGAACAATGCTCGGGAATTACAGTCAAGGGGTAGTTAATTAAAACTGGACAACTAGATGGGATGGCAGGGTGCCATGTGGATAATGGAATTTGGATTTAGGATGGAAACTTGGTTTATTTGAGAAATACTGAATCTATTACTGGTTATTATTTGTTTTGCTGTCTTTTCAACTTATGAATTGTATGAGTTTCCAAATGCTGCTTATTGCTCATGAACCATTGCCTTCCTTTGGAATAAGCCTGCATATAGTTATGATAGAAGTGCATTCTGTGCACAACTTGTTGAGTACGTATTGGTGTACTCACCCTTGCTTAACAAACCAACCACAGTGGAGGAACCATCGCTCGTATTGGAGGAGGCTTTTCAGGTGGACGCGAGTCACTAGGCCAATCCTTGTCAGTCGCCTGTGGTGTGCTGATGGGACATCTACGTCTTCTACTACTTTCCGCTGCATTTGTCTTATTTGATCTTGGTATTGCCTTGTGAGGCTGAATAATGTAAGTGATCCTAAGATCATACACTAGTTATATTAATTAAAATGAAGTTTTATCGTTCTTATCATTGTGTATGATTTGATGCTTACTGATGTTAAGCTGTGTGCACTAGCATTGATCCTGGGACTAGTGCGGTAAATCCTGATGGATTCAATTAGTGAATTCGGGTCCTTCTGAAGCGAGGTGGGTCTGTTTTTAAGGAAAAAACCGGACCCGAAAAAAAACCTCACAACATACCACCACTAACAACTTTTACAATTACACCACTCCTCACATTGCGGATCAACTAAAAAACCTGAAGAAAAAACAACAAAATCAAACACACCACTCCAATTGGTTACTAAACCGTAGGCTGTGATGACAAAGCAAAACCCCGGGTGAGTACCGCATCCTTGATCGCTGAGGCCAGCTGCTCTGGCGTTCTATCCATCCCCCGAAAAATGCGTTGATTTCTCTCTAGCCATAAATTCCACCAGAAGTAGATGAGGAGACCATCCAGATCTCTTCGTATTTCTTTGTCAACTCGAGTTCTGAGCCTTCGCCACCACTTATACACGGAGCCATTATGACTCAGGTTTTGGCATCGCTCCAAGTTGCCCCAGTGTAAGAGTAGACTGCATACCTCCCTAGCAAAAGTGCAATCTTTACAGAGATGGCTTGGTGTTTCCTGTGACACATTGCAGAGACTACAGGTTGCGTTACATGGTCACCCCCTCTTGAGCATGTTATCTGCTGTTAAGATTTTGTTGTGAAGCATTGTCCATGCGAAGAATCGACATTTGGGTTCAGCCTTCACCTTCCATATCGGGCAGATGTTCATCTTGCAGTAAACCATGTGAAATTGTACGAGGTATGTTCTCCTTGCTGAGTACTAACCATCAGTTGTCCAACGCCAGGTTATCTGATCGTCCCTCTCTACATCTCTATTTTGATTCGACGTATTGCTTCAAATAGTGCTACAAACTCCCTGATTTCTTTCTCTGAGTTCACTGGGTTGCAAAAACGGATCCAATAGTTGTTTGTCAAGGCCCGGTGGACAGAGATATTCTTTCTTCTTGCCACTCGGAAGAGGTTCGGTGCGATGTTTTTTGGTGCTTGCCCTTCTACCCAGCTTGAATTCCAAAAGTCTGTTAGTTTACCATTTCCTACCGCGACCACCATTGAGGCATGGAAGAGAGCGATATCGGTTTTATCGCAAGGCAGATCCATCCCTGTCCAGGCCCTTTCGTTGGATTTCCATCTAAACCGAGCCACCGCATCCTAAGTGCTCGCGGTTGCGTTCAGTCTTTGATGCCAAGACCCCTTTGCTTTTTGGCGGCGATGTGTGTTTGGCCATTTGATCAAGCAGTGTCCCCTACTACAGTTACCCGGTTCTTTTCCTCTCCAGAGAAAGCTTCTTCTTATTTTGTCGATGCATCGAATTAGCCACTTTTGAGCTGGAAAGACCGTCATATGGTAAATCGGTTGTGATGTTAACACCGACCTAACCAGAGTCTCCTTCCCTGCCATGGAGAGTAGCTTACCTTGCCACCCTACCAACCTACTGCTTATTTTATCAATTAATGGTTGAATTTCAATCCTTCTTAGTTGCCTAAAATGCAACGGCAGTCCGAGGTACCTCCCAGGGAAGGTTGATAGTTTCCCTGGGAACACATTCAACAACTCTTGTAAAAGGTCATCTTGGCATATGATAGGGTAAATTTCTGTTTTGGCGATGTTGATTTTTAAGCCTAAGCATCTTCCAAAGATATCCAATATTCGCCTAGGGTCGGCTCAAGCAGATCTGCATTTAAGAATACCCCAGCATCATCAGCATAAAGTGAACATCTTAGTCTCGCATTTGTTGGTAGAACAGGTTTGAGGATACCACGACTTGCCGCTAACTCGAGAAATTTTTGTAGGGGGTCGATTGCGAGGATGAATAGTAAGGGAGATAATGGATCTCCCTGACGAACGCCACACGCATGTCTTATTGCTTCCGTCGGTTGACCGTTGATTAGGATCCGAGAGGATGAGGTTCTGAGAATTGCCGCTACCCATTCTCTCCATTTTCGGCCAAAGCCCAAATACCAAGTACCTCGAGAAGATATGTCCGGTTTAGCTTAATCGAATGCTTTTGAAATATCTAGTTTGATGAAGAGCGCCGGCTTTCGGTCTTTGTGTAGTTGACGGATTACTCTTTGAACATATAAAAAGTTGTCGTGAATGCATCTTTTCTTTATGAAAGCGTTCTATGAGACTGAGACCAATTCATCTAGTTTGGGCACCAGCCTATTTGCCATGATTTTGGTGATGATCTTCATGAAGCTGTTAATAAGGCTAATTGGCCTAAAATATTCCAAACTATCTGCGTTCTCGATTTTTGGTAGTAGAATAATGTTCGCTTCATTTAACTTGTGCAGCTTCTCGTGCCGGAGATTGAAAAACCTCTTAATTGCTTCCAGAAGGTCGATTTTGATGATGTGGAGGCAAGTTTTGTAGAACAGACCGATATAACCATCCGGTCCTGGTGATTTTTGTGTTGGCAATTCCTGAATGGTGTTAATCACTTCGTTGTCAGTGATATAGGTCTCTAAGTCGCTGAGGTCCCTTGCAAGTAGCCAGAGTCCCAAAGGATAGCTTTGTCCCTAACTCCGTGTCCGCCAAGACCTTTTGAAATATTCATACGCTTTTTTAGTTTATCCTGCTGCTCAAACATTACTCGGTTTTCTTCAAGCACCAATCAAGTTTCTTCGCCTCCTTGAGCTGGCCATCGTGGAAAAAATGTGTGTGGAGTCCCCACCGATTTTTGTTAATCTGGAATGTTGTCTCGCTTCGTGATTTCAGATACGCTGTGCCCAAAGCCAATTTGGTTTTGAGGATTTTCGGAGTTCTATTTCGTCTTGAGATAGCAAACGTCTTTCTTGAGAGCATTCTAGGATCGTGAGCGTGACATGTATCAAGGCTGTTTGTAGCGTAATGCTCGCAAAAATCTTTCTCCTCCAATTCTTTAGAGCCTTAGCTGTTCTGTTCATTTTGATGTACAGCCGTAGCATCGAATCCGATGTGTGCTTTCGCTCGTTCGTGATTGCGCCCTTGTTTCTCGGAAACCGGCATCGACGTCCAGCAAGCCTCGAAACGGAAGCCTCTGAAGAACTCAAAGGTTGTTTGTCCTTGCATGAGTAGGGGGCAATGGTCTGATGTCATCGTTGCCAGAGCGCACAGATCCGCATTTGGGAATGCCTCGTGCCACTCTGTTGTTGCCAGGAATCGATCAATTCTTGTCATGGTGGGTTGTTGTTGTTCATTTGACCATGTAAAGCGGCGCCCGTGAAGGTCAAGCTTGAGTAGCTGCAGTCTATTGATAATGTGGTTGAATCGTTGCATCATTCTTCGATTTGTCGAGCCTCTATTCTTTTCGCTCGCTTGTCTGATAAGATTAAAGTCCCCTAAGATCAACCAACTAGGAAGTACCGTTTCACGCAGCTCTTCTAGTTCAGTGAGGAAAATTCTTTTGTCCTCGTCTAATTGCGGTCCGTAGACTCTGGTAATGTCCCAGGCCACCGCATCACAACGTGAAGTAAGAGTCACCGTGATTGTATTTGTTGTGGTTCTGGGATTTTGGAGGTCATAGAGATCTTCCGAAGCCGCCAGAAGGATTCCGCCTGAGGTACCATTGGCAGGGATATAGGCGGTCTGATTGGCTAGTCTCACTCCCAGAGTTTCATTTAGCAATCTTGTAGTCCAATTTTCTATTTTCGTCTCCTGGATACAAACAATTGTAGCACCCGTTGCCTGGATTAATTATCTGGTGCTCTCTCTTTTTGCTGGGTTGTTTAGACCTCTAACATTCCATGACAGAACAGTACAATTTGTAGTCATTAGAAACTGGTAAGTCCACTTCATAGAGCGCTCTGCGCCACATAGTTGGGGTACATAAAACATCTAGTACAAAATGACCACAGACTAACTTCAACCGATTAAGGGAGCTAAATCCATGGTACCAAGGCCTAGTGACCCATAAAACAACATCATCTAGTTCCACTGCATTACAAGAAGCGACGGATAAGCTAACAGTGTAATTAACTGGACTAGTCCTAACTATTATTGGACTGCCAGGAGCTTGCGCCAACTCAACTTGATGCACGAGATGAAAATGCAAACTCCACTTCTGATTGCTATCCTTGATCAGCCTCTCAGGGGTGTGTCCTCCGATGACTTCAGGTTTCCTTTGCATGCTTTCTTCTCACCTTTGTGCTTGATCTTGCCCTGGTTCACCAGCTCCAGTATTGCTTCCATCTTCTCCTTGCTTATAGGCTGTTCGAAGTAGCTGGCTAGCTGCTCAAAGAGATCATCATGTGAGTGTTCATTATGAAATTGATTTTGTTGCTCTGGTGGGGAAAGTTCTTTAAGTTTTGCTGTTAGCAGTTCTTGGGCTAACTGGATAGGTCCCTTGCGCGCTCCTATTCTTGCCTTTGCTTTTGCTGCTAATCTAATACTTTTTCTTTGGGTGTAGCCTTTAGAAGTTGGACCTTTGTTTTCTGAATTGGATTGCTGTCGGTTATTGAGGCATGGTGGAGTTTGTATGATAGGAGTTTCAGGGTTGTGAGAGACTATCTGTATGAATTCGTCAATTCCCAGTTGGTTATTTGCTGTTCTATGGTCTACCCGCTGAGGGTCTTGAGCAATCTGTGCTCCTGGATGTGCCGATGTCTGCGTAGCCACAAGAGCTGGTGATTCAGGTAGGACATCTATACCTATCGCACCAAGAGTTGTTGTTGGTAAAGCTTCTGCTTTTATAGTTTGCAGTGTAGTATCTTCAGTTAATATGGCCTCTTGTGTTGTGGTATGTGGCACCAGATTTTCTGCTACAGCTTGTAGTGTATGAAGTTCCTGCTCTACTGGGCTATTGGTGTTTGCCTGCCACACAGGGGATGACTCTACCGGGTAGTCAATAGCCATCTTACCAGGCTGAATGCAGTGAGGTTGTGCTGATGCTAGAACGTATACTTGGGTAATTTCCGTTTGAGCAGGTGTACATTGAGGTTGTTGTGATGGCAGAACATCTAGTTGGGCAATTCCAGCATGAACCGTTGGCTCATTTTGTCGGTTTTGAATTTGGACAGGCACTCTATTTTGCCATTTGTGGAGGTCACACTCAAGCTCTACTATTCGGCTTTGTTCTATGACCCCCTGGGAAGATTGATCAGCTTGGCCTTTGGAAGACCACACTCCAGGCTGAGAGCATTGTGTCAACTCTAGTGCTATAACATCCCTTTGTGTGTATTGTTGCAGTCCCATCTGTGTACGTCTGCTGGAGGCCTTATTTTGGACTCTTGTGTTGTGGCGTGTGACCTCTTGTGTTGTGGAATATGGCACTAGATTTTCCGCTACAGTTTGTAGAGTATGAAGTTCATGCTCTACTGGGCTGCTTGCGTTTGCCTGCCGCACAGGGGATGGCTCAACCTAGTAGTCAATAGCCAGATTACCAGGCTGGGTGCAGTGAGGTTTTTCTGATGCCAGCACAAGTACTTGGGTAACTCCAGTTGGAACAGGTGTGCAGTGAGGTTGTTCTGATGGCAGAACTAGCTGGGCAATTCCAGATTGAACAAATGATCTATTTTGTCGGTTTTTGTAGTGACCCCCATTTTTACATAAATGCAAAAATAGAAATCTCATGTGCACACAGTACTAGTCCCTAGATCAGTAGCTAGTACGCACATTTACAACAATTGATATCACATCCATACTCTTTATTACAAATAATAATGGTAATTTATACAATAAAATCTTACAATTCAGATTAATGCAGCGGAAAGAATTAAGGGTCTTGTAGTATGCCCATCCAATCCCTCAGGCAACTGACAAGGTATAATCCCTACAAAAATTCGTTAACATTCCCGAATCCTGCGTCAAATAAGTTTCGTCGAGCTATTCTGATTCTTCACCTAAAAACCACGAATAAGCAAGGGTGAGTACTTGCGTACTCAGCAAGACTTTTGCAAAACCTATAATATATGCAGGTCATTTCAAAGGAAAGGCTTCTACGGTTAATTTGCAGAAAGCGAATTTAAATTGTAAAACAAGTAGTAATTGCAAAACAGAATTTATAAAAGCAAGTTTGACAGATATGAAAATAACAAGTAAGTAAAGTATAAGTAACAACTCACAGTCCTCCACGACGTGAGCATTGAGTCGTCCATTGCCAACACATGGCTCAAATCTGAGACAAATACTTTCCAACAAATATGTCCAATCCAATCCATTTTGAAAATACCAAAACTGCTAACTATGTGATGACTTTACCAAGTGCCCATGACCGCGGGCGCGGCTAATCGATTAGTTTTATACTCTGCAGAGGTGTACAGCTTTACCCACAAGTCATGACCTTTTCTTTTTGCCGCATGTTTCACGCACATTTAGCGTGTGGCCAGAATGTTCATGACGAAAACCTTTACATTACCTAGGTTAACTTTGCACCAGCATGTTGACGATATGCTATGGTGGTGAAAGATATTTGTACGATCCTTTGACATGAAATAGTGAGGTGCTTGTACATTCATTTGACGTGAAATAGTGATCCCATAGCATGGCGTACACCTACGAGCAACCAGTCACTGAAGAAGCTCGTAATACTCCAGCCTACCAATGTGCAAAGTTAAACTAGAAAACTTAATTGGTTTAAGGCTGTCCCATACCAACACTTGTGGTTGTACGGTTATCTTGGCCTGAAAACAACCTATAGTTCGGTCCTTAATCTAATACGGGCAATAATCTCCCCCTACACTACGTGCAAATCCATGCACCTTTGGCTATTGCCAATAATTGCCCGCATCAAAAGCATAGTTTTATTTTCATTTTTAACCAAAATACCAATGACTATCATCATGTCTCAATATTTTCAAGTTTCATCTGATCAATGTTTCTAATTGATCTATCCCAAGTCTAAAGCATGGCTAAGCATGATTATTAATCATCGTATATACCCAAATTGACATCAGATATTGTCTAATCATAATTCTAGGGTTGTCAAGGTTCACATGTCAACACTAAGGGAATTTCATAAGACAACAGGTATATCTACCAGTACCCACAAAGTAGCAGAGTTTAATGAATATATGCATGCAATAAAAACATTTAATGAAAATATTTATAAAACTGGGATCAACATGGTGAAAGGGGGTGCTTGCCTTGCTTATTTGCTGTTTACGACGACATTGAGGTTGTAGTCGACGATAGAAGTAGTTACAATGGATTCTACGCATCGTCCGATAATAATAACATAGCAACATAGAAAATAATAAATCTCAATAAGAAAATAAAGGAAAATTAAAAAAACAATTTCATGAAACAGTATGGTTTTATTATTTATGATTTTATATGCTTTTGTTAGTTCATTATTCACATATATTTCTTAATGACCTTTGATTCAAGTATTAATGAAATTTGTTTAATGAGTTGTATTTATGTATTCTATAATTTTAGAATACTATAATTATGTATTTTTACTATTTCTAATTTCAGATTCATAAAACCAAATTGCTTAAATAAATTTTAGGCTACTTTCTTGCTTTATATAATAACATAAATATTTCCTATAGTGAACCCTAAGTATTTTTGCATATTCAGGTTCCTAAGGATACAAGGAGTCTATCAAAATTTATTTTATTCAGTTTGGGGCTCATTTTCAAAAGTTCCATGTATAACATATTTCAAACACTTTCTTTAAATTTGAATTGAAAATTCAAACAGAGTTCAATTTTAAAATATTTTTGCATATTCTGAATCTACTTGAATTTAGGAATTTATTTCACTTCATTTTGATTATTAAATCAAAAGTTATAAGCATTTGAAGTAATTCGGGCTTGAAAATATTGAAAAAATAGAAAATTGCCTAAAACGGAAATTACGTTTTCTCACAAAGGATTGCGCCTTCCTATTTTGGCTGGCGCGGCTGAGTAGCTGGCGACTGGGTCCATGAGGTCAATGACTTGGTGCAGCGCAGGGCACTGACAGATGGATCCCGACGGCAGCGGCTGGAAAGGGCTGAGGCTGTTCGCTGGGTCCCTTGCGGCAGAGAGAGGCGACGCAAGCTACCGACAGTTAGGGCCCGCCTGGCGCCGATCGCGAATAGGGGAGGAGCTTCATGAGGCTCGCCGGTGAGGACGCTGGAGAAGACGAATGGGTAGCAGGACGAGCTTGCGCACAAGACGATTCGCACCTAGGGTGGTCTCCTTGGTCGCCGACAATCTGAGAAAAGGGTGCGCCACCGGAAGGGGGCGGTGGACACCATGGCTGACCGACGAAGAAGCTCGAACACAGGTTCCCGCTGTGAATTTGCACTGGTATGAGTATCAGTGAGGTCCAAAGGTTCCATTTTGGCCTTTATTCGAGAGGAAGATTAAGGGGAGGTGAGGTCTCACCGTGAGCACCCATGGCGGAAGAAGAAGCTTGGTTGCGCGACTCGCCGAGGAAGAAGATCACGAATTAATGGTGGGGATTGGTACTAGGTGTGATGTAGGAGCTTCGGGTCAAATGATTCGAGTGAGGGTTCACTGTGGTGGCTTAATTGGCTTTCTCCCCAAATTCGGGTTTCATCGGAGATGAGGAAGAAGGCAGTTGGCTTGCGCATGAGGAGAGGTTCAGAGGGATGAAAATGGCTCAGAACAGGTTCTGGATTTGGATGCGCAGGGTTTTGTAGCTGAGTTGAGATAGTTCGGCAGTGGCTTCGAGTGGAGGAGGCGGTTCTGGCAATATTTTGCCGTGGCAGGGATTTCCAGTGGAAATGGTTGCCATGGCAGAGGCTTTCAGAGGAAAATGACCGTCGTGGCAAGGTCCTGGCAAGGTGCTGGTAGAGAAGAGCTCGACCAAATCATGGCGACCTTGTGCCGTGGCAATGTTTGGGTGGTCGATAGCTTGCCGTGGCAAGGATTGGCAGAGCGGAGGAGAAGTCGGCCGAGGCCTTCGCGGGGAAATTCAACGCACGGCAGGGCACAGCGGTTCAGGAGATGTCGTGGCAGGGGTGAGTCAGAGGTGTCCTTGGGCTCTGAGTTGCGGCACGGTAGAGGACAAACCAGGGAGGCGGTGCTTGGGTGGCTGGCTCTGCCGATCTTTCTTGTGCGGGAGACAGAGAGGAGGAGAGGGGTGAGGGAGACGATGCTGACGAGTGGGCCATGGGGGCCACATGGCAGTTAGCACAGGTGAAGGAAGTCGGCAAAGGGTCCAGCTGGGAATGGGCCCACTTGTAAGTGAAACAACAGGACAGCTCATGAAGAGTTCTCTAGACAGACCGAGGTAAGTTCACAGGATTGAGCTGACAAACCGACTCAAGAATTTACAAGAGTTTTTACAGAGGTTGGACAAGTCAAGATAAGGGTTCAGTCAAATTTTCAGATGAAAAATCATTGTAGATATTTTATTAAAATTCTGACAATATACATTGCATAGAAATTCCAATTCTATTTTTGATTTATTAGAGTGTCCAAATGATTTTATTTATTTTTGAAACTTTGGTTTTCAAATTTATTTGAGCTAATAATGCTTTTGTAAAATTTTCAGAATTTTATACTTGATAATTAAATTATAAAAATTCTGACATTGCTATTTACTGATTTATTTACTTTCTATTTTTGAATTTCTAAAATTCACTAATATAAGTTTTAATTTTTAATATTTTGAACAGAGATATATAAGGTTGTCGAGGATTTCAGGTAAAAATCTCATGATTAGGCTTTTAATATTGCTATTCATCATTTTCTTAAAATTAGAATGCATGAAAATGAGGAAAGGATATTGTTTTAAATTAAAATTTTGATTCAAATTGAAATTTGTATTTTATTCCATTTTTAAATTTCAAAAATTTCATTTTTCCTATTTTTAAATTTTTAGGGATGTTACAGTTTTGATATTGATCGGGCATTCCATTTTGCCGTTTAGAAGCACAAGCTCTACTAGCCGACTTTGATCTATGACCCCTAGGAAGATTGATCGGCTGGTCGTTGGAAGACCGAACTCAGTCGAGAGAATTGTATGCTCAAGTGCTATGACCTCCATTTGTGTGTATTGATGGGGCGAGAACGGCAAATCAAAAACATTTTGCTCAACTAATGCAGATTGTTCACCCACCAAAGAAATATGAGGTTGAGCTTGTTGGGCCACTGCAGTAATAGAGAACTTTACTATCTCGACTTACTGCGGTCCCATCTGTGCTCACTTCACTGGAGGTACCTCCTTCATGTTGCTCTCCGGGGGAGTGTGAATTTCCCCCGAACCCTTCTGATGCTTCTTGAACGCCCAGACGAGCGGTTTAGCGAAGGTCACTCTTCTGCTTTCTTGCTCCAGATTCTTCTTCTTCGATGTCCGGCTGGTCTTAATCATGCGCTGGTCTTGTTGAGGCTCGAAATGTATTGGCTGAATCTGAGAGGTCGATCCAGTGAGGCCACGCCAAGAGGCGCCAGGCGATCTTCTACACCTCCCCGCAACTTGAGTCTCGAACCCACCGACAGATCATGATGTTTATGAAGTTCTGCGATGACGGTCGTCGCAATTGTAGTCGCCATCGTCTTGATCATCATGGCGGCGGCGGTGTATAGTATGTCTACCTCTGTCTTGATCTGCACGGTCCCGTCTCTCCCCCACCTCATCCGGAGCTCCGTAGGACCAGACGAACTCACGGCGCTGCTTGTGGTTCATGACTCCTCCGAAGCTACCGTGCCCCGAAGGAAAGTGAGGTCCTCTACAATCTCCAGATGGTTGCGAAGGTTGAATACCTGTCCACGCTTCAGGTCCGTTGGCTCGTCGTAGTGGATTGCCACCTGCGGGAGCGGGACATTGGTTGGGGGGAGCTCCCGGTCTGGTTCCATGACTGTCAAGGACACCTCCTTCGGAATTTCACATGGATTAGAGCACCAAGCCCATAGGTCGAAGGACCTTGTGCGTTCCCTGCGTCTGGTGCGCTCCTGCACATAGTGAATTGCGCAGCTCTTCCCCAATGCCCTTGCTGCTACCTCTTCATTCCAACAATGGACCGGCACTCCTTCTACTCAGACCTTCACATGAAATTCAAAGTTGACGTTTGTAGCATATCTCTGTTCTGACCAGGCCGCAAAGTTGAATTCGCGGCCCCGGTAAGAAACCACAGCAGAGTTGACTACCCTCCTCCTAATGGCTGACTCGGCGAATATGATAAGGAACTGCTCGGGGAAGTGCTTGAGGAGTTGGAAGTCTCCGTGGCTGAGGTTGAATCGGTCCCGAAGCATATCGCCCACTGTGAAAGACTCCACATCGTGGCTGTTCTTGTCGAACCATCACACCACCGCCCGATTAATGAGCTCGTCGCGTCTGCGCTTGATGGCCCCCGTGGCTGAGATCACACAGAAGGCTGAAAGTGCATCTAGGCCCCTCAAAGTGTGTTGGTGATTTATGGCAACAAAATTGCGTATACTAACGATGCATGTAAGATTCTATGCAGTGATCAAGAAGATATCATCGTTGGAATGGCGATTGGAGATCCCCACCATATTTAAAATTTGAAAAGGCGGCATCAAGACTTTAGTTGAATTTCTTTTATTTTATTGAGTCTAAGGATAGCCATACTATTAAGGGGGATACGACGGAAAATCGCTTCTAGGATATGCTTGTACTCATAGGATGAAAATTGCATCTCAAAAGAATTTTAAAACAAAGGCATTTCCTATTAAAGGGTACTCTGCCGAGGAGGTCGGTCCGAGTATCCTGACATTTAGTCCGACACTCGGGAAAATGTCCGAGTATCCGGGATTAAATCCGGATACTCGAGCTAGGGTCCTCGGTTGCTTTTTCTCTGGTAAGTCCGAGTATCCGACATTTAGTCCGACACTGGGAAATTGTCCGGAGTATCCGAAGATAATGTCCGGACATTCCGAGCTCACCCTCTCGGTTGGAAAAAGGAGTTGAGTCCGGACACTCCGGACTAAATGTCCGGATAGTCCGGACTTTGCGCAGAACACTTGTAACGGTTGGATTTTGGGAGAGCTATTTAAGCCCTCACTCCAAATCTACCCGTTGGCTACTTCATTCATTGCTGCATTCAAGTCTCAAACTCACTCTCTCACTCTCTTGAGCCCTAGCCTCTTCTCCCCACTTGAATCATTGATTTGGTTTGAATCTTTGGGGAGAAAAGAGGGGATTTAAGTGCTTTGAGCTTGCTTTGTTGATTCTTGAGCACAAGTTCATCCTCCAAGTTGATTTAGCGGCGTATTTGTTACTCTTGGAGTTTGAAGGGCTCCTAGACAGCAAGGAGTCACCGGGAGCCTCCAAGACTTCGTGTGGAGAGCCCCAGTCGTTTGTGAAGGCAAGTCTCGCCTCCGAAAGGAAAGAGGCAAGAAGTGAAGAACCGGCGAGTGCTTCGTGCAACACCGGGAGGAAAGAGGTCAAGAGGGACCCGGGCTTTGTGCCTCCTCAACGGAGGCGTAGGATTCCCCTCAAGAATCCGAACTTCGGTAAAAAATCATTGTCTTTGTGTTCTTCATTTGCTTGAGCTAGGGTTTGTTGTTCTTGGATCTTTAGAAGCCCCGATCTACTTACTCATTGTGTTTGGCTCTAGATCTATACTTTTATTAGGTACCTGATATCATTTAGAGTATTTGTATTCAGCTAGATTATTGAAATCTTGCAAAGATTTAAAATCTCTCCTCGAGCTATCCAGTCCGGAGTATCCGGATAATTTACCCGGACTATCCGGACATTTAGTCCGAACTATCCGGACAAAATCCTCGGACAGTCCGGACTCTGTTTCTCGCGAGATTTTATTTAATTACAAAATTTTAATACGCCTATTCACCCCCCTCTAGGCGACATATCGGTCCTTTCAAAGGCCCTAGTCGACCTAGCCCTGGGGCCGCTGGGGTACCTTGCCGCCATGGATTGCCCCTCCCGAACGACGTCTTTATAGGATCTGGAATTTCAGGATCGAATACTGGAGTGGAGGGAACGAGAGGGCAGCTGCACTTGTGAAGCTGGACTTGGGTCTTGAGTATTTGAGCTGCGGCTGGTAGGTCTTCTGCTTGGGCAATCAATTGCCTTGTGCCCAGAGTGTCGGCAATGCCAGCACCGAACCAGCGTTCTGCAGTGCCCGGCCATATGGTCTGGTGATAGGCAGTTAAAGCATTTCCCCTTCAGCTTGTGCTTGAAGAACGCCGAACCACTGAGCCGCTGGCGTGGTTGGTCCAAACTGCCTTCAGTTGATGAATGCGGTTTACTTTTCCTCCACCAATGCTGAGATTTGAATGGAGTCCATTCGCCTGCATCTTCATTTGGCTCACATGATATCAAGGCGCCCCGGTTCTGCAGCTGCGCGTAGTGACTTCGGTTTACCTCTTTTGGAATGGTTTTGGATTCCCTGACGACCCGCTGGATTTCTCCCCGATTCTCTCTGGCCCCGTCTTGAATCGTGCATGGCTGTCGCGAGCCATACTCTTCCTCATGGATCCCTTTCTGTTTTTGAGGGCCTGGAATCCTAGCCAGCAAAATCTTCCCTTTGGCTTCCGGCCATGAATGCTGGCTTGCCCTTCGGCCATCAATGCCTTCATTGTGTTGAGGATTAATGCTACCCTGTCCCGTCTTCACTTCCTCTGACGTTGAGATCTGCACTTGGGCCTTCACACCATCGTGACCTAGCTTCCTGGGCGGACTTGATTGAATGCGCTGGAGCTGGATCTTTGAGCGATCTGGACCCTGTGCCGAAGATTTGACTTGGAGCCCTAGATCGGCAACCCTAGAAGCCGTCACACTTCTTTCCTCACCTGGAACCTCCTGTACTTGTTCTTCATTCGGCTTTCGGGTTGATTTCTGCCGCGGCGATGATGGCTCAGCATATGGAGGAGCTGGATTTGTGGATGATTCGGATGCTTTGTTGGAGGGATGTGCTGGATCTGGTTCGGATCTATGGCCGGTGGGTGACTGGAGCGAGGATGAAGAGGGGGACGGGAGCGAGGGGGGCATTTTGGTCGCCCGGCCTTCTGGACGCCTAGTCTGTCCTTGTCATGTTTGATAAATAAGTAATAAGCATCCCCGTTTGCTCTTTGATTTGAGTACTGTTGGTTGTTCTTTGACCAAAGTGTCTGTGAAGCACTCATAAAGGCACATCACCTTGTCATTGCTAGTTCATTTTTTCTCTAGTTTGTTATTGAACAGACGTATATATCCTTTTGAATTAAGGCTTGTGTCTGTATGAGAGCTTCCCAACAAAGCTCAGTCAGTAAGATCTACTAATATTATACCACCCTCTGGCAGGTAGAGCTGAATGATTTGTTGACGATATTTTCAACCAATTCTTCCTGATGACGTCGTTTTGGCTGTGGGTATGTTTTCCTAAAACACTCTAATGTATTTAGTTCAACCAAATATTAAGTCCTTTCATTTCTGTCGTTCTAAGAGACAGCAAAATTTTCTTTGCTCTATTCCAGGCTCCCAAACTACCTTTGCAGTTTTTCAGTGCCAACTCAGCAACTCCATAAAAAGATATGTTCATTCTGAAGTGGAGCGTATGTTCAGCTGTTGTACGAGAAATGAAAGGAGAAACAATCTCTTTCGTCAGACTTAGTCTTCGTAAATGTAGGAAGTGTGAACTTCATTTTTTGTAAGCTAAAGAACCTTATCTGCACGTCTTGTTGGATGTTACTATGGGCCTGTTTGGCATGACTCCAGCTCTGAATTTTGCAGCTCCAGATTCAGCTTCTCATTTGGATCCACTCCACTGAGATTCCAGCGCTGTCCAAGAAAGTGTTTGACTACGAGGTTAGCTCCTGATCTAAGAATGAGAGAATTGTGTGTAAAAAGACTAGACTACCCTATTCCTTGGTATGTACCTTTTCATTCTAATAAATTGCAGGAAGGGACAACTATTAAAACCCATGTTTAGCAGATATGTAAAATAATCAAGATTTTTTCATTGTGTACATCATGGGACATCATTTGATGACGTTATATGCGTGCATGCCGGCCGAAAGAAAGAATGTGCACTACTTTACATCCATACTAAGCCGCAAAGAAAAGGTGTGGAATTTCGTGGACTTGCATATGCATATCTGATATCTTGCATGCTTCTGGAAATAAAACTCAACTATTGTGAGTTCAATAACTATTGTGAGAAAATATAAAAGCGAAACACAATTTCAAAAGCTAACAAGATCATTAGATAAACTATTCCACATCAACAGTCATAATTAATTTGTTTAACTTAACAACGTTTGCAACACAAATATCCATCATATCATCTCACATTTACCACTTTGAAAATGTCACCAAGAAAGAGCAATAGCGGTTGCAAGCTCATCACGAAAACTATCCATCGACCGATCATTTGGTTGTGATGTTGAGCCATCGGATGCATATTGAGAAATTGAACTACTTTGATATCTTGATGGAATGGTAGGCACATAATCTGGATCGCGATCGCACCTATTGAAATACCAATCTCTGCTAGCATGCTCACGTATAAAGTTGTGAAGCACCATAGTAGCCGCAACAATCATTTTTTGCTTGATCATTGGATAATTCGGCATCTTGAGCAAAATTTGCCATTTCATCTTCCATACTCCAAACGATCGCTCAATCACATTATGCACACTTGAATGCACTCTGTTGAACTTGAATTGCCTCTTGTTGTACTCGAGGCCAATCCTCTCCTTAAACCTCTTTTCTACTTCAGCATAGCCTACATGGCTTAAATGGGTATTTGGCCGATTTCCAATGCTAACTTGTTCGGCAAACAATTCACAAACTATTCTAGTATTATCATCATTCCACTCGGCAACACCTGCCATCTAAAATCAGCATACAAAAATTATATCAACAACACAAGCAACATTAACCAAAGAGGGTCCTTTTCTGTTCACAAAGATAACAGAAGACAATAACAAAGTAGAAACAAGCTATATCAAAACTGAATTTTTATATCCTTATCTTTGGAACTACAAAACTCTATAAAACAAAAATATGACGTAACTCAACCAGAAAAGCCTTCAGCTAGGATATGTCATGCTCCCGTGCCGAGCTAATGGAAAATATGGCTTATCGATAAACACACATGCATGCATTAAAATCCATGTTTCTTTCGTGACAAAGAGATCTGTACATGCATGCATGCATGTAAGAAAACGATGAATATTTCAATGACAGCTTGGACTGGGAGTGGTTTCTTTTGGTCCGTTTCACTAGAGGCTCTTGATCTACTATGGAACTTTTACATAAGTGTCCAAACAAAGAGACAATGCTTATTCCTACCAGTCACCAACAGTCAATGATATAGGATTGGAGTGATTATTCTTGAGTAGGTTCCATTTTTTATTTTTTAAGGTGGAATGGACCAACTCATTTTGAGCAGAAGCTAATGCTGTCAATGTCTCTTATCATGACAGAATGAACTGTGAGATCATGTGATGAAAAATTGGTTGAATGGTGAAATTGGCATTGTAAAGTGACTTTGATTATAGCATGTGTGGTGTTTGTGCATGTGCCATGTTGAGATGATTATTATGCTGGTGATAGCATGATGGATTCTGCTTGATGCAATGCACTCGTGTGAGTGGTTGCATGGATTAACCTTGAGTCAAGTCGTGGACTTGTGCTCGTGCACGGTTTTTGTGTTTATTCATGTGCAGGTGTTGCTCGAGGGCGAATGTGGTTGATGACGGGACCGGAACTAGGTTCATGGAGGAACTGAGGTTCGAGACTAGATTCAGAGAGGAATCGAGGTCTTGGTGGTTGAGGATGTCATGCGGGACGTTCGGGCTAGAGAACATGCACATGAAGGCTGGTTAGTCACGTATGCGCAGCAGGTGGGCTGTTCATGCGTGTAAGGTTTTGGTTTTGGCCATGTTGAGCCAAATAGAGATAGATACGAACTCTTTCCATGTTGGAAGCGGAGTTGTATTCAGTCTCGTTATGTTTTCTCTGTGTATAAATAGGGGGAGGTGTCCCCTGTTTATTGGAGGGGACAGAGAGCGTTCAGGTATTAGGGTTTGTACTCTTGTGTTGGAGTACTTTAGACAATGAAATAAAAATCAATCTTCCAGAGAGCTACTTCTTGCGGCTGTGATTTGCTCTTGGCTTCGACATAGTTGATCGATCGCTTGAAATTTTGTTCATCACAGCAGTCACGAAGTTCATCACGGAGTTCGGTTCTTTGCAAAGGTATCATCTTGCGAAGATAATATCTTTTGATCCGTAGATCCGATCGGATTGATTCTTATTGGGTTTGATTCATAATTAAATCTAGTTTCTACAGTTAAAATTTCATAACAATCCAACGGTTAGATCTTTGGTAATTTGTGGTCTCCCAGATTGATGTCCTGCTCGCCCGACTGCTCGCGTGGTCGCCCGAATTCAGTCAACTTGCGAAGGTCATAACTTTAGATCCATAGATCCGATCGACCTGATTCTTTTTGTGTTAGCTTACGAATTGAGTCTAGTTTCGACAGTTAACTTTTCACGTCAATCCAATAGTGGGATCTTCTGAATTTTCTGTTTTAGTGAATATGTATCGGTCTACTCGCCCAGATTGCTCACGTGGTCGCCCAACCTGCTCGCCCAAGTGCGTTACTGGTCGCCCAAGTGTCCAACCTGCTCGCCCAAGTGTCCTACTGGTCGCCCAAGTGCCCAAACTGGTTGCCCAAGTGTTCTACTGGTCGCCCAAGTGCTCTACTGGTCGCCCAGACTTCTAAACTGGTCTCCCAATTTCGTGAACCGATCTTCAAGTATTTTGAGTTTGAATTGGGGTGTTTCAAAAAGTTCAAAATTTTGATTTTAGCTTCCGCGCAATCATTCACCCCCCTCTGATTGCCAGATTAGTATATTTTGATCCTACATGAACGGGTGCTTTAAACATGAATGATCAATAACTCCATTAAAAAAAGTTGGAAAAAAAGAAAGGAAACTCTATTGTGCAGGTGCTAGCTATCAGTGAGGATCACACATCCAGATTAACACATCGGGTGCACACCTTATGCAACTTTTTGTCTAGGTGCTAGCTATCAAAATATATCCAGATCTATTTGTTTTGCCTAGGTGCTAGCTATTGATAAATATATCCAAATCAATCAGAGGTCTGAATCACTCATCAAGCCTAGCAGATTCAAACATCATCCAATAACCCAGCTAGGGTTCCACCGAATTATTGGAAAAAGCTAGCAACTTTAGTGCTTAATTTACAACTAGAGGAACTAAACAAGGAATCCAAAATTTGTGCAGAGACTTGACTAGAAAACCCACCTCTCCTCGGTTCTGAATTCTTGGCCGCTTGCTTCGATCACTGACGTGGGTTTCGATCGCTGGTCGGGGAATATCGCGGACGGGGAATCGATATCGCGGACGCTGGCTTCGATCGCTGGCCGCCTGCCTTGGCTATCGCGGACGATGCGATTTGGGTCGCCGACGCCAAAGCTTGGGTCAGACGCTGCAAGGGAGGCGGTTGACGAACCGAGGAAACGAGGGGTTTTGTTGAGGGGTATTTTGCGGGTTATTTTACCCTAACTCCAAGATTAGTTTGGTAACAGAAGGTTGGCTCCGTGTGGGGAGCAGTCTAGCTTTTCCCTGCTCCATAAAAATGAACTACAGCCTGCTCCAGATTCACCGAACTCCAGATTCAATTTTTTTTGGAGCTAGACCGTTTGGCATGACTCAATCTACTCCAGATGAGAATCTAGAATCTAGAGCCATGCCAAACATGGCCTATGTATTCCAATGCTATCGGCCATTTGGAATAGGGTACAGAACACTTTTTTCAATTGCAAAACATTACAGATTGGGTTATTAGGTACAAAATATACATTGAGATAGTACTAAGGTACCAAAAGTTTAAAAGGTGGAGGTATCAAGTGGTACAAGAGTTTGAAGGTAACTAGATCAATGCCCGTGCGTTGCTACAAAAAATAAAATTGGTAACGAAATATAAAGGTCAAGCAATAAAAGAAAATTATGCTACAAGATCAAACATCTATTTCTCCCGACATAAAAGTTTTTATGGTTTCTTCTCAGTATGAATTAAAACCAAATATATTATACATAGAAATATATATTACCAATCTCAAAAATCAATCAATCATTTTTATCCATTTTTGCAATTTATATTACCATTTCGATTCCTCTTTCTCTCGCCATGCCCGCAGCAGTCTGTTGTGGAATCCGCCTTCCTCATTGCTCACTTGCTGCGTGCATGCCATGGTCGCGTGGTCGGGTCGCCTCGAAGAAAGGGGCCACCGCCGCCATCCAGCCTTTACACCTCCGTGTCTTCTGGATCACCATCGCCCTCGGCGCCACGCTCTTCTCTGCTTCGACGGTGGTCCGCTGCGTCGATGGTTTACTGCTCTTCCCAGATGACCCTCTCGCTTACCGACTACTCGTCTCCATGCCTCTTGCGTATTTAGCTATCATCGGCTTCACCAAACCATGATGCCGAGCCCATGAAGGTGAACCGAAAACACCAGCAGCCGAGACGCCCGCCACGTCAGGCGCGCCGCGTCGTTCCTCTCTCGCGACGCTCATTTGGATCAACCTTTATCTCGTGGGTATGCTAATGACTCTCTCACCGCCGATGACGCCCCACCGGTGTCGCCGGGCAACCACGCCAAACGTCAGATGATTTTTTTTCATGTCCAAGCGGTCGTGCGCTGGGTCACGGCACCGGTATGGCGTCGACTGTCAGTCCTTCCGCCGCAGCATTACTCGATCATGCACCGGCCTCCTACGCCACGACCATGTATGTCGGTCCGTCACTTATTAATCGATTAAATCGAGTTCATTCGCCGCGGCGACATGACATGGGAGATTTTGAATGAATTCTATTGATTGATTATGTGAAAACTCATGACAAAGATATATAGAGTACAAAAGGAATGATTAGCCACTATTAATTACAAGAATAATCGGGATTTTGTTATAATAATTAGCCATATTTAGAGAGATATGGTGGTCAGAATCAGAAAGAATAATTAGCTATAATGACCGCCATTATTAGAGATATGGCGGCCGGGGAGGCCTAGGAAGAACGGACGGACCGCCGCCACCAATCGCAAATTTATATTAGTAGAGATTCAAGGATACTTCACAATGTGGTAAAATCTCTATATTAGGTATACCGGTTTACTATTAGCTTTACTTAAGCTATCTTACGATGGCATTATTTTTCGACTTAGTAGAATACACACAGTTAGTACTCCGAGTCCCGACAAGATCAAAGGAAGGATGATCAATGTTTTAACTGCAATAACCTTTTAGGCTTTGCCCTAAATTATGGGTGAGATGTTATCAGTGGCGTATCCAGAAACTTAGAAAGGAGGGGGCTAGAATTGAGACCTCTAAACTAATATATATAATATATTAATATATATAGTATTTTTTCAGAACATAGAACATGACGGAATGATATATATAATATAAAAATACCAACACTTATCTAACAGTCACATATAATATAAATACGTAACATTACAAAGAAAAAAACCGTACCGATCATTGCTTCTTAAGAGTTGATAGTTGATATTTACGGGTTTTTATGTTTTGAAAACGTTACAAAATATCTTCCATGTCTATCTTGGAAAATATGTCTCGTTCGATGTAGTATACCATGAGATTATTTAACCAGTCATCACTTACCTTATTACGCAAATCTGCCTTGATAATCTTCATTGCCGAGAAAGCCCTTTCAACTGTAGTTGTACCCACAGGTAAAACTAATACTAATTCAATAAGCCTATAGACTAATGGATAAACAACATGCTTTTTTGCTTCAACCATCATTACCGCAAGACTAGCAAGATCATCACAACTTGAAAATTTTTCTCTTCTCAAGTCATCAATGAATAAGTCAAGTTGTGCTTCCAAAACCACACGATCATATGATGAGAAATCATCTGAATAAATCTCTGAAAGCCGAAAAAGCCTATCATGTTCAAAATTTGCAAATGAATATCTTGGGTCTAGACAAGTAATGCATCTCAAAAGCTCTATCGAAAATTCACTGAATCGATTGTTTAACTCGGTAACTTCTCTAAATTTGTAGACGAATTTTTCTTAAATTTATCTAACTTAGAGGAGAGGGGAGGGGGGCACGGGTGGGGCTCCAGCCCACCTACGCCCCCCGGTGCATACGCCACTGGGTGTTATACATGGCTCATCAGCTTACAGAATATGCTGGCCCAAAGAGAAATCAGTTTGTACAGTTTTTGACAGCACATCCCATTTATTACAGCACATGTACAGAGTTATACAAACTTACAGTTTGGGGTTTAATGTAACCAGTTAACAACGCAGTAGTGAACAAATATTTTTAGACACGTTCTTGAACAATTAACACGGGGTGATTGGCATAGTTGAAGAAAATAATTGAGGATGCATGGCACAGTATCACTCAATTTCGAGAGCATTGCCATTAGACGAAGAAGAATTGCTCCCGTTGACTGAAGAGATCAACGGCGATGAGTTGGTAGAGCTCAAAAGATCAGGTAGGTAGCGTGTCGACCTCAACCACACCCTCCAGCATCTGCACCACCTCATACATCGCTGGTCGCCGTGCTCGGAGTGAAGTGTTCTGCTCGATCAATGCACCAGAAAGCCACTCGTGCAAACCTCCCAACCGTCTGCAAGTCCTTCATGGCGCCGTCGTCGCTACAGTACCTTACCATGCGGACCAGGTTCCTGTGGTGGATCCGGCCAATGGACTGGACCTCGTTTGCGAACTCCCTCTCGCTGTTGTTGGAAATAATCTTGACAATTATAGATTGAGTGGGAGTCTAAGTTCCGTACTTGAGTTTGATAATCCGAGTCAGTTGCGTGCATGGCAAAGTATATTAGTCATCCACATGCATGCAAGATTATTGAGTCTGTGTCTGAGTCCTAGCGCGGCAAGTACTTGCACTACTACAGAATAGGTCATCACTGCCGGTTCGTCCACGCCATTACTGCCGGTTATGGGCGCCGGCAGTCATTGGTCGGCAGTGATACTCGGGGTTATCACCGCCGGTTGAGGAACGGCAAGGATAATAGATATCATCGGGTTCATTATACAACCGCAAGTGATATTAGACTATCTCTGCCGGTTTACACTAGCATCCGGCGGTGATACTCAACTATCTCGCCGGTTCAACCTAGAATCCGGCAAAGTGATATATGTATATCTCGCCGGCTTATCTGACGAACCGATAAAGGATACGTGTAGATCAACGCCGGTTCCTAAACAACCGGCGGTGACAACGAATTCGAAAAAATTTGTAGATGTACTTCATAGATTACTCTACCTATGTATAAAATTGCGGGTTCAAATTCAATACATATGAGGACTTACAAAAAGAGTTTTTGTAAGTCCTCATATGTATTGAATTTGAACCTCGCAATTTTATACATAGGTAGAGTAATCTATGAAGTACATCTACAAATTTTTTCGTAGTTTTCGTGACTTTTATTAGTTGGTGTGCACGATGTGTACACGGAAGGCCTGTGCACATGATATGTTGCCTTCAAATATATAGTATATGAGCGTCGTTAGATCATAATTAAAATATATTAAAGCATCACAATATTTAGTTTTTACAATTAATAGTCTGTTCACAAATGTAGTGTGAGTACATCTCGCTCACTTTAGATCGAAGCTTCCGTCGTGGAACTCGCCCTTTGGATCGATGACATGTTCACAATGAATCCAAATGATATGCTCTTGAATTGCTAAAATTTCTTTCGACAAGAATCGATTGGTTCTCGACTTGGAGTATTTGTTATTGAAGAAAAGAGAAATTTAATTAATGATGATAGATGTTAAATGAAAGAAAAGTAGGCATGAATGTGTAATTATATACCATGTCTTCAGTTATAGCCGATACTTCGTGACAATTGCATGTAAATTTGTACATACGTAGTATGCGATAAACTATTTCCGGGTCTGCCTCATGCATGGAAAGTCTGTTATTACTTTGAACGTTGTCTGTAGGGAAGATGCGGACCACCTTTCTTGCAATACCGTGTGAATGCGTTGTGAATGATTTTAAATAGTAATTAACCTTAAATACAATAGAATAAAATATTACTAGAGCAATAACATAACGATCGAGTTTACTGCTCATCATCTTCCAAAAATTATGTTCATACTCACGAAGTTCTTTTCTCAACAAGTCTAAGACATAAACCCCGCTAGCTTCTAACTCGATGACGAGGAGGACCCAAAGGATAACTAGACATATATGTTAACTGACCTATTAGTCCCACACCATGTCACGCAAAAATAGTAAAACAATATTAGAAGTAGGGTAATACGTCGAAAGTTATAGGGTATAAGTACGGAGGTTTTCTTTCTCAGCTTGAAGAAAGTCTTAAATAAATAGTCTTCAACAAACTTTGGGTTATCACGACGAGTGTCTCGTTAACAAGCCCCGGATCGAGAAATCCTAAATCTTCATCCTTATTTTTGCACATAAGCAGTATTCCATTCTACATATGTAAAAAAGAAGTTAGACATACTGCTTGAACGGTAGAAGAATATACAATAATATAATTAGAGACTTACAAAGTCCACATCGACCCAAAGGACGCGCCCGAGCATCCGCCGATACAACATATACAATTCGCAGAACTCTAACTGTAACATGCCATCCCCATTGTGAAAATCCGAATCTTTGTATTTCACCGATCGCCCACATACCCTCTTGGCATCGCTGCATGTAATCTTGATGGGCGCCGCAATTTTTTTGTTAGGTTCTCTAAATCTTTTGGGGAGCCATCGTTGCCCCTTAATGTACTTCCATTTTAGACCTAGCTCAGAATTACGACGTTGTTCAAGAAGATCTTTTTGAGCTTGCGACATTGACGCCAAAGACTAGCCATCTTCAAGTTTTGCTTTCTAGAGATGCGCTCGTAGTCCGACATTTCAAGGTTGAAGCCCACCTGTCTCTTTGGCTTTTGCCATACTCAAGAAAAACTCCTGCGCATTAGCATCGATTTTAGTCTTCTCGGGTGATGGCACCATTTGGAAGTGAGATGTTACCTCGCCTTCGCTTGCTCTTTGCGTTCTTCTTCACCATATCGCCGTAATTTCTTCCGAGACTGTCTTGCCTTCACAGATGACCAAGATTTGGTACAAGACGATGCGGACTTCCGAGATGGTGCCGATGTTCGACTCTTCTTATGTGCCTACCGAGGAGTTGGACTTTTCTCGGGTGGTGCCGAGGAGGAGTTGGACTTTTTCGGATGGTGCCGTGGAGGAGTTGGACTTTTCTGGCCGGTGCGGCGGAGGAGTTGGTCCTTTTGTGGATGGTGCCGCGGAGGAGTTGGACTTGTCCTAACCGGTGCCGCATGAGGAGTTGCACTTTCGTGGAGGCGCATGTGTCTGCGTGTGGAGAGTGCGGCTCATCATCATCGTCGCCGTTGTCGGCCTCATCGTCCGAGCGAACATAATCAAGCTCTTGCGCCACGTGAGGAAGCCATGCACGTTTTCTCCAAGTTTGTTTTTTTCGTCCTCGCCAGAATCTCTACCTCCATTTTGCGATATTGTCGGACTACACCGTTTACTTCGACCTGGCGAATCCCGGTGTATTGGCGGCAGTCACGAGAACCCGCGAGGAGGCGCATGGCCAAGCCCCGCCATCAGCCACCTTGATGGTAATGCCATGTGCGGACAAATGCAGCTTGCACAGTGTCGGTTCTCGGATGTCATCCATCGAAAATGGAGTCGATGCTCTCCCGAATCGCTATGACGCGCAATGCTCTTAAGAACACCGTGGATCGAGGTTCGAGGGTGTCATCGAGTGGCGGTCGTGAGTCGAGAGCTTTCAGATCGCTTGCTCCATTAACTTGATCAATTTTCGCTCTCTTCCTCTAACGCTCTTGCCACAAAGATCTTGTATTTGACTTTGCGTTCATCTTCTCTTATTCTTTTAGGCCGCTTGTACTCCGATGTGTCACCGGGAAGCCTTCTTTCCACGGCACCAAACCAACTCCTCGGGTGCGCCCAGATGCTCCTTGTTACCCAGGGCAACAGTCAGCTCATCATTCTCCCTTTGTGGCTTGAAAAGCCCTTGGGAAGACTCCATGTGAGCATCTGATATTTTCTGCGACACCTCCGGGCTCTATCGCCCTGAAGCTCAAGCCGCCATCTTCGAGATGTAAGCCCCCTCCCAAACAACCAGTGCTTTGATCGTGCAGTGAACTCGGCCGTCGCAGGAGTAACGCCCTTGAGGGTTAGCTCTTGTTCGCGGCTATCCCATGCAGGTATTTTCTTCACGAGCCACCAATTGCCTAGTGTGTGAGGGTACATATTCTTATCCGCGCTAGCCTTGTTCTTCCGACTCACCGTTCTGCAGGCTTCTTGAATTCTCAGACTCCACAAAGTCCTTCCAAAATTCCCTTATCTTTGGAAACATGTTAAAATTTGGCGTGACATTCTTCTTCACATAGTTCTTATTTAGTGAGTCTTCCAATTCTTCCAAAGATGTGCACATGATACTTAGTGCACGCTTTTGCAACCAACTCGACCCTTGGGGAAATGGAATACGTGTTTTAGCTTGCCCCATAGCGAGTCCTTCAGTCATCGAACCACCCATCGATCACCTTCGTGGCGGTCCATGATCTATAGATGATGGGCACGTTATCCCTAGCAAGTACTCCGCAGTCGTCTGTCAGACGGGCGCCGACGCTGGTATAGCAGTTCCCGACTTCCGAGAGCTGGACTATGTTGTGAACGCCTTAGGCATCTTGCTCGACCACGACTGCTGCTAGCGCCTTTGTTCACCAGACGCTTGAGCCTACAATTGATCTTGTTATTAGTCGATGACCCTACAATATTTTGGGAATCACAACGTACTAATACTTTACCTCGCCCATGTTAGTCGCGTCAGCTTGGTCCATGGCAGTGGCGTCAGCTTGATCCATGGCAGTGGCGTCAGCTTGGTCCATGGCAGTCGCGTCAGTTTGGTCCATGGCATGTGGACGCCAAAGTTGCTCCATACCAATATCCTCAGAGGTTCAAGTAGCCACTTGGGCTACCCACTCCTACTGCGTCTACATTCGAGGCCGAACTCCTCCGCACTTGTCCCGATTCGAGGCCATTCCTAGCAATCCAAAATGTTATTGGGTTAATTATATTGCATTCATTTATGGTTGCTACATGACATCAAACTTGTGAATTCAAACGATGGTAATTTGCTAGAGTTGAGAGGAATAAGTGATGTTGTGACCTCATGCTACAAACATGTGCACATGTAACTTTAAAATGATACTTATACATGAGAAAGAAATCACATGATACATATACATCTCGAAATGAAAAATAATATGAAAAAATTCATATATTCTTTAGAATATATTCCACACTAAAATGATTTTAAAAAATAAGCCCTGCAAGTTCAAGAAGTATGAATGTCACGAGGCGTCAAATTTTGCAGAGCGAAGCCATGAGACATGCATGCTTGAAATGGACTCTTAGTTCTTGCTGTCTTCTTCAGCGTACCACTTGTCCATAGGCTTCCTCCCTCCTCTTCTTCATTGATCATGGAGTATTGCGTGTCCAACTTTTCCAATGAAAAATTTCATGTTCTATCAATGATCAATGATCAATGAAGAAGAGGAGCGGAGGAAGCCTATGGACAAGGGTACGCTGAAGAAGACAAAGAACTAAGTCCTAAGTCCATTTCTGCTTAGCATGTCTCCTCATGGCTTCGCCTCTGTATTGACGCCTCGTGACACCCACTTGAACTTGCAGGGCTTATTTTTTTAAACACATACATTTTGGTCAACAAAATATACATACACATCAAATTAGATCAAATTATTATATATCGAGAGTTACAAACAAGAAAATACCTCGCAAGTTTAAACTCTATAAACTTGTCGACTTTTCTTTTTGTAACTCTCAGATATAATGAATCTTGAAATCACATGCACAACCGCTACTATTACAATTAGTGGCACAACTATTAACTAAATGAACTACAACTACACACTATTACAATTAGTGGCACAAAACAAATATTTACAACACATGTATACATCTTTCTTAAACAAATATTTACAACACATGTATACATCTTTCAAGAAGATATACAAAGCACCAAATTGAAGTTTACTTTTGGCTGCAATATAAATAACCACAGAGCAAAATGATCAAAACAAAGACATGTGCAGATGTGAATTCACAAGGCAACTAGCATAAAGCTCAACTTGTTTATTTTGAGTGTTCTCAGATGTCGGGTTGCCCAAAGGCCCTCCTCGCCACAAGGGACGAGTAATAGACTAATTTGTGACAACCTTACCTTAGTTATTGATTAATTCCCAAATAAGTAAATTAATTCAGATTAATATATCAAAAGAGTTAACCAAAAGATCAAACACAAATGCCCAAAAACTCAATGATTAACAAACCACAAACAATATTTAAACAACAGGGCTGGGTGTACACAACAATGGAAGTATATGCTTTATCAAGCCATTTACTCCTACATGCTAGGAAGTAACTAAGTCAAATGCAGAGAATCAATAAAGGACATCAAGTGGCAGTACATCATAATTTTTGTGTGTTTGTTCGCATGAAACTCAATATCAACAAGTAGAAAAATTCATGAAGAATAGGCGAGCATAGTGATACAAGGAAAGTTACAATAATTATAAATGCACGCTCAGGTTTGTTCAAGAGTTGTCCATAGCAAATTAGAGATGATGATTCTCCATTAGGTACAGTTGAATTTTGATACTAATAAGCAATGTAGTTGAGTTTTTTTAACTCAATACTATGAAGCAATTCAATACCGTGAAGCATTAACAAAAAATATCAGGTTTGTATTTTAACATAAGCATAATGCGGGTAATACCTTAATACTTCTGCAACAAACTAACAATAATGCATAAAATACAAGTATAACTAAAATGAACCGAAGTGAAGTTTGCACATCATGATATTATGCAATCTATCATAGTTGACCACGTTACTTCCTACTCTTATCATATAAGAATGAAACCATATTGCACAAAGGTGTTCTGGTGCCTCCCTTTATTTCAATGAATTTGCTCAATACACAGCACAAGTGTTGTGTTATGCAGAACAGGTCATAATGAGCCACGTTTTTTCTTTGTGAAGCATTAACATATTAATGGAAGCACAATGAAGAAAGCCATATATCAATAAGCAAAGAATAACTACCTTTTTTACGGTGAAGCATTAACATTGCCAATCAAGCATGCGTTTTTGAATACCAAAGATGTAGATTGCCTATGTAAAAATAACGATGTCACAAATTGTCTATTTCATCCCAAATCCTCATCAACACTATACCCCACATGTTAGGTCCCCAAGCCAAACGAATTGATCGCCCATTAGCATTCATCGCACATTCACATACGCACATGCACATCTCGCACATTCACAATCACATTCACATTCACATATGCACATTCACATCTGCACATGCACATTCACACATCGCAAGAGCGAAGACTGAGGCGACGGCGGGACATCAAGCAACATTGAACATTCGGCCTGTCATAATTTCGCAAGAGGTGTACCACGCGGGAGACGCGGGAGGTCGACACGACGGCGGGAGACGGTGGGGAGGTCGAGGCGACGGTGGGGAGACGGCGTGGAGGTGAAGGCGACGGCGACGTGCTCGAGGCGTAGACGCGGGCCGCCCTGAAGTCGAGGCGACGCGGGCGGTCCGAGGCAAGCGAGGCGACGGCGCCCGAGTCGAGGCGGCGGCGGGAGCTCGACGCGAACCGACGGCGGTGGTCCGAGCGCGCGGCGGCTGGGGAGCTCAGAGGCGGCAACGGCCAGAAAAGTGAGAGGAGGCGTGGGCTAGGGCTAAGGTAAATGAGAGGAAAGCGCGGCGCTTTATTTATAGTGGTGGAATATCACCGCCGTCCATTGTACAACCCGCAAGTGATAGTGGAATACTATGCGGTCCATTATACAACCGGCAATGATAGTGGAATACTCTTGCCGGTCCATTGTACAACCGGCAAGTGATAGTGGAATATTACCGGTCCATTGTACAACCGGCGGATGATAGTGGAATATTACCGGTCCGTTGTACAACCGCGATGATAGTGGAATATTATTGCCGGTCCATTGTACAACCGCAAGTGATAAGCTCTTTGCCCATGTTACGTTAAAATTTGTCTTTTTATTACTCTTAATATAGGACTAATTTGATCATGAAATTTTATATGTAGATGGGGTAAGATGAGATGTACATCCATGATTTTGTTTCAGAATTTTTGGAAACTTTTCTTAGTTGGATTGCAGCGGTAGCATGATTTACTAGCACGTAAAGGAAGTGAACATCATTGCCATTTTCCTAGTTACTTATGAAAGTTTCAGCTTAAATCTAGTTACCCGCTCATATAAAAATCAGATTGCTAACTTTTAATTGTTTTAATATTTCTAAAATCAAATAATGTTGTCAAATTGAACAACAAATGTCAAATTCGAACAAATTCAAGTGCAATAAAATCACAAAAATCCAAATGCGATAAAACTTTCAATTTGATAAAAAGAAAGCATAACCTCAATTTCCATTATTGCATATATTACATTAATTGTTACATATGAGAAAATAAACATGTCGTTCATACAAAAGAAAGCATACATTTCATTACTACAACTAAGCTACGACTCGACCTTCGTTATGATCGCGGGCGTATGTATGTAGCTTCACAACGTCTTCCATGGTACTTAGGTCAACGCCCTTCCAAAAGGGAGAAGCTCATCGAATTGGTTGTACTCTTCCTCGTCGACAACATTCTCAACTCCGACAATCCTTCTTTTTCCTTGAATAACCACGTGGCGCTCCTTGTTAGCCGGCCGCCATAAAGAAGATTTGTGTAATGTAATTAGCAAGTACGAATGGTTCTTCTCTCAGATCCGACGAGTTTGAGGTCCACGGTAGTAATGCCGCATTTGTCGATATTCACGCCAGAAGTCGACCCATTGGCACCGAAAGAGAGGGACCTTCAAAGGACCATAGTCAAGCTCCCAAATCTCTTCTATGAATCCGTAGTAGGTTTGCCTATTTCCATTGTTGTCATAGGCATCTATACGGATACCGCTATTTTGATTGGTGCTCTTTTATCTTGCGCTCTTGTATAAAATGTAAAACCATTTATGTCGATCCTTGAATGTCCGAATTGTAGTTGACGGTCCTCGAGCCAACAATTTCAACCGAGTGCGATCTGTCTCAGACGCATCATGTGTCTACACAACCAATCGCCAAATTATCTCTCGTGCTATCTCGCGAGCCAACCCTCGACCTCCACAGGTTTGTTTTGGATAGCACCTTCTTGTGCATGTCGACATATGGGGCCACCACAACCGATTGTCCCAAAAGCTGCTAAATGTGCTTGTGTAAATGCAGCTAGATTGCTAGTACGTCATCGATTTCTCGCCTAGTGTCCCTTTCCTCGTAGCCTTCCTCATGCCGAGATACAAGCACACCAATCGGTTTGAGATCCATATAATCGACGCAGAACTCAATGACCTCCTCGGTTCCCCGACCATCGGCAATGCAAACCTTTCCTACGATTTGATTCATTTAACATATTTCTTTATAACCCCATGAATCTCTCGAAGGGTACATCCGATGTAGAAATCGGGACCAAGAATTCAGATCTCTTTCACAATGTGAACAATGAGATGGACCATAATATCAAAAAGATGGAGGAAACTCATCTCAAGCCCGCATGAGTGTGAACCACGCCTTCCCGCAGCTTGTCTAGTATTAATGGATCGATGGTCTTCGTGAAATCGCGTTGAAGAATGAACACAACTTGATAATTGGGTCTCGAACTTTCTCCGCGTAACCCCCTAATTGCAATTGGAAGCATCTCGTGTCATCATCACGTGGCAATCGTGAGACTTCATACCAATTAACTTTAAGTCTTTCATTGAGACTAGTCTCTTTATGTTAGCAGAGTAACCAGACGGAACTTTGATTCCGTGCAAGCATTCGCAAACGCTAATTTTCTCTTTCTTGCTCAAAGTGTAGCAGTCATGGAAGGTACTTTTTGCTCAGATCCATTTCTTCGTGATGCGCTCCTTCCTCGTTTCATATCTTCGAGGTCCATCCTTGCTTGAAGTGTATCTTTCGCTTTGCGGTATGTCCAAGAAGATACCAAGCAAGCTATCACACACGTTCTTCTCTATGTGCATGACGTCGATTGCGTGTCGAACTTCCAGGTGCTGCCAATAAGGTAGGATCCAAAATATTGATTTCTTTTTCCACAAAGGAGCCTTATCCGGGAAGTCGGAATAGATGTACCGCCGGCCCCTTTCGTGAATAATTGTAAGGTCCTTTACAATGCAAATATCTGCTTCCCACCGATTCTTCGGAGCTAATGCAGTCTCCTTTGTCCCGTCAAAAGCTCTCTTATTATTGCGGTATGGGTGATCCTTACGGAGGAACCTACGATGCCGCATGTAAGCCATTTTTCGGCTGTTCTTCAGCCACCGGCTAGTCAGATCATCCAGCAATCGGACGATCCGTTGAAGCCTTTTGTCGTCTGCCTCGACTGAGGTTGCCAAGAGCAGGATAATCATTAATGGTTACAAACAATAATGCCCGTAGGATAAAGTTTTCTTTTATACTCATCCCATAATTGCATACACCATCGGTCCACAATATTAGAAGATCTTCAACCAATGGTTTGAGGTACACATCGATATCATTGCTTGGTTGCTCGGCCCTTGGATCAATAGTGGCATCATAATGTACTTTCACTTCATGCAAAGCCAAGGAGGAAGGTTGTAGATGCATAAAGTCACCGCCAAGTCTTTGTGACGACTACTCATGTTGCCAAAAGGATTCATCCCATCCGTACTCAACCCGAACCTTATATTCCTCACATCATATGCAAAGCGCTTATATTTTTCGTCGATGTTCCTCCATTGCACGTAATCGCAGGTGTCCGAGCATTCCATCCTTCTTACGCTCTTGGCGTGCCATCGTAGTAATTGGGCATGCCTTTTGTTCGCAAACAATCGCCTGACGGGATTATAGGAAATACCACACCACCTTACGGGACACCTCTTCTTCTTCGCCTCACCCGACATCTTCGTTCTCGATATCGCTGCCGTTGTTCTTATACCGCTTTTGCTTTGCAAACAACACAGCATCCATGTTCCGCAAACTCATTGCGATACAATATGCAATCGCTTGGACATGCGTGTATTCTTTGTACTTCCAATCCCAAGGCGATAACCCGCTTGGCTCAGCACGTAGTTGAAGGCAACACGCTACCCTCCGAAGCAAGTACCCCAAGAGACATAACAACTCAAGAAAGCTCTTATCGGATCAACCATTGCTTGCCTTCAAGCTCGCAGAGTGAAAGCACGGTATGCGCTTTCAGGCTCCTCCTTGCGCCGGGTACAATGGCGTTGTAGAGTCTTCTACCATCTACTGGAACTTTTGAAACTCCCTTTCACTCGTGAAGTCCCCTCCCCATCACGCAAAGATTTGATCTAGATCATCTTCGTGGGTATCAACGAACCATCTTCCACGCCGCCATATCGTTGTCTCCGCCATCTCCATCAATGTGTTGCCCTTCATGTACAATATCATCTTCATCAATGTGTTGCCCTTCATGTACAATATCATCTTCACCGTGCTCACCCAACGGTATAGCCAGCCTTGAAACCCCTTCGAAGCAAGTGTGCACGTATCGACTCTATGTTACAAAACATCTTCTCATTTTTGCAATCAACACATGGACAACACATAAGTCCGCCAGGTTTCTCGACTTGTGTGCCGCAGCGGCATTTAGAAAACAAGTCACACCATTAAAGAACTCTGCACCACGACGGTCCGTGTCATACATCCACCTTCGTTCCATCTACAGTTAATTATATCAAACTACATTTCAGTATATGAACAAACAATATCAAAATAATTTATTCTTTATAGTAGTCATGCATTGCTAATTAATTAAAACGATAAACACATTATAAGCACATAAGCGCAAATAACAATATAATTGTAAATGATTAGTTTTACAAATACATCTAGCAATTTTGCCTATATAATACATCAAACCTTTTTCACTATTCAAATATCCATCTAGCATTTTTAATTATTTAGAAGATTTCTTCATTTCATTTTGTTATGTAGCGCTAGCTATTAAATTAAATTAATCTAAAACAAATTAACAAGCATATAATTGAATATAAGGATATATTTCTAAATAATTATTTATGTTCCAACTTTCATTATTGCAAAATCCATCTACCATTTCCCATTATTTAAATATTCAACTAGCAATTCTCACTATTTATAATTGATCATCTAGCAATCTTTACTATTAAAATCCATATAACAAATTTTCATTAATTAAATTAATTACAATTATGCATAATTGTCCATCTAGCAATTTTATTACTTAAACATCCACTACATCACTAAAATGGATATGAATTTATCGCAAATAACAATATATAATTGTAAATGATTAGTTTTACAAATACATCTAGCAATTTGCCTATATAATACATCAAACCTTTTTCACTATTCAAATATCCATCTAGCATTTTTTAATTATTTAGAAGATTTCTTCATTTCATTTTGTTATGTAGCGCTAGCTATTAAATTAAATTAATCTACAACAAATTAACAAGCATATAATTGAATATAAGGATATATTTCTAAATAATTATTTATGTTCCAACTTTCATTATTGCAAAATCCATCTACCATTTCCCATTATTTAAATATTCAACTAGCAATTCTCACTATTTATAATTGATCATCTAGCAATCCTTTACTATTAAAAATCGCAGTGAATTATAATTTATTCAATAATTTAGCTACAATATGAATTATAATTTATTCAATAATTTAGCTAGATCTTAATTTGAGCAAAGACTTACATAAAGCTGTTCACACCGCATAATCAGCAATTATCAACATCTATAGCACTGTGAAAGTAAAATTTTACGACAAATATAACATACATCAAGTCAAGAACCTCGAAAAATTTTAATACAATTTTTCAAAGAAGAACTCCCCAAGATAATACAGCTCCTCTTTGTTTGGCTCGATCGGAGAAGATGTCGATTCAATGAAAAATATGAACAAAATATCGACACCAAATTTCGCACAGACTCTCCAGAAAAATACACCCGAGCAAAGAGCTCCTCTCTTACGCTTCTACCGGAAATGCGTCGGTCGGTGAAGATTGCTATATAAATAGCTTATCATCGCTGGCTCGCCAAGAACCCGCAGTGATAAGGTCATATTACGCTGAAATATACCTTATCACTGCGGTTACTGCGCGAACCCAGCGATAAGGTCATACTACGATGGGGAAAATTGCGTTGCGGAAAATACATATCATCGCCGCTGAATATACGAACCGCAAGAAAATTAAATATCATTGCCGGCTATAAATTAAACCGGAATAATATATCAACGCCGCTATAGGTATTAACGGCGGTGATAGTCGATTATCACCGCCGTTGGTAATACAAACCGGCGGTGATACTCTAACGTCCAACTCGCGCACCAACCGCCGCGCTTGCTTGTTCGCCTCCTCCGCCGCCAACCGCTTGCGCTTCACATTCCTCTCGCCAATTGTTGCCCTTCCCATTCGCCTCTATATAATGCCAGTATTGTTGCATCCAATCCACTCTTGTCACAATCCACACAATCCACTCTTGTTGCAGCCCCACACAATCCACTTTTGTTGCAACAATGGCACCCCTAAGAAGCGTGCACGTGTTGGTCGAGCCCCACCGATCTGTCGCTCTGAAGGAGGAGGAGAAGGAGGAGGTGGTGGAGGCGGAGGAGGAGGAAGAGGAGGCAAAGGAGGAGGACGACGATGACAATGGCGACATTTACAATGACGGCGGCGAGGAATCTGGCGTTGGGGCAAGACTAACTCCGCCACCGAATCGGATTCGATGAGAAGGAGGGCGAGCACCGCCGACATCAAGCGGCAGCTCGGCGAGGAGGAGGAGGATGACGACGATTTACGAGTTTTGGATATAGGGCTTCGCGCCATTAGACTATTATAATTAGGACTAAATATGTAATCTTGAACAAATTATGCTTTGTAAATGTTATTTTAATTAATACATATCCGCAAATTACAAATTTGCTTTCATATGTTCTGCTTTTTAACTAATTATGCTTTCATATGTTCTGCTTTTTTAACTAATTATGCTTTCATATGTTCATGTAAGTAGATAAATTACAATGTTTATTATGTTCGCATCAACTAATAATGGGGAACAAGAATATCATTATCGGTTCTATAGTAAAACCGCAAAGTGAAAATGGTCTTATCACCGCGGTTTTACTATAGAACCGCAATAATAAATCACTACCGGTTTTACATATAAACCGCAGTAATATCTTCTTATCACCGGTTCTCTATTAAACCGCCAATGATATTACCTCCATTCTGCGAGAAATTGAAACTATTCTTATCACCGCCGATTGAAGTTTGAACGGCAGTGATAATATTATCACCGCCGCTGAATTTGGAACGGCAAGGTGATATTATCACCGCTGCTCGGACCTACCCGGCGAGGATGGGGGTCATGGATGAGGCGATCAGTAGTAGTGTTGTTCCAGTCGGTTTGTTGCCTAACCGAATAGAAGTAGTAGTCTAATACTTGTACTCCTATATAAGCATGAGCTTTGTACATTGTTTGAAGCAAGAAATCAGAAAAGCTGCAAGCAATTGCGCAGCACCAAAATTCAAAGTTTCTTTTGTGTCCCAACACTTGGTATCAGAGCCTAAAGGTTTCGGATCAAACCGCTGCCCCGGGAGGAGGAGACTCCCGGGGCGGCACCCGAGGAAGCGTTGGCGGTGTGAAGCCGTCGGAGAAGGCAGCGCGGTCAAGGCGAGGTGACCGTGTGAAAGGTTGTCAACAAATTGGCATGACAAGATAGCAAGTGATCGTCTATCTGTCATGTTGAAACAGCGAGCGAGGAGATCGACGAGGTGTGTCCCAGACGTGTTCGTCGTCCTATAGTCGACTCCAAGTATGTGAAGATGTATTCGACGAGTTGAGTTCAAGATGTTGAGAAGATGAGATGCCATCTTGAAGTCGAGTTCGAAGAAGTTGGTTTCGATGAGTTGTGCCTAGGGCATTGAAGAGGAGTGTTCGCCGTCCAAAGTCAAGTCTGTCAAAAGTCGACTCCGGGACGTTGAAGAGGTGTGTGCGCCGTCCAAAGTCAAGTTTGTCGTAGAAGAGCCCGGGATGTTGAGGAGGTGTGTTCTCCATCCTGTGTGGTGTGTCGAGTTGAGCAGGTCGTAGTTGTGTCCGACTGCTTCAACAGGTTAAGTTAGATTGTCAAGATTAGGGGGGAGATTGTTGGAAATAATCTTGACAATTATAGATTGAGTGGGAGTCTAAGTTCCGTACTTGAGTTTGATAGTCCGAGTCAGTTGCGTGCATGGAAAAGTTTATTAGTCATTCACATGCATGCAAGATTATTGAGTCTGTGTCTGAGTCCTAGCACGGCAAGTACTAGTTCCGAGTCGGTTTGCTGCCTAACCGAATAGAAGTAGTAGTCGAATACTTGTACTCCTATATAAGCATGAGCTTTGTACATTGTTTGAAGCAAGAAATTAGAAAAGCTGCAAGCAATTGCGCAGCACCAAAATTCAAAGTTTATTTTGTGTTCCAACAGCTGTACTCGTTCGAGTTGATGAGCTTCTTCACTGTGACGTCAGAGGGATGTAGCGATTTAATTCGCCACCCGAAGCCTCCTCTGCCTAGCAACTTGTGAAAGCCATTGGTGGCTTTGTAAAGCTCCTTTTCGGCGAAAACCCTCATGAATTCACAATAGCCCTTCTTCTTTCTAAGGTAGCAGTGCAGCACTGCAGCATGAGACTACTCGCTCAAGAACGCCAAGCAGCACGTAAGGTAGTATCCTTCTTGGCGATGCCGGCACTGTTGGGGTGCTCGTCCGCACCTTGATCAACGCCGTCGTGGTGACGTTCCTAGCTTCCTTACTGCCCGACGCCATCTTGCCACAAAATGTTCCATCAAACAGCGCCGCCGAGAGAGTCAGAGGAGTGAACCTCCTCCTTGGTCTGAGAGAGAGAGCCACGGGAGGGACTCTCGCCGTCAGAGGCTATTTGCTTCCCGTGGCGGCGCTCCTGGGCTGGGTGGCGCGGCAGGCGACCGCGGAGGTCATCACCCCGCCGCCGACGGCTTTCATCTAAATGAGTCCGGAGGTCCCCACGGTCCCTCATGGAACCGGGACCAGCGTTGCGCGCACCCTTCCTTTGGCTCCGGCCTGCCTGGCCAAAACCTTTTTTGTTGGGGCGGCTAGACGCCTGAGTGCGCTCAGTGCGCACCCTAGGCGGCGGTGTACCGACGATACCCGCCTGGTCGGAGGGCCCTACCCGAAGCTGAGCCGCGTCCACGAGGTTGGCGATGTCCCGTAGCCATGGAGTGGCGGGGGTGTCTCCTGTGAGTTCCACCGGAGGGTGGTCCAAGAGGAGACAAACCACATGCAGATTTTGGGCAGGAGTGGCCGCCTCCATGGCCAGCCGACGTCGCACGGGGTGCTCCGCCGCTTCCACTGGAGCAACACTGCCACCCTGCAGGGGCGGGGTGAGATGATCCTTCAACCGACGAGACTGCTGGGAAGCGCTCGGGGCGACGCTCGCCCCCGCCACTCCTTGACCTTGCGAGCCCGCCATCTCCAGATGCACGGGCTTGCTTCTGAACAAGAGAACACCGAAGTCCACTGGAGAGTTAGCCGGGAAAACCAACCACTAGCTCCCTACCTGGCGCGCCCCTGTCGGTGTATTCCACCTGACAGGCCCGAGTCTACAGACCGGGTTTGGTTCAGTAGGAGGGCGTCTTCGTAGCTGGCAAACCCTGACGAGCGAAAACCCTGTGGACTCCCACGCGGAGGACTCCGGTGTCTATGAACTAAGATGACACAGAGATTTTACCCAGGTTCAGACCCCCTTTTCCCAGGGTAATAGCCTTACTTCCTGCTAGATTTTATGTAGAATGTTTGAAGCTAGTACAGATCTCTCAGATTACAAGGTTTCTCTCGAGTTCTCCTCTTCTTGTCTGTTCGACCTCCGACCCCTCTTCCCCATGCACTCGGGTGCCCTTATATAGACCAGGCTAACGGGGGTAGGTAAAAGGGGGGTCATCATGCTGATCTCCATATATTTATTACTCCTTCCCGTGCTGTCCAGTTCCTCCAAATTTCATTAAATGCCGACGATGGCTTCATTTTCGTCCGCCCGGACGTGACCTTTGTGACGGTAGGTGACAGACAAAGGATTGGGTCACAAGATAATTCTCGCAATCAATGGACCTGACACCACAGGCAGGCCTATGGCACGGTACGATAGGGGAAGGAGACTTCGAGGCGAAGCCACCCCGCCCCACCTTTTTGCCTTGCGGCGGGCGAAAGCAGGCGCCTCGCCACCGCCGCTCAACGCCACGTGGCCGACGCTATCGGGCGGGCGGTTTCGCCGCTTCGCTTACCAAAGCCGCCACATGGATCGGGCGCCGGGCGAAAGGCGCCTCGCCCACCGCCGCCTTCAACGCCACGTGGACCGACGCTGGTGGCGGGTCTTGCTCGCCCGCCGCCAAAGCCGCCACGCGATCGGGCGCCGGGCGCAGTATGCCTCGCCACTGCTCGCCTCAACGCCACGTGGCCGACGCTGGCTGGCGGAGATTGCTCGCCCGCTCGCCTACCAGGCCGCCACGTGAACTAGGCGCCGGGCGGCAGTATGCCTCGCCCACCGCCGCCTGAACGCCACATGGACCGACACTGGTGGCGGGGCTTGCTCTCCGCCGCTTACCAAAGCCGCCACGTGGACTTGGCGACGAAAGCGACGGAGAGGGTAACCAAGTAAGAAGGTACCGACAACATTCAATTATTAATAACTTGTGCATTTTTAGTCACAAACCGGTGAAATAAATTTATATATTTATCTAAAATCGTGAAGATTCTATATATGCAAAAATAGTAAAATTTTGAACTACAAAACAATTATTTGAATTAAATTTTGGTTATAACCTCATTATGGTTTTCATATTAAATCATGGTCAATAAGTTATAAAACCATAAGATAAATTTTTATATGATGCTAAGATCAGATGAATTCAAATATACCAAAATATTCAAATTTTGAATCATAGAACAATTATTTAAATTTAAAGGTGAAATAAACACTATTATGGACACTATGCACATGTGAAAAATTAACTTCTAAAATCATAAAATAAATGCTTGTGAGCTTATGGAATTATAATAAACCTAATCATGCAAAGATATTTAATTCTTGAACTAAGCTTTGTATAATTGCTTTACAATCATTAGCAAACCTTAATATGGCCATTAATAAAAATGAAAATATAATATCTCATAAAATGAGGAAATAATTTGTATGATGTTTCGACCCATGTATGTAGAATATTTAAAATAGAACTTAGTTTACAATCTTTTAATAAAAGGAAATGCAAATTTCAACAATAAATAAATAGGCAATCTATCGCAGTCAAGGTCAAAATAATGTAAAAGTAGTTTAAAACACTTCTAGAGTTGCACCATGCTAATACCTGAAAAATGAATAAAGGATCATGTATAGTGTAGTCGCAAACTCAAAATGAATCTTGACCGATTTAGTGTTCGCATTGTGATCATTTATACTATTTCATCAGTAAATAAAACAACCCATCTAAATACTAAAACTTGTAAAACTAGTTTAGAAACACTCTACAAAGTTCATACTACCATATTCTAGAAAAACATCTTATTTATAACTTGCTTTTCATCTAAATCTAGCTAGTTCAAAACCCTTAAGTGTTAACCTCGCACTTCATATTCTTGCCGATTCCGTATACCGTAAACTTTTCAATGCCACATAAGCCTTTTCAACGATGAATATAATATCTTGTTTAAATCGTAAAACTTATGAAATTAGCCCGATAGTGCTCTCCAAAGTATAGACTATCCTATTCTGAAGAAATAATCATATTTCGTCATGTCTTGAATATAAATCCTATTAACAGAATAACCTAATGTATTATGATTTCCGAACTTTGTAATTGGAGTAAAACGCTCTCGGTAATAACGAGAAATCCGTAGTTAAGTTATTTGTATCACCAGAACCTTCTCAAATATCGGAAAAATGATATCAGTAGCCTAAATCAATAGAATTAACTTGCGTAAAACTAATTCTGAACGAAATCAATTAAAGATAAAGAACTACTCACTCGCAGTCTAATGTGATCGTTTAAGCCTTTTCATCAACACGCAAAGCAGCTCATCTAAATCTGAATTTTGTAAAGAATAGTCTAGAAATGATCTTTAGAATATGATCTGCAATAATTATCTTGCTTTGAATCTGAATCCTAATAGAGCAAAACCCGTAAGTAATAAGGATTGGCAGAAACTCATATCATGAATAGTAAATCTATAAACCTTGCAACGAATGATTAATTCTATTAATTCAACCAATTTTTGCATCTTGAATTCATAAAATAAAAATAATAAATTCATAAAGAGCAATCCCTGTTTCTTGTGAAAAGTTTTATTTGTTCTTGCTATCTATTTTCTTTTTGCCCTTATTGAAGTTTATTATTTGCTATTTTCCGTTGTTCGATGTGTAGAACCCGACGTCTCTATCTTCGTCATCACCATCGTCAACCGCAATCCTCGTCTTCATCGTAAGCGACAAATAAGCAAGGCAAGCACCCCTTTGATAATATTGATCCCAGTATTTAATTTTCTTTGTTTTACTAAACCAATTTATGCATGCGTTTACTTTAAGTTGCTATTTTGTGGTACTGGTAGTTATACCTGTTGTCTCATTAACCTTCTTTGATAATTATGGACATGTGAACCTTGATAAGCCTAGATTAAGGATAGGCATTACTTAATGTCATCATGGGTATATGCGTTCATATTATTCATGCTTAGCCATGCTTTAGAATCAGCAATGTACATGATCAAATCAATATTTGTTTCCTGAAAACCTTGGAAATGGCACTGTTGGTTGATGGTATTTTTATTAAAAACCCAAAATAAAACTATGGTTTGATGCGGGTGATTATTGGCAATAGCCGGATGTGGCAAAGGAATTGCACGTAGTGTAGGGTGAAGTATTGCCCGTGTCGGATTAAGGACCGAGCAATCGGACGCTATTGATCCAAGATTTTCGTGCAACCACGAGGGCTATTTATGGGGTAGCCTTAGCCTATTAAGTTATTTAGACATGGCTTTGCTCATTGGTAGGCGGGAGTTTGCAGAGGCATTCCAGTTTGGATTGCTTGTGAGGGGCTTCCACGCAGTTCGTGTGTGTAATTGTTTGGCTGGTGCAACGGTGTATGCCCTGCGTGTTCAGAAACGTTGTGTTGGGTGTGATGAAAGTGGATCCACGGCTTGGGTGTGTGTTTCTGTTTCTACGGCGGGGGTTAACGTCCCGGGCTGGATCGAAGTCATGTCTAGGTAATGTAACGGCTATGTATGGTCGAAAGATCATGACTTGTGGGTAAAGTTGTACACCTCTGCAGAGTTTAAATCTAATCGATTTGCCGCGCCCGCGGTCATGGGCACTTGGTGAAGTCATTCCAATGTTAGATGTTTTATTATTTTCAAAAGGGTTGGGTTCATTCGTTTTGCAACTGTGCTTTATGTCGAAGGGCTGACATTGATGGATTTCAGGAATTGGATGATTCGTCGCTCACATTATGGAGGACTGTGAGTGTTATTTATGCTTTACTTATTTGTTATCAATTAATCTTGCTCTTATAAATTCCGTTTGCAAATAACTTCATTTACAAATGCAAATTCTCTTTATGCAAAATAACTGCAGTGGCCTCCTTTGAATTGGCCTGCATTTATGCATTTGCAAATACCATCTTAAGTCTTGCGGAGTACGAAAGTACTCACCCTTGCTTATTCGTTGTTTTTAGGTGTAAAGCTAGCGAAGCTTCAAAAGTTTGTTTCGTCGCAGGATGCGGGATTTTCAATGTGATCTTTTCTAGGGATTTATGCCTGGTCAGTTGCCTGCGGGTTGGATGGGTACACTACAAGGCTTTGCTTCTTTTGCTGCTATATACTCTGAGTTGTAAGATTCTGTATTTATTAGTTTCCGCTTAATTGATATGATGTGTGGTTGTGATTCCAATTGTTGTAAATGTGCGTACTAGCTACTGATCCAGGGACTAGTACTGCAAGCACATTAGATTTCCATTTTTGCATTCTGTGTAAAAATGGGGGTCGTTACATTATGGCGGGCTTGGTGCCGCCATTCTCTGAATTCTTCCTCACCGTCCTCCACTTCTACGAGATCCACCATCTTCATCTCTCCCCCAACTCCATCGTCCTTCTCTCCACCTTCGCTTACCTCTGCGAGATGTTCGTGGGGGTAATGCCCAATCTCCCCCTCTTTCGCTACTTCTTCACCTGCCGCACCACCCCCGACAGTGGGGTTGCAGGAAGCTGCCACTTCCGCCTCCGCGATGGGTCGGCCCCCCGCTACATCCCCTTCCAGCCACGCTCCAACTAGAAGAACTGGCGGGGCGATTGGCTCTATGTCGGCGACGACAGCGGGGTCGACCTTCTCGGAGTTCCTTGCACGCGGGCGGAGACCCGCGAGAGCTGGAGCTCGCCCGTCGAGGAGTCGGCGGAGCTCCAGGCGATGGCGGCCCGCATTGATCGGTTGCGGGGCACCGGCTTGATTGGGGCGCTGGTAGTCTGAGACTTGGTGGCTCAGAGGATCAGCCCCCTGCGTCGTCGCACCCGCCCTGCATGGCGATACACAGGGGACAACGATGTGACGCGCACATACCCGGGTAGTAAGTCTTCTTACTCTTCCCTTTGAATGTATATTCTTCTTCGTGGTCACCATCAGTTGACACTTCTGTCTTCTTCTAGCGCCAGGTGATGGCAACCTGGATGGTTCTGCCCTTTCCAGGTGGCTGTCTGTGCTGATTTCGCCAGTGCCGAGCGGCCTGGAATTTCTGGCCTACGCTCGACCGCTTTGCGATCTGGAGTTCGCGGAGCGGCTCCGGATCTTCCAATCCTTTCTAGCGATGTACTCCACTGGTCCCGCCGTGGTGCCGGCCCGTGGCCCCTTGACGATTAGGGACCAGCCTCGGGCCGCCGACCGGAGTGCAGGCAAGCGGCCTATCGCTCCGGACGCCCCTGACGCGGACCCCAAGAGGGTCTGCACCAGGGGCCCAGCTTCTGCTACCGCCGTTTCTGCGACTCCACCGAGCGCACCCGAAGCGGCGACATCTTCTTCTGGGGCGGCAACGCCTGCCGCCCCTCGTTCAGAGCCAGTAGCACCGACGCCGACCGCAACTCCTGCGGCGCCGTCTCCACCGGCACCGATTCCACCGGTGCCAACTTCAATGGTGCCGAGCCCAGCCACTACTGGTGTCCGCCCGAGCGGACTTGCAGTGGCGACCACCTCCTTCAGCTTCAAATCGCCTTCGAGGGCGGACCGCCAAAGCGCTCCGCCCGCGCAGACGTCCGCAGCGCCAACAAGCGCGGCGGGCACTTCTGCCCAAGGGCAGCCTGGCGGCTCTGAGGCCGCCAGACTCGACATCGCCGGGGCCATTGCTCCTGTTCCTCCCACCCTGATCACCCGCGCCGCCGACCTGCACACGCTGCATGCCGAGCTTGGCGGAGCGCTCGCAGCCACGAGCGCTTTCCTCACAGCAACGACCCAGCGCGAGGTCCACGTGACACAGCAAGTGGAGATGCTACGTGGGGAGCTGGAGAGGGCAGAGGCGCAGCTAGCCCAAGAGAGGGCCACCGGGGCGACCTTACTCGCCCGGGCACAGGAGGCTGAGGCAGCGCAGAGGGAGGCAGCGGAGGAGCAGCGGCGAGCGCTGCATAACATCGCGATCATGCTCCGGTCTTCATACCGGCGCATGGCACAGGTCTTGGCGCCGCTGGGGGTGGACCTTCGTGAGCCACTCGAGCCCACGGCGATGCAGTACGCCCACTGCACCACTCGGGTTGCCGATGTGCTCTCCGGCTTGCCTGCCGCCATGGTTGCCCGCTCCGTCCAGGAAGGGCAGCAAGTCGTCAGGGCCACCCTAACTTTCATGCTCGCGTGCAACGCCAGCCACGACGCCGCCTTCAACCCAATGACCGTCGCGGACGGCATTGAGGGAGATGAGGCCCAGGCGCAAGCGCGCGTGCAGGAGGCCGCGGAGCGCGTCGTCAGCATGATGGCCGTGGAGGCCCCGGACCTTGGCGCAGCGGCGGCAGAGCCGGAGGCTAAAGGTGATGACGGAGGCATCGAAGTCGTCAACGGCGACTGATGGCCCGGGCCGCCTTCTTTTGTTTTCTTCGCTTCTTTTTTGTTCCTATTTTTTGTATGCCAGAACAATATTAGCAATTGTAATGAAGTTGGCATATTTTGTTTTCACCTGGACATGTTCATCTGTTTGTATTTCGGATATGCTTGCTTCAACTCAATCTTTGGGCGATCAGCCCCCAGCCTCATTGTAATGCAAACCTAAACACTCAAGTTAGGTCGATACTTAGGCATTTTTGAGTGATTGCAATAATGCAAACAGGGATCATGCAGACAAGCAAAGTCTTAAGTTGCTGCGCAGGGGTGTCACTGACTCCTGTCCTTTTGGAACTTATATTCTTGTGATCTCTTGGAATCTGACCACAGTATTGCGCAACAAGGTGGGAGCTTCTGAGGAACGAGATCGGGCTTGCGGTGCTCATGAGACAGCCCAATGGATCTGCGTGGAGTTAACCCAGTGTACGGGCGCGCTTGAGTCACCGTGCACACTCAAGATTCCCAATACGCGTCCTTGCGACACAAACGCTGGGCATTTCGTTTATCAACAAGGAGCCATCAGGTTATGAGAGTCAGTGACAAGCACGCATAATTCAACCCAAAGGGGTGAAAATACGAAAAATAAGTTGGTACTGTTAAAGTGAACAACTTATCTTTGCCATAGGCCACTAGGCGACCAGCTCCTTGACTGGTCGCAGAGGCCGACATTTTGGCGCAGCAGCGTGGTCGCCACTGCCGCCGCCGCAATAAGTGGGCGGGTTGTTCGACCGCCGCCCGAACCTCACGTGGGCTTATCGCTAGGCAAGCAGGGCATGATTGCTTGCCCGTTTGCTAGGGGGCCACGTGGGCCGCTCGCCTGGCGGGCAGGGCGTGGTCGCCTACCTACTCAATTGGCGGCCACGGGGTTACTTCGGCTGCTTGAGCTACAGGCGCTCCAGCACTTCATCTGCAGTTGCACATGGCTACTGAAAGCACAAGTAGGCATTGCACAAAACAGGCAGAAAACATGTTAAAGGACGCAAGGTCCTGCGCGGGTATGTCATAGTCCCTTTCTTGGAAACTTAGGCTCCTGTGACTCGGAATGATGAGGACATCACTCCTATGCATACGTCTGAGCCTCCTCCAGTTGTGATGCAAGGACCCATCATAAGGGCACGAGCACGGCAATTGAATCAACAGATGAGCTCGTTCCTAAGTGCCCGTGCATATACTTATGAGGATGGTATGCTACCTAATGATATTATTGATTATATTGTACTTAGAAACTTTGGAGAGGACCATGAAGGCCTTGGAAACCAGCAAGGGCCAGGAGGGAGGCAAGGAGGGCGTCCAAGTCAAGTTGGAGGTCCAATTCATCTCGGAGTCGACTACCTCGGCCACCAGGAGCAGTGTTCACTAAACTCATCTCCCAGGCCACAAACAGTCTCTGATTTCAATGATCCACATATGCCTCGAAAGCTAAGGAGATAACCTTTCCAATGGCACCAGTTTCAGGTCATTTGGACTTTGGAGTCGATAGGAATTTATGTTGCAAGTTGGCGGACAGAATCTGTCCCAGGGTGCTGCGTCACCAATTTGGGCCGTTGGCCCATGTATCATGTTGGAGTCCATCACGGACGCATCTAGGGTTTCTAGGACGTCCCTTAGACCTTATATTCAGTAGCCGCTAGGGTTTGAGGCGGTTTTGCTTAGATCAATTCTGTCTTTGAACAATGTCGCTGCTCATCGGTTTGTGAGACCCCAACTCGTGAGCTTCATCCTCAATTGCAAATTCAGTTGCATCTTTCTTATTCTTGCTTGTGTTCTCGATTCACCGGCAGGATTAGCCTTAAATGGCGAGGTCAACCGGCAGCGCACGTTGATAACCGTGAGGACGCGTGGTGCTGCGATTGCAGGGGTTTTGATCGTGCCGATCAAGAAGCCGGATCGTGTGTGTCTCACGCCGCCTAATCGACTTATCCTCCACCTGACGGAAGTTCGGCATCCCCGTTCCCATCACGGAATTAGCCCACGGCCCTGCATGGCATGGGAGTAGGTTTCCAGGAGGGGTATTGGGCTAGCGGTGCTCGCGAAAATAGCCAGCGGGGCTTTGCGGAGTCATCCCGGGTGTGCGAGCTGCGTTTGAGTCACCGTGCCAGACTCGCACTCCTGGTCGCCCGTCCGGGCACGACGCGAATGCCGGGTGTTACCGCAGATCAGTAAGGAGCAGCCAAACAATTGGGACACATGACCTTTCCGCGCCATCTCTCCCATCAAGGGACAGGCAGAGGGAACAAAGCAAAAGCTCTTAACATAAACAGCTGTGCTAACCGCCAGCGGCCGCCGACCAGCCGGGGGAAAGCTTCCCCATGCAACCGATCAAAGCAAACCACTGGGAACTTAGCCCTGGGTCGAGATACTAAGACCACCTTAAAGGGACCCTCCCAACGGGGAGACAATTTGTGGAGCCCAGCATGCGTCTAGATTTTACGCAAAACCAGGTCGTCAACTGCCAGTATTCTCTCGCAGACCCGGGTGGCATGGTACCGCCTGAGGCTTTGCTGGTATCGGGTGGCATGCAAGGCCGCTCGGTCGCGCACCTCCTCCAAAAGGTTGATGTCGTCACCACGGTGGTCTTCCTGTCCTTCCTCGCTGAACGCCGAGACACGTGCCGAGCCGAATGACAGCTTCGGCGCCGTAGACCAGGAAGAAGGGCGTCTCGCTAGTCGCTGGCTAGGTGTGGTTCGAGTGACCACAAAGACACCGGAGTTCTTCCGTCTATCGCGCCCCGCTTATGGAGTCGATCAAATGCTCGTCTTCAAGCCCTCAATACAAACGCTGGCACGCTGAGCTTGGCCATTGCTCTTGGGATGGGCTACCGAAGTAAAGCATACCTTGGTGCCCATCTCTTTACAGAACTCCGTGAAAGTCACGCCGGTGAATTGAGTGCCGTTGTCGGTGATGATGCGATTAGCGACTCCAAAGCGGGTGAAGATCCCGTGGATGAACTTGACAGCAGTGGAAGCTGTGATGGCATGTACTGCCTCGGCTTCGACCCACTTGGTGAATTTGTCGATGGCGACGAACAGGTGGGTGAAGCCCCCTGTGGCCCACGAGAACAGGCCCAGGATATCCAGCCCCCAGACCGCGAACGGCTAGGAGAGCAGGATGGTTTGTAGAGCTTGGGCTGGTCGGTAGATTTGCCTGGCGAAGAATTGGCATGCTTCGCATGTCCGCACCAGCACGCAAGTATCTTGGAGGGCAGAAGGCCAATAAAATCCTTGGCGGAACGCTTTGATGACAAGCGTCCGGCTGGACATATGGCTCCCACACATGCCTCCATGGATATCAGAGAGCAGGGCGCTCCCCTCTTCCCGAGTGATGCACTTTAGGAGAATTTCGTTTCTACTTCGGCGGTATAGGTCCCCATCCACCAGAGAGTTGCACTTGGCCTTTCGTGCTATCTTTTCAGCAGAGGCATCATCGTCGGGGATCTCTCGGTCTCGCAGGAAGGCCAGGATGGGGGTCCATCCACTGACCTTCCCGGCCAAGAGTGGCGATCACGCGGTGATTACCTGGGTACTCAGTTGGGCCAGGCTTTTCCCCGGGTGCCGCCTCAGTGGCACCGCCGTCCTCCCCGCGTGGAGCAGGGGCAATGACGGCCATATCGTCCTCCCCGCATAGAGCGAGGGCAACGACGGCAATACCGTCCTCCCCGCTGGGAGCGAGGGCAATGACGACCGAGAGTCTTTCTTCAAAGACTCCGACCAGAGCAGAGGCTCTTGAGGATGTGAGCTGTGAAAGCTCATCTGCCAGATGGTTGTCACGTCGAGGGATATGGATATATCCCAGTCCTTCGAAGTGGTGCTCCATCTTCCTGACCTCCGCCAAGTAGGCGGCCATGGTAGGATCAGAGCATTAAAATTCCTTCCGCGCTTGATTGATGACCAGCAGGGAGTCGCCTTTAACTTGGAGGCGTCGAACGCCTAGCGCTGAGGCGACACACAACCCTGCCAGTAGGCCCTCATATTCAGCAATGTTTTTAGTGGCCTTGAAATCGATGGCGACCACATATTGGAGGATGTCGCCGGTCGAAGAAACCAGGACAACTCCAGCCCCCGCGCCTTCGAGCCTAAAGGAACCGTCGAAAAATAAGGTCCAAGGGGAGGGCGCGGGTGCTTCTTCAGCTTCAGGAGCGGCGAGAGTCCACTCGACAATGAACTCCGCCAACTTCTGGCTCTTGATGGCGGTGCGGGGTACAAACTTAAGGCAGAATTCCCCCAGCTCCACCGACCATTTGGCGATACGACCTTCTGCTTCTCGATTGTGAAGAATTTCTCGCAGAGGGTAGGCAGTGACCACTGTGACTTCTTGCCCTTGAAAGTAGTACCACAGCTTCCTAGACACCATCAGGATAGCATACAACATCTTCTGCGCTTGTGGATATCTGGACTCTGCCTCGTGTAGCACCTTACTGACGTAGTAGACCAGCTTCTGGATGCCCTCCCTCTCCACCACCAAGATTGCAGCCACCACTACCGGGTAGCAAAGAATGTCTGAGCAGCGGCTCACCGGGCTGAGGGGCGACCATCACTCGTGGGGAGGAGAGGTACTGCTTCAAGTCTTCAAACACTTATTGAGCCTCCTTGGTCTACTCGAAGTGGTTCGCCTTCTTCAGTAGCTTGAAAAGAGGCAGACTTCTTTCTCCCAATCGGGCGATAAATCGCCCGAGGGAGGCCAGCAACCACCAAGACCAGACTGCTAAGTTTAAGCAGGCGGCTTCATGTGTTCGATGGCTGCTATCTTGTCAGGGTTGACCTCAATGCCCCGCCTGGACACGAGGAACTCTAATAGCTTCCCAGAGGGCACGCCAAAAATGCACTTCTCGGGGTTGAGCTTCAAACAATTCTTCCGAAGGTTGGCGAAGGTTTCCTCCAAGTCTTCAATCAGTTCTTCGCTCTTCTTCACTTTCACGACCAGGTCGTCGACGTACACTTCAAGGTTGTGCCCTATCTGTGAACAGAAAGTGATATGCATGGCACGTTGGTAAGTAGAACCAAAGATTCTTTAACCCAAAACCATTCTAATATAACAATAGATGCCCATGGGTGTTCTGGCGCGCTTTGTCTTCGCCTTCGTCGCCATGCTAACTGATGGTACCCGAGTACGCATCCAGAAAGCACAACAGCTCACATCCTGCCGTAGAATCGACGATGAGATCGATGCGCGACAGGGGATAAGGGTCCTTCGGGCAGGCCTTGTTGAGGTCGGTGAAATCGACGCAAATTCTCCACTTCCCATTGTACTTCTTGACGAGCACAGGGTTGGCAAGCCACCCAGGATGAGAGACTTCCCGGATGATCCCTGCGCGCAGCAACTTCTCTACCTCCTCCCGAATGGCATCTTGGCGCTTGGGTGCTTGTCGCCGGATCTTTTGGCGAACCAGGCGCACCTCAGGGAGCGTAGCCAGTTGGTGCTCAATCACCTCCCTGGGGACCCCGGTCATATCGGACGGTTGCCAGGCGAACACGTCTGAATTAGACTGGAGGAAGGTGACGAGCGCGTCTTCCTATTTGGCGCTGAGGCTGGCGCCAATGAAGACGGACTTCCTGGGCTCGCCCGCACTCAGGGAGACCCCCTTAACCTCGCCAGTTGAGCCAGGCGAGGCACGGGTCTGCGCCTGAGGGGCTCCCAGGAAAGCGGCGTCAGCCGACTTTACACAAGTGGCACCGGCCATGTCCAGTGCGTGCTTATGGCAGCGCAAAGCCTCTGACCTGTCCACCCGGATGGTTATGGGGCCGCCAGGCCCTGGCATCTTCACCACCATGTATCCATAGTGGGTAGCCGCCATGAACTTGGCCAACGCGGGTCGGCCAAATATGGCGTTGTACGGGAGGTCAAAGTCGGCGACTTCGAAGTCAACCAGCTCTGTACGGAAATTGCTTTCCTCCCTGAAGGTGACGGGAAGGCACATCTGGCCCAGGGGGACCATGCTAGCCCCCAGGGCTACGCCGTAGAACGGCAGAGCCGGGCACAGCTCCTGGTTTGGCACTTGCAGGGCCCGGAATGCTTCAAAGGACAAGAGGTTGATAGAGCTCCCTCCTTCCATCAGCACCCACCCGAGCCTCACGTTCTGGACCGTAGGAGAAGCTACGATCAGAAGGTGACCTACACCGACGGTGCTCTCAGGGTGGTCAGCCCGACTGAAGGTGATCGCTCCTTCGACCACTTCAGCATCTGACACACCCCTGAACTCGACGCCGTGGCGCAGATTTCCCTCCTCAACCGCTTGTAGGAAGCGTTGGAGGGGTAGGTGGACAAACCACCGTGGATGTACGCCACAGCGCGATCCACCTGCTGGAAGGCCAGCGAGGCGGGGTCTTTGCCTTGGTCGTCGTCGCGGGGGTGGTGCTCCTTGAGCCGCCGCTCGACCATTCGACTCACGACCCGGCAATCATCCAGGCCATGAGAGTTGGTCTGATGGATCGGGCAGAAGGGCTCGCCCTCCTTTTCCTCACGACGGTCGTCACACTGACCGCGACAGTCGCCACGTCGGCCTCGACGGTCGTCCTGCCGCTCATGGCGGTCATCCCGCCGGTCGTGACGGTCGCGCCTCGGCGGCCAGGACCCGCCTGGTCTCGACCGCCTCGAGCCTTCGCGGCTTGTTGCTTACAGGGCCGGGACCCCTCGAGGTCCTAGCCTCGTCCCCGTCGTGGCCTCGCGCGACGCCAGACGTCAGCCCCCGAGCCTCTGCCGCCCGCGTGCACTTGTGCGCCAGGAAGAAGAGCTCGGAGGTAGTGGCGATGTCGCGGGTCGCCGTCTTTTCCCGCATCTTGCGGTCACGAACGCCTCTTCGAATGGCGATGACGACCGACTGCTCTGAAATTCGAGGAATTGTGTTGCGACAGTGGCAGAATCGCCGGATGAAGTCACGCAACGACTCCCCTCTTTCTTGCTCAAGGGCATGGAGATCGTCCTCCACGCCCGGTTGTGCGAAGGAGCCTTGGAAGTTGGCAACGAAGAGGCCGCACAACTCCTCCCACGAGTGCACTGACCCTCGCAGAAGGTTCAACAGCCAGGACCGGATGGACCCCATCAAGGCTGTTGGGAAGTAGTTGGCCATGGCCTTTCTAGACCCGCCAACGGCACGCACCATAGTGGTGTAGACCTGCAAAAACTTCTCTGGGTTGGTGGTGCCATCATACTTCTCGATGGAGGCTGGGCAAAACCTTTCGGGCCAAGCCACGTGGTGCAGCCATCAAGAAAACGCCTGGCATCCGTCGCCGTAGGGGGGATCCAACCGTCCGCCTTGGCCCCGGCCTAAAAACCGGGCCGGGGAGGGCGGACCGCGACTCCCCAAAGAGTCGGAGGATCGGACCTCCTCCTCAGCTTGTAGGTGAGAGTTGTGGGAGGAACTCTCACCCCCATGGGCCATCCGTTCGTCGCGAGCGCGGCCACGCTGTAGGTGATCAAATCACCGCCGCGCGACCGGCGCCGGAGCTCCAAATGGGACCTCAGGTCTCCACGGCTCCTCGTGGAGTCGGGACCTTCTTCTTGCACGCCCTTTCCTTTAATCTGGCCTGCCTGGCCAGAGCGCTTCCCACTAGGGCGGCTGGAAGCTTGGGTGTGATCAGCAAGCACCCTTGGTCGAGGGGAACCGACGGTCCCAGACCGGTCGGGCATCCCTACGCGGAGCTGGGCCGCGTCCATGAGGCCCGCAATATCCCGCAGCCACGGCGTGGCCGGGGTGTCTCCTGCGAGTTCCACCGGAGGGTGGTCCAGGAGGAGACGGACCGCATGCAGGTTCTAGGCCGGAGTGGCGGCCTCCATGGCCAACCGACGCCGAATCGAAGCTCGCCGCCCGTGGGTGCCACCGCCCTCTGCGAGGCAGCAGATGAGGCGATCCTCATCCAAATGAGAGTGTCGGGACATGTTCCGGGTGCTGCTAGCCACCGCCGCTTCATGCCGCTGCGAGTGTGAACCCGCCATCACCGGATGCAAGGTCTTTTCGGATGGAAGGCCAAAATTCGCCAGAGAGATGGCCGGATAAGCCAATCACTAGCCCCTACCTGGCACGCCCCTGTCGACGTATTTCGCCTGACAAGATCCCGTCGATGAACAGAGTTGGCTACACCCTAGACAGAAGATTTGGTTTGGCAGAGGGCATCTTCATGGCTGGAAACCCTAATGTCTCTCAATGATGGATTTGGAAATCAGCAACCGATGGACACAGCGATTTACCCAGGTTCAGGCCCCCAGCTTGGGTAATAGCCCTACGTCCTGCTTGATCTTTGTTAAGGATGTGTGAAGGCGTTTACAGTGGTTATCTGTTCTGCTCTCTACTCCTTTCTCTACACAGTTAGTCTGCCAGCCAGCCTTCGGTTCTTTGGCCCTCCGCCCTCATGCACCGAGGCGCCCTTATATAGACAGGCCAAACTGGGCAGGAGAGAGGATGGCATCATGCTTATCTACAATACATTAATTACACCCATCATTCCAGCTTCCACGTCAACCCACGACTCATTTATTACATGCGCCTCCGTGGCCTTGTCTCTCGAACCTCATTTAATGTCGGTGAGAGGCCTCGCCCGGCCCACCCGGGACGGGACGCCCCTGCGACGGGTTGGTAAGAGGCGTCAGAGGGATGGGCCATCGTCGTGTCGAAAGCTAAAGCCTTCACAATTAATGACCCTGACACGAGGTGCCAGGGGAGGGAAACTTCGAGGCGAAGCCTTCCCCTCATTCCTTTGGTTGCCTTCGTGGCTTCACAAGGGGGGCCTAGACGCCGCCCGCTTTGTGGCGCCACGTGGGCTGCTACTTTGGCAGCGGGACGTGTCGCCAGTTGCTCGCTAAAGAGCCATGTGGGCTTCTCGCCCGTGACGAGTGTGATCGCCAGTTGCGCCAGTGGCGCCACGTCAGCGCTGTACTGGCGAAAGCGTATGGTCGCCCGAGCTACTCGCTAAGGCTGCGTGGGCTTCTCGCCCGGCGAGCGGCGTGATCGCCAGCTGCCCGCCCGAGGTGCCATGAGCCGCTTCGCCCGCGAAAGCGGCGTGGTCGCCAGGCTGCTCACCAGGGGGCCGCGTGGGCTTCTCGCCCGCCAAGGTGCCAAACTGGGCCAGGCCTCTCCTTGGGCCCATCACTTCTGCGGCGGAGAGGGTACCCCGGTGCAAAGTACATCGACAGTAGCCCCCGGGGCCGTCCCGGAGCGCGCGCCAGTTGCTTTTTAGACCTTATTTAATGTTAGTGCGCTCCTGGATGGGCCCACCACCTTTGCGCACGCAACCGCTTCGGTTCTCTCCACTTCCGTCGATCTTTCTTGGGAACCGAAACGCCGCGCCTTTTGCCCGTTCGCGAACCATCTCCGCGGGGGTTCTATATATATGCACACCCCCACTCAACAGTTCACGCCTTCCAGTCTTCTTCACACATTGCTCTTTGCCCTTTTTGCCTTCTTTGCTTGAAAAATATCGTCTCTGCCACGATGGTGCAGTCTCTCGTCCCTTCCACCGCTGGCCAGAGCCGGGTGGATTTCGCCACCATGATGGCACCCGAGGGTTCCCTTCATCATCGTCAGGGGACCACCGTGCCAAGCTGCGAGCCAGGGGAGATTATCGTCTTCACCTGGGGACTTATGGCGGGCTTGGTGACGCCATTCTCTGAGTTCTTCCTCACCGTCCTCCACTTCTACGAGATCCACCATCTTCTTCTCTTCCCCAACTCCATCGTCCTTCTCTCCACCTTCGCTTACCTCTGCGAGATGTTCGTGGGGGTAATGCCCAATCTCCCCCTCTTTCGCTACTTCTTCACCTGCCGCACCACCCTCGACAGCGGGGTTGCAGGAAGTTGCCACTTCCGCCTCCGGGATGGGTCGGCCCCCCGCTACATCCCCTTCCAGCCACGCTCCAACAGGAAGAACTGGCGGGGCGACTAGCTCTATGTCGGCGACGACAGCAGGGTCGACCTTCTCGGAGTTCCTTGCGCGCGGGCGGAGACCCGTGAGAGCTGGAGCTCGCCCGTCGAGGAGTCAGCGGAGCTCCAGGCGATGGCGGCCCGCATTGATCGGTAGTCAACTAAATATGAAAAAAGACAAATTATGTATCTTATAATGTAAATCTATATGTATGCAGCCAACCAAACAACCCCAGCCTTCTTGACATTAATTTTCCTCGGTGCTTCCATCGAAAGCTTGATCGATTCGTGCCCCACTTTCTCAAATCAAATCAAGCACGACACTTCCGCGGGCATCCACCTGCTGCACGGCCGAGTCCACTGCGCCTACAGACGAGAACAACACAAGAGGACTTGTTCCGGACGCACGCGACGACAGCGAGGATTCAGGGAGAAAAAGAATGTCGCTATGTATGCGTGCAAGTTATTAGAAGCACCGCTCAAATTGAGCTAAGCCGATTCGTAGCCCTCATGGCATTGCCTTGCTTTGCGCTCTGCCTCGCTCCTTTCCTTGTCGTGCTAGTGCACCATCCTCGTTGCTAGTGGTCGTGGGCAGACCAACCGACGGCGGAGCGACCGACGCCCTTGACCACATCACCAGCCCGTCCGCAACCGCCTACCAAGGAGCTCTACCAAGCCACCAATGGCTTTGAGAAGTTCTTTGGGCAAAGGAAGCTTCGGCGAGGTCTCTGAAGGAAAAATCAAATATCCGCACCGCATATCATCGCCAGAAGAAGCTCATCAACTCGAGCGAGTGCAGTGAGAGGAGTTCACCAACGAGTGCGATCCATCGGCAGATCCACCACCGAACCTAGTCCGCATGATCGGCATCGCAAAGAAGGAAGCGGATGCTAGTGCTCGAGTTCATGCGGGCAACTCGCTTAATTTGCAACTTCCTCTTCAAGCCCGAAGCGATCGCCGTGGAGTCTGGCGGGCGAGGCCGTGTTTCGGCATTGCCCGAGGATAGAGTACCTCCACAAGGTGCAGCTCTCGATCATCCATCGCGACATCAAGCCGGACAACATTCTCATTGGACGATAGGTGTACTCGAAGATAACAGACTTTGGGATCTCCAAGCTCCTTAGTAACCGCAGTGCACACCACGGTGACCCACATCGGGGGCACCAGAGGGTACATCGCCCCGAGTGGTTCCACGGCGTCTGTAGCGTCGACCTGGAAGGCGATGTGCGCTTCGTGTCGTCTTCTTGAGATGATATCTCTGAAAGTGTAAAACGAGTTGTAATCGTATATGTCTCCTGGCTATCTGAGATTAGCTGGTCCTATAGATAGAAGTATTATCAATCCTTGTATAGAAGGGTTCCAATTCAATCTCGGATACCAATCTTGTATTCCATGTCAAGGGATCTTCTTGACTCATATAAACAGAGCTATGCGGCCTCCCTGAGGTGACAACGCTTCCACAAATTCTGATATGGTATCAGAGCCTTCCTCTGAAAATCGTATCTCCATGTCGGACTTCAGCTTGTCCGCCACTGGGACGGCGTTCCCGTCGCTCCTCAGCCTTCCCATCTCAGAGAAGCTCTCCAAGAACAATCTTGTTCTCTGGAAAGCACAAGTTTTACCGGCTATTCGTGGAGCCCAGTTGGAGGGGCACCTCAACAAAACAACACCGGCTCCACAGAAGGAAATCGACATCAAAATTGGCGACAAGAGCTCCAAGACCATCAATCCTAACTACGCCAAATGGGTTGCGCTTGACCAGCAAGTTCTAGGCTACCTCCTTACCACCATGACATGTGAAGTCATGGCTCAAGTCACCACAGCGACGACTGCAGCAGGTCTCTGGGCTGCGGTAGAAGAAGTCTATTCCTCGTAGACAAGGGCTCGTTCAGTCAATACGCGCATTGCGCTAGCAACCTTGAAGAAGGGCAGTATGACTGCTGCCGAATACATGAGCAAGATGAAGGCTTTAGCCGATGATATGGCTGCTGCCGGAAAGCCCCTTGATGATGAAGAGTTTGTCTCCTACGTCTTGACCGGATTAGATGCTGAATTCAATCCTCTTGTCTCTGCTATCATTGCCAGGCCAGATCAGATCGGGTACAATGAATTACTGGCGCAAGTTCTCAGCTATGAAAGCCGCCTTGATCTTCCACACGGAGGCAGATCATCCTCATACTCTTCGGTGAACTCCGTGTCCCATGGAGGGTGTGGCGCAAACCGTGGACATCGTGGCCGTGGTGGATTTCCTGGTCGCGGTCGAGGGTCTAGCAGCGGTCGGGGCCGTGGCAGTGGTGGCCGCAATGGAGGACAAAGGTCACAACGATCTCTCATCCGATGTCAAGTTTGTTTCAAGGATGGGCACAGTGCAGACAGATGCTGGCACAGGTTCGATGAAGACTTCGTTCTAGACAAAAGAAGCACCAACATGGCAATCCAGTCATATGGCATTGATACAAATTGGTACACTGATTCTAGCACTACTGATCACATCACCAGCGACCTCAACAAATTAGTCGTTCATGACAAGTACAACGGCAACGATCAGATACACACGACAAGTGGCGCAGGTATGAACATTAATAATATTGGTCATGCTATTGTTCGTACTCCTATTCGTAATCTTCATCTCAATAATGTCCTTCATGTTCCTAAAGCCAAGAAAAATCTAGTATCAGTTCATCGCCTTGCTGTTGATAATCATGCCTTTCTTGAATTTCATCCCAATGCTTTCTTTATTAAGGATCGAGCAACCAAGAGGAGACTTTTGGAAGGCAAGTGTGAGGGTGGTCTCTATCCTCTTCCTCAACCAAACAGAGAAGTCCTGAGCGTCATTAAACCAATGCCCACTACATGGCATAGCAGATTGGGTCATCCTGCCTTTCCCATTGTTCATCGTGTCATTAGTGATAATAATCTTCCATGTTCTAGAGATGGTAAACAAGAGTCTGTGTGATGCTTGTCAGCAAGCCAAGATCCATCAGTTACCTTATCCAAAGTTGTCTAGTGTGTCTAAGTTACCTTTAGAGTTAATTTTTTCGGATGTATGGGGTCCTGCTCCTGAGTCTGTTGGGAGGAGAAAATATTATGTGAGTTTCATAGATGATTTCAGCAAGTTTACTTGGATCTATCTGCGTCGTCATAAATCTAAAGTGTTCGAAAAATTCCATGAATTCCAAAGCCTTGTTGAGCGCTTGTTTAATCGGAAAATTATTGCCATGCAAACAGACTAGGGTGGGGAGTATGAAAAACTCCATTCTTTCTTCACGAAAGTGGGAATTTCCCATCTAGTCTCCTGTCCTCATGCTCATCAACAGAATGGTGCTGCCGAACGTAAACATAGACACATAGTTGAAGTTGGCTTGTCCTTACTTTCTAATGTATCTATGCCACTCAAATTTTGGGATGAAGCTTTCCTTGCTCCCACATATTTGATTAATCACACTCCAAGTAAGGTCATTGATTATACCACACCTCTAGAACGACTTCATCATGAGAAACCGAACTACTCCATGCTTCGTGTGTTCGGTTGTGCCTGTTGGCCTAATCTTTGTCCTTACAATTCTCGCAAACTTGCCTTTCGCTCTAAGCGCTGTGCTTTTCTTGGCTACAGCAATTTACATAAGGGGTTCAAGTGCCTTGACATCTCCTCTAGCAGTGTCTATATCACTAGAGATGTGGTGTTTGATGAAACAGTTTTTCCTTTTTCTGAGTTGCATGTTAATGCGGGAGCAAGACTGGGGGCTGAAGTTGAGCTTCCCTCTAGTCATCTTATTGATCCTTCTTGGGGTACAACAGTACATACTAATATTGTTAATGATTCACAATTATTGCCTGCTAGCACCAATGAAAATTCTGATGAAAATGGTGTGAATATTGGCTCTGGAGATGAGTTTTCACAAGATATTGACCTTGACACAGAAACCGTAGCTGATCCGGCGCCTATCTTTGGTACTTCTCCGACCGAACCTGGTGGCACTGATCCCGGGGGAGATCTGTCCTCAGCAACGCACGCATCAGCGCCGACTCCCTCGCACGCATCCCTGACTGCTCCCGATGGCGATTCTACCGGACACGCATCCTCGCCGACTTCCTCGCACACGTCGCCGACTGGTCCTAATGAAGGTTCTACCAGATCTGGCATGGCATCTTCTCCGGTGGTCCATGGTGCGGCAGATCAATTTCTTAATGGTGAAATACGTCCAAGGACACGTGCATCACATGGAATTCGTAAGCCTAAAGTCTATACTGATGGAACCATAAGGTACGGATCGTCGCATCAGATCGAGCTTAGAAATCTAGAAGAAGCTTTGGAAATAAAATTGAAGCAAGCAATGGATAACGAATACATGGCATTAATTCGAAACAAAACCTGGCATTTGGTAGCACCTAAAGCTGGACATAATATAATTGATTGTAAATGGGTTTATAAAATCAAAAGAAAAGTTGATGGCAAGGTTGATAGATATAAAGCTTGGCTGGTTGCAAAAGGATTCAAGCAGCGATATGGCATTGACTATGAAGACACATTTAGTCATGTAGTGAAGGCAGCAACCATCAGACTTGTGTTATCAATTGCAGTGTCAAATAACTGGAGTCTTCGACAACTGGATGTTCAGAACGCGTTTCTTCATGGCATTCTTGAAGAAGAGGTGTTCATGAGGCAGTCTCCTGGGTATGAAAATAAGAAGTATCCAAATCACATTTGCAAGCTAGATAAAGCTTTATATGGTCTGAAACAGGCACCACGAGCTTGGTACTCCCATCTCAGTGAGAAATTAAAAGGTCTTGGCTTCAAACCATCAAGAGCTGATATCTCTCTATTTTATTTTAATAAAGGGGAAGTGACTATTTTCTTGTTGATTTATGTTGATGACATTATTGTTGCTAGCTCTTCTCAATCAGCCACTACTGCACTATTGAAGAGTCTCAAGAGTGAGTTTGCACTCAAGGACCTTGGTGAATTGCACTATTTTCTTGGCATAGAGGTGAAGAAGATGCATAATGGTATTCTCCTAACTCAACAAAAATATGCTGCTGATTTATTAAAGCGCGTTGGTATGGAGCATTGCAAGCCAGTCAGTACTCCTATGTCGGCTACGGAAAAACTTTCGGCTTATGAAGGTGAGTGTTTGGGACCCGCTGATTCCACTCAGTATAGGAATATTGTGGGAGCTCTGCAATATCTCACATTAACTAGGCCAGATATATCATTTGCTGTCAATAAAGTTTGCCAATATTTGCATAAACCAAGCACTGCTCACTGGACTGCAGTAAAGCGTATTCTGAGGTACCTTAAATTTACTCTTACCACCGGATTGAAAATACAAAGATCAACATCCACTCTAGTTAGCGCATTCTCGGATCGGATGGCTGGTTGTTATCTTGATGATGTAAGGTCAACCGTGGTTTTTGATATTTTTGGGTCCAATCTTATTTCTGGAGTGCCATAAACAGCACCTTGATCTCGAGATCCAATACTGAAGTAGAGTATAAATCTATGGCAAATGCTACGACAAAAATTATGTGGGTACAGACACTATTGAATGAGTTAGGAGTAAGATCGCCAGCAAGATTATGGTGTGATAATATAGGAGCAACGTATCTATCAACTAATCCAGTATTTCATGCTCGTACTAAACATATCGAAGTGGATTATCACTTTGTTCGAGAGAGAGTATCTCAAGGTGTTCTTCAGATTCGGCTGGTATCTACAAATGATCAAGTTGCTGATGGATTCACTAAACCCATTGCTACTCGACAGCTTGAAGTGTTTAGACGCAACCTCAACTTAGATAAGTTGTGATTGAGGGGGAATGTAAAATGAGTTGTAATCGTATATGTCTCCTGGCTATCCGAGATTAGCTAGTCCTATAGATAGAAGTATTCTCAATCCTTGTATAGAAGGGTTCCAATTCAATCTCGGATACCAATCTTGTATTCCATGTCAAGGGATCTTCTTGACTCATATAAACAGAGCTATGCGGCCTCCCCGAGGTGACAACGCCCACAAATTCGATAGAAAGTGCCAGAGCCGTTGTTCGACCAGGCGCAGACGACGAGTCGATCCACGCTTGCTTTCATTGGGCGGGCGATTAGTGGCGCCAGAGGACCGAGCTTATGCTGCATGGGGACGACGACGCCGTGGCAGATTTGGAGAGGGTGGAGAGGTTCACGCAGGCGTTCGGTGCATCGAGCGAACCCAACGCTCCGGCCGACGATGCACTGTGGTGCAGATGTTGGAGAGTGTCCTGGCCGAGGTGCTACCCGAGTACCCTCTCGGTAGTTACATGGACTCGTCGCCTTTAATCCTCTCGCTAACAAGATTGGTCGATGTATATGGTTAGTCCATCGTGCAACAATGCACACGTGTGTTGCCGAGTGAGCTCACTAAATATATAAGCTTGGCTTTGTGAATAAGACGATGCTTTTAGGGCTGCTAAATGTAATCACCACATGCCTGTTTTACTTTGCTTTGGTGCGTGGAAATACGGCTGTCCCGAAAGAAAGTGCTCATGGAAGATGAATATGACCGTCCAATACTTTACGAAAGATTATGTGGAGGTCTATTCATATTTATGATAAGTTATTAATAGTGTTTAAATATGTGGTGCTTAAGTTTGAGTTTATTTTTGAATTCTTTTGAATTTGAAGCAATTTGAGGTGCTGTCAGATCAGGGCGCCACTACCGGTGAGGAGAGATCTAAAATCAAGCACACAAATACACAGCAAAATATATATCTGACCTCGACGTAGTAAGGTACAAGAGGGAGCCGATCATGCTTCTGAACTCCTTTTGATCACTGGCTCATCATCCTCATCCTGCTCAAGAACAGTAGTGGTGGCCATATGAGTAATCACCGGCTTCTCATCAGACAACTCGAAGCATCTCAGGAGGTCTCGAGTGTACTTGCCTTGATGCAAGAAAATGCCCTCCCGAGTCTGCTTGATCCGAAAGCTGAGGAAGTATCTCAACTAGCCCATCATGCTCATTTCAAACTCTGTGTTCATCACATCAGAAAACTGAGATATAAGAGAGTGCGAAGAGCCACAGAAGATAATATCGTTCATATAAATCTAGACAAGTAAAAAGTGAGAATCCTAGTGTATGATGAACAAAGTTTTATCTACTTTACCCATCTCAAAATTATGACTAAGAAGATAAGATTTAAGCCTCTTATACTAAGCTCTAGGGACTTACTTAAATCCACACAAAACTTTAGAAAGTTTGAAGACATGATTTGGGTACTTGGGGTTCTCAAATCTTGGAGGCTACCTGACATAAACTGCTTCTTCCTCAATATACCCATTGAGAAATGCATTCTTGACATCCATTTGATAAAGCTTGAACTCTTAGATGCCGAAAATGCAAGCAGGATTCTAATAACCTCTAGTCTAGCTATAGGGGTAAAGGTCCTCTCAAAATTAAGACCCTCAATCTGAATAAAGCCCTGTACAACTAGCCCCATCCTCATTTTGCTTTTTCTTAAACACCCACTTGGTCATAATAATATTACGACCAGATGGGGGCTCGACAAGCTGTCATACTTTATTCCTCTTAAAGTTCTCAAGTTCATCATATATAGCATTAATCTAAGATTTATCGGATAATGCATGAGAGACATCTTTTGGCTCAAAGGAGGCAACAAAGGCAGAGTGGAGGCAAAAAAGGGATAATGCATGAGAGACTTCTTTTGGCTCAAAGGAGATAACAAAGGCAGAGTGGAGGCAAAAAAGGGACAAATCTGATTTGAGCGTGTGACTCGCACTCACCGATAATCTGATTAGGTGGATAATGCCTCTAAATATGGCGGGGAAGTTTAGAAACATAAGTGGCCTCTACCTCATAAACCAAATAGGCAAAATCAAAGCCGCTTGCTATAGGACAGTCTGAAGGTAAGGGCTGGCCTCCCTGAGGTGCAGAGATGGAAATAGAAGGTATCTCAGTGTAGAGGGGATTGGATCAGGTGGAACACCGTCATCTCCATCATCCTCTGTAACTTGGATGTGAATATTTCTAGAATTTTCTTGATGTTCTTGGTTTTATTTGGAGTTTCTTGGATTTTTGTGTTGTGAGAAAAATTAAATAATTGAGCAATGAAGAATGAAGAGGAGAAAAAGACAGAAAAGTAAAAAGTAAAAATTTAGAAAATTTGTCAAGAGAACCCTGAGTATGTAAGTAAATCATTTTAGCCAGCAAATGAAAATTTATGCATAGAATAATGAAGAGATAAATTAAAAAGATAACTTTTAATTCTAAATAATGCATTGTCAGAATTTATACAACATTTATAAAACTTATCTGGATCTATAAAAATTATTATGAGAACCTCAATTCCATTTCTACCTCTGGTAAAAATGTCATAAATTAATAATGTCATTTAGCACTTTTCAAAATTTAAAAATTGAAACTCTGAAAAAGTGGAAATTGCCATGTCAGAATTTTTATTAAATAATGGAGAAAGTTTTTGAGCTAAAAATTTTACAAAAACATTCTTTGCTCAAACATATCTAAAAAAAGTTTCAAAAATAATAGACTTTATTTACTCATAAATAAAAATTAAAATCAGAAATCAGAATTTAGAGCAGTCACTGTTGTAAGAATATTAATAATTTTTTAGTAACTTAGTTTAACCTTAGAATTTTACCAAGCGTCAAGATCTATCCACTGACCCCGATCAAAAAGTTTGAAAATTTTCTACTCAAATTTGTCAGCCCAATAAATTCATGTACTAGACTCAGCCGAGCCGGAACTTGATTTTTGCCACCTCATTTCGCTGACATATGGGCCATCCTTCTTATCCATTCCGTCTCGCTGGGCGCAACGGACAAATCCCTCCGTCACTGACCGGTGGCCCCAGGCCCACTCGTCAGACCCTTCTTTCTCCCTATTCTTCTGACCGAAACCACTCTCTCCCGAACTAGTGCAGCGCACTTGACCGAGCTCGCTCGTCCATTGATTTCTTCGCCGATTGGTCGCATCGCTAGCACCTGGTCCGCCTCGCCTCGGCCACGTCCTGCCTTGTTCTTTGCGCGCCATGCCCTTCCTTGTCCAAACGTCAGGAAACCGCGCCACCTTGCCATACCACCGAGCTCCTTCATCTCTGCCCTGGCAAAACCTCCCCTAGTAAAGCGTTGTCTCGGCAAACATCGGGCAATGCAGGGCAAGCACAAAGTTCAACCCCTCTCTACCGAAACTCTGCCTCGGCAATACTTTCTCATTCATTTCGCTGCCACGGCAGTACTCCTTTGCCCTTCTCCTCGCCAAACAGAACTGAGTCAACTTATCTCGCCGAGTGATCATCTAAGGCCGAGTCCACCCGTTCGACCGCTATAAAGAGGGCACTGTGATCACCTGAGCCACGCTCATCTTCTCCTCACCTCTCCCCTTTCTCCTCTAGCCAGCGCATGGAGCTCATTCCTTTACCGCCATGACCATGAAGCTTTGAGCTCGGGTGAGAATCAAATTCGAGTGATACAATGATTCATCTTCCAATTCCTCGAGCGTAGAGAATCCTTGGGCACCACTGATCACCTCACAAGCCTCAATTTTAGCTCTTCAAGCCTGTAGCCCACTACTGCCGTGGAGGCTTCTTCTCCAAAGCCGACGCACAATGGCAGACCACCTCAGCCAAGCTCTGCTTTAGGCAAGTGCAAAAATAGACTCCTTGTGACCCCTAGAAGCTAAAGCTGTTACCCATTCGAGCTCACATCTCTTGATTTATGCCCTTCGCCGGTCTGCCATTTGCGCTGCCACCCCTTCTCGGTTGCAGCTCACCTAAGTCTTCCTCCGAACGAATCGGTACTTCCCCTGGGTGCGCATGGGTCTGCTAATGCTCGCTGTGCCACCACTTCGACGTCTCCTGCGCTGACTCGCCGCCGGCGACTCCCCCTGAGCATTCCTCTATTTCGGCCTTGTAGGTGAGGGCAAGCACAATTCAAGTAACTGTTCATCTTTCTATGTCACAAGTAACACCTTGGCGCAGTGGTCTAACTCTGTCGTTTGAACCAGTAGGTCTGGGGTTCAAATCCTACCCCCAACCCATTTATTTTTCTTTTGCTTCATTTTTATTCAATTTCTCATATCTTTTGCTAGGAATGTCCAAATGAAACAAACTCAATTTCTAAATTTGAGTTAGGCAGTAAGGAATTAGATTATACAATAAAAACTTATATGATACTTGCAGTTTAATCATTCAAATTGAGTTTGAACAAAAGTCCCTTTTTAGGTGTTATGAAGCAACTATAAAAAATATAGCTCCCAAAATCATGAAATAATTTTCATATGTTCCTGAAGTTATAAATATTCCATTTTTACAAAAACATTTAGGGTTGAACTCAATTTGAATTAAAAATAAAATATAGAAAGCCTCTCACTAATGGAAAATCAAATAGTTAAAATTTGAATAAAACAAACTCAAATCTTCACTAAAATAGTTTTGTTATACTCTTGAGATCACAAAGATTCCAAATATATAAAAATATTTAGGTTTTATTATAGTTAACACTTAAATGTTCAATGGTTAAGTTTCGATAATTGAATAGTACAAATAGTCATCACTTTCATAAATGAACTTTAAATTTGATGAAACTAATTTCTAGGATCTTAGAAACTGATATCCTTCCTAGTTATGTAAAAATAACTCATACTTGTGCTGTGTTAAAATATTTTAATATAAGGCACTAATGTTCATTTGTGCGAAAAACATCTCGGATAAAAACTAAACATCACGGAACCCACTTTAAAACACTCTGAGAGCCATCTCCTGCTAATACCAGAAAAATGAGTAAGTAATCATATTTAGTGTATTCACAAACTTAACATGAAACTTGATCCGATTTAGCGTTACCTTGGTGGTCATTTAGACTATTTCAACGATTAATAAAATAACTCGTCTAAATGCTAAAACCAGTAAAACGAGTTTAGAAACACTTTACAAAGTTCATACTACCATATTATATAGAAATAATCTTATTTCATCAAGGTTTGCATATTAATCTTATTAGCTCAAAACCCTTAAGTGTTAACCTTGCGTTTCACTTTCTCGCCGATTCCGTATAGCGTAAACTTTATAATGCCACATAAGCCTTTTCAATGATGAATATAATGTCGCGTCCAAAGTATAAACTACCTTGCTATGAAAAGATAGTCTCAATTCACCATGATTTACATATTAATCTTGTTAGCTTAATAGCCCTAAGTGTTCACATTCCTGAAATCCATAATATATACAAATGAACTTTAGTTGCAAATAAGAAATCGATGATTATCACATTTGTATCACCAAAACCTTCTCAAATATCATGAAAATGAGACCAGTAGCCTGAATCAATAGATTTAACTTACGTAAAACTATTTCTGTACAAAATCAATCAAAGAATAAGTGCTATCATTCATAGTCTAATGTGATCATTTAAGCCTTTTCATCAGCTCGCAAAGTAGCTCGTCTAAATCCAAATTCGATGAAGAATAGCCAAGAAATGATCTATAGGATATGATCTGCAATAATCTAGGAAATATTCTTATTTCATCTTGCTTTAAATCTGAATCCTAATAGAGCAAAATCCATAAGTAATAAGGTTGCCAGAAACTCATTATGAATAGTAAATCAATGAACCTTGCAACTAATGGATAATTCTATTTAATCTTAAATAATTTTTGCATCTTGAATTCGTAAACTAAAATTAATAAATTCATAAAGAGAAATCCATGTTTCTTGTGAAGAGTCTTTATTTATTTTGCTATCTATTTCCTTTTTCCTTTATTGAAGTTAGTTATTTGCTATATTTTCGTTGTTCGACGTGTAGAACCCGATGTCTCTAACTTCATTAGCCACAATCCTCGTCTTCGTCGTAAGCAAAGATTAAGTAAAGCAAGCACCCCTTTGATCATATTGATCCCAGTATTTAATTTTCTTTTGTTTTACTAAACCAATTTATGCATGCGTTTACTTTCTGTAAATTTGCTATTTTGTGGTGCTGGTAGTTATACCTGTTGTCTCATTAACCTTCTTTGATAATTATGGACATGTGAACCTTGATAACCCTAGATTGAGGATAGGCATTACTTAATGTCATTATGGGTATATGCGTTACATATTATTCATGCTTAGCCATGCTTTAGAATCAGCAATGTACATGATTAGATCAAAATTGTTTCCTGAAAACCTTGGAAATGTCTCTGTTGGTTGCTAGTATTTTGATTAAAAACCCAAAATAAAACTATGGTTTCGATGTGGGCGATTATTGGCAATAGCCGGGTGTGCAAAGGGAATTGCACGTAGTGTAGGGTGAAGTATCGCCCGTGTCGGATTAAGAACCGAACATCGTGTTGTATGATTCAAGAATATCCGTGCAACCATGAGGGCTATTATGGGGTAGCCTTAGCCTATTAAGTTATTTAGACATGGCTTTGTTCTTTTGGAAAGGCGGGAGCTAGCACGGACATTCCGGTTAGGTTTGCTTGAAGGGGTTTCTACTTGCCAATGCAACGGTGTATGCCCTGCCGTGTTCAGAAACATTGTGTTGGGTGTGCTAAAAGTGGATCCACGTCTTGTGTGTGTGTGTTTCTGGTTCTACAGCGGGGAATAACGTCCCGGGCTGGTTCAAAGTCATGTCTAGGTAATGTAACGGCTATGTATGATCGCCCTGCCGGCACACCTAAGGAAGTGTGTCGTATGGCCTAGCAAAAGGTGGATCATTCCTTGTGGGTAAAGCTGTACTCCTCTGCAGAGTGAAAATCTAATCGATTAGCCGTACCCGCGGTCATGGGAGTCTTGGTGAACTGATGCGAGTTAGATGTTTTGTTATTTTCAAAAGGGTTGGTTTCATTTGTTTTAGCAACTGTTGCCTTATGTCGAAGGGCCGATATTGATGGATTTCAGGATTTGGATGATTTGTCGCTCACGTTATGGAGGATTGTGAGTGTTACTTATGCTTTACTTATTTCGTATCAATCAAACTTGCTCTTATAAATTTCGTTTGCAAATAACTTGATTTACAAATTCAATTTCGCTTTATGCAAATCAACTGTAGTAGCCTCCTTTGACTTGGCCTGCATTTATACATTTGCAAATACCACCTTAAGTCTTGCGGAGTACGAAAATACTCACCCTTGCTTAATTTATTGTTTTAGGTGGATAAGTTAGTGAAGTCTTCGAAGGTTTGTTTTCATCGCAGGTTGCGGGATCCTTATTGCCGTGATCTTTCTAGGTATTTATGCTTGGTCAGTTGCCTGCGGGATGGATGGGCACACTACAAGGCTTTGCTTCTTCTGCTGCTTTATGCTCTGAGTTGTAAGATTCTTTATATATTTGCTTCCGCTTAATTAATATAATGTATGGTTGTGATTCCAATTGTTGTAAATGTGCGTACTAGCTACTGATCCAGGGACTAGTACTGTATGCACATGAGATTTCCATTTTTGCATTCTATGTAAAAATGGGGATCGTTACATCTCATCCTTTACAAAGATGATCTCAGAGAGGGAAGAAGAGCCTGATATGTCGAGTCTATCTTTTGGACTAGCCTCATCAAAGATCATCTCACAGGTCTCTATAATCCTATTTGCCTCACAGCTCCAAACCCTATAGTTACGAGAGGAAGTCGAGTAATCTAGAAAAATGCTATCAGAAGAACAAGACTCAAACTTATCTAGATTCTCAGACTTCAAAATAAAATACTTGCAACCAAACATACAAAAATGAGAAATACTTGGCTTTCGCACATACCTTAACTTATAAGAAGTGCAGTGCAAAAGTGCTTTCTAAAATATTCGATTACACACATGACAAGCAGTAGCTATAGCCTCAGTCCAAAACTTTTTAGGAGTATTATACTCATCTAGCATCATCATGGCCATCTCGACCAAGATCATATTCTTCTTTTCCACTATGCCATTTTGCTGAGGCACGCATGGAGAGGAAAATTGATGCTCTAAGCCTAACTTCTCATAGAAGCTCTCAAAGTAGGGGTTCTTGAACTTCGTGCCATTATCATTGCATACAGCTCGTAAAGCACTAGGGAGCTGAATAGACAACCTACGGACCAAACCGCTGAAATGGGTAAAAGACTCATCCTTCGAGGCTATGAAAAATACTCAATAATACCTCAAAAAATTATCGACAATGCTAAGAATACACCACTTCCCACCCGCTGATTGTACTTTAGTTAGACCGACAGTGTCTATATGTAAAAACTATCCTAGTGCATCAGTCATCACAATAGTGATTGGATGATAAGAAGCAACAATCATCTTACCAAATCGGCAAGAAAAAAAGTCTTTGACCATCGTGAGTTTGGGCAAACCACAAATGAGATAATGGCTGCTAACTCGGGTCAAATAATTGAAGCAAATGTGATTAAATCTCCTATGCCAGAAGGAGAGATCACGGGACATAGAAGTAATCAAACAATGAAGAGAGTTTCCAGAAAAATCAGCATGAAAGATTCTACAGGCATTACTCATAAAGTTTACCTCAAAACCGTCATTGATAAGCTAAGAAATAGAAAGCAAATTGTATTGCAACATACTCACTAAGGTAACGTCCTTAAAAAATAAAATTATGCTTAATACAGACGGTACCTTTAGCAATGACTCTACTTGATGAAGCATCCCCAAAAGTGATCAACTCGTCACCAGGAGCTTGTACTAGAGAAGAGAACCAACGAGAGTCTTCGGTCATATGACGAGAACAACCAGAGTCAACGATCCATACCTCTCCCCTCCTCATCCTACGGACCTGTATCAATGCAAAAGAGAGAGGCGACTCAGTATTGGGACAAACAAGAGCGGATCTGGGAACCCAATACTAAATCACACGACGTCACGAATTGTCAGCCATAGGAACAAAAGACTAGGCTCTAGTGTCTCTCTAACACTCAACTCTTAAAAATCTAGAAGCAACACTACCAAAAGATCTGTGAGCTAGAGCTGGGTTGGCCCGTTGTTAGGTAAAGGCCGGATCATCCCAGTGAAGTTGCCCAAATCTCTTACTAGAAAACACCTCACACTGCTGATATTTACCTCGATAAAAAGAACGAGGAATATCAAAAGAACGGCGAAGAGACTGACCACGAGCAGCTCTAGGATGAAAACCAGAAGGAACAGTCTTAAGACCAAGTCCTAGATGTTGCCCAAAAATAGGAGAAATTCTGCCCTGTCTAGAAGCCGTGGGTGACTTAGGAGCACTCTGAGTCTGGAGATGACCCTGAATACCTCTAAGAGTATGACCATACTCACGATGTGCAATATTCGCATGTCTGAAACAAAAATCTATTAGACATCCACCTTCTGACAGAAGGTGCATGCATACTTCGCCTTGATAGAGGCAGAAGTAGCAGAATGAGTAACCTTCTGATCAGAGATCCTATAGATAACTCAAGCAGACCTAAACATAGTGTTGCTCGCCTTGGGAGATAGCACGATCTCACAAGATATGTACGGGGCATTCCTTATTGTAAGAGTCTGTGTCTCTAGTTTCTTTCTAAGTTTGACTTGGATTTTATTCAAATCCCCCTCAATCTCAACACATCGCAAGCAAATTTCTTGTGACTTAGTTAATAAGTCCTTAGCAAATTCAACACACTAGATATTTAAAACTTCATTATCAAGTTTTAGTTGTCTACAGCCCTCACATGAGCTGACTGAATCCTTAGAAGCATGCAGTTCAAGTTCATTATTTCTAGCAGATAGCTTTCTAAGTTGAGTGCTCATGGCATCAATTTTAGACAGCAGTTTTGGGCAATTTTTACAAGATGTGTTAGTGTGAGCATGAAAAAAATTAGTATCTACAGGAATAATATCAGTTCTTGTCGGTGTAGTCATTCTTTCCCGAACCAGTGGAGTTGTTCTTGCCTTTCTCCACCTTGGGGCAGTTTGCCCGAATGTGGTTGAAGCCAACACACTCGAAGCAGGTGATTGTGTCACCTCTCTTCTTCTCCCTCACTCTTTTGTATGTATAAGAAAATTTGAGAGCTAAAAGAGTAGGCTCACTTTTTGAAAATATTTCTAGCTGTTCATTGCTTAACTCACAAAGGGCAGAAAGGGAGAATCCAACTGAAATCTGAGAGCAGGATCCAATGGGATTGGTGATCAAGGCCATCAATTGTGACTTCGTCTTATGTGAGACGACGTCGATCTCATGAGTTTTGAGTCGGGAATAGGGCCCGTCAAGAATCAGAGTCAATAAGTCCATGGTGTCCTTGATGGTGTTCACTTTCATCTCCTAAACCCGAAATTCGAGTGTGGTCAAGAAGTATCGAGCGTTCTTTGAGTCAGAGTATATGCAACCAACTGCATAGAGATCGCTCAAGATTTTTGTGAAATGACCAAAACATTCATCAAGGGTCTCACCAGTGTGCTGTTCAAATTTGTTGTAGCTACCGTGAGAAGACCTTCTCTAGAAAATAGCTACCACCATCTAAGGACCGATAGTGCCCCGGTATTACCGTTCCAAAGTCCGGTAGTGCCGCTCAACTCAACTCAACTCAAAGAAAAACTTGGTACAACCGCAAGCCGACACTATCGCCGCTTGGGTCCTGTAGTGCCACAGGTCGATACTACTGCCCTAAGGCCAGTAGTACCGTATGAGACAGACACAACTCAAATTGCTTTGATTTAAAAATTAATTTAAATCAAATTCAAACCTGAGCATACGTTGCTTAAATATGATCAAATCCTCATCACAAATATAGGTAGACCTGCACATGATCTATTGATGACCTCTGTTTTAGGGGGAAAGCATAGGGCATAGCATTAGCGAGGATCATGCTTCATCAACCTGCTAGTGCTTATTATTGGGCAAGGACATCATAATTTTTACTAAAAGTGGAAGAGTTACACAAAGTTTAAGTTTGCAAAATGATCACAAGGGTTTATGCGCTATGAGCAGGCAAGTCTTTTTAGGTTGCATCTAATGACATAGAAAGAGATGTTTTTATGTCAGCAAATAAAGCTAAAGCTTATGGACCTATCAATATTGTAGGAAATGAAATGATTTACGAGCAGTGCGGCGCATAAAAGGCGATGATGGCCCTCCATTTTAGGAAGAAAGCATAGCGTGCATAGAAGATAACGGCGTGGCTCCAACGGGCTGCTCAGCCGCACTTTCGAGTGCTCATCGCCCAATGCCCAGTTTTTCCCGTGTTTGTATGTCTTTATCTATTTCGCGAGAGAAAACTGCCGGAACGACATCCATCCATTTTCGAAAACAACAACGGGGTGTTTGTTTGTCTCAGTCGGCGCTCGATCGAGCGACCCCACCTCCACACCAAGCGGTGTCGCCGCCAACTCCACTGACCGTGGCAGTGAGCTCAATTGCGAGTGTCTCCTCTACCTCCATGGCACATGCAAACTATTCTATGAAATGCCTATCACGAGTACATTCGTGTTGTGGCCTCCTCCGGTAAAGTGTGATGGATGTAGCCCGTGGCGGTGTGGCCTCCCCCTTCCCAAGCCCAAAGCATGAGTCATGGAGCTGAAGCACCGTCAATGTTGTGGCTGTCTTTCGGGTTGGGATCGAGATGATTAGCAGCTGAAGCAACCATGGCCACCTCTTTTGCTCCTCATAAATGAAGTTTTTTTGAAGACAGCAGAGCTGTGATCTATATTAGATAGGGGAAAAAATAGAGTACACAACGCAAGATTCTGCACTAGACAAAGTGACTAGAAGAAGGAGCAAGGAGAGAATGGAGAGAAAGGAAAACAGAAGGGGAGAAAGAAAGAAGGAAACAAGAGGAGAAGAAAAAGATAGAGTCTGACGATCCAAAAGGTTTTTTAGCTGAATCGCTCGGGCGACTATCCAGAGCACAGCCTCATCTTTGACTGACTGAAAAATATCCTCGTTTGTATTGTAATTGTTCTGGAAAACTTTGCCGTTTCGTTCTTTCCACCATTGCCAACAAGTTAGGGTAATCAGAGTTCTGATACCTTCACGAAATCTGGGTCGGCGGTTAACTTGTTGTAGGCACCAGTCTTGGAAGTTGTCGGCTCGTTCCCAATTGTTGGGCCAGAGCGATGGAAGCCTCACCCATGCAGCCACCGCTTCCCACAAACACCGAATTTGTGTGCACTCTATGAAGAGGTCATACACATTTTCGAGATTTCGATGGCACATTAGGCAAAAATACTGGTTTGGCCATTGATGGGAACGGGGATGCCGAACTTCCGTCAGGTGGAGGATAAGTTGATTAGGCGGCGCGAGACACACACGATCCGGCTTCTTGATCGGCACGATCAAAACCCCTGCAATCGCAGCACCACGCGTCCTCTGGTTATCAACCATGCGCTGCCCGGTTGACCTCGCCACGAAGGCTAATCGCTGCCAGTGAATTGAGAACACAAGCAAGAATAAGAAAGATGCAACTAAATTTACAATTGAGGATGAAGCTCACGAGTTGGGGTCTCACAAACCGATGAACGGCGACACTGTTCAAAGACAGAATTGATCTAAGCAAAACCCGCCTCAAACCCTAGCGGCGGCTACTGAATATAAGGTCTAATGGACATTCTAGAAACCCTAGATGCGTCCGTGATGGACTCCAACATGATACATGGGCCAACGGCCCAAATTGGTGACGCAGCACCCTGGGACAGATTCTGTCTGCCAAATTGCAACGTAAATTCCTGTCGACTCCGAAGTCCAAATGACCTAAAACCAGTTCCATTGGAAAGGTTATCTCCTTAGCTTTCGAGGCATATGTGGATCATTGAAATCAGAGCCCGTTTGTGGCTTGGGCGATGATTTTAGTGAACACTGCTCCTGGTGGCCGAGGTAGTCGACTCCGAGATGAATTAGACCTCCAACTTGACTTGGACGCCCTCCTTGCCTCCCTCCTGGCCCTTGCTGGTTTCCAAGGCCTTCATGGTCCTCTCCAAAGTTTCTAAGTACAATATAATCAATAATATCATTAGGTAGCATACCATCCTCACAAGTATATGCACGGACACTTAGGAACGAGCTCACCTGTTGATTCAATTGCCGTGCTCGTGCCCTTGTGATGGGTCCTTGCATCACAACTGGAGGAGGCTCGAACGTATGCATAATAGTGATGTCCTCATCAGCCATCCCCTACGTTGTAGTCGCTGAGCTGTCCATAATCGGTTGAGATGGGTAAGCCATAGAAAGACTTTGCATCGCAGTGGAGCCCACACAGTCCAGACTGTGGAATGGAAGGATGTGAAGGTGCTTGCTGTGAACTGCATGTGATATGCTGATGAGGCTGTGTAGATGCTGGAGGCTGACTAAGTCCATGATAAGACGTCTGTGACTTGTGGCTACAGCTGTATGGACTGGATTTTGACCCATAGCTAGACGTATTGGAGTACCAAATGGGGAGTTAGGTCGTGTCGAATATCTCGGATCCAATTGCTATTTGATAGGGCGTCTGCGATGGAGAGAGACTTCCGCCTGGAGTGCTTGAAGAGGTCCGGCGCTAGCTGTGAAGGCGCCATACCTTGGAGCCATCTATCTGTCTAGAAAATTGCTATTTGGCTGTTTCTGATGTGATGCTGGTGGCCACTGAGAAAACCTATTGGTTGACTCGATCACATGGCGTGAACATTCCAATCCACAGCCTGTTCGGATCCATCCACCTAAGCTATAGCCATCAAAGGTGGAGAGCCTCGACGAATCTGTCTAGGTCGAGAACACCTAAACCCCCCATATTGTACGGGTGACAAATTATTGACCAGCAAACTTTGCAATTCCCTCCATGTATTTCCCCATGTACTGCCCATAAGAATTTCCTTCGCAACCTATCGATGTCTGAAATGAACTTTTTGGGAGCCCTAATTGTTGTGAGCAAGTATATTGGGAGCGAAGTGAGGACCAATTTTACCAAGGTTAGTCACCCCCCATGGTGAGATGGCCTGCCTGCCAGCCTACCAGACGCCGCGCGACTTTATCATGGATAGGTTGCAGGTCGGCTCGTCGTAGGCGGCCGAGAGTGAGCGGCATGCCTAAATATTTTATAGGGAAATTCGAAATTTGTCCTGAAAAGGCTGTAAGATGATTTGAAGGTTTAAGTGCTATCCTCTGATTAGTGCTATAGAACTCTTGTGCAAGTTGATTCGAAGACCAGTTGCTTGTCTAAACTGAGTGAGGATATTTATGATTGCCTCAAGGTCACTTCTGATTGGATTCAAAAAAATTACAGCATCGTCCGCGTACAGGGAGAGACGGAGAGATGGTGTGTGGCCTCTCAGCGGAGATAGGACGCCATCTTGGGTTGCTTTGGCGAGGATGTAGTGCAACGAATTAATGGCTAGCAGGAATAGATAGGGCGATAGTGGGTCGCCTTGTCGAAGTCTCCGCTGGTGCCTAATGTGAGGTCTCGGCACCCCGTTGAGGAGGACCGATGAAGTAGATGTCGCGAAGGAGGTTGATATCCATTGTCGCCATCGAGGCCCGAACCCTCGAGCTTGCATGAGGTCCAGTAAATATTCCCAGAAAACGGAGTCGAAGGCTTTTTCAATACCTAGCTTAAGCATCAGTGCCGGAGTTTGGTTTTAGTGATAAGATGTTACACGGTTTTGAACCCATATAAAGTTGTCCTGAATACACCTCCCTTTGATGAAAGCGGTTTGCGAATTCGATACCAGAGAGCTTATTTGTCTCGAGAGGCGCTATGCTAAAACTTTTAAGAATAATTTTGCTGTCGAGTGAATGAGGCTGATCGGTCGGTAGTCTGCAGCACTGCCTACGGCTTCCTTTTTGGGGATCAGGACTATGGAAGCCCATTTATAATTCGAAAATCTTGAGCAAAGCCAGATTGGAGGGTAAGAATCACGTCCATGATGTCCTGTTTTATAATTTGCCAGCAGTGTCTGTAGAAGGTGCCCGTGAAGCCATCCGGGCCCAGGGCTTTCTCTGCCGGTAGCAGGTTGATCGCCTTTAGGACCTCGTCCTCTGAGAAGGGCATATCGAGGTCACTGACATCATGGTCAGGGATGTTTAGGCTTGGCCAATTGATTACTCTGGAGCGGTTGGCCTTTTCTCCAAGTAACGCTGTGAAGTGTTGCAGCAGCACCTGCTCTTTGTCGTTGTGCCGGGCGACCGCCCCTTGAAGTTGTGCTATCATCACGGCCACCACCCCAGAAACCTTGGAAATGTTTGAAAAATGGCCTGTGATTTGGTGGCAATGGTGGACGGTATGCTGATAGCAAAGAGAAGGTGATTGGCTGGACTATGTTTTTACCTATGGGTAGTGGAATTAGGTCGTGACCTAGATGTTGACACAGTTGAAGCAAGATGGGATTATGCTTAGATCTGCAGCTCAGATACCCACATGAAAATCATACAATGGATGGTGAGCGAATCGAACTTTTGGAGGTTATTCCTATCAAGATACTACAGCTACTAAGGGATCCGGTGATGAGGTGGGTTCTCTTAATGTGCTAATAGACATCTTATTCCACGCAAAGGAAGCATGTTGATTCTTGTTGGAAAAGTGTTTACTAGAGGAAGACGAGTGGCCTCAAGGTCGCCGCCATGTTCAGACTCAAGCTTCTAAAGCCCATAGTAAGAGCGGCCAGAGGTGTGGTATGAATTTGTTGAGCAGCCAATGTATGGTGAGCAACACAAGCAAATACAAGCTCAGTGCGAGGCGCCATTTCTTGGATTTTTAAAATAACCAATTATTTTATTAATATGACAAAAATAAACACCCTTTAAAAAAATTGCAAGAATAATACTCTGTCACCAATTCATTTGGTGACAATTAATACTGACATGACATCTCCTGTTGCCAACTGATTTGGCAATAGGACCTATCACCAATTGGCGACAGGAGCTTTCACATTAGCATGTTGCCAATTCATTTGGTGATAAAAGTTTTGTCACCATCCATATACTTCTCCATGCCCTAATCCTTGAGATGTAACGCCTCAATTAAGACATTAAATTCTTCTTGGAATCCATGCGTTTGAGGAAAGATGGCGGAAGAGTTAGAGGATGAAGATTGTTCTCGTGCGCAGTGTAAGTCATTTCTATCTCAGGTATGTTGGGATGTCAAGTGCGATCCAACTTTCTCGTCGGTTTCTGCTGCATTGCAAAAGTGTTGTGAAACTTTTGTTCCGGTTTCTGATTCATTAGTTCGACTCGATCGACCTTTTGATGAATCAAAGTGCAAAGAAAGGGTTTCGGATGGTTGGCTGGGAGCAACTGCGGATCAAGTTAGACGATCGATAGCGGTTGCTCAATCGGCAAGATCCAAACCAAAAACCAAACCAAGATTTCATGGTCTGCAAATTAAGCCATGGTGCGGTCCTCTTCCCAGACTCAGAAAACCGCAGTCGATCACGCTTGCTGCGTTTCTTCCTCCGACGCTGTTTTCCACTGGAAAGGGGTCGTCGGTGGAGTCCTTGATGTTGTCGGATGAGTCCGGGAAGAAAAAAACGGCGGCCATGTCTGACGTTCTGGAGCATCATTTGCCGGGATCATTGACGAAACGGTCATTTCCGTTACTATCGGAGGAATTGCAGGCAATAACTCCCACTGAGTCGGTGACATTTACAGACGTATGACTGCCTTGCTGTTCAAATATTTTGGGCCTGGATAGGCAGACTTTGCTGCAACGGGCCAAATTATACGGCCTGAAACGGGTGTTGCTCAGAAGGCCGATTCCTAGGGTAGGAGACGGGGGTTCAGCGTCTATTCGCGCCGTCAATCGCCCTTCTTACGCCGATATGGCTGCTAGACCTCCTGTGGGCGATCAACGGCGAACGGCGTCGCAAGCGAGAGGGGAATCGGCGGTGGCAAGTAGGGGAAGGGATTTCCTGCCCCACGCTTATCGTGGTAACTTCTCTGCTGCTCGTGGGGCTATTGGAGCTGGGCGTGGTCGTGAGCTTGCAGGCCGAGGGGCGGTGCACTCTGGTCGTGGGTATTATGGCCGAGGTGTGTTTAATCATGGTCGGGGTGATCATCATGGTCGTGGCCGTGCTGGAGGTATGGATCAAGGGAGTGAAACATTCCCCAATCGTCCTGCTACTCAGCGCCATAATCATCAGGTCAGCGTTTATGTTGCTCGGGATCAGAGCCAAGGTGGAACGGAATCAGTGGCTCCAGTAGGGGATCAGGCGACGAGCATAGAGTCTGCAAAGGCTAAGAAGCCAAGACCTCCATTTTGCTTTCGTTGTAAAAGTGTTGGGCATATTCAGGAGAATTGTAAAGCGGATCTTGATTGTTTCATTTGCAACAAACGCAATTCTCATTTGGCAGCAAAGTGTCCGATACTCAAAATGCCAAAAACTTCAGTGACTATGTCTGGTTGTGCCAAGACTGAGTTGTGTTTCTTCCAGATTCCGGAATTTGATTTCAAATTGGAGGTCCCGGATCCTGCCCCTACTGCTTTGATTACAATAATGGGTGGTCAAATTGAGGCGGCTTCTCTTCAGTTGGAGTTGGCCAAGCTTTCCAGGGTTGAGTGGAATTGGGAAGCATTGCAACATGGTGTGGATGCTTTTCTGGTGGCTTTCCCTTCAGAGGAGGAATTAATTCGTATGGCTGATATTGAGTACAAGCTGAAGAGTGGCATTACTCTTAAGATTAGCCAGTGGGAGTTAAATGGGGATGCAAGTCCATCTTATCAGCTAAATGAAGTGTGGGTACATGCCACTGGAGTCCCACATGCGTGGCAGCATTATTTGGGTTTTTGGGCCCTAGGTTCTATGATTGGCACCACACTGGAGGTAGATATGCTTACATATCGGAAGAAAGGGGTGATCAGATTGTTGGTGGGCCTCCTGGATCCTGAAAAGTTGCCCTTGACGACGGATATTGTATTTCATAAAGTTGGCTATGACATCACTTTTACACCAGAGGCCTCAGATTTTGAGCCTGCAGTTCTCCCTCAAACCCTTCTGGTTGAAAATGGGGGAGAGGATGGGGATAACAACGAGGAAGAGGCTCTGAATAAAAATGATGCTGAACAAAATTTAAAAAAACTCAAAAATGTGACAGTTAATTCCAATTCTAATGGTTCTAGTGGCGTCAAGGGCTACTCCTATGCGGTGGATGGTTCTGTGGATAATAATAAGTTGGGCACTTCTTTGTCGGGGGTGATCGTAGATTACACCTTTTGGAAAGAAGCCAATTGTCGATTCTGTGAATTCTCGCTTGCTTGATGGTGACAAATCTGTTGATGCTATCTGGGTGACAAAAGGGCAAAAGAAATATCCACTTGAGAAAGCCTTTCGTGTCCGGTGATGAATTGTTGGGGAAGTCGTTGTCTCGGTCCAAGTGTGGTGTTGAGTTTTGGGGCAATCGATCGATTCTTTAGTGGGAGTTTCGCTTCAAGTTTAGTTGGAAGGGGTGTCATCCGATATACATTCCCATAATATTCATGAAAAGGCCGAGTGCTCGCCTACTATTGAAGTGTCTCTCAAAGAAACTCAAGTATCGTGGAGCTTTTTGAGACGTTGAGGTTGACACTGTGATTGGTAGGAATGAATCAAGACAAATCGCTCTGCTCTGTCTGCCGCTGAGCTTTCTAATGGCCGATCTGAAGGTGTTTTAGAGGCTCAGCGGTGGTGGAGCAACGGGCCAGCAATCCTAAGAAGGGTTTGGTTGTAAGGCTCTTGAAGGAAGATACAGTCAGTGCAATTGGATTTTCTTGGTGCAAAGCAGAGCAAGTGTCGGCGATTGTTAAGAGCAAGGAAATGGTGCGGTTGATGAACTATTCAAGAAGGGCGCCATTCCTTCTTCTTTGAGTCCCATTTGGGCGAGTGCACGTAAATTGGTCTTTGCCTAGTTGCGGTTGTTGAACAAGGCAAGGTAGGCGCAATTTCTTCTTACTGAACCTACCGGGCCGAGTGTGTTGCGACTTCAAAGTCGACGGAATGCATTGCTCGGTTTCCCAACCTAGTGGTACGTTCCTTTCTCAGCTTAATTCTGATAATGGACTTCGCTGTAGTAAAAGATTTAATATTTTAGCGGCGGATGGTACTTCCTTGTCAGATGTCAGTATGATGACCAAGGCGATGAATCGCACGGCAATGCGAAATTTGGACTCGGTGGCAGTTTCTAGGACGAAGGCTTACTCTAAGGGGGAGTCAAAGTCGTCTTCGGGAATAAGTTCGGTCCAGCCTGTGCGCAACATGGATTCTGGGTCGGCCTCCAGGAAGTCTTCGCCTACTCTATCTGCTGAGACAGGTATGTCTTCAGGTGCTCACTCCCATGATTTTCTTGTAAGGCCGACAGGGGCTGCCCCAATTAATCTTTTTAACTTAGGGTTTAGAATGAAAGGAAATGGTACTGAAAAAGATTTGCGGAACGTCCTTGACAAGGTAGAAATGGATAGAGGTAAATCATTAAAAGGTAACCAAAAGGAATCCAAAATCATTGAAAACGATGGACTTATGGTAGATTTCTTTGAGTCAGGTGATGACGAAGCCACTGATGATGACTTATTAGTCCACTGGCTTAAAGATGGATCGGAAGAGGACTTTGAGATAGAGGATCTGGACACACGAATATGTGATCTATTGATCTCTTCTCGGAAGTCCCGTAAAAAGCATCATAAGAACAATAAGTATAATCTCTAGTTCATTATGAAAGGTCTGTTTTGGAATTGCAGAGGTCTTTCAGACTTGGCTAAGTTTCGTTATATCTCGGATTTGGTCAAAGAACACAAGTTGGATTTTGTTGCTTTAATGGAAACTGGCAAACATGATATGTCTAATTCGAATCTGTCACATCTATCTGGAGGTGTGGATTTCGTTTGGCATTGTTTACCGCCTCGAGGGAGGTTAGGGGGTATTCTTCTAGGAATCAATGCTCAATCTTTTGAGTTATCATTGATTGTAGAAGGAGAGTTCTGTATCAAGTTCCATTTGATTAATAAGTGGGATAAATTCAAGTGGATTCTCATGGCTGTGTATGGACCAGCCCAGGATGAATTTAAATCAGTTTTTCTGGCTGAATTAGTTAGGTCTTGCCAGCAAAATTGTTTACCAACTCTGATTGGCGGGGATTTTAACATTTTGCGAAGTAGTAAGGAAAAGAATAACGACAGATTCAGTGAGCGTTGGCCCTTCTTATTTAATGCTGTTATAGATAGTATTGATTTAAGGGAGATCGAGCTCACTGGGCGTCAATTCACATGGGCAAATTCTCTAGCTAATCCTACCTATGAGAAGTTAGATAGAGTTCTCATGTGTACCGAGTGGGAGTCTAAATTTCCGCTTGTTTCGGTTCAAGCTTTGGACAGGGGCATTTCGGACCATACACCCCTCTTCCTTGATACTGGTTCATCGGCTTTCTCGGGTAAGCATCGACCATTCAGGTTTGAGTTGTGTTGGTTTGATCGAGAGGATTTTGGGGATAAAGTGGTTGAAGTATGGAATAGGCCAGTTAGAGGAAATAATTTAGTCCAACGGTGGAACCATAAAATGGGAGCTCTACGTAGGTTTCTGCGTGGGTGGGCTTCGCATACTAATGGCGCTTATAAACAAAAGAGATCCGAATTACGGTCAATTATCTATGAGTTGGATATAGCAGCTGAGGGTAGGGTGTTGTTCGAGCTGGAGCAAGAGAATCTTGCTCAGGCTCGAGAAAAACTCAATAGGCTTCTTAGGGAAGAAGAAGTCAAATATTATCAGCGGGCTAATGCGATGAGCGTCCTCTTGGGAGATAATAATACTAGATACTTTCAGATGATCGCCAATGGTAAGCATAGGAAGAAAAGGATCTACTCATTAGATTATGAGGACGGGAAAATCGAAGGGCAGGCTAATCTCAAACATTTCATTACCAAGTTCTACAAAGAACTTTTTGGAGAATCTGAGAGGATTATGATTTATCTAGAGGAGGAAGAATATCAGGATATTGTGAGGGTTTCTGAAACTGAAAATGATCTTTTAACTGCTCCGTTTACTGAGAGCGAAGTTAAAGATGCTATATTCGGAATGGAACATAATAAGGCACTGGTCCCGATGGATTTCCAGTAGAATTTTATCAAAGATTCTGGGAAGTTATTAAAGTGGACTTTCTGTCTATGTTTCAAGAGTTTTATGCGGGGAATTTACCTCTGTTTAGCCTAAACTTTGGTGTCATAACACTTGTACCAAAGGTTCAAGAGGCTAATATCATACAGCAATACAGGCCTATATGCCTTCTAAACGTGAGTTTCAAAATATTCACGAAAGTGGTCACGAATAGATTAAATTTGGTTGCTGATAAAGTGGTCAGTCCCACTCAAACAGCTTTTATGCGTGGACGAAATATCCTAGAGGGAGTCGTCATACTGCATGAAACCTTACATGAATTGCATAGGAAACGACTTAGTGGAGTTATTTTTAAGATTGATTTCGAAAAAGCTTATGATAAAGTTAAATGGCCTTTCCTGTTACAAGTGTTACGAATGAAGGGTTTCTCTCCCAAGTGGAATGTGTTCCAGCAAATGGACGAGGACTTGACTTCAGAACCTGAAGGCTGAGGCCCTACCACACTTCCTAGATGGCAGGATATGGTTGAATGTTGATTTTGAAAGCTGATGACAGACAAATTTTAGTTTCATATAGTTCTTAAGTTCGTTTGGACTGGATCAGAAAAGCTGCCATCCGATCCATGTCAGTTCCTTTCAACGAATTTCTATTAGCATCTTCTCCACAAATAATGAATACGCAACTGTCATCCGTAGGGTCTTGAAGGCAGCGGGAACTAGAAAATTTTCTATGAGGATGGGGTGTACATTTCATGTGTACAACTCTATAATCTTATACAATGATTTCATAATATCATAAATTCAACACATAAATTTAAAATTTACTAAAAGTATAATACAAATAGTTTTGAGATCTTAAAAAAATCCCAAACCATTGCTCGTTGACTTGGCGCTCTCAATAGCCTCCATTCTCTTCCACTTTAAAGAGAATAGTTATAAGTAGACTGCTAATGTTCATCTCCTTTTTCTTTTCTTTTCTTTTCATTCTTGCAAGGAAGTTAGTGGGGGCTTGGGGCCAGTGGCGGAGCCAAAGGGGGGGCGTGATGGGGCCTGGCCCCCCCCTTTGGCCCATGAAAGGAGTTAAGTGTGTATATATATACACAGTTATAAGGCCAAACGTCCGATGGTCGACGTCTCGTCTTCTCGTCTTCTCGCGTGCTGCGAATGAAACATCGAGTTAAAGACCGAACCAACGTCTCGCCTTCGGCCTTCTCCCGTTCGTTCTCCAAGCTGCGCGACTAAATTATTCAGTTTGCTGTTCTCCGATTCTCTCGGACGCATTTAGCGACTAGATTATTCTAGCAAAACAATCCGATCGATCAGGCGGTTTACTGACGGACGCGCGTGGTGCATCGAACCTTTGTCCCTTCGCTGAGATGTTATCTAGTTTTCTCCATGTTCGCCGTATTTTCACAGCATATGTATATGTCATATATCCATGAACAGATTCGTGCCTTTTGCTAATTATCGATTGATTAATTATTAGTTTAGTTACCGACGATAAGTTGTACAGATCATGTGATTGTGAATTTGTGATTGGTCTACAGAATTGCTAGGATGTCCAATTTTTATGGACATTTTTGTCTTTGATACAGTACTATTCATCTAATCTACATGGTAGTGTAGTACTGTGTGCTAAGTGCTAACAATAAACATCAGGCAGTGACGGTCGGAGACACCGCTGCGCCTGCGCCTGCTCGTCTACGCCGCCACTTCATTCTTAGGCCCCCTTCTTTAGAAATTTCTGACTCCGCCACTGCTTGGGGCCTCCACTAACCAATCACGCCCATAAATACACGCGCCACCTAATATTCATTTTCGTCGATTACTTTCGGGGGATAAATTGACGGCATGGTATACTTTAGTCACTAAAATAGCCAATTGCCGACTTTATGATGGTAGGGACATTTTTATCCTGGGTTTACATAGAAATGGTCAGTTCTCCGCTCGCTCAATGTATGGGTATTTTATGAACCACGGAATCCCTTTTCGTAGTAAGTTTATTTGGAAGTTGAAAATTTTTAAAAATTAAAATTTTCCTTTGGTATTTACTGAAAGGAATAATTTTAACAAAGGACAATCTGGCTAAAAGGAATTGGAATGGGGATCAACAATGTTGTTTCTGTCATTGTAATGAAACAATAAGACATCTATTTTTTCAGTGCCATCATTCACGTTCTATTTGGCGTGTTGTTTATATTGCTACCGGCCTTTCCCCGCCGCAGTCTATGTCGCATATGTTGGGTAGCTGGTTAACTGGCATTGACAAGTGCGCTAAACGATTGATTCTTGTGGGGGGGCTGCTATATTATGGGCGATTTGGTGCACACGTAATGATCTCACTTTTCAAAACAAACGTTATTCTTCTTTTATGCGAGCTACTTCGGCGACATCTGGCTCGATTCGGGCATTATTGCGACCGAGACCAACAGGAGACCATCTGAATGGTGAGCAGGCGTTGGAGGTTGTTGCGTTGCATATTTTCGCCAAGAATGGATGGATAAGCAATAATAGAATTTGCTTTTGATTTTTAGTTCTCTCTGTTTTATTATCTTTTCCAGCTCTATGGCTGTGCTACTTGTATGAACTCGGTAGTGTGCTTTGGTAGAGACCGGATTAAATATCCTTTATCTAAAAAAAATACACGCGCTTGGAAACACAAGAACCACAAGTCCAGCATCAGAACCACGCAAGCAAGAACCAAGCTTAGTTTTGGCAATGGCGTCATCGCTCCCCTTTGTTCTTTACCTCGCTTCCTTCCTCGTCACCTTACAACTGTACCAACCTCATTTGCTCCTTGCCGTCGCCCAATTAACGAACCTGACCATTGGATCCAGTCTAGTACCCCCCAACTACATCACCAGCCCCTCACGCGACTTCGCCTTCGGCTTCCGCGGCCTCGACTCCGACCCCGCCCAGTTCATCCTCGCCGTGTGGTTCAACTTCAAGGAAGCCGACCCCCGGAACGTGGTGTGGTTCGCAACTAACCCAGGCTCAGGTTCGGCGGTGATCGCCACGGAGAAATCCGTGCTCAGAATCACTGACGGTCATCTCTCCCTCGCCGACAACGACAATGCTGTCCAACGGTGGGCAAACCCAAACCCGTTGCAGTTGATGGTCTCCGCTGTCAAGCTCCAAGACGACGGCAGCCTCCAACTCTTTGATGCTACTTATGGCAGCGTCCTGTGGGAAAGCTTCCATCTTCCAACAGACACGCTCCTTCCGGGCCAAACCATGGTCTCTGGGAAGAGCCTCTTGTCCAAGAACACGGACACGGACTTCTCCGCCGGGCGGTTTCGCCTAAACGTCCAGGAAGACGGCAATATCGTCCTGTACATGTTGGGCCTCCATGGTCTCGCTGCAACCGAAGCATATTGGTATTGGGCTTCGTTCACCAATGACGAGGGTCCAACTCTTTTCTTCGCCGATCCCGGCAGCCTCTACTACACCCTCAGGAGTGAGAATGACACCGTCCAGCATAACCTGACGACGCACCAGCCCAACTCCACGATGAAGCATTACCAACACGTCAGGCTGGATCCAGACGGCACCGTCCGCGTCTACATCCGCCCCAAGACCACCATGGATGGTGGCAAGGCGGACACCTCGTGGGATGTCGCGGGTCAGTTCCCAACTGATGGCTGCAACAGGACGGCCGGACTGCGCGGTTCGCAATTGCAAGGTATGTGCGGCCCAAACGCATACTGCACAGTGCACTCCAAAGCGCAGTACCTCAACTGCGAGTGCCCAAGTGGCTATGTTTCCGTGGATGCGCAGTACAAATACCAAGGTTGCAGGGCGGATTTCGCCCCGCACAGCTGCGACGGGAAGAATCACTCGGCTGAATTCAACCTGGTGGAGTTGCCAAACATGACCAAGTGGAGAACAGACTTAAACTTCTACAAGAAGCATCCATCAACAACAGAGGCGCAATGCCGTGAAATCTGCCTGAACGACTGCTTCTGTACGGCGGCACTGCTCACCGGCAGTTTTTGCATAGAGATGGGGCTGCTAATAGGAGACAATGAGGCAGACAACAACGATGTCAGGAAGGCACTGATCAAAGTGCGTACGGCCAATGCTTCCGTCCCGGGACTCCCGGCCGCGGCTACGTCTTGGCTCAGTAAGCTGCCTCACATCATATTCATCTCGTTGTTGGCATTTGCCACGGTCACTATCGGTCTCCTCGTGTGTTGCCACTTCTGTAAGAAGAAAGCCAACGAGCGCCTGTTGAGTGCTAGAGTTTTCACTTACAAGGAGCTCAAGCAAGCAACCAATGGCTTCAGAGATAAGTTGGGTAGCGGCGGCTTTGGTGTAGTCTACAAAGGGATTGTGAAGCCGCCGCATTCTGACGTTGCAGTAAAGAAGCTCAACCAATCAGATGATTACGAGGAGAAGGAGTTCACAAACGAGGTGCAATCCATCGGGCGGATCCACCACCGGAACCTAGTAAGCATGATTGGGTACTGCAAAGAGGGGAAGCACCGAATCCTGGTGTTCGAGTTCATGCCAGGAGGCTCACTTGGCGACTTCATGAACCGATCGGAGAGGAGACCACCCTGGTGCTGGCTCGCCGATGCTGCACTAGGCATCGCCAGTGGATTGGAGTACCTACATGACGGCTGCACCATTCCAATCATCCACTGCGACATCAAGCCGGACAACATATTGCTGGATCGAAATCTTGCTCCGAGGATAACAGACTTTGGGATCTCAAAGCTCCTCAAGGACCACAAACTGCAGCACACCATCACCAAAGTCCTGGGTACCAAGGGCTATATCGCACCTGAATGGCTCGATGGTAGGGACAAGGTGGACAGCAAAGTGGACGTTTACAGTTTCGGTGTCGTGCTGCTGGAGATGATGTGTTGGAAGAAAACCTTTGAGGAGCATCCTCCCGACGACCAGAATGCCGGCACAGTGGCCATGCTAAAGGACTGGGCAGAGAAGTTGATCAGGAACGGAAGGACCGAGCTCTTGGTCCAGGGAGAAAGCCAGGCGTTGGAGGACATGGAGAGCGTGGACAGGTTCGCGCGTGTGGCGATTTGGTGCTTGCAGATGGACCCGTCAGCCAGGCCAGCAATGCGCGAGGTGGTGCAGATGCTGCTAGGAACCGTGAAAGTTGACCCTCCAAGGCCTCCTGACTTCTCTACAATTCTCCCCGTCGACGGACTCCAAGGGCACGGTTTGAGGACTTGAGGTATCCTTGAGGCTCTCTGCTCAGCCACTACGTATAATCTTTTGTTGATTACCGCAATTATTAATTAGTTACCTCGTTTTTGGATGTCATTTCACCTGTGTTGTTGTATTCGTGGGGACAGTCATGGAGTGTAATTGCGTCTAGGTGTTGTAATGCAGTCGTGTGACTATTCTGTAATCGTGATGAGTGCTACTATGTGCGTTGTGTTCTGAAGATATTTTTATGGTAAATCTCATTGAGCCTGATGTATCTGGACGGATTTTTACTCGTCCTTGTGGAAACAATACCAGTTAAAACAAGGCAGAATAGATGGTCGTGAGAAAACCAGCATTCAAAAGTACTACTACCGATCAGGTCAGAATCATATTGGATAACAAACAAGGTGGGTCCAAACCGCTTAACATTTCATCCAGAAATCTGTCACTTTGGCAGGAGCGTGAACGGAAGTGAAAGCTGCTACAAAGTTCATCACTACGATGTAACCTCAAATCTATTCTGCTAAACTTAGGTCTCCGCCATAAAAACAAGGAAAAACTGATTAATCGGTTTGTAGAACAAGACTGAAACATCAGCCAGAACAGTATGGGGAACTGCACAACCGCAAGGAAAAGAAGAAAGTAGTGATTCCGGCTAGGATGTCTTTCATAACTCCACGGCACACCCAGAAGAACCCTCTTCATGGTCTTAACCAGGAACACCCCGGTGCAGATGCCGAACCATGGCAGTACGAAATAGTACGAGAAACCCCAGAAGATGCGGGCCAGCATCGCAAGTGATGTACCAGCAAATCCGTACCCAGCATATGCCACAATGTCCAGCAACGGTGCTTCACCACTTCCCAGCAGTGAGTACAGTAGAACTCTGATGAGGATGATATCTAGAGGTACAGATCAACAACCAGTGAAATGGCACCTTCACTGTAACCCTGAGCACAGTCTTACTGCTACCACTAACAACTGTTGATAAGAAAGCCTAGACACATAATGAGCAACAGGTCAGAAGCCTAGAATAAAACTCAAAGCAGAATCTCTCTAAAGTTTGCAATGGACTTCTGGAGTGGAGTTATTAGTGCACCAAAGTTCCTCACATTAGGAATCAGGGTTCACAACACACGAAGCACAAAACGAAAGAGTCAGAGATCACAACACACGAATCTCCAAAAAATCGATATCAATTTGCAAATCAGTGTCTTATCCAAAAACCCTAGATGCAAAATATTCCTAGATTGAAATGGCCATTCGTCCCCTCTTCAAATAATTCTTCAATTTGAAACGAAACATGGCAGTCCAGCACAAAATTGCCGATAGCGACCCAACCCTTCTCAGATCTTCCTACTGCTAGCTTACCGCTACTAGTCCGGTGTCAGAACCCACCATCACAAACCAAACGCTGCAATTCCCAACCTCCAATCTCTCAACCATCAATATATCCAACAAGGACACTGACCACGATATCACCTAAAGAAAAGCAAAACCGCTATTAACTTACGCATACATCAAATATAGATGCGAACAAGATTGCCACTTCTTGGAGCAGGAATAGAAGGCAACAAGACGCAAAATCCGATTAGAGCATTAGGGATTGATGGGGAAGGGGATGCCCGAACTTCCGTCAGGTGGAGGATAAGTCGATTAGGCGGCGCGAGACACACACGATCCGGCTTCTTGATCGGCACGATCAAAACCCCTGCAATCGCAGCACCACGCGTCCTCTGGTTATCAACTGTGCGCTGCCCGGTTGACCTTGCCACGAAGGCTAATCCTTGCCAATGAATCGAGAACACAAGCAAGAACAAGAAAGATGCAACTAAATTTGCACTTGAGGATGAATCTCACGAGTTGGGGTCTCACAAACCGATGAACGGCGACACTGTTCAAAGACAGAATTAATCTAAGCAAAACCCAAATCAAACCCTAGCGGCGGCTACTGAATATAAAGGCTAGGGGACGTCCTAGAAACCCTAGACGCGTCCGTGATGGACTCCAACACGATACATGGGCCAATGGCCCAAATTGGTGACGCAGCACCCTAGGACAGATTCTGTTCGCCAACTTGCAATGTGAATTCCCGTCAACTCCGAAGTCCAAATGACCTGAAACTAGTGCCATTGGAAAGATTATCTCCTTAGCTTTCGAGGCATATGTGGATCATCGAAATCGGAACCCGTTTGTGGCCTGAGCGACAATTTTAGTGAGCACTGCTCCTGGTGGCCGAGGTAGTCGACTCCGAGATGAATTAGGTCTCCAACTTGACTTGGACACCCTCCTTGCCTCCCTCCTGACCCTTGCTGGTTTCCAAGGCCTTCATGATCCTCTCCAAAATTCCTAAGTACAATATAATCAATAATATCATTAGGTAGCATACCATCCTCACAAGTATATGCACGAGTACTTAGGAACGAGCTCACCTGTTGATTCAATTGCCGTGCTCGTGCTCTTGTGATGGGTCCTTGCATCACAACTGGAGGAGTCTCGGGCGTATGCATAGGAGTGATGTCCTCATCATCCTCCCCCTCTTGAAGTGGAGTTGTCCTCGACTCAAGCTCATCTTCTTCTCCCATGAACGGTTTCAAATCTGCAATATTAAATGTGGGACTAACCCCAAATTCGGGTGGCAACTCAAGTTTATATGCATTATCATTTATTTTCTCAAGTATCTTGAAAGGACCATCAGCTCTAGGCATTAATTTAGACTTTCTCAATTCTGGAAAACGATCCTTTCGCAAGTGTAACCATACTAAATCACCCGGTTCAAGTTTTACTTCCTTTCTACCTATACTTCCCCATGATCCTATACCTTTCATTCATCATTTCAATATTTTCTTTAGTCTTTTCATGCAATTTCAGAATAAATTCAGCACGTTCCTTAGCATCAAGATTAACTCGTTCACTAGTAGGTAAAGGTAATAGATCAATAGGAGCACGGGGATTGAAGCCATACACTACCTGAAAAGGACTTACCTTGGTGGTGGAATGTACCGCCCTATTATAAGCAAACTCAACATGCGGCAAACACTCTTCCCACATCTTCAAATTCTTCTTCAAAACAGCCCTTAACATAGTGGATAATGTACGATTTACTACCTCGGTTTGGCCGTCGGTTTGGGGATGACATGTTGTTGAAAACAGCAGCTTGGTCCCCAATTTATTCCATAGAGTTCTCCAAAAGTGGCTCAAAAACTTGGCGTCACGATCTGAAACAATAGTAGAAGGCATACCATGCAAGCTTAACGATTTCTTGAAAGAAAAGGTTAGCAATATTAACAAAGATCGTCGCTCTTATGACAAGGAATAAAGTGAGCCATCTTAGAAAATCTATCAACCACCACAAAAATAATATCCTCCCCTCTTGGTCCTAGGCGGTTCTAAAACAAAGTCCATAGATATATCCTCCCATGGAGTGCTAGGAACAGGAAGAGGCATATATAAACCATGTGGATTCAATCGTGACTTAGCCTTTTGACATGTAGTGCAGCGGGATACAAACCTCTCAATGTCTCGCCTCATCTTCGGCCAAAAGAAGTGGGCGGACAGCACGGCCTTCGTCTTCTTGGCGCCAAAATGACCCATCAAACCTCCTCCATGGGCCTCCTGTATCAAAAGAAAACGAACGGATCCAACTGGAATACATAGGCGGTTAGCTCTAAACACAAATCCATCGTTTATCACATATTTGTCCCATGTTCTTCCCTCTTTGCAATGCAGCAAGACATCTTTAAAGTCATCATCATGAGCATATTGTTCTTTAATTGATTCCAATCCAAATATCGACAATCAAGTTGGGATAACATGGTATATCTCCTAGACAAGGCATCGGCAATCACATTATCCTTCCCTTTCTTGTGTTTGATAACATAAGGAAAAGATTCAATAAATTCAACCCATTTAGCATGTCTACGATTCAGTTTCACTTGACTGCGAATATGTTTTAGCGACTCATGATCAGAATGAATAACAAATTCTTTGGGCCAAAGATAATGTTGCCATGTTTCTAAGGATCGCACAAGAGCATACAATTCTTTATCATACGTGGAATAATTCAAGACAGGACCACTCAATTTTTCGCTAAAATAAGCAACAGGTTTTCTATCTTGCATCAAAACACCACCAATTCCAACCCCACTAGCATCACATTCAAGCTCAAAGGTCTTATTAAAATCAGAAAGTTGAAGTAAAGGTGCATCAGTAAGCTTATCTTTCAAAAGATTGAAGGCATTCTCCTGTGCTTGCCCCCAATGGAACGCAACTCCCTTCTTCGTCAACTCGTTCAATGGGGCTGCAATGGTGCTGAAATCCTTCACAAAGCGGCGGTAAAATCCGGCAAGTCCGTGGAAGCTCCGCACTTGTGAAATCGTCGTGGGCGTTGGCCAACTCTTAATCGCGTGCACCTTGGCTTCATCAACCTCAATTCCCTGCGGAGTCACAACATAGCCAAGAAACGATACTCGTTCGGTGCAAAAAGTGCACTTCTCGAGGTTACCAAATAAACGTGCAGCACGCAAAGCATCAAAAACAGCACGTAGATGATCAAGATGTTCATGTAATGACTTGCTGTAAATCAATATATCATCAAAATAAACCACCACAAATTTCCCAATGAAAGCTCGTAAAACCTCGTTCATTAAGCGCAGAAGGTGCTCGGTGCATTAGTTAAACCAAAAGGCATGACTAACCACTCATACAATCCAAACTTGGTTTTAAAAGCTGTTTTCCATTCATCTCCCAATTTCATTCTTATTTGGTGGTATCCACTACGCAAGTCAACCTTAGAGAAAATTATAGAACCACTTAACTCATCAAGCATGTCGTCTAGCCTAGGAATAGGATGACGGTACCTTATTGTGATATTGTTAATGGCTCTACAATCTACGCTTATGCGCCTAACCGCCATCTTTCTTAGGAACCAAAATAACAGAACAAAGACAAGGACTAAGGCTCTCACGTACATACCCGCGGTCCAAAAGATCTTGGACTTGGCGCTGAATCTCCTTAGTCTCCTCGGGGTTGGTCCTATAAGCAGCTCGGTTTGGCAAACTCGCTCCAGGTATCAAATCAATTTGGTGCTCAATCCCTCGTATGGGTGGGAGTCCTGGAGGTATCTCGGCAGGAAAAACATCCACATACTCCTCGCAAAAGGTTAGTGACAAGCAGGAGGCAAAATCATGGCGCGATCATCCAATGAAAACAAAGCATCTTTGCATAGCACAAAGATAGCACAAAGCATCATCACTAATTGCAGCAAGATCAGATTTTGTAGCAAGCAAGACAGATTCCTCAATTTAATTTGGTTGGCTACATGCTGAATTTCAGATTTTTCATCAATGGGTTTCTTGTCATTAGCAATCCGCTCCCTATCAGATTTAACAATTTCAGCGGGGGTCAAAGGTAGAAGTGTAATTTTCTTTCCATTATGCATAAAAGTGTATTTATTACTTCTACCGTGGTGAAGTGCATCAGTGTCATATTCCCATGGACGACCCAATAAAAGAGAGCAAGCTTGCATCGGCACCACATCACAATCAGCAAAATCTGAATAGGAACCAATGGAAAAATGAACCCGAACATTAAACAAAACTACAGACAACCTTTTAAAAGAATTCTTCACGAGCTATTATGATCAGAAATTATGAGTCATTAGAATGGAACGGTGATGATGTGAACATGATTATGCTTCTACCCCCATCCATGCATGCCGGCTTCAAAACACCTACAAATATTAAATAACAAGCATGAGTTCAAACTCACAAAGTACACAAGAATAACAATTCCAATTTATCAGAAGTAAAACAAGAGCTTGACTATAAGAGCAAGCAATACAATTGGAACAACCACCAGAAAATTACGCATTTATACCAAATTTAAGCAATAACTTGACCATATCAAAATTTACCGCAATCAAGTCATCAACTCGATAACAAACCCATTCGACGTAAAAGTGGCATCACGTGACTCTAATTCACTACGTCTTCTGACTCAATCACCACTTGTTACAACTCAAACCATTTTCATCGACTTTATTCGAGTTCAAACCTCAAATTTCACTCCACGATATTCATACAACATAATTAACAAAGCAAAGAAAAGAAATGCACTAATTCATCAATTCAAATCAATTTCCCCTATTTGGGTTGAATCCACGACTCGACCTCCAATTACCATAATCACCGTCCATATGACACACCATTTACCATAACACTCATTATTAAAGATGCAATGCACATGAATGCTCATTTCCATGCACGCACGCAAGTCGCTGAAAGTGCCCACCGTCGGTGTGCACCCTCACGTCCCTTCCATCCCGTAGATGGATGGTGCCTACTCTTACTGTCTCGCTCCCATTCACCTCGATGAATGGGACTACGAGGTAGGACTTTTATGTTCACTACGTGTGAACACAGAGACCCGCATCAGAATGGGTCGCCTCTTCCATTATGAATGCATATCATGAATGCAAGAATGCAACATCAATTCTCAACTAAAACACATTTCAATCATCAATTCTCAACTAAAACACATTTCATTCATGAACTCTCAACTAAAACACATTTCAATCAATACACTCAACTAAAACACATTTCAATCAACAATTCTCAACAAATACACATTTCAATCAACATACTCAACTCAATTCTCTAGACGAGGCACAATTAAATACATCTTTTGTATATTAACCACAAGTATCCCCGTACCCCATTCTCGCTACTCGATTGCAATATTAACAAAGGTACAAGAAAACTCACCGAGATTAAGGCTTACTAGTGACCACCGAATCCAATAGCTAATCACGTCCGCTGAAGGACGATCACCAATATAACTCATACTTGCCACAATCAATAGAAATTAGCAATAAGCAGATAAATAACAATGAACCACTCGATTAGGCACAAAACTCGATGTACTTGCCTTAAACCGTGGGAAGTGGAGTGGCGCGCGAAGAAGAGGCCACTCCTCCTGAAATCAGAAATCAACATAGATACAAATTACCGACCAAACAATCAATCAATCGCAACACAGAACCCTTGCGTATCTAAATCCCCATGGGTAGTTTTTTTGCTCAACATTGACTAGGGATAATACACCAACTTAAGCATACTTTGATTACCAGTATAGATATTTCGGCTAAGCAAGCCCTAAGAATTCATATTCTTCAGATCAAAGTCTTTATTCCTCTCTTAGCATACATAGGTAATGGGTGACATAATCTGAGGGGACAGAAGAATACTTCGTGTAGATTGACAAAGAACAATTTAGAAACAACACAAGGATTAAGAAAGGATTACACATTGAAATGTGTAACAATGCACACAAGTGAGAATTACCGGTTTATCACAACCACAGGAAGAAACAACAATAGTAAACAGAAGCAAGATTTGGCCATTATTTGCTCATACACATCTATGAAGAAGTAGGTGCACATTAAGAGCTAATGGTGGACAATGACTACAAGTCCCAGTAATAACCACCACCCAATATTCTCACTTTAGGGACACACTAGTGACTAGACACTCTACAGCCGAATAACCAAAGATTTATCCATAGTTACTTTATTATTAGCTTTGTACGAAAACTTCGGAGAACAAGATAATCTCCTTGCATCGAGCTCTAACTTATGCACTGTAAACATGACAAGAAAGGTGCATTACAACAGCTGTGAAATGGTTATTCTCTGGCTTAATTTAGTGACTTATTTGTTAGTCCCACCAACAAAGGTCCAAAGCACCCCACAGAAATGTGTTGGACATATCTCATTTTTTTTAACTACAACTGCAGGAATAGACAAGAAAAAAAATAAATATAAAGTACCAACAAACAGTCAATATCATCTGCATTTAGTCACTAAGAACCTGAAGGTCTTGAACTCCCAATTCATATTCAAATAACATATAGAGAAGACATAAGGTGTGAAAAGTTATTATATCCATGAACTCATCTGTCACTAAGACTACACAAAGTAATATAAGGAGACAAATGTACCATCAAAGTTCTAGCTAGGCATTTCATCAAACACATGACATGCACAAAAAGACCAAATGCCACAAACTCAATTGGTTGAGTTCTCACCACAAGGAGGCGAGGGGAAGAGCAATGTCGCCGCTCATCGGCTTCTGCTGCACGGGCATTCTTCTTTGGAACCGAGCAGGAGGGAAGAGCGCCGGGCTGAGGGGGGAAAAACCGCCGGCTTGCTCTGCTGCTGCCGACCTGCTGCTGCTGCTCGAGCGCTGCTTCGACTGGGGCTGCTGCTTCGCTGCTTCGGTTGGGAACGACAGAGACGCTGGGGAGGAGCAGCCGGCCGGGAGGAAATGGGGTGCAGGGAGAGGCGCTCGGGATGGAGGAGAGGAGGCGTAGGGAGAGGAGCTCAGGATGGAGGCCTGGCTGGAAATGGATGCCCAGGCGACGCAGGGAGGAGAGCTCGGGAGGATTTGGGGAAAAATTGGTAGAGGCTGGATGGGGAGAGCAATAACAGCCACACAATTGAAAATGGAGAGGGGAGATTAGGTGAAAAGTGGGTGGAGAGGGGAAATGCCCAAAAGACCCCTCCCAAACCCAAAACCATTACCCTAAACCTCCCAAATGGACCAACCACCTTTGAGAGTACCTGCCAAACGGCCAAAACACTCCCGGCGGAAGGCCCAAAAATTGAAGCGAGGTTTCGCGATATTACAGATGCTATCTGTATCGGTTCATAAAGAAAACCAATTCTGATAAACATACTATATGTGTCAGTTCACTAAGAAAATAGATATTGATAAGATTTCTATGTTCTGAATTTTAATCATACCTCTGCAAGTTCTGAATTTTCAGCGTTTCATCAAAGAGAGAAAAGACCATAACTTTTTCCTACATTGTTGAAATTATTAGAATTTTTCCAAAAAGAGTCCTCATTCAAGAATTATGCCAAAATTCAATTTGTACGCATTATTTTTGCGTAAAGCGTAGAAAAGTCAAACCTTTTTCAAATTAGTCTTGAATTGTTTGAACATTTCTAGAAATGAACTTTTAACTATTTACGAACTTTCCCTACTATAATTTCATGCAAAGTAATTTTCTTTCACAACATATGGCACAAAATGCTATTTACGCATAAAGAGATATTGAATTTCTATCAAAGCATACAAGAGCAATTATTCAACTTAGATTTTTACACTCAAGCATCACAAAATATTTTACAAACATTACAATAGTCCATTTATTTATAATACTGCCCTTCTTGATGATCTACTAGCATGTAATTGGTTCCATGTGTGTCGTCATCGACCCCGCTAAGACAGGCCCCATCCGCAAACAGAGGTATTTCATCGAATTGGTTGTATTCTTCTTCATATATGATATTTTCAACACCAACGATCCGCCGCTTTCCATGAAGGATGACATGCAACCTCATATTGGTGGGATCACCCACATAGAAGACTTGATTTGCTTGCTTTGCAAGGATAAATAGGTCATTTTTATAGGCGAGTCTATTCAGATCCATAAGAGTAAAACCTCTCTTGTCGACCTTCACTCCATGTAGAAATCCCACCCACTTACATTGAAACAATGGAACTTGATATATTACATAATCGAGCTCCCAAATTTCTTCGATCATCCCATAGTACGACTTCATTGCCCCTTTCAAGTGATGTTCATCGGACAAAACATTTATGCTTACACCACTGTTTTGAACAGTACTCTTAGTATCCAGACTTTCAGTGTAAAATATGTACCCATTAATATCATACCTCTGCCATGTCTGTACATTAAATTTCGGCCCGTTAGCTAACCATTTCACATTCTCACTAACAGAGACCTTTGCCTTTTCTTTGAACCATGTGAGAAATCTGTCGTTGTGTTCTTGTATGATGGAAAGCTCATCCATATGTGGATTCTCTTCCCATAATATCAACTTGTGTTGCTCGACGTACATTGCAACTTCTGCACTATGCTGCAAGATTGTCAAATGCGCTTTACAATACATATCAAACCGTGGCCTTGTTAGTTTCGACCCAACGGTTCCTTTGCCAGCAAGTCTGCTCTCATGGCGAGATACAGGAACACCGACTGCTTGTCTTTTTCCGAGATAGTCCACGCAGAACTCAATAACCTCTTCAGTCCCATAACCTTCAACAATACTACCCTCAGGCTTCGACCAATTCCTCATGTATGAATTTAATATACCTATATACCTCTCGAAAAGATACATGTAATGTAGGAATGCAGGTCCACATATCTTAATCTCTCTAATATGGCGCACTACAAGGTGGACCATCACATCGAAGGACAAGGGAAAATGCATCTCAAGGTGACAAAGAGTCTGCACCACCTCACTCTATAAATTGTCTAGCACATTAGGGTCAATAACCTTGCAATAGATCACATTGAAAAAATAACATAGCTTCATGATTACGAATCGACATCCTCTGCAAGTAATATTTCTAATTGTGTAACATCCTTGAATTTTGTTTATAAAAAATAGATTTGTTATTAAAATTATAAAATATTATTTTGTTGGCTTCTGTGAGTTTTTATATAATAATTGAATTCTCTGGAATTTTCTAATTTGTATTTTTATTTTTTGGGGAATTTTTCGTGAATTATCTAATTTTTAAGTCTTTTCCTATATTTAGAAATTAAAAGTAAATTATATATGAAATAAAAACCAAATTTAAGTTATAAATAATTTTATGAAGTTTTAAATATCTCTTAAAGTCTCTGTGAATTTTTCCCAAAATTGTGAACATCATTTGGTATTTTTCAAGGCTAAAAATAATTTTTTCAAAGATTATAAAATTAATTACGGTACAAAACATAATAATATAATATTGTTCAAAAATATTTTTTCATGACTTATTTGTTGAAATAGTTGTCTATAAAAATTCCTGAATTTATTATTATTTAATTGCTATTTTTTCGAATTTAATCCTATTTTCAATGGAAAATTAATTGTTTTCGGAATTAATATTTTTGGTTACTGTTCATTCCTACCCGATCCACTAACTCTGGCCCACCCATCACTACAGTACCCCAAATCGGACCCGACCCACATTAAAAGTCCACTGGTTTCAAATATTCACTCCGGCGAACTCAGTTACTATTCCGGTCATAACTCCAGTGAGTGTTTCCTGATGATCCACTGGTCCAATTGCCCTACAAATTGAACTTCAGATTCCTCCTTTCATCCTTTTACAACATCAGCTTTGAGTTGGTCCAATCCATCCACTGGATCTCCCTGCGCAAGCCAATCTTTCCGAACTCCCGTGAACTTTCGGCGAGCTCTCCCGACCACTCTCGACCTCCATTTGGCCTAAAATTTTTACTGGAGCTTCCTCTCGGCATCCTCTACCTTTTGTAAAATCAAATTTTGAAACTTCTCACCGTGGCACTGTCGGCAATTATTTCTTCTCCAAGCCCGGCGAGAGGTCAATCTTTGAATTCAAAATGTTCGATCTCCTTCATCGTAAGTCCGATTTTTCCTAAATTTGAATAAAATTATACTATATCTGTTTGCACTACTTTTGTATTTTATTTGAATTTATTTGGATTTTATTTGAAAATTAGATGTTCTTTGCGTATAGTTTTCGGAGTGACGGAATGTTTCGCTGTTGACGATCTTGATCACCTACCCTTCGAACTAGGCAAGTTGCACACCTTGACCATATTTGAGACCAGTTTTTAAAGCATATCTTGTTTTAAATGTAATTGCATGCTTAATTTTTATTAAAAATAGTTTAATCTCAATTTAAAATTGATTAGTTATATCCTGTTCTGACTATGACCCGCATTTGAAATTCAATTCCATTATGCCATTGTAATCCTAAGAGTATAATTAATCTGAATATACAATAATAATTAAAATATTTATGGATGCTTATATTTGCTTAGAACAAAAACTAAAATTTTGGGAATTTTATGCCAAATAAAGATCTGTTGAAATAAAATTTTACTGTGGTGATCCAAGAAGTTGTTTGGAAATAAAAATATGTTATATAAATGGATTTAGACTAGGCGAGAATGGTTGATTGGTGGTCTTTGGGTTTGCTGAAAAGCACACCTAGTCAATTAAGGACCGGTCTGTGAGCTACTGAATGTAAAGCGCAACCGTGCTTCCGCATGTCTGGTATAGGACAGACCTAGCTGTCCGTTTAGTGACATCTCATATTAGTTGTGCCATTGGGGGAATGTGGGGATGGTTAGTCTACCACATGGTGCAAGAGGGGGCTTCTGAACTGGGTGGTTTTAACCCTACCAGCGGTGAAACCTTAGCGGGTATAAATACATGAGATGGAGCTTTATAGGTGCCTTGTCATGATTTTTCTCTACCAATACACCAAAGGAAGTGTGTATTTGGGCAAAAGGAGATAATCATGTCTTGTGGGTAAAGTTGTACAACCTCTGCAGAGTTAAAACTAATCGATTAGCCCGCTCACGATCATGGGCATGCTGAGCAAATCTTTCATAGATTAGATTTTTATGTTTCAAAAATGGTTTCAGAAAAGTGGTTTATGAGTGGAGAGAGTCCACATGGGGAAATTTGAGATGAAACTCTGGGTGGGAGCCCGTGTTGAAAATTGAATTAAAACTCAGTTTTTACTATATCAATAGCACTTTGAAAATTATTTATTGTATTTGAAATATTGCTTTATGCTCAAATTAACCATATTATGCCTTCCTTTGTGGCCCGTCATTAATACTGCATTTTCCTGTGTGACTTGCGGAGTACTTTTGTAGTCATCATTTCTTACTCTATTTTTTTAGAGGAGTATCTCTACGATGGTGGGGACCAAGATAACTAGGCCACTACCCTACTTGATTGCCTGTGACGAATCTATTGGGTTCTACTATTGGCTTTATTCTCTTTCATTGTAATCTTTTATTTGGCTCGTGTCGGGACCCGAATTGCAATCCGAAACCCTCTGTGTTTTCAAAGACTAGTCCCGTGATCAAGTAGCTAGTACCCACAGCTAACAAAGATGAATATCATAATCATACACAACGGAATAATAAATAAAGTATTCATCTATTAATATAACATGTTGAACAACCTTAAAGTCAACTTACAATTGTGAAGCCTAGATGGCTTCAACTCAGAGTAAAACGAACAGTAGCGGAACGAAGAACATCGGTGAATCCCATCAAAATACCACAGGCATTTGACAAGGTTCAACTCCTAGATATTCGCCTTCTTGCAGAACTTCTCCTCCTTCGAAGACAAAGACTTCTCCTCAACTGGTGATGTTTTGTTAAAGCAAGGGTGAGTACACAACCGTACTCAACAAGTCATGCACAGAATGCAGTTCTATTACTACATGCAAGGCTTATTCCAAAGGAATGGCTAAATGGTTCTTTTGCAGTAAAGCAGCATTCACAAATAATCATAGTAGATAGAAAAGCAGTAACACAAATAATACCCATAATAAATTTCGTAATCATTCTCAAGTAAAGCATTTCTCATTCTTAACCAATTTCCACATCACATTGTTCACATTCCCAACCTCATTTTATTTTCAAAACTCTACCCCTTGACTGTAATCCCCGAGCATTGTCCAGTACCACGGACTCGGCTATTCGAATAGTTTTTACACTCTGCAGAGGTTGTATACTTTACCCACAAGATACAATCAACTCATCACGTCAGCCGTGAATCGCCATACAAGAGTATGCGAATGAGCGATCATAACAAAGCCTTTCAGAAACTTCTATCTCAACCTAGGAACCTCTCCGAGTTGCCTTCACTATCACTTCCCTCACACTGAGCCGAAGTATAGGACCGACAAACACCGTTGGACGGGTAACAAGCCGCAGCACAGGCACGCTCCCCCATATAGTCACCCCCTGGATGACTGCCACCTGGAGGTAACAAAGGTGAGATATCAGAATCCTACTAAACTAGGTCTTCCCATTCAGACATGTGGTTGTACGAGTGACTCAGGTCAAAGGCTTGCAAGGTGAAGTCCTTAACTGAACAGGGCAAGACATCCATCTCTCAAAATTGGCGCATAGCCCTCACAACACTCAACCCACCCAAATGCTACGATGGCCTACCTAGCATAAAGCCACTTGCCACTTGCCCCAGTCTAAATCCTTTATCATCCTAGTTGATTATTGCGCAATATAATGCCAACAACAACTCAACATCCATGTAGAACCACGCTGGTTCAATATATCAACATCATCATGTGGCAACACGTCACACCATTTCACAAACACATTTCATAATCCATTAATCAGTATTATTCTTTTATTTTCAAAAGACATGAGTTGCGTGGCATGGCTAAGCAATTATACACAGTCTAACCAACCCACGTTTGCAAGTAATGACAACCAACTAATAATCAACCATCTTAGGGTGACAAATGAATTATGGCATACAATTAATCATGGCAAGGTGATATTAGCAATTGGATTGTATAACTAATCCCAAATTAATTTAAATCATTTTAATACTTGAACTAGCATGCAATAATTTGAATCAAAATAAATTTGTAAAACTGGGAGCAATATGACCAAAGCACGATTTGCCTGGCCCTTGCAATTTTTATTATTCTTTACTCTTTATCTTCGATCCTTGATCCTCGATCTTCAATCTCCGCTTGCTTGCTTCTCAGCTCCTTCGAGCGACTTCCAGCAACGCGTCTAACGATAAACAAGCACAAATATAACAAAACTCAAAAAGCAAATCAAGTAAACTCCAAATTAAGAACGAATAGCATTGGGCACAACGGCTTAGATGAAATTAGGAACTTGAATGGATTAGGTCGATGATTACACAAAAGAGAACGGCTTTCGAAAAATACACCGAAGAGAAAGATTAATAACTGGGAAAGAAGGAATAGTATTCCAAAGAATATTTCCTTTGAAGTTGCTATCTTGATTAGACAGACAATGACATATGGCTCTCGATCCATAGACCGGGTCCATAAAGATTTGTTAGTTCACGATGAACTAAGCTGATGCAAAAGTTGACTTTTGTTGACTGAACAGATACACAGTAAACAAAAGAAAGATAAGCTGATAGATTAGATATGGCTCAAAGATATGACACATGGTCAATGGTCTAGCGACCAAGTCCACGAATGAATTCTGGGTTAATAGCATATTAGATTTTCAGAGATAAGACAAGAACGGATGGCATCGACATCCACTACGGCGACCCACCGGATTAATCACAAACTGCCGATTAACGGTTGTTACAGCTAATAGATCTAATAGCCATAACTACTAGAATAATGAGTGAAAAATTACAAAAAAAATTAGACAGCCTACTGAGATCCTAGAACACAATATGACGTGAAGAGATCGGATTTTTACCTTTTGGATCAATAGGGAACGCATGATGCCAATCCCTGCTGTTCGTACGCAGTCTGATCGGGAAAGATTAATTTTTCTGCACAAATCCCATTGGTAAAATCTTGATTTAGTGTGAGCACCATGTATGGGACATCAAGGGAAGTCTACCATAAAAATTTCACGGCCAAACTCACAGAAACGAGGGAGAACGGGCTCCGGCAAGATTTGATCTTTGGGTGGCCATAACTTTTGATCCAGTGGATGAAATTGCACAAAATTTGGATGGAAGATAGAGAGTACCTTGAGGCACGATATGACATAGACGGATCAAGAAAATATTCGATGAGTTGATGGGGAACAAGCCTCAAAGTATGGCCAACGTGCGGCGGCGCTTTGGAGGATGAGGGCAAAGTTTCTCGGGTTTGGATGAGTTGATCTAAGGTGAGGACGTGTGGGAGACGTCATGGGAGGTCTACACAAGGTTGGGGTGGTGGCTAGATCAAGAGAAACCGGATTTGGAGCAAAACGGATCAAGTCGGCATTTATACGAGCAAGTGTCGTGCGTGCACAGAATTGGGGCGACGTTGGCCAATTGAGGGCCGGCCAGTGGTGGGGATGGGGTGGAGAGGTGAGGGGAAGCCTGTGGGCACGATGGCCGACGGCGGGGATGCCGGAGCGACGGCGAGGGTGACGGCCGACGCGACCAAAAACGGTTCGAATGGCATGGTGGTCAAAAACACAATAAAATGCAGAATTTCTCAAAACTAGTAGGAGCACGGCGTAGAACAAGATCATACTAGGCTATATCTAAAAGGAATTTGATTGGGGATTACCGGTTTGGGAGGAATCGACAACAAACGAAACCCGACTTGACGACGAACAAACGCAAATTCCCGGAGCAATTCTTGATGAAACCTGGATTTTCTTGAGGGGTTATGATCTACACACTAATGCGCACAAGATGACGTGAACGGAAGTCGATTTTCCTTACTGGATCAAAAAATGGCTTGGCGATGTCAACGGAGAACGTCCAGCGACCGTTTCTTCGATTCTTGGAAGAGAAAACGTTCTGGAAATGGAGGGCAAGTGTGAGCACCGTGCTGGGGAGACTGAAACTCTCATTTTGGGTGGTCACACGCGATGAGGGGATGAGAAACGAAAGAGTTATGGCTCAAACAAGAAACGGCAAAGAAGTGATTGCGTGGCGTTTGCTTTGGATTTTGGGGAAGGCGAAGGGAATTGATGCCCTTAACTAGACCGACGATTTGCAACTGACCTAACTTAATTTCGTTGAGAATTGCAAAAGTTATGAGCATTTGAAGTTTGGGCTGCAAATGGGGCTGGAACGTGAACAGTGCGCATGGCTGGAGGTTGAAGATGAATAGTAAAAGCCACGTGTCGCTTTCTCATTGGTTGGAAGAAATGGAAGGACAAAAGCACGAGGAATAAAATAGCAAAAGTAATCTAAAAATCTTGGAAAAAGTCTTAAAAATACTATAGATTATTTGGAACCTAATAAAATTGTTTTCACTGAATTTTGATAAGTTTTGGAATTTAGACAATTCCGGGACGAATATACTGGATTTAACGAAAGACCGTGAGAGATAAAATACCAGAGGGATTATATAAATCTTAGAAAAATTCCCAAAATCATTATAGAACATTTGGAACCTAATTCTATGAATTTTCATATTTTTAGAGTATTTTGGAACTCGGGTGAAATTTCGAATAAGGACCGAAATTGAAATTTTGACTTTGTGGACGGAAAATGATTGAACTCCAATTTCGGAAGGATATGGATGCCAGGTTAATTAGAACACTGAAGAAAATCCAATTTTTGAATTTAAATGGAATTTCAAAGGAAAGGTTTGAATTGGAATTTGGATATAGAATTGCCCGAACAATTAATAATTCAAATTCAATAAAAATGCAATTAACATCCAAATGTTCAAATTAATAATTTTAATTAATTTTTAGCAAATCTCAAATTTGAGAAATTTTCTGAGATACAAAGAACACTGTAAAAACTAAATTTTAAATTTTTGATGCACACAAAAGGCACATTAAAAATAGTTTAACTTTAGAAAATTCTAGATTAAGCTTCTTTAATCAAATAAGATTGATGTAAAATTTTTGGAAAGCTAATTTAAATATAAATTTTTGAAAACCCAAATTTTGGGATGTTACAAACCTCCCCCCCCCCCTTAACAGAATCTCGTCCCCGAGATTCGAGCTGACTAAAGAATAGGTTCGGGGAAACTCGACCTTCGAGACTCTCTACACTTGCAGTCAACTGCACACTTGGCGGAATTGCTTCGAGGTCAAACACTGAATAACATCCTCCTACTGGGTCAAATTCTGATAGGCTGCTCCTTGCAAGCAAAATCCTTTTGCAAACTTAACTGGCTTCAACTAGGTCTACTTTCTGGCATATGGAACACTTCTTCCACTGAGGCCCTTAAAAGACAATCTGCACTCTTCCTAACAACGCTGACAACTTCCATTGTTAAATAACCTTTTATTATCCACTGACACTTGATTCTTTGCTTCTCTTGAAAACTGGACAAGCTACTCCTGACGGCGAAAACGACTTGCTATTCTGCAGTGTTGATCAAAGATTGAACATCATTTCTGTTGAGTTGGTTCTTGAGAACAGCTCTTGATCTGAGGAACTCAAGCTGATTGATAATTGCTTCACGGCATTTCAAAGTCTTGAACGATTCCTTGATCCTTGCAAATTCACTACCAATGACCTTCGGAGTAAGGAACATTGATCGAAATGAATCTGGCAACTCTTAACATCACGACTGAGTCATGGGATTCTGAAGGTTCTGAATTAGTTTTATCTTATTGGACTTGTCAAAAGCAAGGATAAAAATACCATCTTTGTTAATCTGTTGGTCTGATACTATCTTTGTCGGTTTGGTTCTCGAGTAGTGACTGGAAATTCTATATCAGCTAGATATTCTTTCCATAGTGATTTAATGCTTCAATTACCACTGAAGTAAAGGTACTGGTCTTCAATATGCTAAATCAACAAATTTTTGTCTCTACATCACATTACTGAGAACTCAGGCTCTATGGCCAACATACACATGAACATTATCTGGTAAAGTGAATGCTCAAAGACATATCAAATCCTTTATTGCCCTCAATACTTTTGATTTAGAATTTTGGGTACATTTATTCCGCAAATAGGAATTACTAAGAGAATTCCTTGACATTACACTTATAGACTAGAGTATGGCATCACGGCTTCTGGAACTTCTTGGGAGCTTCATCAGTCAACCGTCTTTTCTTCAACTGCTTCTTGGAACAATCGGCTTCTGTTGTTGCTTCAGGCATACTTGGCAGTATAGGCTCAACCGAGGTAGCTTCAGGAACAATTTCAATTCCACAAGGTACTTCATATTTGAATGGACATTGCTTGGCAAAGTGACCTCTTTTACGGCAGGCATAGCATAATCGATTCTTTGATGCTGCACCATGCGATCTTGGTGATATGCTTTGAACTAAACTGACTTCTGAGATGACTGAAGGTAAAGTGGATGCTTGATGCTTCTGGGGACATCGTCTGGCATAGTGATCTTGTTTACCACAAAGGAAACAACTTCCTGGTGTCATTGACTTGCTTCTTTTCTGAGGTGGATTGCTAGATTCATGGTAGTTCTCCTTTAACTGCTCCTGTGACAAGGCAGGGGTAGATGACAACATGCCTTTCTTTGCTAACTCTTGAACCACAGTGGCTCGGAAATTTTCTCGTTGAAGTTGCATTGCAGAGGTCAATACTAAATACATGGCACACTGGCTTGGGCAATGATCTTGGCCTTCACAAAGGAAACATGAAATTTTATTATTCGGACATTCTCCAAGAGTATGATTCCCTTCACAACTAGAACAATTGATATGATGCTCGTCCAAGGTATGTCCTATGACTCCACAACGGGTACATGCACAATCCTCTAATTTGCCTAGTTCTATAAACTTTGCAAACTTGCACTGAGAACACACTGTTGAATTTTCAACCGGTGGAACTACAGATTGCTTTTGGTCAACATCTGCTCTAATGCTGATACTAGCGGCAACATCCGAACCGACTTGGACTACTTCAGGAATACTGCCGTGGCTGTCATTAGAAAACTTCTCCATCTGTTGACTGTCCAAGGTTAATAGGCAAGAGGGAAAAGCATAGATAAGTATTCAAGACTATTACGGGGATTAGGTTTAACCCAAAACCTCAAATTATACAATCATTATTTACAACTTGATATGGTTGCTCACAAAAGCCTACAAGCCATGCAACACATACTGCAAACTCAGCAAACAGAAAACCAAATTAACCTAAGCACACAAGTCTAACGTCTAGAAAGGGTAACACTCCAAACTTAGACAGACGCGACTCTCACACATGAGTGTCAACAGCTAATCAAGCACTGATTCTTTGAATTTCTTGAACACTTCATCGGCACTCTTTCCTTGTATTTGAAATATTGCTTTATGCTCAAATTAACCATATTATGCCTTCCTTTGTGGCCCGTCATTAATACTGCATTTTCCTGTGTGACTTGCGGAGTACTTTTGTAGTCATCATTTCTTACTCTATTTTTTTAGAGGAGTATCTCTACGATGGTGGGGACCAAGATAACTAGGCCACTACCCTACTTGATTGCCTGTGACGAATCTATTGGGTTCTACTATTGGCTTTATTCTGCTTTCGCTGTAATCTTTTATTTGGCCTGTGTCGGGACCCGAATTCACAATCCGGAAACCCTCTGTGTTTTCAGCACTAGTCCCAGGATCAGTAGCTAGTACCCACAGTTAACAAAGATGAATATCATAATCATACACAACGGAATAATAAATAAAGTATTCATCTATTAATATAACATGTTGAACAACCTTAAAGTCAACTTACAATTGTGAAGCCTAGATGGCTTCAACTCAGAGTAAAACGAACAGCAGCGGAACGAAGGACATCGGTGAATCCCATCAAAATACCACAGGAATTTGACAAGGCTCAACTCCTAGATATTCGCCTTCTTGCAGAACTTCTCCTCCTTCGAAGACAAAGACTTCTCCTCAACTGGTGATGTTTTGTTAAAGCAAGGGTGAGTACACAACCGTACTCAACAAGTCATGCATGTAATGCGGTTCTATTACTACATGCATGGCTTATTCCAAAGGAATGGTGAATGGTTCTTTTGCAAGAAAGCAAAGCATTCACAAATAATCATAGTAGATAAAAGATAAAACAAATAATACCCATAATAAATTTTGTAATCATTCTCAAGTAAAGCATTTCTCATTCTTAACCAATTTCCATATCACATTGTTTACATTCCCAACCTCATTTTATTTTCAAAACTCTACCCCTTGATTTGTAATCCCGAGCATTGTGCAAGATGGCGGACTCGGCTATTCGAATAGTTTTTACACTCGCAGAGGTTGTACACTTTACCCACAAGATACAATCAACTCATCACGTCAGCTGTGAATCGCCATACAAGAGTATACAAATGAACGATCATAACAAAGCCTTTCAGAAACTTTTATCTCAATCAAGGAACCTATCCGAGTTGCCTTCACTATCACTTCTCTCACACTGAGCCGAAGTATAGGACCGACAAACACCGTTGGACAAGTACCAAGCCGTAGCACAGGCACGCTCCCCCATACAGTCACCCCCCTGGATGACTGCCACCCGGAGGTATAAAGGTGAGATATCAGAATCCTACTAAACTTGGTCTTCCCATTCAGACATGTGGTTGTACGAGTGACTCAGGTCAAAGGCTTGCAAGGTGAAGTCCTTAACTGACCAGGGCAAGACATCCTTCTCTCAAAATTGGCGCACAGCCCTCACAACACTCAACCCACCCAAATGCCACGATGGCCCACCTAGCATAAAGCCACTTGCCACTTGCCCTAGTCTAAATCCTTTATCACCCTAGTTGATTATTGCGCAACACAATGCCAACAACAACTCAACATCCATGTAGAACCACGCTGGTTCCACATATCAACATCATCATGTGGCAACACGTCACACCATTTCACAAACACATTTCATAATCCATTAATCAGTATTATTCTTTTATTTTCAAAAGACATGAGTTGCGTGGCATGGCTAAGCAATTATACACAGCCTAACCAACCCACGCTGGCAAGTAATGACAACCAACTAATAATCAACCATCTTAGGGTGACAAATGAATTATGGCATACAATTAATCATGGCAAGGTGATATTAGCAATTGGATTGTATAACTAATCCCAAATTAATTTAAATCATTTTAATTCTTGAACTAGCATGCAATAATTTGAATCAAAGTAAATTTGTAAAACTGGGAGCAATATGATCAAAGCACGACTTGCCTGGCCCTTGCAATTTTTATTATTCTTTACTCTTTATCTTCGATCCATGATCCTCGATCTTCAATCTCCGCTTGCTTGCTTCTCAACTCCTTCGGGCGACTTCCAGCAACGCGTCTAACGATAAACAAGCACAAATACAACAAAACTCAAAAAGCAAATCAAGTAAACTCCAAATTAAGAATGAATAGCATTGGGCACAACGGCTTAGATGAAATTAAGAACTTGAATAGATTAGGTCGATGATTACACAAAAGAGAACGGCTTTCAGAAAATACACCGAAGAGAAAGATTAATAACTGGGAAAGAAGGAATAGTATTCCGAAGAATATTTCCTTTGAAGTTGCTATCTTGATTAGATAGACAATGACATATGGCTCTCGATCCATAGACCGGGTCCATGAAGATTTGTTAGTTCAAGATGAACTAAGCTGATGCAATAGTTGACTTTTGTTGACTGAACAGATACACAGTAAACAAAAGAAAGATAAGCTGATAGATTAGATATGGCTCAAAGATATGACACATGGTCAATGGTCTAGCGACCAAGTCCACGAATGAATTCTGGGTTAATGGCATATTAGATTTTCAGGGACAAGACAAGAACGGATGGGATCGACATCTACTACGGTTCGATCCAGAGGTTAGTCTTACATCGAGGACGGAACTCGACGACGACGAGGCGGTGATGACAGGAATACAAGGCTGAACTCAACGTGATGGGCTAGATCACAATAAGGCGATAGAAAAGGTAAGGACATCACATTAGGGCTTCCACTTGCATGCACCCATGCGATGACAGCGATACGATGAGAGCAAAGCGTTAACGGCGGGACGTTAACGATGAAACGTTAACAGCGAAATGTTAACGATGGAACATTAACGGCGAAACGTTAACGGCGGAACGTTAACGATGGAACATTAACGGCGAAACGCTAACGGCGAAACGTTAACGGCGGAGGCGAAGCGATGACGGGTAGGTTTTAGATTAAGGCTTTGACGGCAAATGGAGACCAAATGAACTCGAAGGATGGCCAAAACAGTAGGGTAACGACCCACTGGACGGGAGGACTCGGCCAAAGCGAACTAGGATGTTTAGCGACAAAAGGTGATTCACGGCGGCGACGAAACCAACGGCGAAATGAATATTAAAATTTTCGGATGGTGGAATAGCAAAGGTAGGGTGAGCACCGTGTAGAACGCGGCGATACGAACTCAACAGTATAGGTGGATTAGGCGGCGACCCACCGGATTAATCACAAACTGCCGATTAACGGTTGTTACAGCTAATAGATCTAATAGCCATAACTACTAGAATAATGAATGAAAAATTACAAAAAAAATTAGAGAGCCTACTGAGATCCTAGAACACAATATGACGTGAAGAGATCGGATTTTTACCTTCTGGATCAACGGGGAACGCACGATGCCATTCCCTGCTTTGTCAGACGCACCGATCGGGGAAGATTGATTTTTCTGCACAAATCCCGTAGGTAAAACCTTGATTTAGGGTGAGCACCGTGTAGGGGACATCAAGGGAAGTCTACCATAAAAATTTCACTGCCAAACTACAAAAACGAGGGAGAACGGGCTCCGCAAGATTTGATCTTTGGGCGGCCATAACTTTTGATCCAGTGGATGAAATTGCACTAAATTTGGATGGAAGATAGAGGGTACCTTGAGGCACGATGTGACATAGACGAATCTTGAAAATATTTGATGAGTTGATAGGGAACGCGCCTCTAAGTATGGTCGACGTTCGGCGGCGCTTCGGAGGATAAGGGCAAAGTTTCTCGGGTTTGGATGAGTTGATCTGAGGTGAGGACGTGTGGGAGAGGTCATGGGAGGTCTACACAAGGTTGGGGTGGTGGCTAGATCAAGAGAAACCGGATTTAGAGCAAAACGGATCAAGTCGGCATTTATACGAGCATGTGGCGTGCGTGCACATAATTGGGGCGACGTTGGCCAATTGAGGGCCGGCTAGTGGTGGGGATGGGGTGGAGAGGTGAGGGGAAGCCCTTGGGCACGACGGCCGACGGCGGGGATGCCGGAGCGACGGCGAGGGCGACGCGACCAAAAACGGTTCGAATGGCATGGTGGTCAAAAACACAATAAAATGCGGAATTTCTCAAAACTAGCAGGAGCACAGTGTAGAGCAAGATCATACTAGGCTATATCTAAAAGGAATTTGATTGGGAATTACCGGTTTGGGAGGAATCGATTTACTAACGTAACCCGACTTGACGATTTAACAAACGCAAATTCCCGGAGCAATTCTTGATGAAACCTAGATTTTCTTGAGGGGTTATGATCTACACACTAATGCGCAGAAGATGACGTGAACGGAAGTCGATTTTCCTTACCGGATCAAAAGATGGTATGGCGATGTCAACGGAGGACGTCTAGCGACCGTTTCTTCGATTTTTGGTAGAGAAAAAGTTCTGGAAATGGAGGGCAAGTGTGAGCACCGTGCTGGGGAGACTGAAACGCTCATTTTGGGTGGTCACACGCGATTAGGGGATGAGAAACGAAAGAGTTATGGCTCAAACAAGAAGCAAAGAAGTGATTGCAGCAGCCGTTTTACTTGATTTCGGAGGGGGAAACTGTAGGGGAATTGAAGCCCTTAACTAGACCGACGATTTGCAACTGACCTCACTCAATTTCATTGAGAATTACAAAAGTTATGAGCATTTGACGTTTGGGCTGCAAATGGGGCTGGGACGTGAACAATGCGCATGGCTGGAGGTTGAAGATGAACAGTAAAGGCCACGTGTTGCTTTCTCATTGGTTGGAAGAAATGGAGTGACAAAAGCACGAGGAATAAAATAGCAAAAATAATCTAAATATCTTGGAAAATTTCCTAAAAATACTAGAGATTATTTGGAACCCAATAAAATTGTTTTCACTGAATTTTGATAAGTTTTCGAATTTAGACAATTCCGGGACGAATATACTAGATTTAACGAAAGACCGCGAGAGATAAAATACCAGAGGGATTCTATAAATCTTAGAAAAATTCCCAAAATCATTATAGAATATTTGGAACCTAATTCTATGAATTTTGATATTTTTAGAGTATTTTGGAACTCGGGTGAAATTTGAATATGGACCTAAATTGAAATTTTGACTTTTGATGTAAAAGGATTGAACTCCAATTTCGGAAGGATATGGATGCCAGGTTAATTAGAACACCGAAGAAAATTCAAGTTTTGAATTTAAATGGAATTTCAAAGGAAAGGTTTGAATTGGAATTTGGATATAGAATTGCTCTAACAATTAATAATTCAAATTCAATAAAAATGCAATTAACATTCAAATGTTTAAATTAATAATTTTAATTAATTTTTAGCAAATCTCAAATTTGAGAAATTTCCTGAGATACAGTTTAAACTAAATTTTAAATTTTTGATGCACATAAAAGGCACATTAAAAATAGTTTAACTTTAGAAAATTCTAGATTAAGATTCTTTAATCAAATAAGATTGATGTAAAATTTTTGGAAAGCTAATTTAAATATAAAATTTTGAAAACCCAAATTTTGGGATGTTACAGCCTGCGTGCCATATTTATTGTAAACTCTGATTATTAATAAAGTGCAATGGATATTATATGTTATCATCTTTGCTGTGTGTACTAGCTTTTCCTGGACTAGTATAGAATACATAGAGGATTTTGGAAGTATTTTTCCGGGATCTGACAAATTGCAACAGAGATTATTTGGGTCATCAAGACATAGCAGTCGTGGGACTTCATCCCAACCAACTTCAAATCATCCATAGACACGAGCTTCTTAATATTTGCGAAGTAGCCCAATGGAACTTTAATACCTTGGAGACACTTGCAGAGGTCTTCTCTTGGATAGGGTGTAGCATGCAGCGGGGATGTACGGACCTTTTCCATCCTCCCCTATCACTGCAAGCTTGGGCCTGATTCCCATGTAGATCATGTCATGGTGAACATTCACACCATCCTTGGTCTTCCCAGGTATGTTCAGTAGGATGCCAACCAAATTGTCATAGACATTCTTCTCAATGTGCATGACATCAATACAGTATCGTACATCTAACTCCTAGTATGGTAATTCCTAAAATATCGACCTCTTCTTTCACATGGTTATGAGATGAACAGATTTATGGCTCTTTCCATATTGAACATCGATATCCTCTGCACGTGAATATACTTGCCTTCCAATCATAAGCTACGAGGCCGAACGAACTTCCCTCTTCCCATTAAATTTGTTATCCATCTTACGGTATCAATGACTGCGATGTAGAAACCTTCAGTGACCTATATACATAGTTTTCTTCGAATTTGGCAGCCAACAACTGTCAATGTCCTCTTCACAAATAGGATACGCTTTGGATCCTTTCATATTGTAGCCTACCAAATTACCAAAGGTTGGTAAATCATTTATGGTGCAAAATACCATAGCCTATAGGGTGAAGTGCTCTCTTTTGTACACATCCCACACCATGACCCACTCATTCCACAGTTTAACCAAATCCTCGATCAGTGGAGGAAGATACACATCAATATCGTTTCCTAGCTATTTAGGTCCCGAGATTACAAACGACATCATGATATACTTCCGCTTTATGCACAACCAAAGAGGGAGATTATAGATACACAACAAAATTGGCCAAGTGTTGTGATGACTACTCATGTTACCAAACAGATTCATTCCATCCACACTCAAGCCAAATCTTATGTTTCTCATTTCAGCACGGAACTCCTCATGTTTCCAATCGATGTTTCTCCATTGAGCCAAATCAGTAGGATGGCTCAGCTTGCCATCTTTCTTTCGAGACTCATAATGCCAACACAACAATTTTTCCTCTTTAGGATTTGCAAACAACCGCTACAAACAAGTAATGATGAGTAAGTACCACAATACCTTAGCTAGTGCAACTTTAGTGACCTCTTCACTGTCATCGGTTCGGCTCCTACGCTTCTTATCATTACACTTCTCCTTTTGTTTGTACTAGGGTACACCACAAACTGGACAAACGTGCAGCTCCTGATGCGTGTTACAGTATAAAATGCAATCATTCAGACATGCATGTATCCTTTCTATTTCCATTCTCGTGGGACATAGTAACTTCTTCGAAATGCTTGTTGAAAACTTGTTTCCCTCCGGAAGCAGATCCAATAGAAGAACTAGAAGCGCATTGAAACTTGTATCTGTCCAACGGTATTTTGCCTTCAGTTCGAACAATGCAAGGACCGAACTCAGCTTAGTGTATTCTACTTTGCAACCCGAGAACAACGGTTTCGCATTGTCTTTCATTAAGCTTTTAAATTTTTCAAACTCTCTTTCCATGTAATTTCCCTCCACATCCCGTAATATTTGCTCCCAATTATCCTCCTAAAACATATCACGCTGCAACTCATCATTGGGTTCCACCATGTCTTCATTGCATACCGGAAGTGTACTACCGGCCTTCCTGTGATGGATCCAACACATGTAATTCTTCACGAAGCCACGTCAAATCAGGTGATCCTCAATTTGAGTTGAGTTGTTAAATCTCCTGAGATTGGTGCAATTAATGCAAGGATAATATATGAAGTTTACACCCCTATTCACCATATCTTTTTTTGCAATTTTTTTGAACTCCTGAACACCCTTCTAAAATTCATCACTCACACGGCTTTTATGATACATCCATTCCTCACGGTCAATCTACAATTAAACTTCGCACAATAAATTAAGGAAAAACTGGAGCGAGAGTTATAGCTAGCTATTTCAAATATGGAGACATCATTTTAATTAATATTACCTTTGCAGAATACAGGATGGGTTTCAGGAAATATAAATGTACTCCCGAACGATAGGTAGCTTCTTCCCTACTTAAGAGCTTCCAATTCCCTAGTTAGGAGACATACATTGCAAACTTCAATAGTGATATCAAATAAACTAATTATATGGTGCAAAAGCTACAACTCTTTTTGACTTCAATGAAACAAAACAAGGGTACCATTGATGACTTCTAATCTCTAAATAGGTTAGGTTCTAATCCCATTCGAGGATATGTGGTTCGGGCAAGTTCCTAAACCGTTGTACAACTCTAGGAAAAATTTCGGCAGCATCTCCCCACTATTTTCCAGATACACGTCACAACAATAGGTCAAGAGGGGTGTGTACCAGGAGAACACCAAAGGGAGATGCTACTAAAATCTACTCTGGAGTTGTACAACAATTAATGAGGAATTTGTCTGAACCACATATCCTCGAACTGTCCAAAGAACGTGGACAATCCGAGACTGGTAGCTTATAAATATGCTATTTTGATCCGCATATTTATAAACAAACACTTCGAACAGGAGACGTCCGTTCCACAGGTTAAACTCTAACATTCATCATGTGACAGTAACAATATAATTCTGGATTAACATGAGAGCATTACAAATTAACATCATTAAATACAAGTGTGCTTGTCAAATAAAGGGTGTGAAATCTGGTAAGATATACATAATACCAGCACAACCTAAACTTTCTTCGTGACATATCGAAATTATGTAGTGCAAAATTGAAGGGGTTTGAAGGAATGCTCACATTTTGAAAAAAAATACAAATTCTACAAAATGAGGGAAATCTCCTCCAACTAGGCTTCAAATTTACTCTCTTACACTACTACAAATGAGGCTTATATCGGGCCGACGATCACGAGGCGGTTTTGAAAAACCGTCGTAATATGGAACATCACTGCACGGTTATGTACTCAAACCGTTAGTGATAATATCACGACGGTTTTATATTACACCGCCTCGTGATGTAATAAATATCCTGACGGTTTCAAAATATAACCGCCTCGTAATTGCTACAAGACTCATTACGAGCGGTTTTGAAGTAAAATCGTCAGGATATCACTGACGGTTATATAACACAACCGCTCGTAATATCTACAAGATAGTCATTACTGACGGTTATATTTAGAAACCGTCTGTGATATTTTTTGTATTACGATTACCGTAATATAAAACCGTCGTGATAAAACCGTCCGAGGTCAGAAAAGCAGAGCCTCGCTCCACGATCCACTTTGTTTGTAGGGTTTCGTTTCTATCCTAAGTGGCGGTCATGAAGTGAGGCGATTTTTAAAAGAAAGCCATTGATTTCAAGGGTGATATTAGATTTATTTGATTTTGGTGATCTAAGGTTAGTAATGAGTTCTCTAATTGCATGCATCCAATTCAATATATATCTAGGTTGGTTAGAGAGAATTAATTTAAAGATTGTTTGGTTAGATCTAGCTTAATTGTAGCTGGATCCATATGTTGTTTGTGATATTTGGTTAGTAATGTGTTTTAATTGCATTATATTCAACATCTAGCTTGATAAGGAAGGAATTTGATGATTTTTTTAGATCTCGCTTGTAGAACCATGTGTTGGTTTTTGATGAATAAGGTTAGCTAGTAATGGTTCTATTTGCATAATATAATATTCGATCATGATGTAGCTAGCTAGCTTGTTAAGGATAGAATTTAAAGATTGTTTAGATCTAGCTTATAGATCAAGTCAAGTCTTTTGGTGATCTAAGATTAGTAATGGGTTCTAATTTCATTATTATATTGAAGATTAATTTGAATTTTGTTAATTATTTCTTTGTGATGTAATTAAGGTATGTAATTGCATAATTAGTTTAAGAATGTGTGCATACGACTACACAGTGCACTTAATATTTAACACTAAGTGTTACATGTGTAGCGAGATGGATCGAAGTGGATGTACGCCGAGAACCGTCTGAGTGCCGAGTACCTTAATGGCGCTCCACTTTCAAAAGAGCCGCAGAGGAGAATATGTTTAATAAGGGGTGCAATTCATGTCATGTCCGTGCATTGATTGCGAAAATCAAGATGTTTCAAACTCAGTAGCAGATCGAAGCTAACACTTGATTCAAGGGGTTTCAAAAGGGCTATACATGTTGGACCGGTCATGGCGAAGAGCATAATATACTGAAGCGACAAGTAGTGTTAATATCGTCGATTTATGTCAATGATATGTCGGATGATCATATCGATTGTGCTTCCGATGAGGACAGGTTGCACGATGACAATTTGGATCAGATGCTTACGCGATGCGTATGGAAACCTTGATGACGGGGAATATGGACAGTTCTGTGGCTTAATGGAGGACTCGGAGAAACCTTTGTTCGCAGGGTGCAAGTTGAAATACACAAGGTTATCATCCGTGCTTCAACTACTCAAATTGAAGGCAAGCAACGGTTGGTCCGACAAGAGTTTCACAGCGCTGTTACGTCTATTGGCGGACATGCTTCCAGAGGGAAACGAGTTGCCGACAAGCTCTTACAAAGCCAAGTAGGTTCTTTGTCCCTTGGGAATGGAAGTAGAAAGAATACATGCATGTCCAAACGACTGTATCCTGTACCGCAAAGAGTACACAAACTTGCATATATGTCCGGTGTGCAACGATCCGGTACAAGCGTAAGAGTTATTCAGATGATGATGGCGAGAGCATTGAGGTGAAAAAGGTCCTCCTGCTAAGGTGGCATGGTATCGCCTGTAATTCCCCGCTTGAAGCGTTTGTTTGCGAACCTAAAGGAGGCAAAACTGCTATGCTGGCACTTTGAGGAGCGTAAGAATGATGGAATGCTAAGGCACCTGCCGATTCCATCCAAAGGAGAAACATCGACAGAGCTTTCAAGAATTCGGTGTGGATCCGAGAAATATAAGGTTTGGATTGAGTACATGATGGAATGAATCCTTTCGGTAACATGAGCATGCGGCATAGCACTTGGCTCAGAATCAGATTACAACCTTCCTCCTTGGTTGTGTATGAAGCGGAAGTACATTATGTTGATCATGCTTATCCAAGGACCGAAACAACACAGGAACGATATTGATGTGTACCTAGCTCCATTGGTGGAAGATCTAAAACACTGTGGGTTACCGGGTACACGTATGGGATGCGCATAAACGAGAGAACTTTACTTTGCCATCGCTTGTTGTTCGCACCATAAATGATTACCCGCCCTTGCTAACTCTGTCGTGCCGAGTACAAAAGGAACCAAAGCCTGCACTCACTGCTTAGATGATACCGAGAGTTTATGGCTGAATCACTCCCGCAAAACCGTGTACATGCGTCACCGTAGGTTCCTTCGGAGGAATCACCCATATCGCAAGATGAAGCAACTTTTCGACGGAAGGAACGAAAATGGTCCAGCTCCAAGGCGTTTGAGCGGGAGAGATGTTCATGACATTGTTAAGGATTTGGATGTTGCGTATGGAAAGGGACGTAAATCAAGTACCCGTGAAAAGAGCATGTGGAAGAAGAGATCAATATTCTGGGACCTACCTTACTGGGAGCACCTAGAAGTTCGCCACTGCATCGATGTCATGCACGTAGAGAAGAATGTCTGTGACAGCGTGATTGGTCTCTTACTCAACATTAAGGGTAAAACAAAGGATGGTATCAACGCACGGCTTGACTTGGTCGATATGGGCATAAGACCTGAGTTAGCACCGAAAGAGACTGATAAAGGCCGTACGTACTTGGAACCTGCTTGTTATACTCTGTCAAAGGCCGAAGAAGCTGAATCGTGCGCTGCTTGCATGGTGTGAAAGTTCCGTCCGGTTACTCCTCCAACATGAAGAGACTTGTTTCGTTGGAAGATTTGAAATTAATCGGCATGAAGTCTCATGATTGTCATGTGCTGATGACACAGATGCTCCCTATCGCAATTAGAAGTATTTTGCCGGTCAAGGTCCGTGAGACAATCACTAGGCTGTGTTATTTCTTTAACACAATCGCTCAGAAGGTCATCGATCGAAGGACTAGATGCTCGCAAGTCGAGGTGGTGATGACTCTATGTAATCTTGAGATGTATTTCCCTCCATCATTTTTCGATATCATGGTCCATCTCATTGTTCACCTTGTGACAGAGATAAAGATATGCGGGCCAGTGTTCCTACGTAGCATGTACCCGTTCGAGAGGTACATGGGAATTCTCAAGTCTTACGTACGGAATCGATCTCGTCCGGAGGGTAGCATTGTCAAAGGTTATGCAATGTAAGAGGCCGCCGAGTTCTCGTCGATTACATGGCCCGTGTCGAACCAATAGGTGTGCCTCGATCTCGCCATGAGGGGAGGCTCCGGTATCGGGACCATCGGAAGAAAGCAATCACGCTGATTCGGTTGATTATGCTCGAGCCCATTTCACGGTTTTGCAACACATGGTCTGTAGTGTCCGCCTATATCGCCGAGCACAAGCAATGGCTAAGGCAAGAGAATCCAAAGACGGCAGAGTCTTGGATCACGAGACAAGATAACCTTGAGTTCAACAAATGGTTGAAGGAGCGACCTATCATGGGAGCTCGCCGATGACACTGTTGACATGGTTGGCAAAAGGACCAACTTTTACAGCTTGTCACATGGAAAGGATATGACTTAAATGGGTACACATTTTACACGAGAGATCAGGATATGAAGAGCACAAACCGAGAATAGTGGTGTCCGTGATAGATGCATTCAATAATACCACTGGTTGACGAGGAGCTCCTACTATGGGTTCATAGAGGAGATATGGGAGCTCGACTACGTGCTTTTCAAGATTCCCTATTTCGGTGCCGTTGGGTCCACCTCCAAAGACGTGAAGGTCGGCGGGAATGGCATCACTCATGTGGACCTCGAACGTGTCGGATACCAAGACGAACCATTCGTACTCGCTAACCAAGTTGTTCAAGTCTTCTATGTAACCGATTCCGCCCAACAAGAAGCGCCACGTAGTTCTTCAGGAAAAAGGAGAATTGTCGGAGTTGAGAATGTAGTAGATGAGGAAGAGTACAATCAATTTGATGAGTTGCCACCTATCGGAAATGACATCCTCGTCCCGTAAGAACAACATGAGGAAGCAAGCTACACACGCCGATCATCATGAAGGGCTAATTTTCATACAAAAGAATAAGCATGTGGTGGCGTAGTTATGAGAAGGGTGCATTGTCATCATGCTTACTAATTTTCATGTGTAATAATATTATATTAATGCTATTGTAAAGATGATACGACCCATCATGCTTTGTACATATGATTGTGATGATCTTTGTAAGTAGCTCAGAAGCATCTGAATTATGTATATATGATTGTGATGATCTTTGTAAGTAGCTTCAGAAGCATCTGGATTGATGGAAAAGATGCAAGTATAAGAGCACGTATTTATTCGTTAATATCAATATGATTCCAAATACATGATTCAAAGATGGCCATTCGTACATAATTGATGACAAGAATGTAATCATGTCTACTTTGGCAATATGGAAATAGTTGTATGTGATTGCTCTCAGATTTTAGGGTTTGAATTGAGGATTAGAATCTCCACTTCAACCACAAGATAGTCTATATATTACATTAAAGACAACTTTCCCGTAAGATACAACAAAGTGGCATGCATAAGAGTCGATCAATTGAACCGACAAGTGAATGTCGATGAATAAGATATATCACAGACGGTTCTTTCACATAACGATGCAGGATGTTATTTGTCACTGACGGTTATGTTACCTAACCGCTCGTGATATTCAACATCACGAGCGGTTCTATTATATAACCGTCCGTGATGTCAACAACATCACGCACGGTTCTATTATAGAACCGCTCGTAATATCTAAACATCTGCATCGTTCTATTATATAACCGCTCAGGATATTCTAAACATCACGCATCGTTCTATTATAGAACCGCTCGTAATATCTAAACATCACCGTCTGTGATATCTCATCACAGACCGTTATATTATAGAACCGTCTGTGATGTGCTCTCCTCTATATATCTCCCGCGCGCAGATCTCATTCACAGCGGCCAAACCCTAAACCTTGAGACGTTTTGCCTCCCATGGCGGCCTCCCCTCGGCGTCCTCCCCTCCCGGCGTCCCGGCCTCGGCGTCCTCCCCTCCCGGCGTCCTCCCGCCTCGGCGTCCTCCCGGCCTCCTCGGCCTCGGCGCCTCCCCTCGGCGTCCTCCCTTGGGGCTTCAACCGTGAGTATTTACGGGGACTAGCCATCGAGCTAGAGGCCGCGATCCGGAGGCACCGCCTGGCCATTTGCTCTATTTTTCGGTTGCTGCTGCTAGTTAGTGAGTTCGGGACACTTTCGTGATTATTCTCGGTCTTGCAAAGGGCGGTCGTCCATGCTTGGGGACCTTGCGTGTGGGCTTAATGTTCAGTGATGATTTAGGGGATGGAATAGACTAATTGTGACAACAAATCTTAGCAGTCAATTTCAATTTCATATATATATATTTGATTAGTGTGAGTTCGGCAGTGATGTTTGTTTTCTGGTTGTTTAGAGCCCAGTAGCCAGTAACTAGTTAAAATGTCTTTGTTCTGGTTGGCTAGGAGCGATGGTGCTGTGGTTGTACATGTTCATTTGTGAGATGGTGCTGTGGTTGTACATGCTGTTGGTTGTACATGCTGTGGTTGTACATGCTGTGGTTGGCTAGGAGCGATGGTGCTGTGGTTGTACATGGTCCTGGAATAAAACAGGGGAAACCTTTTGATCTAATATATATATATATATATATATATATATATATTTGATTAGCTCTATTGCAAACCTGTCTTTATATGCTTAGTTAGTGAATATGCATATAAGATAACCAATTGAGTAGATTTATACTTAACCTGTCAAGTATTAAATCTGTTATTGAGATAAAGTTGTCACAATCTAGTCTATTACTTGTCCATTGTGGCGAGGAGGGCCTTTTAAGGCAACCCGACATCTGAGAACATTCAAACAATCAATATGAGCTTTATGCTAATTGCTTTATTCGTAATCTTGTACATGTTCATATGTGAGATCCTGGGTTCTGTTCTATTATTCTGTTAACTGTCAAATGGTTGAATCCATATGTATTCTTCGCTGCATCATTGTGTGGATGTCCTAGTTTTAGGGGAGGTGCTGCCGAAATTTTAATTAAGTTCGGCAACCTCCTAGTTCGCTTCTTTTGCTAAAAGGCTAATAACAAGCCATTTAGGCTAGTTCTTTTAAAAGGCTAATAACAAGCCATGGTATCCACAAACTCATTCACTCTAATGTGATTTTATTTGTTCTTCACTTTTAGTTCGACTGAAACTATTTTAACTTGTAAAGAAGATGTCGTCCTCTAATCCATCGTCCGAAGGACATGATGTGCCCTCAATAGAAGAATCGACCCGCGCTGCAAGAGGACCAAACAAAAGGCCAACAGACCGATATACCATTACAGAGATCGATCCAAATGATGGGGCCCCTAGAAAGCCAAAAAGGCGCGTAATGCATTTCGAGTATGTGTGGGATAGTAGCTCGAACGGGTTCGATCACGCTATCTTCCCGGAGGTTGGTGACTATTGAGGCTCGCAATGCCTTGCTAACGGAAATTCTTTCATCGCTCAACATTCCGTAAGAATCCGCTCCCCAAGTACGACGGTATGCCCGCTAGCGGCAGAAAGGCATGGAAGAACTTCAAGCATACGCCAGAGACTACGCCAAGAAGGATCTGGTTCCATACTCAAGTATGGGTTCATTGATGAGGATACGTGGGGCGTTTTGTTGGGATGAAGACCACGCATTTAATTAAATGCGGCCACGCTGAAGCAAACAAGGCCTTGCAAGCAAGGAACACTCACCCCACAGACTCGCAGACCGCCGCTACGCGGAAGAGAGCGCAATGGGACAGGAGGACGAGGAGGGTATCGCGCCATTTCCATCGATCACAGATCAACGTGCTGTAGAGCGGCTAAGAGCGAGAGCGAGGTCGATGCCACGCCCTCCGCAACCGTCTCCTTTGTAAACCCCATGACGAGGAAGTCTCGCCAACGCCGTAATATATAAATCGAACTACCAATTTTACGTAATTAGTCCATGACTTCATAAGTGAAATAACTTGTCCGAATCTTGCAGTAGCGTTGAGTACACAATCGCGATGGCTCTTTTTCCCTGACAGAGAGAAAGATGCACCGTCCATAGCCTTGGGAAACAAGGAACACCACGTCGCATAAGAGGCAAAGGGTTTTTGTTCCATGGAAAACTGGATTCCTGCACGACTTCCACATATACCGAAATAAGAAGAGAACTAGAGCCGAGCGTGAGTCAAATCTTATAAAGAATTTGGAGGACAAGTTGAGAGGAGAGTTGAGAGAAGAGTTGAGGGGAGAACTGAGAGAAGAATTTCATGAAAGGATAAGAATCCTCGAGGAAAGGCTCACCAATCAAGAAAAAAATACTGCACAAGCCCCAGAAGTATGTCCGCAAGTCAGCCCCACTGCCCATAAGAGCAGCTATGCATCCGTTCCTCCAAGTGACATAGATGAACATAGCGGGACTTATCCTGTATGTGACATTAAGGTGGCCACACGGTGCAATCTCCAAGTGAGAATTAGCAATAGCACCGTTCCTCTGACGGCTGCTTGGGGCATGGCGTATCCATCCCCAAAGGGGACCATGGTGCACGGTACCATCATAGCGCCGGGTTTCACCAAGGTCAATGTGGACGGGGTGTTTGATAGTTTCAAAATTGTCGATCTCTGAAGCGCGAACGATGAGATCGTGAAACTTGGGGATGCCATTGGCACATTCATCCAATGGCCTAGCAATGACATCTCCTGGTCGCCCTTTCGTCATGCAACAACCGCGACGATCCGATTCGCTTATTGTATCGCCGTCGATCGGTTGGCTACTAAATCGCAATCGAGAGCGACTCCACTTGATGTACATAATGTTGACCTCTTTCCTGCCCATTCCTCTCCGTGAAGGGTTCATACAAAACAAAGAAAGGCAAGGGCAAAAGAAGAAAGAAGCGAAGCAAGAACAAGTTGACTATCCATCGCCGAGTTGGCTAAACAATACAAGCTAGGAGAGCCGCATTAACGAAAGGCAGCAGAACTTCACTTAGTATACCTTGCCAACAATTGCATAAGTGGTACACCCAAGAAGCTGGAAAGCCGAGCGTGAACGCATAACAAGTATCGGCGTTAAGTTCAAGTATGAACATCTATTCAACGACTCGTGGGGGCTTCTTCACGGTCGATTTTTCGGACTTGTTCCATCTCTACAACCTCGACGCCATCGACGCCAAGACTCATAAGATGCTGGACCTTGTAAGTGTGTGCTATCACGGTCTACATTCGCCTAATAGTGATAAATGTCCTCCAATATATATATAATCCGCCTTTGTATATATAGATACATGCAACTTGAAGCGACACGTAAGAAACTATCGATCGGTTTCCTCGACCCACATATAGTCTCAAAGCAAACAATGGATGATGATATAAACATGGTCGAGAAATACGTGATAGAGGCATTGCTAGCACAAAAGATAAAGAATTCATACTTATACCCCATAACCCGTGGTAAGTGCTACCACATGCTATACTTTGGTTTGTACTTGCACACAACTCGCTTTTGTTCATTGTCCATTGTGATATACTGTGTAGGTATCTTTGGGTTCTCATTGTAATTGAACCACCACAAACCGGTTAAGTACCTTGATTCCGAACGTGGCGGAAACCATGACTTGACACCTATCGCAAAATTACTCACCGGTAATCACGCTTCCTACGTACATGGTCGTGTAAGTTGTTCCGTGTTTATATTGCTATTGGAATGGCTTAGGCTAACCTTTTGCAATCTTGTAGAGCGCTCAAACACGTGAAAGATTGGACTAAACTACAACATGATTTGAACTTTCCAGATCCGCTATACACAACAATTCTATATCAAACCCCGTAATAGTGACTCTAGAACTAAGCGTAGGTTTTATTTGCGATGCCACCAAAGAAGGTCCGGAAATAACCTATGTGGATTTTATGTTTGCCACAACATGCAAACCATAAATCGCTAAAGAAAGTAGCAAGATTACAGCTTAAAAGCTGCGTTGAGTCGGGCCGATTTGAGCAACATTAGAGGAGAGTTTGTTTCTTCCTCGCCACCCAAGTAATACATAAAAAAGGCGCGTTCCACGCAGCCTTATAAGTTCTGGAGTTGTACAATTGTCAAATGATATTCATTAATTCGAAAAATATGTCAAAAACTTGCGGTTATTCTTGTTTGTACGATTCATTGTATTGTCACATGATATTATCCTTAATACATATTTGCTCATCTTGAATGCAACAACTTAACAATGTCTTGCTTGTTGGAACTAGATGTTTTTCCTACACCCTCAGCAGAACCTCCATTATTTATGGGTTGTTGTTCGAAATTTCCATCTACTTAGGTATTCCTGCATCAATATTTACGAGACACGGCCAGTTATAGATGTTGTAATTGAATATCTGCACTTCCTATATGCATTGAGGCAACAGTTTGTCCGATCAGGATAGACTTAAAATATAAACATTTGTAGCGTTTTTTCTCTCTTGTTATGATAAAGTTGATGGAACTCGACTAATAAATCAAACAAGACCGGCAGGCAGCATGGCGAGGCGACGGCAACCACGGTCTTCTCCATCGAACCGGTCACACTAGAGTGTGTGATTTGCTTCATGCCATACGAAGTGGCTTTGCGCAGGGTCACCGTAGTGCCACGGTGCAGAGTAGCCGGACGGCATGCTCTTGTGCAGCGTCACCGTTGTGCCACGGTGGGAGATCGAACATGGTACTTTGGTAAAAATTGTAGATGTACTTGATATATTACTTTAGGTTGGGTAATTAAAGATTGAACAAATGTGATTGCAAGTCGGGTCTTCCATGCCCGGAAGGACTTTGGAACACCCGACTTGAATGGAGAAGAGGAGCGGGAGGAAGCCGATGGACAGTGGTACGCGGAAGAAGACCGCCTTGGTTATAGAGGAGCTTTGGAGTATCATTTTAAAGTTACATGTGCACATGTTTGTAGCATGAGGTCACAACATCGATCACTTTCCTCTCAACTCTAGCAAAATTACCATCGTATAAGTATACTTGTGCTAATTTACATTAGGAACATCTTGGCGCCACCATCCTCTCTACCATCTCTTCCCTACCGCCTTCCAAGTCGCTTTTAGAGTAGTACCATCACTTTACATGAAATGTGATCTATTTTAGATTAATTTTCAGTGCTTCTTCTAGCCTAAGAAATGGCGATTGACGAAGAAGAATTTATGAGAAGTTTGATTGCGGGAAGTGATGATCATGAGAGGCGGAGAACTGCACCGCCATCGAGGCCAATGAGCTGCACCCGCCACCGAGGCCAATGAGGCTGCAGAGCACGATGAGGCGGCGAGGTAACAATCATCACATTCATGATTGTCGGTTCCACTACCATGCTAAGCCAACATCCCGACCTGCTCATGATTGTACCATGCTTTCAGATCGGTCAACCAGCAGCAATCACGTCAACGAGGTCCAAGCAAGAAGAAGAAGGAAGACATGTTATCACCGGTCGGCGAGACGGCCGACCTCTTGCACCCTCGGGGCGCTTGGGCGTTCAATTCGGCATGCGGCGGCACGTTAGGGACCACGTGGCAATTAGCATAGCAAAATGGGATCAGTCCTCAAGATACAAAGAACATGCTTTGGAACGATGTGAAGGAGACATTCACCTTCCCCAAGGGACCGAAGAGAAGGTGAAGAGTTACACTCTCAAGAAGATGGCGGTCGATTCCGGACTTATAAAAAGAAGTCGAACACGGAGTATATCAAGAAGAATCGAACGCTCGACTTCAACAAGCACCCAAAGTTGCAAGATCACCGGGATGCGTTTGTGAGATACAAGACTTTGACGAAGGTCAAAGTTTGAGGAGAAGAATAAGCTGAATGCACGAAGAAGAATTATCACCACCGACTCGGCCCGGTGGTTACCGCCATGTAATACCAAAATGGGAGAAGAGGGAACAGGACACGCTAGCGAAGGGTATCGCACCGCAACAACGGATTGGCCCGACAGAGCAAAGCATTGGTTCTATGCTCACGGCGGCGCCCTTGATGATAACGGCAATCTTGTGTTTGGGGAGGTGCTAAGAGATGTGGCGTAAGGCTTGTACGATCCATCGAGGAGACTTCCGGGGTAGCCGTGCCAAATAGGGAGAACGACGCGCTAACAAGGGCCTTGCAAAATCAGAGCACCCCGGACGCACACGAGGCGCCGGCGTTGTCCCGTGGAAGGTTGGTTTCGCCAGATGCCGAGACCTATAGGAGTCGGGCGAGGAGCAAGGCTCGACAGACACAACATGACTTAGTGCGCTTGAAGAACGCTGAATCAAACAAATGAGAGAATGCAAGAAGAGATCCGAAGAGAGGTGCAGCTAGCCTTGAGCCAACAGCGCATGAGACAGGCCAAGAACCCCAAGTAATCTAGACATCATTAGCCCCTCAGGGCAAAGCAGGCTGCGTTCCGGTGAAATTTGGTGAAGCGGACTTGGACAAGTATCCGTGAGACGACATCGACAACGGCGGACACCTTGTGAGCTGCATATCCAAGCGCTGAACCTTACCTTCAAAGGCGGCCGATGGTATGGCTCACCCATTAGAGCCGGGCAGCTTATCGATGGCCAACAGATACTGGTTAGGATACTCCAAGGTCTCGGTGGAGGAGGTTCGCCAGGTACGAGGACCTTGACCTCGAAATTCACGGAGGTGCGGGACTACGGCTAGGAGAGGCAAGACACAATTTCATCTGTGGCGAAGCGGTACATAATTTTTCGAGATAACATGGACTTGTCCTCTCCGCGAAGAAGCCCGAGAAGAAACCCGTCTCCTCCCAAGAACCTGCTGACTCCTACACCACCTCCCGCGATATAAGCCCGGCAAGAAGCCCGCCTCCTACACCATCTCCTGCACATATAAGCCCTGAAGAAGCCCGTCTCCTCCCAAGAAGGCGCCGACTCCTACACCACCTCCCGCGCACATAAGCGCCACAAGAACCCGTCTCCTCCCAAGAAGGCGCCGACCAAGGAATGAAGCCACTCGGCTAGTAGCTCCCAAGAAGACGGGTCCTCCACCCAATCCAAGAAGTGGTGAACTTCCGGCGGTAGTATGATATGAACGATGAGGAGACCAAGAAGGTGGTAAAAGGAGAGGTAACTAAATTTCTTAGACCCAAGTCACCAGTGAAGAAGGTTCAACTCGCATGTAAGAATTTTATAAAGGTTTAATGACTATTAAAATTTGAAGGATAAAAAGAAATGCCTCGCCAATCAAACTACGGCGCACATTGAGTAAGGAATGCCCCAAGAAGATGTCACCGAGGGAAGAGTAAGGAGATGCAACAATTCTTCGATGAAACCGGCCTTACCGCAAATCAAATATTAGGCACGAAAAGATTGAGGTTGCCCAAGTAAGATGGTCATTTAAAATGGGCAGATCATTGGTCGAGGAGGAGCTGCCTGACTAACGACAAAGATGCGCAATTTCATGAATGGTACTTGGACGCGACCAAGCATGGTCTCTGAGATGTTATTTGTCAAGTTTAAGGAACAAGATTTTTTTCGCGGTGAAGGTGAATTTGTTGTCGATGGGACTACATATATGATCTATACAGACAGACGCCCTCGGCGTGAGCTTGATGGGTTCTTTGGACTCGTAAGTGTCTTAATTATTTGCAAAAACTATCGTGCACTTCCTTGTACTATACTAACTTGCAAGCCTAACTAATTTCTTATGTAGCATGGAGATACAAAGATGCCGAAGGATCGATTTTCGACATAGGCTTCATGGACCCAGAGTTATCAACAAGACAACCGTTAGAGACCACCCAAGCGTAAGCAGAGAATAACATATTCAATGCGCTAATGGGTCAAAGATATAAGTCAAAGATATATCTAGCCTACTCATTTGAGTACGTGTTTTCGCATTCACCTCATTCTACTCCTTTTTCATAACACGATGTTAGAACTAATTAGTTATCTACGTTGACACATCTATGTATAGTTTTCTTTGGATTCTTCTTATGATCGAGCTAGATCGTAGCTCGATCACAATTATGGACTCGCAAAGGAGACCAGTTGAAAAGTATCAAAACTTTATCGACATGCTTAATCCGGTATTAATTCTTGTTCCTTTCATTATCGTACTAGCTCTATTTCCTTCAATTTGAAACAAATTCTAATCATGTACATACAATTCGTAATCACATGTGTAGTGCATTCACACGGTTCCGTGCTAAAAACGTGGGCGTATTCAAGGAGAAATTTGACATTGCAATTGCCTCTCATGTACGTATATCATAATGCTAGCTTTTTAGTTAGTTAACTTAATTTCTTTGCATCCATTTCACGCTTTCAACTTTTTCCACCATGAGATCTTGACTCACCAGCGGGTAACAATTTATGCGGCTACTATGTATGCGAGTTTATGCACACCCAAACCGGAGCCGGTGACCGCATGCTAAAAGGCAACAAGGGGGTGAGTAAATATAATTACTAGCTTTAATTGTGTATAGGTACTCCTTATATCTTGTACAAATTCAAGTATTGATTAGTTAATGACTTAACGATAGGTGCCTCAATATTTGGCGGAACAAGGTTCGGAACTCTCGCCGGCACGAGTGAGAGCAATCCAAGAACAACTCGTCGGCTTTATTTACGATGAGGTTGTAAATCCAAAAGGCGAGTTTCACGAACCAAACTTTAACAGGTTGGGCCCTTCGATAAGGACCGTTGAATCGTCGTGGTTTACATCTCTGACTAGCAAGAGCGATGCGCGTAAAAGATCCCGATGAATAGAAGGAAAAGAAATACTAAAGTTGTAATTAAAGTTGTGTACATATATATTGTAATACATTAGAAGAACAAATATGTGTACATATTTTAATACATTAGATGTAATTAAATTTATTAATGAATGTTCAGTGATTTAATTATCAAGGCAAAGTGCATGATGATTATCTGTGCTTTTAATTAGTTGTGATTTAACACACACATATATATAATAGCTACCGGAGAAATAGACCTATATATATACAAAACATTAGTACCGTTGGAGAAACTAACCGCATCGATGATGGGTTTGATCAAGACGGTTGGAGACACCAACCGCATCGATGAGGGCCTCGAGGGTTCCCAATGCGCCGCCACGTGTAAATTCGAACCGCATCGATACTCCATCAAGATGCGGGTGAGTGAACCGGATCGATGCCCTTGAGCATCAGCCCGGATATTCTGTACCGGTTCAAAAACCGGTACTAAAGGCAGTTTTGGACCGGGACTAAATGCCCTTTCCGTAGTAGTGACGTGCTCATCACAATCGGTTCTTTCGTAAGAAATGATAGTGATGTGTATGCGCACATCACAATCGGTTGTGATGTGCCCAATGCTACATCACAATCACTTCTAATCTCAGGACCGATGCTACTGCTCTTAAGTCATCTATCACAATCGTTTTTTTAAATTTATGAACTGACCCAGATGAAACGACAGTAATGTACAATTCTATAATAGTAATTGCTGTTGCTTTACAGATAAGGACCGTCACAACGAATTGGACGAATATATATATTCTCCTAGCTGTCTAGGAAATACCTTGCAAATGATCGACGCGATATGCTTCCCACGTTTCTTTCTACAAAGCATATTTTATTTGGACACGACGGTTATGAAAGGCATAAAACCAAAAGAATATTAGGAAACAAAAAGACCATATAGGCTTGCACGCCTTGTATTTCGCTTCCCTCGGATATGCGAAGCATCTGATGATGTGCGTCGCTACCTAATCCTAGTCTGTTAATTGTCGCCGTCTCACGAGTAAGCAATAATGTACGTACGAAAGCAAAGACCGAGACCGACCGAGTGAGCAGTCAAGATGCGTATCTAGTAGTACCCATTCCCTTTTCCTTTAGATTCGCGTCTACAGAATTATTCTCATTCAGCATATTGATGACTTGAGAGGAAACTAGGTCAATTAACCATTCATCAACATCAATTGGTTCACATTGTTTATGAACTGCGCCCAACTGTGAATGTGAAAGTAAATTGCACAGTTCGTATTTCAAAGTGTTGCTGTAGGCACGTACGATTACTAAAAAGCTGAGTTCATGCCTTAATTAGCGTGTTGATCTTTTGTATACCCAAAACCATTCCTAGATATATTTATGTCCTTGAAACACCTCTATAGTCTACACACAGTACCATGCATCCATAAGTTTAGACCACAGCTTGTTGTGTTCCGTTGGCCGCATGTTAAACAACCATGCATTTCTAGCGGGAGTATCACAGATGAGTAACATCTATTCACTGAACTTAATTATTCATGTAAATTATGTGTGCGTTTCAAATAAAATATATATGGTTTCGATGTTGGCCCTCGTAATCAGCTGCTGCTTTACAGCGACGATCTTGGCTGGCCTTGGTGTCCCACGACTAGTACACCACGCCGTAGATGCCCTTGCCTAGCTACACGAGTCGCTCGCAGACTAGAGCGATGTGGAAACAAGAGACAGGATGGTTTCGGTGCCGCACACAACAACCTGCAGCGTTTTCTATTTTCTTCAACTTGTATAGAAGCTAGGATTACATCCGTGAGCTAACAAATTTTAACTGAAAAAACTAACTTAAACATATCAGAACTCTATCCTGACTTTAACGTAATCTTATCTGCATGCAAACCATGTAAACAGAAAAACAAATGCGACATGACACTAACAAATCTAAACTACAAGATTAGTTCCAACATTCCATACATTCCAAGGCTGTAACATAATGGTGCAATGTACTAATTAATCAATGTAGTCCAAATTACTTGTTTTAACTTCATACATGTCGAACAACCGGAGAGTAATGCTCTAATTTTGTATGGTTTACTGCTTATTAACCAAATATCCATCTCTTCAGTGTCACTACAAATATGCAATTCATAGGAGCATATATTTGGTGAAAATGCTGCGTTAGAAAAGACAAAACTAAAAGTGTTTGCAAACCAGCATTAGCTTCCTAAAACATTTGTTTAGGATTGGACGTAGTAACTGATTAAATAACTTACCATGCTTTTATATGTCTCGCTTCAGACATGAGTGTGTGTTTTCTTTCTGCGACTATATATAGACATGGATGTGGTTCGTCATTGGATCCACTCTATTCTGAACGTGCCAAACAAGTTGCAGACACTACAGGAAAAGTACTTATTTTCCACGGCCAAATATATGGTAGACGGCTAAAATAACTCGTCCACCAAAACTAAATTAAGGTCGACAGCCGAAAAATAGCCCTCGACCCTAAACGGAAAAAGCGCGCCAAATCGCCCCGCCGCTGGAATTGGGGTACCGTGGGGCATTAGGGTCGACAGCCTAAAGTATAGCTGTCCACCATAATTTATGGTCGACCGCCAAAATTTGACCGTCCACCCAATGGTCGCTACCTGGCCCAATTGGCAGTGGCAAAGGAAATTAGGGTGGACGGGATTTTTTGGCCGTAGATCTTAATTAATTAGGGTGGACAGCCTCGTGTCGTCGACCATAACTAGGGTGGACGGCACTTTTTGGCCGTCGACCATAACTAGCCTACCTTTTCCCAGCCCGACTCGATCGATCCCCATTCTGCCCTGGTCGAAATTGGTCACAGATCGATTTCTCGCGCGTCGAATCCTCGACGCCGCCGCCCCCTCCGCCCGGACGCCGCTCCGCCGATGGTCTAGCCGCCCCTCCGCCGGCCGTCGCCTCCCGTTGGCCGTCGCCTCCCTTTGCCCGAGGGCTCGGCCTGCCCAAGATCCACCCGTCCGCCCGGCACTCCGCCGCCCCCCGCCCGCCGTCGCCTCCCTTTGCCCGAGGTCCGCCGCCTCCTGGCGGTTGCCGCCGCCTCCTGCCCAAGAATGCCTCCGTCCGGGCGCTCCGCTACCCAATGAGACGCCTCCCATTGCCGTCGCCGCCACCCCGAGGCATGGATGGATGCCTTCCCCTCTGCTCTCAATCCATATAAAGAACATTCATAAGGGTAAGCATGGGAGTGATTCTCAAACGATGATACTGGAAGGAAGGTATGTATGAATAATGCATTTATAATCGTCTAATTCCCACTTTTTTCCTTGAGGAAGATCACGATTATCATTTCATTAATGAAATTTCTAACTAGTTTTACCTACTCCTAAATAGGTTTGATCCATCAAAATTTGATGCTATATTCAGCAAGTATGGTGGAACTCAGCCAAATGCTTTGACAAAAGACGAGTTGAGCTCGATGCTTAAAGCCAATCGTAATATGTATGGTTTTATTGGCAGGTAAGTGTTAGAGTATATTAGGTAGCACCAGATATGGTTAGTTTAGGATTGATTGTAATCCCGTGATAACCTTCCTTATCTCTAGGAGAGGCATCTTGCCCTCCAAGCCATGTACTCCTATATAAACAGCCTGAGGGCTCAGCAATACATCATCCCACGCATTATACAATTCTCTCTTTTTACATGGTATCACGAGTTTAGGGTTCTCATCCTAGACCTAGCCTTCCGCAGCCGCCACCGCGCCGCCCCCGGGGAGATCGATCTCCACCGGGGCGGCGCTACCAGAGTTAGGTTGCGTGGCGATCCTTCCGATCCGCCACGCCGTCGCCGTCGCGTCGCGTCATCGGCAACAAAGATCGAGTTCTCCCGGATCCGCGTCGTGGTGGTCGTCTTCTCCGTCGTCGATTGCGGCCACGCCATGCCTCGCTCATCTCGGCCCACACGCTGCCGTGGTGACACGGTGTGGCTGAATTGCCGCGTCCAAGCTTCCCCTCCGCCGCCGTCGTGTTGACGGCCGAGGAGGGAACGCTTGATCAGAGGTGCCGCCCGCCGTCGCCGGCGGGCCCTCCACGTTCCACGCCGCCGTGGTTCTGCGGGTCCTCTCCACCTCGCTCGCCGCGGCCATCTCCGTCGCTCGTCATCGTCGCCGACCGAGCCCCTCCGCCGGGGCTCGCTCCATGGCTCCGTCGCCGGGCCCTCCGCCGGCCGGTCCGCCGCCGAACGCAGCGCTGCGCGGCCCCGCCGATGGTTCGCTGGGCCATGAGACGATGGGGCTATGGGTACCCAGATCTGCTGCGCTGCTGTACCTTTATTTTTTCCCGATCAGAGATCGGGTTTGCGCCGCCCACCGCCGCCCTCGCGATCTTCGACATCGGCATCGACAACACCGCTTCCTCATCTTCTTCGGTCGCGGCGGCATGGCATGGCTCGCGGCGTGCGGAACGCTCGCGTGTGCCGCGCCTCTTTGCTCGCGACGTCGACCCACGCCGCTCGTCGTCGCCACCACCGATCGGGAGGCTCCACCTTCGACTCCGTCTCAGACGCTCGGCACGATCAACCGATCACGTGCGATCATCCTCCGTGGCGTCGCCGCCTACTACGCTTGCTTTTCCAAGCACAAGGGCTGCCGCACAAGCGTCGCCTCCTCGGCGGCAGCGCCGCCGTCTGTCGTCGTCCTCGCCGTTGCACCTCCATCATTTGCCGACTACGTCACTGCGCGTCTCTCGCGCATGGTCTTCTCTGGCTGTTCGAGTTCTTCACCGACTTCTTCGAGCACCGCCGTCGTGACACTCCAGCGCCACCGTGGCTCTCCTCGTGCGTTACGGCTCTCTCGCCGCTGCCAGTCTGAGCCTCGGTGCATCGCCCATCTACTTCTTCGACTTCGTTCAGCACAACCTCGTCGCCAGCGTCGCCCTCTCGTCCTCGCCTACTTCGGCCCACTCCGACAACCGCGGGCTGCATCGGCACCTTCTTCCCCGCCGTTCTTTTGTGCACCGCAACCGTCGTGGAGGCCTTCTCTGCTGGTCCCTTTAGACGCTGACGCATGGTTGGGGCCCTTTACCTAGTACGTCCGGTACTGGCAACACCGGTGCGTGCCTTCGTTCCCGACGCGTTCCCGGGCCTAGCAAACCCGCGCCGCGCCCGTCCATGGCAGCTTCGACAATGTCGACTTCGCATCGACCTTCTTCTTCATCGATTGCGTCGCCGTCTTCGTCTATGGCGCCCTCTTATCGCCCTCATCACCTGGCGCCCTTTGCGCGTCGCGACTTGTGCGGCTCCTCCTCTTCGACGACCTCAACGGCTCCTCGACCACGGCTACCCTTTGCACGGCACTCGACACGGCTTCTCGCCCTGCGCTTGGCTACTGCCGACATGGGCACAAGGGCTACCGCCTTGCTTGAGCAACCTCGTCGGCTTCCACTCCAACCACGAGATTCGTGGCGATCGACCGCTACGATCGCGGGGATGTCACTCGTCTGCTTCTTCTCTGATCTCATCGTCTGCGCCACTCCCGCCGTGGATGCGGGGGATGTTAGAGTATATTAGGTAGCACCAGATATGGTTAGTTTAGGATTGATTGTAATCCGTGATAACCTTCCTTATCTCTAGGAGAGGCATCTTGCCCTCCAAGCCATGTACTCCTATATAAACAGACACGAGGGCTCGAGAATACATCATCCCACGATTATACAATTCTCGCTTTCTCTGATAAGTGCATTCTGAATTAACAATATTGTTCTTTGCCAATTTTCAGTTACAATTTTGATAGTTGGTGGTTGTTAGAATTGCCGGAAGATGGCTGATGAAGATGGTGGACAGCCTCCATTTGGCTGTCGACCCTAATAGGGTGGACGGCCCACCCGTCGAATTTAATATTATGGTCGACCACCTACTTTCGGCGGCTTATGGTGGACGGCTAGCTGTCGACCCTACTTATGGTGGACGGTTTTAACTCTATGGTGGACGGTTTTGGCTGTCGAAATTACTGTTTTTCCCTGTAGTGAGATTAGGAACCTCTCGTGTTTTCTTCGGGGTTAAGAAAATGATTAATTAATTCTACTTAAAAAGGTAAGAGGAAACAATTCTTTTGGTCTCTTGATGGTGGACCAAGATTCCAGAACTTGAGATACACTCAAGCTAAGGCATCCATAGTTAGTTTTGCTAGTCCTTTTCCGGTTTCAGAAGGTAGTCCATTGATAGCATTTGTGATGAGCTCTTTTGGTAGTCCATGGATTTATAAAGTCCTGAAACTAAAAATTAACTATGTGATAATTGTATAAACACAATCTAATGCATGCAAGTACGACCTCTTTCACAATCTATGTGATAATTGCATAAACACAATATATCATATATATTTAATCTGTAACAAGACAATATTTTGCATTCATCAGGTCAATTTAGATTGATAACAATACGACCTCTTTCACTCCTGCTATGGTTTTAGCTTAAAGTAATATGAAAGAAAGAAATAAGCCATGGCTCTTTTTTTCTTTGCTTTTGTACGTTTTGCTTAAAGTATTGATGCACTTAGGTGCGAAGGAAAGGAGGAACAAGCCATTTTTTAAATACACAGGGGTCGTCCATGTTTGGGTCAATGTGGACAATAAGAACGCGACCTCCAAATACAATTACTCCACAAGAGATTCCTGGAAAAAAATTCCATAGAGGAGGTATGTAAACTTAACTCTGTGTATCTCCACTTCAATAGATGCACATGTTCATCTTGCTAATCTCAATCATTCATTTAATTTCTCACTCCTCTCATTAATAACACCTTTGATTTCTCACTCCTCCAATTAATAACACTGTTGGTAGGGTGAAGTTGAGATTTAACTAGATGGACACGTGGCATCCATCAAAGTAGGAATACACATAATTAAATTTACATACCAGCGATCAATCATCGAGCTCCCTACCACTATAAATAGAGCAAAGCCGTGCAGCAATTTCGTCACAAACAAAGGCACCAACGTAACTACGACCAAAGAGACGTACAACTAAACTACACGAGCCTGGTCTCCAAAAGGAAGAACAAGATACGACATGGCTACCACTGCTCTCAAGCTTCTCGTTGCACTCCTCTTCCTCATATCTGTGCAAGGTAATTAAGTATGCTAGTCCACTAGCTAGTTGATTAATTATGCAAACAAATAAGGTATATATATACCCTTGTACAAGTGAGAAACTTACCAAAATCGTAGTACGTATGAACAAATTTTGCCACTTAAGTGACATATCGAATTTCCTTCCGACAACATATTTTTACCTGCAGAAGATTCCTTTTTTTTTAACTACACATAAAGTACTCTTATATAGTGCATGCTCTTATGCCAATAATTGGCACGACTTGGATAGATTCTTACATCAGTTATAAGTAAGTGATTATCTTTCACTGTTGTGCATATGAACTACAGGATCAAACGGCCAGCGCTGCGACGCGTCGTCGAGCATCCAGGTGACGACGATCAACACCGGCGCGACGGCCGGCGGCGGCGACACGGTGTTCGAGGTGGAGGTGAAGAACCTTTGCCCGTGCAGCGTCAGGAACGTGCGCCTCGACGGCGGCGGGTTCGCCACCACGATGGAGGTCGACCCGGCCGTGTTCCGCTCTGACGACGGCAACGTATACCTGGTGAACAACGGCGGCCAGATCGCTAGCATGGCCACCGTCAGCTTCCAGTACGCCTGGGACCACTTCTTCCAGATGACTCCCAGGAGCCTGGAGGAGGAGAAGTGCTAGCTAGTATCTAGCTAGCTTGCCAGACATGCATGATGAAAGCCGAAGAGAATTATGCTTGCTTGTGTGCGAGTTAAGCACGTCGTAACTACTCGGGAGTAGGGCCTAGAAAGCTAGGTTATGTCCTGCAGAACTATTCCTGCGTGTGCTGTTGGTGTCCAGAAAGCAGTAGTAATCTGCGCTACAGTGCCCTAATAGATAAGTACGTGGTGTGAGTGAGACTGTGAGAGATGTAAAGCTATGTAGCTCAATAATGATGCAGGCCAGGGTGGCCCCTCCCGTTTATAGGAATGTATACTTTTTGTGTATCTGCATGAAGGTGTGCTGATTTATAGCTTACTATAGGAAGTATAAATTATATATAGTCCGTTTGAAATGATGATTTAATTACAAGTAAGAGTGTACTCCCATCATTATCGAATGGACGCCGTTTTAGAACAGTGATTCAGTAAAAATCTTAAAACACTAATATACAAAAAGTATTAATTAAATTCTGTACATACATCTATGTTCCATACTAGTAAAAGCTATAGTTTGCACTGTGTAAACGATATATACAGGCCTCTGATCACTGTTCGTTTCACCAATATTGATTACTTGTGAGTGATAGTTGTCAGTACGTTTTAGGTACATTAATATAGTTAAACTTCAAAACTTTGACAGTTAATATCTTTTTAAATATTTAAATTAGATATATAAAAATTATATATGTAGATTTGTCTCGAAAAGTACTTTTATAATATTATAATTTATTATATTTAATAATATATTACTAAAAAATATTGGTTAAAATTGTGTTTTAAAAACTATGTCAATTTTCAAATTGACAACTATTTTGTGACCGGGCGAGACACCAAGCCTCATGATTGCAAACACTTGAGGGTTAACAATTATTACAATTACAGATGCTCAAATGATTCGTTCCTTCCTACGTGACTAATTCTTAGCCTCCAAGGTAGAGTTCAAGAGGTGTCGCGTGCAAGACGTACGAGCGCTTAATTAAAGATGCATTTCGATCGATCGACCTGAATCAATATGAGTATATTGCTAGCTATCACTACTACAGAACCGGCTACTAGTAGCGGTTCGTAACCCCTTTAGAAGCGGTTTTATAATCGCTTCTAAAATCGCATGTGATACCGTCGGGTATCACAAGCGTTGCTCGAATCGCTTTGTGGCACGAAGCGGTTGGGAAGGTGTTCGGGAGGGCGATGGAGTCGCCACGTGGGAACTCCTGGCGGTTCGTTTACAAACCGCTTGGAGAAGGATATCAAAAGCGGTTCGCCTTACAAACCGCTTGGAGAAGAATATCGAAGCGGTTAGTCTTACCAACCGCTTGTGAGAGCGACACTACAAGCGGTTGGAGTCACTAACCTCTTGTGGAGAGAGTTTTTGATTATATGTATTTTAGAATATGTTCTTACAAGTGTTTTTGTATATCGTTTTTGACCATAAAATTAAATATGAGGGAGGAGTTTTTTTGCAATTAAATATATATTGCATATGCATACTCATACACATGTTCACGAGCTAGCTAGCTCACTACACGAAAAAACGAACTTAATAGTGTAAAAAATGGACAAGTACATAGACACAACCAACGTTTACAATTTTGAATGATGAAAAAAAATGATTATCGAACTCATTTCTTGCATGCGTCACTCTTTTTATCCTTGGTCGACGTGGATGTTGTCAGCAGTTCATCGGTGTTCAACTCTGGAAACCTTACGTGGAACTCGCCATTTCGAGATACAACCTCGTCGACAATGAAGCCGATGAGTTGTTCTTGGAGTGCGCACACCCGGTGAGGCGGGAGCACGTTAACGTGCTCATCGATGTTGGGCTGACAATTAATTAAGCGGGAAGTATATAAATATCCGATCACATGCAATTAATTAAAATGTAAGTTGTAGCTAACAAATTGACATGCATATATGAACCTCGGCATAATGTTCCAGCTCGTCGCCATGGATAAAACTTTGAATATAGTGGAACACGTAGTAGCCACATAAGTTGTTTCGGTAGCCCGGCGTTTAACCTTCGAGGGGAGAAATTTCAGAATATCAGATGAAGAACTGATATGGCGCATGTATATTAATAATAGTTTTTGTAGTACGTACCTGAGTGCTTACTATGACTTCGAATTCTTTCTCGAATTCTCCTTTTTGCTTCTTCTTAAACTTTGCAAATATCTTGTTAAGGATGTTAATGAACCATTGGTATTTTTGGATTTGGATTCCTTCTTGAGTCATAAGCGTAATCCTGCTGTTGTCAAGCTCGATGACTAGAAGGATCCAGTGAAACCTATTCGTATATTGCAACATATGCGTAAGTAGCTACTCGTACTATCAATGGCTTAAGAAATACAAGAACAAGAGGTTTGTGAGAACACGTACTTGAAGTTGAAGGGCGAAGTATATACGGTTTGTAGTCTTTGTTTCAACAAATGCATGCAAAAGGTATGCCTCAACGTTCGATTTTTGCATGTCGATGACCGGACTTTCTCGTTGACAATCTCTCGGGTCGATGAAGCCAGCGTTCTGTTTGCCAAGTCTTGTACATCGTTGTATCTCCATTCTACATAAGAAGGATAACTAAGTTAATTAGATTTTCAATTTTGTGGTGCGAGAGGAAGCAAGCGGTAAACTTAGTAGATCGACACTTACAGACACCGGCGCAGGACATGAAAGACACGTTGACCTCGTCTCCTTGGTACACATGGTACAAGTCATCGAATTCGACCATAGTTACGTGTTGTTTCATGAAGAAATACTCATCTTGGAAACGGAGGAGGAACATTTGCTCTCCTTTAGATGCCCTTTCCATGTACCATTCATGCATTTGACGCATCTTGGTTGGGAGATCTTTTATATCCTTTGGATCAATTAGCGGTTTGCCCAACTCATACTTCCATTTGGTTGGTGCCATTGGAAGATCCTGGTCTAATGATTTGAGTCCCGCCTCCTTCAGGAATGCCATTTTCCTCAAGTCCTCAGCACTCTGCTGATCTTCCACTTTCTTCTTCTTTCCCGCCGAAGGAGCCCGTGTATTTTGCACTGTAGCCTTTCTTATTGTCCTTTTGTAGTCGCTCATCACAGGCGGCGGCGTTCCGCATGAGTGAAAGTGCTTCACAGCTTTTTTATCTATTTTAAGCTTAGGCTCTGGCTTCTTTGGCGCAAGCTGCCTAGCCACATCCATCTTTACGGATGCATCTAGCTCCTCCGCAGTTAGATCATATGGCCTCTTTGGCGGTTGCTTTGACATTTTCTGGGTGCTGGATGCCGACTTCGTGGGACGAGGTGCTAGTGCGGGATCCCTCCTTCGACATCGAGCTTCTTCCTGGGAGATCCGGAGGCGTGGTGATTGGAGATGTTGGGTGCTTCTTACTTTCGGCGGTGGCGGTGGCGGAGTCGGGCTTCTTTGTGGAGCGGAGGTGGAGGAGGCGTGGCTCGACCACCGGGAAGCATTGCGTGCGATTTGGAGGAGTCGTGGGTTGTCGATGTGGAGGAGGCGTGCTTGCTCCTGTAGCTGGTTCAAATTGCGGGGCCTCTCTTGCTGGAGATATAACCTCCACACCATCTGGAAATATGATGTACTTTTTGCGCCATAGGATGAATGTGCCATGGAGGGCCTGTCCAAGGTTGGTCACCTCGTCGCCCCCAGGAATATCGAGAATGAGATCTTCGAAGCCCCCCACCACCTCTTCCACCGTGACCTTCGAGTATCCGGCGGGTATCTGGTTGCAGTGGAATGTCTGGCCCGCCTCCACCGGATAAGCCATGGCGTAAGCCACCTTGAAGGAGAGGTTACGCATATCAATGTGTAGCTCGCACTGGCGGCGAACCTTGATGCTGTCCACGGGATGACGGGCCTGCGGGTCGTCTGCTAGAGGGGCCACGGCGACGCCAAGAATCGCTCTTTGGCGCGGTCGGACTGATCACGGATTCCGGCGCCGCCTGAACATTGGTCGAACGTAGTGCTCCCTGAAGCTGGCTCATTGCTTCGGACACTTTTTGCGTGACCAGGACATCGATGGAAGCCTTCGTAGCTCTAAGCTCTTCCTCCAATCGGCCCACTCTACCCTGATCTCTCCTCTTGCTTCTGTCCCGGCTCTTGTAAGTGCTTGAGTCTTTGGCAAAGCCGTGCCTCCATGGCACCTTCCCGAAACCTCGTGTCCGTCCCGGGTGCTCAGGGTTTTGAAGGGCATATGTTAGCTCGTTATTCTCCCTGTCCGTTAGCAAGTTTCCTGACCGAGTCTGCTCGATGGCTTCTACAATCCTTTCACCAACTGCTTGGACTGTCGGTGCCATCACCAAGCTACCGTCATCAGCAAGTTTGCCCCCGTGAGCCAAGAACCAATTGCGCAGGCGGGGCTCCCAATCCTCAGTTTCAGGTAGAACATCGTGCTGCCGAAGTTCCTCTTCCCGCTTGTCCCATTTCTTTGCAGCCTTGATGTAACCACCGGTCCCGAGATGGTGGTGGTATTTCTTCTTCTGGGCATTCACCCTGTTTTTTTCTCTCGCGGCCTGTCCTGCATCCGACCGCTTGTATTCCTCGAAAGCATCCCAATGATCGGCCAGCTTAGGAAATTGATTGAAGTCTGGCCTTTCTCCTTTGTCGATGTACTTGCGGGTGAGGGACGACTTCCACTGCTGAAAGGAAGTTGCCATCTTCTTAAAAGCCCATCCCTTGGCCTTCTGTTCGTATGCTTCTGGAAAAGTGAAATTTTCCTTCATATCATTCCAGAGCAGTTCCTTGGTAGCTGCAGGGACTTCGGCCCATTTCTGGATGCTGATTGGGACGTGATCCCTCACGTGGTAGCCGCAAGCGTTGTTGAAAGGGCCAATTGCTGATTCCGGGGCTACCACACTCCCGTCGTTGCCCACTTCGGTTATCACGTACTTTGTCGAAGGCTTCTTGTTAGGTCCTCGGTGCATTCCGGACTGGGTGGCCGATGAGGTAACAGTGGATACACAAACACATATAATATGAAAGATTTTATAATAATTAACATGTTTACGGTGATTTTGTAATGGGTAAGAGTATACTTGATACCGGTGTTAACGGCCTCATCGACAGCGTCAGCAGCACCATCGCGATTTTCCGTATCGTGTTAACGGCCTCATCGGCAGCGTCAGAAGCACCATCGCGATTTTCGGCTCAGTGTTAACGGCCTCATTGGCTAAGATGCTACCCAGCGCCAATGGTCTCGAACATCAGATTTTCCTCCTCATCGAAAGCCGGGTCACCACGTCTTGGTGTCGCCATCTAGAGTAGAGCAAATCTCGAGGCTTAGATTATATATGAAGACAAGATTGTTGAGAATTTTAACTCTTTGAGGTGTGAGGGAGCGCGGGAACTTACACATTTCACATGATACATATACAATTGACATATACTTATACATTACACATAAACTTACACATTTCACATGATACATATACAATTGACAATTCACACATACATATACAATTGACAATTCACACATATCGGATGCTCTCCTGCAGCCAGGCTTCTCAAACTAAAATGATTTTAAAAAAAATAAGCCCCTGCAAGTTCAAGAAGTATGGATGTCACGAGCGTCCATTTTCGAAGCGAAGCCATGATCCCGAGTACTTATCTCAAAGCTATCGTGAGAGGTAAGTACTTCAGATCAATGAAGAAGAGGAGCCAGCGTAGCATATGGACAAGGGTACCAAGAAGACCTCTTATTCAGTCTATCTGAAGTAGCATATCTCAAATGGCTATCGGTGAGAGGTAAGTACTTGACGCCTCGTGACATCCATGCTTCTTGAACTTGCAGGGCTTTTTTTTTGAAAATCATATTAGTGTGGAATAAGAATGATACATACTTATACATTTCACATATACTTACACATTTCACATGATATATATACAACTTGACATTTCACATGATATGAGATACAATTGACAATTCACATATACTTACACATTTCACATGATACATATACAATTGACAATTCATATATTATTGTTATTTGCTCAATAAAACAAAATAATGAATGACACGGTACCTTTGCATGCCATCATTTACAAAATATGAAATAACGTTATAAATCCATTATAGTTGTGGATTTGTAACCTTATTTCATTTTTGGAAATGATGACATGCAAGTGGAAACCGTGATTCATTATTTTGTTTTATTGAGCAAATAAACAATAATATTCTAAACAATATATGAGTTGGACCCAGTATCTTGGGCAAATAAGCAAACTCAAGCTCGCTTTTACCCTACCATCCTCCTTGCATAGTTTTAAGTTTTAAGTTTCAATACAAACATTGCTAAACATTAGGCACTTGCTTAGGCCCTTTGCATCGGTTCTTGCTAGTGGAACATATATGTTTGATCTGTAGTGTAATTGAAGGAATCTGTCCGATGTGTAATCCGGCACAAAAGGCAGAGCCAAGCATCTTCCTTGAGGGGAAAACACCTTGTCAAAAACATTACAATAAAAGTGGTTGTATCTTGCTCACATGGAAGAAGAAAACTCTTTGTAATACCATAAATCTCTTTTGCTAGGTTTGTCGGCGGAAATGATTCATTCGTTGTGATTCGAGGTTTCTTTTATTTACTCGGAAGAAAAATATTTAGCGTCTCATGATTGAAGCTTTTGTTAAAAGTTTGGTTATCCCGACATCCCGACATTTCGCGCCAAGGATTAAATAAGTGGTTCACTCTAAAGGTTTATAGTTGGATTTTTGATTCTTTGGGGGTCTTCATTTCTTTTCTCCTAGTTTCTCTCTCCTTTCTTGTTTGTGGTCAAGCAATTTTGGGGAGGGTCACGATATTTTTCCCAAAGATCACCGACTCCTCCATCTTCTAGGCGCCTGGCTCCTCCATTCTCCGCGCTTGACTCACCGGCTCGCCTCTAGCCTCCGGCTCCGCCTCCCGCTCTGGCGTGCCTGGCCGGCCGACCGCCTCCCACTGGCGGCGCGCCTCTCGGCTCGGCTTCGCCGCCCGCCCGGCGTGTGGCGGCTCCTGCGCCGCCTCCACTTGCCGCCCGCTTCTCCGGGCAGGCGCAAGAGGCAAGATAGATTCAGCCGGCAAAGAAAAAGGAGCAAGCAAGCAGTAGCAAGCAAGGCAGGTGGCGTTTGTAGTCCGCGATGCCTCCTCCGGCGGTTCCGCGCCACCCGACCTCCCTCGGTGAGGGCCCCTCCTGCCCTTCCCTGTGGTGAGGACTCTAAGCCACGATTGTACTGAGATGTTGGTTTTTGTATGCATGTCAGGTGTTCGATGAAATGGCTGTGAGGTATATGCATGTGTAGTGGTTCTTGCTTGGACCGATTCGAGACGGTGGATTGATTGATCTTTAGAAGGGGTAATTATGTTGGTGTTAACAATGAAACTTAGGAATGCTAATGTTGCCTTAAAGAGCTTTTGTGATTGGTTGCTGTATTGTAGTATCTTCTTGGATCGAGTGCGATGCGAATGTCGATTTTGCATATGCCATATATTTCCCTTGCATGAAAAGTTGAATTGGAATGCCCGTTATTAAGTTGGCGAATGTTTTGAAGTGACAGGAGGTAGATGAGCAGTGTGCTTAGGTCAAATGGCTTACTTTACTGATTTGATTTACTTTTGGTATATCTTTGCTTATTAATGGTTGTTCTTGTTGTGATTTAGTGAGCTCTTCCAAATTCCCAACGGCTGTCTATCGGTTATAATATTATTTGCCTGTTGGCAACTTAAATTCTTGTCATTTCCTGGCATTTGCCTAGCTCATGTGTGATGTGTTAATAAGGATACTTTTACTGCTATTTTGTATCCTAGAGGTTGAAAGTGGTGATCATAGCAAAAGATTTTGTATGCTTACGCTTAAAATGGTGAAGGACCTAGAGTTATTAATGCCATAGTTAAATCTTGAATTGTATAAAGTCCCATATCGAGTAGTGGGCTATTATACTCTTATGTAACCTTACTTCCTTAATTTCCGATAAGTTCGTGAATGTGACAATCGTGCCTTGCCCTATCTTGGATTTCTGTCCTCTAGGGTTGGTGGTTGCTAGCGCCGCTTTGGGCGTCTGTTCTCGCCAAGGTTAAAGGCAAGTGCAACCCTAAAGCGTTATTAGGATGATAAATGCTTTGGTTGCACTAAGATTATGAAAAAATTCTAATGATGTGATTATGTTTAATAGCATGTCTAGAAGTTGTTTTAGTATGGTGATGAGGATGGATGAATGTTAGCAAACCGGTAAGTAAGTTATTCAATTCCTTTTATTGCATTGCGTTCTTAAAATTGTATGAATGGGTATGGTTATGTTGATGCAAGTGTAGGAACAAGCTTGCACTATAATCACCTAGTGGGTCATATCTCAGTAAATTTAATCTATCGTATAGAAATTATGTGATGCCTTTCCTAATTTTATTCATGACTTTATTTACTCTTGAATGAATTACATTGGGGAAAATAGCAAGTTAATTGGTACTTCCATAATGGTTATGGTTATGTGTGGTGAAAATGAATGAGGGATGAAAGGCATTCACGTCAATTGCATAATTGCATTCATGATGGACGAGGCGTCCCATGTTGATCGGACCTCGGTGCTCACCCGTAGTGAGCACAAAAGTCCTACTCGTAGTCTCATTCATCGAGGTGAATGGGAGCGAGTCGAAGAGTAGGCCCCGCCACGGATGGGTGGGATTGAGGGTGCACACCGACGGGTGTGCACTCACCATACCCCAGATACGCTATGACAATGTGCATTAGGAGCATGCATGGTGCATTCATTGTTTTGATTCATGAGAAAAAGGGATGAGAGCATAAAATCATTGCATTGTGTGTTGAAATTGGTAAATGTTAATTGATGAGAAGGAAATGACAAGTTGAGGATTTAGTCGTGGACTCATCTCGAACGATTATTGAGGCGTGAGTATGGTTTAGTTCGTTTCCGAGTTGTATGTGGTAAATGGGGATAGATATCTTTGTTTCTTTTCTATGGATGATTTCAATTAAGTATTGATTATGTCAAAAGATGAAGTAGTTGTGCTCTTATGTTTGGTTTATATGAATTCAAATTGCTTCTCTTATTTACGGTTATCAAATTAAAGAAACTTTTACTTTACTCTTGAAGCAGTTATATTCTAGACAAATTCATTACTTTTCTTACTTGAATGCACGTTGCTGAGTCTTGGACTCACGCTTGTTTGTTCCTGTTTTAGGTACTTTGAAGCTGGCTCGTCGGGTTGGGAGTAGAGCACATGCACGACTTCGGTCACCAACAACCAATTCAATTGTTTCGTTAAGTCTGATTGTAACTAATGCTAGTGTAATGTATTGATAAATGCTATAGTAGTCGATTATCTTGCGGTTGGATATATAATCGATTATCTAAGGACCTGCTAGATGGTTTCATTCTATTTGAGTGATTGCTATATTATACAACCGCTATTATTCTTTTGTCTCACGAGTGGATGTCCTAGTTTTAGGGAGGTCTTTGCGAATTTTTTGAAAATTTTGATGGCTTAGTTTTAAATCGGTTTTAAGAGTCAGAGGTTAATTATTGTCTTTTCTCTAGAGGTGTCATTAGCTATTTGAGAGTTTTGGTAGCATCCGTGGCGCTTCTGGCGCCGGGGTGTTACAGTTGGTATCAGAGCGGGCTTTAGGTCCGTGGTGCTTGAGTAAAGTGAGTAATTCTAGAATGAATTAAAATTTTGCTGTATGAAAGTAGAAACATGGTTTAGGTTGAACCTTTAAAATGCGGCCCTAGGGCAATAACCTTAAAAACTTGAGATAGAATGGTTAATTAAGTTAAAACTTGACACACTCTGATGCACAGTAGGAAGGGATGGGTTATCGTTGCGTTGTGCTACAATGCTTATTTTGTGATTGATGCTATGTTGATGCGTGATGCTATATTATATGCTAGTCCTGCTGAGGCTTGATAGCATATCTTATTGCTAAGTTTATGAAGTTATTGGTTTGACTAGTGGAATCTTTTGGGATTCTTTTGTGCTGAAGGATTTGGTTTACTCGTTTGGGCCATGTTAAGGCCTCGTTGATCGGTGTGGCAGTTTGACCTGGCACCGGAGGACTCATAACCTCGTGTGAGGAGAGCCATTGTTCCTTTGTCGTAAAACTTGAGAGTTGATGGAATTCATTTTGGGTTTTATCTTATTTGGTCTTTTTGGGTTTAAGTCAAAGAAGAGGGCTGTGGTGTTGCGTCCCATTGGTTGATGACGGGGAAAGACATGGATTTCTTCGTGTTGTCGCTTTCCGAGTTGAAGTTTTGGATTTGGGGCTTTAAAGGAAAAAGTGTTATTCGACCGATTCACTTTTCCTTTCCGTGAAATTATTTGTGTAACTCCTGTCCTTTGTGGAATTTTGGAGTTTGAGGTTTGGTTTGGAGAGTTGTTGAATGCCAAGGCTTGAGTCCTGTCCTTTTCTAAGTCTTTTGAGAGTTGAGCTTCTTTGGAAGTTTGGTTGGCTTTTCTGAAAAGGAAAATGCGACAGTCAGAGTAAGTTGTAGGTTGACTGAAGATCTTCCCATATGAGATTAGTAAAACGATTGAGTTGTTAGGGTGGTTGCGTAAGATTATAAATGATTGCCTTAGGTCAACAATTAAAGACTATGTCTTGAGGAGACATTATGAATCGTTGGAGTCATGAGTAATTGGAATAGGTGATGATCGTTTAAATGTTGACTTGTAGGTATCTTGAACTCTAGTTGTTGAGTATTGAAAGCTTTACTGAAATCAATTGTCCTAAACTTAGAATAGGAAGTTGTACAATGGATGGTATAGTATGGGTTGTAGACCAGAGGAAAATGTTTGATGTTAATAGGACCAGCAGTGGTTATATTTGTTAGAAGGGATAATAAAAGAAATATTGGGGTTATGTAAAGTGTATCGAACCTTTATTGGTAAGTTTATGGGATTAAATATTTTGGAGCTTGGTTTGCTCTTTAGCGACGGATGGCCTTAGAGCCATTTTGGTGATTTATGTCTCGGGGATGCATTGTCTAAATTATTGGGGACTTGAATAGTTGCTCTAATGTGTTCGTTCTATTTTTGTCAAATAGGAAATATGAGGGCAGGTTAATCTTACTAAAAGGTTGCTTTGAACAGTGATGTCTTGGAAATAGATTTAGCAGTGGTGTTGATGGTCAGGTTGATTGCGGATAAAATCTTAACCTGTTTCCCCTTGATAAGCATCCTAGGGGGAGAATTTGTTCAACGTAGGTAATAACCTTTTCAAGCGAGAATGTAATCAATGGATGAAAGATTATGAGGAAGAAATAGTGCTTAATTATGATTTGGTGTGATGATAGTTCTGGACTACTCCAGTTCATTGAATTACGCCACTCCGTGGTCATGGTTAATTATTGGCTCAAGATATGAATACGGAATTTACACTCAGAGTGTATGAGTGGATTGTGCCTTTTAGTCTTAGAATTTGCTGTCCTTGGATTTGTTATCTAAAGGAAAAAGATAGAGGTAATGAAAAGTGTTGAAAGTTTTGAGTGAAAAGAAAAGGTATCAGTAGTCTGATTGGAGTTGGACTCAAATAAAATAAGAATGATTTTTTTTATTGTTCAAAAAAGGTTCAATCCTTAGTCGATGTCGAAGGTGGTTGTCGGCTAGAAGATGAGAGTTTTCCTTTTCTTATGAGGAAGGTTGGTTGTGGTGCGACAAAAGTCTCGGGATGTGTAGTTTCCTATTCGTGTTTCGTTGATGTGAAGTTGTACACCTTGGATCCCAAGGTGTTGGAAATGAATTTTGCAGTAAGGGGAAAGCAGTTTTCCTTAGTTTTTGTATCCGTTTTCGAAAAAGAGTTTCGTGGTTTTTTTTTCTCTTCTAAGTTGAGATCCTCTTTGATGCGATTTTATTGCATTGGTTTCAAGTTGAGGAAAGTGATTAGCTTGTTAAGCGAATCGAGAATTTTCTTTGTTCTCTAGTGTGACACAAGGAAATGTTGGGACATGAGTTTTGGTGTAGTATAATATAGATTATACCCCTTGGAATTATTTGTCGGGCGATAAATGCATTATTTATTCTAAGTATGTTGGAACCCTCGGTTTCGTGGTTTGGAGTCAAGGTTTGGTTAGTCTGAAATGGAGGGTTCAGTTATGAACCTTTTCTTCGAGTGATTGTCTCCTTGATCGAGACAGGTATGAAAGGACAAGTATGATTTTGTATGGTGAGGAAATGGGATTTGTGCCCTGTTGGGCTAATCGTGTTAATAGTAAGGTTGGACAGGACCCTTTTGTCCCAAAAGCATCTGTTGAAAAGGTAAGAGTTGTGATTTGATTCCTGGAGGATTCTGGTGTGGAACCATAAATGTTTAAGTGGTTGGAAATAGGGATATGTTCCGAATTGGTTATAAAGGTTAATCCATGAGGAGAAATGGGAATCAATGTTCTCGTGGTTCTTAGGGGGATTCGAGTTTAGAACCTAGCTGTTCAATCGGATAGCCTTGGTGATTTGGTGATAATTCCTTCGATGCGTAATAGAGTGTTGTGGCTTGTGTTAATCATGTTATCTTGAGTTTGATTATCTGTGAGGTAGAGGTTGAGAGAGAGGAGAAAGTTGGGTGAATGAAATTGAATAGGGAAATGAGAATTGAGTTTGGAAGTTAGTGTTATGATCTTCCGGGAAGGATCGTTGGTTGATTGGAGGATGTATATTGAAACGTTAAAGAAGAGTTATCTGAGTTGTCAGACTGTTTATGAGCGGTATGATTTAGGAATTGGCCGATCGCCTGGATCCATTAGAGTTCTCGTGTGGGAGATGTGGATTCTCCGGCTGAGAAGGTGCTTGTGGGATTTCTGGTTAGGAAAACACTTGGAGGTGAGAGCGCAAAGTAGATTTGGTTTAGCCTTGGTCTTTGAGTAAAACCTGATCTTCGGGTCTGGTATCATGCCAATTTAAGGAGGTAAGGTGAGTGTTGATTCAAAAAGGGATGGAATGAGTTAAATCGCTTGCTTCTTTTTGGGAAGAGAAGTGGATTGACTTTTGGAGTTCCTCTTGCGTGAGAAATACCCGAATTTGTTGTATCGGATATCCTTGTTTTGTATTTTGTTTCCGTTGTTCTTATTGGTGTTCTTGCTGTGGTCAGAATTCGAGGTCGAATTCTGTTAAAGGGGGGAAGAGTGTAATACCGCAAATCTCTTTTGCTAGGTTTGTCGGCCGGAAATGATTCCTTCGTTGTGATTCGAGGTTTCTTTTTATTTACTCGGAAGAAAAATATTTAGCATCTCGCAGTTGAAGCTTTTGTTAAAAGTTTGGTTATCCTGACATCTGACATTTCGCGCCAAGGATTAAATAAGTGGTTCACTCTAAAGGTTTATAGTTGGATTTTTGATTCTTTGGGGGGGTCTTCATTTCTTTTCTCCTAGTTTCTCTCTCCTTTCTTGTTTGTGGCTGAGAAGCAATTTTGGGGGGAGGGCTGCCGATATTTTTCCCAGCCTCTACCGACTCCCTCCAGTCTTCCAGGCGCCCTGGCTCCCTCCATTCTCCCGTGCGCCCGACTCCCACCAGCTCGCCTACAGCCTCCAGCTCCCGCCTCCGCTGGCTCCTGGCGTGCCCCTGGCCGGCCGACCGCCTCCACTACCGGCGCGCCTCTCGGCTCGGCTACGCCGCGCCCGGCAGGTGTGTGGCGGCTCCTGCGCCGCCTCCCTCGCCGCCCGCTTCTCCAAATGGGCAAGAGATGAGGCAAAGAAGATTCAGCCGGCAAGAAGAAAAGGAGCAGCCAATGGTATAGCAAGCAAGCAGCATGGCGTTTGTAGTCCGGCGATGCCTCCCCTCCGGCCGGTTCCGGCGCCACCCCGACCTCCCTCCGGCCGTAGGGCCCCCTCCTGCCCCTTCCTGTGGTGAGGACTCTAAGCCACGATTGTACTGAGATGTTGGTTTTTGTATGCATGTCAGGTGTTCGATGAAATGGCTGTGAGGTATATGCATGTGTAGTGGTTCTTGCTTGGACCGATTCGAGACGGTGGATTGATTGATCTTTAGAAGGGGTAATTATGTTGGTGTTAACAATGAAACTTAGGAATGCTAATGTTGCCTTAAAGAGCTTTTGTGATTGGTTGCTGTATTGTAGTATCTTCTTGGATCGAGTCACGATCACGAATGTCGATTTTGCATATGCCATATATTTCCCTTGCATGAAAAGTTGAATTGGAATGCCCGTTATTAAGTTGGCGAATGTTTTGAAGTGACAGGAGGTAGATGAGCAGTGTGCTTAGGTCAAATGGCTTACTTTCTTGATTTGATTTACTTTTGGTATATCTTTGCTTATTAATGGTTGTTCTTGTTGTGATTTAGTGAGCTCTTCCAAATTCCCAACATTTGTCTATCGGTTATAATATTATTTGCCTGTTGGCAACTTAAATTCTTGTCATTTCCTGGCATTTGCCTAGCTCATGTGTGATGTGTTAATAAGGATACTTTTACTGCTATTTTGTATCCTAGAGGTTGAAAGTGGTGATCATAGCAAAAGATTTTGTATGCTTACGCTTAAAATGGTGAAGGACCTAGAGTTATTAATGCCATAGTTAAATCTTGAATTGTATAAAGTCCCATATCGAGTAGTGGGCTATTATACTCTTATGTAACCTTACTTCCTTAATTTCCGATAAGTTCGTGAATGTGACAATCGTGCCTTGCCCTATCTTGGATTTCTGTCCTCTAGGGTTGGTGGTTGCTAGCGCTGCTTTGGGCCGTCTGTTCCTCGCCAAGGTTAAAGGCAAGTGCAACCCCTAAAGCGTTATTAGGATGATAAATGCTTTGGTTGCAATAAGATTATGAAAAAAATTCTAATGATGTGATTATGTTTAATAGCATGTCTAGAAGTTGTTTTTAGTATGGTGATGAGGATGGATGAATGTTAGCAAACTGGTAAGTAAGTTATTCAATTCCCTTTTATTGCATTGCGTTACGAAAATTGTATGAATGGGTATGGTTATGTTGATGCAAGTGTAGGAACAAGCTTGCACTATAATCACCTAGTGGGTCATATCTGTAAATTTAATCTATCGTATAGAAATTATGTGATGCCTTTCCCTGAATTTTATTCATGACTTTATTTACTCTTGAATGAATTACATTGGGGAAAATAGCAAGTTAATTGGTACTTCCATAATGGTTATGGTTATGTGTGGTGAAAATGAATGAGGGATGAAAGGCATTCACGTCAATTGCATAATTGCATTCATGATGGACGAGGCGTCCCATGTTGATGCGGGCCTCGGTGCTCACCCGTAGTGAGCACAAAAGTCCTACCTCGTAGTCTCATTCATCGAGGTGAATGGGAGCGAGTCAGTAAGAGTAGGCCCCGCCACGGGATGGGTGGGATTGAGGGTGCACACCGACGGGTGTGCACTCACTATCCCCAGTATACGCTATGACAATGTGCATTAGGAGCATGCATGGTGCATTCATTGTTTTGATTCATGAGAAAAAGGGATGAGAGCATAAAATCATTGCATTGTGTGTTGAAATTGGTAAATGTTAATTGATGAGAAGGGGAAATGACAAGTTGAGGATTTAGTCGTGGACTCATCCTGGAACGATTATTGAGGCGTGAGTATGGTTTAGTTACGTTTCCGAGTTGTATGTGGTAAATGGGGATAGATACTGTTTCTTTTACTGGATGATTTCAATTAAGTATTGATTATGTCAAAAGATGAAGTAGTTGTGCTCTTATGTTTGGTTTATATGAATTCAAATTGCTTCTCTTATTTACGGTTATCAAATTAAAGAAACTTTTACTTTACTCTTGAAGCAGTTATATTCTAGACAAATTCATTACTTTTCTTACTTGAATGCACGTTGCTGAGTCTTGGACTCACGCTTGTTTGTTCCTGTTTTAGGTACTTTGAAGCTGGCTCGTCGGGTTGGGAGTAGAGCACATGCACGACTTCGGTCACCAACAACCAATTCAATTGTTTCGTTAAGTCTGATTGTAACTAATGCTAGTGTAATGTATTGATCGTCGTTGCGTAGTCGATTATCTTGCCGGTTGGATATATAATCGATTATCTAAGGACCTGCTAGATGGTTTCATTCTATTTCGAGTGATTGCTATATTATACAACTGCTATTATTCTTTTGTCTGCTGAGTGGATGTCCTAGTTTTAGGGGAGGTGCTGCCGAATTTTTTGAAAATTTTGATGGCTTAGTTTTAAATCGGTTTTAAGAGTCAGAGGTTAATTATTGTCTTTTCTCTAGAGGTGTCATTAGCTATTTGAGAGTTTTGGTAGCATCCGTGGCGCTTCTGGCGCCGGGGTGTTACAACTACACTACTAAATATATGACCAATTAAAAGAGCATCCTGGAATCAAAAAGAAAAAGGATAATAAATTGTTAAATTAAATTCTACGGTTCATGTACAGAAAAGCAAACTTATGTGTAGCTACTGAGAAATCTAGCTTCTACTAGCTTGCTTGCAAAGAAAATGGGAAAAAGGTTACAATTTAATTACAATTTGCAAATGCTATCCAATATCATGTTATCACGAACTTATTGGTCCACAGAGCCCTCATGTTATCAAATCGACCTTCAAAGACACACAAAAACCTTGTGGGCATTTAGTGAACACCTTGTGGGCAACAGAATAAAGAGGGAGGAGGAGAGGCGCGGGCTATACCACCGTCCTCCGGGTGGAATGGTGGCGTGGCGGCTTGGTGGTGACGACGGGCGGCTGGCGGGGCAGGTCGGCGAGGTGGGTGAGGAGGCTGCGACGAGGTCACGCCTGCATGTTGAGGGGCGCCGGGATGGTGGAGTGGCGCCGGGTGGAGGGCGCTGGGATGGTGGAGTGGCGACGAGGCAGCCGGCGTCGGCAGACGGCGGCAAGAGATCTGGGGAAGGCGGCGGTGAGACCTGAGAGCGAGGTCGAGCTCATGGGGACTTGGAAAATTTGTTGTCGGCGGGGACTTAGAAATTTGGTGCATGGGCGTCCTTATATCTAGGGAAGTCACCTCTACAAGCGGTTGGTATTAAAACCGCTTGTGGAAGAGCTTTACAAGCGGTTGGTATTAAAACCGCTTGTGGAAGAGCTTTACAAGCGGTTGCTAATACCAACGCTTGTAAAAATATAGCAGGTAATATTCAAAAGTATTTGGTGTGCATATCGTTCGATAAGATCTCTTCCCTCCCCCTGGCTAGCGTGGCGTTTGAGTGTCTTGGGCTCGTCCACCCGGTTGAACCCTTTCGCGCCCCTAGCCATTCTTTTTTTTACTGTGCATCTTCTACAAGCGGTTGGTTTTACAAACCGCTTCTAGAAGGGTCTCTACAAGCGGTTGGTTTTACAAACCGCTTCTAGAAGGGTCTCTACAGTAAAATAAAGAATTATGGCAAGGGGGCGCGAGCGGGGTTCGAACCGGGGTGGACGAGCCCGCACACTCAAACGCCACGCGCTAGCCAGGGGGGAGGGAAGAGATCTTATCGAACGATATGCACACCAGATACTTTTGAATATTACCCTTATATTTTCTACAAGCGGTTGGTATTACCAACCGCTTAAAAGCTCTTCCACAAGCGGTTTTAATACCAACCGCTTGTAGAGGTGACTTCGGTATATAAGGACGCCCACAGACTAAATTTTCTAAGTCCTCAAGCCGCATAAAGCTCCTCTCCGTCGTCGCGCTCCCTCCCGCTCTCTGTTTTCATGCCCACAAGTTGTTCGGTGAAATGCCCACAAGGAGTTTTGTTCATATGATGTTGTTGGAGTAATGAAAAAATATTGTTGATGCTAAGTTTTTCACTCTTTGAAGCTATTAATTCATGTCGACGGCTTCATCAAATGGCGAGACGAAGAGACAACTAGATGCATTGCGGATGAAGCTATCGTGCCCTCGGCGCGGAGATCTCAGAATGTGTTCACCTCCGTACATCCAAGAATCCATCCCAGTGTTCATGAAGTGTTGAATATGTCGGTAAGTTTTTGAAGTTATTCATTTGTTCATATTCCTTGACTTTCACCTTCCGCTCCATTCTTTCGCTTAAAGGGCACAAAGATGTCCGTATTAAGCGGTAATGATAAAGCCGACCATGGTCTTGAAAATCTTGCAATGCAAATTTCTGCATTACAAGAAGATTTGTCGCCAAGTCATGATGGCCGACGGTCAGTAACATTTAATCTGTTGCAAGCCGAGAGATGCACATCCTACCGCTTCGATGACAACAAGAGTATTAAAAAGCTAGAAAACGCATGGAAAGAGTAGAGGACATGCTAAAGAAATTTGTTAATATAGCTATCATTGTAATGTTGCTCCTTTTAGTTAATATAGCTATCATTGTAATGTTGTAAATTTCACCTTGCTTTTGGGGTTTTTGTATGGGAATTTATGAGCTAACTATGCTAAGTGAATTTCTCTTTGTATGTCTGTAATTTCTTTTTTAGGTATGCTAAAATTTATGCGATCCTTCATAGAGTGGATATAAATTTTCGTGCTTTGTTCTCATTTTAAAATTTGTACAACTGGTTTTCAGGCTTTGTTTTCATTTTAAATTTTGTAGAAATAATTTTGTACAAATTATGTACAAGCAATGTTAAACATCAACATATCAACATGATCATATGGAATAATTTGTATACAAGTAGTACATCTTAAGTCTTCGTCTTTACAATTGTTCCTTCGTTATGATCGTGACGTATGTAAGGAGCATCGACATCACTATCACGCAGGACGTTTATGTCGACATCAACTGTAAAAGGAGGGAGCTCGTCGAACTGACCATACTCTTCCTCGTCGGTGACGTTCTCAACTCCTACAATCCTTCGTTTGCCTTGGAGAACCACATGTCGCTTTGGCATTACCTTTTGCTTGTCCTTCTGCTTTTTAGGTTTGCTTGACATGTCCATTACATAGAAGACCTGGATCACATCGTTCGCGAGAACAAACGGTTCGCGCCTATAGCCGACTTCTGTGAGATCCACGGTTGTCACGCCGTATTTGTCGACCTTCACACCGTTTGGAGTCAGCTTGACCCATTGGCACTTAAATAGAGGGACCTTCAGAGGTCCATAGTCGAGCTCCCATATTTCTTCTATGAAACCATAATATGTGTCCAACCTGCCGCTGTTGTCTTCGGCGTCTATACGGACACCGCTGTTCTGGTTGGTGCTCCTGTTATCCTGGGATCTGGTGTAGAATGTGTAACCATTGATCTCATACCCCTTGAATGTCACGATTTCTTGTGATGGTCCCCGAGCCAAGCGTTGCAATAGTTCATCATTTGACCCTTCCTCAAGGATGTACTTCTGTAGCCAGCTGCCGAAAGAATCCATGTGCTTCAGGGTTATCCAACTCTCTGTCTTCCCTGTGAACTCGCGACGTAGGACACTCTTGTGCTGATCTACATAGGGGGCGACTATAGTTGATTGCTTCAGAACAGTGAAATGTGCTTGCTTGAATGCAACAAGATCATTGCATGCAACTGATTGCCTTCCTATTGTCCCTTTGCCCCGTAGCCTCCCCTCGTGTCGTGATATGGGGACGCCGATAGGATTTAGATCATTCATGTAATCAACACAAAACTCTATCACCTCCTCTATCACGTAGCCCTCGGCAATGCAGCCTTCCGGACTTGAACGGTTACGGACGTACTTCTTCAGACACTCATGTACCTCTCGAAAGGGAACATGTTGTGCGATACACTGGTCCGAGGATACCTATCTCCTTGACAAGGTGAGCGGTGAGATGAACCATGATATCAAAGAATGCAGGAGGAAAGATCATCTCGAGGCTAACCAAACTTTGTACCACATCGCCTCCAACTTAGGCGGTTTAGCTGGTTCGACAACCTTCTGCGAAATGGCGTTCAGAAGGAACATAGCTTTGTGATTGTCCCCGCACCCACTCGGGCAAGATACCTCGGACAACTCACACGGAGCAAGCTGTGTCATCAACACAAGGCGATCATGGGATTTTAGGCCTTGAAGTTTGTTCTCTTCGTGTTTACGAGTCTCTTTACATTTGAGGAGTATCCGAAGGGACCTTCACACTGCTCGGACACTCAATCATGCTTTTTTCTCTTCTTTGCTTGGAGTGTAGCTCGCAGGATGTAGAAAAATTTGTTTTGTCCCTTCTTTGTTTTTTGGATGTAGGTCACTCCTCACCTCCATGTCTTCAAGGTCCTTCCGAGCTTGCGGTGTATCTTCGATTTGCCATACATATCTATGTAGCTTAGCAGGTTCAAGCAAACATTCTTCATGATGTGCATGAAGTCAAGCGAGTGTGAACCTCCAAAACTTCCCAATCTGGCAGAGTCCCAAAATATTGATTTCTTCTTCCATGTGGGTGCATGACCATCCTCGTCGCACGCGGTATGCTTCCAAGACCCTTCCCAAATACTACTTTCAGATCCTTTACCATAGCAAACACATGTCGCCCATTACGATCTTTGAGGCTTAACACAATTTCAGTTCCCTTAAATTTATCGCCTTTCCACCTCAAAGCATGACTGCCAGAAGAAACCTACGGTGGCCCATGTACACACACTTCCGAGAGTTTTTCAGTACATGCAATCCGTTTCATCTATACCTTTGGTGCGAGCTTTAAACCCTTTGACAGTTTGGCGGACGAGTTCTGAGAGCGAGCCAATCGTTGATTGTTACAAACAACAATGCACGCAGTTGAAATACTCTCTTTGTACTCATCCCAAACCCGTACACCATCCTCCCACAACTTCACAAGGTCTTCAACCAATGGTTTCGGTGAACATCGATGTCGTTTCCAGGTTGCTTCGGGCCTTCGATCAACAATGGCATCATGATGTACTTCCGCTTCATGCACAGCCATGGAGGAATGTTATAGATGCAAAGCGTCACAGGCCAGGTGCTATGGATGCTGCTCAACTGACCGAAAGGATTCATCCCATCGGTGCTCAACCCAAACCTTACATTTCTGACCTCATTTGCAAAGTTCGGGTAAGCCCGATCGACTTTCCTCCACTGCGAGCCATCTGCAGGGTGTCTAAGCATCCCGTCTTCCTTACGCTCTTCTTCATGCCAGCGCATCATCTTGGCATGACCTTCGTTAGCAAACAGACGCTTCAACCGGGGGATCACAGGGAAATACCACAATACTTTGGCTGCGGTTCTCTTCTTCGTACGATTCCCATCTAATTCACCTGGATCGTCACGCTGCACCTTATCTGGGATTCTTCGACACCGGACAAACCTCCAAATCGGCATACTCATTGCGTCTGAGATACAATCGTTAGGACAGCGTGTATCTTCCGTGACTTGCAATCCTAAAGGGCGAGCACTCGCCGCTTCATACGTAGATTCGGTAGAGTGTTACCTTCCGAAGCAACTTCTTTACGAGTGATAACAAACCATTGAATGCCTTGTCGACACACCGTTTTGGCCTTCCATTGCATGAGCTCTAGTGTAATCGCAGACTTTTTGTGGCCCCGTCCACGCTTTGGGTACAAAGCGCCTGTGGTCCTCTACCATGCTCAAACTTCTTGTATTGTCTTTCCTCTGTGAACTCTCCTCTCCGTCACGGAGCATCCGATCTAGCTCATCATCGCCAAACTCGTTGATCAGTATCTTCCATGGACCCGTATTGAGTGGTGTCGGCATCTTTGTTGGCTCTATCTTCCTCTTCTTCGTCTTCTTCATCGTCTTCCTGTCGAATCGCCTCTGTTTCGCCATGGTGGGTCCAGCAGGTATAGTTTGCCATGAAACCTCTCGTGATCACATGCCTCATAACCATCCATCGTTCGGAGTGCTCCTTCTCATTCTTCTGATCTACACGACGGACAACGTATGAAGCTTCCTGGAGGCAAGAATGCAACGGCCGCATCGAGAAACTCCTTCATGCCATCTCTGAACTCTCTTGACCGACGGTCCGCATTGTACATCCATTGCCGGTTCATCTACGCCAATAAAAATAATAACAACATCTATCACAATATTTAATTAAACCTAACTATGTCTAATAGTTTTGTATTTTTTAATCATTCTGTATTCTTTTAACTAAAGCCAACTAATTATTTCTAATCCTGCTGCATTTTTTTAAATAAAACTAACTAATTGTTACATGTTCATGCAAACCTTTTCTATCATTCCGCATTTTAATTTTACTAAATAAAAATTATTTTTTACCTTTTCCCCACCATTGTAATTTTTCATCGTTTCACATTTATTGCATTTCATTCCATACACCAAACAATATATCACCTTAAGAAAAAAAATAAGCCAACAATAGAAACACTAATAATTCCCACAATAACAAAACATGATTTCTCAACATCCAATGCATAAAAACATCAATATATAGGTGAGAAGGATGTCAAGAACATGTTACTCACCTTAGCAACAATTAATTGAGCTAATAGCCTCAATTGAAAATTTTGGCGGCACCTCCCCATGAACCGCTCTCGGCCCACCACTCTTGCCGGATCTCGTGCGAGCTCGAGGAGGAAGATGGGGTTTAAATGTGCTAAAAGATGGGGTTTAAATCATTTGGGGGAAGGGGTCTCTACAAGCGGTTCTACATCTGAACCGCTTCGATCCCCACCTATAGAAGCGGTTCGTGTCTCGAACAGCTTCTAGAACTCTAAGCGGTTCTAGACATGAACAGCTTTAGAGATGGGACTCGAAGGGTTCGTGTCAAGAACCGCTTCTAGAGACCCTCCGCCTGCTTCCCACTTAACCGCTTGTGGCATGTAGAGCACAAGCGGTGCGCACCTAACCGCTTGTGATAGACCGGTTGTGAAGGCCGGTTCTGTAGTAGTGTATGCCTTGTCATCAACAACGGGTCATGGTACTGGCTGATCGAGCCTTCGAGGTGGCAGCTTGCCTTTGTCACTGTTGGCATCGAAAAAGAGTCCATTGGTCTTAACACACGCAAACACGTTTAAGTTAGATTCGTAGCGTGCCAGCCGATTTGATTCTGTAATCGGTAAAATAAATCGAAATAACTTCTCACAGCCAATTTTGATTTTAAAAAATCAGCGAGATAGGTCTAATGTAACATCCCAAAAATTCAAGGAAATGTAAAAAATGAAAATTCAAATTTTGCATGAATTTAGTTCTTCATTTTCTATCTTTTTCTGGATTTTTCTTGATTCTTCTTGGATTTTTGATTTAAAAGGAAATTCTTTTTAATGTCGAATTAAGTAAAAGAAAAGTGATCGATAAGAATAAAAACTTATAATGATAAAATGTGAAAAAGTTCTTCGTAATCTTAAGAAATTCTGAGAACCTCATTTCTGAATTTAAAGGCCATATAAGCACAATTATTTAAGAAAAGAAAAGCGATTTAATGAAATTTGGCTATAAACTGTAACAATGTCAGATTTTAATAAAAATACCCCTACTTTATCTTAAATTGAAAATTTCATCTTAGCTCCTGAATGGATACACCAATCACTAGTAAAAATATGAAAAATAAATATTCAGTTTGGACTAACTAAAAATATAAAAACAGAAAGATTGAAAATTTAATGATCTCAATTTCAGAATTTTTATAACTTAAATACAGAAGATCTTAGGTTCAAATTTTTACAGTAGAAAAGTACAATCAAAAGAAACATATAAAAAAATTTTAACAATTTTTGATAAATTATCCACCCTCATATAGGTCAACATCTGCAAAACCAGAAATTGAGCACAGTAGATTGTTTGAATTGTTATAAATTCTATACATACTATTTTCACTTGAAACATTTACAAGATAATGAATATTATCTCTGGAGCTCAGAAAAAAATAATAAAAAATTTCCCATCAAGATTTGACCCTCATTAAAAAACTAGACATCATTGCCTGAACCTGGAAGAGATAAGCGGTTTTACTTCCAATCAATAAAACATCGCCGAAGTCCCCACGTGGTAGTATCCGATTCTTAACTGCCTTGCTCTCTCTACCAATGGGACCAGCCCTGCTCGTCAGTGCCTATCTGTAACATCCTGAAATTCAAAAGAAAGGAAGAATTAAATTTTAAAATTTACTTATATTTATTGATGCATTTTCTAAATTTTTTGATTTTATTGATTTTTGTTCTAATAGAGAAATCCTTTTAAGTGATTCAATGAACAAAACTTGTTCTATTCATAGCCCACTTTCTAATTTTACTTTGCATCACACTTACAAGTGGGGCCGAGTGTCTGTTTGGGCCCTTGTGGCAGAGAGGCACGCAGACCTTCTTCTTCCTCAGTTCACCGGCGCCGCCGAGGCTCCTGTGCCATCATCGCCTTGCCACGCTTCGATCTTGCCCTGATTTTGCACTACTCCGGCTATCTCTTCTTCTGTTCAGACACCGCAACATCTCACTGAGTTCACACTCATGACCAAGCTTCTACACACTGCCTCGCCGGCTATAAAAGCCACCTCAAACTCACCTTAATTAGCACATGCACCATTTCCCCTCTCCTCCTTATTTCTCTCTAGCCGAAGCTCCTCAATTTCTTGACAAAACAACCATCGCCGAAAACCTTGAAGCTCAATTAAGCACAAAATTCTGACAAAATTCTCATCCAAATCCAAATTGCCTTGCACCCTACCATCAACATACCTGAAGGGTGGAAAGCCCTCAAAATTTTGGGGATTCTTCAACCAGAAGCTCGCCACCGCCTCAACTCATCTTCCTCGGCCATGGTGCACGATGGCAGTTTAAACTAAGCCACCTTCGATGCTAAATATAGGTAAATTGGAACCTATATGTTCCCTTAATGCTCCACATTATCTCACCCGAGCCTAAGTGTCACCTAAACCTTGAGTTCACCAGTCGGCCATGGCGGCCACCAACACAGTGGCGCACCACTTTTCACCATCAATCACAGCAAGTAAAGACTCCCCTAGGTGCGTGGTGATGTGGTGAGACTATCCATGCTGCCGATTCACTGTCTCCGGCCATAGATCACCGCTGGCAAACTCGAATCCACGGACCCCTGTTCTATCTCGCTGAACCACGGTCCCGATTGATAGTCACTATGGCAAATTCTGATCTACATGCGTTTAGACATTATCAAGTGGTCCCAGTCTATCAGCGGCTGTGGTTTGGTTTGAACGTGGAAACCACGCGTGACAGAAGACGTTTTTCGAGCAGAGAAAAAGTACTTTTCTATTTTCTTTCAATTTCCAAAACTGCTTTATTTCAAATTGCCATAACTTCTAAAATATAGAACCAAATTAAGTAAAACAACATTCTAAATTCATGTAAAATCAAGCACTTCTAGAATATGCAAAAACATTTTCAAAAACAGCTCTGGATAAATTTAAACTTTAAATTTAAAGAGAAGGCAAAAAGATAGTCTATACATAAAATTCTTGCAAATGAACTTAGATTTTGATGAAACCAATTTTATTGCAATATTCATGCTGACAGCAACTCACATATATAAAGAATATTTTAATTTCAACTTTGTTTGAATCATTTTCTAATAAAAGGTAATTTCAATGTACTACATATTGAAAAATGCATTATTTTAGAAAAAGAAATCTAAAATAAGTGGAATTGATTTCTATATTCTAGCATGTCAGTAGGTTTCCTGTTTATGCCAAAATAATTAAGAAATGATCCTGGTTTGAATCTGTTTTATAATTAGAACATGACCTAGTGTGAGGACACACATATATATAGGTATATATACATGTAAGTGTATATATGTATGTGTGTGTATTATATATACAAAGAAAAGATGCAATCATGGAAAGGTAGTTGCAAGAAAATCTTAAATATTCAATTACCCTGAAAATAGATATAATCCATATATAATATGCTTTGCATTTGAATCCTGTCAAAAATGTAATACCTTGTGATAGTCCTGTATCTTTAGCACTGCTAATCTAACTAATTTTAGCCTCATGAATTCAAAATTGCACATAAATGAATACATAATTTTAGTCTCTTGCATTCATAAAATAAATAAGAATAATCTATGAAAGTAAGAAGTTGTATCACTGCTTAACCTAAAAGCTACTAATAACATATAAGAATAAAGACAGTCTAAGAAGTGAGTACCCAAAATCATAAGAACCTAACCCTAAGTCACACCTGCTTCTTTAACAAGTATTTATTTGATTTTCATCTAATTTCTTTTGCCCTTATTAAAAGTTCATTATTTACTATGTTATTGTCAAATGATGTGTAGAACCCGACATTCCAGATACAGTCATCGACGACCCTGAGTTCGACTTCAACAACAGTCAGCAAGGCAAGCACCCCCTTTGACCATGTTAATCCCAGTTTTCAAAATTATTTTATTAAACTTTCATGCATGCTAATGTTCATAAACTCTGCTATTTCGTGGGTAATGGTAGGTATTACCTTCATTATTGAGATCACCTCAATCAAACTTGACATGTGTACCTTGATAACCCTAGAATATGGATAATCACACAATGATAACAAAATAGGTATACTCATATATATATATGCATTTGCTTAGTATGCCATAGAAATAAGCACACACATAGCAAGTTTTATTGTTCATGATGAACTGTGCACACGATGGTTAATGTGCTCAATGGTAATTTCTTAAAAATGAAAATAAAACTATGGTTTTGATACGGGTGATTATTGTTGCTCCCTGAGAAATTATTGCCTAAGTCGGATTAATGACTAAACTATGGGTTGTTTTAAAACCAAAACTACTGTACAACCACAAGGCTGGTATGGAACGTCCTTAACCTAGCTATTAAGTCATCTATAACTAGCTTTGCACATTGGCAGGCTATAGTACGGGCTGTTCCATTATGGATTGCTCAAACGGACATCCATACTGAGGTGATAATGGAATAAACGTTTACCAATACAACGGTGTACACCATGTTATGGGTGTAAAACCCTGGCACCTACAGTGCCACGAATGTTACCTCCTTAATTAACCACAACCACAAATCACTAGAGAAGGACAACAAAACGACTTGAACAAGATAATAGGGGCCGAACTTACTAAAAATTTTGGCAGCACCTCCTCTAAAACTAGGGCATCCACTCAGCAGACAAAAGAGATCAATTAATAATGAAAACAAAGCAAAGCCATTCACAATCAACCAACAATCATAAACTGCCATGGCAATTACTAGCCTTCATGACCAACTAAGCAAATATACAAGGATATGACATACGCAAAAGACAAGCGCTACACCATACAACTAAGGTTTTATAGTCCTAAACATTCACCCATTACTTACAATTTATCGCAACCAAAAGAAACCAAGTTCATCACCATCACTACTATAACCAAAAGTAAGGATATTATCCTAAACTAGCTACATGAAGTCATCGTGAGTGAAGTGAGCTAGCCCATCTCCCAAATGTCGCCTTGGAGCTACCTAGAATAAAATATCAAACACAAGCGTGAGCTCATCACTCAGCAAAGTGTAATGCGAAAAGAAATTAAAGTGAACATGTAGCAATTATACATATGAACTACATGACTTTAAGCATACAAGGAATTTAACACACAAATCCTCATCCAAATCATCTCATTAGGTCTTTACTCACAATCACAATTATGCAATGCATCATGCATGCTTATGAATGCAACCATCTTTGGCTCATACCGGTATTGCCGGATGCACGCCCGTCGGCATGCACCCTCTCATTCCCATCCATCCCGTGGAGGGGCCTACTGTTACTGTCTCGCTCCTATTCATCTCGATGAATGGGACTACGAGGTAGGACTTTTGTGCTCACTACGGGTGAGCACCGAGGCCCGCATCAATATGGGACGCCCCGTCCATTATGAATGCATGAATGTAAATGGGCACACATAGATCACATCTTCATTCATTTCTAATCATTATTGCAAGCCATAACCAAATGCATCACATAGATAAATCCTACTTTCATAAACCGCCATTCGCGGTAGTCGATTCAAGTTCACAATTAAGACATCAATATAATTTCTTTCATGTGGGTAAGGTCCTAAATAACATTAAACCTTTACATTACCACAACATGCATATCACATTACACTTGCCTTCAACCGCGAGGAGGAGGATGGCGAGAAGTTGAAGCCTCTCCCGAAGCTACTCCCCCTAAAAAATAACATTCGCAAGCTCAACTTTCCAATTCTAGATAGGTCACAATGACCATACATACAACACTACAACACCTGAACGCACAAAAGACCCAAAACCCCGGCGATTAAAAATCCGGACAGCAAGCGCTCTAAAGAGCTTAATTCCTAATTAGCTTAACCAAAAACGGGGTTCTTTACCTCTAGTTAACCATAAGAGCCTAATCTACAACTACCTCACAACCACTTATACGGGAGATGCCTTGAAGGTCTACAAATCGCAACTAAAACTCAACCGCAAAACTGAGCTCGCTGAAAATTCCCAATTCCAGGACATCGACTTCCAAAGAGCGTATCTTTTGATTGCCTTAACGGATTTTCGCGTTCTTGCACTCAAAACGACCGCAAGGAAATGAAATATGCAAATAATATAGCCATTCACTTGGCCAATGCACCAGCTGCTTCCAGATCGACGGTGAACAGAGAGTACTGACCACACATCACGTTCTGGACAGTCCTCACGGAAACAGCCATAACTTCCAAACGGTTGGGCCGATTCACGATTTCTTGAGCTCTAATTAAACTTAAGAACACTAGCTTCGTTTTTATCTATAGCCAACCTGACAGAAAATTATTCTAACTTGCCCGAATCGAGCTCCAAAGTCTGCTATGGAACAACCCCACAACAGCCCAAAACCAACGGGGTTTCTCCCCTCCAATCCTAGACATTCCTCCCACCAAAACCTGATTCTAGGAACCCCAGGCTATCTCCAATCAAGAAAAAGACCCAATCACCCAACCCTAGAGTCCTCACCTTCCTTACCATCAAAGGGGTGAAGAAGGGATGGAGGCCGGCCTTGGTAGCAGGGGGCGGCAGGAGATAGCCAGGAAAATGGGCAACGCCGGCAGGGAGCTGCAGAGGAGGCGGCCGGGGGGGTGACGGGCAAGCACCGACCGGACTGGGCTGGGCAGCGACGCCGGGCAGGCCCGAGCAGGCTGGGAGGAGCTCGGCCGGCTGGGAGTCGCAGGGAGGCAGGGCGCTGGAGCCAGAGAAGAAAAGAAATGGGGAGCCGGCAGGGAAAATGAGAGGAGGAGGAGATTTAGGCAGGGGAGTGTGAGACCCGTTCGATGAGCAGGAACCTCCATGTGATTCTTGTGCTATTCCTGGATCGAGCTAGCACTCACATGTTTACAACAATTGGGAATCACAACCATACATTATAATGATTAAGCGAAACGATTATACAAATAATATTACAACTCAGAGAATAAAGCAGCAAAAGAAGCAATGTCCTGTAGTTTGCCCAACCGACCCCGCAGGCAACTGACCAGGCATAACTCCTTAGATAGAATACGATGAAGAAAATTCCGCAACTTATGATGAACAACTCCGAAGCTTCGCTTACTAAACCACCTACAATATAATTAGGCAAGGGTGAGTATTTTACATACTCAGCAAGACTTGAGCAAAACCTACAATACATGCAGGCCATTTCAAAGGAGGCTACTACAGTTAATTTGCATAAAGCGAATTTGAATTTGGAAACCAAGTTATTTGCAATCGGAATTTAAAAGAGCAAGATTAATTTGATAGCAAATAAGTAAAGCATAAATAACACTCACCGTCCTCCATGACGTGAGTTCGAATCGATCCTTGCCATCGCATGGCATATATCCAGTTCTTTGTCCACACAGGGCACAACAGCTGACACCAACACTTGCCCACACAGGGTATAGCATTGGGTCATCTGTGGGGTAAGTTAACTTGTAAAATAAACCCTTTTGAAAATCAAAGCTAACATTGGAATGACTTCACCGAGTGCTCATGACCACGAGCGCGGCTAATTAATTAGATTTAAACTCTGCAGAGGTGTACAACTTTACCCACAAGGAATGACCCACCTTTTTGCAAGATCACACACGCCTCCAATAGGACATTGTGTCTGCCAGGCGATCATACATAGCTGTTCCGTTACCTAGATATGACTTTGGTCTAGCCCGGGACGTTAACCCCCGCCGTAGAACTAGAAACACACACCCAAGCCGTGGATCCACATTCACACACCCAACACAACGTTTCTAATCACGGCAGGGCGTACACCGTTGCATGGGTGGAAACCCACCCAAGAAGACCAAACGGGAATGCTTGGGGACCCATCCAAGCAGACCAAACGGGAATGCTTGTGCTAGCTCCCGCCTACCAATGAACAAAGCCAAGTCTAAATAACTTAATAGGCTAAGGCTACCCCGTAATAGCCCTCGTGGTTGCACGAAAAATCTCGGATCAATAGCGTCCCATTGCTCGGTCCTTAAACTGACACGGGCGACACTTCACCCTACACTACGTGCAATTCCATTCGCACATCCGGCTATTGCCAATAATCGCCCGCATCAAAGCATAGTTTTCTTTTGGGTTTTTAATCAAAGTACCCACAACCAACAATGTCATTCTCAATGTTTTCAAGAAACAATTACTGATTTGATCATGTACATCATTGATTCTAAAGCACGGCTAAGCATGAATAATATGAACGCATATACCCATGATGACATTAAGTAATGCCTAGCCCTATTCTGTGGTTATCAAGGTTCACATTTCCATAATCATCAAGGAGTTTCATGTGACAACAGGTATAACTACCAATCCACAAAATAGCAATTTACATAAAGTAATCGCATGCATAAAACAATTTGATGCACAAAAGGAATATAAAATACTGGGCTCAATATGGTCAAAGGATGCTTGCCTTGCTTAATTGACGAATACGACGAAGACGGGGATTGCGGTTGACGACGACGATGGAGACTAGAAACGTCGGGTTCTACTCGTCGAATAACGGAAATAAAGCAATAAAAGACTTCAATAAGAGCAAAAGAAATAGATAGCAAAACAAATAAACTCTTTACAAGAACAAGGATTGCTCTTTAATGAATTTATTAATCTTATTTTACGAATTCAAGATGCTAAAATTGGTTAAGATTAATAGAATTAAGATCAAATTCGTATCTGTGCTACAAATATTTGGTGAAAACCTGGTGCACACCAACTAAGAAAAGTTCAAAAATTCTGAAAAAAATCATGGATGTACATATGTAACTACCCCATCTACATATAGGATGAATTTCATGATCAAATTTTATATGCTAGATAAAAAAGACAAAGTTGATCATGAGCAGGAATGATTTTTTTCAGATCAAGTTTTTTGTAACTTTTCTTAGTTGGTGTGCACCAGGTTTTCACCAAATATTTGTGTGCATAGGATACGTTGCCTAGAATTAATCATTAGTTGCAAGGTTACATTGATTTACTATTCACAATATGAGCTTTTGGCAAATCTTATTACTTATGAGTTTTGCTCTATTAGGATTTGGATTCAAAGCAAAACGAAATAGGAATATTTTCTTAGATTGCTGTAGATTATAATCTAAAGATCATTTCTAGACTATTCTTTACCAAATTCAGATTTAGATGAGCTGCTTTGCGAGTTAATGAATAGGCTTAAATGGTCATATTACAGTATGAGTGATTAGCTCTTTATCTTTAATTAATTTTGCTTAGAATTAGCCTCATGCAAGCTGAATCTATTGATTTAGGCTCTTGACTTAGCTTACATGATATTTGAGAAGGTTACGTGATAAAAACAACTTAACTACTGATTCCTTCATTATTACCTAAAGTTTATTCATTCACATTAAGGCCTAAAGCAATGTGATAACTTAGGGTTATTAGGCTATTAGGATTAATATGCAAAACATGATGAAATATGGTTATTTCTTCATAATGAGATGATTTATACTTCAGATAACAATCCTAAGCTAATTCCATAAATTTTAGGCTTTAGCCGATACATTATAATCATTACCGAAAAGGCTTAAGTGGCATTGTAAAGTTAACGTTATTCGGAATCGGCCAAAAGTAAATCAAAAGGTTAATCACTTAAGGGTTTTGTACTAACAATATTAATATGTAAACCTTAATGGAATAAGATTCTTTTTATAGAATATGGTAGTATGAACTTTGTACAACGTTACTAAACTGATTTTACTAATTTTAGTATTTGGATGAGTTATTTTATCTATCGTTGAAATAGACTAAATGACCACATTTGTAAACCCTAAATCGGCCAAGTTTCGTTTTGAGTTTCTAACTACACCATACATGATCTTTGATTCATTTTTCAGGCATTAGCAGAATATCATCCTAGAAATGTTCCAGAACTGGTTCGGCATTATTTCAACTTCAATTGCAATAGATTATCTAATTATTTATGGTTATAATTAACATTTTCTTCTATTAAAAGAATACAAATCAAGTCTGATTCTAAGTATTTTTATATGGACAAGCCCCTACTGATTTCAGGAGTCTCTCACAAAATATTTTATGATTTTATGAACTATCATACACTCATTTCTATTAATGGCCATTTCAAGCATTATTACTGGTTGCTAAACAAAGGAATTAAACTTAGTTCAAATATTAAATGTATTTGTATATTTGAATACATCCTGGTCCTAAAATCCCATTAATATTCATTTCACCCTTTCAGTTCTTATCACTCACAAGTTCTCATTAACATCATATTAGCACCATAATCAAGGTTTAAATTTAAATAATAATCCCATACTTCAAAAACTAAATATTTTTACATATTTAGATTCCTCTGGATTTTAAATGAATACAGAAATTTGTCCCACTGAAATTTTATTAAAACTTCAAAAGATATTCAAGATTGAATTCCACTCGGTTTGTAATTAACTGGGCAATCTGAAAATACGTTTTCAGCATTTGGGAGGCGCCTTTTCACCTATGAACGGGAGCTCGGCTGAGCCACTGCAACTGGGACCCGCCCGACAGAGACAGAAAGCAGGGGATGGCCTAGGGCTTCCCGGCGACGGCGCTCCGGCGATCTTCCGGCGAGGGCGACGGCACCAGGAGGTAGAGCTCGGCGAGGAGAGTCCGGGAGTGGTGTCGATTCGGCGGAAGAGACAGCAGGCAGGGGCGCGGCCGAGGTTGGGCGCAGGCGCTAATGGCAGCTCGGGGGAGAAGAAGACAAGGCCATTAGAGGTGAAATCGGTGGCTAATTAAGCATGAGGGGATGCTAGGGGTTCCGTTTTCGAGGTTCACTGAAGGAGAAGGCGGAGGAGCTCCACCACTGCGCTCGAGCCGGAGAAGAAGGGCAAGCGGCGGCATGATTTCGCATGAAGAGCTCGAGATTTTCTTGAGGGCTTTCGATGCTTGAGGCTTGGTGATGCTCTAGCCCAGCCAGATTTGAGAATGTTTAATCGAATCACAAAATCGCGATGGGATTTGGAGCTTCGCTTATGCAATGGGGAATTGCAGGAGTCTGCGCCGCTTGAGGAGAGGGAAGAGGAAGTGAGTGGAGGGAAAGTGAAGCATTGCGCTGGTGATCTCGAGACGCCATGTATAGCTCGAAGGTGGTCAGTACTCCATGCCGGGAGAGTTCGATGGAACTAACGGAGACGAGGCGATGCATCCGTGATGAGCTCTGGGGTCCACTGCTCAGGACTGGAGTTTCTCCTTTGGGCCAACGGAAGGGAAGTCGATGAATGGCCCACACAGCAAAGTGAATGAAAAGAGAACCGACTTGAGGATTGACTTCGATTAATGCACCGATCTTGCATTGATTCACCAAGAATCTACATAAGAGACTTTTCATACTTTTTGTGTAGTTTCTTCCGAAGTAGATGATCTCGATAAAAAGTTTAGATCGAAATAGTTTGTAGATTATTTACTAAAATTCTAACACTGCACAATGCACAGGAATTTAGGTTCTATTTTTGAATTAGCAGACCATTCAATTATTTTTATAACTTTTTGAAACTTTGTTTTTCAAAAGTATTTGATTTCAGAATACTTCTATAAATTTTTCAACTCCATTTGTAATTCCATTATTTCATGTGAATTCCCACAATGTATTATTTTGGATTTAAAAGTTATCTTTTCATTATTCTATGTGTAAAATCTCAATTGCTGGCTAAAATGATTTAATTGAATGATCAGGGTTCTCATGGAAATTTTTCTAAATTTTTACTTTTTATCTTTTTGCCTTTTTTCTTTTTCATTCGTTAATTCCATTTGTTGGATTTTTCATGTGAAGAACAATTCCAACGAAATCCAAATAAAATTCAATAATGCCAAGAAACTCGAAATAAATATTTTCAAATTAAAAATATTTATTTTCTCTTTATTAATTTTCGAGGATGTTCTGAGGAGTTGGAGCACTGGGTGGGGAAAAATCGGCGACCTTGGGAGCACCGGCGACCACACAAATCCAAGAGAAAAGAGAGGGTTGGTGGAGAGGAAATTTCCAAAACACCCTCCCAAAACCAAAACCTTTAGCACTTAACCTCCCATATGGAACAAACACCTCGGAGAAAAAACCGCCAGATGGCCCCAAAGACGCCTCGATGAAGGCACAAAGGTTGGGGCGAGGTTTTCGTGATATTACACTCTCCCCCCTTAAAGGAATTCGACCACGAATTCCACGGACACTAACGAATAAAACGAATAGCCCGCAGGTTAACTTACAACACATACCGATAGGAACAACTCTGGATACTTCTCACGCATGTGAGATTCCGATTCCCAAATCGCTTCGCTTTCGGATTGATGGGACCACAGGACCTTGACAAACTTCACGTTCTATTTTTCAATACCGCTCGATTAGACCAAGATTCGTGACCGGTCGAGACTTCAAGGTGAGATCTTGATCAATTACCAAAGGCTCAAGAGGGACAACCAAATTCGGATCATGCAGAACTTCCTCAAAGATAGACACATGGAAAACATTGTGTACTCCTTGCATCGATTAGGAAAGTTCCAACCGATAGGTCACCTTCCCTACTCAGGCGATAATAGGGAAAGGTCCAACGTACCTTGGGCTAAGCTTACCTTTCGGTCCAAATCGAACAACACCTTTAGTGGGAGACACCCTCGACAACACGCCGTCCCCCACCTCAAACTCCAAGTTTAGCCTCCTCACATCAAGATAACTCTTTTGTCTACTCTGGGCCGCAAGAAGGTTTTGCCTCACCGCCACTCGCTCAACCGCTTGTTGAACCCAATCTGGGCTAAGGATCGCCCTTTCCCCAAAGATTCCGGCATAGGGGAGAACGGCACTTCCGCCCATAAAGCACTTCATAAGGAGCAGCTCGAATACTTGCCCGAAAGCTATTATTATAAGCAAATTCGGCAAGAGCTAAATGATCTTCCCAACTACCCTTCCACGCCAAGATCTGAGGACTGAGCATATCCTCCAAGGTCTGAATGGTACGCTCAGATTGTCCATCTGTTTACGGGTGGAACGCGGTGCTAAGACGGAGTTGAGTGCCCAAAGCACTTTGCAAACCTTCCCAGAATTTGGAGACAAACTTTGCGTCACGATCAGATACGATCGTCTTGGGTACACCATGAAGTCTCACTATTTCCTGCACATAAATAGGAGCCAAATCGCTTGCTGAGTTTGTAGTGCGAATGGGAATGAAGTGAGCAGACTTGCTGAAACGATCCACAATAACCCAAATAGCATCATTCCCTCGTCAGGTACGAGGTAGACCAACCACAAAGTCCATGGATATATCATCCCATAGCCAAATAGGGACTTCCAACGGTTGAAGCAATCCAGCGGGACGCTTATGCTCCGCCTTCACCTTCTGACAAACTCCACAAGATGCTACGAACTGAGCAATGTCAACCCTCATCCTTTTCCACCAAAAGCACTTTTTCAAATCCCGATACATTTTAGTCTCACCAGGATGAACTGTATATGGGGTGCTATGAGCTTCCTTCAAAATGTCATCCTTAACTTGAGACTTTTGAGGCACACAAAGGCGGCCTCTAAACCTCAGAGCACCAATCTCATCCAGGCTGAAATCTCCAATCTTGCCCTCAGCAATGCGCTTCCTTACTTTGCTGAAGCATTCGGTCATGCTGTTGTGCCTCACGCACACACTCGGGAATTGCAGACTCCAAGATCATTTGAGTCTCAGCTTGCATGGCGCCAGCAAAACAATATGAGATTCCCAAATGCTCAAAATCAGCTATGAGACAGTCGAGGGTAGGGGGCAACGCCTTGCGACTAAGAGCATCCGCCACAACATTAGCTTTTCCCGGATGATACTGAATGGTGAGATCATAATCTTTTATCAACTCCAACCACCTTCTCTGTCTCAAATTCAAATCTTTCTGAGTGAAAATGTATTTGAGGCTTTTATGGTCAGTAAAGATATCACAAGATTTGCCATACAAGTAGTGCCTCCAAATCTTCAAGATAAAGACCACGGCGGCTAGCTCTAGATCATGGGTTGGGTAATTCTGCTCATGCATTTTCAGCTGCCTTGATGCATAAGCAATAACCTTGCCCCCTTGCATAAACACACAACCAAGGCCCACATGAGAAGCATCAGAATAAATGGTGAAGCGCTCTCCTTGCTCAGGAAGAGTGAGAACAGGAGCGATCCTGACTTTTCCTTCAAGGTGCAGAAATTGCGCTCACAGTCGGCAGACCATTGGAATTTCACTCCCTTTCGAGTCAATTGAGAAAGAGGCTTAGCAATGAGGGAGAAGTCTTGAACAAAGCGACGATAGTAGCCAGCCATCCCAAGGAAACTACGCACTTCTTTGACATTAGAAGGCCTCTTCCAGTCCACAATTGTAGAAACCTTCCTAGGATCAACAGATATGCCTTCCTGGTTGATGATATGACCAAGGAATCCCACTTCCGAAATCCAAAACTCACACTTCTTTAACCTGGCATAGAATTGATTTTTCCTCAATGAACGAAGCACCAGCCTCAAATGACAAGCATGCTCCTCTTCTGACTTGGAGTAGATTAGAATATCATCGATGAACACTACTACGAAATCATCAAGATACTCATGTAGCAAATTGTTCATCGTCTCCATAAAAATAGCAGGGGCATTGCTTAATCCAAAGGACATAACCTTAAATTCATAATGCCCATACCTAGTGGAGAAAGCTGTTTTCTCAATATCTTGCTCCCTCACACGAATTTGATTGTAACCCGATTGAAGATCAATCTTAGAGAACACCTTTGCTCCCTTCAATTGGTCAAACAAATCTTCGATGCGAGGTAGAGGGTATTTGTTCTTGATGGTCACCAAATTAAGAGCACGATAATCTACACACATACGCCAACCCCCATCTTTCTTAGCAACAAAAAGGACAGGCGCTCCCCACGGTGACACACTACGCTGGATCAGCCCCTTAGACAACAAATCGTCCAATTGCTTCTTCAGCTCCTCTTGGAAAGGATGAGCCAAGCGATAAGGCGCCAAAGAAATAGGTCGTGCGCCCGGGACAAGATCAATCTGAAATTCCACGTCCCTTCTTGGCGGCAACCCAGGCAGTTCATCGGGAAACACATTAGCAAATTCCTTCACCGCAGGAATCTCCTCAATGGTTACCGAATTGGTTGGTTTTTCTGACATGGCCAAGAGTACGTACCCCTGACTTCAACATACGACGGCCAAGAAATAAACTAGCTAGCACAAAGAGGGAGCTGGAGGGTACACCACCCTGAAAAACAAACTCAACCCCTGTGGATGCCTGCAAGGTAACTGTTTTCCAGTAGCAACAAATTTTGGCGCGGTACTGATGTAACCAATCCATGCCCAAGATAACATCGAACGGGGCCAACTGGATAACCATTAGATTAGCAAAGAAATCCTCATCATCAATGGTAATAGTGCAACCTGGGCATACCATTGAACTTGAAATAAGACCACCAGGAGAAGTAACCACCACAGACTTAGCAATACATTGCATCCCCAAATTAGCCCTTCTAGCAAACTCAATTGACACAAAAGAATAGGATGCTCCTGAATCAAAGAGAACAAAAGCATCAGCTGAATTCACAAGTAGAGTACCTGCCACCACATCTGGACGTCCAACTGTCTCAGCAGTCGGTAGGGTATAGACTCCTGGTGGCGTCGGGGCGGCGGGAGCCCCGACACACTGCGGGAGTGGCACCGACACTGGAGGTGGTGCAGCAAACTAAGGGGGAGCCGACGGCTGGGGCTGCCAAGAAGCCGCAGGTGGTGCCCACGCAGAAGGCTACGGAAGAACTGGAGTTGCAGCCAACATCTGAACTGATCCCTTGGACGAAGCACTCTGAGTCGGGGTGGGTGGCACCGGCTCCCACTTGAGGATGCTATTGGGATTCGACCGGCACACTCGCCCCATATGACCGGGACGGCCACAATGATGACACTCCCCCGACCGAACACACTGCAGTCACGTATGCCCACCACCGCACTTGAAGCAAATCATACCTTGCCTACGAACAGTATGGTGCCATCCATTGGGAGGACGATGAAGATGACCGAGGGTTCTTTGCCTTGGTTCCCGAGGAGGAACCCTGTCCCCCCTTAAATTTTTTGGAAGGGGGTCGCTGAAAGGACCCACCTCCCCCACCAAAACCTCTTTTTCGCTTCACCACCAGAGCTCTGAGCTCTGCACCACCAGAGAGGAACTTTTCTTTGGAAAGCTCCAATTCAAGCTCCATACCCTTAGCTTGATCCACCACAGATGCGAAGTCACAGGGGACGGTGGCTCCCATGATCACTCTGAACTCCTAGTTGAGGCCCCTACGGAACCTTCGAGCCTTCTCTCGATCATCCGATGCCACTGCTGGTATGAAACGGACAATATTATTGAACTCCGCCTCATATTCCGCCACCGACTTCTTGCCTTGAGAGATGGTGGATAAAGAGTGCTCCATCCTCTCAAGGAAAGACTCCGGGTAGAACTTGGCCCGAAAGTGGTGGACGAAATCCTCCCATGCAACTGGTCCAAGAGTGGGGGCCCTCGCTGCAAGAACCCCCTCCCACCAGATATCCGCTTGGCCTTTCAACTGGAAGGCCACAAAGCGAGCCTTCTGGACCGAAGTCATCTCTAGGACCTCAAACTGCCTCTCCAAATACCGGAGCCAATCTGCGGATTGGACCGGTGTGCTCTTACATCAAAAGTATCCAGGCGGAGGGACATCCACTCCCGGAGGCTCATCCTAGCCTCTGGCGCCTGAGGCGATGCGGGGCTCTGCGGTGGAGGCACCGCAACAGGAGCCACCTGAACGCGATGACGCAACTCCTGCACCTCCTTTTGCAACGCCTGCAGCTGGGCCAAAGTGGCAGCCTCAACCCCTGGCTGCGCTGCAGGGACACCCTCCTGAACAGGTGCAGGAGCATTGAGCGAACCGATTCCCTCAGCGACCGACTCAGCGACACCCTGAGGTGGGTGTCGCCCACCTCGACCATGGCCTCGATGGCCACCGCGACCCGGAGGGCGGCCTCTACCCCTCGGCATAGCTACAACCACCACAATCTAACAACAACACAAATCTCAATACAACAACATACTAACATTTCATCTATCAAGAACATAAAACAGATAGAACAATAAAGCGCGATGCAACGATTTACCATACCCTTCCTATTGTGCTCCAAGTGTGTCAAAATTTTTTTTTACTTTCTTAGTCAGCCTACAACAAGTTTTAAATTTATTTACCCAAAGCAACCTTTTTAAAGAGTAAATGCATCTAGGCCACGTCTCTAGGTTCATAGACCACGGACCTAACGCCTGCTCTGATACCAACTGTAACACCCTGGCACCTACAGTGCCACGAATGTTACCTCCTTAATTAACCACAACCACAAATCTCTAGAGAAGGACAACAAAACAACTTGAACAAGATAATAGGGGCCGAACTTACTAAAAATTTCGGCAGCACCTCCTCTAAAACTAGGGCATCCACTCAGTAGACAAAAGAGATCAATTAATAATGAAAATATAACAAAGCCATTCACAATCAACCAACCATCATAAACTGCCATGGCAATTACTAGCCTTCATGACCAACTAAGCAAATATACAAGGATATGACATACGCAAAAGACAAGCGCTACACCATACAACTAAGGTTTTATAGTCCTAAACATTCACCTATTACTTACAATTTATCGCAACCAAAAGAAACCAAGTTCATCACCATCACTACTATAACCAAAAGTAAGGATATTATCCTAAACTAGCTACATGAAGTCATCGTGAGTGAAGTGAGCTAGCCCATCTCCCAAATGTTGCCTTGGAGCTACCTAGAATAAAATATCAAACACAGTGCGTGAGCTCATCACTCAGCAAAGTGTAATGCGAAAAGAAATTAAAGTGAACATGTAGCAATTATACATATGAACTACATGACTTTAAGCATACAAGGAATTTAACACACAAATCCTCATCCAAATCATCTCATTAGGTCTTTACTCACAATCACAATTATGCAATGCATCATGCATGCTTATGAATGCAACCATCTTTGGCTCATACCGGTATTGCCGGATGCACGCCCGTCGGCATGCACCCTCCCATTCCCATCCATCCCGTGGAGGGGCCTACTGTTACTGTCTCGCTCCCATTCATCTCGATGAATAGGACTACGAGGTAGGACTTTTGTGCTCACTACGGGTGAGCACCGAGGCCCGCATCAACATGGGACGCCCCATCCATTATGAATGCATGAATGTAAATGGGCACACATAGATCACATCTTCATTCATTTCTAATCATTATTGCAAGCCATAACAAAATGCATCACATAGATAAATCCTACTTTCATAAACCGCCATTCGGGGTAGTCTATTCAAGTTCACAATTAAGACATCAATATAATTTCTTTCATGTGGGTAAGGTCCTAAATAACATTAAACCTTTACATTACCACAACACGCATATCACATTACACTTGCCTTCAACCGCGAGGAGGAGGATGGCGAAGTTGAAGCCTCTCCGGCTACTCCACGAAAATAACATTCGCAAGCTCAACTTTCCAATTCTAGATAGGTCACAATGACCATACACACAACACTACTACACCTGAACGCACAAAAGACCCAAAACCCCGGCGATTAAAAATCCGGACAACAAGCGCTCTAAAGAGCTTAATTCCTAATTAGCTTAACCAAAAATGGGGTTCTTTACCTCTAGTTAACCATAAGAGGCTAATCTACAACTACCTCACAACCACTTATGCGTAAGATGCCTCGAAGGTCTACAAATCGCAACTAAAACTCAACCGCAAAACTGAGCTCGCTGAAAATTCCCAATTCCAGGACATCGACTTCCAAAGAGCGTTCTTTTGATTGGCTTAACGGATTTTCGCGTTCTTGCACTCAAAACGACCGCAAGGAAATGAACTACGCAAATAATATGGCCATTCACTTGGCCAACACACCAGCTGCTCCCAAATCGACGGTGAACAGAGAGTACTGACCACACATCACGTTCTGGACAGTCCTCACGGATACAGCCATAACTTCCAAACGGTTGGGCCCATTCGCGATTTCTTGAGCTCTAATTAAACTTAAGAACACTTGCTTCATTTTTCTCTATAGCCAACCTGACAAAAAATGATTCTAACTTGCCCGAATTGAGCTCCAAAAATCTGCTATGGAACAATCCCACAACAGCCCAAAACCAACAGGGTTTCTCCCCTCCAATCCTAGACATTCCTCCCACCAAAACCTGATTCTAGGAACCCCAGGCTATCTCCAATCAAGAAAAAGACACAATCACCGAACCCTAGAGTCCTCGCCTTCCTTACCATCAAAGGGGTGAAGAAGGGATGGAGGCCGGCCTTGGCAGCAGGGGGCGGCATGAGACAGCCTGGAAGATGGGCAACGCCGGTAGGGAGCTGCAGAGGATGCGGTCGGCCGGGGCGACGGGGCTGGCAGCACCGACCGGACCTAGGGCTGGAGTAGGCGACGTCGGTAGGGCCCGGAGCAGGCGCGGGAGGAGCTCGACCGGCTGGGAGTCGCAGGGAGGCAGGGCGCTGGAGCTAGAGAAGAAAAGAAATTGGGAGCCATCAGGGAAAATGGGAGGAGGAGGAGATTTCGGCAGGATTTAGGCAGGGGAGCTGGAGCACTCGGGTGGGGGAAAAATCGACAGCCTTGGGAGCACTGGCAGCCACACAAATCCAAGAGAAAGAGAGAGGGTAGGTGGAGAGGGAAATTTCCAAAAACACCCCTCCCAAAACCAAAACCTTTAGCACTTAACCTCCCATATGGAACAAACACCTCGGAGAAAAAAACCTGCCAGACGGCCCCAGCACGCTCGATTGAAGGCACAAAGGTTGGGGCGAGGTTTTCGTGATATTACAATGGGGAGAAACATCATGACTTTACTCTGAGTTTCTACTTCCATAGTACGGGTTTATTATCACTGGGCTAGTGCAAAGCTAAGACTAGGTAATGTAACGGTTATGTTATGATCTCCTTACCGACACAACAAAGGAGGTGTGTTACTAGCCTGCAAAAGAGGTTGATCATTTCTTGTGGGTAAATTTGCACACCTCTGCAGAGTGTAAATCTAAACAATTAGTAATGCCCACAGTCATGGGCACTTGGTTAAGTCATCGCACAGTTAGTTGTTTTATTTTCATGACAACCTGGTTTATGCCATAACCTACCATCACATCAATTCATGATTAAGCATTCTTTCTTCCTCATCTTCATTCATCCACTAACTTCGCGACTTGGCGAAACACAACGATTCTAGAAATTCTCCATTGCACACCAATAGAACGCCTTAACAAAGGCATACACCCAACAGATTACACTGACAATCCAATTCCACAGATTTTAATCATAAGTCCAACCTTTCACCTAAATACATCACCCTCGGACAGATTACCACTAACATTAACCAATTCTTCCCCATGGTACTTATCACGAAAAGTGAGCTATAACTTCAACCATAATCAACCTACCAAATCAAAGTCCACTTCATAAACTACATTCAAGTTTTCCCTTCTCGAAGAAATTTTCAGTAGGTTTAACGTCTGCCATCCATACTACCGATTTGTTAGCAATACGATCAACCACTAGATCAAACCATTTAGGTCTCCCTCAATAAACAATGTCTCCTCAAGATATAAATCGTCTAAAATGGCTATAAGACCATCCATTGCTAGCAGCAAACCAAGCTCCCACATACTCCATCTAATGATTCTTCGCATTTTAACTCCAATTCCACTCTAGGTCATTTTATCGTCACCTTGTAGAAGCTTATCATTAATCAACCCATTCCGAGCACTGAGGACACCTCTAGCCAAAGCAACCCCATCAACTTATTTAAACAAGTTCCGCAGCCCAACTTGTTATTTCTTCTACATCATAACCACTACTAGCCTTTCGCACACACACCATTACCAATCCTCCACTATAACCGTGGATCACCCTAACCAACACTGTAATCCTTGCCCTCTATCAAATTTAGGATTAACCACCCTAACCACACAATCGTTCTACTAATCTGCTATAGGAGATCTTCAACCAACCCACAATATACTCTGATTGCCGCACTTTTCTTTCCAGAAAAACCCAACCAGAAACTTCCAAGGTAGCTCATCTCTCAAAAGAGTTAGAGAATGGCAGGACTCAATCCTGGTCATTCAACAAATCCCCAAATCATCATCAAACTTCCAAAATTCCACGAAAGAAAGGAGTTGTGCAACTAAATCCACGGGAGGAAAAAGCGGGTCAATCAAATAACACTTTTCCTTTAAAGCCCCAAATCTTGAAGTCGCACGACCTAAGATTTCACAAAACCCAATAACTCCTTTTAAACTGGAAGAAGGTTCAACACCAGAAGAAAACCATGACTTTCTCCGCAAAGCAACCAAAAAGGTGCAACACAAGACTCTCTTCTTTGTCTTAAATCCAAGAAGACCAAGGAAGACAAAGTTCACATACGCACTCCAACAACTCTCCGATTTATAATGAAACACAAGAACTCTCCTTCGGTGCTGGCTCTAAACTGCCGCACCAACAACCACAGCCACACAACAAAGCCGAACCCTTCGGCACAAAGAGTCCTACCGGACTCCACTAATCAATCTATCACTTCAAATACATAGCCATAAATAATACCATAGCCTTAACAAGACTAACATATAACATACCAACAAGTATCAATATAGCATAAATCTCAAAAGACCATTGTAACACAATACAACGATATCCCATCCCTTCCTATTGTGCATCAGAGTGTGTCAAATTTTAAATTAATTCGTCATTCTACATCAAGTTTTACGGTTATTGCCCTAGGGCCACATTTTAAAGGTTCAACCTAAACCATGTTTCTACTTTCATACAACAAAATTTTAGTTTATTCTAGAATAACTCACTACATTCAACACCACGGACACGATGCCGCTCGATACCAAGCTATGAATAAACGGGACCCATGCGCGCCACGGATGTTACTAAAAACCTGATTCACTAGCGACACCCCTCGGACCCACATAGGTCCAAAGGTTTACCAACACCCGATAATTCTCCACAATAAGATCAATAGAATTGAGGATTTACCAAGAAGACATAAAAACCTAACACCCATATGAGCGCACGCAAACAACCGCTAAACTCTAAAAAACGGCTTAAAACTAAGTCATCGAATTTTACAAAATTTCGGCATGACCTCTCTAGAAAGTAGGACATCCACTCAGCAGACAGAAAACATTTGCAGTATGATATGATCCTAGCAGGTCCTTAGTTAATCAATCACACCCAACAGAAAATAATAAGCTTCACCACGATGAACAATACATTACAACCACATTAATTACATCCAGACTTAACGAATTTGTTAATTAAACTGATGGAGACCGAAATGGGTAATGCAGCATTACTCCCAACCCGACGAGCGACTTCAAAGTACCTAAAACAAGAAAACAACAAGCGTGAGTCCAAGACTCAAACAAAGTGTAATCAAGTATGGAAAGTAATGAATTAACTAGAATATAAATGCTTCAAGACATAAAGTAAAAGTTTCTTTACTTGATATCCGTAAATAAGAGAAACGGTTTGAATTCATATACAACCAAACATAAGAGCACAACTACTTCATCTTTTGACATAACCAATACTTAATTGAAATCATCCAGTTAAAAAGCGAAACTAACCCTACTTACCACATCCAACTCGGAAACATAAATAAACCTTACTCATGTCTCAACAATCATTTCAGGATGATTCCACGACTCAATACTCAACCTGTCATTTCCATTCTCATCAATTAACATTTACCAAATGCAACACACAATGCAATGCCTTTATGTTCTCATTCCCTTTTTCTCATGAATCATAAAATGAATGCACCATGCATGCTCATAATGCACATTGTCATAGCGTATATCGGTATAGCTGAGTGCACACCCGTCGGTGTGCACCCTCAATCCCACCCATCCCGTGGTGGGGCCTACTCTTACTGACTCGCTCCCATTCACCTCGATGAATGGGACTACGAGGTAGGACTTCTGTGCTCACTACGGGTGAGCACCGAGGCCCGCATCAACATGGGACGCCTCGTCCATCATGAATGCAATTATGCAATTGACATGAATGATCTACCCGTTTCATCCTATTTCAACTTCACATTGGTCATACACATGTTTATAAGCACGGCCAACCCGAATATAAACACACACGTTATCATTCAATCGCATTCATCATTTTGTTACTTGCATCAACATAACCATACTCACTCATAAAATTAAGTAGTGCAATGCAATAAATAGGAATTGTATAACTTACTTACCATTTTGCTAACATTCATCCATCTTCATCACCATACTAAAACAATTGCTAGATATGATATTAAACATACCCACATCATTAGAAGTTTCATAATCTTATCGCAAACAAAGCATTTAACACCCTAATAACACTCTAGGGATTGCACTTGCCTTTAACCTCGGCGATAAGCGGCGTCCGATTTGCGGTATTAGAAACCTCCGACCCTAGAGAAATAAAACAATACTCAAAATCCATTCCTCATGTGAATAATGCCACTAAGATGGCAATAAAACTCTAGTGATCAGCATTACTCCCTATCTCAATAATACAAGATTCTAACATCTTCGATCAACAGAAATTCATTTACCCAGCTATATATATATATATATATATATATATATATATACACACACACACACACACACACACACACTAATCACATTCCTTAGGAGGTTAAGCTTTTGGATCGCATACAAAGGATGAGACAACCCAGAACAGACTCAATCACTTAGATGCCCCGCAAATACACAGAAATTCAAAGTAATATGCATAACCCAGAACATATCTCAGTTCACAATTGATGATATCTATATTAATCGTTACCAGATTCTCAATAGAACAACAAAGAAGCAAGCAGCCAGAGGTAATAATATAGATGGTTTTTAATAAAAGCAACTCACTAGCAAATGCAGAGTTTTCACTCTTTATGCTCAACTCATACAAATTTTAGGAGTTTCTCACATTTAAATGTGGTACTTCTGAACATTCTTTTTTTAAAAAAAATATCAAAACAGAAAGTGAGAATTTCAAAACTCCCAAAGTTAGAACCTCCTCCGGGCATTACCGAAATTGGCAGTGTCATTTGGGTGACATATGAGTAACTGGCTGGGAACACTCCTGACCATTAAATCACTACTTCCAATCAACAATTCATTAGTTACCATCCAAGAACTATCATATCAGGAACTTACAAAGACAACAATTCATGTTGCTATCCTTTTAGATATCTAACACTGCTAGAATGATCATACTTAGTTCAAACATAATTACGTACTAGACGATCCCTTCCAGCCATCATGGCAAAACGCACATTGTGCTACACCATAGAACTCTGGATTCTAGCTAGGCATTTGCACAAACACTTGGCATGCAAGTTGGACCCCAAGAAGACTATACCTCAAAGACCTCCTCATGGAGGCATGGAGGAAGGGAGATGGAGCCGAGGCGGCTCTACTTGAGGGCGTGTTGCGCCGGAGGGCAGCTCACCGCCGGCAGGTGCCGGGCGACAAAAAGCACTGCAGGTCTTCTTTGCTTCTTCAAGACTGCCGCTTCTTGCCCTCTGCTCTCTTGCTTGGCGCCCTTGCTGGCTTCCGCCAAAGCCTTCTTGGCATGGGGAGGGCGCCGAGCCAGGAGGGAGGCAGGGGGAGGTCTTGGTGGAGCGGTCTTGGCCGCCAGGAGGGAAGCGCCAGGAGGAGCCGGCATGGCGTGGGGGAGGGCTTAGCCACGGGGGCACTCGAACAGAGGAGAGGGAGGGAGTCAGAGGTGGAGGTGTAGAGTAGAAACTGGTGTGCGCCATCGAAGGAGAGAAGGAGAGAGCCAGTAGCCGGGAAGCTTGACCAGAGAGGGAGAGAGTCGGCCTTTGGTTGAGGAAAGAAAATATCTGCCGGGGAGGATTGATAGCCACACAATGGAAGGATAGATGAGATTAGGTGAGAGGAAAATCCTGGTAAATGTTTTGGGGTATTACATTTACCTTGTCAATTGCTTGTTGTAGTATTGTGCAAACTACAAGTCTTTTAGTTTTTCCGTTGCAACATTTATATACTTTTGGTTTGTGGATGTAAAAGTCAGAGTTTTCTAGGGCTTTACCTTCTTCCTAAGGTTTTATTCTTACCTCTATTTACAATTCAATCTATAATAAATTCCCCTTACCTGAAAAAATGATTCTCGGACAATGAAGACTCTGACTTTTACATCCACAACCTCAAGGAGAAAAATGTCGTTCCATGGAAGACTAGTATCGATAAGAATGCATTAGGCTAAGTTATAAAAATAAAGAACTTTAGAACCCATATATGTTAACCAAAGTATATACTCTTTTAATTTATTGAATTTGATGGAAACTTTTTTTATTGCTCCCTGGGATGCACTCATGTGTGTTTGGCAGTATGTTAAAACTTCATGATGTGACAACCCTTAATTAATAAGAAAACCAAATTAAGAAGATTTTAAAGAACGAAACTCTACCTTGTAAATCCAGCAAAATTTCATCAAATAATCAATCTTCTGATGATCATTATCACAAGATGCCTATCACAAGATCTTTAAGTGGACTAATGGAAGCTGACGCCACTCAAGGTTCTAAGTGTGACGACCCCTATTTTCGCATAAATGTGAAAAATGGAATTCTCATGTGCATACCGTACTAGTCCCATGATCAGTAGCTAATACACACATTTACAATAATTGGAATCACAACCATTATAACATCCTGAAAATTTTAAATAATAATTTAAAATTAAAAAATGAAATTAAATAAAATTTTTAATTAAAATTCAGAGAATGAATTAAAATCTTATTCTTCATCTCAATACCTTGAAATCCAACCTTGAGCTGCAAAATAAAATTTCAAATCAATCAAAATAAGAAAATGAGTTGAAAATAAAATTTACTTTGAAATTTCATTTAATTATAAATTTTCTTGAAATTTGGTTCTTAAGAAATCCTTTTAGTATAAAACTCTAATAATGGATAAAGGAAGAATAAAAATATTATAACAATAAAATAAATAAAAATTTTATTTAGTCTTAGGAAACCTCTAGAGACTCATTTGAAAATTTTAAAATGTCATATCAAGCATTTATGCACAAATTAAAAGCTATTTAATGAATCTTGACTAGCAACAAGTGCAATTGTCGAATTTAATAAAAATAATCATGAATTATATCGAGATAAAAATTTTATATTATATTCTTTAGTAATAAATGAATATAAATTAAAATTTAAATAAACTAATAAATTATTTTTGATATTTAAAATTTCAAAAACAGAGAGATTAAAAACTAGTAATCAATGTTAGAATTTTAATAAATTAAATGAAAAATATTTAAATATGAAAATTTTACTAAAGACTCTTATAGTCAACTGGAAGAGTTATAAAAGTTTCAAAAAGTTTTGAAAATATTTTAATAGTCCGATAAATTAAAAACAGAAATTTGAAAACTGTGCAAAACGTCTTGTCAGAATTTTTAGAAATTGTAAGAATAACAGTTTTCTCTGAAATTTCTATAGTGTGTAGATAACCCCTCACTAATTCCCCAGAAAAATTTTCATAAATATTTGATGAGATGGGGAATAGATCCATTAAACCCTATCCGCCGAAGCGCATTGCCTAACTTAAATTAAACCCGGCGCCCTTGTCTTTCTCTATCAAGTGGGGCCATTTTCCTGTGCAGCCCCACTCGCCAGCCTCAACGCCCTTGTCTTCTTCCTCCTGATGCTGATGTAATATCGCAAAATCGTTTTCCTGGGTTTTTAGCCGGAGTTGTCTTCATTTTCTTGATTCAAGGATTTATTCTGGAGAAAAGTTTTGTCGCCTCGCAATTTATTAAAGGTTTTGAGTTTTTTCGTGAAAATACTTATCGGAATGGGTGTTTTTCTCAGTGCCGTTTAATTTTGCAGCAAGTTGTCTATCCTGACAATTGTCGTTTCGCGCCAAGAATTTAATTGTTCGGTTTGCGCTAATGGTTAATAGATGGATTTTTGGTTTAGGAGGGGTTCTTTTGGGAATTTCCCCTCCCTTACCTAACCTCTCTCTCTCTTCAAATTGTGTGGATGAAAATCCTGGAGGCAGTCTTTGTTTTTTTTCTTTTCCAGCCAACCTCCCCCAGCCATTCCTCCTGGCGCATGCTCCCAGCCACTCCTCCTGGTCTGTGCGCCATGTCTTCTTCCCCTGGTGCTTCTCCTGCCGAAGCCTTGGCGCCTCCCCCTGCCGAAGCCTCTGCTGCCTCCCCATGCCGTTGCTCCCTGGCGCTGCTCCTCCCCTGGCCGAGTCCAGCAGCCGTGGCCTGCGCCTCCTGGGAGTCCTCACCGTTGCCAGCCTCCGGCCAGCCGTCCGGCCTTGCTCCGGTGAGCTCCCCTCCAGCGGCTCCTCCTACTCCCCCGGCCGGCGTCCTTCCTCCCTCATTCCTCCATGAGAAAGACTCGAGGTAAAACCCTAGGTCTTTGGGGGATTTTAAGACTTGCATGCAAGGTGTTTGTGCTATTGCTTTGCTAGGGTTCATGATTTTGGGATGTTGGAGGTTGTGGATTTGAGAGACCAAAGTGATTGGAAATTTTCTGTTCGGGCAGAATTTCGTCCTTGATTAGAGCTGCTATTTGAGAATTTTTCAAGCGTTTCCTGGGGGTTTGGCTATAACTAAAGTTGTAGATAATTGAATTACCTTTCAATAGAGACCGAAATCAACAAGTTTCGTTCAGCCGTTTGAAAGTTATGGTTCTTTTACCGCGTGCTGTCCAGAGAGAAGTATTTTTGCGGCTGTCTGTTGTTCGTCGCAAATCTGGGAATAATCGGTGCTTTTCCCGGTCGATTAACTATAGAAAAAGTTGTAGATAATCAAATTACCTTTCAATGAAGTCCAGAATCGCTAAATTCGGTTCAGCGGTTTGGAAGTTATGACTATTTTAGCGAGTGCTGTCCAATTCTTGTCGCGATTGGTACAGTCTGTGTTCATCTTCGATCTGGGAGCTGCGGGTGCGTTGGCTGAGTGAATGGTTGTGATATATGTGTAGTTTGTCTCCTCACGGTCGTTATGAGCACAAGAAATCGAAAATCCAATAAGCCAATCAAAAGTTACGCTATTTGGAAGTTTTGTCTCGAAGTTGGAAGTTGCAGGAAGCTCAGTTTTTGCGGTTGAGTTTTAGTGTTTGATTTGGGGGCTGTTTTGCACTAAGGGGTAGCAATGTTGCATGTATTATTGTTTTAAACTATCTAGAATGGGAAAGTTGAGGTTGCCCATGTTATTTCAGGAGGAGTAGCTTCGAGGGAGGCTTCAACTTCTCGTTATTCCCATTCTTCCCGCGGTTAGGGGCAAGTGTATTGCATCGGTTGTGGCTAGGTGGCCACTAAGTTTTACAATAATACAAATTATCCATGTGTTGCTTTAATACTGTCATGTTTGATTTTGCATTCGATATGATGAATGAGAATGGCTAATTGGTTATGCTTTTATTTAATCGAGTTTTTATGCAAGTGTACCCCGTATATCTCTTATACGATATCTAATTGATTGCTTGTGATATGTATATACTTACGCTATGATTGCATTCGTGTTTGTAAGCACATCTAGTAGGGTAATCGTCTTTTGATGAAAAGGTTAAGTAATCTGATGCAAGTGCATCGTTGACTGAACTGATTTGTGTCGAAAGTTGAATGTCATGATACCTTGTGATTATGAAAATCTATCGTTTGAGATATCATATTATTATTACTCGTATGGTTGGATAATGTGAATAATGAAGTAATGAGGTTTGATTAATAAGAATGGATGATTTGGTGATCATGAAGATGGATTATGACTGTAACGGGTGTAGTAATGATAATTGTGACTATGTAGATATGAGTGTCGAGATTATGCAAATGAATGTTGAGAATATGAATATGAGTGATGAGAATATGAATATGAGAGTTGAGAATATGAATATGAGTGATGAGAATATGAATATGAGAGTTGAGAATATGGATATGAATGTGAGGAATGGCATTTTGCATATGTGCATTCATGAATTGCATTGAGCCAGGGCGGTGAGAAAGTTATACGGAAGTATGACTAATCCGAGTGCTCGGAGTTCCTACTCAGAGTCCCATCCTTGGCGTGGATGGGAGTGGTGTAAGCGAGGACCCGCCATCGGGTAGCGGCAAGTCCTGCTTTGCGCAGCCCTTCCACGGATGGTTGGGTTTGAGAGCACGACGACGGGTGGTGCTCGGCAATACCGTATTTGCTAAGAAAGAGGAGATGAGTCATGCATGATGCATCATATGCATGAGAATTGTGAAATATGCATTGCATTGACAATGGTGAGTCATGTTCATTGAGTTGTTTGTGATGTATGGATGTGAGATTCTATTTTGTATGGCATATTTGCATATGCTTTGCATTGACGATGATGAATCATGTTTAAATGTGTTTGAATAAACGAAAGTAAGTATTATGTTATGTATGCAAGAACAGTGGATGCTTCGTAGTTAATTATGACTATGCTATGATTGGAAATGAATGAAGGTTGCATTTTTTCTATTCATGACAATTGCACTTGAGCATTCCAACATGTCTCATTGCATAGCGTTGAATTTAATGGCTCATGTGGTGAGTGGTAAGGTGTGGGGGTAACTCCCCCAAAATTGTTCAAATAAGATGTGTGCCAAATTCCCTGTATATGTTTTGGTTGGATGCATTGCATGGTAATATAATGGTGAATGGCAGCAGATGACCTTTGGGTTGAGGGTAAATTACAGGATTAAGAATGGATCAGGTCGTGGACTCGTTTCATGTGGTCTAATGAGGTATGTGAAATCCGTGAACAAGGTAGTTGATGAGGTAACCAATAGTGATTTCTTCTTTTTGTTATACGTGTTAATTTAGTATTCCAAAATATGGGCATGTTTATGAATTACACATGTTAATTGTTATTGATATTGCTACTTTGTTAGCTTCTTTGAGTCTTCGACTCACGTTTTTTTTCGTAAATGTGTGTAGGTTCCTCAAGTCGGCATCTTTGGGATGGGAGTAGTAGCACGTCACGGCTTATCACCCTAGTTTCATTTTAGCCTTGTGATTTCAAACTTAATGAGCTCATGTTTTGTAATAAGTAATTTGTGGGAGTTATTTTGTGTGCCTTGGGGTCATGGGGTTGGTTGGCACCATGACCCATGTTTGTGCTTAGTCGGTTCCTTTAGTTGCTTATGATATTATTATATAATTGCTTTTGTTCTTATGTCTCACGAGTGGATGTCCTCTGTTCTAGAGAGGTCATGCCGAAATTTTGTAAATTTCGGTGACTTAGTTTTAAGCCGTTTAAGAGTTTAGAGATTAAATTCAGTTTCAATTTTTTCAGAGAGGTGTCGTTTGTTATTTAAGGTTTTTTGGTAGCATTCATGTGCGCTTGGCGGGTGTTACTGATTGGTATCAGAGTGGGCTTCAGGTCCGTGATGTTTGAATGTAGTGAGTAATTCTAGAAGGAATTAAGATTTTGCTTTGTGAAGGTAGGAACATGGTTTAGGTTGAACTTTTAAAATGTGGCCCTAGGGCAATAACCTTAAAACTTGATGTAGAATGGTTAATTAATTTAGAATGACACACTCGATGCATGAGGAAAGGGATGGGCTATCATTGCATTGTGTTACAAATGCTTATTTTGTTATTGATCTATGTTGATACCTATGATTATGTTATATGTTAGTCTTGCTAAGGCTCGTAGTATTTATAACCATTCTTGAAATGGGTAGAGTGCTCATGGGTGCTGTGGGACTCGTGTCGAAAGGATTTCAGCCCTATCGTAGCCGTGTTGGTCGGTGTGGCGCGATGAGAGCCAACATCGGAGGATCCATAATCCTTGGTGAGGATAGTTCCAATTCCTTTGCCATAAATCGAAGGGTATTCGATCTCTTGTTTTTCGTGGTTGAGAAAAATTTGTTTTGGTGACTCTCTTTTGTCGTGGGAGTTTTGTGATTTATCCGTGTTTGAGTTTGTGGGCACGACACGGGTTGAATCTTGTCATGCGGAAAGCTTAAGAGTATTGTTTTGCACCTCTTTCGGTTGTTGTGTGGAGAAAGTTATGGATTCCTTCTTGTGTTGGTCGTTCTCCCCGTTTAAAAGGAGTTGTTGTACTTCTACTGTAGATGGGAGAATTGATGGAGTAAGTTTTCGGGCTTTGACTCATTTGGTCTTTTTGGGTTTAAGTCAAAGAAAATGGGTTTTGGTGTTACGCCTCTTTGGTTGATGGCGGGGAAAGGCATGGAATTTCCGTGTTGTCATTCTTCCGTTGAATTCTTGGATTTGGGGCCTTAAAGGAAAGGTGTTATTCGATTGATTCGCTCTTCCTTTCCGTGAATTGATTGGTGCAACTCCTTTCCTTCGTGGAATTTTGGAGTTTGATGAATTGGTTTGGGAGACTGTTGAAGGGCAAGGCTTGAGCCCTATTATTTTCTAAGTCTTTTGAGAGTCGAGCTTTTTGAAGTTTTCGTTGGCTTTTCCGAAAAAGAAAAAAAATTGATAGTTAGAGTAAGTTGTGGGTGATTGAAGGTCTTCCAGAGAGGACTAGTAGAATGATTGTGTTATTGGGTTAAGGTGGTCGACCTTAATTGGACAGATGGCAAGAAGTACTTTGTGGGTCATGGTGTTCCATGGTTATCGTGGAGAGCTAGAAGTGGTGTTTGCGTAAGGTTATAACTGATTGTGTCAAAGAAGTAATAACAAGTTTGGTTGAGGAACTTGTTAATTAAGTGATGTTGGCTAGTGAAGTGGTCTCTGTTGGGAATGAGTTTCCCCTCTTCTCTTTAAGAGATTGTGTGTTGATTGTGGGTTCGGATGTCGGGTTTAAGAATCGATTTCCTCTTCCCAAGTGTTGATTTTGGTGTTATACGCAGTTTTGCTTTGATAACAGCATGTTAAGTTGTTTTTGGTTATTGAGAGCGTCTGTTGTCGGGACCCGAATTTGCAAATTCGGACCCTCTATGTTTCAGCACTAGTCCAGGATCACGCTAGTGCACACAGTTTCAACATCGGTACATATCACAGACATATCCAACGAAATAATAAGTACTTTAATTAAATACTCAAACTAGTTGATTGACCTTATGGTCAAGTTACAAAGATCGCCTCGCAGGCTTAAGACTTATTAAAATATTCAAATGCAATGAAATAAAATAAACTCGTGGCGCCAACCAATTTGCCACAGTGCAACCGACGGGCTCGCTCCTAGTTTGTCGGCTCCTCGATACTCCTCCTCTGGGTGGTTTGCTTCTTCTTCAACTGAAGTTGTGTTGTTGTGGGTGAGTACTTTGAGCACTCAAAGCAAGTCATGCATGTAATGCAATTCTAATATTCTACATGCATGGCTTAGTACAAAGGATAGGCTATGGTTCATGAGCTGACAAAGATTCAAGATAAACAAAGAATAGATTGCAAAGCAAGAAACAAGAGTAAGAATAATAGCTTTCACAAACATTTCAATCGTAAATCCTTTTTCCATCCTAAGTCAAGTTCCTCATTACCAACCCAAGCATTTTTCCATAAACAATTCATTTTCATGAAAATCTAACCCTTGACCAGTAATCATCGAAGCGATGCTCATTACCGTGAGCACGGCTATTCAATAGGTTGTACACTCTGCAGAGGTTATACACTTTACCCACAAGATACAGTCAAATACCACCAAGGCAAATAACCGTGAAGCCTTTCCAAAGTTCCATCTAAACCCAAGACGCCGCTAAGGTTTCAACACCGAGGGACTGGTTACCACACCCTGGCCCCCTCTTGCGCCATGTGAGTTCTCATTCCGCTTCTCAGGACCTCACACCACCACGACAGTACCAAAGAATAGATTTCCCAATTTACTCACCTAAGCCCGTCCCATTACGGAGCTTGTGGTCGTATGAGAGACTCAGTTCAAATGCTCGCAAGGTTAAGTCCTTAGTTGACCGAGGCAAGACTAACCAAGTGTGATCTCAATTATCCAAAACCAATAAAACCAAACACGACCGCCCAGTTGCCACTCTTGGCCCACCAGAAACAATCTTGCCATTTGCCCCATCTAAATCATTTTCCCACCCCAGTTCTTTACCATTGCACCACGTGCCATCATCAACTCAATAACACATGTCTTATTCACAAATCATGTTCCATATCTCATTAAGTCAATATTAACTTTGGTATTCCAAAATCATAAAATGTCCACGTGGCAGGGCTAAGCATACTACTTCGGTCTACTCAACCCATGTTGGTAAATTATTAATGTCCAACTATTAGTCCATAACCTAGGGTGACAAAGGATTCATGGCATACAATTATATACGACAAGGTGGCATACAGCAACTAGGCATTTAGCTAATCCCAAAATTCATTCAAACCAAGTTTTACTAAATTAGCATGCAATAAGTTAAATCAAAATAATTTTCTCTAATAGGCTCAACATGATCAAACACAACTTGCCTTCAAAAAGTACTGATTCTGGCTCCTGAGCTTGCTCCTGGGTCAGAACCTCTCCCTCGAAACCTTCGGGCACTTCAACGTCTACGCGCAACGTAAACACAAACAATAAAATAAATAAAAAGTGGGCAAACAGTGCTCAAAAATTCAAATAAAATTCATAAACAGAAAGATCACAATTTTACAAATTTATAGAAATTGGAATCACTCAAATCGGAGTTAAAACGCAAAAGTTATAAGCATTTGAAGTTTCAAAATATATTTAAAATCAATATACCGAATTAAATAAATATTTTTTTTTCAGAAAATCAATTATTGCATCATCTGTGACACGTGTCGCCACCAGAGAGTGACACGTGGCTTTTTGACGCCAGCCCTGACCGGCTCCCGTGATGACGTCAGCATGACGTCATCGTGACGTCAAGACGACTTCGGTCAACTCATCGACAGTGGGTCCCACTGCGACATCGGATGACGTCGATGGTGACGCCACGCGCACGATGCGGCGGCGGCGAGTGGGCCCGTCTTTGTCGTTGCCGACGACGGTGAACCGTGCACGGCGGCCGACAGTGGGTCCGCTTTGTCGCCGTCTCATGCACTGATGAGAGGTGCGGTGCCAGCGGCAGTGGGTCCGCGTTGTCGATGACACGCGCATCGCTCGCCGTCGCAGTGCGCCCGACATGCGGGCGGCCTTGTCGCCGCGTCTCATGCATGTGAGGCGCGACGTGGCACTACGGCCGCCCTTAGATCCACATCTAACGGCGGAGGTTAGAAGATGGGGTTACCGCTTATGGGGCGACGTGGCGTAATCCGGTCGTTGATTGGAGATCGGACGGTATGTGGAAGCTCGACTTCGGCGATGGTGCGGCGGCTCTGCTTCACCGGAGACGAAGACGACGACGCGGCGGCCTGGCGTTCCGTGGTCCTCCGGCGACGTCGGAGATGCTCCGACGCGCGCGACGAGGTAAGTTCGGGTGGTTTCGCGACGGCGGAGGACGGCCGGTGGCGAGCGGCGCAAGAACTTTGGCGAAGGCTTCGAACTTCGGCGAGCTGCGGCGGCGAGGCGGCGACTCTCGTGGCGTGAGCTAGGGCAAAAGGTGCGGCGATCTAGGGCTTCACGAGGCGTGGCGGCGCGTTAAATAGTGCCCTCGACGTCCGTGAAACGCGCGGAAACCGAGGCCCACACGGGCGGCGGCGGCGGAGTCTGGCGGCGATTCGGAGAGACGACGTGGCGCAACGTGGACCGTCGGATGGAGATCGAACGGCCACCGCGCTAGGGTTTTTCCGAGGGCCGCAAAGATTTCAAATTTCAAATCTTGTTCATCCGGATTTTAACTCTTTTCCGATTAAAAATAATCCCCGAAAATAAAATAATTTATTTGGGGCATTAAAAATATCAGAAAAATTCTGGAAAAATTCTCATAAATATTTTAGGACATTTGTGACTCAAATAAAATATTTTCAGCAAAACTTTATTTTAACTTTTCCATTATTTAATTAATTTGATAAATGTTTAGTTCAAAATAAATTCAAATAATTCCAAATAAATTCCAGAAATTCCCAAAAATTCAAAATACCATTTAAATGCAAGAAAAGCAAAAATTGGGGTGTTACAAACCTTCCCTTTAACGGAATCTCGGCCCCGAGATTCAGAGTCGACAAGGAATAGGTTGGGAATTCGCTTCAGTCTTCTTCACGCTCCCAAAGTTGCTTCGCTCTCGGAATGGTTACTCTTTGAATCAACTGAGAAGTGGGTCGATTTATTCTCGTTTCTCGATCCATCGATCCAAGATCTTCACGGGTACTCTTTATAGGTCAAATCCTCCTGCAGCTCGATCGACTCTAATCGTTTGCTCTTCCGCACTTTCGGAGGCATTTCTTTAATTGTGACACGTGGAACACATCATGCACACCTGCTAGAGACTGCGGTAGCTCCAACTGATATGCTACCTCACCTCTACGACTTAGAATCTTGAATGGGCCAACATATCTTGGCGCTAACTTCCCTTTAGTGTGAAACCTCTTAACTCCTTTGAGTGGGGTAACTCTGAGATACACAAAATCTTCAGGCTCAAAGCTCAAATCCCTGCGGCGATTATCGGCATAACTCTTCTGTCTTGATTGCGCAATTTTCAATCGTTCCCTGATCATGGCTACCTGCTCTTCAGCTTCTCGAAGAATGTCCGGCCCAAACATATGACGTTCTCCAGTCTCATTCCAGTTCAACGGCGTTCGACAGGGTCTTCCATATAGCGCTTCAAATGGCGACATCTGCAAACTTGCCTGGTAACTATTGTTATAGCTAAACTTGGCATATGGCAAACACTTATCCCACGAAGTTGTATAAGCCAATGCACATGCCCTCAACATGTCCTCCAGTATCTGATTAACTCTTTCCGTTTGCCCATCTGGTGCATGGGTGATATGCGATCTTGAAGTTCAGACGGGTCCCTAGGGCCTCATGCAACTTATCCCAAAATCTTGAGGTAAACGGGTACCTCGTCGATACAATTTTCTTCGAAACTCCATGTAGACAAACAATTCTTGACATATACAAATCTGCTAAGCGGTCCCCTGAGTAGGTAGTTTTCACCGGTATGAAGTGGGCGACCTTGGTCAAACGGTCCACTATAACCCATATAGAGTCATACCCTGTCTGGGTCCTTGGTAAACCGGTAATGAAATCCATTCCGATTTCTTCCCATTTCCACTCGGGTATCTTAAGTGGCTGTAGCAATCCTGCTGGCCTTTGATGCATTGCTTTGACTCTTTGGCATATATCACACAACGCGACATGCTCCGCGACTTCACGCTTCATGCTTGGCCACCAAAATCTTTCCTTCGTGTCTTGATACATCTTAGCGCTTCCGGATGAATGGAGTACTTGGAGTCATGAGCTTCTTCCGTAATCACTGTTTGACTCCTTCTTGTCAGCGACGCCAAATGCGATTTTGATCCACAATGTACCTTGCTCATCCAAATTTTGAATTCGCCTTGCCTTCCTCCATTTTGGACTTAATTCTCGAATCTTGACATCGCTTTTCTCATTCTTCTCGAATCTGATCTTCCGAGTAGGCTTCACTTCTAAAGCGGCTATAAATCCTTTAGGCACAACTTCCATTTCAAATTTCTTACGAAATTCCTTGCATAACTCAACTCGACTTGCTTCCACCAACATGTTCACCTAATGGCTTTTCGGCTTAAAGCATCGCCACCACGTTGGCTTTCTGTGGTGATAATGAATCCCAGTTGTAATCCTTAATTAGTTCCAACCATCTTCTCGCCTCATGTTCAGTCCGATTGTGTAAATATATATTTAAGACTCCTATGGTGGGTGTACACCTCACATCTGCTTCAATCGATAGTGCCTCCATAACTTCAAAGCATGCACTACTACCGCTAACTCCAAGTCATGTGGGGTAGTTCTCTCATGCGGCCTCAATCGCCTTGACGATACGCAACGACCTTTTCGTTCGCATTAACACGCATCCTAGTCCTTGGCGCGATGCATCACAAGATATATCAAAACTCGCTTAAATCCGGTAGTACTAACATGGCGCCGTTGTCAAACGTTTCTTCAACTCTGAAAACTCCGCCACATTCCGGCGTCCATGCGAACTTCTTTTCCTTTTTCAACAATTGCGTAAGAGGTCTCGCAATCGTTGAAAATCCTTCAATAAATCGGCAGTAATAACCGGCCATTCCAAGGAAACTACGGATTTGGGTCACCGTCTTGGGTGGCTCCCAATGCAACACTGCTTCTACCTTACTTGGATCAACTGTGACTCCTTCAGCGGTCATCACATGTCCAAGGAATTCCACCTTGTTCTTCCAGAAATCACACTTGCTAAACTTAGCGAAAAGTTGCTGTTCTCTTAACTTCTCCAGAACTAGTCTCAGATGCTCGGCATGTTCTTCTCTCGTCTTGGAGTAAACTAGAATGTCATCTATAAATACAACAACGAACTTGTCCAGGTATTCCATGAAAACCTTGTTCATCATATTCATGAAATACGCAGGTGCATTTGTCAAACCAAAAGACATAACTGTAAACTCGTAGTGCCCATATCTTGACGAAAAGGCGGTCTTCGGCACATCCTCCGATCGAATCTTCAGCTGGTGATATCCTGATCGAGGTCAATCTTGGAGAAAACTCCGCCTCTCAATCTGGTCAAAGCAGATCATCGATCCCGGTAGCGGATACTTATTCTTTATAGTGACTTCATTCTGCTCAGTAATCCACACACATCCCAGAACTCCGCCCTTCTTCTTGACCAATAGAACAGGTGCTCCCCATGGCGCATTTAACTTGGTCTAATAAATCCCTTATCCATTAACTCCTCTATCCGCTTCTTCATTTCCACTAGCTCATCGTTGACATCCGATAAGGTCTCTTAGCTATCGGGCCGTTTCGGTACTAACTCAATTACAAACTCTATGTCCCTCGTCTGTGGCATCCTGTAAATCCTCCGAAACGCATCCGGTATTCTCTCGACAACCGGTACGTCTTCTATGCCGACGGCCTTCACACTATTGACCATCAATCGCCCATCCCTAACGGCAAGGGCTTGAAACTCTACTTTTCTCCCACAAGGACTCTCGATCGATATGACTCTTCGTCCACGCCTAACACAACCTTGTTCTTAGACAACCAATCCATTCCCAAAATAACATCTAAGGTCCGGGTATCTAACACTACTAAGTTTGCTAGAACTCCATTCCATCTATAAGCAACTTTACCCCGGAACATCCTACATCGATCGGAGTTCGATCCCGGGATTGTACTAGCAATACATGCCTAAGGTTCACCATTTTCAATCCATTATTCACAAGAAAATCGAGATATAAACGAATGCGAAGCTCGAATCAAATAAAAGCATTGCAGTACCGAGTTGACAAGTAACTTACCCAAGACGACGTCCGATGTATTCTCCTTGCAGATCTCGAGTGACATGATTCACTCGCCTCTTACCACGGTCATGTGGCAGCTCCAGATTGTGTAACTCCCGGCTTGCTCTGGCGCAGTGTCTTCGTTGGAGTAGTCCCAAGGTTGAAGCGAACAGTGTCACTCCTCCCTTCTTAGGACAATAATTTGCAAATGCCCTGCTCGTGATGATAAAACAACGCTTAATCGGCCGATCATTGGCTCCTCGCAACTGCATTCCCAACCGGTGTTGGTGTTCGGAAATTTTGTCCGCAGGTCTTGGTATCAAGCGGTGGCGTCGTCATCACATTCCTTGGCTGAAATCAAGAACTGGTTTGGTGCAACCCTCAAACGCAAGCGCTCTCTGGCGTGCTCCTGTTTGTGCCATCCTGCGCTTCTGTTGTCCTCCAGCTCCTTGCGCTTGTCCTCCAATATCGGCGCTTTGTTCACTAGCTCGAAATCGGGAAAAGTGTGGGTTATGAGTCCCACTCGCAACCTCGATTCATCCCTTCATGAATCGAGATCGCTGGCCTTATCTCTGCGCTACATCCTCAAAAGGAAGCGTGCATAGTGCGTGAACTGATTCAGATACTCGGACACTGATTGATTGCCCTGCTTCAATGCCCTAAACTCCTCCTTTTTCAGCTCCATGATGCCTTCGGGTACATGATACTGCCGAAAGGCAATTGTGAACTCCTCCCAGCTGATGTCCTGTGGGTGCTCATGAGCAGCGCAGTAGTTTTCCCACCATTCAGTGGTAGTTCCTTCAAGCTAATGAGAGGCATAGAGTACTCTCTCATTTCCTTCACACTGGGTAATGTGCAACTTCCTCTCTATCGTCCTCAGCCAATCATCTGCCTCCAATGGATTGGTATTCCCAGAAAATGTAGGCGGTCGTGTCCTCATGAATTCCGACAGCCTCGAGTGTGGCCTCTGACCGGGTTGACTCGTTAACTTGGGCGGCAGAATAAGCCAGGCGATGACAGCTTTCATCTGCTGCATCATAGCATGCATTAATTGAGTCTGTGCAGCAAGAAAGGCTCCAAGGTTCTGCATATCAACTGGCGGTGCTGGTTGGGTTCCTTGGCCTTCATCATGGATGTTTCCGGCTGAGCGTGAAACACTTCCATTTCCGCCTTGGTTCCCACGAGTGTTCACCATCTGTCGATTGCTCCATGGTTTAGAGACGAGAGGGAAATAAGAGTAGACAAGTAGTAGAATACTTATGCGGGGTCTGAGGTGAGATAGCAAAATCCAACTTTATTACTTTATTACTTTATTAATACCGAGGTATGGTTGCTCACAATGCCTAGGGGCCTTGCAACACATACCCATCACTCACAAGCATGAAAGAAGCAAATCAAACTAATATTCTGGAGTCAAACGCCTCTAAGGGTGACTCTTATTCCAAGACGCGACTCAACGCAGGAGTCTCAACTGCTAATACTAACGCTCACTCCTCTAGCCATCCCCCACCGGAACTTCCTGGTGGATACACCGCGGTGTCTTTGGTGTTGGTACAAACCTATCCCAACGATCCTCCATTGGATGCACCTCCTGCACAGCTCAACCTCCTTGGTTCTCGCTTGGCCTCCACAGCTCGGGCTTCACTTCCACTTGCTCCGACTTCACTTCCACTCGGCTCGCTCACGGCTCTGGCCGGCTCTGCTTGTGGCTCCTCCGGTCTGGTCGTAGCTCCAAAGATCGCTCCGGCTCGTCCGTAGAAGCGCCGTCTCCAGCTCCCCAATCCTCTGAATAGAGTGGGCCAAGTACTCACAAGTTCAGAATAGATGAGCCCTTGCTCGCGTGAACTCGCCACGAGACCTCTGCAGCCTCTGAACCGCCTCGCCGATATCATCCTCTTGAGCGATGACATATCCGCCAGTGGGTGATCGTGGCATCCTCCTCCTCGATGGGCTCTTGCCAGTAGCGAGTGTCTCTGCGTGGGTGGTGGAACACCGTGCCATCCAACTCCCTGGGGTAGGTACGAGCAACCGCCTCATCGCCAGACGCGATGTCTCCCGAATCGGCGTCAAATGACAACCTCCTAGTCAGGATGCGGATGGGACGACTCGCCCTCGCCCTATCCTTAGCGTAAACCGTGATGGTGACATCCCAAGCAATATCCAGTCCTGCCCGATCCACAGTAGTCCCTCGGTAGATCGGCCTGTCATATCCTCCAAGCAGATGCATCATACGCCAAAGCTCATGGCACTTCTCCAAAGGCGCCACCAAAAGAGTGGATCATCCTCATCGCCAAAGGACACTCACGTGAAACTCAGATATTTTAATCAAAGCGAATATGTGTTGAATTCAGCAAGGGGTATGAAAGAAGAGAAGGGGTAAGTCGAGATTGCATTATCATCTTGGCACATTTTAGCTTTTAGAAAATAGTTTTATCCTCACTACGACCATTCTAACTAAGGGCCAGTCCTCATAATCAAGATGGCTCGATACCACCTCTGTCGGGACCCGAATTTGCAAATTCGGACCCTCGTGTTTCAGCACTAGTCCAGATCACGCTTAGTGCACACAGCTTCAACATCGGTACATATCACGAGATATATCCAACGAAATAATAAGTACTTTAATTAAATACTCAACTAGTTGATTGACCTTATGGTCAAGTTACAAAAGATCGCCTGCAGGCTTAAGACTTATTAAAATATTCAAATGCGCAGAAATAAAATAAACTCGTGGCGCCAACCAATTTGCCACAGTAACCGATCGGGCTCGCTCCCTAGTTTGTCGGCTCCTCCGATACTCCTCCTCCGAAAGTGGTTTGCTTCTTCTTCAACTGAAGTTGTGTTGTTGTGGGTGAGTACTTTGAGCACTCAAGAAGTCATGCATGTAATGCAATTCTAATATTCTACATGCATGGCTTAGTACAAAGGATAGGCTATGGTTCATGAGCTGACAAAGATTCAAGATAAACAAGAATAGATTGCAAAGCAAGAAACAAGAGTAAGAATAATAGCTTTCACAAACATTTCAATCAGAATCCTTTTTCCATCCTAAGTCAAGTTCCTCATTACCAACCCAAGCATTTTTCCATAAACAATTCATTTTCATGAAAATCTAACCCTTGACCGTAATCACCGAAGCGATGCTCATTACGTGAGCACGGCTATTCAATAGGTTGTACACTCTGCAGAGGTTATACACTTTACCCACAAGATACGGTCAAATACCACCAAGGCAAATAACCGAACGAAGCCTTTCCAAAGTTCCATCTAAACCCAAGACGCTCGCTAAGGTTTCAACACTGGAGGACTGGTTACCACACCCAGTGCCCCCTCTTGCGCCATGTGAGTTCTCATTCCGCTTCTCGGACCTCACACCACCACGACAGCATACCAAAGAATAGATTTCCCAATTTACTCACCTAAGCCCGGCCCCATTACGGAGCTTGTGGTGTATGAGAGACTCATTCAAATGCTCGCAAGGTTAAGTCCTTAGTTGACCGAGGCAAGACTAACCAAGTGTGATCTCAATTATCCAAAACCAATAAAACCAAATACGACCGCCTAGATTGCCACTCTTGGCCCACGAAACAATCTTGCCATTTGCCCCAGCCTAAATCATTTTCCCACCCCAGTTCTTTACCATTGCACCACGTACATCATCAACTCAATAACACATGTCTTATTCACAAATCATGTTCCATATCTCATTAAGTCAATATTAACTTTGGTATTCCAAAATCATAAAATGTCCACGTGGCGGGGCTAAGCATACTACTTCATCTACTCAACCCATGTTGGTAAATTATTAATGTCCAACTATTAGTCCATAACCTAGGGTGACAAAGGATTCATGGCATACAATTATATACGACAAGGTGGCATACAAAGAACTAGGCATTTAGCTAATCCCAAAATTCATTCAAACCAAGTATTACTAAATTAGCATGCAATAAGTTAAATCAAAATAATTTTTCTAATAGGTTCAACATGATCAAACACAACTTGCCTTCAAAAGTAATCGATTTCGGCCCCGAGCTTGCTCTCGGTCGAGAACCTCTCCTCGAAACCTTCGGGCACTTCAACGTCTACGCGCAACGAAACACAAACAATAAAATAAATAAAAAGTGGGCAAACAGTACTCAAAAATTCAAATAAAATTCATAAACGGAAAGTTCACAATTTTACAAATTTATAGAAATTGGAATCACTCAAATTGGAGTTAAAACGCAAAAGTTATAAGCATTTGAAGTTTCAAAATATATTTAAAATCAATATACCGAATTAAATAAATATTTTCTTTTTCAGAAAATCAATTATTGCGTCATCGTGACACGGTCGCCACCAGAGAGTGACACGTGGCTTTGCCGACGCCACCGACCGGCTCCCGTGATGACGCCAAGATGACGCCATCGTGACGCCAAGACGACTCGGTCAACTCATCGGCAGTGGGTCCCATCGTGGACGCGGCATGCGTCGATGGCAGACGCCACGCGACAAAGGCGTGCGGCCGACGAGTGGGCCGTGCGGTTGTCGGCCGACTTCGGTGAACAGTGTGCAGTCGCGGCCGACAGTGGGTCCGCCTTGTCGGCGTCTCATGCACAAGGAGAGGTGCGGTGCCACCGGCAGTGGGTCGCGTTGTCGCGACACGCGCAAGGACACGTCGCGGTGCGATCGACATGCGGGCCGCTTGTCGCCGCCTCATGCACATGGAGGCGCGACGTGGCACTATGGCTGCCCTTAGATCCACATCTAACGGCGGAGGTTAGAAGATGGGGTTTACTGTTTATGGGTCGACGTGGCAGAATCCGGGTCGTTGATTGGAGATCGGACGGCTGTGGAAGCTCGACTCAACGGCGATGGTGCGGCGGCTCTGCTTCACCGGAGACGAAGACGACGACGTGCGGCGCGGCGTTTCCGTGGTCCTCCGGCGACGTGCGGTGATGCTCCCGACACGGCGCGACGAGGTAAGTTCGGGGGTGGCTCGGGCGACGGCGGAGGACGACCGGTGGCGGCGGAGCGGCGCAAGGAACTCGGCGGAAGGCTTCCGAACTTCGGCGAGCTCGTGCGGCGAGGCGGCGGCGTCTCGGGTGGCGTGAGCTAGGGCAAAAGGTGCGGCGCGTCTAGGGCTTCACGAGGCGTGTGGCGGCGCGTTAAATAGTGCCCTCGACGTCCGTGAAACGCGTGGAAACCGAGGCCCACACAGGCATGGCATGAGTCCGGCGGCGATTCGGAGAGACGACGTGGTATAACGTGGACCGTCGGATGGAGATCGAACGGCCACCGCTAGGGTTTTTCCGTAGCTAGGCCGCACAGTACTCGGCCCAATACTATTCATCCGGATTTTAACTCTTTTCCGATTAAAAATAATCCCCGAAAATAAAATGATTTATTTGGGGCATTAAAAATATCAGAAAAATTCTGGAAAAATTCTCATAAATATTTTAGGACATTTGTGACTCAAATAAAATATTTTCAGCAAAACTTTATTTTAACTTTTCCATTATTTAATTAATTTGATAAATGTTTAATTCAAAATAAATTCAAATAATTCCAAATAAATCCAAATAAATTGCAGAAATTCCCAAAAATTCAAAATACCATTTAAATGCAAGAAAAGCAAAAATTGGGGTGTTACATCTGTCAAAGCGTTGCGCGGAGTCTCTTTTATTTTGAGTACTCCCCGATGTAAATTTGATCGCATTGATTTGAAAATGATAAAAGTGGTTCTCGAGATGTTCGAGATTTGAATTTGCCTTTGCGATTTGGCTTAGGAAAAGAAATAGAGCGATCATGGGTTTTTGTTGAATTTTTTTTCCAAGGTGATGTATGTGGTTTATTGGTTTAAAGAGAATTGTATCTCTTTTGCATTCTAACTGGAGTTAAAGATTATGACTGCTCGTGGTGTCGTGTTGAGTCTAGTAAGGATTTATACTCTTGGGTTTGATTATGTGAGTGAAAGATTGTTTAAAGGTGGATTATGATGGAGCCTTGTGATGTCGATTCAAATTCTTTTGGGGGAATCGTTGTTTGTGCAGAGGGTAATAGCAAGTTGATGTAAAGCGTTCCTTGTCATGGTTCTGACCTTTGCGAGAGGAGCATTTGATCATGTTTGTCCCTGGGATGTGTGGGACTTTGTTGTGGGTGGGGCTAATCAATTCAATAGTAAAGGATGAATTTTGATCCAGTTGAAAGGATAAAATTCGTGTTTTGATTGCTAGAGGATCCCGACGTTAATTGGTTAGAAATAGTGGAATATTCGGATTCGGTCAGGAGTGGTTAATGATTATGTGGCTATAAAGGTTAATCGTATTATCATGAATCATTGGTTGGTGGGATGATTTGGGAATTTTGGCTGTCTACTCGGGTCTAATAGTGTCCGCGTGTGGGAGATGTGAAGTCTCAAGTGGAAAGGAGGTGACTCGAGTCTCGGAATCCCGAGCGAGGGAAGTTCGCAACTTTGTTCTTTTTGGATGTTTTCTTTGTCATCGGTTCCGTTGATCTTGTTGGAGTTCTTGTGGTGTTCGTAATTCGAGGCTTAATTTGTTAAAGGGGAAGAGTGTAATATCGCAAAATCGTTTTCCGGGTTTTAGCCAGGAGTTGTCTTCATTTTCTTGATTCAAGGATTTATTCGGAGAAAAGTTTTGTCGCTCGCAATTTATTAAAGGTTTTGAGTTTTTTCGTGAAAATACTTATTGAATGGGTGTTTTCTCGGTGCCATTTAGTTTTGCAACAAGTTGTCTATCCCGACAATTGTCGTTTTCGCCAAGAATTTAATTGTTTGGTTTGCGCTAATGGTTAATAGATGGATTTTTGGTTTAGGAGGGGTTCTTTTGGGAATTTCCCCTTCCTTACCTAACCTCTCTCTCTCTCTTCAAATTGTGTGGTTGAAAATCCTGGAGGCAGTCTTTGTTTTTTTTTCTTTTCCAACCAACCTCCCCACCATTCCTCTGGCGCATGCTCCCACCCTCCTCCTCCTGTGCAGGCGCCATGTCTTCTTCCCCGTGCTTCTCCCAAGCCTTGGCGCCTCCGCCAAGCCTCTGCTGCCTCCCCATGCCGTTGTTCCTGGCGCTGCTCCACCTGGCCGAGTCCAAGATCCATGGCCTGCGCCTCCAGGAGTCTCTCGCCGCTGCCGCCCACGGCCGGCCGTCCAAGCCTTGCTCCGCGAGCTCCTCCAGCTGCTCCTCCTACTCCCCGCCGGGCGTCCTTCCTCCCTCATTCCTCCATGAGAAAGACTTGAGGTAAAACCCTAGGTCTTTGGGGGATTTTAAGACTTGCATGCAAGGTGTTTGTGCTATTGCTTGGCTAGGGTTCATGATTTTGGGATGTTGGAGGTTGGGGATTTGAGAGACCAAAGTGATTGGAAATTTTCTGTTCGGGCAGAATTTCGTCCTTGATTAGAGCTGCTATTTGAGAATTTTTCAAGAGTTTCCTGGGGGTTTGGCTATAACGAAAGTTGTAGATAATTGAATTACCTTTCAATAGAGACCGAAATCAACAAGTTTCGTTCAGCCGTTTGAAAGTTATGGTTCTTTTACCGCGTGCTGTCCAGAGCGAAGTATTTTTGCGGCTGTCTGTTGTTCGTCGCAAATCTGGGAATAATCGGTGCTTTTCCCGGTTGGTTGGCTATAGAAAAAGTTGTAAATAATCAAATTACCTTTCAATGAAGTCCAGAATCACTAAATTCCGTTCAGCGGTTTGGAAGTTATGACTATTTTAGCGAGTGCTGTCCAATTCTTGTCGCGATTGGTACAGTCTGTGTTCATCTTTGATCTAGGAGCTGCGGGTGCATTGGCTGAGTGAATGGTTGTGATATATGTGTAGTTTGTCTCCTCACGGTCGTTATGAGCACAAGAAATCGAAAATCCAATAAGCCAATCAAAAGTTACGCTATTTGGAAGTTTTGTCTCGAAGTTGGAAGTTGCAGGAAGCTCAGTTTTTGCGGTTGAGTTTTAGTGTTTGATTTGGGGGCTGTTTTGCATTAAGGGGTAGCAATGTTGCATGTATTATTGTTTTAAACTATCTAGAATGGGAAATTTGAGGTTGCCCATGTTATTTCAGGAGGAGTAGCTTCGAGGGAGGCTTCAACTTCTCGTTATTCCCATTCTTCCCGCGGTTAGAGGCAAGTGTATTGCATCGGTTGTGGCTAGGTGGCCACTAAGTTTTACAATAATACAAATTATCCATGTGTTGCTTTAATACTGTCATGTTTGATTTTGCATTCGATATGATGAATGAGAATGGCTAATTGGTTATGCTTTTATTTAATCGAGTTTTTATGCAAGTGTACCCCGTATATCTCTTATACAATATCTAATTGATTGCTTGTGATATGTATATACTTACGCTATGATTGCATTCGTGTTTGTAAGCATATGTAGTAGGGTAATCGTCTTTTTATGAAAAGGTTAAGTAATCTGATGCAAGTGCATCGTTGACTGAACTGATTTGTGTCGAAAGTTGAATGTCATGATACCTTGTGATTATGAAAATCTATCGTTTGAGATATCATATTATTATTACTCGTATGATAGGATAATGTGAATAATGAAGTAATGAGGTTTGATTAATAAGAATGGATGATTTGGTGATCATGAAGATGGATTATGACCTGTGAACGGTGTAGTAATGATAATTGTGACTATGTAGATATGAGTGTCGAGATTATGCAAATGAATGTTGAGAATATGAATATGAGTGATGAGAATATGAATATGAGAGTTGAGAATATGAATATGAGTGATGAGAATATGAATATGAGAGTTGAGAATATGGATATGAATGTGAGGAATGGCATTTTGCATATGTGCATTCATGAATTGCATTGAGCAGGCGGTGAGAAAGTTATACTGAAGTATGACTAATCCGAGTGCTCGGAATTCCTACTCAGAGTCCCATCCTAATGGCGTGGATGGGAGCGATGAAGCGTGGGACCCGCCATCGGGTAGCGGCAAGTCCTGCTTTGCGAGTGCCCTTCCACGGATGGTTGGGTTTGAGAGCACGACGACGGGTGGTGCTCGCAATACCGGTATTTGCTAAGAAAGAGGAGATGAGTCATGCATGATGCATCATATGCATGAGAATGCATCACATGCATGAGAATTGTGAAATATGCATTGCATTGACAATGGTGAGTCATGTTCATTGAGTTGTTTGTGATGTATGGATGTGAGATTCTATTTTGTATGGCATATTTGCATATGCTTTGCATTGACGATGATGAATCATGTTTAAATGTGTTTGAATAAACGAAAGTAAGTATTATGTTATGTATGCAAGAACGAGTGGATGCTTCATAATTAATTATGACTATGCTATGATTGGAAATGAATGAAGGTTGCATTTTTTCTATTCATGACAATTGCACTTGAGCATTCCAACATGTACGTATTGCATAGCGTTGAATTTAATGGCTCTTGTGGTGAGTGGTAAGGTGTGGGGTAACTCCCCAAAATTGTTCAAATAAGATGTGTGCCAAATTCTCAGATATGTTTTGGTTGGATGCATTGCATGGTAATCTAATGGTGAATGGCAGCAGATGACCTTTGGGTTGAGGGTAAATTACAGGATTAAGAATGGATCGTGTCGTGGACTCGTTTCATGTGGTCTAATGAGGTATGTGAAATCCGTGAACAAGGTAGTTGATGAGGTAACCAATAGTGATTTCTTCTTTTTGTTATACATGTTAAATTAGTATTCCAAAATATGGGCATGTTTATGAATTACACATGTTAATTGTTATTGATATTGCTACTTTGTTGTGCTTGATGAGTCTTCGACTCACGCTTTTTTCTCAGTAAATGTGTAGGTTCCCCAAGTCGGCATGCCGGGATGGGAGTAGTAGCACGTCCACGGCTTATCACCCTAGTTTCATTTTAGCCTTGTGATTTCAAACTTAATGAGCTCATGTTTTGTAATAAGTAATTTGTGGGAGTTATTTTGTATCCGCTTGGGGTCATGGGGTTGGTTGGCACCATGACCCATGTTTGTGCTTGGTCGGTTCCTTTAGTTGCTTATGATATTATTATATAATTGCTTTTGTTCTTATGTCTGCTTATGATATTAGTTTTAAGCCGGTTTAAGAGTTTAGAGATTAAATTCAGTTTCAATTTTTTAAATGCATGTGTCGCTTTGTTATTTAAGGTTTTTTTTGGTAGCATTCGCCGTGCGTTTGGCGCCGGGGTGTTACAGCCGAAGCCCCCGAGCCAAGCTCTTCTCACGCGCTCCTGTGGCTAGCGTCATTGTAACACCCTGGCACCCCGTGCCCTGAATGTTACACCCTCATGGACCCAACCGCTAGCACAAGACACTAGAATAATTTAGCCAGCTAGCTAACCTGCTTAGCTACTTACCAGAATTTATTAGAAATTTCGGCAGCACCTTCCCTAAAACTAGGATATCAACTCAGCAGACAGAAAACATTTTCAGTATATGATATCATTCTAGCAGATCCTTAGTTAACCAATCACATATCCAATAGCAATTAATAACTACACCACAACAAACAACATTATTACAACCACAATTTATTTATTACAAGTCATGAACTCATTAAGATTAGAAGCGATAAAACTAATATGACATTATGGTGATAGGCCGTGATCGTGCTACTACTCCCATCCCAAAGATGCCGACTTGTGGTACCTACACATATGTGACAAAGAAGAAGTGAGTCAAGACTCAGAAGTACAACAAGTAGCAATAACCACAAAACAACACAACAATTAATATATTTAAATCAAATACATGCTCATATCTCTTAAACTAGGGTAACAAGCAGAACCAAAGAAATCACCGCTGCGATTACCTTATCCACTACCTTACTCATTTATTTCACATACCTCAATAGATAATATGGAAGGAGCCCATGACTCAACCTATTCGTAACCTGAAAATTTCCCTCAACTCAAGGATCATTTATTATCATTCATCATTAGTAGTATCATACAAAGCGGCAGACTTATTCGCAATCCACACAATATGTCACAACCAACACGCTGACCATCACTCCTTTTGCAATGATATGCAATGCAACTATGCTTGAATGCTTATATGCACCATTTCAAGCCTATACCAGTATGGCGGAGTGCACACCCGTCGGTATGCACTCTCTCATTCCCCTCCATCCCGTGGAGGGTGCCTACTTTCTCGACTCGCTCCCATGCACCGTGGGTATGGGACTCGAGGTAGGACTTTCGTGTTCACTACGTGTGAACACAGAGGCCCGCATCGACATGGGTCACCTCTTCCTTTTATGAATGCATTTATGCAATTGACATGGACAATGGTACAAGTTGCACTCTCATAACATACACCAATACATGATTATTAACATAACTTCACGTCCCTGAACTTATAAGTCTCGTTAATCTAGTCATATTCATGAGTAAAACATAATAATAAAATGTAACCTTCCTATAATATGATTAATGTGCAATAAGAAGCAAGCATCACTCTATCATACCATACTCATGAAAAGGTACTTGCCTTTAGCTTCGGCGATAAACCGACGGCCGAAAAGTGTATTAGGGACCTCCAACCCTAGAGAACCAAACAACCCATGAAAGGCCAAGAGCACGATTGCCACATTCACCAACTCATCGGGAATTAAAGTAGCATGGTTAAATAAAAGCATACAAAAACTCTAATGATAAACATTACTCCCTAACCCAACAATACAAAACACTATCAAGATCGCTCAAGAGCTATTCATTTAACCAACTATATATATACACACACATATTAATCACATCGAATTCAAACATGAGCATGCACGAGCACCCCCAACAAACCATTTCATCACTAGAACTTGTAAGGCAACATGTAAGCATATAAATACATTACTTGATACTAACAGAACATTACCTCAGATCTCAATAACATAAAACTCCATTAGTAAGCAGATCAATTTATTTAGACAACGGTATCTACACGCATACACTAATCATTTTGCACAAGAAGACCCTTTTGGATCACAGATATCACATAAGGGATTTGTAGCAATTTAGCTAGAAGCATACATAAACCGAGTTAGGCGACTAGACCAAATCGAGAATAGAACATGAAGCATTAGGGCCTTTGTAAATCAGGTCATAAACCCATATTCATATTCAATTGGCAATGCATGAAAAACATTCTTAATCACACATCTATACCATCCCTATTCCTAAACTTCAAAAAATAGCATCACATTAAATCCTCGAGAACCCAATATGATACCAATATAATTAATGACGACATCGACAGGCCCAAATACATGCCCCTAATGGATCAACCAATAGGTGCTTATCATAGCCTCAATGCACGTAATCAATCTTTAAACTACGAGAGAAATGACATATGGTAGTATCTAGTCATGAAAGAGTAACACAAAATTTCATTCAAATCGTGCTCATGAAGCTAAGCTCATAGTTTGACCGCCACTAGGAACTTTGCCATCACATTTGAATAATAAAGACAATTAACAATTTGGGATCTTATGCATAATCATGGCATTAACAAATTGAACTAATACACAATATTGATTCATCATCAAATGGTAGTAAATATTTCTCAACTCACTCATTTTCAAATGAGCCATGCAAAAAGTAACAAGAATCTAGTCACAACTTAAGATTCACAAACATTACAAATGTAAGGACGACATTACAGGGCTCATATACAAATAACACACATATATATATATATATATATATATATATATATATATATATATATATATGTCTCATTCCATAAACAACAAGACGAGAATCCTCAAGAATCTAATACCGATATACATAAATACTGGTAGGCCTCAAGAATAAAACCACATATGCAACACATAAGCAAGTCTTTAGCGATCACAACAGGAAAAGACAAACACCAAAGCAATCACATTTAATCAACTAGGACCCAAAGACAGTAGTGAGGTTGCTCATTAACCAAAGATACACAACCAAATGCGCCATACAAGTACTCATAGGCCACTACTCGAATCAGTGCAATACCCTAATATAACCCTTCTAGGCATTTCATCGAACACCTGCCATGCACCAATTAATTAATTGCTCAACTTAAACTTGTGGCGGATACTAACAACAGAAGAGGGCAAGGGGCGGCAGAGGGTGGCGCCAGCAGAGGAAGCCCTCAGCAGGCGCAAGACAGCAAATAGGGAGGGAGGCCGGACTGGGGTGGTCGCAGGAGCCGGAGGAAGAGGGTGGGCGGCCGATTGGGCTTGGCCGGAGGGCACCAGAGCCCAGCCAGGGAGAGGCGACGCCGGGGTGGGGGCGCCAGGGGAGGAACGACGCCAGGGAGGAGGCGCGCCGGCCAGGGAAGGGGCGGGGAGGCGCCGGGCTGAGGAGGAAACCGCCGGTGCCGACGCTGCTGCTGCTTGCCGCCGGCTTGAAGAAGAGGCGCAGGGAGGGCTTCGGCAGGGGAGGGGCTCGGCCAGGGCAACCGCAAGGGAGAGGCGCCCAGTGGAGGCACCAAGGGAGGAGGCGCACGGCCTAGGTCAAGTCGCCAGGAGGAAGCCAGAGCGGGAGAATGGGGAAAAAACCAGGAACTTTTTGAGTCTAGGGTTCATTTACTCCCTCTCCTCCTTGTTATACTCCATCACTTGAGTTCTAAAAAATAAAAAGGCTAGCGGAAAAATGTAAATAATACTACATAACAATTCTAAAGGTCACAAACCCTGGTAAAACTTTGCAGTATTACACTCTCCCCCCTTAAAAGAATTCGACCTCGAATTTGGAATACCTCAAAACCCACCCACAAGAGCAACAGAAGTCGAATTGCAAAAACAAAAAGCCCCAAAAAAGAACAGCCGGGTACTTCTCACGCAAGAGATTCCACAACTCAAACCACGGCTCTCACCAAATAAAAGGAGCACGAATCGAACCCATTTCATCCATCAAGACTTATCTCAATAGACCTTGCGCCTCAAACCCAAAAGGTTTTCCTAAACCAGAATCTCACAAGCATATTCTCAACCGAGAAATTCACACCTCTCGCTTAAACTCTCATAGATCCAAAGCGATCACCAAATTCTCAATTCATACCATTTTCATAAACTATCTGACAACTCAGGCAACTCTTCTTTACGCTTCATACACAACCTCCAGTCAACCAACGATTCTCCTAAGAAGATCATACGACAAATCTCCAAACTCCGCTCTAATACCTTCTTCAACCTCATTCACTCAAAACTTTAGTCTCCCGTCTCTACCTCACAGATCAACAAACCCGAGATGATATGATCATCGCAAGCCACATCACTCTATTAAGCATTAAAGGAATTATCACCAATTCACCAAAACTATCCGATTGGACAGCTAGGTTCTAAACCTGAATCCCCTAAGAACCAAGAGAACATTGATTCCCGTCTTTTCCCATTGATTATCCTTGATAACCAAAGAATCGATTAAGAACACATCACTATTTCCAACCACTCAATCATCTATGGTTCCACACCGGACTCCTCCAGGAACCAAAACACAAATCTTCATCTTTTGCCAACGATTGCCCTTGCAACAAAAGGGACCAAAGTCATTCCTTACTATCGAAACGAATCGCCCATCAGGGCACAAATCCCATTTCTATCATAGTACCAAAATCATACTCTACCTTCTTTCGCCCCTATCTCGCACGACGAGACAACCACTAGAGGAAACAATTCATAACCAAAACATTGATTCCAACCCAGGAATCCAAGGTTTCCAACACATTTAGATCAAGAGACAGCAAAATCAATTGATCCTCTCCACAAGGGATTTGGACCAAAACATGCTACACCCTTCAATACTCTCAACTTTTAATCCAATTACTGTCAACACCTAATCAAGGTTAGACCCTCCATTAAAACCAATTCATACTTGGTTCTCTTGCTGCGATGGTCTTGCCTAAAGAATTCAAGCAACGAGCATACTCTCAATTTATACTCAAGTAGGGAACCACAATTAAACATTTCCTTTTCTCACCCTAGAAAGCGAAGAGAATCTCAATTCTCTTACAAAACGAACCACCTTCCTTAACTTGAAATCAATGCAATAAAATGCATAACAAGGGAAGACTCAACTGAGAAGAGAAACTTCACACCACTTTATTCAAAAGCAGTCACGAAAACAAAGAGAACTCCATTCTCTTAACAACATAAACCATTTCCCTCACCTTGAGCCCTAAGGTGAGAAGCTTCACATCAAAGAATCACTTTCGATTAAAGGCAACACAACACACTAATCCCAAAACCAACATTTTGGGAATAGCAAAACGATCTGAAATCCAACACTTTCCATTACATCTATTTATTTCCTTTAAATGGCAAGTCCAAAGACTATCATCACACTAACCCATAAGTATGCAGTCTTTCTTCCTCATAATCTTTCATTCACTAACTCCACCACTTGGCGAAACACAACTCATATGGCAAATTTCAATTGCACACCAAACAAAATGCCTTAAACAAAAGACAACCTTCCAAGTAATTTTACCGACAACCCCATTTCCTTAGGTAATTAAACCTAAATTCATCCTACATTCCATTACCTCTAAAATTCTTGCACCTTTAACAATAACGGTTTCAATGTCCACACTTAGCGCCCTTGGGAAGCCCCAACATTAAACAAATTCTCCCCCATCAACTCATCAAAGAAAAACAGGTTGAACTTTTATCCCAAGTTAACCTACCACCCAAAATTCCTATCCGTCAACCATTTGACGAACACAAAGATCAATTATCTAAGTCTCCAATGATTTAGACAATTGAACACCATCAGCTTATTTAACAAGTTCCTCAACCAAACTGGTTATTACTCCCTTGACACATCATTTATAACCTCACGCAAACACCATTTCTAGATCTCCGCTTATAACCGTGGATCATCATGACCCACAAAATACGTCTTGCCATCAACCCAATTAGGGTCGACCACCTTAACCCACAACATAAACATTCTACTAATCCTCAACGGAAAGACCTTCAATCAACCTACGATTTACTCCGACTGTTGCAATTTCCTTTCCAGAAAAGCCAACCAAATCTTCCAAGGAAGCTCGACTCTCAAAAGACTTAGAAAAGGACAGGACTCAATCACGGTCATCCACCAAACCCCAAACCAATCATCAAACTCCAAAATCCCACAAAGGAAAGGAGTTACACAAATCAACTCACGGAAGAGAAAAGTGAATCGATCGAATAACACTTTTTCCTTTAAAGCCCCCAAATCCAAAACTTCAACTTGGGGAACGCAACACGAAAACTCCAAGTCTTTTCCCGCTATCAACCAAAAGAGGAACAACAGGATTCTCTTTTCTTTGACTTAAATCCAAGAAGACCAAAGAAGACAACACCCAAATGACGTACTCCATCAACCCTCCGATCTACCATAAAATAACAAGAATTCTCCTCACATGAGGTTATGAATCCTCCGGTGCTGGCTCTCAACTGCCACACCGACCAACACGGGTACACGACAGAGCCGACATACCTTAGGCACAAAAAGTCCCACCGGACCCCACTAACAAAATACCACTTCAAAATTATAGCCATCAGTAATACCATAGCCTTATCAAGATTAACATATAACCTACCAACAAGTATCAAAATAACAAAACAAGCAATGCAACATAATGCAACGATAACCCATCCCTGTCCTACTGTGCATCAGAGTGTGTCAAGTTTTTAAATTATTTAACCATTCTACATCAAGTTTTAAGGTTATTGCCCAAGGGCCACAATTTAAAGGTTCAACCTAAACCATGTTTCTACTTTCATACAGCAAAATTTTAATTCATTCTAGAATTACTCACAACATTCAAGCACCATGGACCTGAAGCCCGCTCTGATACCAACTGTAACACCCTGGCACCCCGTGCCCTGAATGTTACACCCTCAAGGACCCAACCGCTAGCACAAGACACTAGAATAATTTAGCCAGCTAGCTAACCTGCTTAGCTACTTACCAGAATTTATTAGAAATTTCGGCAGCACCTTCCCTAAAACTAGGATATCCACTCAGCAGACAGAAAACATTTTCAGTATATGATATCATTCTAGCAGATCCTTAGTTAACCAATCACATATCCAATAGCAATTAATAACTACACCACAACAAACAACATTATTACAACCACAATTTATTTATTACAAGTCATGAACTCATTAAGATTAGAAGCGATAAAACTAATATGACATTATGGTGATAGGCCGTGATCGTGCTACTACTCCCATCCCAGCATGCCGACTTCAGGGTACCTACACATATGTGACAAAAGAAGAAGTGAGTCGAAGACTCAGCAAGTACAACAAGTAGCAATAACCACAAAACAACACAACAATTAATATATTTAAATCAAATACATGCTCATATCTCTTAAACTAGGGTAACAAGTAAGAACCAAAGAAATCACCGCGGTTACCTTATCCACTACCTTACTCATTTATTTCACATACCTCAATAGATAATATGGAAGGAGCCCATGACTCAACCTATTCGTAACCTGAAAATTTCCCTCAACTCAAGGATCATTTATTATCATTCATCATTAGTAGTATCATACAAAGCGGACTTATTCGCAATCCACACAATATGTCACAACCAACACGCCGACCATCACTCCTTTTGCAATGATATGCAATGCAACTATGCTTGAATGCTTATATGCACCATTTCAAGCCTATATGCAGTATGGCGGAGTGCACACCGTCGGTATGCACTCTCTCATTCCTCCATCCCGTGGAGGGTGCCTACTCTTACTGACTCGCTCCCATGCACCCGTGGGTATGGGACTACGAGGTAGGACTTTCGTGTTCACTACGTGTGAACACAGAGGCCCGCATCGACATGGGTCACCTCTTCCTTTTATGAATGCATTTATGCAATTGACATGGACAATGGTACAAGTTGCACTCTCATAACATACACCAATACATGATTATTAACATAACTTCACGTCCTTGAACTTATAAGTCTCGTTAATCTAGTCATATTCATGAGTAAAACATAATAATAAAATGTAACCTTCCTATAATATGATTAATGTGCAATAAGAAGCAAGCATCACTCTATCATACCATACTCATGAAAAGGTACTTGCCTTTAGCTTCGGCGATAAACTGACGGCCCGAGTGCGGTATTAGGGACCTCCAACCCTAGAGAACCAAACAACCCATGAAAGGCCAAGAGCACGATTGTCACATTCACCAACTCATCGGGAATTAAAGTAGCATGGTTAAATAAAAGCATACAAAAACTCTAATGATAAACATTGCTTCCTATCCCAACAATACAAAACACTATCAGCATCGCTCAATAGCTATTCATTTAACCAACTATATATATACACACACACACATATTAATCACATCGAAATTCAAACATGAGCATGCACGAGCACCCCCAACAAACCATTTCATCACTAGAACTTGTAAGGCAACATGTAAGCATATAAATACATTACTTGATACTAACAGAACATTACCCTGTATCTCAATAACATAAAACTCCATTAGTAAGCAGCATCAATTTATTTAGACAACGGTATCTACACGCATACACTAATCATTTTGCACAAGAAGACCCTTTTGGATCACAGATATCACATAAGGGATTTGTAGCAATTTAGCTAGAAGCATACATAAACCAGTTAGGCAGCTAGACCAAATCCAGAATAGAACATGAAGCATTCAGGCCTTTGTAAATCAGGTCATAAACCCATATTCATATTCAATTGGCAATGCATGAAAAACATTCTTAATCACACATCTATACCATCCCTATTCCTAAACTTCAAAAAAATAGCATCACATTAAATCCTCGAGAACCCAATATGATACCAATATAATTAATGACGCATTACTGACAGGCCCAAATACATGCCCCTAATGGATCAACCAATAGGTGCTTATCATAGCCTCAATGCACAGAATCAATCTTTAAACTATAGTAGAAATGACATATGGTAGTATCTAGTCTGTAGCAGAACACAAAATTTCATTCAAATCGTGCTCATGAAGCTAAGCTCATAGTTTGACTGCCACTAGGAACTTTGCCATCACATTTCAGAATAACAGCACAATTAACAATTTGGGATCTTATGCATAATCATGGCATTAACAAATTGAACTAATACACAATATTGGTTCATCATCAAATGGTAGTAAATATTTCTTAACTCACTCATTTTCAATTGAGCCATGCAAAAAGTAACAAGAATCAAGTCACAACTTAAGATTCACAAACATTACAAATGTAAGGACGACATTACAGGGCTCATATACAAATAACACACATATGCGTATATATATATATATGTATATATATCTCATTCCATAAACAACAGCACGTAGAATCCTCAAGAATCTAATACCGGTATACATAAATACCTGGTAGGCCTCAATAACAAAACCACATATGCAACACATAAGCAAGTCTTTAGCGATCACAACAGGGAAAAGACAAACACCAAAGAAATCACATTTAATCAACTAGGACCCAAAGACAGTAGGAGGGTGCTCATTAACCAAAGATACACAACCAAATGCGTCATACAAGTACTCATAGGCCACTACTCGAATCGATTGCAATACCCTAATATAACCCTTCTAGGCATTTCATCGAACACCGCCATGCACCAATTAATTAATTGCTCAACTTAAACTTGTGGTGGATACTTATGAGAAGAGGGCAAGGGCGTGAGAGGTGGCGCCAAAGAAGCAGGAAGCCCTTGGTGGCGCCAGCAATAGGGGAGGAGGCTGGACTGGGGTGGTCGCAGAGAGCCGGGAGGAAGAGGGTGGGGCGGTGCCGATTGGGGCTTGGCGGAGGGCACCAGAGCCCACCAGAAGAGGCGACGCGGGGGGCGCCAGGAGGAACGACGCCAGGAGGAGGCGCGCGGGAAGGGCGGGAGGCGTTGGTGAGGAGGAACCACCCGCAGCCGACGCTTCGCTTGCTGCCGGCTTGAAGAAGAGGCGCAGGAGGGCTTGGAGGGAGGGCTCGGCCAGGCAACCGCAAGGAGAGGCGCCAGAGAGGAAGACCAAGGAGGGAGGCGCCACGGCCTAGGTCAAGTCGCCAGGAGGAAGCCAAGTGGTGGGAGAATTGGGGAAAAAACCAGAACTTTTGAGTCTAGGGTTCATTTACTCCCTCTCCTCCTTGTTATACTCCATCACTTGAGTGCTAAAAAATAAAAAGGCTAGGGGAAAAATGTAAATAATACTACACAACAATTCTAATGGTCACAAACCCTGGTAGAACTTCACCGCCTCTATGGGCCCATCTCCTCTCCTGTACCGAGTCGCAGAGCAGCGCCGAGTCCTTCCCGCTGAATTCTCCCCTGGGGCGGGCTCATCTACGCCCTCGTCGGCTATAAAAGGCCACTCCCAGTTTGTAATGACCTGCATTTCACTTCCCCTCTCCCTCTCCTTCATTTCCCCAAGCCAAAGCACCTCATTTCTCCTCCCATTCCGCCATTGCCAGTAAACCTAGAAGCTCGGCTAATACCAAAATTGAGCCAATGCACTCGATCATTTCCCAATTCCTTTAAGGTGTAGCCTCTTCATTCATCAATGAACAAAAGCCCTCAAAAAGATTTTGGAATCCTTCACCAGAAGCTCACCACCACCTACTGCTCATCTTCTCCAAGCATGGCGCATGGAGGCAAGCTAGCCCGATCAACCGCTCCAGCCGTTAGCAGGTAAAATGGATTGTTATTGAGCCCCTAAAGCTTAATTTGGAACTGATTCCACTTGTCTGGCCTTATCTCACCGTCGCAGCTCACCTCCATGGCTGCCGCCACTTCTCGATGGCGCGCCAACTCTGGCTGCCACCGGTAGCCTTGAGACCTTCCCTGGGTGTGCACAGAACCCCTGGTCCTTTCTGCCCCACCGATTCCCCATCTTCGGCATCCTTCACGCCTGCAGTATGAGACTACCGCCACCTCTGTTCTATGTCATTGAGCATGGACCCCTAGTCAGTCACCTCTCCTCTAGCGCATCTTTTCTCTGCTCGGTGGACCCTCCTTGTCTGCCAGAGCAAGAACTTCAATTCAACTGGTAAAAGGTGCCTTCTCAATTGCAAAAGTGTATTTTCAATTTCTCTGGATTATATTAACCGAGCTAATTTCAATCTTGAATATCTCCCGCATACTTAACCCAAATAAGATGAAACAAAGTCCTAAATTCATCTAAAATCATGTTTATTCAAATTATACAAAAATATTTGATTTTTGAACTTCGTAAGAATTATTTGAATTAAATATTGTTAATAACCATAATATGGCCATTATATTAAATCTATGCATAATAAACCTTAAAATAATAAAATAAAATTTTATATGGTTATAAGACCAGGATGAATTAAAATCTACAAAAAATATTCAATTTTTAAGTCATAAAACAATTATTAAAATTACAAATAAGATAAATAAACTATTATGGACATTATTGCACATATGAAAAACATAACTTCAAAAATCATAAAATAAATATTTATGTTCTTCTGAAACCATGGGAAAGTGAAATATGCAAAAACATTTTATTTTTTATCTATGTTTAATTAATTGCTTTGCAATCATTAGTAAACCCTAATATAGCCATTAATGAAAATAAGAACATAATAGCTCATAAAATAATAAAGTAATTTTTATGGAGTTCTTTAATCAAGAAGAACCCATGAATGTAAAAAATAATTAGAATAAGACTTAGTTTGCATTCCTTTAATAGAAGGAAATACAGATCAGAACAACAAATAAATATGAAATTCGAATCCCAATAAAGTAATTATGTGATCATTTAAGCCTTTTCGGCAACTCGTAAAACTTCTCGTCTAAATTCCATTATTAGGGAAATCTATCCAGAAACACTCTCCATTATATGTACTTCTATAATCTAGAAAAATATTTTATTTAGAACTTGCTTTGTATATAATTCCTGCTATTGCAAATACCCTTTGTGAATTAGTCGCGTAGAAAACTAAGCCAACTAAGTAATTTCGATGGCCAGTAGAATAACTCGTCTAAATGCAAATTTTGGAAAGATCAGCATAGAAACATTATTTGATATATGAACTATTGTATTTGTGACACCCCGACACCCCACGTACCCTGAATGTTACACCCTCAAGCACCAACATTACAAGATACTATAAAATTTTAACAAAGCAAAATAAAACTAATAAGATTGTCGAACTTAACTAAAAATTTCGGCAGCATCTCCCCTAAAAGATGGACATCCACTCCACAGACAAAGGAGATAACAATTATAACATCACAAGCATAAACAACTAGTCATCCCAAAGAAACATTCTAGCAGTTTAATTTAACAACGAACACACAACAACATTTAACGTTTACTAATCGCCGCACCCACGAAGATCACAATAACCATAACATGAATAGACTAACTGCTAACCGACACGAAGCTAAAACCACAACCACAAAGCACACTACCACAATGTGTAACATCCCAAAATTTGGATTTTCAAAAATTTATATTAAATTAGCTTTCCAAAATTTTTCTTCAATCTTATTTGATTAAAGAGGCTTATATCTCACTAAGAATTTTATCATGTCTTCCTCATAACATACTTAACTCATGGTAAAAATATCAAAAACTAATAATTACTTTTATTGCCGTTTAAAATTCAAAAACAGATATCACTTAAATCTGAAATCTGCAATGTCAGAATTTTTATTAAATAATGGAGTAAGGTTTTGAGCTGAAAATTTTACAGAAGCATCCTTAGCTCAAATTCATTTGAAAAACAATGTTTCAGAAATAATAGACTTTATTTACTCTTAAAGAAAAATCAAAAACAGTAACAAGGATTTGAAGCAGTCAGTCTTTTAATTGCCAAATCCAACACCTTAATGAAACTCAAAGAAAACTCAAACAACATGCTATAGCAAATAATTTTGTAAAATATTAGAGACCAAAAGATGAATAAAAATCAATTTTGCAGAATTTTGGCACACCGTTTACTAAGCTTAAAAATTCAAAAACTGATTGAAAACCAGTCTAGTTTGATGAATTACTGTTCCTAAACGACAATAGATAATGAGATGAAACCAAAGAAAATGGAAAGTAGAACCTTTGCACTACCTACTCAAAAATTTGCAGGATTTTTCAATCAAGTTTGCACCCTTTCCCAAGCCTGCCCAACTGACATGTCAAATCTGCACTTAATTTCTCCCAGCTGCTGATCAGCACCGTTCCGCTCGTTGAAACTTGTAGCTAAGCCTCTGGCAGGTGGTCCCACGCGTGCCTGGGCCCGCTGGCCAGCCCTCCTCCTTTCTCTCTTCCCTCTCTCCCTGCGCCATTGGCCGGTAGGGGCGGTGCCAGCTAATGCATGTTCCTCTACTTCTTCTCTTGCCCATACCGATGCCCCAGCTGCCGTAAAGACCCGTGAATCTCCCTCCCCTGCGCCCATTGGCCGAAAAGGGCAGTGCCCAGCTCACCTGCCTCCCTGCGCAGCCATAAAGCCAGCCAAGCCTCTCCTCTTTTCCTTTTGCTCGCTGCTGCTGCTCTCTTTGCTGTGGAACTCACCCGGCCAAGGCAAGCAACCGAGCCCAGCTTGTTCAACCGAAGCCCCAGGTGAGTTGGCCTACTTCATCCTTGCGCACATGCAGCCATTGCTCCGGATCCTGAGTTGCTTTGTCTTGCATGCAGCCGAAGCCACCTTCTTCTTCCCCAGCGCCGGCGAGCCAGGACCTTGCCGCCTCCTTCTTCCCTAGCGCAGGCGAGCCAGCACCTAGCCGAGCCCAGGTGAGCTCCTCCAGCTCAGTTCTTGCGCACAGCAGCCACTGCTCCATCTCTGAAGTGCTTCCTCGCCTTGCATGCAGCCAAGACGACACCCAAGAACCCCCCAGCCGAGCCATCTCGCCTGCAGTCGCCTTCCCCGAGTTCTGCTCCAAGTTCCAGAGCCAGCGCCATTGTTGCTCTCGTGGAGCTGTAGGGTTCATATTGATAAGCTCAAGTAATTATGCAAGGAACCTTTTCACAAGGAACACAATGGTGTAGTGGTAGAGCACTAGGGCATGGCCTCACAGATCGTGAGTTCGAATCCTCACTTCTGCGTTTTATTTTTTTTTATTTTTCTTATTTTTGCTTTGCGCAATGAAACGCTTATAACTTTTGCTGTGAAACTCCGATTAATGCAAACTCAATTCCTAAGTTTGAGTTATTTAGTAAGGATTCAGAATATGCAATAAAAAGTTATATGTTGCTTGCAGTAAACTTATTCAATTTGAGTTTGAAGGAAAGTCACATTTTAAGCATTATGAAGCAACTATATGATCCCTTACTCTATAAATCATGAAATAAATAAGACATGTTCCTGCATCCTCAGATAACTCATTTCTATAAAAAGATTCAGATTTAAATGTATTTTGTATCAAGTATTGATTGTGCAATACCTTAATAACATGCAAAACTCAAATGGTTAAAATACGTATCAAATGAGCTCAAAAATTGGTGAAACTAGTTTAGTTGCACTTCTGGGATTGCATAGGTCATAAATATATAAAAATATTTAGATTATTCATTAGTTTGCCCTATTTGCTCATTAGCCAAACATGCAATCGGTAAAATGAACAAATAGCCGTAAGTTTAGCAAACGGACCTTAAATTCGACAAAATCAACTTCTATGACCCTAAAATGATATGTCTTAGCTTGCCATACAAAAATAACATCGGTTTGATCAACTTGAGTTCAAATTTCATATTAAGCGAAATCACTATTCATTCAAAAACGCTTTGAACAAATGAGAAATATCGCGGAATCAACTTTAAAATACTCTTAGGGATATTCCCAACTAATGCCTAAAAATGGTTGCATTATCCCATTTGGTGCAAGTATAAACAAAGAAAGAAAATTGAACAGTAATAGCGCTAAAAGTGTGGTCATATAAGCCTTTTTGATCAGTAGAATATCGCATATAAATATAAAATCATGAGGAATAACTGAAAAACATTATCTGATATATATACTACCATATTATAAAAAATGTATTAATTATAAGTTGCTTTGTATCGAATCCAATCAAAATAATATTCTTCTAATAATATTCCTTCTTTCCCGCTTATTAATTCTTATCTTGATTGTATTTTCTGAAAGCCGTTCTCTTTTGTCTAATCATCAACCCAATCCATCCAAGTTCCTAATTTCATTAAGCCGTTGTGCCCAATGCTATTCGTTCTTAATTTGGAGTTTATTTGATTTGCTTTTTGAAGTTTTGTTGTATTTGCGTTTGTTTATCGTTAGGCGCGTCATTGTAAGTCGTCGAAGGAGCCGAGCGACAAGCTAGCGGAGATTGAAGATCAATGATCAAGGATCGAAGATAAAGAGTAAAGAATAATATAAATTGCAAGGGCCAGGCAAGTTGTGCTTTGATCATATTGCTCCCAGTTTTACAAATTTACTTTGATTCAAATTATTGCATGCTAGTTCAAGATTAAAATGAATTAAATTAATTTGGGAATTACTTATTCAACCCAATTGCTAAATATCACCTTGCCATGATTATTTGTATGCCATAATCCATTTGTCACCCTAGGATGGTTGATTATTAGTTGGTTGTTATTACTTGCCAACGTGGGTTGGTTAGACAGTGTATAATTGCTTAGACATGCCACGCAACTCATGTCTTTTGAAGATAAAAGGATAATCTTGAATAATGGATTATGAAATATGTTTGTGAAATGGTGTGACGTGTTGCCACACGATGATGTTGATATGTGGAACGAGTGGTTCTACATGGATGTTGAGTTGTTGTTGGCATTGTGTTGCGCAATAATCAACTGGAGTGGTAAAATGTTTTAGGCCGAGGCAAGTGGCAAGAGTGGCATCGGATATGTCACTTTGGTATTTGGCGGTGTTGTTGGTAAATTATGAGATGGTCTTGTTGGTGAATTATGTGATGGTAATATTGGTGAATTGTTTGGGGTAGTCTTGCCTTGGTCACCCTAAGGACTTCACCTTGCAAGCCTTTGAACCGAGTCACTCGTACAACCACATATCATTATGGGGCGGACCTAGTTTAGTAGGATTCGATATCTCACCTTTGATACCTCGGGGTGGCGATTACACCAGGGTAATCAGATGGGGAGCGATACTGTCTTGCTGCTTGGTACCCATCCAACGGTGTTAAATCGGTCCTATACTTGACTCGAGTGAGGGAAGTGATAGTGAAGGCAACACGGAGAGGTTCCTAGGTTGAGCTAGAAGTTTCGAAAGGCTTTGTTATGATCGCTCATTCGCATCATTGTTGTATGGCGATTCACTACCGACGTGGTGAGTTGATTGTATCTTGTGGGTAAAGTGTACAACCTCTGAGAGTGTAAAACTATTGAATAGCCGTGTCCGCAGATTGGACATTGCTCGGGATTACAGGTCAAGGGGTAGAGTTTTGAAAATGAAATGAGGATGGGAAGGTGGACATTGTGATATGGAAATTGGTTAAGCATGAGAAATGCTTTACTTGAGAATGATTACGAAATTTATTATGGATATTACTTGTTTTTCTTTTCAATCTATTTATGATATTCATTTGGAAATGCTTTATTGCAAAAAAACCATTCACCATTCCTTTGGAATAAGCCATGCATGTAGTAATAGAACCGCATTACATGCATGACTTGTTGAGTACGGTTGTGTACTCACCCTTGCTATAACAAAACATCACCAGTTGAAGAGAAGTCTTGTCTTGAAGAAGGAGAAGTTCGCAAGAAGGCGAATATCTAGGAGTTGAACCTTGTCAAATGCCCGTGGTATTTTGATGGGATTCACCGACGTTCTTCGTTCATTGCTCGCTTTTACTCGAGTTGAAGCCATCTAGGCTTCACAATTGTAAGTTGACCTTAAGGTTGTTCAACTTTGTTATATTAAAGATGAATACTTTATTTATTATTCCATTGTGTATGTTTGTGATATTCATCTTTGTTAATCGTGGGCACTAGCGATCGATCTCGGGACTAGTCTTTGAAAACACGAGGGTTTCCTGATTGTGAATTCGGTCCCGACACAATGATCCAACAGTAGTTATCAATATGGAACATTCTTCCAAACTATTATTTGAACATGTCATGAAGTGAGTAAAGTGAAGCTATTTCCTATCCCGGCGAGATGTCCTCAGAGTACCTAAAACAACAACAACAAACAAGCGTGAGTCCAAGACTCAGCAAAGTGCATCATATCAAAACATCATTAACCAATTAATATTTGTCAAGCAATAGCATGAAGACATTTCTTATACCAAATAAACAAGTCCATAACCAATGATACCACCTTCTCTTCATTGCTTATTTCATACACGTACCTCATTAAACCTCTTTGGATGGTTCCATGACCCAAACATACTTCGTTAAATCTCTTTGGATGAGTCCACAACTCTATCCTAACTCTACACATTACCATTTGACTCAAACATCACCATTAAATGCAATGCAACATGCATGCTCATAATGCCCATTTCGTAGTTAATACTGGTATAATTGAGTGCACACCCATTGACGTGCACCCTCTCATTCCCATCCATCCCGTGGAGGGGTCTACTCTTACTGACTCGCTCCCATCCATCTCTGTGGATGGGATTACGAGGTAGGACTTTCGTACTCACTACGTGTGAGCACAGAGACCCACATCAGTATGGAACGCCTATTCCTTCATGAATGCACAAATACAATTGACAAAAATAAATTGCAAACTACATTCGTTTCTAACATTTGCATAGCCACAACCATTTCAAAATCTTTCAATATAACATACTCACAAATATACCATTATGATTAACGTACAGATTAGCATACATATTCATAATGATTAGTAAGAAATCAACATCCTAGCATCATACTAGTTGATACACTTGCCTTTACCCACTCGGAATAGAGTGGCAAGAAGTTGCGGCCACCCCCGAGATCACCTTTTCTACAATAACATATTCATGGATCTCAAAACAAAGCAATCATAACAATAAGCAACATGAAATCTAGCCCCAAAAATTCAACAAGCTGCCACTCGGACAGTTAGCCACTAAAACATGCATACCTTTTACATAGCCTGTCCAAAACTCGCATTCTCGATCTCTAATAAAACTTAAGAACACCACGTACATTTTCGCAACAACCGGACCCTTGGGAACTGAGCAGAAGACCCTCAAAACTTAATCCGAACCTCAGTCCAGAACTGCTCCAAATCTCTGAATTTCTAGCAATAATCAATTTGGATAACTAACTTCTTCATAGCATAACTATTGCTATACAACTTCAAATTAAGCAAACGAAGATATTTTTAGAATCTAAATAAAATTTCCCATCTATCTCTAGGCAATTAGAAATTCTAATTCAGCCTCCAACTATCCCTAAATCACAGAGCAAAATCTGATACTGCTGACTAGTTCAGAACTCGAACAACAGATAGTAAATCGAGCATTACATTCAAATGGCTGAACCAAAATTTGAGTTCGTGTGCTCTAAATGACTAAAAGAGGATAATTTACAATTATTCTATAGCCATTCATTTAGGAGATACATTACTAATTCCCAGATCAGGGATGAACAGAGGCTACATGCATTAACTCTAGTTCTGGATAGCAGGCATAGAAATGAGCATAACTTTCAATTGGCAAAGCCAAAAATTGGATTCTTGTGCTCTAATGACCACAAGAGGATAATATACAATTATTATATAGACATTCATTCAGGAGGTGGATTTAAAGTCCTTGAATAGCACTCTGAATTTCAGTCTAGAATATGAACCTTCAGCAGCTTCAGAATTCAGGATAGCAAACTTCAAAATAGCATAACTATTGATTCTTGAATCCAAATCAAGCAAACAAGGATATTTTATTAATCTACAGAAAATTTCCTAACTTTCTCTAGACAATCAAAAATTCTAAATCGATCTGCATCTAGCCTTAAACAGTAGTTCAACATTTCAGCTACCAATGCATGTACATTCAGAACAGCCCTCACTAAAAAGAGCATCACTTTTGATTGGCTGAATGGAATTAGTGTTTTTGTACTCAAATTAAAGGGAAAACGATGAACTACAACTTCCTCTACAGCCAAATATTCAAGAAACGCTTTTAACTAGCTCGAAACACAGCTCTAACAAACAGGTAATACTCAGCCCGAAAACAAAAATCTTCCCTCCAAAACTTAGAGCCATCCCCAAAATCCCCAATACCCAAACCCTAGAACATCCATACCACCAAATATCCCCATTAGAGCAGCAAGCACACTCCCAAAATCAAGAAATTCTCACCTCCATGCTCAGGAGGAAGGAGAAGAGGGGGAGGAATGTTGTAGCTCGGCCGCCGCTGGAGGAGGCGAGGCTAGGGAGTGAGGAGGCGCCGGCTAGGGAGGGAGGAGGAGGCGCCAGACAAGGTGGAGGAGGCGCCAGAATGGGAGGAGGCAACACAGAATTGGGAGGAGGCGGTGACCGAAAGAAAAAAAAGGGGGAGGAAGAGAAATCGGGTGGGGGGAGTGAAAAAGGAGGGAAGGGGGGAGGGAAAAAGAAAAGGGGTGGGGAGAGAAAATTGCAACCACAACAGAAAAACAAATTCATCTGTGACATTACAGTATTCTAGAAAAACATATTAGTTACAATTTGCTTATCAATGAGATCCAGTAAATTCAAAACCCTTAAGTGTTAATTATGCGCTTCATTCTCACCGATGCCATATAACGTAAACTTTATAATACCACATAAGCCTTTTCAGTGATAAATATAATATCTTGTCCAAACCCTAAAATTTATAAAATCAATTTAGAAATACTCTCCAAAGTATAGACTACCATAATATGAAGAAATAATCTTACTCCGTTATGCTTTGAATATTAATCCTATTAGCAGAATACCCTAAAGTATTATGATTGCCGAACTTTATAATATGAATAAATGAACTCGGTAACAATGAAGAAATCTATAGTTAAGATGTTTGTATCATCAGAACCTTCTTAAAAAGCACAAATATATATAACCAAGAACTTATCATAACCATTCCAACATACCCAAAACTAATTCCTATGCAATGTTAATTAAGAAATGGATATCATATTCACATATATACATTATACAACAAATTGACTAATGATTAATTCTATTAATCTAAATAATTTTTGCATTTTGAATTGTAAGATAAGAATAGATAATACACAAAAGGAATCGTGTGTCACTCGATCAGAAAGCTGTTAACGGAATGCACATGTATAAATATACATAATCAACTAAAATGTAAGATTGCGAAGTCATTTAACCCAAACCCTAAAGCATGCCTATTTCTATAGCAAATCTTTTTTTGCTTTTCTATCTATTTTCTTTTTGCCCTTATTAAAGTTTATTATTTGCTATATTTCTATCGAACGATAGGTAGAACTCGACGTTACTAACTCCGTTGTCGACAATGCCAGCTACGACCATGACTTCATCGTATGCCACAAACAAGCAACGCAAGCACCCCTTTGATCATATTGATCCCAGTAATTAATTTTCATTTTGTTTATCAAATTGTTTTATGCATGCGTTTATTTTCTGTAAATTCGCTACTTTGTGGTAATGGTAGAATATACCTGTTATCTCATGGAACTTCCCTGATAAGTATGGACATGTGAACCTTGGTAACCATAGGATGGGGTTAGATAATAAATAATGTCAACATGGGTATAAGCGATTACATATTATCCATGTTTAGCCATGCTTTAGAACCAACGTTGGATATGATCAGATCAAAATTTTTACTTGAGAAATTGAAAATGTTGGTTACAACATGATGTCGGATGTGGGTATTTTTGAATAAAAACTCAAAATAAAACTATGATTTTGATGCGAGCTATTATTGGCAATAGCCGGATGTACAAGAGGACTTGTACGTAGTGTAGGGTGGAGTATTACCCGTGTCAGATTAAGGACCGAGCTATGGGTTACTTACAAGCCAAGAAATCCGAGCAACCACAAGTGCTGGTATGGGACAGTCGTAACCTATTAAGTTGCTTAAATCTTGGTTTGCACATTGGTAGGCGGGAGATAGTAGAAGCACTCCGATCAGGTTTGCTTGTGAGGGGCTTCCACACCGTAATGTGGGTTAATGCATGTCGATACAACTGTGTACGACTTGTTATGAGAAGAAACCTTTCTTACTAGGGTAATGCTCATATTTTCAATACAAAAGACATGGTTTGCCTACCATTCTTGTTTCTTCTCCATTACAAGGAATAACGTCACTGGGCTGGTGCAAAGTCGGGTTTAGAGAATGTAACGGTTATGTTATGATCTCTCTGCGGCACACCTAAGGAAGTGTGCTAATAGCTTGCATAAAGAGCTGATCATTTCTTGTGGGTAAAGTTGTACACTTCTGCAGAGTGTAAATCTAATTAATTAGCCGCGCCTTTGGTCAAAGGCACTTGTAATGTCATCACATAGCTAGTTGTTTTATTATTTTCAAAATGGGACGATTTTCACTTGATGTGCCTTGTTTTGGCAAAGATTGTGGTTATGCTTTGGGTGGCAGGAAATTGGATATCTTGATGCTCACGTCATGGAGGACTGTGAGTTGCTACTTATGCTCGACTATTACTTTCATATCAATCAAACATGCTTTTACAAATTCCGTTTCACAATTGCAACTTGTCTTACAAATCAATTGTTGCTTTATGCAAATTAACCGTAGAAGCCTCCTTTGACATGCCCTTAATTTATGCATTTGCAAATACCACCTTAAGTCTTGCTGGCTATACTTGAAGATGGAATATGGTACTTGAATGATCAAGCACTAAAGGGTGTCATGGATGAGTATTAGTGAATCAACCTTAGTTGATGTAGAGTGATAAGAACTTGTATTGAGAAAGTGTAGCATTTCACGCATGAAGTTGACTATACTAGACACCTTATTAATGTGCAAATTAGGTGGCATAAGTTAAGAGTTTTGCATGTCATTTCAGAATGGAAGAAACCCAGGTCATTGTGGAAGAACATTGCACCTTAACTCTCATCTCAGGAACAAATACATGGGTTGCTTGCTTATGAGAATAATGTAGTGAATTTTACTCTGTTAAGCTCAATCACTATGATGGTGTGCACTTTATAGGGCCGATGCTGCCATGCTGATTGATACATGCTTGAAGTGGTGGTTTAAATACTGTGAACAAAGTTTGTGACTCTTAATGTATCTGTGGATAATTCATGTTGCTATGTGCAATGTATTGATTGATCTCTTAAAAATATTGTTTGCTATGGCTGTTGATGTGGCACTGGAGTGTTCAATGACAAAAATGTATGTCCACGTGGCACTCATCTGTGACGAAATATTTCTGTTATAACACGTACCATGTCACCTCACACCCTAGCTGATGACGTGGCACTGGAGTGTTCCATGACAAAAATGAATATCCACGTGGCAATTATCTGTGACGAAACAAATGCGTCACAACATGTGCTACATCACCTGACACGCTGGCTATTGACGTGGCACTAGAGTGTTCAATGACGAAAACGCATGTCCACGTGGCAATAATCTATGACGAACAATTTCATCATAAATAAAATAGTCAACGCTCATTTTTGGCCGGCCAAAGTGTTCTTTTATGACGAATTTGATATTTTTCATGATGTTTTGGGTACAATTAATGACGATTATATTTGTCATAGAAGTGACCTCTTCGCTGATGAAAATGTAATTTGTCACAGAAAAGTTGATTTTTTATGACGAAAATAAGCAATTCGTCATTGAAAACTTTCTATGATGCACTTTCTATGACAAGTTGAGTTTCGTCATAAATTCATCATAAAATACTTACAATAACGATTTCAGGACTAATGATGATGAGTTTGGACCATCATTAAAAATCACTTTTCTTGTAGTGTTATGTTGTTTTAGGTGGATAAGACAATGAGGCTCCGAAGAATATCTTTTCATCGCAGTTTACGGGAATTTCAAGTGAAGCGATCTTTCTAGGGATTTGTGCCTTGTCAGTTGCCTGAGAGTTAGATGGGCACACTATAAGACTTTATTTCTTCTGTGCTATAATTATTTACTCTGAATTGTAAAATATATTGTATAATTAGCTTCCGCATTAATATTATGATGTATGGTGTGGTTCCAATTATTGTAAATGTGTGTACTAGCTACTGATCCAGGGACTAGTACGGGATGCACATTAGATTTTCATTTTTGCTTTTTTGCAAAAATGGGGGTCATTACAACCATACATCATAATATTAAAGCGAAAGCTATTTATACATTGGTTTTATGCAATTCAGAGTATATAACATAGCACAGGGGAAGTAAAGTCTTGTAGTGTGCCCATCCATCCTTCAGGAAACTGACAAGGCATAAATCCCTAGAAAGATCGCGTTATAGAGATTCCCACAACCTGCAACGAAAAGATATTCTTCAGAGATTCGCAATCACCTAAAATAACATAATAAGTAAGGTTGAGTACTTTTGTACTCCGCAAGACTTAAGGTGGTATTTTTTAATATCACAGTTCTTTTTTTAGGTTACGGAAATTCTAGTTGGGGTGTGGGTCCCTCTTGTAGACGGTCTCGAGTGTCTGATGGGCCTATCTGTGAGCTGCAGAGTTTGATTTTAGTCTGTGTGGGGGAATTCTCCTTCTTTTCTACCCCCACCTAACCTTTTCCTCCCCCGCACCTCCTTTCTTTTTCACCCAGGCTCCTGGCTCCTCCCCAGCCGACTCTCCTCCTGGCTCCTCACCCAGGGCAACGCCTCCTCCTCCTCCTCCCTCTTGGATTGCTCCTCATGGCACCTCCTTGCTGGATCCTCCTCCTCATGGCGCCTCCCTACTGGATCGTCCTCCTCAGTGTGCCTCTGCCTCCTCCCACAAGTGGCAGTAGCAGCTCATCCTTGTGGGTAAGCCAAGGTGAGTCTTCAAGGGTGTCTTATTGATATTTTGAAGAGGAAATCTAGTCTGGATTGGGTGTTCTATGGTTTGGATTTGGGGATTTTGGAGAGGAATGGTGGTTCTAGGGTTCGGGGAGAAGTTCTGAATTTTGGACTGTGCAATGTCCGTTTTTGGAGCTGTGATTTGAGGTCTCTAGAGCCATTTCCCGAGGGGTTGGTTGTAGAAGAAGTTGTAGATCATCGTCTTACCTTTATTTAGAGAGGAAGATTACTCTATTTGGTTCAGCTATTTAAAAGTTATGATTATTTGTTTGCTTGCTGTCCAGGTTATGCTGCTGTTGGTAGCAGCTGTGGGGATTTGCAGTTTAGGGTTAAATAGATGCCGAATCAGAATTTTTCAATACCTAGAAATAGTTTGTATATTTCTTGTAGATTCCAAAAATGTCCTCATTTTCTTTATTTGGAGTTGTATAACATTAATTGTGATCTATTGAAGTATGCTTTCCAGAATTGGATCACGGATGGAAGAGCAGACTCCGAGTTGTTCTATATTCGAAGTTTAGTTCACATTTTGGAGCCCTTTTGATCAGTTCCAGAATGGTTGGATGTTGTGAAAAATGTAGATTTTTGTCTTAAGTTTCATTAGAAATCAAGAACATAAAATTTCATTAAGTGGATCAAAAGTTATGATTTGTGGAAGCCGACTGTGCAGAATCTATTGGCTGCTGGATTTAGTCTCGATATTTTGCAGATTATAGAGGCCGAATTAATTATTTCAATAATTATAGAAAGTTAGATAATTTTCTATAGATCCCAAGCATGGTCCGACGGCCCTCTACCCATCGGGCCCACCTTGGCACACTTGCCCCTTACCACTTGCTCCAATTTAAGGGATTACAATCCCAGTTGATTACAAGTACTATGTATTATCCACAAATCAACTTTGTTGCATGACATCCCTCGTCACAACAACTCAATCTCATGGTGTGACCACACATGACACACAAGTTCGTATCTTTGTTCCATATTCCATTAGTCAAGATTAATTATCAATGGTTCGGGTACATGTGATGACATGGCATGGCTAAGCAAACAATTACTATCTAACCATCCCATGTTGATTTTAATATTAATCAACTATAGTGAACTAATCTAGGGTGACAATAGATCATGGCATACAAATGACGAGTTAGGGTATAGATCAAAATGTCTGGTAGCTAAGTCCCGGTTTAGATTGAAAACATTTGTACATGTGAAATAGCATGCAATATGGTAAAACAATATAGCGATTTTATGATCATGGGTTCAACATGATCAAAGCACAACTTGCCTTGGCAAAGGTCCTGGTCTTGCTCTGGAACTTGATCTTGAGTCAATGGATCCTCCTCCGATGCGTCGCACAACTCAACATCTACGCGAATCGAGAGAGAAAACCAAATAAATACCAAAATAGGGAGCAAATGAACTCCAAAAATCAAACAAAATTCACCATTAAATAGATCTCAATTTTAAATTTTTTTAGAAATTTGAATCGCCTCAATTAGAGTTCGTAAGAGGGAAAACAAGCTCTCAAAATATTCAAAAATCATATAAATCTAAAAATTAGAAAATCAAATAATATACCAATTATTTTTATAAAAAAATTGCTTTATTGCATCACACTGATGTCAGCATCGAACTGTGTCAACTAGACGTTGACATGTGGTATGGTCTATGGACTCGGACTGCGGGACCTCCTCTAGTCCACCATGAACGCAGTCCACGGTGCCTTGGAACCCACACCGCCATGCGTCGTCACTCGATTGGCTCAGCCAACGACACAATCCAACCCACACAGCGCGGATCTAACGACTACCATTCTTGGTCTTACATGGCGTGACCCCAAGCATCTACCTTTGATCCGATGGTTCGATCTGGCACGTTGGCAGAAGATCCGACGGTGGACAACCTTCAATCCTTGCAATGGTGGCACGATTTCGCTGGTCTTGGGGACAAAGACTCTGGTTGTGGCGAAGCGATGACCTCCGACGATCTACGAGCGGCGACATTAACGTGTCTTGATGCGGTAAGCTCGGATCTGGCACCCAAGCGGTGATTCCTCGGCTCAATGATGGTGGGAAGTAGAGAAACCACGCAGCGGAGCTTCGATTCCAATTTACACTGTGGCTTTTACGACTCAATGCGTCGGCTACCACATTAGATTTTTCAGGATGATAATGGATTCCAACATTATAATCATTAATCAACTCTAGCCATCTTCTTTGCCTCATTTTGAGATCTGACTGGGTGAATATATATTTTAGACTCTTATGGTCTGTATATATCTCACATCTATTTCCAATGAGATAGTGACACCATATTTTCAAAGCATGCACTACGGCAGCTAACTCCAGATCATGCGTCGGATAATTCTCCTCATGCGGCCTCAACTACATCGACGCATAGGTAACAATCTTGCCATTCTGCATTAACACACATCCAAGACCCTACCTTGAAGCGTCACAATATATGTCGAAACCGTTCTAAACATTGGCAATACTAATCCAGGTGCTGATGTTAACCACTTCTTTAACTCCAGAAAACTCTTTTCACACTTTGGCATCCATGCAAACTTTTTCTCTTTCTTCAACAATTGCGTAACAGGTATAGCAATCGTCAAAAATCCTTCTATGAACTGACAATAATACACACTACAAAAGAGGCTATATTAGACACATCATCACAAACGGTTTTAGGAACAAACCGTCTGTGATGCGTTTCGAGCACATCGCAGATGGTTTTTGGATGCAACCATCTGCGATGTCTGATTATCACAGACGGTTTGAAAACTGAACCGTCTAAGATGAAAGGAAGAAATTCACATACGGTTTATGGATAAAACCGATTGTGATGATGGAAATATCACAAACGTTTTTATCGATAAACCGACTGTGATGATAGGTATAACTTTATAGACGGTTTGTAGATAAAACAGTCTATGATATTGCCCTTATCACAGACGTGTTTATCCATGAACCGTCTGTGATCATCAATTGAAATCAGCAAATGCGCGCCATACAAAAAAGACTACTGGATTGAGAATTAGATTGCATTGTATATATAAGAAGATCATTACAAAAGTATTATAAAGCATTATAGATTGCATTATAAGAAGCATTACAAAAGATTGACTACGTACAAAAGTATTTTAACTAAAAAAGACTAGCTACTCGTTGTCGTCGGAGGAGGAGGCTGGAGGGGCGTCGAAGTTGGCGGAGTCCTCGCTGCGGCCGTCCAGGTCCTCGCTCGAGCCAGCTCGGTCTAGGTCATCCTCCAGCTCCCAGTCGTCACGATATCCCTCCGATGAGTCGTAGTTTTCATCGTTATTGTCATTGTCGTAGGAGGAGGAGGAGGAGGCCGGCGCCGGACGCTTCTGCCCAGTGCGGGTGGAGGTGGACGCGGCCGGAGGGGCGCGGGTGGAGGCGGAGTCGGTTGGAGGGGCGCGGGTGGAGGCGGAGGTGGTCGGAGGAAGCGGAGTAGCCATGGAGATGGTGTCGGTGTAGCGCCGCAGCCATTGGCGCATAGGCATGCCAGCGGGTCTGGTTGGAGGTGGCGGCGTCGGTGGGGTGGAGCCACTGGAGGTGGAACCATCGGAGGAGCTGTTTGGTGGGTTGCTCAAGGCGGCGTCATCGAAGGGGATTTTTTTCTACTGATGATGGAGTGTAGAGGCGGTCGATAAGCCTCTCTGTTCTTATAGGAGCGGAATTGTATTGGGGAAATGAAATGCCTCTTGGAATTAATGATCTGCATGCATTGGGAAGATGAAACGATCACGGACCGTTTGTAAACAAAATTGTCTGTGATGGAGTCATCACAGACAGTTTGTAGATAAAACCGTCTGTGATGGAATCGTCACAGATGGTTTTATTGAAAGACCGTCTGTGATATCACGCGACATCACAGACGGTTTGTGGATAAAACCATCTGTGATGACTCCATCACATAGCAGACGGTTTTATGTACAAACCGTCTATGATGTGATGACATCACAGACGGTTTTATAGATAAACCGCCTGCAATGTAATGACATTATAGACGGTTTTATATACAAACCATCTGCGATGTCATCACATCACAGACGGTTTTGTCTACAAACCGTCTGCGATGTCATAACATCGTAGACGGTTTGATAAGACAGAGAGCCTTGACCACCTCTGCATTTTTAGGTTTTCCTCAATATTTCTAAGGTGGCTGCGATTGAGAGGCGTTCTGGTGAAAGAGACCCTAGATTTAGAGATTTAATTGCATATTCTTGTGCTCTTGGTCATTGAAGGTTAGTAATTGTTTCTAATCTGAATTACATTTTAGATCTAGCTTGGGGGAAATGAAGCTGTGTTAGCTTGTTGTATCTATCTTGGTGAATAGGGAAATGAAGCTGGTCCATTTGTACATTTGCTATACCTTGTGCAGATCCATTTGTACTTTATGATCTAAATTCGTCGTTTAACACCTATTGTTACATATGTTGCGTAGATGGACCGAAGCTGGATATACGCTGAGAACCATGTGAGCGCCGAGTAGATTAATGGTTTCTCTGCTTTTAGAAGAGCTGCAGAGGTTGATATGTCGAACAAGGGGGAGGGGAATTTATGCCTTGTCCATGCATTGACTGTGAGAATCTCTAGATGTTTCGAAACCCAGCGCAGATTGAAGCACACTTGATTCTATGGGGTTTCAAAAGGGGGTATACATGTTGGACCAGTCATGGTGAAGAGCAGATTATGTAGGGACCAAGTAGTACTACCATCGTGGATGAAGTCGATGATACTCCGGATGATATCGACTATACTTTCGATGACAATCTGGATCAGATGCTACGGGATGCAGAAGGGAACCATGATGAGCGGGAGTATGTAAAATTCTGGGGCTTGATGGACGACTCGGAGAAACCTTTATTCCCGGGTTGCAAGTCCAAATACACAAGATTGTCGTCTATGCTGGAATTGCTGAAATTAAAGGCAAGCAACGGTTGGTCTGACAAGAGTTTCACGGCCAAGTAGGGTCTGTTAGTGGATATGCTTCCTGAGGGAAGCGAGTTTCGACAACCACCTACAAAGCCAAAAAGGTTCTTTGTCCCTTGGGAATGGAAGTAAAAAGAATACATGCCTGTCCAAATGACTATATCCTGTACTGCAAACAGTACGCAAACTTGCATGTATGTCCGGTGTGCAACTCATCCAGGTACAAGCATAAAGATAGATCGGATGATGACGACGAGGGCATGGAGGTGAAGAAAGGATCTCCTGCTAAGGTGCGCGTGGTATTTGCCTATAATTCCCCGTTTGAAGCGGTTGTTTGGGAACCCAAAAGAGGCAAAATTACTTCGATGGCACTCGGATGAGCGTAAGAACGATGGAATGACTAGGCACCCTGCTGATTCAACTCAGTGGAGAAACATTGATAGGAGTTATAAAGAATTCGTAGCAGATCCGAGGAATATAAGGTTCGGATTGAGTACAGATGGAATGAATCCTTTCGGTAACATGAGTAGCCGTCATAGCACATGGCCTGTAAATCTCTGTGTGTACAATCTTCCTCCTTGGTGTAGGGGCATTAGTGCACGGTCATACTTTAGAGCCGGGCTACGTGAAGGTCAAAGTCGATGGTGTACATGAAATTTTCAAGGCCGTCACGCTGGACATCCTCCCAAACAACGAGATCGTCACACTAGGGGATGCCATCGGCACATTCATCCAGTGGCCCAAGAAGGACATCTCCTTCGATGCCCGCCTAGGAGCATCAAAGGTACAAGCAGTCCCAGAGGCACCACATCATGCGCCGGAGCTACCAACACTGCCAGAGCCATGCCATGCACCGAACGAGCCAGCCAAATCAGCTACCGTGTCTCATCCCGCGCAGACCATTGCTGCAGTAAGGGCCCAATCATCTCCTATGAAGACGAAGCATGGTAGCAGGGCACGCGGAGACAAGGACAAATCGAAATGTATCACGTTAGCCCATGACTATCCGTTTGCCCCATTGGCGCAGCAATTCGAGCTGGGGCAACCGTTCATACTGGATGACCGCAAGGAGACGCTTTCATTAGCCTGCGCTAGATTGCAAGAATGGTACATGCAATAAGCCAACAAGCCAGTGGCACAACGGCCAACGAGTATCTCCGTGACCTTCAAGGAGGTGTATTTCTTACACTGAGCTTTAGATGGTGTCTTTGTGGTCGGCTTCACTGACTTGTTCGATCTGTACAACCACAGAGCACTCAACGCATCACTCATAAGATGCTGGACAATGTAAGTGTGTGCAATCACCGTCTACATTTCCAACGCACCAATAAATGTCATATATATACCATCCTTCATTTTGTATATGTAGATACATGATCCACGAAGCAATAGCAAGGAAACAACCAGTGGGTTTCGCCGAACCACACATGGTGTCCCAGCAAACCATGAACAAAAATAAACAATTCGTCCATGAGTACGTGGAAAAAGTATTGATGGCTCATTCGGACAAAAAATACATACTTTTACCCCACAACCCGGGGTAAGTGATTCGTCCAAATGCTATACTCATTGATTTCCACTATATATCTCACCTCGAAGTTAGGTTCAGCGACTATGACAACATATCTTTGTAGGTATCACTGGGTTCTACTCGTAATTATACCGAGACAGAACCGGGTAATTTATCTTGATTCCAGAAAGGGCGGCACCCACGATTTGAAGCCTATCTGAGATTTTCTCGACACATCATTCGGTGTTTACAAATTGAGGGGAGGGCCACACAAAAAGGGCCCAGCCACTCTAAAGCATACTTTTAACTTTCCGGTATCCGATAGTATGCAATAATCCTTCACACTCCATTATAATACCTTCGGAACTAATTAAACTATTTTGTTTTGGCAGTGTCACCAGCAGCCAATGGGCACTGACCTATGTGGATTCTATGTTTGCCACAACATGGCACTCCACCTTGGTTCCCAACACACCAATGTCATCCAGGTCTGTCAATTTTGCAACAAATGTCTCCACTTACTAATTTATATACACGTGAGACTTTACTTTTCTCATTGACAGGCTTGGCAATGCACTGAAACTACATTGGAACAGGCTGACCTTCGAAGTATTCGAGGACAGCTCTGTGCCTTCTTGCTATGTGAGGTCTTAAATCCAAAGGGCAGATGCTACTCAGGGCTCAACCATGAGTTGTGAATTTATTACTTACCGTACATTAATATTAATTTGTAAACCTTGTGATGTGAATTTGTCATTTCTACTTCTGAATCCAATTCGTTAGTACATATGTCAGAGTATTTCTGAAATGGATGCGTTGTGCATATGTTGTAATATCACGATGTGAGTTGATTTATAAAATGGATGCGTTGTATGTTGTGTAACATGTGATTGGAGTACATTTTTAAATTTATGTCATAATAATATCTTTGGTCATCTTGTGTGTCTTGTCTTTTGTTTCAGAGGGCATGGCTAGCAATTCCTGAGGCTAGCTAATATATTAAAATTTAGTATAAAATACAAAATCAACATCACAGATGGTTCTAACAAAGAACCGTCTGTGAATAGGCACAAATCACAGACTGTTCCACTACAGCACCGTCTGTGGTGAGGACATCATCACAGATGGTTTCAAATTGGAACTGTCTGTGATATATTCCACTTCACATATGGTTCTTTCTTAAAACCGTCTGAGATGATACAACATCATAGACAGTTCATAAGTGGAACCGTCTGTGATGAGCTTTTTCACAGACGGTTGGAAAACCGTTTGCAATGATTCTTTGTCATCACTTATACTTGCTTACAGATGGTTCACAAAACCATCTGTGATGAGGTTTCCAAACCGTCTGTGATAAGCTTTTGTGTAGTAGTGATAACCTGCTATTCTAAAAAAACTACGAATATGGGTAACCAACTTCAGTTGCTCCCAATGTAACATAGTTTCTACCTTGCTTGAATCAACAACAACTCCTTTAACTATCATTACATGGCCAAGGAATTCACCTTTTCCTTCCAAAAATCACACTTACTGAACTTAGCGTACAGCTGTTGCTCTCGCAATCTTTTCAAAACCAATCTCAAGTGTTCTGCATGCTCTTCTCTTGTCTTAGAGTATACAAGAATTTCATCTATAAAGACAACCACAAATTTGTCCAAATAATCCATAAACACATTATTCATCATGTTCATGAAGTATGCGGGGCCATTTGTCAGTTGTTGAGACCCGGATATGCAAATCCGAAACCCTCTGTGTATTCAGCACTAGTCCAGAATCACGCTAGTGCACATAGTGGAAACATAGATGACATATCATTCCATACATTGAAATAACTGAGAAGAAGCAAATTATTATTGAATAAAACAAACGACCTTATGGTCAAGGTTCATACACTAATGCCTCTTGGCTTAAGAAACAAGTAAAACTGTTGCAGCGGAAACATAAAAACTTAGGCCATTCGACATGCCACAGGCAATCGTCTGGGGAAACGCCTTCCTAGTCGACGTAGTCTTCATAGTACTTCTCCTCTTGATATTCATTACCTGGTCCTTCCTCAGCAACTGAACAATATGAGCGTAAAGCCGTGAGTACAAAACGTACTCAACAAGCCGTAGGGAAATGATGCAATATATTCATGCACGGCTTGACAAAGGATAGTCATATGGTTCATTTGCAGAAAGCAATAACTTGAATTTAAATACAATAAATAGATTGAAGGCAGATTGATAAAACAATAATAAATAACTGGTAAGTCAATGGTAGACAACATGAACAGAATGGCAAGGCTTCACCCTACATCATTCAAAACAAGTATTAACCACACAATTCAACAGTTTAGCTTGAGACAACAAAAACAACAGTGAACTTCCCTTTCACATCCCAACAATTCCACATTTCATGAAACACTCTATACCCCGTGTGAAATCCCCGGGCTTGTCCATGACCGCGGACACGGCTATTCAAATAGTTTTACATTCTGCAGAGGTTGTACAGCTTTACCCACAAGACATGAACATCTCTTGGCGCAACCGGTAATAACACACTTCCTTTGGTGTGTCGCAGAAATATCATGACAAAGCCTTTATAATGCATGTCTAAACTCGGTACTGCCCTCTAAGGTTTCGCCCCTCGGAGCCCCCTCTTGAGCCACGTGAGTCTACCCGTCTAACCCGGAACCCACACCAACAACTGGCAATACTTAAGACTAGACATTGCAAATTAATCAGCTAGGTCTGTCTCTATACGGACTTGTGGTTGCATGGTTAGGCCCACTCAATGGCGACAAGATTGAGTCCTTAAATTATCTCGAGCAAGACAACCACATCCCAATGTGCTAGACAAAGACCCCTTTATCGCACGATCACTTGCCCGAGGAAAACATTTTGTTCAACCCAAGACCAATGGCATCCTCGCCATGGTACAACAAGTTTACAACAAAGGGTCAATAGCCACAATTCAATATCTCGTTAGGTCAAGATTAACATTAGTTCACAGTGATATGAATCCCAACGATAACTAAGGTGTCTAAGCATAGCTACGTTAACCCAATGTTGGTACTACAATTATGTCCAACTAGTAAACAACCCAACCTAGGGTGACAATGGATACATGGCATCTCAATTAATCAAGGTGGTATAGTGACAAATAGATGTTTAGCTAACCCAGTAAATAGCACTTGTAAACAAATAGTATGCAATTGTATGAAATAGAAATACTTTTTGCAAACATGGGTACAATATTGTTAAGGACAACGACTTGCCTTCATCGATGAGATGCGATGCGTTGCACTGAAGATCTTCTTCTTCGTCGGCGACTACGGCCGCTTCTTCGACTACGCGCAAAACGGTGCACAAAAAGAATAAAATAAATTTAACAGAAACTAAAAATTATAATAAAAATACTGGCAGATAGAGGATGAATTTATATGAATTTAGTAATTGGAATCACTCAATTCGGAGTTACGACGGAGGAGAAACAATTGTTTGAATTCTCAAAATCCTGAAAATTGAGAAACCGAGGAATATTCCTTTAGAATCTTTTCTTTTCTCCATTTTCTGATTTTTCTTGAGTCTCTTACACGTGGGCCCTTCACGTCATAGGCTCAAGGCTTCTTCTCTATGTGTTCTGTACAAAGGAAATGCAAGGGACAGAGAGCAGCGCCATGGAGGAGCAACGCCAAAGAAGGGAAAATGGGCTCACGGCCAAGATGGGCGTGGATGGCGGCAATAGAGGCGAGGCGAGGCCTACTGGGCGGCCGGGCGACGCAGGAGTAGCAAAGAAGAATGCAAAGGGAGGAATGCAAGAGCGCAGGAGCAGGAAGCGCAAGCAAATGGGCTTGACGCGGGCGGCCGAGGTCGGCGAGTGCTTGTTTCGGCGGACGGGAGCGGCAAGACACGGCGGGCGCATGAGGGCAAAACAATTGGCAGTAATGGTGAAACCGACGAACAAAAACGAGTCGGCGGCACGACGGTCAAAAGCACCCAAAATCCCGATATTTCTCGAAACTAAGATGAGCACGGGATAGCTAGCATCAAGGGGAGTCTATGGGTGCAAGGAATTGAATTAGTTCGTACCCAAACGGAAGAAATCGACGACGAATGGAGCGACGGCCGACGACGAACAAACTCGAAATCTGGGGTCAAACTGCAACGAAAATCAAATCCGATTGAATGGTTGTGATCAAAGAGGCAAATGGCACAAAGTGACGCGGTTGGTTTGTCTAGAAACTCACCGGAGCAAGAGATGGCTCGCCGGTGTCTTTGGAGTGCACCGGGCGTCGGTGTTTTCTCAAGTTTTGGGAAGGGAAACAGCACTAGACCAATGGGGCAAGGTTAGCATGGGATAGAGGACACTGGGACGAAGATCTGAGAAGTGGAAGCTCGTCGTTTCGTTGAGAAATGGCCGAGTTATTGATGTTTGACTGTGTTTTGGTTTCTACTCATTTAATCCAATTCTGGCGAGATTAAGGGCTAATGAAGGTTAAAAATGGATTCTCCTCATCAATATCTTTCAAACGGACCCAGCCTTGCTCAATTTCGTGGAGGAAATGAAAAGTTATGGGTGATTAAAGAGAGACATTCATGTGTGGCTTAAACTGTACAGGCTGGGAGTTTCAACGATCCGAGGAAGAAGATGAACAGTAAAGGCCACGTGTCGCTTTCTCATTGGTTGGATGAAATGAAGGGAAAAAAGCGCGAAGAATAAAATAGCAAAAATAATCTAAAAATCCTGAAAAAAATTCCTAAAAATACTAGAGATTATTTGGAACCCAATAAAATTAGTTTCACTGAATTTTGATGAATTTTGGAATTTAGATTATTCCGGAACGAATATACTGATTTTGATGAAAAGCCGCGATAGATAAAATAGCAAACAGATTCGATAAATCTTGGAAAAATTCCCAAAATCATTTTGGAATATTTGTAACCTAATTCTATGAATTTTGATATTTTTGGAGTATTTTGAAACTCGGGTGAAATTTCGAATAAGGACCGGAATTTAGAATTTCGACTTTGCGGATGATAAAGGATTGAACTCCAATTTCAGAAGGATATGGATGCCAGGTTAATTAGAACACCAAGGAAAATCCAAATTTTGAATTTAATTAATTTAAATTAACTTTATACAAAAGATCGAAATTGGGGATGTTACATCAGTCCAGAAGACATGACTGTGATCTCATGTGAAATAGCATGCAATATGGTAAAACAATATGGCAACATATCCTGTGCATACAGGGCTTCCTGTATACACACCTTACACACCAATTAATAAAAGTCATAAAAAATTCTGAAAAAATTTGTAAATGTACTTCATAGATTACTCTACCTATGTATAAAATTGTAGGTTTAAATTCATTATATATCGAGAGATAAATTTGTCGAATTTTCTCTTTTTTGTAACTCTCCATATATAATGAATTTGATCTTGAAACTTCATACATAGGTAGAGTAATCTATGAAGTACATCTACAATTTGTTTTAGGATTTTTCATGACTTTTATTAGTTGGTGTGCACGGTGTGTACACAGGAAGCCCTATGTGCACATGATATGTTGCTAAACAATATAACAATTTTGCAATCATGGGTTCAACGTGATGAAAGCACAATTAACTACTCGGCCAACGAAAACATCACTAATCAATAAATGGAAGGAGTAATCCGTAATCCCACCACTAGGTCGCAATCGTAACCCGTAATCCCACCACTAAGTTCTACCCCCTGTTCCATTAGGATAACAATGGCAGGAGTACAAATGCAATTAGGTCAAATAAGATTATGTTTGCTTCGTATCAGCTTGTAACGACCCCCATTTTAGCACAGAATGCCAAAATAGAAATCTAATGTGCACACAGTACTAGTCCCTGGATTAGTAGCTAGTACGCACATTTACAACAATTGGAATCATAACCATACATTATATTAATTAAGCGGAAACTAATAAACACATAAATCTTACAACTCAGAGTATAAGGCAGCAAAAGAAAGTACTCACCCTTGCTTAATTTGTGGTTTTTAGGTGTAAGCTAGCGAAGCTTCGAAGATTTATTTCATCGCAGGTTGCGGGAAATTCTTCAACGCGATCTTTCTAGGGATTTATGCCTGGTCAGTTGCCTGCAGGATGGATGGGTACACTACAAGGCTTTGTGGGAACATTCCCGCACGAGCAATTGAAATATCCTGCACGAGCAAGAAGGGGACAAACATTCCCGCACGAGCAAGAAGGATTTGAGTTCATGTGGACAAAGTTGGCAGGGGATATTTCAATTGAACAGCTGAAGCACACTGTGAACACCGATGTTTGCAGGTGGCTGTGTGATTTCTCTTGCCCCAAGGACAAGGAAGACCCGACTTGCAATCACATTTGTTCAATCTTACCTTGAGCTTTTCCCACTGTGTAGTCCGATGATAATTGCTCCCAGGGGGATGCTAGCTACATGGGAGCAGGAGTTGAAACTTGTTCAGAATTTTCTTTTTTTTGTAAATCCTAATATGTATTGAATTTGAACCTACAATTTTATACATAGGTAGAGTAATCTATGAGGTACATCTACAAATTTTTTCAGAGTTTTCGTGACTTTTATTAGTTGGTGTGCACGGTGTGTACACGGGAAGCCCTGTGTGCACATGATATGTTGCCTTCAAATATATAGTATATAAAGTGTCGTTAGATCATAATTAAAATATATTAAAGTGTGCATCACAATATTTAGTTTTTACAATAGTCTGTTTACAAATGTAGTGTGAGTACATCTCGTTCACTTTGGTTTTTCAGTGACTCCAGTAGAATTAAAGTTGCTCGTGGAACTCGTCGTTTGGATTGATGATCTGATCATGAACGAATCCAGCGATCTGCTCTTGAATTGCTAAAATCTCTGTTAGTAGTAACTTATTGGTTCTCATCCTCGAGCCGTTATTGAAAAAAGAGAAATTTAATTAATGATGATAGATGTTAAATGAAAGAAAAGTAGGCATCAATGTGTAATTATATACCATGGCTTCGTTATAGCCGACACTCTCCGTGACAATTGTATGTATATTTGTACATACGTAGTATTCACATAAATTATTTCCCTGGTCCTGTCTCATGCATGGAAAGTCTTTTATTATTTGGAAATCTTCCTTGTAGGGACGATGCCGATGACTTCTCTTGCAATGTCGTGCGAATGCCCTGTGAATGACATTTTTCACTGTGTTCGTAGGAGCAGTTGCGCGTCCACAGGGATTCCGGAAGAGCATGGACTCCATTTTCCAGTGGATGACATCACAGAACCGACACCGTGCAAGCTGCATTTATCCGCACATGGCATCATCACAGAACCTGTTCATCATGTCCCAAAAATTTTGATACAGATTAAGTGGTTTTCTCAGCGAGTCCAAGACAAAAATCCTGCTAGCATCTAACTCGATGACGAGGAGGACCCAGTGATACCTAGACATATATGTTAACATAGCCTATTAGTCCCACATCATGTCACGCAAAAATAGTAAAACAATATTAGAAGTAGGGTAATACGTACTTAAAGTTATAGGGTAAAACTATGGAGGTTTTGTATTGCAGCTTCAAGAAAGTATTAAATAAATAGTCTTCAACAAACTGTGCATCCTGCCGGATGATTTTCTCGTTGACAAGCCCCGGATCGAGAAGTCCTAACTTATCATTACCATTTCTTCTACATATCTGTATCTCCATTCTACATATATAAAAAAGAAGTTAGACATGCAGTTAAACAGTACAAGAATATACAATAATATAAATAGAGACTTACAAAGTCCACAGTCTGAGTATTGCCGCGTCCAGAGCATCTTGCTGGTATAACATATACAATTCGGAGAACTCTACCCAGAAGATGTTATCCCCATTGTGAAAATCTGAGTCTTTGTATCTGATTGGGAATGCCTCCAGACCCTTTTCGCACTCCTGCATGTACCACTGATGGACGCACCGCAATTGTATTGTTAGGTTGTCTAAATGAGCTGGTTCAACCAGCGGTTGCCCCAAAAAGAACTTCCACCTGAGACCTAGCTCGTGATCATGAAGTTGTTCAGAAGATCTTTTTCACTGCGACATCAATGTGTCAAGACTAGCCATCTTCAAGTATTGCTTTACGAGATGCGCCGTAGTCCGACATTTTGGAAGGTTCAAGCCCGCCTGCCTCTTTGGCTTTTGCCATACTCAAGAAAAACTTCAAGATTAGCATCGACTTCAGTCTTCTCAGGTGATGGCGCCTTTTTAAAGTGAGATGTTACGCAGGCCTTTATTTCCTTTTTCCATTCTTCTTCAGTCATCTCGGCTCGTAATTTCTTCTGAGGCTGTGTTGACTTCACAGATGACCGAGATTTGCTACAAGACGATGCGGACTTCCGAGATGGTGCTGATGTTCGATCCTTCTTATGTGCTGGCGGAGGAGTTGGACTTTTCCTGGCTGGTGCCGGTGGAGGAGTTGACTTTTTCTAGCTAGTGCCGGCGGAGGAGTTGGACTTTTCCTAACTGGTGCCGGTGGAGGAGTTGCACTTTTTCTAGGCGATAGGTCTGCGTGTGGAGAGTGCGGCTGATCATCATCATCGTCTTTGTCGGCCTCATCGTCCGAGCCAAACATAATCAAGCTCTTGCGCCATGCGAGGAAGCCATGCACGTTTTCTCCAAGTTTGTTTTTTCCGTCTCGCCAGAATCTCTACCTCCATTTTGCGATATTGTCGGACTACATGTTTATTTCGACCGCGAATCCCAGCGATATTGGGTGGCAATGCAAAACCTGCGAGGAGCCGCATGGCCAAGCCCTGCCATCAGCCACCTTGATGGTAATGCCATGTGCGGACAAATGCAGCTTGCACGGTGTTGGTTCTGTGATGTCATCCACAGGAAAATGGAGTCCATGCTCTTCCGAAATCCCTGTGGACACGCAGCTGATCCTACGAACACCGTGACTGAAGTTTCGAGGGTTGTCATCAAGTGGCGGTCATGAGCTGAGAGCTTTCTATACTGCTTGCTCCACAACTTTATCCAGCTCCACTCTCTGTTCGCTAACGCTCTTGCCACAAAGATCTTGTATTTAAAGGTCCGCTTGATCTTCTCTTATTCTTTTCTACCGCCAGGCCAACAATGCGTTAGTGGGAAGCCTTCTTTCCACGGCACCAAACCAACTCTTCTAAAAGCGCCTAAGATGCTCCTTGTTACCCAGGCAGCAAATCATTCGTCATTCTCCCTTCGTGGCTGAAAAAGCCTTGGGAAGACTGACGTGAGCATCCGATATTTTCCGCGACACTTCACGGGCTCTATCGCTCCCAAGCTCAAGTTGCCATCTTCGAGACAGAAGCCCCCTTCCAAGCAACCGGTAGCTTCGATCGTTCACTCAACTCGGCCGTCGCAGAATGACGCCTCGCAGTTAGCTCTTCTTCGCACCTATCCCATGCAGGTATTTTCTTCACGTAGCCACCAGTGCCTAGTGTGTGAGGGTACATATTCTTATCCGCGTTAGCCTTGTTCTTCTGACTCACTATCCGGGCTTCTTCAGAATTCTTGTATGCCACAAAGTCCTCCCAAAATTCCCTTATCTTTGGATACATGTTAAAATTTGACGTTTCATTCTTCTTCACATAGTTCTTATTCAGCATCGTCTTCCGATTCTTCCACGATGTGCACATGATACTTAGTGCACGTTTCTTTGCAACCAACTCGGACCCTTGGGGGAATTGGAATACTTCTTTTAGCTTGTCCCATAGCAAGTCCTTCAGGTCATCGGGAACCACCCACCGATCACCTCGGCGGCGGTCCATGATCTATAGCCGATGGGCACATTATCCCTAGCAAGTACTCAAGATGTCTGTCTCAGATGGCCCCAACACCGCGCTGGCATAGCAGTTCCCGATCGCCGAGAGCTCGACTATATTGTGAACACCCTTAGGCATCTTGCTCGGACCACAGCCTGTGCGCCGCCTTTGTTTATCAAACGTTTGAATTTGTAATTGGATCTTCTTATTAGTCGTCTGACCCTACAATATTTTGGGAATCACAACATACTAATACTTTACCTCGCCCATGTTAGTGGCGTCAGCTTGGTCCATGGCAGTGGCGCCAGGTTGCTCCATATCAATATCCTATAGGTTCAGGTAGTACCTTGGGCTACCCATTCCTACTTCGTCTATATTCGAGGGCCGAACTCCCTCTGGCACTTGTTCCTGGTTCGAGGCTATTCCTAGCAATCAGAAATTTCAAATTAACACACATACACATACTTATGAATTCAAACGAGGCCATTCCTAGCAATTAGAAATTTCAAATTAACACACATACCATACTTATGAATTCAAACGAGGCCATTCCTAGCAATCAGAAATGTTATTGGGTTAATTATATTGCATTCATTTATGGTTGCTACATGACATCAAACTTATGAATTCAAACGATGGTAATTTTGTTAGAGTTGAGAGGAAATCAAGTGATGTTGTGACCTCATGCTACAAACATGTGCACATGTAACTTTAATTAAGTATTTTCCTACTTGTTTTTATTAACCTACTTTGTGAAAGAAGATGGTTAACTTTCAAATAACAGAGAAGTACATGTTATCATAAATAAAACATAATTACAAATGAAAAGTAATGAAACTTTTACATTAGTAAAATGATACTTATACATTAGAAAAAATTCACATGATATATATACATCTCAAAATGAAAAAATGAAAAAATGCATATATTCTTTGGAATATATTTGTAATAAAAATAATGAATCATTCTTATTCACACTAAAATGATTTTCAAAAATAAAATAATTTATTTTATTTTTTGAAAATCATTTTAGTGTGGAATAAGAATGATTCATTATTTTTATTACAAATATATTCTAAAGAATATATGAATTTTTTCATATTATTTTTACAGCTTGTTTTCGGATTGTGATATATATGTGTCACTTTTCATACACATACAACTTTATACACACAAATATATATTTTTATACACATACATCTTTCAAGGTCACACGATATATTTTTTGATCTTTATACACATACATCTTTCAAGGTCACATATATATATTTTTAAACACATACATTTTTGGTCAACAAAATATACATACACATATCACAAAATATACACACACATATCACAAAATATACACAAACATATCACATTCTTTCTCGCCAATAGAATATTATTAATATGGCAATAGGAAACTAGATCCATCCAAGATCACATACAAATATTTAAAAGACACATGCATTTTCCTTATCATGGATTTGCAGCAAGTGAGTAATACCACACACACATGAAAGTGGTCCGAATCCAAGCAATAACCAAATATGAATTGCTTCCTCACACGTGCATTGGACTTAGAGGTGACACCCATACTCCACTTAAGTGTATGCTCACTGTCACCCAAAAGTCACTCGGAAAACCTCTCGTGGGCACCCGGAAATATGAATCAATTCCTCACACGTGCGTTGGACTTAGAGGTGACACCCATATTCCACTTAGGTGTATGCTCACTGTCACCCAAAAGTCCCGTGCACGAAGTATTGACTAAATGACCCTCACTCGAAAAAATATGAGCCACATAGTCGCACCGTACACACTTACGCGTCCATGAGAATTTCGATTCCATTCCGAATATCCATACCAGGATTGAAACCAACACATCTAAGCATAGCACTTGCCGTCTGTTTCAGAACCTTGGTATCACCCACACTCGCCAAGGGAAGCGTGAGCAATAGCCAAAGAACGACGACCGCCCAAGATTATGTGTTAGATAGTTGAAGACAATTCCAAGTACCCAGATATGTGTCTAGTGCTAGTTCACAAGATTAACGCCTAGCACCCACATATCCCGCACTCTAGATGAATCATAACACATACACATGAAACTAAGCAGTTGTCATAGTATAAACATAAACTACAACTATTACAACTACTTACTATTACAAGTAGTGGCCGACCGACCAAATATTACAAGTTCAAAGTATAATGCAGCAGAAATAATACACATACACTTATCTTTACAAAAGAAATCAATCTTCTTCAGGAGGAAATACTCCTAGATTAATCATCCCAAATAAAAATAGTGCCTATAGGTTCCTCATCTCCAATTAAAGATTGGAACTTATGTTTAAGAAGTGAACTATATTCTTTACCAACAAAATAGAAACCTTGTTTCGCTTTGCTCAAATATCGCACAGAAGATGTCGAGAAAGGAAAAACAAAAAAAACAAACACTAACATCCTGCAAAAGTAACATATTGAACCCAATTGCATACTATACATATGTGCATTCGCAATAGCTGCTTGGCTTTCTTGTATAAACTTCATCAGTGACGCATACATGTTAGGCTCCTTCTAGGAAGGTGCAATTGTGGAATACAACTTGGCCATTATTATGTGATCTTTCATATAATACATCAACAATGAGAAGTATTTGTTAATCTTAGCAACGCTGCACGCATGTACATCAATACACTTTTCACTTTCTATTATTTATACGAAATAAAACTATATCAAAACTTGAAATTCCTGATTGGACTTTGGCATGAGCAATTTGGGCACACCCAGGCCTCGCTGGTTTGAGGGAGACAATATAGCTACTAACACATGAAAGCTGCGCTAGCTAGCATGTTTCATTTAATTCTTGTTTGTAAAATGACATTTGGACCCCAAAGCACATCTATGGAGATCATATTGAAAAAGAATGTAATGAAAATGATGACAGAGCAATTCATTTCATTTGTTTGGAACCCTAAGTGCATTTCATTTGTCAGAGCAATTCATTTCATCAGACAAAGCTAACAAATTCTAATAATGAAAAAAATATAGAAATCGGCGGGAACCCTAAGTGCATTTCATTCGTCAGAGTATTTCATTCCATCAAACAAAGCTACCAAATTGTAATAACGAAGAAAATACAGAAATCGCTCATTTCATTCCATCTTGTGCAGCCTTCTACCTTCGGCGGCAGTGGCAGTGCAATGACGGAGGCGATGGCGGTGGTCCTGGATGGTGAGGGCGGGGATGGCCGAGGCGGGAGCCGAGGTGGCGGGATGGCGAGGCGGCGCCGGAGGTGAGCGAGGCGACGCGTCGAGTCGAGGCGGCGGCCGAGGCGAGCGAGGTGACGCTGCCCGAGTCGAGGTGGCGGCAGGAGCTCTAACACGAGTTCACAGGCGGTCGGCGTGGCGTGTGGGGAGCCCGAGGCGACAGTCTTTGTAAAAGTGAGAGGAGGCGCGGGCTAGGTTAGGTAATCGAGAGGAAGGCGCGGCATTTGATTTTATAGGAGTGGATTATCACCGGGTTGGTCACAACAACCGCAAGATGATAGTATATCACCGCCGCCATAAATATAACGGCAAGGATATTTTTTATCATCTTACCCCCTCCACAAATCGGCGATAATAGTAGAATATTCTTGGGTTGGAGATACACCGTAGTGATAGTTATTATCACTACCGGTTCATACAAGAAACCGCAAGTGATAATCCATATCTTGTCGATTATATGAACAATCGGCGATGATAAGTGGTCTCTCGCCAAATAATTGAAACTTTCAATTTATTTCATTTCAATGGCCGAGTACTTTGGGATTTTCGAAATCCTATCAAATTTGATCCAAATTCTCTAAAAATTTTTGGAGGCATACTACAGGACATATAATATTTTATTTAAATATTTCTCCAAATTTTTATTAGGTTCTAAAATTACAAAAATTAGATTGCTAACTATTTTAATAGTTTTAATATTTCAAAAATCAAATAATGCTTGCAAATTGAGCACAAATGTAGTGAAATTCACACAAATTCAAGTGCAATCAAAATCACAAAAATCCAAATGCAAAGGTGATATGCTAGTCTCCTAACCAATTAAGCTTAAACTTTCAATTTGATCAAAAGAAAGCATAACCTCAATTTCCATTATTGCATATATTATATTAATTGTTACATATGAGAAAATAAACAAGTCATTCATACAAAAGAAAGCATACATTTCATTACTACAACTAAGCTACGATTACCTTCGTTATGATCGCGCGTATGTACGTAACCGTCACTCTCTTCCATGGTACTTAGGTCAACGTCCTCTCCAAAAGGGGAAGCTCATCGAATTGGTTATACTCTTCCTCGTCGACAACATTCTCAACTCCGACAATCCTTCTTTTCCTTGAATAACCATGTGGCGCTCCTTGTTAGCGAGGTGGATTATAAAGAAGATTTGTATAACGAAATTAGAAAGTACGAATGGTCCTTCTCAGATCAAGACGAGTTTGAGGTCCACGGTAGTGATACCGTACTTGTAGATATTCATGCCCCTCGAAGTCGACCCATTGGCACCGAAAGAGAGGGACCTTCAAAGGTCCATAGTCAAGCTCCCAAATCTCTTCTATGAATCAGTAGTAGGTTTGCCTATTTCCATTCTTCGTCATAGGCATCTATATGGATACCGCTATTTTGATTTGTGCTCTTTTTATCTTGCGCTCTTGTATAAAATGTAAAACCATTTATGTCGTATCCTTGGAATGTCTGAATTGTAGTTGACGGTCCCTAAGCCAACACTTTCAACTGAGTGCAGTTTGTTTCAGACGCATCATGTGTCTACGTAACTAATCGCCGGTTATCTCTGTCTTTCTCATGAGCCAAACCTCGACCTTCCCGGTTTGTTCGGATAGCATGTTCTTGTGCGTCTTGACATACGGGCCACCACAACCGATTGTCCCAAAACTGCGAAATGTGCTTGTGTAAATGAAGCTAGATTGCTAGTACATACTGATTTCTCGCCTAGTGTCCCTTTCCCTTGTAGCCTTCCCTCATGCCGAGATAAAGGCACACCAATCGGTTTGAGATCCATATAATCAACGCAGAACTCAATGACCTCCTCGATTCCCCAGCCATCGGCAATGCAGCCTTCCAGTCGATTTCGGTTATGAATATATTTCTTTATAACCCCCATGAATCTCTCGAAAGGGTACATCTGATGTAGAAATACGGGACCAAGAATCCTTATCTCTTTCACAATGTGAACAATGAGATGGACCATAGTATCAAAAAGATGGAGGAAACACATCTCAAGCACGCATGAGTGTGGACCACGTCTTCTCGCAGCTTTATCTAGTTTTAATGGATCGATGGCCTTCTGTGAAATCGCGTTGAAGAATGAACACAACTTGATAATTGGGTCTCGAACTTTCTCTAGCAGAACCCCCCTAATTGCAATTGGAAGCATCTGTGTATCATCATGTGGCAATCGTGAGACTTCATACCAATTAACTTTAAGTCTTTCATTGAGACTAGTCTCTTTATGTTAGCAGAGTAACCAGACGAAACTTTGACTCTGTGCAAGCATTCGCAAACGCTAATTTTCTCTTTCTTGCTCAAAGTATAGCAAGCTGCAGGAAGGTACTTTTTGCCTGTATCCATTTCTTCGTGATGCAGCTCCTTCCTTAGTTTCATATCTTCGAGGTCCATCCTTGCTTGAAGTGTATCTTTCGTTTTGCCAGGTATGTCCAGTAAGATACCAAGCAAGCTATCACACACGTTCTTCTCTATGTGCATGACGTCGATTGCGTGTCGAACTTTCAGTCTTGCCAATAAGCGTGATCCAAAATATCGATTTCTTTTTCCACAAAGGAGCCTTATCCCGGAAGTCGGAATAGATGTCTTGCCGGCTCCCTTTCCGTGAATAATTGTAAGATCCTTCTACGGCAAATATCTGTTTCCGTGATTCTTCGGAGCTAAGGCACTCTCCTTTGTCCCGTCAAAAGCTCTCTTATTATTGCGGTATGTGTGATCCTTGCGGAGGAATCTACGACGCCGCATGTAAGCCATTTTTGGCAGTTCTTACGCCACCGGCTAGTTGTATCATCCAAGCTTCGGACGATCCGTTGAAGCCTTTTGTCGCTCGCCCGACAGTTGCCAAGAGCAGGATAATCATTAATGGTTACAAACAATAATGCCTGTAGGGTAAAGTTTTCTCTTTTATACTCATCCCATACCCATACACCATCGTTCCAAAATATTAGAAGATCTTTAACCAATGGTTTGAGGTACACATCAATATCATTGCCAGGTTGCCTGGGCCCTTGGATCAATAGTGGCATCATAATGTACTTTCGCTTCATGCAAAGCCAAGGAGGAAGGTTGTAGATGCATAAAGTCACCGGCCAAGTGCTGTGACGACTACTCATGTTGCCAAAAGGATTCATCACATGCGTACTCAACCCGAACCTTATATTCCTCACATCATATGCAAAGTGCTTCTTATATTTTCTGTCGATGTTCCTCCATTGCACGTAATCGCCAGGTGTCTCGAGCATTCCATCCTTCTTACGCTCTTGGCGTGCCATCGTAACAATTGGGCATGCCTTTTGTTCGCAAACAATCGCTTTAGACGGGGATTATAGGAAATACCACACCACCTTACAGGACACCTCTTCTTCTTACGCCTCACCCGACATCTTCGTTCTCGATATCGCTGCCGTCGTTGCCCTTATACCGCTTTGCTTTACAAATAACACAGGCATCCATGTCTGCAAACTCATTACGATACAATATGCAATCGTTTGGACATGCGTGTATTCTTTGTACTTCCAGTCCCAACCGGCAAACAACCTACTTGGCCTGGTACGTAGTTGAAGGCAACACGTTACCCTCTGGAAGCAAGTCCCCCAAGACACATAACAGCTCAATAAAGCTCTTATTGGACCAACCATTGCTTGCCTTCAAGCTGCGATGAGTGAAAGCACTTGTGATGCGACTTTTGTGCTCCTCCTTGTAGCCCGGGTATAATGGTGTTGTAGAGTTCTCTACCATACGCTGGAACTTTTGAAACTCCCTTTCACTCATGAAATCCCCCTCCCCATCACGCAGCATTTGATCTAGATCATCTTCGTGGATATCAACGAACGCATCTTCCACCGCCGTCATATCGTTGTCTCCGTCATCTTCATCAATGTGTTGCCCTTCATGTACAATATCATCTTCACCGTACTCGGTCCAAGAGGTATAGCCAGCCTTGAAACCCTTTCGAAGCAAGTGTGTACGTATCAACTCTATGTTAGAAAACAACTTCTCATTTTTGCAATCAACGCATGGACAACACATATAGTCCGTCAAGTTTCTCGACTTGTGTGCCGTAGCTGCATTCAGAAAACAAGTCACACCATTAAAGAACTCTGGACTGCGACGGTCCGTGTCATACATCCACCTTTGGTCCATCTACAGTTAATTATATCAAACTACATTTCAGTATATCAACAAACGATACCAAAATAATTTATTCTTTACACTAGTCATGCATTGCTAATTAATTAAAATGATAAACACATTATAAGCACATAACTGCAAATAACAATATAATTGTAAATGATTAGTTTTACAAATACATCTAGCAATTTTGCCCATATTAAAATACATCAAACCTTTTCACTATTTAAATATCCATCTAGCATTTTTTAATTATTTAGAAGATTTCTTCATTTCATTTTGTTATGTAGCGCTATTAAATTAAATTAATCTACAACAAACAAGCATATAATTGAATATAAGGATATATTTCTAAATAATTATGTATCTTGGAACGTTTATTATTGCAAAATCCATCTACCATTTTTCATTATTTAAATATTCAATTAGCAATTCTCACTATTTATAATTCATCTAGCAATTTTACTATTTAAAATCCATATAACAAATTTTCATTAATTAAAATAATTACAATTATGCATAATTGTTGATCTAGCAATTTTCATTACTTAAACATCCACTACATCACTAAAATGGATAAGAATTATAATTTATTCAATAATTTAGCTAGATCTTAATTTGAGTACTACCGACCTAAAATGTTCACACTGCACAATCAGCAATTATCAACATCTACAAGAATCAGAAAGTAAAATTTTACGACAAATATAACATAGATCAAGTCAAGAACCTCGAAAAATTTTAATACAATTTTTCAAAGAACAACTCGCCAAGATAATAACTACATGAGCAAAAGCAGAGCTCCTCTTTGTTACGCTTCGATTCGAGAAGATGTCGACTTGAAGAAAAATATGAAAAAATACTAACACAATTTTTCAAAGACCTCACCAAGAAAAATACAACCGAGCAAAGAGCTCCTCTCTTCTACTCGACCGGGGAAAGGCGTCGGTCAGACGGAGCTATATAAATAGCTTATCACTGCCGGCGAAGAACTGGCAGTGATAAGGTCTTATTACGCGGGAAAAAATAGCTTGTCACTACTGGCTCTGCGCAGAACCGACAGTGATAAGGTCATATTACACGGAAAAATTGGGATGCGCGGGAAAATACATATCACTGTCGGTTAAATAGAAGAACCGGCAGTAAAAGTTCAATAGCACTGCCGATTATAAATTAAACCGGTAGTAATATATCACTACTGGTTTTGGGTATAAACCGGCAGTGATAGTTAGTTATCACTGCCGGCTGGTAATACAAACTGGCAGTGATACGTCGAACCCTTCCAACTGCCGCGCCAACCGTCGCGCTTGCCCGTTCCTCTGCCGCGCTAACCGTTGCGCTTCACATTCCTCTGCCAACTGTTGCCCTTCCCATTCTACCTCTATATAATGCCCATTTCTTAATCTGAAGCACCACTCCTCACAATCCACTACTACTGCAAGAATGACCCCCCAAGAAACGAGCACGTATTGGGCAATGCCCCGCTCCGTCGCCAGAGAAGGAGGAGAAGGAGGAGGAGGAGGGCGACGACGACTACAGTGACGGCGGCGAGGTCCTGCGGCGTTGGGGCAAGACCAACTCCGCCACCGAATCGGATTCGAAGGAGGAGGAGGATGAGCACCGCCGCAACTCCGATCGGTCATCAGGCGGCAGCTCCGGCAACGAGGAGGAGGAGGACGACGACGACGACTTTTGGATATAGGGTTTCGCGCCATTTTGGGTTTCAAACGGATAATAGCCGTTGGCTCGTTATATTTTGTATATATAATTAGGACTAAATATGTAATAATGGACGGTATAACTAATTATGTTTTGTAAATGTTCTGTGTTTTAACTAATACATATCCCCCAAATTACAAATTTTGTAAATGTTCTGTGCGAGATAAATTACAAATTTTTAATATGTTTTGTTTTTTTAACTAATTATGCTTTGATATGTTCTGTGCGAGATAAATTGCAATGTTTCTTATGTTCTGTATCAAACTAATTATGGGGAACAGTAATATCACTGTCGGTTCTAGAGTAAAACCAGCAGTGAAATTATCTTATCACTGCCGATTTATGGACGAACCGGCAATAATAAATCACTACCGGTTTTACATATAAACCGGCAGTGATATCTTCTTATCACTGCCGGTTCTCTATAAAACCGGCAGTGATATTGCCTCCATTCCTGCGGGAAATTAGCACTATTCTTATCACTGCCGATTGAAGTTAGAATCGGCAGTGATAATATTATCACTGCCGGTTGAATTTAGAACCGGCAGTGATAATATTATCACTGTCGGCTCGAACCCACCCGGCAGAGATGGGGGGTTGCGGATGAGGTAGTCTATAGTAGTGTGATCAATATATATAGCACAAAGAGGAACTGCTACAGCATAGAAAACACAGGTCATGAAAACAAGGACATGCTCGACACAATAAAGCTCAACGTTAATAGACTGAACAAATTCAAGGAGTTCCACTTCCACTTCTTGATTCCTGAAATCCATTCTAGCATTCTTTATGATTGATATTATTCACCCCTTCCAAGAAAAAAGAAAAGAAAAAAAAACAAATATGTTGACAACCTATATTTCCTTCCTGCGCAATCAAATATTATTTTTTTTCGATCCAGTTAATTTCTTTTGGCGCATGAGATTTTCTAGATCTAATTTCTTTTAGATTTGCTTTGAGCAACAAATTAGTAGTTTCATTTAGATACACCACTTGCAACCACACGCACTGTTGATGAGGACATCTTCCTATTGACACAGACCACGCCAAGTGATTCTTCTCAAGCACAACAAGTTTTACAAGGACCTACTACTGTGTTTCGAGAATGTCTACTCAATTATCGGTGAATTCGTTCCTAACTTTTTATACAAATGATTCACAGAATCGAATGCTATTTAATTCTTGTGATGATCTTATTGTCCTTAGGAACCATGGAGAAGAACCTTCAAATGCCAAGCATAAAGCACCATCATCATATGAGCAAGTTGGACATGGAATCAGCAAATTCGCGGGTTGGGCCTCCGCGACAGCATCAACTTCAAATAACCATAACTTTTGTTCCAGAAGGCTTCTAGAGGTCTATGAGTACAAGAACGAAAGCGCTGGTCGTCCTCTTTCAAACGGATCTGAGATCACCTCAAAATTCCCTTCGAGTCAGCAGGAAAATGCAAAACAATCCAGAACACTTTTTCAGTCCGAGTTCGAGTCCAATTCGAACTCAGAAACAGCACTGACTTTAAAGTGCCATAACTTTTGATTCCGGGGGAGTCTGGAGGCCCATGAGTACACGTTTGAAATATCTCGGAGTCTACTTTCCAAAGGATCCAGCCTCACCTCAAAATTCCTTCAGATGCGTCCGGAAACTGCCTAAAATCACACGTTGCTTTTCCAGTCCGAGTCAAACTCGAGTCAAAGAAGACTTGGTGTTTTGGATTTGAGTTGTATTAGATCTCCTATGCTATGGACGTCCCCCACCTGCTCCTCTAGTATAAATAACCACCCAAACCCTCATCTAGGACTTGGGTTTTGTTTAGTTATGTCTAGCCTTTGCTACATACCGATAATCACGCTGCGTGTCGACTAGACCGCCTGTTTTATCGTTCTACGTAACCCCACCGCTTGTGTTTCTTTCATATTTGAGCTTAATACATATTTGCCAATTTAGTTGGTTGTTCATTTTGTTCTTGCTATGTTCTTCGATTGCTTGCGGGAACAATGACCTTCGTGGTCGTTGATCGCGTCTCGGCGAGATCAATAACCATCTGGAATTGGTGTATCGGTTGCTAAGGCGCATCATCTCGACGGTTGTAGTCGGGCCGTCAACATCGATTCCTACCAAATCGATAGTTACCCTCCTCTCATCGAAAGATCGGGACACCAAGTGCGCATCAGGTGGTATCAGAGCGCCAGATTGATCGGTGAGAGATTACTTGTTTGCATTTATTTTACCTACAGTCCAGAAAAACTAAAAAATATAGTAGATTAGATTGCCTTTGTCCAAACCAATTTGAGCTTTTGCTTTTACTACTTAGTCCTTGCTTGTTGAGTCTTCGGTTGCATCGTTGTGTCGTGTGCTGGTTTTAGCGTCTTTCCCGTAGAGTTTCGAGTTCGAGTCACGTTTATCGTCACCTTTGCTTTTGTCATCATCATCGTCATTGTCTCTTGTGTCACCTAGGGTTTCGTTGCAGCGTGCTACCATTCTTTGTTTAGAGCCGCCACCATCACAATTCTAGGGTTGTGTTCATCCTAGAAGGAAAATCCAAAATTGTTGGTCAATCTTCCCAAAATAGCACATTGGTTTCTAAAGTTGTTGAGCGACCTTGCGAAAAATAGTGGCCCGTTTCCTTGTAAAAGTTTTAGGCCGTCTTTGCACTATCTGAAAATTGAAAAGAAAGAAAAGGACAAGTGCAAAAAAAAGCAACACAAAAAGAAAAAAAAGGCAAGTGCACATAAAAGAGCCGCACTAAAGGAAAAGAAAGAAAGAAAAAAAAAGGAGCTTGGGGTAGTGCCTTTGCTTTTCAGTTAGAAGGTTGGATTTCCGTGACGACGTTTGTGTCCCGGCTCGCGTCTCTACTACGGTTTGGCCTAGGACCAGCACGGTACCATCGTTGAACGATTATTCAACTTGCTTTGACTAATGTGATTTTAGCTTTTCCTTTGTACTATTTTTAGCCACCTATAGCTCCACATATACTACTGCCCAGGTACATGTGTTTGGCACTGATACACTTTTCTCCAGAAGTTATTTTCTTGTCGGTTGCCATCACCTCCTGCTCAGTTGGTAAGAATTGGTAAGAACTTGATTGAACAAGTTGAGTGTGAGCGACTCATTTAGCCACATCAAGTAGTTGATAGGGGATTACATATGGTTTTGTTTTTCCTTGTTATCTACTAATCATGACAGGTCCACATGAAACGAGTTCACTTCGATTTAACCAAAAGAGTTGCAACATAAACAACATGAAGGCTTCGTCTCCTACTCCTGAACACGGTAACTGTAACATCCCAAAAATTTGAGTTTTGGTATGTTTTAAATTAAAAATGAACCATTCGTATTTTTCTCGAATTAATCAAAGCTTAAATTGAATTTTCTAATAATTAGAAGATTTAATTTGATTAATATATGCATCAAATTAAAGGTTTCCAGTTTTTATTGGGTTCCTTGTGCTTCAAGGAATTTTTCTGTATTTTTGGAGATTTTTCTGAATTTATTTGCTATTTATTTGAATTTATTTGCCTTTGTTTGAATTTCTGGGATTTTTCTAAATTCGGAAAAGGTTTTAAATTCTCTTTCTATCTTCGGGCCGAATCTCTCGGCCCATCACTTTCACCGCTTGCCCAAAGCCCAAGATCGCCGAAAAAAAAACCCTAGCCGCCTTGTTGTCCTCATGCACAAGACGCCTCCTCGATTTCCGAGTTTTCCCCACCTCCCGAGGCTATAAAAGAAGCCGCCGCCCCTTGCCCGAGGTTCGCCACTTTCTTCCGCACCCGCCGCCCTATTCCTCGTCACCCGAGACGCTGTCGTCGCCGTGAACGAAGCTTTCGCTGGCGCGCCGCCACCCGAAGCTCTTCTCCGCCGTCTCCTGGGCGCTCCGATCATCCTCCACCGCCGCCGTGGACACCCCCGAACTCGTCGCGTCAAGCTCTTCCGGATCCGCTATTTCTTCCGGCCGATCCGCCACTCAATCGTCGTATCCTTTGTCATCTTCTCCGGTTTCGGTGAGTGCGCCGCCGCCCCTCGTCGTCGGTCTCCTTCGCGAAACCTCATCTGTCCGATCGTTCGCCAACGATCCAGATCGCGCCGCGTCTTCCCAGCCGTGCGCATCAACCGTGGCCGTCCGATTCGGAGCCAACATCCCAGATCTTGCCGCGTGGCCGAACCCGCTCCCCTGCTGCGTCAGCGCCACGTCAGCCGCGTCTCGCCTCCATGTGTCTGACCCGTGGCAAGCCACGTCAGCCCTAGCAGCCGCGTCACCCGATTGCCCTCTCGGTGCACTGGGTTCACCGTGGACCGAGTCTCTGACTCGTGGGTCCCACCTGTCAGCCAAAACATTTTTTTTTCTTTTTCTGATTTTCTGAAAATCCGAAATTCCAGCCAATCCCGTGCTGACACGTGTCACCCCATGGGATTTTCTCTGAATTAAATTTTCTGAAGGCCCGTTCTCCCTCGTCCGAACTCCGATTAGAGTGATTCAAATTTCTAAATTTTTGTAAAATCGAGATCTACATTCCAGAGCCATTTATTTTCAATTTTGAGCTTGTTTGCTTCTCTGTTTTGTATTTATTTGGCTTTGTTGCTTTATTTTCCGGTAGACGCAAACTCTGAAGGAGCAAACGGAGACTTCGAAGACCAAGAATCAGCACTTGAACAACAAGGCAAGTCGTAGACCTTTGATCATATTGAACCCATGTTTGCAAAAGTACTTTGTTTTATACAATTGCATGCTATTTGTGTAACAATGCTAGTTTACGGGAGTAGCTATTTACCTGTTTGAGTATGCCCCTTTGATTATTGGAATGCCATGAATCCATTGTTAACCATAGGTGAGGACATTATTAGTTAGACATAATCATAGTACCAGCATTGGGTTATCGTAGCTATGCTTAGCCATGCTTAGTTGTCCGATGGGATTCATATCACCTGTGAGCTAATGTTAATCTTGACTTAATGAGATATTGAATTGTGGCTGTTGACCACTGTTGTAAAACTTGTTGTACCATGGCAGGGGATGCCATTGGTTTTGGGTTAAACAAAATGTTTCCCTGCAATTGATCGTGCAAGAAAGGGGTCTTGTTTAGCACATTGGGATGTGGTCATCTTGCTCGAGACAATTTAAGGACTTAATCTTGTGCGCCATTGAACTGGCCTAACCGTGCAACCACAAGTCCGGTATGGGACGGACCTAGCTGATTAATTTGCAATGTCCGACTTGAGTATTGCCGTTGTTGGTGTGGGGTCCGAGATGGACGGGTAGACTCACATGGCTCAAGAGGGGCCCCGAGGCGAAACCTTAGAGAGCAATCTTGGGTTTAGACATGCATTGTAAAGGCTTTGTAGTGATCTCTCTGCCGACACACCAAAGGAAGTGTGTTCTTAGCGCTTGGCACTAAGGGATGATCATGTCTTGTGGGTAAAGCTGTACAACCTCTGCAGAGTGTAAACTATTCGAATAGCCGTGTCCGCGGTCATGGACAAGCCCGGGGATTTCACACGGGGTATAGAGTATTTTCCTGAAATGTGGGATGGTTGAGATGTGAACGGGGAGTTCACTGTTGTTTTGTTGTCTCAAGCTATACTGTTGAATTGTGTGGTTGATACTTGTTTCGAATGATGTAGGGTGATGCCTCATCATTCTGTTCATGTTGTCTACCATTGATTTTTCAGATTATTTATTATTGTTTTATTCAAACTACCTTCAATCTATTTAGTGTATTTAAATTCAAGTTATTGCTTTCTGCAAATGAACCTTATGACTATCCTTTGTCAAGCCGTGCATGAATATATTGTATCATTTCCCTACGGCTTGTTGAGTACGTTTTGTACTCACGGCTTTATGCCCCTGTTGTTCAGTTGCTGAGGAAGGACCAGGTAATGAGTATCAAGAGGAGTACTATGAAAACTACGTCGACTAGGAAGGCGTTTCCCTAGACGATTGCATGTGGCATGTCGAATGGCCCAAGTTATTTTATTTCCGCTGCAACAGTTTTTATTTGTTTCCTTAAGCCAAGAGGCATTGGTGTATGAACCTTGACCATAAGGTCGTTTGCTTTATTCAATAATAATTTGTTTCTTCTTAGTTATTTCGATGTATGGAATGATATGTCATCTATGTTTCCTTTGTGTGCACTAGCGTGATCTGGACTAGCGAAGACACACACGAGGGTTTTTGATTTGCATATCCGGGTCCCGACAAGAACCTCAAAATAACATTGCCTCCATATGCTGGAAACTTTGACCTCAAGCATATATTGATTGGGAGATAGCGGTAGACAAACAATTTAGCATGTCTAATTTGTGCGAAAATGAAAAGATTAGTTTTGCCGCTAATGTGCTTTACGGGTATCGTTAACATTGTGGAAGCATGTTTGTAGAAAAGGAGAAAACACGAGAATTGGAATGACATGAAAAAATTATGAGACTTGAATTTGTTCTGAATATTATCTTTGAGTGTTTGCTTGCTAAACTTCAATGCTTAAAACAAGGGAGTAATATCATTCGAGAATACTATCGTGAATTGCGAACTTGTTTGTTACGTTGTGGTTTAGAAGAACATGATGAAGCTATCCAGTTTAGGTTCATTCATGGGCTTAATAAGGGTATTCAGGATATTCTTATTGGTCAAACATATCGATCTCTTTCACGATTGTTTGAAAGTGCTTGTAGTATTGAAAGTTTGAATGCACTACTAGCTTCACTTGAGGCACCTATTGTTGCACCTCCTCTTGTGGCTAACATTTTGCAGACAAAAGAGGACAAGCAAAAGAGTTTGAGAACATGGAAGATGAGAAAGTCGAGCATGGGACATTCCCTTCGACTATGAAACGAGATATGGATACCCCGACACCTACAACAATGGATGAAATTTTAGGAGGTAACGTAAAAGGTGTTAATTTTACACGTGGTGAAAATAATTTTGATATGCTAAAATTGTCCACTACTCATGCTGTCATAGAGCAACCTTTAGTGGAACCCATGGCTGAAATTTCATTGTTACAAGATGATATGCATGCTATCTCTTGTGATAAAGAAGAGTTGTGTGAGAATGTTTCACTTATATCCATGTCACAATTAGTGAATGAACATGTTTCTTCTCTTACAAAAACAAACATGTGTGCTGATAATAAATGTGTTATTCACATTGCTAGTGAAGAAGATGAGTTTAGATTGATATCTTCTTTAAATACTTTAAGTTACATTGAATTTGATATTCCGTGTGATCCAAATAGTTTAAAGGAGAAACTTTTTGTACATGCTGATTTGCCTTGGTTATCACGAAACACTTTTCATATTATCGGCAAACATAATGAAAATGGAGATTATATGGTACATCGTGTTTATATTTGTTCAAATACAAATCCATCATTTTATATGCAACAATGTGATCAATCCATAACAAGTACTTCTAGTTTTGTTTTCAATCTACATGATAGTTTTCAAGAAAGGGAGTACATAAATGTTGATGATTTTAATTCCAACAATTTGATTGCAAAAGATGTGCATATTGTTTTGTTCCCTATTGGTACTAACATTTTGCAGGAGACTATGATGGAGTCGAGGACGACTCCAATTCAAGAAAGAGAGAATGATTAGACCATGTTCGGCATGGATATGACCAAGGCTATTCCTACTATGCTGCTTTCATCTGCAAGGTTTCACCGACCTCCACCTTGGCCAGGGCGATCACACAGTTGTCCTTCTTGGCTTTTGGATTTGGCATCATCATCTACGTCAATTCGGCTACCACCTTGGCCGCCGCCTAGGCTTCTGGGCATGGGACCTTCACCTCCAGCAGTTAGGCCGCCACCTTGGCCGCCTCCTGATGAGGACATCACCTCTTTTGATACAACCATGCCTACTACATCTCACCAACGAGCCGATCCTACAATAGTCCAAAGATCGATGACTCGAGCTAGCGCAAGACAGATTAAGCATCAGGCCATTATATGCTGGAAAGAGGTCTTGAGCTATATCGATATTATCAGGTGAATCCTCTAAATATTTTTCTTGTCTTCAAAATATATAAAGAGGCGGAGCTACTATTTTATTTAAATAAATGCAGGATCTATATGAGAATGTTCTGTGCTGAAGATTAGTTAAAGGGTGAGCTTGAGTCGAGGATGACTCAAATTCAAGAAGGGGAGGATAATGAGGACATCACTACTATGGATATGTCCACACCAAGTTGGACCAACTCCATCACGTCACCCATAGCCCAAGAAGAGGAAGAGCTTGAGTCGAGGACAACTCAAATGGAAGAAGGGGAGGATGATGAGGACATTTCCCTATTGACACAACCACGCCAAGTGATTCTTCTCAAGCACAACAAGTTTTACAAGGACCTACTACTCGTGCTCGAGAATGTCTACTCAATTATCAGGTGAATTCGTTCCTAACTTTTTATACAAATGATTCACAGAATCGAATGCTATTTAATTCTTGTGATGATCTTATTGTCCTTAGGAACCATGGAGAAGAACCTTCAAATGCCAAGCATAAAGCACCATCATCATATGCGCAAGTTGGACATGGAATCAGCAAATTCGCGGGTTCGGCCTCCGCGACAGCATCAACTTCAAATGACCATAACTTTTGTTCCAGAAGGCTTCTAGAGGTCTATGAGTACAAGAACGAAAGCCCTGGTCGTCCTCTTTCAAACGGATCTGAGATCACCTCAAAATTCCCTTCGAGTCAGCGGGAAAACGCAAAACAATCCAGAATACTTTTTCAGTCCGAGTTCGAGTCCAATTCGAACTCAGAAACAGCACTGACTTTAAAGTGCCATAACTTATGATTCCGGAGGAGTCTGGAGGCCCATGAGTACACGTTTGAAAGATCTCGGAGTCTACTTTCCAAAGGATCCGGCCTCACCTCAAAATTCCTTCAGATACGTCCGAAAACTGCCTAAAACCACACATTGCTTGTCCAGTCCGAGTCAAACTTGAGTCAAAGAAGACTTGGTGTTTTGGATTTGAGTTGTATTAGATCTCCTATGCTATGGACGTCCCCCACCTGCTCCTCTAGTATAAATAACCACCCAAACCCTCATCTAGGACTTGGGTTTTGTTTAGTTATGTCTAGCCTTTGCTACATACCGATAATCACGCGTGTCGACTAGACCGCCTGTTTTATCGTTACAGAACCCCACCGTTTGTGTTTCTTTCATATTTGAGCTTAATACATATTTGCCAATTTAGTTGGTTGTTCATTTTGTTCTTGCTATGTTCTTCGATTGCTTGCAGGAACAATGACCTTCGTGGTCAGGTTGATCGCGTCTCGGCGAGATCAATAACCATCTGGAATTGGTGTATCGGTTGCTAAGGCGCATCGTCCTGGACGGTTGTAGTCGGGCCGTCAACATCGATTCCTACCAAATCGATAGTTACCCTCCTCTTATCGAAAGATCGGGACACCAAATGCGCATCACCTGTTTATCACAAGGTGTGCCACCAACAAACATTCGTATTTTTCACATCACACATTGATCACTTCTAAAGAAAAAAAGTAAGAAAGAACCCGAAAGAAGAAGGAAAAACAAATAGACTATACGCCCTTTAGCATTCGTTCTAAACAAATCATGCATATATATATAGCCAACAGCTGCTAGCTTCAGTTAGCAGTCATGGCTTGGGAGCGGATGGTTTTGGGGTAGAGGAACTTCTTGCCGCCGACGGCCTCCAGGATCTTCTTGCTCAGGACCTCGCCGCCTTGCTCGCTGGACTTGGACACGTAGAACGTCCGGGAGAACCAGTCGACGAGCTCCGGCGCGGCGCACATCACCATGTGGAACGGCCAGTACCACCCGGGCCACGTCAAGTAGTAGTCGCCCCGCCGCACGCTCGCCACCACCACCTTCGCCAGCGACTCCGTCTTCCCCACCGGCAGCGGCCCGACGTTTATCTACCGTCCAAAATAAAATGACGCAGTTCAGCGATTAAGACCATTTGTTGTTACACCAGAAATTAACTTCTGATCAACAAAACGAAAGGATCGTTGGTTTCGGCCGGGATGTACATCGCGCGCCTCCTCGTCGATGCCGACATTGCCGTCCTTCTGGATGCCCTTGCCCATGGTGAGGTTGGACACCACGTATCCTGGCATGAGAATGGTGATGCGGACGTGAGAGCCCAGCTCCGCCCTTAGGGTTTCGTAGAACCGTATGACCGCACCTTTGCTCGCCTACAAGGACATCAGAGAGTGAAATAACAGCAGGGTTAGAACCAGTGGCGCATCCAGAACTTTCTTTCGCTCGAATTACAAATTTTTATGACGTTAACATATACAACCCTGCCAGGGCCGGCCCGGGGGACCTCCAATTTTAGAGGGCCCCTAAATTGCATCTAACATGAATATAGAAATATCATTCCCGATAAAACGCCGAGCTATCCGGAAAAAGCAGTTTGATGAAAATGATTATAATGAAGATGATTTATCAGCTGAGAAGTCTTTTGAGGTAAATTACTTTCTTGTTATGGTGGATGTAGCAATTTCTTCATTGAAGAACAGGTTCGAGGATTTTACTACATTTAAGAGTATATTTAGTTTTTTACTTAGCTCAAAAAATTTAAAGTCATTGAATAATATTGAACTAAGAAATTGTTGCACTAAATTTGCAAAAATATTTTCCCATAATAATTCATGTGATATTGAGTTAGATGATTTTTTCTCTGAACTAAAAGTGCTACAAATGACTTTATCTGCTCCCTCACAGTCCGCCATGGAGATTTTTTAGTTTGTTAAGGATTTAGATTGCTATCTAAATGTTTCAATTGCTTATTAAATCTTATTCACCATATCTATGACTATAGCCTCCGCTGAAAGAAGTTTTTCAAAGCTAAAATTATTAAAAAATTACTTGAGATCATCAATGTCACAAGAAAGGTTAAATGGTTTGGCAATTTTATGCATTGCGAAGGATAAATTGGATGAAATTGATATTGATACTATTAATTGATGACTTTGCATTTAAGAGTGTTAGAAGGAACTTTAACTTGCCCATTTAAATTTGTAGGAGTTGGTGAGATTGGCTTTTGTCGCAAAGATTATAGTAGTGATAGCAATGTATGCAGGTGGGTTTGAAGGTACATCTTGGAGGTTAGAGTTCAATTTAGTTGAATAGTACACGAGTTTTATTATGTTTAAACTATCTTTTGGTTGTGACTTGTTCTCTACCAAGTTTATTACATATAAAAGTATTCGATATTTTATCTGCAATAATTATGGTAGTCAATAAAAGGATCATTTGATTTAGCTCGTTCCGGGCCTCTAAAATTTTTGGATCGGTCCTAGCCCTGCTAGAAATTCTATCCCTGAACTTGCGAGTAAGAGGAACAAATTTACGAGCAGCCTGGCTGACACATATTCAGATGTGTGAAGTCTAGAGCATGCTATGATTATAGCGTGCATGTCAGAGCCAGCCTGTGTGTATTTAGTTTTGTTGCCAGATTCATCCATCATGTTGGTGTAATATTGGTGCACCAATAAGAGGTTTGGTGAGCAGAATTTATTCTCTACTTGGTACTACTAGTATATTTCGCTTTTGCTTACGTACGTTATAGAAGCTCATCCTCGCCGTCGGAACTCTGCCGGCCACGGACGACGTCACAACGATGTTGCCACGGCTGGCTTTCAGGTAGGGCAGCGCGAAGTAGGTTGGGTACACGGCACCCCAAAAGTTCAGATCCTACAAAATGTTGGAAATTAAACAAATGAGTTCTATATAAATTTTACGAAATTGACTGAACAAACAAGAGACGATGTAATTAATTAGATTCGCTAGCTAGCTGCAGTGTGGCGACCACTCAACAGAGTATTGGACCATTTGATTTGAGGGAGCATTAGCTTGGGGGAGAATAACTAGGCTACGTATGATCGAACTGTTGACGTGGCGATGCAACGAAATTTAAGACTTATCTATTTATTGGGATACTGAAAATTTCTTGTTGAAAAGTTTTGTCAGCGGTTTATTATATTGATCATGTACGAAATTTTCTCAGGGAAAATATAGAATTAGTTTATCTGTGGAGAGAACCGCTTACAATCACGTTGTGGAAGGCCGTTATGTTGGTGATTTCTTCGAAGAAGCAGCTGGACCAGATTCCAGCGTTGGCCACCAGGTGATTTACTGCAGAAATCAGACCAAAATTAGTATTTGAATTCAATTAGTACCTAATTCTGAATGATTTCATTTAAAAACAAGGGTGTGTCTATATAACTCCTGGATGTTTTTTCGCTTAGAATCACCCAATTTTGTGACCGTTGGATGAAAGCCACAAAAACATCCAAATTCACCGGGCCGTTAGATCTAACATCCAAATTCACTGGGCCGTTGGATCAAATCATAGGATCGGATGTGGGCCGTTGGATCTAACATCCAAATTCACCGGGCCGTTGGATCAAATCATAGGATCGGATGTAATTGATATTCCCGAATCTCAACAATGATCCAATGATTCTAGATTTGGGTGGTTTCAACAAAAAAACATCCGGTTGATGTTTATCAAATCCCTAAAAACAATTACTCAAAAAATTTAGCAATGTATAAAACCATTAATTAATGCAGTAATTTTATTAGCTGTTGATGAACAAAAATCAATTTTATTAGCTGAGCAAGTATTATTTCTGATGTACAAATCTGCAGAAATTAAAAGGGAAATTTATATATCCTATTTGCGTGTATATTATTCTTGTTTTATATCCTCGAAACGAGCTACCTGCCTAATTACTACACAAAATTAAGTGCGGATCAAACACGAATTGACAAGTTGATGGACCACTCAGTACAAACAAGTAGCTACGCCTACGACATTCTTATCAACAAATTGGACGGAAGAACCTCACATCACTATTCTCGAAAGTGATTTGTTTATGCTAGGTAGACGCACATATCCTGTACATAGTTCTGTGTCCTTAGCTGACAAAATATTATCAGCTTGAGGTCAGGTACCTTTAGATTACTTCACGAAATGTCCTAATTAAACTTTGGTTCAACCAACGAACGGTTTAAATTACAGGTCAAGTCGAAACAGGAAAATAACCCTTTTTTAATAAATACATAGGTTGTCTTACGGTTAATTTGCTCTGCACTACACGTTTTCTATTGTGTGTTGCAGTGTGTACCACTACCACCAAGAACTGTGCGTCAGCATAACAACATATTTTGCGCGTATGTCTGCTTCTAGCCTTACTTAAAGTCTCAGAAATGCTTCTCGACTTCAAAGTTTCTTTTTATTAGGTACAAAATCTAGTCTTAAAAGTGTCTAGAGCTTGCACCCCAACGACTGAGCAGGACTTGAAAGTCGAGACTGGTTTTAAAAGTAGTACTAATATAAGACTAGAAGCATTCATTTTTCAAAAGAACACAATTTCTTAAATAATCAATATTTTAAAGCTCAATTGACAACTTGGGATTATGGGGATACATTTAATTTTTCTTTAGAGAACATTTGAGAAACTAGCTACGTGCACCTAATTATGCAGCCCCAGTGACTACTAGCCAACAGGTAGCTAGGTGAATTCAACGAGTCGATGAGAGCTGCCTGCAACTGCAAGTGACACTCTCCCATGTAATTTTGTACACATAAATAAGATTGCGTTGGCAGGTCGCCCTCGTGTAGAATAACGTTAAAAACAACGCTAAAGATCGATCAGTACTGCTACACAAATGATTGTCAAACCGGGACAGTCTATCCGAGACTAAAGGTTTGACCTTTAGTCCCGGCCCTCTCGCGATGTAGAAAATATCTAAAAATTATAACGAATTCAAGACTCGAATCTGGAACCTCCTGCATGCCACCACAGGACACTCCTTACCCACCCACCCACGCGTATTGAATAGACTAGGATATACATTCCTTTTAAATTATGCTGGAACGAGCCTTTAGTACCATTTCGTAATTAACACGAACCGGAACTAAAGCCTTACTTTTAGTCCCGGTTCGTAATACGAACCGGGACTAATGTGTTCTCGTGTCAGCTATATGCCAAAGCACTCTTCTGTCCCGGTTCGTGACACGAACCGGAACTAATGTGAACGAAAAATCATGCTTTTAGCCTAGTAACCACGAATCGGGACTGCTGCTACTATTAATCCCGATTTATAGCTAATCGGGACTGATGGATCGGTATGAAAGGTCGTTTCTCTGGTAGTGCAGCCAGAGCAATCAATCGATCATACCTTGTGGCTCAAAGTGCCGCGCGCAACCAACAACAAACCGTCAGACCTCGAAAGCAGACTGTTACTTGTGCAAAAGAAGAGTTAATAACGGCCACTCACATTTGCCGAAATGAGCGACGGTCTCCTCGACGGCCCGCTTGGCCTCCTCCACCTTGGTGACGTCCGCCGGCACGACGAGCGTGTCCGGCGCGCCGAGCTCGCGAGCCGTCTTCGCGACAGCGCGCAGCGCTATCTCCGTCCTCGCGACCAGCGCCACGCAGGCACCCTTCCTGGCGTACTCGTACACCAGATGCTGAAAAGAATTCAAGAATTAATTATTCCACATAATTTTTTTTGGTACAAAAGTTGCAGTCGTGCGTACAGAAAGGAATAAATGATAGGGTTTAATTATTCCGCAGCAGTTTTTCGGCTGGTACAAAAGTGGGCAATACAGAAACAAAAGAACAAATATCAGCGTCTCACTTATTTTTCCACAGTTCCATATATATGAAGTGACGATGCAGCAATTAATTTAGATGAAATGGTGTTGACCAAAAAAAATAGCATTACTACTTTCTGTCCTGGAAATTTGATGAGTCGCTATCAACGTTATATATCGTTATATATATGCTTCTATCATTTTTCTTATATTATTCGATTATTTATTTCATTATTCCTCAAATAAATGTGATATTCGACTTCTAAACTGTTTTGCAACAGCACCTAAAAGAAAATCAAATTACTTATATTCCCTGTTTATTTGCCAAGACGTTAACAGTACTCTCTCCGGTAATAAATATTTGTCCTTTTAGACATAGCTGTAGTCAAATCAGATGTGTAAATTTGTTTTGGAAAGTACTATTGTGGTCAAAGATCATGCTAATGTTTACAACGATAACTATTCATAACACAAGAACTACATGTTACTGTTTCTTCCTTTGTCCTCATACCAGACCCAGGCCAGTTGGTACTCTCTGATGTGTGTACTGTGCTACTATACACTGTCCATTCGTTCACGTCAAGAATTCAAGACTACTTACATGGGTTATTGATGGTTCGCTTCAGATCATGAATGGTATTTACTCCGGTGACTGTAGAACCACATGCAGCTGGAACACAGCTATGGCAGCAATGGCTGCAGGATGCATGAGAGGTGCTTCGCTTCGAGGAGGTACAAACCACGAAGCAATTGCATGTCCCAGGGAGGCTGATGGGAGGGGAGCCCGTGCACTGAATTAATGGGTAGCTGGTGCAAATTTATTACTACTTTGGCCTGGGAATCCAGCAACCTCGATAGCTAGGTTCAACCCTTAATTTCACGGTGTAAGTGTAATACATCGCCGATAAAATTGTACTCACGGAGTATGTGTGTATATGGAACCTTCTAGTGGAGGTGATCTACGCACATCAACAATTATGCCTCGTATTTGGTCCTAATTTATAAAGTATTCTGTGGCCGCCTATATGTCATCTGCGTTATTTGTACTTCCTCCTCTTTTTCTACTTGACGTACTAGAATTTGTATTCATAAAATTTTCTAAAGTTTGACAGCTAGCTAATAGATTTGAGCTATCTAGATTTACTATATGCAAACAATATCATTAGACTTATTGTTAAAAATATTTTTATTATTATATCTTAATGTAAAATTAAAAAGTAATGGTTAAAATCGTGTCTCATATACTGTAAAAGATTAAAAAAAAAGTCTAAGCAAAAGAGACAGAAGAGAGTATCATTTTATTGTTATTGCATGCCGCTTTTAAATAAAAAAAGTTCCTATAACTGTGAAGTGTAAAGGTGAACGAGGGTAAGGTCATTTTACAGTCCAACCCATGTGCACCGTGAAAAAGCTAGATACACCCTATTTGAAATAAATATGCACAAATATCGTTGCTGATATTTTTTTTATTTGCGTACGGTTGTTTTGAATCGATTGTGCACTCAGCTGTTATTATTATTATTATTATTATTATTATTATTATTATTATTATTATTATTATTTGGGTCACCAGAGATAGTGTTGATCAATCAAATTAGTTGTGCTTTAAGAAGATATTGCTTTTGCGAAAGCTCTCAACTATATAATTGCCACGAAAATGATTATGAATCCCTTTCCCAAAACAGAAAACTATTAATTATTGAGGGCTGAAATTAATTAGACAAACTGTAGGAAAGAGAAACGATATTTATATGACGGCAAATATATAAATTCTTTTTCTTGACATTATTCTTCTCAGTGCACGTACTCACTTTTCTTTCAGTGATAACAGTACTTAGCAAAAATGAATGTTTCTGGCGCCGTGAATTTTGGTAAGACTATATTCAGCATAATATCCACACAAGAGGAAAAATGACCATGCAATTGCGTGCATGTTTGATTAACATTCCTCAGAAACATCTCTAATCTAAATGGAGAACCAAATGTCCAGACCTACCATCAAATCACTTCTTGAAAACAAAATGGCAAAGGTAAAGTTGCAATCACCAAGCCAGAATGAGAAACAAATTAAATTCATTTAAGGACAACATGTGAAGATTGTGTCAATTTTTGATGATTTGACGATGCCATATCACGGTCGACACAGATGGAAATTTAGGGTCTGTTTGGTTGCCTTCTCGGCTCAACCAGGCTGTATGAGCTCAGCCAGGCTGGTAAGAGCAGTGAAGTGAATGAATGCAAGGCGATGTTGTTTGGTTGGTTGTATGAGAGTATCTGCTACGTAGAGATGCTGTTTGGTTGGTTGCACTAGAAGAGAAGTGGGGAGACAATTTTAAGAGAGGGATGAAACAAATTTAAAACAAATACTAGAAAATCAATAGATTTTAAAATAAAAATAAAAATTTTAAAAACAAATAATAGGAAATAAAAAATCCAAAAATGTAAATTTTAATCTTTTAAAATTTATATGGCAAATGTGGTCTAGTTTTGTTCGAAAAAATGTCAGGAACACATAAGTGAAATCGGTTCGCTCATCAGAGTTGCTAATCAAGAGATAAAGCAAGAAATAGATGCAAAACTCATTGTTGCATGGTGACATCAGCATGAACAGTGGCTCAGGGGGGAGCTCCCGCGCGCTGCATCCGGAGAAACGGCGATTTCTTTCGTTTCGGCGCATGCAGGCAAAACAGTGCAGATTGCATGAGCTCATACAGGCACATAAGGTTATACAGGCAACCAAACAACCAGAAAGCTGCGTAACTCAACCAAAGGCCGAAAGCAAAAATCAGGCAAAAAACAACAGCCTTAAGTTCGCATATACTCCATATATTGCGCCCCCCCTCACTAATGATATCCATAACTTTTGCTTTTCAGATTCGACAGGCATTAAAATATCACCGAATCATACCAACAAAAAATCCAACCAAACAACATTTAAATTATGAACACACCCAATCCATGCGCTTTTTAATTTTTTAATTTTTTTTGGCAAGCGCGCCTTTTAATTTTTGTGGTTCTGCGAGACCAACATATATAATGCAGTATTTTCCTGGTCAACCACCATGGCAAATTAATAAGCAGGCACCATTCCATGATATATGGGTGCATCCAAAACCAAACCGATCGATGGAATACGACCAAGAAAACGAAGAATTCTCAAAAAATATTTGAGCCCACGTTTGTTAACAAAACAAAATGAATTCACAAGGGAGGCGTGCAGGTACCAACACGTACGGGTCTAACTAAGCCGTCAAAGATGTACACGCGTACGTGCATACGTACGAATTACATGCATGGAAGAAAAACGTTAAATTTTTCAATCCTTTCGGAAGAATCAGACGACCTACACAAACATGAAAATAATTAGACGGTCTACCCATAGCGGTTTTTTATCCGGTAGGTAGCATATAGTAGCAACCATGATCAGGCGGATTTAGATCCTCTGTCGTACGGCAGAGAGAAATTGGCACGTGAGGCCCACACGCAGTAACTCAATTTTCTTCTGCCTTACGGCAGAGGATTCGCGTCCATGATCAGGTTAGTGCAAAAGATAATATAAACTTAGAACCAATTACTTATAGAACCCGTACAAACACTGACAGCAGCCCTACAGTAGCGCATGCAATGCACCCGGAGGTAGGGCCCACCTAGCAGTGGTCATCGTTGGAGAGATTCGTACTCGTTTCATATGTGCACTGTACATGCACGCATAGAGGTGGGGTAAATACATAGTAGGCAGCAGCTAGCTAGCAGGTAGCACTGACCTCGCCGATGCCGGAGGAGGCGCCGGTGACGAGTACGACCTTGCCGCGGAGGTCCTCGCCGCGCACGAAGGGCCGCACGAGAAGCCGGGCGACGAGCCGGCAGACGAAGGACACCGGGAGGTATACGGCGAGCACCAGCACAAGCCCAACGTGCATGAAGCAGCTGAGGAGCCCATTCATCAATGTCTCGTTAGCCATGGCGTCAATGGCTGCTGGCTCCCCTAGCTAGCTTGCTCCTAGCAAAAAAGATGGCTGGCTAGCTAGCACAGTGAAGGAAAGGCCGTGGAAAACCCGAGGAGCTTGCGGTGTGGTATTTATGAGCGCGTTGAGAGGGGGAGTATTGATCGGTGGGTCAGTTGGTGGGGGTCGCTGCACCAATAGGGGAATAAAATAATATTATATTCTAATATATTGTCTGGAATATTTTATATTAATTTATGTTGTAATCTGAGAGGGTAAGACGTGGAGTACTGGAATGCATTGGTTGGCTTGTCGTTGGGAGAAATTTGTCCGTGTGACATTGAATGCATAGCTAATTCACAAATTGATACTTTAATTCGTGTAGTTCATAAAATTAATATGAATCGATGAATTCTTTATCCTAGTGACACTCCTGGCATTTTTTTCAGCTTTTTTTCTTTTTTTTCAAATGTTTTTACACTACTACGAGCGAGACATCACTATCATCGTATTCGTGGTTCTTAAGTTTTTCGAAAAAACGATTGTGATAAGTAACCGGAGGGTGTTAGTAATAATCACTATCGGTTCGAGATTATAAGTGATTGTGATGTAGATTTGACACATCCGAATCGGTTCTCTCTAAAAAGTGATAGTGATGTCTAACTGTCATCACTATCAGTTCTTTTCATAAGTGATAGTGATGTGCATGATCATCACTATCACTTCTATGAAAAAGAACCGACATCGATGACCTACACATCACTATCACTATCACTTTTTAAGAGAATCGATTCTCGATGTGCATACTGTTATCACTATCGGTTCTTTTTATAAGTGATAGTGATGGCCGCACATCTCTATCGCTTGTTGAAAAGAACCGATTACGATGTGCTCGTGCTCATTACTAAAGGATGGCGTGCACATCACTATCGCTTTTGAAAAGAACCGATTCGATGTGCCTCGCTAGTTATATATACCACTCAAGACTTGAACTCTTCTCTGTTGTTGCTCTAGAGGAGATTTCTCCGCCACCCGAGAAAATAGCTCATATTGTGTGGTTGGAAGCAATACTTGAGTGAGAAAATTTGAAGTCCTCATGGGTGGGTATTAAGAGGGCAAAATTGAAACCCTATCTTGAGGAGATTCCTCTTTTGCCCTCTTTTGCGGTTTCTTCAAAATGTGTCGTGCTTTGATTTCACACTCTTTATTTGACAAGCACATATCTATTTAATTTTGTAGTGTGATCTCTGTTTATATGGAATTATTATTGCTATCATGTAGTAACTGTTATTAGAGTTTAGGCGGCGTAACCTCGTCTCCGCTCGAGTGTGCTTATTTACGCAAAGGAATAGTGCAATGTATGACAAAGTTATGGCATTTTCTCTCTTTGATGAAATGTTGAAAATTGAGAACTTGCGAGATGTCCTAAAAGGAATAGTGCAATAAACTACATCGATGTCGGTTTTATTTAAAAAATGATACCGATGACTAACATCGATGTTCTATTAGAAAAGTGATGATAAAGCATCGATGTCGGTTTTATTAAAAAGTGATCTTGATGATGAAGCTATCGATGTCGGTTTTCTTAAAAGAGTGATACTAATGATGAAGCATCGATATCTGTTTTCTTAAAAAGTGATACTAATGATAAAGCATCGATATCGGTTTTATTAAAAAGTGATACTAATGACTAACATCGGTGTTCTATTAGAAAAGTGATGATAAAGCATCGAGATCGGTTTTCTTAAAAGAGTGATACTAATGATGAAGCATCGATGTCGGTTTTCTTAAAAGAGTGATACTAATGATAAAGCATCAGTATTGGTTTTATTAAAAAAGTGATACTAATGACTAACATCAGTGTTCTATTAGAAAAGTGATGATAAAGCATCGATATCGGTTTTATTAAAAGAGTGATACTAATGATGAAGCATCGATGTCGGTTTTCTTAAAAAGTGATACTAATGATAAAGCATCGATTATCGGTTTTATTAAAAAGTGATACTAATGACTAATATCAGTGTTCTATTAGAAAAGTGATGATAAAGCATCAGTATCGGTTTTCTTAAAAGAGTGATACTAATGATGAAGCATCAGTATCGGTTTTCTTAAAAGAGTGATACTAATGATCCCTCATCAAAGTACTAGTTTTCGGCCAAAATGCACTGAGTGAAAATTGGTTCGAACGATGTCGAAAAATTTTCAAATATTTTTTGTAGGTTCCTGACACACTAGATATGTTCTTATAAAAATTTCAGGTGATTATCAGATCTGTGTAATTTTTAAAAATTCAAAAAGTAATACTATGTAGATGAAACGTAGATCAACAAGTTTGAACCGGATGAAAAATAGTACAAACGACATTAGAAACTTTTGAAATTTTTTGTGAAGATTCCTGAAATACTTGTGATATTTTTATAAAAATTTCAGATGATTATAAAATTTGAAGAATTTTTAAAAATTCAAAAACAGAGAGAGTTGAAAACTAGTACTTTGAATTTCAGAATTTTTATAAATTCCTGGAGAAGTATTTTGAGTTGAAAATTTTACATAAGAATCCTTAGCTCAAACAAATTTGAAAAACAAAATTTCAAAAAGTTATAAAAATATTTGAATTACCTGATAAATCCTTAGCTCAAATGAATTGATTTTTAAAATATAATACAACAAATTAAGTTTAGTGCTTACTGCATTGATAGATTTTATTGAGCAAACCAAGAAAGTTGAAATTTTTTCAAAATTTTATATAATGGTACTGAGGAAGTTATTAATCTTTCATAAAAATTTTAGATAATTATCACACTCGAGAAAATTTAGAAAAATCTAACAAGTTTACTGTCCCAATTATGTCCATTCTGTTTTTGATTTTTTGAACATAACAAATGATGTGAAATTATTTTCAAAAATTTTTTCTATGATCCCAAACAACAAAGGATGGTCCCATAATTTTTTCAGATAATTATCAGGCTTTTAAAATTTTTTAAAAATCTAACAGTTTTATTACACAAATTTTAAAAAATCTCAAAAAATTTGTTTTTCACCAAATTTTCATGTAACAAGACTTTGTTAAGGGTTATTGGACCCATTCCGTTCAAATCCGGCCAAAAAATTTGAAAATCCGGATTAAAAACTCGAAATTTCGGCGAAATTTGCCCGAATTTCGCTGAAAATCCCGAAATACTGTAGCAGTTCCTGTAGCAAAATCAATTTTTTTAAATTTTGAATTCGGCCGGTAGATATAAATTCGAGGGGGGGTCCGAAAATCGAAATTTCGCCGAAATTCGGCGGTTTTTGGATCCCTGGCGGATCTCGATAATCCTTCGGTCTAACCTAGCTTATTCATCCATTATGGCATGGCAAATGACGCCACGCCCGCCGCCGACATCACAGACGGTTTTAATTTGAAACCGTCACAAATAATAAAAAGTAGAAAATTTTAAATATTGATAATTACCTCTCCAACCTTCTAATTTGAAAGAATTGAAATTAAATAATATTATATTTGAAATAATTGGAACTAATATTCCATTTGCAATAATTAAAAAAACGGCGAAAGCAGATTCAAAACTTGGAGGCCGTTTTGAGGCCCTAAACGACCTTTTTTGGAATTCACATCACAAGACGACTCGCACAAACCAAACAGGATCCGACCATCGATTCTGAGCCAAAAGAATGCCGATCGAGTTCTGAGTCAAAAGTTATGACCATTTTAACAAAAGTGCTCGTATTTCTTATTTGCAAACTAGAATCGGTGCCCAAAAGAATATAATCGGAGAGCTCATCATGTGATGATTCCGTAAAGCTCAAGAACACCAAAATCGAAGGTACGAGTCAAAAGTTATGGTGTTTTTACAAGTCAAGTGAATAGTAATGACACATATATTGCAAGCATCATTAATAGTCAAAAGTATGAAAAATAAATTTGAAAGCTTTATCGGTGTTCAGGGTGCTTCACGGGGTTAAAAGCAGGAGGGAGACATAATATGTCAGATGTTATCATACCATCGTTAAAATACTGGATCTTATAAGAACTCTGAAGTTAAGCGTGCTTAGACGAGAGTAGTAATAGGATGGGTGACCTCCTGGGAAGACCACACGTGTGGTGTTAAAAATGTCTAGGAAGATCACACGAGTGGTAATTAGACGAGAGTAGTATTAGTGGTATTAGGATGGATGACATCCTAGGAAATCTCTCTTAATTTAGTGTTTTTAAATCACCAGCAAATTCTCCAAAAAAAAGCACAGATTAAAACACCGTTCTAGCTGGTGATTTAAAAACACTAAATTAAGAGAGATTTCCAAGGATGTCATCCATCCTAATACCACTAATACTGATGAGGGGGTCAGAATCACTTCCCTTAAAGAACCGATTCTGATGAGGGAGTCATCACAATCACTTCCCTTAAAGAACCGATTCTGATGACGTTTTATCACGATCGGGTCAAAACCGATTCTGATAGTTCCACCTCATCACTATCTAAAGACATCGTATCGCCACTAAAACCGATTCTAATGCTAAAAAAGAACCGATTCTGATGTGCCGTTCTGTAGTAGTGTTAGTATTGTTTGACGGGTAAGTTTACCGTTTTGCCCCTAGTCCGTGCCCTCTGTTAACGCCTGTGAGCTCTCGTGAAGGTTCTCGTGCCCAGCATCTTCTTCCTCCTGCCGCTCCTGACACATGAGAATGAGACACAGGAGGAACGGGAAGGAGATGGGCGTTAACAGGAGGAAGGAGCAGGGTAAAACGGGCATTAAGAATACGAAAATCATTTAAAAAATCCTAAAATTATGAAAAATACTAGGAGTGTCACTGGGGCAAGGAATTCGTCAATTCGTGTCAATTTTATGAATCACACGAATTGGAGTGTCAATTCGTGAATTGCCAACAAATTCGGTGTCACACAAACAAATTTCCCTTGTGGTTGGAGACAGGGACTATAGTATAGTTCCATGGTTGTTGCAAGGAATTTGTTTTAAATAATACATTTTTAATAACTTTACAAAAATAACACTGCGAGAAAAAATTACAAAATATAACTAAATTGTCATTTGAAATGGCGATAAAAGCTTTGTCGCGATTTCACCATTTGAATGACTACATTTCAATTGGCGAGGGAGGTTAAATTGGCTAATGGATTATTTTATCTTAGATTATTTGGTCAACAAAACTAAAACTTCTGTCACTAATTGAAATGATGTCAGAACTCTATCTCGCCAATTCAAATTGTGGCAAAGGTGTATTTTTTGTAATTTTCCTTTCGGAGTATTATTTTTGCAAAATTATTTAAAAAATTCATTGCTGCAACATCATACACACACTACAAGATAACATGGATTTCCCGACGTTTATTTTACCCGGCGTTTAATCTAAACGCCCTAATAAAACTAAAGCCGCTTTTTTATCATTCAAGGCATTTAATTCGGCGTTTATAACGCGCCGAGTTAGAGTCTACCACGGCGCTTATAAATGTTAGAGAATTCCACTCTATCTGGCGTTTATAAGCCGGTTAGAGTCTTCCATGACGCTTATAAGCATGAATTTCACTCTATCAAGCATTTATAAGCGCCGGTTCTGATCTTCCACAGACTTATAAACACCGAATTCCACTCTATACGGCGTTTATAACGCCGGTTAGAATCTTCCACGGCGCTTATAAGCGCCGGTATAGAGTGGAATTCGGCGTTTATAAGCGTAGTGGTAACTACTACCAGCGTTTATAAGCGTGAATACTACATAGGGAATTTGAAAGAATTGAAATTAAATAATATTATATTTGAAATAATTGAAACTAATATTCCATTTGCAATAATTTTTGTCCAAATATTTCATTTTCGATGATATTTTGTCTAAAATTTCAAATTTTGTCGAAAATTCAATTTTCGTTGATATTTTGTTTGAAAATTCAAATTTTTTCGACCATCGATTTTGTGACACTCATCAATTTCAGATGCTACTTTTGTTATCTTTCCAATGAGCCAAAGAAGCATACCGATTGGAGGTGCGGGTCAAAAGTTATGTCTATTTTAAGAAATATGCTTGGATTTCGTATTTGCAAACTAAATTTGGTGCCCAAAAGAATATAATTGGAGATCTTATCGTATGATGATTTTGCTAATTACCTCAATAGTTTGCTAATTTGAAATAATTGAAAATCGGTGTTGGTGTTTAACGGGGTTAAGGGAGGAGGGGCGCATTATATATCGATGTGATCATACCACCACTAAAGTACTAGATCTTATAAAAACTCGAAGTTAAGCGTGCTTGGACAAGAGTAGTAATAAGATGGGTGACCTCTGGAAGTCATTGTGCACTGTGATTTTAAATGCCACGAATATAGGGATCCCCGGCGCTTATAAGCGTCATGCTACATAAAACCCCGGCGCTTGTAAACGCCATAAATAGAGGGAACCCCGTCACTTAAAGCGTTTTCTGTACTCTCAGGAGTACATATTCTCACCTCTAATATACCACTTAAATGAACACTTTATACTCATTTATCACTTTCGGTATACTCCAATAATAATGCGACATGATTGAAAAAAAATTCGTCAGAGTCCTTATTTTTTGTTCGTGTTCTTTTCGATTTGGTTCCGATGGTCCGTCGCCGTTGTGGCTTGTTCTTGCCCCCTCCGCTGCTTCGGGTGCCGCGCCTGCTGTGCTCGACTCGATTGTACTTTGGCTCAAGGCTTCGCGCCTAGCCGGTCTTTTACTAGCATTATTACCCTTCTTCATGCTTCTGAGTCTTCGAGTGCTTTCGTCCCGGTATTTTTCGATGGAGCTCGAGTTCTACGCCGGACCTCACGCCAGCCGCTGTCCACGTTGATTTTCCGTATATGTTCATGCTTTTGAGCTTGTGATTTGTTCTAGACGGTAGCTGTTTCGTTTTTCCTATAGTTCCTTCGTTTTCTTTCTACTGTTCTTTGATCAATTTCTCTTGCTTCGATCGATTCCGTTGCAGTACGCCATCTAGCCGTCCCCATTTCCCATTATGTTTCGGCTCGCAGATCGTGACTTCGTCTTATTCTTTGCTGTTCTTTGTTTTGTTGCTCTTGGTTCAGGTCGATTTGGTTCCGGTATGGCATTTCGGCGTCGCTGTCTCTCATTGTGTTTCGATTCCTGGATCATATCCCGTAGAGTCGATTCGTGATTCCTCCGGTTTTTGTTGCTGCCCCTAGAGTATCTTCTTTGTTCCTGATTCTTGTCGATCTAGCACGTTCTGATAGTCGCTTAGATAATATTGATTTGTATCGATTCCGTAATTGTTTGTTGCTCTCTTTACTCCACGGTTCCTCTTGTTGCTGCCCCTGGAGTATCTTCTTTGTTCCTGATTCTTGTCGATGTAGCACGTTCTGATAGTCGCCTAGATAATATTGATTTGTATCGATTGCATCGTTGTCGTAAGGAACAGATACCTAGAAAAAATTCTATAGCAATGATTTTACCTTTCTTATTTGTGTATTTGGAAGATCAGCGTAGCCTAATCCAGTGCCTGCAAAAGCTTCCTTCTTGGAACCTTTGCCTGTAGAAGCTCCAATAAGGACACATATAACATTGTTAGATAATTGAATCCCCTCCCCTTCTCTTCTACTTGAATAACTATAGTTTTTCTTCCGTTTATGACTAATTATGCTTTGATCTTGGCCTTTTACAGCAGTATCGTGAGCACACCATTAGGAGTGATATTGTTTTTTCGATAGCAAAGATGAAAAAAAACATGCTATTTGCGCTTGGCTTTTCCATTTGCATTTCCGTACTTTGTTAGACCTGCTATTGTTCTTACCTTGTCTGTTCTTGTGTGTTCTACACAGGGCTGGATTGTTCCATCGTTTGGTCCTGATTATGCCTTCTGCGCCTGTCTTGTTACTCTGCTAGGCAACGGTTCTGCCAAGGTAGGCCTTTATATTATACAGGTTACTAATCTGTTCATGCATTGTTTGTGTTACTTATTCCTTGTGCCTGTCTGTTATGTATAGAGTTTAGTGTTGTCGGCTTTGTCGTTAGATTCTATAGTGTGCTGTCTTGGTTCTTTGTTAGGAGACCAGAATGTGTATAATGATATATATATCTGTGTGTGTGTGTGTGTGTGTGTGTGTGTGTGTGTGTGTCTATGATGATGCTGTATTTTGTTACATATATGTGTGCTGTGCAAGAGGTGGGCGCAAGGGCAAAAGCATGAACATATAAACAACAGTAGAATGGCGTAAGCAACAGATACCTAGAAAGAATTCTATGGCAATGATTTTACCTTTCTTATTTGTCTATTTGGAATATCAACGTAGCCTATTCCTTATTTGTCTATTCGGGAGATCGGCGTAGCCTAATCCAGTAGCTCTAGAGACTTCCTTCTTGGAACCATTGGCTGCAGAAACTTCGATAAGCACATATATAACATTGTTACATGATTGAATCCCCCCGTCTCTTCTACTTGAATAATTGAAATGTTTAGCGCTAATGGCTAATTATGCTTTGAACTTGGCCTTTTACAGCAGTATCGTAAGTCTACCATCAAGGGTGATATTAGTTTTTCGATAGCAAAAATAAAAAATAAAAAAAAGAACATACACAAGTATCATAAGCCTACTATCAGGAATGATATTGGTTTTTCGGTAGCAAAAATGAAAATAAAAAAAGAACATACACAGGTAATCTTCAATGTCTACCTTCAAAATACGACCATCTGGAGCAGTACCTTTTATGCTCGACAGTGGTGCCTGTACTTGAATAATTAAAATTTTTATTGTTTATGGCTAATTATGCTTTGATCTTGGCCTTTTACAGCAGTAGCGTAAGCCTACCATCAGGGGTGATATTGTTTTTTCAATAGCAAAAATGAAAATTAAAAAAAAAACATACACAGGTATCATAAGCCTACCATCGGGAGTGATATTGGTTTTTCAATAGCAAAAATGAAAATAAAAAAAAGAACATACACAGGTAATCTTCAATGTCTAACTTCAAAATACAACCATCTAGACCAGTACCTTTTATGCTCGTGATGAGTACTGTTTGGGGAACACAGTTTGAAGTTCAAAAGCGCATTGCTTATTAGTTGTTTGGATACGAAATGTTATAGAGTTACGTTATTGTCTTACGCCAATTCCTACCAAGAAATTTGGAAAATATCACGATCCTCGAGGTGGCGTTCTTTGCTCTCTGTAGTCTTTAGTCCAAGATCCTTGGGAAGTTTCTCCTCCTCTTTTGGTGGGATTTCTTATATATGTATGATCGATATAGTGATGGTTTTTGTAGTGTTTCCTTTCTCTTGTGCTCGCGCCCTTGGAGGTTCTCTTTTACATTTTTTGTTTCCTGTATTTCTTGTTTCTTTGTCTTGTCGATGTTTAGTCTTTTGCCTATGCATACCATCGGATTATAAGCGTCTCATTGCTTGCTACTCTGCGGATGTACTTAGTACTACCATCTGATTTCCTATGCGTTCAATCGATTTATTGAAAAAGTCTGTGTACTCTGGTCCTTTGCATTGTTACGATGATATTTATGCGCAATGTGTATGCTTTCCGGTACTCCGATCCTAAATAACGATTTTGTTTGAGCTTGACGTATGTTTGTGTTTAAGCGTACTCACCTTTCTCCAGACGGATGATCTGCCGTAGTTCGTTAGATGCCTCTTTTATAGTCGCCATGTAGGTAATCTGTATGGACACTATGCAATGTCGGAACCGCAATGCATTTTGTCCTACTCATGGTACGTGTCCTTCGTCATCCTTGGTTGGTTCAGGGTCCTAGCGTATATTTAATAAGAATATGCTTACTTTGTTCCGTACTGCATACTCCTCTTGCAAAGGCATGGCATCTACTTACTTTTCCCTGTACTGAATGCTCCTCTTGACGTGGCGCAAATCCCATAGTTTATTCTATTTCCTCTCCTGATGCCCCCATCTTTACGGTTTGTAGATTGCCTACACCGTACTTCATGTAGCGCCTCTCCAGTGGTGCTGCGTAATCCTTCTACGTTTATTGAGGGTATGCCTTATACAACGTTTTTCTTATGTATGTTCTGTGTCCTCTGCAAGCCTTGGCTGCTGTGTGCTCTTTGTTTACTCCCGGTATTCACTTGCAACGTATGCTATGTTCATGTCCCAGAGTTTCTCTGTTAGCCTCTGTCATCATTTGTTGTCCTTATCTTTCCTATCAATGTATTTGGCATCGCTTTTTTTCCTATGCTCATTTCCGATATATTGACTCTATTATACCTTGTCTTTGTGCCAGCATTATCTGCTTATGATCTGGATCGTACGAGTTTCTTCGGAACACAAAATCATTCTGTGTCTGTCCCTTGGCGTCAAACTGTACTAAGTCAGTGCTTTATTTTCTATTTATCTGTGTACGGACTCATATCGGCTAATACGTTTTAACTATGCCCTATTTTTGTTTAGGGGACCATTTACGCGATTATTATGGCGTCATGTTGCGTGAGAATCGATCTAAGAGGCGTAAGGTTGCTTCTTCTAGACAGCTTGCGAGTCAAGGTTATTCAGATATTATATTATTTATCACTACCTTTCTATTCTCTTTTCCTTGATTAGTATTTTCTCTGGCATCGATTTCTTTATCAATGACATAGATTCTTATGTTGTTGTCTATCTTCTTCACCATCTGATATAGTGATCATTCCATCTGCTCCATCCGCTGCTCTTATTTGTTCTTTGCCTAAGGAATACGTTGACGCTTTGAAAGGTATACTTGTGATTCATCTTGTCTCGATTCTTGTTCGTACCCTTCCATTTACTATTTCATCATACTAATAGTGCTCGAACATCTTTCTTCATTGTATTACCTTCTGTTCTGTAGTTGCGTATGGAGATCGTTCGTATTATGGTGGTCCTGAATACGTCTGCAATAGGTGTTGTGCTTTGTTCTGGTACCAAGAAAGAATACAAAACAAGAGTTCCTATGAACAGCACCTATTGTTTATAACCTTTGTTGTCGTAGAGGAAAGGTCTCTTTGCCTCCGCATAGGCAGTTCCCTGCCCTATTACAGGATCTTTTACGCTTTGATGGAGGTACCCGATCTACCACCTTCATGTGGATGATAAGACAGTATAATTCGCTCTTTGCTTTCGCCTCTCTTGGAGTCAACATTGATAACAGTATCAATACCGGCAATGGTCCTTATGTTTTCCGTATTAACGGAGTCGTCCATCATCGGATTGGCTCTCTTTTACCTAAATCTGGCCACCGTTCTGAATTTGCGTAGCTCTATATCTATGACACACCGAATGAGCTTCGGAATCGTTTAGATATTTTTAGAGTTTCTGACCCTAACCGAGAACAGCTTGACCCATCTGTGGTCGCGGACCTTCTTTCTATGCTAGACAATTGTAACCCTATCGTTCAGCAGTTCAGGCTTGCTCGTGACAGACTACTATCACCTAATGCTCTTGAGATTGCTATTAGATTGCTTGGTCCACGTAAGCAAGACGATGGTCGTTATGCTCTTCCAACGGGCTCGGAGCTGGCAGCTTTGGTAGTTGATGGAATTTCTCCGGATATTTGTACATTGGATGTGATTGTCCAATCGCACTCTGGTGAATTTAAGCGTATCCCCCCGGTACATCCATCTTTGATGGTCTTACAGTATCCGCTGCTTTTCCCGTATGGTGATAAGGGTTTCCATCTGGGTATAAAGTTGAGAGAGGTCGATGACCAACCGCTAGGGATGTAATCGGATCGGATACGATCGGATATTGTTCATCCGTATCCGTATCCATATTTTTTATCGAATCTGAAGTCGGATATGAATGGTGTCGGATGTGAATACTGAATGCGAATATCTTGGATACTATCACTTACGAATCTGGCGAATCTTGGCCGGATTCAATACGGATATGAATATTTTTAATTTGGATAATACATGAAAATATAGATCATTTATTGCATATGTAACATCTTGAATGGTAGATTACTTATGAGTTATGAATAATTATTGACAAAATGTGAAGAAAATTGTTGACGATTCGGGAACCGGTCCCCCGCCGAGCTTACTTGTTGAATGAGGGATCAACCTAAGGCCCCTTTTTCGTGGGGGGTATAGCTTCCGAGGTCCTACCGAGCTCTGACGATAAATGTAGCGGGGAGATCGATTTTTTAGTCTGGTTCGGGCCTCTCGCTGGGGAGATAATAACCCTACCTCCAGTGATTTAACTGATATGTGAAGGTGGTTTACAGCGTGCAATGCTCTGCGTACATGTGTGAAAAGTAGATGGATGCGAACCCCGGCCCTTCGCGGGAGGGGGTATTTATAGGGAATTACAGGCGACATAACATTTATTACAGGTGGCGTGTCACTATTTCGGACGTGGGTGGACTATTTCGCGCCTCCGTGATCACAAAGCGGCGTGGAGTGCAGTGGTCGTAGATTGCGGTCTGCGCGGACCACGGGCGGACGCGCGATTAATGCCACATCTCCTTCGCATGGTGTGCGGCTTTTGGGAACGCCGATGCATCTTGATGGATCGTCTTGACAGTCATGAGCTCCCGAGTGGCTTGCTCGAGGGGCGGGCTTGGCAAAGAATGGGTCAAGGTCGTAGGTCGGAACGCCCGGGTCGACGTTGGCCGGGTTCCGAAGGTCGTCTATGGGCAATAACCAATCCCCGACAAAAATAGTACAAGAATTTACTATAGTTGCATTGTACATAATTAAGAATTAATAATGAACGCACTAGAGATTATATAAAAGCTAAATGTAGAGTCATAATAGAATTATCAAAGACAATGGTACTAGAAAATTAGAAGTCACAAACTACTAAGGTAAATATGATAGAATCATATAATACCATATATCAAATTTATGCACTACTAATTCTAGTCTACTTAACCAGTTAGGTGCATGCATGTACGACGTAAGGTAATAACACAACTAGTCCACCAGTGCACCATTTGGCACTTGTCTACGGCACTACCTTAGGAGTGAGGATAATGATCTCATGTTTATGCTCCATAGAACCATGGAGGCACATCATAGGTCATAGCATAAGCAACATCATAGTACTAATACATTAACGACTAATTAACAACATTATGGTTGCTAGTAGTTGAGTTTAGACCTCAAGCAAACATAGCCACATAGACAATGACAATGACAAGTTCATACAGCGATACACATAACTAAGTAATAACAATTTCATAGAAAGTGGCGATGTGGCACTTGGTAGAATGGTAGTTGGTACTTGGCATGGCGGTTAGCCGGTAGAGTACCAAGAGTGGTATTGGTACACTAGTACTAGTGTCTCTAGACTCTGGTGAGTGATGCTCTTTGATTGGAGAGTTACAGACTCACAGTCTTGGAGAAGTCTTTAAAGTTTTCGGATAATATCCATATTTTATATCCGGATATTATCCGATTATAAACTCGGATATTCCTGTATCCGTCGGATAATTACTATCCGTATCCGTATCCTTATCCGAGATAACTATCCTTATCCGTATCCGTATCCAGAAAATTCTTCGAATATCCGAAAAACTATTCAAATTGCTATCCGAATTAATTCGGTCGGTCGGGCGGTCGGAAAATATCCGTTCCAGTTGCACCCCTACCAACCGCCTAGTAGTCGTGAGGATGCCTCCATGTTGGAGTACTATTGTTATGAATTCCATTATCGTAGAGATGAGCCAAATCCATTCACTTGTTGCGGCAGACTTTCAGATCAGATTAGTGTAAATGCTTATTCATGTATTGAATCCAGTCGTTTGTCCTTCCATTTTTTCAACCAGGATAAACTTAGATCCGAGACTTATCAAGGTATAACTGATGTTGTCAATCATGGAAATAGTCTTGGAAAGGATGTTGGCATAAAAACTATGTTACCAGCCAGTTTTACTGGAGGAAAATGATATATGATTCAGAATTACCATGATTTCATGGCAATCTGCAGAGCGTATGGTCCGCCCCAATTATTTATTACTTTTACGTGTAATCCTAAATGGCCAGAGATAATTGAGGCAATCCGCTTTGTCCAAGGACAGAAACCGCATGATAGATCTGACATGATTACACGTGTCTTTCATATGAAATTGGATGAATTTATTTCTGATATTAAAGATGGCACTGCATTTGGTCCTACTCGTGCTGGTTCGTCTCATTCCTTTTTCGTCTACCTTTTAGGGTCTCATTCGTTATTTTGCCATTATCTTTACTCTAAACAAAATATTCGTTTTCTGTAAGGACCCGAATTCACCAATTCGAATCCACTATGTTTTACCGCACTAGTCCCAGGATCAATTGCTAGTGCACACAGCTTAACATCGGTAAGCATCATATCATACACAACGATAAAAATAATAAGACTTTATTTATTGAATATAACTAGTGTATGATCTTATGATCACTTACAATATTCAACCTCACAAGCCAATAGTAAGACCAATGAGACAAATGCAGCGGAAAGTAGTAGAAAACGTAGATATCCTATCAGTACACCACAGGCGTCTGACAAGGATTGGCCTAGTGACATGCGTCCTCCTGAAAGTCCTCCTCCAATAATGACGATGAATCCTCCACTGTTGTTGGTTGTTAAGCAAGGGTGAGTACACCAACACGTACTCAACAAGTTGTGCACAAATGCAATTCTTATCATAGCTATATGCAGGCTTATTCCAAAGGAAAGGCTAAGGGCTCATTGCAATAAAGCGGCATTTAAGAACACATACGATACATAGATTGAAAAAGCGATAAAACAAATAATAACAAGTAAATAGATTCAGCGATTCTCAAATAAACCCAAGTTTTCCATCCTAACTCAAGTTCCATTATCCACATGGCATCCTGCCATCCCATAATGATTGTCCATTTTAATTAACTACCCCTTATTGTAATTCCCGAGCATTGCTCAATCTGGTAAACACGGCTATCCGAATAGTTTGTACACTCTGCGAGAGGTTATGCACTTTACCCACATGATACAACCATGCACCACACGGTGAGCGATTATAACAAAGCCTTTACAATGCATCCTCTTAACCCGGTGCTACCGCTAAGGTTTCAACAACGAAGGGTTACACCACCACAATAGGGCCCCCCTCTTGCGCCATGTGAGCCACCCCAAGCATGGACTGGTTACCACCACCCGGGTCTCACGCCACCACGATAGCGCTCAAGTTAAGCATTTGCAAATTAGTCACTAAGTGCCCTATATGAACATGTGGTTGCATGATAGACTCAGTCAAAGGCTGCAAGGTTAAGTCCTTAGGATTGATTAAAGCAAGACATACACATACCCTCAGCTCCACTGAGCCCACCCTGGCACACTTGCCCCTTCCACTTGCTTCAATCTTGAAATGATTAAACCCCGGTTGGTTACCAAGCACCACGTGCTACTCACAAATCAACATTGTCGTGTGACCTCCCCGCCACGACAACTCAATCTCTTTGTGTGACCACACATGACACACAAGTTATCATCATTGTTCCATATTCCATTAGTCAAAATTAATACTCAACATTTCATGTACATGTGATGACGTGGCATGGCTAAGCATTTCTATTCCGTTCTAACCATCCATGTTGATTTCAGTATTAACCAACTATAGTGAACCAACCTGAGGTGACAAGTGGTTTATGGCATACAAATAGCAAGGTAGGGTGTAATTCAAAAGGGTACATTAACTAATCCCAAAGTTAAGTTGAAATCATTTGTACTCATAAAATATCATGCAATAGAGTAAATCAAAATAGCAATTTTGCAAACATGGGTGCAACATGATCAAAGCACAACTTGCCTTGCTTAAGCTCCTGATATTGCTCCGAAGATTGCTCTTGAAATAATAATTCCTCCTCCGAAACCTCGCTCAACTCAACGTCTACTTGAATCGAGAAAAAATAGCAAATAAACACCAAAACCAAAGAACAAATAAACTCAAAAATTCAAATAAAAGCCACCATTAGAAAGATCTCAATTTTACAAATTTTTAGGAATTTGAATCACCTCAATCAGAGTTCGTATGCAAAAGTTATAACATTTTGAAGTTTTAAAATCCTAAAAAAATCCCTAAAATCATAAAATCCGAATTAATCGAATTATTTTTATAAATAAAAATATGAATTTCCGCCCGGTTTATGCAGACGACCGTGGCATCATCTGGACCGTTTAATATCAATCTAACGGCTATCGGTAATTTGGTGGCGTGGCTAAATATCCACCATCGAGATCTAAATCCAAGCGATCAAGATTAACCCAAGGGTTTCTTGTGCACTTAAATAGCGTGGCCCAACCGTGACCCTACGATCTTAATCCAGCGGCTAAGGCTTACCCGTGTACTTCACTTGTGCACAAGGCGGCGGCGTTGCTTGACCGTAACCACGATTCAAATCCGGCGGCAAGCGTGCGGCGATGCCTTTGTTCTCCTCGCGGCGTGGGCGATCTCCGAGCGTGCGATGACGATCCAACGACTGATATCTCTCCCGAATGGCAATGGCTGGCGGTGGCGAGGTTTTCCTGGAGCTGGGGACGACGACCAACCCGACGGCGCTCTGGTGCTTCTCGGCGAAGAAGAGTTGGCTGATCCGACGCGTTTCGACGAGACGAACTCGAAGCTGGCCTTGGCTTGGCGAGAGGGTCTTCGACGACGACGCAACCACGGCGCAAACACCTCGGCAACCTTCTCGGACTCCGGCGAGCCTTCGTGCGCACTATGAAGCTCCTAGTGCGACGAAACAACAGGGAAAAGGCGCGGCAGCTTGTGGAGAACCTCAGAAGACATGCCGACCCTTAAATACCGCGGCGCAAGATTTGGAAGGACTTTCCTCGGACGGCGGCGGCGGCGGCGTCTGAACGGACTCGAGTCCCACATGAACACGGCGACCCACAGCCACGATCCCGATCCAGCGGCGAGATAGAAGATGGAGTTGAATCGGTATGATTTGATAAGGACCGCTCGATCTTGATCTAACGGCACGCAGTGCTAGGGTTTTCATAAATGACGTGGATGGATATGGACCGTTGGATTTTGATCCAACGGCACGCGTTAACACTATCGATTCCATGGCGGATTTGCTGCGATGAATTGGGCGGCTCGTTCTTTATTCACGGGAATTTCGGATTTTCCATTTAAATTAATTCAAGAAAATAAATTGATTTATTTAGGGTAGTAATAATACTCTAAAAATTCCCAGAAAAATCTCAAAAATACTTTGAGACATTCGGACTTAAATAAAATATTTTGGTAAAACTTTATTTTAAATTTTTTTATAATTATTTCTTGACAAAAAGGTATTATATTTTAATTCAAAATAATTCAAATAAATTTCAGATAATCCAATAAAGTCCAGAAAATTCACAAAATCACAAATTGTAATAAAATAATATTAAATAATTAAGATGTCAAAAATTGGGATGTTACATTTTCCAATCCATTTTTTTTCTTCGGTTGTATATTAGTTGAGTTCGAGAAAAAGGCACATCTCATGTTCATATACTTATATGGTTATCTGTACAAAGCGAGGATCCATCGCCAACCTTCATAGATAGTCTTATTTCTGCTTTGAGTTACGACATATTGGGTGATCCATTAGGTTATGCTCTTGTTGAGGAATTCATGATTCATGGCCCCTGTGGTGCTCTTACCCTAGATGTCCGTGCATGAAAGAAGGCCGTTGTTCAAAAAAATATCCTAAGTCATTTAATTCTGAGACATCACTGGATCATGATGGATTCCCTATCTATCGACGTCGTGATAACAACAGGTTCGTTATCAAACATGGAGTGAGATTTGACAACAGATGGGTAGTGCCTCATAACCTGCGATTGCTAAAGAAATATCAGGCTCATATAAATGTTGAATGGTGTAATAAAACATATCTTATTAAATACCTTTTCAAATATATCACAAAGGGATATGATTGTGCGACAATGGCTCTTCATGCAGTTAGTGATTCGGTTCATGATTAGTTATCTTCAAAACAGAGACCCGATAACCATGTTAAAGATTCTACCCATATTAGGCTCAATGAGGATATATCTACTTTTAATGGAAATGATAACAATAGAAACAAAGATGAGGGTATTGATGAAATCGCTGAATACATTAAGTCTAGATATCTATCTTCGTGTGAGGCCTATTGGCGGATGTTCAGCTTTGAGATACATGGTAGAACACCATCTGTAGAACGTTTATATGTACATATGCCAGGGATGCATATAGTTACGTACCATGAGAATACTGAACTTGGTATGTACATATGCCAGGGATGCATATAGTTACGTACCATGAGAATACTGAACTTGGTACCATTATAGAAGATCCTGATTCAAGTAAGTCAATGCTAACGGAATGGTTCATCGCTAATCAGAGGTCATCATATCCGTCAGGCCTGACATATTGTGAATTCCTAACAAAATGGACATGGCACGCGATAAAAAAATGGTCAGAGAGGCGAGGAACTAAGATTGGTAGGATTCGCCATATCCATCCCGATCTGGGTGAAAGTTTTTACTTAAGGATGTTATTAATGGTTGTCCGTGATGCTAAATGTTATGAAAATGTTCGAACATATGAGGGTGTTCTATATAACAACTTTCGTGAGGCATGCAAGGCACGTGGCTTGATTGGTGATGAAACTGAGTGGGTTGCTCTATTCGACAAAGGGATTGTATGGGCAACGTCGTATCAGTTAAGAAATCTATTTATGACAGTTTTAGTGTACTGTGATATTGGCGATGTTCGTGCTCTGTTCGATAAATACTAGAAATATATGGCAGATGATATTAGTTATAGAATTAATACCTCTATTACAGACTAGGAATTACATCGTTCTGATATTCTCTTACAAGATATGTTGTTCTTGAGCTCGGCGTCATGTTTTTAAGTAATAATTTGTCAATGTCATCCTATAACCTTCCAATACCATCTACTGCCTCCGATCATGGATCTGCCAATCGATTAATTCTTGAAGAACTGTCTTATGGTGGAGCACAGCTTTCTATCGAAGCTGATTCCATGTATGCCAGCCTCAACCATGATCAACGTACTATATATGATACGATAATGTCCAAGATATCATGCCATGAAAAATGTATTTTTTTCATCTCTGGCCATGGTGGGACAGGAAAAACATTTCTATGGAATGCTATCATTGCAAGATTTAGATCTCAATCACAGATTGTGCTAGCTGTTGCATCATCTGGGGTAGCTGCTTTACTATTGCCGGGTGGGAGAACTGCTCATTCTAGATTACGTATACCGCTTGATATTCATGAAAAAGCTTTTGCAATATCTGAAGAAACCTTGTTCTTGGAGACCTACTCAAAGCGACCTTTGCTTCTATGGGACGAGCACCTATGACACATCGTTTGTGCTTTGAGGCCCTTGATCGTACTCTCGCGATATACTCTCTCTTGAAGATCCGGTTATGCGACGAGGCCATTCGGTGGCAAACCAATCCTATTAGGTGGCGATTTTAGCAAGCGCTTCCGTTATCGAAGGTGGTGGCGAGCCGATATAATAGCGGCTTCTCTTATCAAGTCCCCATTATGGAAATTTGTTGATGTCATGCGCTTGACCGTGAACATGCGACTTATGAGTACTGCTTTACCTCTGGAAGAAAAACTCAAGATGGAAGAGTTTGCGCAATGGGTTCTTGATGTTGGAGAAGGCCGTATAGCCACACATACACAACCAGGAAGTTCAGACCAATCATGGATAGATATACCTTCAACTTTTTTATTGAATCCAGAAGGGGACAAAATAGCTGCTATAACACAGGCTGTCTATGATGATTTCAACAATAATTATGCTGATCCTGTGTATTTAGCACAGCGTGCTATTATATGCCCTGTCAATTCAGTTGTTGATGAGGTGAATAGCAGCATGCTTGCTAGAGTCCGGAGATGTAAGAGATTATTTAAGTTATGACACAATCGCCAATACACATGAACAACTGGCGATATTGATCTTTTATACCCACGAAATTCCTCCACTCAATTGTCATCAACAACTTTACTCAACATAGGCTCTCTTTAAAGATCGGTGCTCGGTTGTACTTCTCGAAATATCAATCAATCTCTAGGGCTATGTAATGGCACCGCCTTATATTACTTAGGCTCGGTGCTCATATTCTAGAAGCTAGAATCATGATGGAACACATATTGGCCAAAGCAGTATGTATACCTCGGATTATACTTAATGGTACAAGTTCAAGATGGCCTTTTACTGCACTTGAAGGCAGTTCCTATTAGACTTTGCTATGCAATGACAATCAATAAGTGCCAGGGACAAACATTGAGCAAAGTTGGAGTCTACCTAAGAAACCAATGTTTTTACACATGGACAATTTTATGTTGTTGTTTCTAGAGTTACATCAAGAGAAGGGCTTGTCATACTTATCGAGAATAAAGACGGAACAACTGGCTCAACAACTCGAAATATAGTCTATGATGAGATCCTTCCTTTTGTTTAATTATTATTGTATCTCTTTCAATCATTGTATATAGTTCTACTACTCTCTTTAGTAACTTTCCTTTGTATTCTCCTTCCTGTTGCTGTAATATTTGTTCGGTAATAAAAATTGTCCTTTTATATATCGTTGTTCTTGTTACTGTTTCTAGAATTACTTCAAGACAAGAACTTGTCATAGTTATCAAGAAAAGACTTGAAACAACTAACTAAACAACTCGAAATACAATCTATGATAAGATCCTTGCTTTTGTTTAATTATTATTGTATTTTTCCCGATCGTTGTATATAGTGTTCTACTACTCTCTTTAGTAACTTTTCTTTATTTTCACCTTCTATTCTTGTAATATTGATTTGCTAATGAAAATAGCACTTTTGTATATCGTTATTCCTCTGTCTAATTATCTGAACATGTTTTACCCTAATCTTCATATTGTAGAGGTTCTTATCCTGCTCTACAAATACCTACTCGATATATCCAATTATTATGTGTACCTTACTATTCTATACAGCCCTTCACATATTGCTATACCTGTATTGCTCTATACAACAATAATACTCCTATTTTTGTACTGTTATACCTCATATCTCGCTACTTTTTGTTTGTCTTGCAGATATGTTTTTGCCATAGCCGCGATCAACCAAGATTTATTCATATTTTCATACTTTCTTTACACATCCCAGTTTATATAGGCTTTTGTACACCTTTCCTACCTGTTTTTTTCTATATCCTACTAATTTGTTATGTTCATTGACAATTGTACTGTCTGTACTGAAATTACTATTGTTTCTATATGTTTTGATCCATTAAGTGTTTTACTTTTTATACACAGATGAACTATACTTTACTCAAGGATATCACTCAGGAATCGCATCGTTGGCACGTGCGTGTCAGAGTAACACGGTTCTCAGAGTATGTAGATGAAAACAAGCCTGAAAAAATCCTGCGCCTTGACCTGGTTTTTCTTGATGAACAGGTTAGCACTATACTATAGTTTCCTTGAGTACTTTGATTCTTGCTGTCGTATACCTTCCTCTAATAACATTATGTTTCTGTTTTAAGGCTACTATGTTGGATGCACAAATCCCAGAACGTCATATACCACACTTCGCTCCTTTACTAAACGAAGACTCAATATACTATATTGAATACTTCGAAGTTACGGACGCACGTGCCACTTATAGACCTGTTAACAATACTATCATGGCACGCTTAACTGCTCATACAAAGATTACAAAACTTCCTGTTGCTCTAGAAACATTCCCTATGTATGCATGCTACCCTGTCTCATTCGACATCCTTAGGACCAGGCTTAACGACAGATTTCTTTTATCTGGTACTATCTATTACCGAAAAAATGCAATCTTCCTATTCATCTATCACATGTCCTCTACTGACACTTATCTGAACATAGATACTTTGGGAATTATTACATCTATCTCCCATATAAAGACCGTCACTGTCAGAGGTGCTCAGAAGCCTATTCGGAACATAGAAATCACAGATGGCAGGTTCACATCTTATGAAATCTCAGTACTTGTTCTCTTTTTTTCCCCATATGTGGTATCTGCTCATACACTAACACTTCATCATCAAAGAGAAAATGCGGAGATTACATTATGGGGACCGCACGTAGTTCGTTTTGAAGCTGATAGTATTCAACATGAATCACAAAAACGCCCAATAGTTCTTCTGATAGTTGGTTTGACAATAAAACTGCATAACGGTAAGTGTTTTCTTCTATACTGCCCTTATTCATCTTTCTATATTGATTTAGAATATATATCAGAATCATAATGATAGACGTATTATACAGTTCATATTCCAGCCAGTATTATTACTGAAATCTGCAGTGTAAGGTTAGATTATATACATTGCTAATATAGATATTCAAGTATAAACAAATAATGCTCAATTGCATAGCTGATCGAAGAGATATAGAGAAAATTTGTTTCAGAACATCGTAAACCACACAGTTCTACTCGTTCTGATATTTAATGTAGATACAGAAAACACCATAACCCAATCCTGTTTGGTCATTCTCATGATTACATAGCCCATGACTGTGGATCCAAATGTGTCATTATCCTTTCACTGTACCATACTGCATAGGTCAAAAATTTATTCATAGTAGATGACATACTGTTTTCGCTCACTATAACAAATAACTTTTCCTTCTTTTTCAGGACAACTCTCGCTCCAAGGTAGTACTATCTGCCGCTGGTACACAAACCCTTTGATTTCGGCGGCAGCAACTCTGTTGGATAGGTAAAAAATCTGGTACTTACAGGCTATTCTTTCTATGCATATCGATCCTTGCTTGTGTCATATTCTTTCATTTCTGAACATATCAGTCTGTTCTTTCATTTCCCTCTGTCCGATTGGTTATGATAAGAACCATACAGGTTTTAGTCATGTATCATAGATTATTTATGATTTTCTTCAAGAATAAAACTTCACCTCTTTTCCAAAGTGACGTCCAAAAAAAATCTTGACACTAAAAAGGTATTAAATCAGGAAAACCGAATATATCTGCTAAACAAACATAATGCATACTACAAAGAACTATAATATACATTCTTACTTTCTTTTCGTCTAGACAAATCAGATATCAGATATCAGATATCACTTAGATGCTCATCAGACACTTTCCAACAGTTCCTTATCCTAGATTTCTCATACAGAAATAGTTCCAAAAATAGCTTGACCTGCGGTAATACCCATAATTCATTGAAAACAATACAATATGATGCTCACAATGACGTTACTTGATACAAAAAAGCTAGAGAATTGGACAGATCTAACAAGTAATAAACTGAAGACACCTAATTTAGATCATAGTAATGATTACCATTAGTACTTTGATACAAACGTTCCTCCTTTGCTATGGATTTCAATTGATCAGTAGCAACAAATAACTCATATTTAAGCGATTAGTGTGTTATTCTGTAGTATGTCTTTGTAACATTAAGAATCCAATAACCAATTGTAGTGCTTTGTGTTTTCATATATATTATTATCCTTATCATTGTCATAGCATCGATCATTCCATTTATCTTGATTCTCGACTATCTACATATTAGTGTGCATAAATATAACGCATGAGATAAAGTGGACACCACAGAACGACCCTCAGAGACAACCTACTCCTGTCACAGTCCAACAGATCTCCAATCTTAACCCACATGATGTTGTTGTAAGTACACGTTGCCTTTACCATACAACGCTCTTTTTACTTTATACTTTCCAGATCTAAGAACCTAGATATATTACTGAGTTTATATTTATATAACTAGGGGAATAGCTACGATGTACGCACTGCTATATCTTAGAACTTGCTCCAGGGCAACCATGGTGGTACCTAGCATGTAGTATTTGCAAAAGAACGGTTAACTCTGAGGCAGAGAACTACAAATGCTCGAAGTGTGGCTCCACAACAGCTGAACCCCAGTATATTATTATTATTTTATACATTTGATTCTTTTCGTACACTGATGTCACTTTGTATTAATAATTACTCTGTATTTTAATTACTACAGATACCAGGTTACTATCCATGGTGTCGATCGACAAGATGTTCAAACCAGAAGCCTCCACAGTAGAATTTATCTTCTTTGCAGAAATAGCTGAACGACTAATTGGATGCTCAGTGCTTCACCTTCTGAAATCCGGTAAAAATCCTGAAGGCTTCATTCCGCCTCAGATCTCACGCATATATGGAAGACAGTACGATCTGCAGGTCTCAGTAACACGAAGAGCCTTACAACAGATGAAAATATCTTACCAAGTTGATTCTGTCTCACCGGTCCTCTGTCTACTAGAAAGCACCTCTACCAATCAACAACAACATTCTGATTCCCCTGTTACCCTGTGTACTGATACTATTGCATAACATACCTTAACATCTGATCAATCATAGCGCCACGAAAGCGATGCGAGTTACCACAACGAAGTTCATCTTGGACATCGGCAATTCCTTGGTGAATCTCGCATTGTGCAACTTTGAGTTCATCTCAGACCCATATTGATCCAATTACCTATGAGAAAAGTAAGCTTTTTCCTACCCATGAACCTATAGCACCAGCTCCAACTCCCTTGACTAATATAGCCCAAGACGTTCCTGAATCTCTCAAGGTTTATGCTTATTCCTTCGTTTTATTACTTGATCTGCATCTTGTTCTGTATATATATATATATTTTTGTATAGAACATTTATGTTATTTGTATCTTTCTACCTGCGCACTATTTATAACAGCTTCATATTTATTCCATCCTGCCAGAGCTTGCTAACGTACAACAAAAAAAACTATTGTATTATTTATTCACAGCCAAACAATCATCATGTGTTAGATTTTCATTGATCATATTATCTATGATAGAATCTATGCATCATACAGAACAACCTTCGCTTATATCTATGACTTTTCCTTATCTGAACATATATACCTATGATGTCAGAAAAATGTTGAAGCTGCTACTGATTCGTCTCAAGGAACACCGCCATCGCCCCAGGTAAGTCACTACGATCGTTACAGACCTGCACATCTTATTAACCACCCTACATTGTTAGTGTTATTTCAGAACTGAATTCTATTGCTTACAGATATTATCTGCCACACAAACTTTGCTCAAGAGATCGTTCAGTACGACCGATCCAGATCTCACCACTACCCAAGACCATACAGAGTTATGTTCCTCTTCATATTCATCTGTGCATGGTTTCTATACTCATCTCTGATAAAGTATTGAAACAGTCTTCTTATTTGCATATATGATCTCAGCGTTATCACAGGAAAAACCAGCGTTAAGAGAAAACTATTTCAAGACAAAACACCTGGCTCACACTGAAACAGGTAGACTCATAGACAGCTTTTTCCCATATTAGTTCCATTCTTATTTATTATCTTCATTGCAGCACATCCAAGTGTTCTCTACCCATCACAGACCTGGGTTTCTGAAGCTCGCCGACCCATTTTGTCTTCATCGGCAACAAATTCTATGCTATGTGTGTTTCTAACTATGGTTATAGAAGTTCGTATCCAGTTGCACAGAACTTAAATGATGTATACACCTATACCTACCATCTTTTGCCAGATTTCAGTCTTTATAATATCAGTCTGCACTACCTGTATTATCCTTTTAGCTAATCGTATCAGTAATCACCACCCTTTTGCTATCAGTTTACTTTTGTTGTATCATATTGCACCAATATAGTACCTACCGAATACTTAATGACACTCTTACTTATCCATGTCCTTGGTTACACTTTACCATGTGTTTGATTATACTTATTGATTATCTCATGACTTGCCTGAACTAAGGAATTATATTACATCTCATGCTATACTTCGTATTTCAAAGTTATGTTTTCAAATTTTCTGCCACAAAAACATTTACTCAGCACACTTTTGAAACTCTACTTCGCTTCATTTTCCTTAACATAGACCCACATTTTCATGAAACTCTTTATTTCTTTCTTGATCTATTTACTCTATAAAAATAATTAACACTATTTCGTCCATACGTTTTGTTCTATCCTTGTGCATCAACAAATCATATATCTGATCTGACCGAATCCTAGCATTACATTCTTATGCAGTGTATTCTGGGATAGTAAGAAATACGTTCCTTTTAGATAATATGTTACATTGTCCTGTGCATAGCGTAAATAATGGTTCCCTGAGACAAAACTAGAACTCTCCTTCGTTTGCTTTTCCTTAACCTGGACCAGGAATTTAATAGAGCTTTTTATTTGTTTCCCAATCTATTGATTACATACAGATAATCGATCTGTATCACCTACATCTTTTGTTCTGTTCTTCTACATTGACTAATCATCAATTTCATCTAACCAAAAATCTGACTATTTTATTCTTATACAGAGTATTCTTCAATAATCAGAAAGCACATTTCTTCTTAATCATTTATTTTTACTACACATTCCATGACTGACCATTTACTGAGACGAAACTAGCTCGTTCTCATAACATCACTCCAATGTCGCGTTCAACCGGCCATATACATTGTATACAACAGTATAAACAAAACTATATTAGTTCCGGTGTTTCCAATTTAGTCTTACGTAAGACACTTCATCGTCCCACACACTTATACCTCTTTAGCCAATCGCCCATGTCTTTTCTTATATGAACGCCAATATCGAACTAACGTCGGGTTCTTCGCTTAGCACCAAATTCTTCACTCAGCTCGTATATGCAAACACGACTTTCATATATTCATATACGTGCGCGGCGTAGCGCGCAAAAAACTACCTAGTAAAACTAAATTCCATAACCTTGAGGCAGTTAGTATCTAGTGAGTACATGCAAATTAGATCACTGATACGTGTTTTACGATCTTGTGCTCTATACTCATAGCGAATGTAATACGATCCTCATCTCAAAACTGAAACATATATGGATCATTTTCAATTTCCCAATTCCACCTCTGAGCATGATCGATCTCGAGCACATATTTTGTCAACAACTTTTTTTAGGAAGTTGGGGTAGGTGAGAGGTTGCTAGACGAATTAGCTTAACAAATTAAATAGAACAGTTGGTATTTTATCTTCATCGATGCATCGATGTATGTACGCTGGGACACTCCATTCCAATGAGACGGGATTGAGTGCTCCAGCTAGCCCCAGAAGGTGGCGGCATGAATGCAATGGCGATGCATATTGTTGCAGCAGAGCAGATGCGCACGGAAGCAGCGACATAGAATTTGACCTTGACCTCTGCCCACTTATTGCCTTCTGCCACCTGTTTTAACCACTTACTGCAGCTAACTACTACCCAAACTGTGTACTGTATCAAAGTGACCTGCTGCCGGCACAAGTTGGCTTAAGTGCTCTGGGTACCATGAATTCCTCCTACAAATCTTAGGCTATTCCCGGTGCATAGTTTCATTTCCCAGTTTTCAAAAATACCATATCAGTTTTTGTTTAGGTAACCGTGTATTTCAGGTTTCATCTAGATGAAACTCTTTCTATCTCTCTCTTCATAATTACCTTGCCATGTCACCAAATATAATGATGTGTCATGTCATTTAATGAGAATGAAACTCAGTTGAAACTCCCACTAGGAATGGCCTAACACTAAGTTCTACATGAAAAGTGCATAGAGTATTGTAAAGTTAAGGTTTCAACTTTTAAGAAAATGACCCCAAATAACAAACTAGAGTACTGGTGTGAAAAAACGGCCGACTCAACCGATTAATCGGTAATGGTGACTAAACCATCACGAATAGATTAATCGGAATGCTTTTAACGCAATCAAATGATTAATTGACCATGTAATTTGATTAATCAGCTGTTTTCCGATTAATCATCCGTTTTCTTATTTTTATTCACTAAGTACGATAAATTAGTTTATGAAATTGTGTCATAGTGTTTATAGTATGTATCTAGTTTATGAAATTGTGTTATAGTGTTCATAGTATGTATCTTTTTGACTGAAGTATAAATAATAAAATATAAAACATGTTCGTAGAATGATAATTTACACCAATTTTGATTAACTAAAATATTTCTAATTAATTCTAAAAATAAATATATTAATAAGAATATATAATGTCTATTAACTAAATTTCAACTAATCTGCCATATTGCTATTAATCATTTCGCTATACCACATCTGTCTATCGGCGTACACTGTTTTTCGCAATCCTGTACTAGTACATATGTGAGAGTTGATCCACTTAAAATTTAATTAGTGTATGAGGCCACATGTTGTTAGGTCCTATTCATGCAGAACTCTGTGATAACTCTTTCCTTGTTAACAGATAGTGATAACTCTCATTCTATTTTCATATCCAAAAGCTGGCGATGATGGGGTTTTAAACCTTTTACATAATATTTGTTGCGGTATATGTTGTAGCATATATATATATATATATATATATATATATATATATATATATATATATATATATATATATATATATATATATATAGTAGTTGTATACATACGATATCGTTGTGCACAATAATCTTTGAAGCATCACTAAAGTTTAATTCAAATACATTGAAGCATCATAATATTTAATTATTACATTGTTCATTCACTTTTGAAGTATCATAATATTTAAGTATTACATTATTCATTCACAATCGTTGACATGTCACTTAAGCTACATATGCTCGTGAAACTCGCCCTTTGGGTTGATAATTTCTCGAACGATGAACCCAGCTATCTACTCTCAAAGGGCTTCAATTTCGTTGTCGAGCAGGCTGCTGGTGCCCAGCTTGACGCGCTGTCATGGGAGAAATTGAAGTATTAATTAGTGTCATCGTCTTTATAAAGAAAAGTACGGGTCAACATGTAATGATCGATATACCAGCTCGCCGTTGTAGTCTGTACTGTCAGTGATGAACGCGTGGATATGTGTGATTGCGTAGTATCCACATAAATTGTTCCCTTGGGGTTGTCTCAGACACGAAAAATCGGTTTTTATTCTGAACTTCTTCGTGAATGGACAACACCGTTGGCTCTCCTTGCGGTATTTTGTGTACACCCTGTTCATAGTTTGAGTAATCATTAAAATTAATTAGGTGCAATGGGATGGAAGATTATTGGAGCAATAATGCAATGGCCGAGTTTACTGTCTAGCAAGTCTATTAATTCTTTGTACTAAGCTTCGGTTTCCTCATTGAGTCCAAGATAGTGATGTTGCTTTAGGTCTAACATGAAGACAAGGACGATCCAGTGAAATCTCTGAAGCCAATTAGTCATCACATAGTGTTGCGTATCAAATATCTGAGACTAGTAGGCAGGGAAACACGTACTGAAAGTTGTAGGGTAAAAGTATGTAGGTCTTGTCTTGTAGTTTTAGCAGCGCCTTAAGTACGTACTCCTCAATATCATTTATCGTTCTTGGATCTAGAATAAGTTTGCAGTTGACAAGGCCCGAGTCGAGGAATCCTATCTTTTCATTTTTGTCCGCTCTAAGTGTCATTGTCTCCATTCTACATAAAAAAAGAAGTCAGACCCATAGTTTAAAAGTACATGAATATACAGCATGTATTATACAAGATACTTACAGAGTCCACATTCTTAATATATACACATCCAGGGCGTCTCGTTGGTACAACTGATATAGTTCCATGTGTTCTACCCAGAAAACGCCATCCATGTTGTGAAAGTACATATCTTTGTATTTGACGGGGAAAACATCATTTTTTGTCTCTTGGACATACTGCTGGTACCATTGATGTAGACGCTGTAACTGTGTGGTTAGTTTGGGCTCCTCATTTGGATCCACCAAAGCTTCCCCGTTAACGAATGGCCACTTTAGAGGGGGCTCTTGCCCTTTAGCACCACTTTGGCCTCCAGCAACAGCTGCTTGACCACCATCTCCTTTAGATTTCTTCCTAGAGATGCGATCGTAGTCTGATCATTGACTAAGTTGAGGAGATTCAGTTGCCCGTCCTGTCTGTTTAACCGTCGCTAAGTCCAGGAAGAAATCCTGTTTGGCATCTTCGATTTCAACCTTAGCAGGTGGTGGCATCTTCTTGAAGTGCGCTGCTACACTGGTGTGTACTTCTTCTCTTGTTTCTTCTTCAGTCAGTTCATATGCTCATTTCTTGCTAAGAGTTTTGGCTGGCTTCGCAGATGAGGAACTTTTCCTCCCTGACTATATAGAATGTTGAGATCGCGGTGCTCTTTGCTTACTGTCTCGTGGCACTGGAGCATGAGAAGGAGCTTTCTTGGGTGACGCCGGAGGAGGAGGACTTTTCCTGGGTGGAGAGTCCGCCTCGTCATCATTATTAAGATCATCGTCGTTGTCATCATCTGAGGCAAACTTTATATAACGCTTCGCACGCTGATGAATGTGCCAGAGCTTTGTCCAAGATTGTTTTTCCCTCCTGCTTGGGATCTCAACCTCCACTTTGCAGTATCTATCAACCACGTCCATTGAAACTCTGGCGCATCCACGAGGAATTGGGTGGTTATGCAACATTTGCCCCTCGATGCATGGCCAAGCCATCCCTTCAGCCACCTTGATGGTAATGTTCGCTACGAGCAGGTGTAGACTGCATCGTGTCGGCTCTATGATTTTGTCCATGGGAAAACTACATGCTGAGTCCTCTTCAGGAGGGCCCGCAGACGCTTGGCTGCTTTTATGAGCCTCGGCGGGACTTTGGAGCTGGTGACCGCTGTCATATGACTAACGTTCGCTAAGGACCTTTGCTACCATTTCTCGCATCATTTTCATCATTACAAACTTCGATTTCCTTCATGCATCCAGTCTTCTATTTCGTCGTACGTTCATCCAAGCTGTTCTTGTCTGGATTTATTTGGTCTCTTATACATTTCAGCATCCTCTCGGGAATCTTTGCTTTCGAGCACCAAGCCAAACCCTCGTGCGACCGAGGTGCTCCTTATTACCCAAAGCGGCGTGTTAGCTCGTCGTTCTCCTTCTTGGTGGATGGAGCCTTGAATAGTTTGGGAGCGGGCATCTGCGATCTTCTTGAGATTTCTCGTCTTTTTCACTTCGAAGCATAAGTTACCATCATTCGACAGAGTAGCTCCCCTCGCAAGCAGTCAGTACTTTGATCTTGGGGCCATCTCGGACGTCATAGTAATAACTCCACTACGAGTTAGCTGTTCTTCCCGTGCATCCCACTTGGGTACTTTCCTCACGTAGCCATCAGTGCCTAGCACATAGGGGTAAATGTTCTTGTCCGAATTTGCTTTGTTCTGTTGGCTGATAGCCTGGGCTTCATCAGATTTCTTATACTGCACGAATTCATCCCAAAATTGTTCTAACCTCGGGTATCTATTAAAATCCGGCATTTGATTCTTCTTGACATACTCCTTATTTAGCTTTGTCTTCCAGTTTTTCCATGCGGATCACATAACAGTTAGTGCACGTTTTCTAGCAAGCTCCAACTGATCTTCGAGAAATTGGAACTTGGCTGTCAACCCTGTCCACAATGTTTCCTTGATGTCATCGGGAACATACAACGGGCAATCGCGTTGACATGTCCATGATTTGTAGATGATGGGCACATTATCTCTAGCTAGGACCCCGCATGCTGTCCGATATAGCCCAAGCAATGATGCGGATATAGCTGGTTCTCCGACTACATTAAGCTCAACTATCACCTTTCGTTCACCTGTGCGCATCTTGCTGGGACCACGCCCACGACGCTGGCTCGGTGCACCAGATGTCTGACCCTGCATTTTGATTGTTTCATTAGTCGTTTGGCTCTGCTCTAATTTCATCAAGAAGCACATCCTACGAAAGAATCCTACTAAAGACTTACCTCGTGTACATCTGTTGCCTCGGGTTGTTCTAGGTTGAGGAACCCTGTCGGGCTTTGCTCTAGGCTTTGGTTCACGGGCTCAGCGCCATCCGGCACTTGTCCAATGTGAGAGGCCATGTGCAGCAAGTTTTCTGGAATTTTAAATTAACAAAGTCATGAGATGAATCTTCGCATATATATCAATGTTGTGCATATATAAGGCGTAATCACCATTTTTTCATGCGTTAGAGTTGCTAATATCAACATTGTGCATATATAAGGCGTAATCACCATTTTGTCATACGTTAGAGTTGCTAATATCAACGTTGTGCATATATAAGGCATAATCACTATTTTGTCATGAGTTAGAGTTGCTAATATCAACGTTCTGCATATATAAGGCGTAATCACCATTTTGTCATGCGTTAGAGTTGCTAATATCAACGTTCTGCATATATATGGCGTAATCACCATTTTGTCATGCGTTAGAGTTGCTAATATCAACGTCGTGCATATATAAGGCGTAATCACCATTTTGTCATGATACATAGAAATTGCTTCAAAATTCACATGTACATAAAAACTTCGAAATTCACTAAGAAATAGAATAATTCACATGATACAAATACATTTGACATGATACATACACATTTCTTCAAAATTCAAATACATTGCATTTCACATATACATGATACATAGAAATTGCTTCAAAATTCACATGTACTGAGAAACTTGAAATTCACCAAGAAATAGAATAATTCACATGATACATATACATTTGACATGATACATACAAATTTTTTAAAATTCAAATACATTACATTTCACATATACATGATACATACAAATTGCTTCAAAATTCACATGTACATAGAAACTTCGAAATTCACCAAGAATTAGAATAATTCATAAGATACATATACATTTGACATGATACATACAAATTTCTTCAAAATTCAAATACATTGCATTTCACATATACATGATACATATAAATTGCTTCGAAATTCACATATACATAGAAACTTCGAAATTCACTTTAGGATCGAAATATACTGATCTAGTAATCAGAGGGGGGTGAATGATTGCGCGGAAGCTAAAATCAAGTTTTTGACTTTTGAAACACCCCAAACAAACTCAGATTGCTTAATTTGTATTCAATAAGAACCTTATTGCATCAGACCAAATTTGCACATGTATGCTAAACCAAACTTCGCCTCGGACAGAGAGTTGCACGTGTATGACGGACTAAATTTCTACTGTAGAAAAGGAGTTGCATGTGTATGACGGACTAAACTTCGCCTCTGATATGTGTATGACGGACAGAATGAAAACAGCCTAACACACATTCACTAAAACAATAATTCCCGAAGATCCAACCGTTAGAATGATGTGACATTTTAACTGTAGAAACTAGACTTGATTCCGAAGCAAACCCAAAAAGAATCAACTCAATCGAACCTATAAATCTAGAGTTATGTCCCTCGCAAGACATCTGAAACAAATTCCAATCTAATAACGACGGACCAAATCAGACCAGTGACGGACAAAACTTAAAAACAAGATTACTAAAGATCCAACCGTTAGATTGATATGAAATTTTAACTGTAGAAACTAGATTGGATTACGAATCAAATCCAACAAGAATCAACTCAATCGGATCTACAGATTAAAAGATATTACCTTCGCAAGATCACTGAATCAGATGATAACGAAATTGATTTCAAAAGCTATGACGGACCAATCTTGAGATCAGGCCGGACCAAAATAAAATTACTTACGCGGACTAAACTTCTCACGATGCTACAGCCATGCTGGTCTTGAAGCTTTTCTTGGCATGCATGCTTTGGTCAAGATCTAAACCCTAGAACCGAAAAACTTCTCTCACAATGCCTGACCACGAAATAACTTTTGGAAGATTGATTTTTATTTCATTGTCTAAAGTACTCCAACACAAGAGTACAAACCATAATTCCTTACTGCACACGGGGAACCAAAAACTAGAAAACCCTAGTGCGGGCGCTTGTATCAAGCAGGAGACACACCTCCTATTTATACAAAGCAAAAAGAGAGATTGAGTACAACTCCACTTCCAACATGGAAAGAGTTCATATTCATCTCAATCATTTAACATGACCAAAAACAACTCTTGCACGCATGCAAGAACAGAGAGATTGAATACAACTCCACTTCCAACATGGAAAGAGTTCGTATCTATCTCAACTTGGCCCAACATGGCGAAAACAATTCCTTGCGCGCATGAACAGCCCCACTTTGCAAATACGTGACTAACCGACCTCCATGTGCATGTTCTCTAGCCCAAACGTCCGCATGACATCCTCGACCACCAAGACCTCGGTTCTTCCACGAACCTAGTCTCGAACCTCGTTCCTCCATGAACCTAGTTCGATCCGTCATCGACCACGTTAGCCCTCGAGCAACACACGCACATGAATAAACAAAAAACGAGTCCGAGCACAAGTCCACGACTTGACTCAAGGTTAATCCATGCAACTACTCACACGAGTGCATTGCATCAAGAAAAACCATTATGCTATCACCGGCATAATAAACATATCAACATAGCACATGCACAAGCACCACACATGCTATAACCAAAATCACTTTTACAATGCCAATTTCACCATTCAACCAATTTTTCATCACATGATCTCACAATCTCCCCTTGATGAAAACATTGGCAACACCATTTGGAAAGCGAATATTGGCATTCACCTCACAATAGCAACACCATTTTTAAAAGAAGTAAAGTGACCAAAAGAAGAAGAACAAAAATCTCCTTTATCTAAAAAGAAATCTCCCCTATCAAAAAAAGACTCCCTAAGAAAGAAGAAATGTGTGTGTGAATGTGCAATGTGTGACCAAAAATTTCTCCTTTGACTCCAAAATTTCTCCCCTTTGACAATGGGTTCATCAAGAATGCAAAAGATAGCAAAGAGAAACTTCTCTCCTTTTATGTTTGTTGTTTTCCTTTTTTTTATGGACTGAGCATTATGAATCATGCACAAATGTAATAACTTGATCACCAAGTCATGCTATCAATAGTATTTGCACCCTTAAATTTGCACATAAACAGTGTAGAGTAAGCATAACTAGAAATCAAGTACTATTAACGATTTTTTGCATGGCATGATCTCCCTTTCTCAACAATTTAAAAACCTGAAAACATTGAATTTTTGTGCACTTTATTTGTGCTTTTTTTATAAAAAAACTGATTCATTACTTTGATTGCAACAATAACAATTGCAAGGAATTACATGCACCATCAGCCTTACTTTTCAACCATGCCAAGCAATCACAAGCTTAAGGTTTCATGGTTTCAGTCATACACAACCTCTTCCAAGTTCATATCAAAGTGCAATGATAAGCAGTCTCGTAAAGAAGAAGTGCGACAGTACATGACCTTGTTCTTGCATTTATCAGCAATCATTTTTTTGCTTTAGCACTTAACTTTCCATATTTAGCACTTTTTCGAGCAGGATCAAGATAGCCAAGAAAGTTCAACCATGACAAGATTTAATTCAAGTTGTCATTCCATTTAAAAAGTCATGACATAAACTACACCATATATGTATAAAGAAGTTACAAAGACCTGTAGCATAAACATGACTTCAAATGACATATGTGTATGAAATACAATGCTCAATACTTTTCTTTGTTTTTCAATTTTTGTTTTTCATTTAAGAAACACACGAAACAAAAAGCATGTTACACAATATTACAAAACTCCCCTCAAAACAACCATCTTAAAAAAACTTCTCAGAATATCACTTGAAGGATTAAATTGAAAACAAAAGGCTAAAAGAACAGACCTCCCAAAAGGCAACGAAAAGAAATTTTACCAATAACCAATAACTCCCCTCAAATGGATAACCATTGAGATCAACAGAGAGGAGATGATGATATACATGAGCTTGAGTTATCATGGTATGTTCAATTAAGCATAATCATGAATCATGATTAGTGAATTCAAAGCGTGAAAGGCATGATATAAGATATAACATTATTGAACATGCTAGGGGATACAAATGAGCATATGAACAATCTTTTCATCTCATGCCACAATTAAATATCTGTGAATGTAAAAGACATGAGTGTGTAAAAATAGCTCACAGTGTAGGTGAAGAATTCTTGTACCTGCCTTTTGGAAACCATCTCAAGGGTGAGAACCATCCAAGTCTTGATCCCATCTTGCAAAAGACCAAGATCCACTAAACCTCTGTTCTCCAACCCATTTCTGAAAAACCTACATAGCACTAGGAGATGTCGAGGTCTTGGTACTGGGGTTAGAAATAAAGCATTTAGGAATCCAGTACTGAGACACATGACGAGTAGGCACAACACGAGTATGCTTGTTCAAAAAATCAGATTTACCCTTTCCCGTGTTTCTTGCAACAAAAGGTGTTTGCATCACCCTAGGCACAAAATGAGGAGTAAAATGTGCCTTCCTGAAATTAGACCTAGCCTTAGTCTTCTCTTTCTTTTGCTGTTTGGCTAGTCTAAAGCAAAAATCTACTAAATGTCCATCTTTACCACAATGAGTGCAAGTGTACTTAACATGATGTTTAGCTTTAGGAGCAGTAGCATTTTCATTCATCATAGTAGAAGATAACACACCGCCAGACTTGAAAGCAGTTTTCTTAGGCTCATTGATAATTTCAAATTTTCCACTTTCAAGTGTCTTCTACAAGATAGGAGCACGTGATTTATGATGAGCATAAGAATCAAAACCTAAACCTTTGTGATGATTCTTGATCCTTGGTGATCTAGAATCATGTTTAGGTTTTTCTTTCCAGCGATGAACCGTTCTAAAGATTTTTCCAAGTAATCAATCTTTAGAGAAAGAGTTAAGCAGTTATTACATGGAAGCGTCCACTTTTCCTTCATTTGCGACAAGTTGAGCATGAGAGAACTTCATGAGTGAGCATAGCTTCTGTCATTTGAGAAACCCTAGCATTTGCATCATGCAACTTTAATTCCAATATAGCACATTTAGAACAGTGAGTTGTATCATGCAAATCAATAGTTGAACAGCTAGCATTTTTAACATGTTTCTCATTTTTCTTACATTGCTCAAGCAAGGAAGCACGTTCTTTTCTAAGTGAAGTAAGCTCAGTGTAAATTAAATCACATGATTTACAAGCATCATCATCAGGAATCAAAGATTTAAGTCTATCAATTTCAACATTTAAAGATTCCACAAGAATATCATGTTTCTTAATTTTCTTGTCGCATTTGTCAAGCAATTTTCCAAGACGAACAACATGACAATAGTTAATTCATCGTAAGAAGGTTCTACCTCATTGAAGTCATTGTCATGATCGTCCTCGATGAAGCTTCCATCACTTCTAGCCATGAGACACAATCCTGTTAAATCATACTTGCTTGGAGCTATTGTGTCATCTTCACTGCTCTCTGAATCCACATCACTCAAGTTTACTTGTTCAAGAGCAGAAAGAACCTGATGAACAACCTTTTTGTTGATGAAGCTCTTTTCTTTCTATTGCTTGGAGAGAATTTCTTCTTCTCTTTTCTTTTGTCATTGTCCTCCTCTCTTGATGCTTTTCACCGCAAGTTTAGGACAATTTGGGCGAATATGATTGAAATCACCACACTCATAGCATCTTGGAGAGCCACCACCAACTCTCTTTCTCATTCTCACATTCGCAAGGCTTTATAAAAGCGAGAAGAGAGTGATGCCAAGTCTTCTTCCGGAAATTTCTCAATCATTCATTGGTTAGTGAAGACAAGTAGGACAAGGCAAAACTTGAAGAAGCATTATTACGAGACATGCTAGATTGAGAGGTCAATGCAATTGATTTATAATCATCCTCCTAGCAAGAACATCCAATTCATGAGTTTTAGCTTAGAGAAAAGAACATCTACAGTAAGGTCACTCATGACAGTTGATTCTCTAATGGATGTCACTTTCATCTCCCAAATAGACATATCTAATGCACCAAGCAATTGTCTAGCATTTGTAGCTTCATCAAAGAAAACTCCAACAGCACGCAAATTGCTAAGAATTTTATTGAACCGTGCAAAGAAATCATCTAGAGACTCACCAGGCTTCATCTCAAACCGCATATATTCTTTCTTATATATGTCTTGCCTAACCTCTTTAATAGTGTTAGATCCCTCATGATAATCACAAAGAGATTTCCATACCTCATATGCAGACTTGAGATGGATCACTGCAGTCGAAGTCACTTCTTCCCAATCCTTGGATGATCAAGTTTCGTGCTCTACTGTTTGCTTCAACATGTACTTGATTGGTGGCATTGACTTAATCATTATCAGGAACATGATATGGCTTGTACACTTTCTCCCAGATTGCAAAGCCTTGAGCTTGAATGTATGCCTCCATCTTTGCTTTCCAAAATTGAAAATCAACACCATCGAAAACACAAGGTTTTGTCGAATACCTATCCATCGCTACGGTTTCTAATCACGGTTAAGATTAATTAGAAAAGAACTAGGCTCGATACCACTTGTAGGATCGAAATATCTGATCTAGCAATCGAGGGGGTGAATGATTGCGGAAGCTAAAATCAAATTTTGACTTTTGAAACACCCCAAACAAACTCAGATTGCTTAATTTGTATTCAACAAGAACCTTATTGCATCAGACCAAATTTGCACATGTATGCTAGACCAAACTTCGCCTCGGACAGAGAGTTGCACGTGTATGACGGACTAAATTTCTACTGTAGCAAAGGAGTTGCATGTGTATGACGGACTAAACTTCGCCTCTGATATGTGTATGACGGACAGAATGAAAACAGCCTAACACACGTTCACTAAAACAATAATTTCCGAAGATCCAACAGTTAGAATGATGTGAAATTTTAACTGTAGAAACTAGACTTGATTCCAAAGCAAACCCAAAAAGAATCAGCTCAATCGGACCTATAAATCTAGAGTTATGTCCCTCGCAAGACAGCTGAAACAAATTCCGATCTAATAACGACGGACCAAATCAGACCAGTGATGGACAAAACTTAAAAACAAGATTATTGAAGATCCAACCGTTAGATTGATATGAAATTTTAACTGTAGAAACTAGATTGGATTACGAATCAAACCCAACAAGAATCAGCTCAGTCGGACCTACAGATTAAAAGATATTACCTTCGCAAGATCACTGAATCAGATGATGACGGAAATTGATTTCAAAAGCTATTACGGACCAATCTTGAGATGCAGTGACGGACCAAAACAAAATTACTTACCACTGGACTAAACTTCTCACGATGCTACAGCCATCTTTGGTCTTGAAGTTTTTCTTGGCATGCATGCTTTGATCAAGATCTAAACCCTAGAACGAAAAACTTCTCTCACAATGCCTGACCACGAAATAACTTTTGGAAGATTGATTTTTATTTCATTGTCTAAAGTACTCCAACACAAGAGTACAAACCTAATTCCTTGCACACGGCACGGGAACCAAAAACTAGAAAACCCTAGTCGGGCGCTTGTATCAAACAGAGACACACCCTCCTATTTATACAAACCAAAACACGAGATTGAGTACAACTCCACTTCCAACATGGAAAGAGTTCATATTCATCTCAATCTGGCCCAACATGACCAAAAACAACTCTTGCACGCATGCAAGAACAGAGAGATTGAATACAACTCCACTTCCAACATGGAAAGAGTTCAGTATCTATCTCAACTTGGCACAACATGGCGAAAACAATTCCTTGCGCATGGCAGCCCTGCTTTGCAAATACGTGACTAACCACCTCCATGTGCATGTTCTCTAGCCCAAGCGTCCCGCATGACATCCTCGACCACCAAGACCTCGGTTCCTCCACGAACCTAGTCTCGAACCTCGATTCCTCCATGAACCTAGTTCGATCCGTCATCGACCACGTTAGTCCTCGAGCAACACTGCACATGAATAAACAAAAGCGAGTCGAGCACAAGTCCACGACTTGACTCAAGGTTAATCCATGCAACTACTCACACGAGTGCATTGCATCAAGCAAAACCATTATGCTATCACCAGCATAATAAACATATCAACATAGCACATGCACAAGCACCACACATGCTATAACCAAAATCACTTTTACAATGCCAATTTCACCATTCAACCAATTTTTCATCACATGATCTCACAATCTCCCCTTGATGAAAACATTGGCAACACCATTGGAAGCGAATATTGGCATTCACCTCACAATGGCAACACCATTTTTAAAAGAAGTAAAGTGACCAAAAGAAGAAGAACAAAATCTCCTTTATCTAAAAAGAAATCTCCCCTATCAAAAGAAAGACTCCCCTAACAGAAAGAAGAAATGTGTGTGTGAATGTGCAATGTGTGACCAAAATTTCTCCTTTGACTCCAAAATTTCTCCCCTTGACAATGGGTTCATCAAGAATGCAAAAGAGAGCAAAAGAGAAACTTCTCTCCTTTTATGTTTGTTGTTTTTTTTTTTTTATGTCTTGAGCATTATGAATCATGCACAAATGTAATAACTTGATCACCAAGTCATGCTATCAATAGTATTTGCACCCTTAAATCTGCACATAAACAATGTAGAGTAAGCATAACTAGAAATCAAGTACTATTAACGATTTTTTGCATGGCATGATCTCCCTTTCTCAACAATCTTAAAACACTGAAAACATTGAATTTTTGTGCACTTTATTTGTGCTTTTTTAAAAAAGCGATTCATTACTTTGATTGCAACAATAACAATTGCAAGGAATTACATGCACCATCGACCTTACTTTTCAACCATGCCAAGCAATCACAAGCAAGGTTTCATGGTTTCGGTCATACACAACCTCTTCCAAGTTCATATCAAAGTGCAATGATAAGCGGTCTCAGTAAAGAAGAAGTCGACGATACATGACCTTGTTCTTGCATTTATCGACAATCATTTTTTTGCTTTAGCACTTAACTTTCCATATTTAGCACTTTTTGGCGGGATCAAGATAGCCAAGAAAGTTCAACCATGACAAGATTTAATTCAAGTTGTCATTCCATTTAAAAAGTCATGACATAAACTATACCATATATGTATAAGCAGAGAAGTTACAAAGACCCTGTAGCATAAACATGACTTCAAATGACATATGTGTATGAAATACAATGCTCGATACTTTTCTTGTTTTTCAATTTTTTGTTTTTCATTTAAGAAACACACGAAACAAAAAGCATGTTACACAATATTACAAAAACTCCCCTCAAAACAACCATCTTAAAAAACTTTCTGAGAATATCACTTGAAGGATTAAATTGAAAACAAAAGGCTAAAAGACAGACCTCCCAAAAGGCAACCGAAAGGAATTTTTACCAATAACCAATAACTCCCCTCAAATGGATAACCATTGAGATCAACAGAGAGGAGATGATGATATACATGAGCTTGAGTTATCATGGTATGTTCAATTAAGCATAAGCATGAATCATGATAAGTGAATTCAAAGCGTGAAAGGCATGATATAAGATATAACATTATTGAACATACCGGGGATACAAATGAGCATATGAACAATCTTTTCATCTCATGCCACAATTAAAAATCTGTGAATGTAAAAGACATGAGTGTGTAAAAATAGCTCACAGTGTAGGTGAAGAATTCTTGTACCTGCCTTTTGGAAACCATCTCAAGGGTAAGAACCATCCAAGTCTTGATCCCATCTTGCAAAAGACCAAGATCCACTAATCCTCTGTTCTCCAACCCATTTCTGAAAAACCTACATAGCACTAGGAGATGTCGAGGTCTTGGTACTGGGGTTAGAAATAAAGCATTTAGGAATCCAGTACTGAGACACATGACGAGTAGGCACAACATGAGTATGCTTGTTCAAAAATCAGATTTGCCCTTTCGTGTTTCTTGCAACAAAAGGTGTTTGCATCACCCTAGGCACAAAATGAGGAGTAAAATGTGCCTTCTGAAATTAGACCTAGCCTTAGTCTTCTCTTTCTTTTCTTTGTTTGGCTAGTCTAAAGCAAAAATCTACTAAATGTCCATCTTTACCACAATGAGTGCAAGTGTACTTAACATGATGTTTAGCTTTAGGAACAGAAGTAGCATTTTCATTCATCATAGTAGAAGATAACACACCGGCAGACTTGAAAACAGTTTTCTTAGGCTCATTGATAATTTCAAATTTTCCACTTTCAAGTGTCTTCTATGAAGAGGAGCACGTGATTTATGATGAGCATAAGAATCAAAACCTAAACCTTTGTGATGATTCTTGATCCTTGGTGATCTAGAATCATGTTTAGGTTTTTCTTTCCAGCAGTGAACCGTTCTAAAGATTTTTCCAAGTAATCAATCTTTCGAGAAAGAGTTAAACAGTTATTACATGGAACGTCCACTTTTCCTTTCTGTTTGCGACAAGTTGAGCATGAGAGAACTTCATGAGTGAGCATAGCTTCTGTCATTTGAGAAACCCTAGCATTTGCATCATGCAACTTTAATTCCAATATAGCACATTTAGAACAGTGAGTTGTATCATGCAAATCAATAGTTGAACAGCTAGCATTTTTAACATGTTTCTCATTTTTCTTACATTGCTCAAGCAAGGAAGCACGTTCTTTTCTAAGTGAAGTAAGCTCAGTGTAAATTAAATCACATGATTTACAAGCATCATCATCAGGAATCAAAGATTTAAGTCTATCAATTTCAGCATTTAAAGATTCCACAAGAATATCATGTTTCTTAATTTTCTTGTCGCGTTTGTCAAGCAATTTTCCAAGACGAACAACAGCAATAGTTAATTCATCGTAAGAAGGTTCTACCTCATTGAAGTCGCTGTCATGATCGTCCTCAGTGAAGCTTCCATCACTTCTAGCCATGAGACACAATCCTGTTAAATCATACTTGCTTGGAGCTATTGTGTCATCTTCACTGCTCTCTGAATCCACATCACTCAAATTTACTTGTTCAAGAGCAGAAAGAACCTGATGAACAACCTTTTTGTTGATGAAGCTCTTTTTCTTTCTATTGCTTGGAGAGAATTTCTTCTTCTCTTTTCTTTTGTCATTGTCCTCCTCTCTTGATGCTTTTCCTGCAAGTTTAGGACAATTTGGACGAATATGATTGAAATCACCACACTCATAGCATCTTGGAGAGCCACCACCAACTATCTTTCTCATTCTCACATTCTGCAAGGCTTTATAAAAACGAGAAGAGGGTGATGCCAAGTCTTCTTCTGGAAATTTCTCAATCTGTTCATCGGTTAGTGAAGACAAGTAGGACAAGGCAAAACTTGAAGAAGCATTATTCTGAGACATGCTAGATTGAGAGGTCAATGCAATTGATTTATAATCAGTCCTCCTAGTAAGAACATCCAATTCATGAGTTTTTAGCTTAGAGAAAAGAACATCTCTGATGAAGGTCACTCATGACAGTTGATTCTCTAATGGATGTCACTTTCATCTCCCAAATAGACATATCTAATGCACCAAGCAATTGTCTAGCATTTGTAGCTTCATCAAAAAAACTCCAACAAGACGCAAATTGCTAAGAATTTTATTGAACGTGCAAAGAAATCATCTAGAGACTCACGGGCTTCATCTCAAACCGCATATATTCTTTCTTATATATGTCTTGCCTAACCTCTTTAATAGTGTTAGATCCTCATGATAATCACAAAGAGATTTCCATACCTCATATCAGACTTGAGATGGATCACACGGTCGAAGTCACTTCTTCCCAATCCTTGGATGATCAAGTTTAGGTGCTCTCTTGTTTGCTTCAACATGTACTTGATTGGTGGCATTGACTTGATCATTATCAGGAACTTGATATGGCTTGTACACTTTCTCCCAAATTGCAAAGCCTTGAGCTTGAATGTATACCTCCATCTTTGCTTTCCAAAACTGAAAATCAACACCATCGAAAACACAAGGTTTTGTCGAATACCTATCCATCGCTACGGTTTCTAATCACGGTTAAGATTAATTAGAAAAAGAACTAGGCTCTGATACCACTTGTAGGATCGAAATATACTGATCTAGCAATCAGAGGGGGGGTGAATGATTGCGCTGAAGCTAAAATCAAAATTTTGACTTTTGAAACACCCCAAACAAACTCAGATTGCTTAATTTGTATTCAACAAGAACCTTATTGCATCGGACCAAATTTGCACATGTATGCTAGACCAAACTTAGCCTCGGACGAGAGAGTTGCACGTGTATGACGGACTAAATTTCTCTGTAGCAAAGGAGTTGCATGTGTATGACGGACTAAACTTCGCCTCGATATGTGTATGACGGACAGAATGAAAACAGCCTAACACACATTCACTAAAACAATAATTTCCGAAGATCCAACCGTTAGAATGATATGAAATTTTAACTGTAGAAACTAGACTTGATTTTGAAGCAAACCCTAAAAGAATCAACTCAATCGGACCTATAAATCTAGAGTTATGTCCCTCGCAAGACAGCTGAAACAAATTCCGATCTAATAACGACGGACCAAATCAGACCAGTGATGGACAAAACTTAAAAACAAGATAATTGAAGATCCAACCGTTAGATTGTTATGAAATTTTAACTGTAGAAACTAGATTGGATTATGAATCAAATCCAACAAGAATCAGCTCAATCGGACCTACAGATTAAAAGATATTACCTTCGCAAGATCACTGAATCAGATGATGACGGAAATTGATTTCAAAAGTTATGACGGACCAATCTTCAGATGCAGCGACGGACCAAAACAAAATTACTTACGCCGGACTAAACTTCTCACGATGCTACAGCCATGCTGGTCTTCAGAAGCTTTTCTTGGCATGCATGCTTTGATCAAGATCTAAACCCTAGAACCAGAAAAATTTCTCTCACAATGCAGAGCCACCAGAAATAACTTTTTGGAAGATTGATTTTTATTTCATTGTCTAAAGTACTCCAACACAAGAGTACAAACCTAATTCCTTGCACGGCACAGGAACAAAAACTAGAAAACCCTAGTCGGGCGCTTGTATCAAACAGGAGACACACCTCCTATTTATACAAAGCAAAAACACGAGAGATTGAGTACAACTCCACTTCCAACATGGAAAGAGTTCATATTCATCTCAATCGGCCCAACATGACCAAAAACAACTCTTGCACATGCAAGAACGAGAGATTGAATACAACTCCACTTCCAACATGGAAAGAGTTAGTATCTATCTCAACTTGGCCCAACATGGCGAAAACAATTCCTTGCACGCATGAACAGCCCACTGCTGCAAATCGTGACTAACCGACCTCCATGTGCATGTTCTCTAGCCCAAGCGTCCGCATGACATCCTCGACCACCAAGACCTCGGTTCTTCCACGAACCTAGTCTCGAACCTCGTTCCTCCATGAACCTAGTTCGATCCCGTCATCGACCACGTTAGCCCTCGAGCAACACGCACATGAATAAACAAAACGAGTCCGAGCACAAGTCCACGACTTGACTCAAGGTTAATCCATGCAACTACTCACACGAGTGCATTGCATCAAGCAAAACCATTATGCTATCACCAGCATAATAAACATATCAACATAGCACATGCACAAGCACCACACATGCTATAACCAAAATCACTTTTACAATGCCAATTTCACCATTCAACATATTTTTCATCACATGATCTCACATTCACCAAGAATTAGAATAATTCACATGATACATATTCATTTGACATGATACATACAAATTTCTTCAAAATTCAAATACATTGCATTTCACATATACATGAACTTCTCACAAAGCTGTTCCAAGCTGAAAGCAACTTAGTTGAAGCTACAAGCATTGTGTCCTTTTAGCAATCAAATAATATTGATTCGAAGAAGGCAGCTATATAAAAGGCTATTATTCTTCGAAAAAGGAATTTAATTAGAGTATTTTAGGCTTTTTGCTTGGTATATTCTTTAACCACACTAGTGCAATCATTCAACTTAACTAAGCATGTTATCTAGGGGACAGAAGTAAAAAAAATCATAAAGATACATATGGCAACAGATCACATAAAGGCAACATTATGTATGATTGCTCTTAGATTATTGGGTTTGAATGAAGATTAGAATCTTCACCTCATCACAAATGGGCAAAACAATTAATTGAGTAAATAAGGCCTTAAATCCTTACCTCCTTATCATGCACAATAAGTATTGACAATGAGATTCACTTTGTTATTGAAATCCTTCGATATTACAAGGCAGGATAGGTATAGCATGAATAAATGATCACCGAGAAAAATTCAGAGCGGTATGCTAACCGAACCAACAATGCTATTAGGGCTTAGACAAAAATCACAGAGAGGCAATAAGCTACACAACTAATCAGACTTGTAATACCAATCACCACAGAACAATTGTCAACATCAACAATTATCACAGAGCAATACCAATCCCTTGTAATACCAGTCATCACAACCAACAATGCATGTAAGTCTACCAAATTAAGGCCTTATTTACAGAACAATTGTCAATATCATTGATAACCCTAGAATCATCACAGAGTAATACTAATCCCTTGTAATACCAGTCATCACAACCAACAATGCATGTAAGTCTACCAACTTAAGGCCTTATTTACAGAACAATTGTCAATATCATTGATAACCCTAGAATCATCACAGAGCAATATCAATCCCTTTGGCCAACAAGAATCAAATCAGATCTGGAACAAGAACATATGCGAGCTTCCGGCGGGAGCGGCGACGTGGGGAAATCGGCGCTGGGAGGCGCCCTTGAGAGACGGGAGGAGGGGTCGCCGTAGGGAGGGCCGGAGCCGGGAGAGTCGATGCCAGGGGGAGGCGCCGAGGAGATGAGGAGAAGGCGTCATTGCGAGGAGGGCGGCTGAGGAGAGTCGATCACGGAGAGCTCGCAGTGGCTAGGGTGCACAGACGAAGGACATGAACTCCAAACGGATTGCAAAATGGCTAAGTGCGGGAAAGAGGATGTTTATATAGGGAGGATTATTACTGCCGGTTCAATGAAATGACCGACGACGATATAATATCTCTGCCGACTTGTTAAGGCAGGCGATGATGTAGGTACTATCAGTGTTGGTTTGAGGGTAAGACATGGTACTGATGTATTATATTAGTGCCGGTGGTTGTATGTCAACCGGTAGTGATAGTCCCTCTGCGCTGCAAGTGTTGGTGTGGCGAAATTACTTGCTGACAAGATTGGGTAGCCGCGGCAAGTGCTGCCGTGTGCAAGTGCTACTGTGTGCAAGTGTAGCCGCGACAAGTGCTGCAATTTAATCTTTAGAAAAGAAAAGCAATATTAAAAATATTTCTTTCAAAGCAAATAAACTATAAAAATGAGTTTGAAATGTGATCTTAATATGAATTTGTATTTTTTGAATTTTCTAGCATTAATGGTTTTTATTGAGCCTTTGCTTTTAAAAATAAAAGTCCAATAAAGTGAAATAGTAAAATGGTAAAAGTAAAAAGGTAAAAACATAAATCAACAAAAATCTGAAATGAGATTTTTACCATCTTTGACATCGGATTATTATCCATCTGTGGTAAAAGATCAAAATTAAAACTTACATTTGAAGCTTTTAAAATTCAAAAACTAAAAGTAAATAAATAAAAAAATTTCAATGTCGAATTATTAGAATATAAATATCAAAGATAAAAATATGAGATTTGACCTAAGGAGGTTTGTAAAATTCTGACAAGCTGACTAATTGACTATTGATTTTCTATAGGTATCAAACAATATCGAAATATTCTGAAACTTTTTCTGAATGATTATAATAATCAATACTCCATACATTACAAATTGAAGCATGTCCTTCGTACAAAATGTTTATATTACAAACAACAACGCGCGTAGCATGAAGTTCTCTCTTTTGTACTCATCCCATACCCGTACACCGTCGTTCCACAATACCAGAAGATCTTCAACTAGTGGTTTGAGGAACACATCAATATCATTGCTAGGTTGCCTCGGCCCTTGGATCAGTAACGGCATCATATTGTACTTCCGCTTCATGCAAAGCTAAGGAGGAAGGTTGTAGATACATAAAGTCACCGGCCAAGTGCTATGGCGACTACTCATGTTGCTTGAAAGAATTCATCCCATCATCTTGAGTTGAACCTTATATTCCTCATATCATATGCAAAGTGTTTCTTGTATTTTCTAACGATATTCCTCCTTTGCTTGGTCGTGAGGTGTCTAACCATTCCATCCTTCTTACGCTCTTCGGCGTGCCATCACAGCAATTAAGCATGCCTCTTGTTCGCAAACAGACACTTCAGATAGGGGATTATAGGAAATACCACACCACCTTGATCGGAGGTCTTTTCTTCTTACGCTGCACCTCGATGTCGTCATCGCCGCGCTTATACCGAGATGCCTTGCAAACGGGACACGCATCCAAATTTGCAAACTCATTGCGATACAATATGCAATCGTTTGGATATTCGTGCATTTTCTGCACTTCCAGTCCCAACGGACAAACAACCTGCTTGGCCTGGTACGTGGTTGCTGGCAACACGTTACCCTCTGGAAGGACATCTCTGAAGAAACCTAACAGCTCTGTGAAACTCTTATCGACCAACCATTGCTTGCCTTCAAGCTGCGATGGCGTAAGCACAATATCGACTTTTGAATTCCTCCTGCGCACAGGTACAAGGGTGTTGTACAATCCTCAACCATCTGTTGAAACTTCTAAAAATCCCTTTCACTCGTGAGGTCCTCCTCCCCATCATGCAACATCTGTTCTAGATCATCTTCATAGTTATCGATGAGCGTGTCATCATGGGTGTCGACGAGCGTATTTTTAACCGCATGATGAAGTCATTGTCTTCATCATCATCAATGGATGCCCTTCACGTACAATCTCATCTTCACCGTGCTCGGTCCAGCAGGTATAAGGCGGGCTTGAAACCCTTTGAAGCAAGTGTGCGCGGATCGCCTCAAGGTTAGAAAATTGCTTCTCATTCTTGCAATCGATGCACGGGCAACAAATATAGTCCATAAGCTTATGTGACTTGTATGCACAGTGGCGCAGAAAACTAGTCACCGTTAAAGTACTCTCTATCGCATGACGGTCCGCTTCATACATCCATCTTGATCCATCTACAAATATTTATAACAAATAAAATCTCAATAAATCAATAAGTGCTCACAAATTGTTTTATTCATTTAATTTGTTATGTAGTGCTAATTAATCTAGAAATTTTCATTACTTATAAATCTATATCCAAATCTCGATTGTAAAATCAATTAAATAATTGGTATTAGTTATATATAATGGTTAGATCAAACAAATTTACATTACTTACGAAGTTTTAAATTAACATTTTAGGTAATTAGATTAAACAATAGTTAACATTTTCTGAAGAAACAATTTTAGGTAATTAGATTAAACAATAGTTAATTATGAAGTGCTACCACATTTAAATTCAATCAACGTATTAAATTCAATCACTAATTTAGTCCTCTAAATACTTAAATTCAACCTACATCATAATCTCACCAATCACTATACATATAAAAATTAGTAATTTCAAATCTAGCCTCTAGATTAGAGCTCTAATTGTGTTGACTATGCAATCAATAATTCTCACAACCTACAACAATATAGAACGTAATATCCAACTAAATAAACTACTAAAGAAATGTACATCAAGATACGAACCTTAGATCACGAGTTAGAAATGAATTCTACCAAATTTAAGAGCAAAAATTCACCCCCTCTCTACCCCAATCGAGCAAGAACAGAGCTCCTCTCTGTTCTGGATAGGTTGGGGAAGCAAGCTAGGGTATATATAGTGCCACATTATCACTTGGCTTTTCTCTTGAGCGGCGATAATATATCCTGCCACTTTTATCTCTAAATCGATGGTGATATATTTGTCGTTTCTGCGCAAATCTCTTTATCACTACGTTATTACATTGAGCCGCGATAATACATCACCACTACTTTTATCTCTAAATCCGATAGTGATATCATTTATGCGTTTCGCATAAATCACTTTATCACTGCCGGTTATACTGTTGAACTGGTAGTAATGCATCACTACTGGTTCTATCTCTAAACCCGACAGTGATATTGCTGCCACGAACAGAACGAAAATTATACTGTTCTTATCACTACCAGTTTAACTTAGAGCCGCGGTGATAAGATTATCCTTGTCGAATGAATTTAGAACGGCGATGATATTATCACTTGCCGACTTCAACTACCGGCGGTGGGGTCGCGGATGAAGCGATCTATAGCATGCATAGAGCAAACCTAATTTCTCTCAAGGAGCATGACATTTGGATTACTCGTGCAAATCCGAGGCTACTTGAGGGCAACACGGTTTGTGATGGCATTGCGTTGATAATTTGTTTGAATGAGGAAGTTTACAAGAAACCATTCAATTTCTCGAACAAATTAGAAAAAAACCCATATTCAAGCTGATTTTAAGTTTTATGCATGCGAGAAGTGAGATGTTAAGCATTTTCTAATGTTAGCACGAGCCAATTCGTTGAAGAACACGTTACCCACAATATTGTTACTACGATATTTTCATCACTAAGCGGGGATTGATCGATATTATTGAGTTTTATGTACTAACTAGACCACTCAAAAGTCTAATAAGTTATAAAGAAAAAGTGAGTAAAGTACATTATTTTCTTGTAACTGTATCACCTAGGACTCAAATTCAGGACATCTTGGCTCTTATATTACTCCCTTCAATCACGAATACATGTCATTTTAGACATGCATACGGTTTCGCGAGATCTCATTGCGATCATGGTTTTGAGAGGTGGATGATTTTTAAAATACGGTTAGAGTAAAAAATTTAAATTGCTATAGTAATCTCAAAAATCTCGTGACATCTTGTTATTTTAGACCAAAATTTGATGTTTGTTGACTGGATTTGACCAAAAATTGATCAATAGCCCTCAAGAAAATTATCTTACATGAAAATTTGTTGAAAAACCAAGTTTTTTAGACATTTTTTAAAAACTTTAGAAACACTATCAGATTTTTATAAAATTGTACGTGCTTTATCCTGATTTGAAAAATTTATGATACCATTCTAAGAAGTGTAGAATCATATAGAAAAATTTTCAAAATAATTGAACTTCATTTGTTATCTTTAAAAATCAAAAATAGAATGAATATAATTGAGATAGTAACATTATGGGCATTTTATAAATTTTCTCAGTGTGATCATGATCCAAAATTTTTATGAGTACTTAATAATTGACTTAGTACTATTCTATAAAATTTTAAAAATTTTAACTTTTTTGTTTGCTCAATCAAATCTATGTATGTATTGAACTTCATTTGTTATATTTCAAAAATCAAAAAGAAAGAACATAAATGGTACTGCTTGTATTTTAAGAATTTTATAAATTCATTGGTGTGTGATCATGATTCAAAATTGTTATGATATGTTAAGAATTTTCTTATAACCCTTATGCAAAGTTTCAAAAATTTTACTAAAACAAATCTATATCTTGATCATTAGGCTTTTGTAAGGACATAGCATCGAATTTTGGAGCTTCTTGAAATTTTATCATCGGATAAAATTTTATAAAACACTAATGATAAATCAAGACCATCCATAAAATTTTTTAAAATTTTCTAAATGGTTTATACTATTTTCATTTGGTTGAAGTTTGTCGGTAAGCTGTCTCATCCATTGAACCGACTAAAACATTCATTGAGGATGGCTTAAGGCCCTCGAATTGAGTCCATATCCTAGAATATCGATTCTGGGAAAAAAATCTTTGGTGAACTCTAAACTTGATTCGATTCAACCAATAAAAAATTCACTTGGCCACTTTATCACTCATGGAGGAGGACAATCGAAGTAATCAATTCCTTCCATTATCGACTTGCCGGTATTCGTAAAGGCAAGTAAACATCACGATATATCGGTAATGTGACGATCGGGATCAAAGTTTATCTTGGTTCGAGCCGAAATCGAGTAATAGCTCTACTCCGATCGCCTACGTAACATTGATTCTTGTTAGATGGGTGTGCAGGCGGTGTTTACAACTTAAAACGGTAATGGTGATTCCCTTTCATTGCTTGTGTGTGTTGTGTTGTCTTCGTGTCCACAGAGCTCATGCATCCTTGGTCTTTATACTTCCTTTATGCGCATGGCAGTGAGAACAAACCTCGGAAGGGGCCTCCGTGCACCTTAATTTGGTGTTTCCCAGAACTATGGCGCCTCTGAGTCACCCGACCAGTACTCTCACAGCCGTCAGTCAAATGTCAAAGAAATCCTAAGGCGGACCCGGGGGCTGACGAGACCAGCTCGAGCCTCGAGGTGCAGGCTGGTGCGCCCGTGGTGGCTGTGATCATCACCAGTGTGATCGGGGCCTTAGAGCATAGGGATCTGTGCCACCCTCAGGCTGGTCAAGGGTACCCGGCCCTCGTCGGCTAGCCCCGAGGCTCTAGGTGGAGAACCTCGGGGCGACCTCGGCCTTATTCTTGAGACGAAAAAAACCTTCATAAGTCTTGACTCCTTGAGTGAGGTCGGGCGAGACCACAAGGCAGAATCTCTTAGCCCGCACTGGCGACCTTGGTTCTCGATGTTGAAATGCGGATGTGAGCGGTTGGTGGGCACTGGCGGCGTCTACGACTCTGTGGCAAGAAAGCCTTAATCCTGTTGATGAAGTCCATAGTTAGCCGCGCCTTTTAAAGGCTGGCAAGTGGGCTGAATTTTTGCAGTGTTGCAGTTCATAATCCCAGCGCCACATCTTGACGAAAAAGCTCTGGCCCTTGAGCCGCCGTTTTCCAAGTCCTCTCGCCGGGCAAGGTCCTCCTCACCGAGACAAAACCACACTACTCTGCGAGAGGCTTATCGAGACGCCACGATCACAGGCGGTTTTGAAAAACCGTGCAATATGGAATATCACGAGCGGTTATGTACTCAAACCGTCGATGCTAATATCCTGAGCGGTTTTTATATAACGGTAAATGCGTGATGTAACTATCGAGCGGTGTCAAAATAATTGCGTCATGATGGCTCTGATACTCATTACGAGCGGTTTCAAAGTAAAACCGTCGTGATTTCCTGACGGTTATATAACACAGCGTCGTAATGAAATCTTATGTAGCCATCCTGACGATTATATTTAAAACGTGATATTCTTACATCACCAGGGCGGTAATATCGCTCGTCTGTCGAGGCGTAAAAAGCGAGCACCTCGTTCCATCCACTTTGTTGGTAGGGTTTGGTTTCTATCTAAGTGGCGGTACTTGAGTGATCACGATTTTTTAGAAAAGCCATTGATTTGAAGGGTGATATTAGATTCCTTTGATTTTGGTGATCTAAGGTTAGTAATGTGTTTTAATTGCATTATATTCAACATCTAGCTTGATAAGGAAGGAATTTGATGATTTTTTAGATCTCGCTTGTAGAACCATGTGTTGGTTTTTGATGAATAAGGTTAGCTAGTAATGGTTCTATTTGCATAATATAATATTCGATCATGATGTAGCTAGCTAGCTTGTTAAGGATAGAATTTAATGATTGTTTAGATCTAGCTTATAGATCAATTCAAGTCTTTGGTGATCTAAGATTAGTAATGGGTTCTAATTTCATTATTATATTGAAGATTAATTTGAATTTTGTTAATTATTTCTTTGTGATGTAATTAAGGTATGTAATTGCATAATTAGTTTAGAATGTGTGCATCTTACTACACAGTGCATAATATTTAACACTAAGTGTTACATGTGTATAGATGGATCGAGAAATTGGATGTCTGTTGAAGCGTCTGAGTCTTGAGTACCTTAATAGTCTCCACTTTCAAAAGACTGAAGGAGGATATGTTTAATAAGGGGTGCAATTCATGTCATGTCCGGTGCATTGATTGCGAAAATCTGAAGATGTTTGGCTTCGGTATGAATCAACACTGATTGAAGGGTTTCAAAGGGCTATACATGTTGGACCGGTCATGGCGAAAAGCATAATATCTGAGGCGACAAGTAGTGTTAATATAAATCGGCGATGTCAATGATATGTCGGATGATCATATCGATTGTGCTTCGATGAGGACGGGTTGCCGCGATGACAATTTGGATCGAGATGCTACGCGATGCGAAGAAACCTTGATGGCGGGGAATATGGGCGGTTCGGGGCTTAATGGAGGACTCGGAGAAACCTTTGTTCGCGGGGTGCAAGTTGAAATACACAAGGTTGTCATCCGTGCTTCAACTACTCAAATTGAAGGCAAGCAGCGGTTGGTCAGACAAAGAGTTTCCTGTTGTATTCGTCTATTGGCGGACATGCTTCGAAGGAAGCGAGTTGCCGACAAGCACCTACAAAATAGCGGGTTCTTTGTCCTTAGGAATGGAAGTAGAAAGAATACATGCATGTCCAAGCGGTGTATCTGTACATAAAGTACACAAACTTGCATATATGTCGGTGTGCAGCGCATCCGGTACAAGCGTAAAGTTATTGGATGATGATGGCGAGAGCATTGAGGGTGAAAAAAGTACTCTGCTAAGGTGGCATAGTATCTGCAATTCCCGTTTGAGCGTTTGTTTGCGAACCCAAGGAGGCAAAAGCTGTGCGTTGGCACTTTGAGGCGTAGAATGATGGAATGCTAAGGCACCTTGATTCCATCGGTGGAGAAACTGTCGGCGAGGGCTTTCAAAAATTCGGTGCGGATCAAGAAATATAAGGTTTGGATTGAGTGCAGATGGAATGAATCCTTCGGTAACATGAAGCGGTAGGCATAGCACTTGGCAGTAAATCTCTGTATCTACAACCTTCCTCCTTGGTTGTGTATGAAGCGGAAGTACATTATGTTATGCATGCTTATCCAAGGACGAAACAACACAGGAGCGATATTGATGTGTACCTAGCTCCATTGGTGGAAGATCTAAAAACACTTGTGGGTTCTAGGGGTACGTATGGGATCGTACAAGCGAGAACTTTACTTTGCCTTTGCTTGTTGTTACGCACCATAAATGATTACCACTGCCCTTGCTAACTGTCGGGCGAGTACAAAAAGAACCAAAGCACACTCTTCTGCTTAGATGATCTGAGAGTTTATGGTGAATCACTCATAAAACCGTGTACATCGTCCGCAGTAGGTTCCCGGAGAATCACCCATATCATAAGATGAAGCAACTTTTGACGGAAGAGCGAAAATGGTCCAGCTCAAGCGTTTGGCGGGAGAGATGTTCATGACATTGTTAAGGATTTGGATGTTGCGTATGGAAAGGGCGTAAATCAAGTACGTGAAAAGAGCATGTGGAAGAAGAGATCAATAATGCAGGACCTACCTTCTTGGGAGCACCTAGAAGTTCCCTTTGCATCGATGTCATGCGTGAGAAGAATATGCGTGACGGCGTGATTGGTCTCTTACTCAACATTAAGGGTAAAACAAAGGATGGTATCAGCATGCGGCTTGACTTGGTCGATATGGGCATAAGACTGAGTTAGCACGAAAGAAGCGATAAAGGCCGTGCGTACTTGGAACACCTTGTTATACTCTGTCAAAGGCGAAAAAGAAGCTGAAGCGTGCGATTTGCATGGTGTGAAAGTTCCGTCCGGTTACTCCTCAACATGAAGAGACTTGTTTAGTTGGAAGATTTGAAGTGTCGGCATGAAGTCTCATGATTGTCATGTCTTGATGACACGGATGCTCCTGTCGCAATTAGAAGTATTTTGCGGTCAAGGTCAGTGAGACAATCACTAGGCGTGTTATTTCTTTAACACAATCGCTCGAGAAGGTCATCGATCGAAGGACTAGATGCTCTGCAAGTGAGGTGGTGATGACTCTATGTAATCTTGAGATGTATTTCCCTCCATCATTTTTCGATATCATGGTCCATCTCATTGTTCACCTTGTGAAGATAAAGATATCACGGACGGTGTTCCTCGTAGCATGTACCCGTTCGAGAGGTACATGGGAATTCTCAAGTCTTCGTCTGGAATCGATCTCGTCAGGAGGGTAGCATTGTCGAAGGTTATACAGCGAAGAGCCGTCGAGTTACGTCGATTACATGGCCCAGTCGAACCAATAGGTGTGCCTCGATCTCGCCATGAGGAGGCTCGAGTTATGGGACCATCGGAAGAAAGCAATCACGCTGATTCGGTTGATTATGCTCGAGCCCATTTCACGGTTTTGCAACACATGGCTGTAGTGTCGCCTATATCGTCGAGCACAAGCAATGGCTAAGGCAAGAATCCGCCTGGCGAGTCTTGGATCACGAGGCGACATAACCTTGAGTTCAACAAATGGTTGAAGGGCGACCTATCCTTTGGGAGCTCGTCGGATGTTTCTGTGACATGGTTGGCAAAAGGACCAACTTTTACGGTTGTCACATGGAAAGGATATGACTTAAATGGGTACACATTTTACGAGAGATCAGGATATGAAGAGCACAAACCCGAGCGATTGGTGTCGCATAGATGCATTCAATAATACGGCCGGGTTGACGAGGAGCTCCTACTATGGGTTCATAGAGGAGATATGGGAGCTCGACTCGTGCTTTTCAAGATTCCCTATTTGGTGCCGTTGGGTCCACCTCCGGCACGTGAAGGTCGGCGGGAATGGCATCACTCTTGTGGACCTCGAGCGTGTGGGATACCAAGGCGAACCATTACGTTTCGCTAACCAAGTTGTTCAAGTCTTCTATGTAGGCAGTCAACAAGAGCGCCACGTAGTTCTTGGGGAAAAAGGAGAATGTCGGAGTTGAGAATGTAGTAGATGAGGAAGAGTACAATCAATTTGATGAGTTGCCACCTATCGGAAATGACATCTGGTCCCGGAAGAACAACATGAGGAAGCAAGCTACACGCGTCGATCATCATGAAGGGCTAATTTTCATACAAAGAATAAGCATGTGGTGGCGTAGTTATGAGAAGGGTGCATTGTCATCATGCTTACTAATTTTCATGTGTAATAATATTACATTAATGCTATTGTAAAGATGATCGACCCATCATGCTTTGTACATATGATTGTGATGATCTTTGTAAGTAGCTTGTGAAACATCTGAATGTATATATGATTGTGATGATCTTTGTAAGTAGCTTGTGAAGCATCTGGATTGATGGAAAGATGCAAGTATAAAACACGTATTTATCGTTAATATCAATATGATTCCAAATACGATTCAAAGATGGCCATTCGGACATAATTGATGACAAAGAACAATCATGTCTACTTTGGCAATATGGAAATAGTTGTATGTGATTGCTCTCAGATTTTAGGGTTTGAATTGAGGATTAGAACCTCCACTTCAACCACGATGCGATCTATATTACATTAAAGACAACTTTCCCGAAAGATACAACAAAGTGGCAGACAGAGTCATTGGCGAAGGCAAACAAGTGAATGTCGATGAGCAGTATATATCCTGAGCGGTTCTTTAACATAACGATGCAATGATATTTGTCCTGAGCGGTTATGTTACCTAGCAAATGCGTGATATCTCAACATCGAAGCGGTTCTATTATAGAAGCGTCGTGATGTCACCAACATCCTGAGCGGTTCTATTATAGAACCGTCGTGAACAACATATCATGAGCGGTTCTACAATAGAACCGTCGTGATATCACCGAGCGGTTCTATAATAGGGCAAATGCATATCATCACCAATTGTTCTATTATAGAAATGCACGTGATATAGAACCGTTATATTATAGAAGCAAATGCGATGATTATTCTTCTATATATATCTCCGTGCGAGATCTCATTCACAGCGCGCCAAACCTAAACCTTTGAGGCGTCGTTTTGCCTCATGGCGGCCTCCCGGCGTCCTCCCCTCGGCGTCCCGGCCGGCGTCCTCCCTCCGGCGTCCCGGCCTCGCGTCCTCCCTCCCGGCGTCCCGGCCTCGGCGTCCTCCCCGCCTCGGCGTCCTCCCCGACCTCGGCGTCCTCGATCCCCGGCGTCCTCCCGGCCTGGCGTCCTCCTCCTCCCGGCTGGGCGTCCTCCCCTCGGCGTCCTCCCGACGCGGCCTCCTCCCCTCGGCGTCCTCCCTTGGGCTTCAAGTAGTATTTAGGGGACTAGCCATCGAGCTAAAGGTTTCTCGTCTGGAAACCTTTGCGGCCATTTCTATTTTTGGTGTTGCTCTGCTAGTTAGTGAGTTAGGACACTTTGTGATTATTCTCGGACTTGCAAAGGGCGGTCGTCTGCGGCTTAGGGACCTTGCGTGTGGGCTTAATGTTGGTGATGATTTAGGGGATGGAATAGACTAATTGTGACAACAAATCTTAGCGATCAATTTCACTTTCATATATATATATATTTGATTAGTGTGAGTTAAGATGATGTTTGTTTTACGGTTGTTTAAACGTGTATTAACTAGTTAAAATGTCTTTGTTACGGTTGGATAGGAAGCGATGGTCTTTGTGGTTGTACATGTTCATATGTGAGATGGTCTGTGGTTGTACATCTTTGTGGTTGTACATGGTCTGGAATAAAAGCAGAAACCTTTTGAACTAAAATATATATATATATATATATTTGATTAGCTCTATTACAAACTGTCTTTATATGCTTAGTTAGTGAATATGCATATAAGATAACCAATTGAGTAGATTTATACTTAACTGTCAAGTATTAAATCATTATTGAGATAAAGTTGTCACAATCTAGTCTATTACTTGTCCATTGTGGCGAGGAGGGCCTTTAAGGCAACGGACATCTGAGAACATTCAAACAATCAATATGAGCTTTATGCTAATTGCTTTATTAATATCTTGTACATGTTCATATGTGAGATCTGAGCTGTTCAATTATTACATTAGCTGTCAAATGGTTGAATCCATATGTATTTTACCTTATGCATTGTGTGGATGTCCTAGTTTTAGGGGAGAGTCTTTGCGAAATTTTATTAAGTTAGACAACCTCCTAGTTACTTCTTTTGCTAGAAGGCTAATAACAAGCCATCTAGGCTAGTTCTTTTAAAGGCTAATAACAAGCCATCTAGGCTAGTTCTTTGAAAAGGCTAATAATAAGCCATTTAGGCTAGTTCTTTTATATGCAAGTATAACAAACTCATTCACTCTAATGTGATTCTATTTGTTCTTCACTTTTAGTTACTTTGAAACTATTTTAACTTGTAAAGAAGATGTAGTCCTCTAATCCATAAATGCGAAGGACATGATGTGGCCTCAAAAGAAGGATGGACCAGCATGCAAGAGGACCAAACAAAAGGCCAGAGACCGATATACCATTACGAGATCGATTCGGATGATGGGGCCCTAGAAAGCCAAAAAAGTAATGCATTTGGATATGTGTGGGATAGTAGGCGAGCGGGTTCGATCACGCTATCTTCTGGAGGTTGGTGACTATTGAGGCTCGCAATGCCTTGCTACGGAAATTTTTCATCATTCAACATTCGAAGAATCCGCTCCCCTAGTCTGACGGTATGCCTTGCTAAGGCGGAAAGGCATGGAAGACCTTTAAGCATCGCTTTCGTGACTCGTCAAGAAGGATCGGTTCCATACTCGAAGTATGGGTTCATTGATGAGGACCGTGGGGCGTTTTGTTGGGATGAAGACCCGAGGGCGATTAAATGCGTCGATTGAAACAAACAAGGCCTTGCAAGCAAGAACACTCACCCCCCAGACTTCGACGCTGCGCTCTCGAGGAAGAGAGCAATGTACGGGGAGGGCGAGGAGGTATCGCGCCATTTCCGCCGATCCGCGGATGAGCGTGCGGTAGCTAGAAGCGAGCGGTCGGATGCCGTCCTCCGCATAGTCTCCCGTAAACCCGGGACGAGGAAATGCATAGCGCTGGTAATATATCGTCGAACTACCAATTTTCGTAATTAGTCCATGACTTCATAAGTGAAATAACTTGTGGATCTTGCGGTGGTTGATACACAATCGTGCGATGGCTCTTTTTCCGAGACAGAGAAAGATGCCTTGTCCATAGCCAGGAAACAAGACACAGTCGTACAAGAGGCAAAGGGTTTTTGTTCCATGGAAAAGCTGGATTCCCAGACGACTTCCACATATCTGAAATAAGAAGAGAACTAGGCGGCCTTGAGTCAAATCTTATAAAAATTTGGAGGACAAGTTGAGAGGAGAGTTGAGAGAAAGAGTTGAGGAGGAGAAAGAATTTCATGAAAGGATCTGAATCCTCGAGGAAGGCTCACCAATCAAGAAAAAATACTTCACAAGCCCAGTATGTCATAAGTCAGCCCTTGCCGTAAGCGTGTGCATCCGTTCCTCCAAGTGACCAAGATGAACATAGCGGGACTTATCTGTATGTGACATTAAAGCGGCCCGCAGAGTGCAATCTCAAGTGAGTTAGCAATGGCACCGTTCCTCGGCGGTTTGCTTGGGGCATGGTATCCATCCCCAAAGGGACCATGGTGCAGTACCATCATAGCCGGGTTTCACCAAGGTCAATGTGGGCGGGGTGTTTGATAGTTGTCGATCTCTGAAGCCGTAAGCGATGAGATCGTGAAACTTGGGGATGCCATTGGCACATTCATCCAATAGCCTAGCGACATCTCCTGAGTAGCCCTTACGTCATGCAACAACATGCGGCGATCGATCGCTATTAATCGCCGTCGATCGGTTGGCTACCAAATCGGCGATCGTGAAGCGGACTCCACTTGATATACACAATGTTGACCTCTTTCCTACCCATTCCTCTCCGTGAAGGGTTCATACAAAACAAAAAGAAAGGCAAGGGCAAAAAGAAGAAAAGAAGCGGCAAGAACAAGTTGACTATCCATCTGTTGAGTTGGCTAAACAATACAAGCTAGGAGAGCCGTTACTAACGAAAGCGGCGTAACTTCATAGTATACCTTGCCAACAATTGCATAAGTGGTATCTCCAACAAAATTTGGAAAGCAGGCGTGAGCATTACAACAAGTATCGGCGTTAAGTTCAAGTATGAACATCTATTCAACGACTTCGTGGGGGCTTCTTCACGGTCGATTTTGGACTTGTTCCATCTCTACAACCTCGGCGCCATCGGCGCGCACTCATAAGATCTTTGGACCTTGTAAGTGTGTGCTATCACGGTCTACATTAGTCTAATAGTGATAAATGTCCTCCAATATATATATAATCCGCCTTTGTATATATAGATACATGCAACTTGAAGCGACAAAGAAGAAACTATCGATCGGTTTCCTCGACCCACATATAGTCTCAAAGCAAACAATGGATGATGATATAAACATGGTTAGAAATCGTGATAGAGGCATTGCTAGCACAAAAGGATAAAGAATTCATACTTATACCCCATAACCCGGGGTAAGTGCTACCACATGCTATACTTTAGTGCATCTTGTGCACACAACTCTGTTTTGTTCATTGTCCATTGTGATATACGTGTAGGTATCCTTTGGGTTCTCATTGTAGTTGAACCAGCCACAAACGGGTTAAGTACCTTGATTCGGACGTGGCGGAAACCACGACTTGTACCTATCATAAATTACTCACCGGTAATCACGTTTCCTCGTACATGGTCGTGTAAGTTGTTCGGGTTTATATTGCTATTGGAATGGCTTAGGCTAACCTTTTGCAATCTTGTAGAAGCGTTCAAACCGTGAAAGATTGGACTAAACTACAACATGATTTGAACTTTCCGTTATCCGCTATACACAACAATTCTATATCAAACCTCGTATTGGTGACTCTAGTAGTAGGTTTTATTTGCGATGCCACCGGCAAGGTCAGGAAATAACCTATGTGGATTTTATGTTTGCTACAACATGCAAACCATAAATCATTGAAAGTAATATCTGAGATAAAAGCTGCGTTGAGTCGGGCGATTTGAGCAACATTAGAGGAGAGTTTGTTTCTTCACGCTCACAAGTAATACATAAAAAAGCGCGTTCCACGCAGCCTTATAAGTTCTGAGTTGTACAATTGTCAAATGGTATTCATTAATTGGAAAATATGTCAAAAACTTGCGGTTATTCTTGTTTATGCGAATTGTATTGTCACATGATATTATCCTTAATACATATTTGCTCATCTTGAATGCAACAACAACAATGTCTTGCTTGTTGGAACTAGATGTTTTCCTACACCCTCGTGAGAACCTCCATTATTTATGGTTTGTTGTTGAAATTTCCATCTACTTAGGTATTCTGCATCAATATTTACGAGACACGATCAGTTATAGATGTTATAATTGAATATCTGCACTTCCTATATGCATTGAGGCAACAGTTTGTCCGATCAAGATAGACTTAAAATATAAACATTTGTAGCGATTTTTCTCCGTTCTTACGATAATGTTGATGGAACTCGACTAATAAATCAACCAAGAGCCGTAGGCAGCATGGCGAGGCGGCGGCAACCACGGTCTTCTCCATCGAACCGGACACACTACAGTGTGTGATTTGCTTCATGCCATCTGAAGTGGCTTTGCGAGGTCACCGTAGTGCCCGATGCGAAGCGGCCGACGGCATGCTCTTGTCTTGGCGTCACCGTCGTGCCCGCGGTGGGAGATCGAACATGGTACTTTGGTAAAATTGTAGATGTACTTGATAGATTACTTTAGGTAGGGTAATTAAAGATTGAACAAATGTGATTGCAAGTCGGGTCTTCCTTGCGGAAGGACTTTGGAACACAGAGCTTGAATGGAGAAGAGGGCGGGAGGAAGCCGATGGACGTTGATGCAGCGGAAGAAGGCGGCCTTGGTTATAGATAAAGAGTGTCTTCTTGGCGAACCTTATCATAAACTTCCGTTCTCTCTCCATTCAGAATGGTGGAATTTAGGACATTTCTGTGGAGATTTCTCTTTGAGGAAATGTGAAAAAAGTCATCCTGAGCGGTTCTTATTTGGAACCGTGCGTGATATTCATATCCTGAGCGGTTATAATTTGGGCAAATGCAGTGATATTCATATCCTGAGCGGTTCTCATTGGAAGCGTGCGTGATAAATTAATATCACCAGGCGGTTCTTATTTGAAACCGTGCGTGATATTGAATACCGAGCGGTTGCAAATGAAGGCGAAATGCGTGATAACTAAATTCCTGACGGTTTAATAATACAACCGTGCAGTATATATTTTCTCGAGCGGGTATAAACCGAGTCTCGATGATCTCCTTCATCCGCAGACTTATTATTCTTGACGGTTCACAAAACCGTCTCGATAACGTTCTTGAGCAAATGCGTGATGAAGTTTACGTAGTAGTGCGGGCTGATACGCCATGACCAAGTTAGGAAGGAGCACTGCAGCCGGATTCGAGGATAGAAGGCTTCCGAGTCCCTAGAAATTTCTTCAGACGGGTTGTATGGTATTTGCGAACATGAACAGCGCCTTAAGAACTGATGAGATAAATGCCTGCAAACCTCGATCCTCTTTGGCTTCAGGACCAGGAAGTGAGTTAAATCGCGAAGGTCCTCTCCAGGCTGCGATGCCCGACTCATCAACCGGTGCCAAACTCAGTTCTTCTCCTCACCATCTTTCCCACATCTATGCGAGGGTTCTGAGGGATTCTCCAGGCCCTGGCCTCTTTCTTCCAGTACTTGGTCTCTTAGCTCAGGGAGGACCCCGTGGTATTTGCCTCTACTTTGTTTGAATTGGGGCTCAAAGTGGAGACCTTTCTAAGTTCGGACCAGGATTCCCTCATCCCAGGTGGAGCAATGGTTCTACGAAGAGGCGGGCAACCCCGGTGTCTGAAAGGAGGACCCCCGCCATGTCGCAGAAGAGACTCGGGCCGGTTCGACCTCGGAGTCGACGAGGAGGCCATCGCCCTCATCCATATCTGGCATGCAGCGATGTATAGTGACGTCGTAGCGATTTCTGCTTGGAGCCGTGTCCCCTCGGTAGGAGAGGAGCACCTTCTTGAGATCGAGTTAAGGCGATGCTACCCGTGAGAACATCTAATAAGTCTTTTGTCTCAAGAATTAAACTGCGCACTGCCGATCCTCTGTAATGATAGGTTATCTGCGGTCTTGAGAAAAGAATCTGGGTCTCGCCCGGGATGAGTGAGGAGAAATGTTTGGGAGAAGGCGGCACAAATGCGTCATCGACAACCCGAATCACGAAGAATGTACTCCATCGAAAAGAATAGTGGAGTCACGGCCAGCGCTCAGGTCTTATACCCTGGCCACTTGACCGCGCCGCAGCAGGCCCTCCGAGAGTTCTTGGACCTGCAGGAGAATGCTCTGCCGTGGCGAGGCAAGAAAGCGACCTCACCGGTCGGACCAAACCGAGCGGTGGAAAAGCGCCATGTCGAGTCAGGAGAGCCGTGTATATGGTAAGGGCCCCAGGATCGAACTGGGCTTGTGTTTTCCAGCGCCTTGCCGTTTGTGAGAGTTTCCCTTAGGTGTATGCCGGAAGCGGCTGTCGCCCGCCGAGTCTTCAGTACACCCGAGCCTGAGCAGAAACCCTCGCCCGGGGCGGGTGATCTGAGGTAACTCGGACCCGAGACCTGGTCGCGGGGGCCGCCGCGTGACATCCCCTCAAAATCAGGCGGCAAGACCTTCGGCGACCGGCGAGGAGGAGGCCGGTGACCCGAGTAAGCCTGGCATCGGTCTGCGCCGCCCCTTCGTACCTACGGCTTAGTGTATGCTTTTGATCGCGGACCTCGAGCACCGAGCTCGAAACGCGTTAGCGATGGGTGTTGTCGAAGGCGAGTCCGGTCAGGAAAACGCCTTTGGTACCACCTGCGATCGTCGTGGGACCGCCACTTCTTCGAGCCGACCCTTGGGTGAGTTCTACCAAGGGCTCGGCGGCTTCGTCCGGCGAGCGCATGATCGGCCACGGACTACGACCGCAGGCGAGGCCTGCGGCGGAATCTTGTCGTGCCAGACTTCCGCCCCATGAGGAGGATACTCGGGGCCTTGAGGCCACGATTGAAGTGGCCTCCAGGCCCCAGCCACGATCGCTCGGGCGTGAGGAATTGACTCATGCCTGGTCATGGGCGTCGAGGCCATGGCTCTGAACCTCCCAGTGATGGCAGCCTTGGCGGCACCCAGGAGGTCGGGAATCTGAGGCGGATCAGCCATCACTTGGCCGGGAGGCGGCGGGACCCGGCCAGTGGAGATGTTTGGCTCTGTCCTCCCGTCCCGTGGCCTCAGCCCACCGGGAGGCGGATAACCAAGCCGCCCAGGCGGGGACTCGAGATCCGGCCAAGTCGCCATCGGTGGCCGTGGTCGATCCCTGCCGTGGCGGTCGGCGAGGAGAGAATCCCTCGCGATCATATTGGCCAGTGAGGACTTCACTTGCTGGAGGCGACTTCGGTGAGTGAGGTCTTCCGTGACCGTAGCTCGCGGTTTGACTTCCTTGTCCCTCTCACTTTTGGGCCATCCTTTTAAATCGTGAAGGTGATCGGTGTGCCTCTCGAGGGTTACAAGGCCTCAGGAAGTATCTTTGTCGTCTTTGAGATCTCCTCGGCGATGGTATGAGGAGGTTATGGCCTTGACCGTCACCAGACCATTGAGGTCGGCGAGGAACTTCGGCGAAGCCCAAACTCGATGATCTGGCCGGACGATGGCGCGAGAGATAGTCCGCCTTGGAAAACTCGGCGGACCGGGAGTCTCTGAGCAGCGACCACGTGGGAGCCGTGGGCGGGAGGCCATGTTGAGCCCGGCGCTTGAGGCTAAGCGGGGCAAGATCAAGGCTCACGGAAGGCTTCAGCCAGGCGTCAACTCCAGAGCTCAAGGCAAAATACTCCCGGCTCGAAGAGGAGCAGGGCGTCAACAAGACACTTGAGCAAAGCGGGCCAAGGTCAAGGACAGGAGAGAGACATGGAGGCGAGCATTCTAGGGCGAGGCGTCCCAGAGCTGAGGCCAAATCCTTGAGCTTGAGGCTCAGGCGTGCCAAAGGCGCTCGAGTCGAGGCCTATAAAGTCAGCTGGAGAGGTTCCATAGTCGCCCTTGGGCAGGGACTAAAGTCCCGGGCTCGAAAAAACTTCAGCGCGTCGGTAAAATGTAGTCGAATGCCTGGCGGCTTGAAGGCGAGCGCAGCAGGCCCGTGGATGCTTCCCGACCAAGCCCTCCGGCTCGGTGAGATCGCAACCACGAAGGCAGAAAGTGGCCCGGCTTCGGCGAGCTTACACCCCGGATATGGCGACTGTGAGAAACATCAAAGAAGCGTGAATGTACTAACAAAAGTGGTTTTGTTTTGGTGTACAAAAAACCTCGTCCCTGTTGTAAATCCGTAGCTTGGGGATACTTGAAGTCTTCCTTGCTTTGCTTATTGGTGGTTCAGTGCTTTCTGGAGTGCGTGCGCCGATAGGGTAGCCTTACCCAGCCCCGTTGGGTCGAGTCGGCGGCGGCGTGCCTCGGGCACAAGAGGTATGATGGAATTCTGCAATGTCTAAGAAGCAGTTTAAGTCCACTTATCGGTGACATATCGAGAATGGAAAGCGAGCTCGGCTTGTAAAGCGAGTAGGCGACAAAGCGTCGTAAGCATACACCGGTCACCAAAGCATGCACATGAGGAGTGCATGAACTAAATGTGTAAAGGAAAGTAGATAGTTGTTCTTATTCTTCCAAAACCACCCGGAAAAATGACCTCAAAATTGAGCATGATTGTTGCTTACACAAATTGACCACATTGTGCTGAATGCATGCAAAATTGTAATTATTTACCACTACACACGAAAACAAAGAAGAGCACAGTAGTAGTACCTTGAGCACCTTGTGCTTCATCCTCCATCTGGATGCTTATGCTTTCCAAAACCCAACTGCCAAATTAAGAGGATACAGAAACCGGAAGGTAAACTCCAAAAATGCAGAATCAAAATAGGAAGGTAATTAACAAAGTTGGTGTGAAAACTAATGGTGCTGATGATGACGGCGGCGCTCTCCTCCGATCCGTACCCTACAGGCAGAAGCAGAGAGTAGGCACGTCATCAGCACAGATCTGAGGCGACGGGGGCTACCTGCGGTTAGTGAGGTATCGTCCGTTCTAAATGTGAATCTTGAGGAGGAAGCGAGGCGGGGAGGATGGAGCGGATCACTAGCGGCACCCGCGGCGACGAGCCATTGGTGATCGGCGGCGGTGCCAAGCGAAGACGTCTTGGTAGTGATGGCCCTTCATAGTGGATGGAGGCTGACTTTCTGGAGAGTGGGTTGTGTGGAGGCCGATAGCGGCAATGGTAGTGGAGGCTGGAGAGAGAGTGGATTATGGCGGTGGGGTGGAGGACCCCGGGGACGGAAGCGGTGGGGGCTATATGGTTTGGGGAGGAAGCGGGCGGCGGGAGGCTGGGAATCAAGATTCAATTCGCGAGATCTCATTGCGATCATGGTTTTGAGAGGTGGATGATTTTTAAAATACGGTTAGAGTAAAAAATTTAAATTGCTATAGTAATCTCAAAAATCTCGTGACATCTTGTTATTTTAGACCAAAATTTGATGTTTGTTGACTGGATTTGACCAAAAATTGATCAATAGCCCTCGAAAATTATCTTACATGAAAATTTGTTGAAAAACCAAGTTTTTAGACATTTTTTAAAAACTTTAGAAACACTATCAGATTTTTATAAAATTGTACGTGCTTTATCCTGATTTGAAAAATTTATGATACCATTCTAAGAAGTGTAGAATCATATAGAAAAATTTTCAAAATAATTGAACTTCATTTGTTATCTTTAAAAATCAAAAATAGAATGAATATAATTGAGATAGTAACATTATGGGCATTTTATAAATTTTCTCAGTGTGATCATGATCCAAAATTTTTATGAGTACTTAATAATTGACTTAGTACTATTCTATAAAATTTTAAAAATTTTAACTTTTTTGTTTGCTCAATCAAATCTATGTATGTATTGAACTTCATTTGTTATATTTCAAAAATCAAAAAGAAAGAACATAAATGGTACTGCTTGTATTTTAAGAATTTTATAAATTCATTGGTGTGTGATCATGATTCAAAATTGTTATGATATGTTAAGAATTTTCTTATAACCCTTATGCAAAGTTTCAAAAATTTTACTAAAACAAATCTATATCTTGATCATTAGGCTTTTGTAAGGACATAGCATCGAATTTTGGAGCTTCTTGAAATTTTATCATCGGATAAAATTTTATAAAACACTAATGATAAATCAAGACCATCCATAAAATTTTTTAAAATTTTCTAAATGGTTTATACTATTTTCATTTGGTTGAAGTTTGTCGGTAAGCTGTCTCATCCATTGAACCGACTAAAACATTCATTGAGGATGGCTTAAGGCCCTCGAATTGAGTCCATATCCTAGAATATCGATTCTGGGAAAAAAATCTTTGGTGAACTCTAAACTTGATTCGATTCAACCAATAAAAAATTCACTTGGCCACTTTATCACTCATGGAGGAGGACAATCGAAGTAATCAATTCCTTCCATTATCGACTTGCCGGTATTCGTAAAGGCAAGTAAACATCACGATATATCGGTAATGTGACGATCGGGATCAAAGTTTATCTTGGTTCGAGCCGAAATCGAGTAATAGCTCTACTCCGATCGCCTACGTAACATTGATTCTTGTTAGATGGGTGTGCAGGCGGTGTTTACAACTTAAAACGGTAATGGTGATTCCCTTTCATTGCTTGTGTGTGTTGTGTTGTCTTCGTGTCCACAGAGCTCATGCATCCTTGGTCTTTATACTTCCTTTATGCGCATGGCAGTGAGAACAAACCTCGGAAGGGGCCTCCGTGCACCTTAATTTGGTGTTTCCCAGAACTATGGCGCCTCTGAGTCACCCGACCAGTACTCTCACAGCCGTCAGTCAAATGTCAAAGAAATCCTAAGGCGGACCCGGGGGCTGACGAGACCAGCTCGAGCCTCGAGGTGCAGGCTGGTGCGCCCGTGGTGGCTGTGATCATCACCAGTGTGATCGGGGCCTTAGAGCATAGGGATCTGTGCCACCCTCAGGCTGGTCAAGGGTACCCGGCCCTCGTCGGCTAGCCCCGAGGCTCTAGGTGGAGAACCTCGGGGCGACCTCGGCCTTATTCTTGAGACGAAAAAAACCTTCATAAGTCTTGACTCCTTGAGTGAGGTCGGGCGAGACCACAAGGCAGAATCTCTTAGCCCGCACTGGCGACCTTGGTTCTCGATGTTGAAATGCGGATGTGAGCGGTTGGTGGGCACTGGCGGCGTCTACGACTCTGTGGCAAGAAAGCCTTAATCCTGTTGATGAAGTCCATAGTTAGCCGCGCCTTTTAAAGGCTGGCAAGTGGGCTGAATTTTTGCAGTGTTGCAGTTCATAATCCCAGCGCCACATCTTGACGAAAAAGCTCTGGCCCTTGAGCCGCCGTTTTCCAAGTCCTCTCGCCGGGCAAGGTCCTCCTCACCGAGACAAAACCACACTACTCTGCGAGAGGCTTATCGAGACGCCACGATCACAGGCGGTTTTGAAAAACCGTGCAATATGGAATATCACGAGCGGTTATGTACTCAAACCGTCGATGCTAATATCCTGAGCGGTTTTTATATAACGGTAAATGCGTGATGTAACTATCGAGCGGTGTCAAAATAATTGCGTCATGATGGCTCTGATACTCATTACGAGCGGTTTCAAAGTAAAACCGTCGTGATTTCCTGACGGTTATATAACACAGCGTCGTAATGAAATCTTATGTAGCCATCCTGACGATTATATTTAAAACGTGATATTCTTACATCACCAGGGCGGTAATATCGCTCGTCTGTCGAGGCGTAAAAAGCGAGCACCTCGTTCCATCCACTTTGTTGGTAGGGTTTGGTTTCTATCTAAGTGGCGGTACTTGAGTGATCACGATTTTTTAGAAAAGCCATTGATTTGAAGGGTGATATTAGATTCCTTTGATTTTGGTGATCTAAGGTTAGTAATGTGTTTTAATTGCATTATATTCAACATCTAGCTTGATAAGGAAGGAATTTGATGATTTTTTAGATCTCGCTTGTAGAACCATGTGTTGGTTTTTGATGAATAAGGTTAGCTAGTAATGGTTCTATTTGCATAATATAATATTCGATCATGATGTAGCTAGCTAGCTTGTTAAGGATAGAATTTAATGATTGTTTAGATCTAGCTTATAGATCAATTCAAGTCTTTGGTGATCTAAGATTAGTAATGGGTTCTAATTTCATTATTATATTGAAGATTAATTTGAATTTTGTTAATTATTTCTTTGTGATGTAATTAAGGTATGTAATTGCATAATTAGTTTAGAATGTGTGCATCTTACTACACAGTGCATAATATTTAACACTAAGTGTTACATGTGTATAGATGGATCGAGAAATTGGATGTCTGTTGAAGCGTCTGAGTCTTGAGTACCTTAATAGTCTCCACTTTCAAAAGACTGAAGGAGGATATGTTTAATAAGGGGTGCAATTCATGTCATGTCCGGTGCATTGATTGCGAAAATCTGAAGATGTTTGGCTTCGGTATGAATCAACACTGATTGAAGGGTTTCAAAGGGCTATACATGTTGGACCGGTCATGGCGAAAAGCATAATATCTGAGGCGACAAGTAGTGTTAATATAAATCGGCGATGTCAATGATATGTCGGATGATCATATCGATTGTGCTTCGATGAGGACGGGTTGCCGCGATGACAATTTGGATCGAGATGCTACGCGATGCGAAGAAACCTTGATGGCGGGGAATATGGGCGGTTCGGGGCTTAATGGAGGACTCGGAGAAACCTTTGTTCGCGGGGTGCAAGTTGAAATACACAAGGTTGTCATCCGTGCTTCAACTACTCAAATTGAAGGCAAGCAGCGGTTGGTCAGACAAAGAGTTTCCTGTTGTATTCGTCTATTGGCGGACATGCTTCGAAGGAAGCGAGTTGCCGACAAGCACCTACAAAATAGCGGGTTCTTTGTCCTTAGGAATGGAAGTAGAAAGAATACATGCATGTCCAAGCGGTGTATCTGTACATAAAGTACACAAACTTGCATATATGTCGGTGTGCAGCGCATCCGGTACAAGCGTAAAGTTATTGGATGATGATGGCGAGAGCATTGAGGGTGAAAAAAGTACTCTGCTAAGGTGGCATAGTATCTGCAATTCCCGTTTGAGCGTTTGTTTGCGAACCCAAGGAGGCAAAAGCTGTGCGTTGGCACTTTGAGGCGTAGAATGATGGAATGCTAAGGCACCTTGATTCCATCGGTGGAGAAACTGTCGGCGAGGGCTTTCAAAAATTCGGTGCGGATCAAGAAATATAAGGTTTGGATTGAGTGCAGATGGAATGAATCCTTCGGTAACATGAAGCGGTAGGCATAGCACTTGGCAGTAAATCTCTGTATCTACAACCTTCCTCCTTGGTTGTGTATGAAGCGGAAGTACATTATGTTATGCATGCTTATCCAAGGACGAAACAACACAGGAGCGATATTGATGTGTACCTAGCTCCATTGGTGGAAGATCTAAAAACACTTGTGGGTTCTAGGGGTACGTATGGGATCGTACAAGCGAGAACTTTACTTTGCCTTTGCTTGTTGTTACGCACCATAAATGATTACCACTGCCCTTGCTAACTGTCGGGCGAGTACAAAAAGAACCAAAGCACACTCTTCTGCTTAGATGATCTGAGAGTTTATGGTGAATCACTCATAAAACCGTGTACATCGTCCGCAGTAGGTTCCCGGAGAATCACCCATATCATAAGATGAAGCAACTTTTGACGGAAGAGCGAAAATGGTCCAGCTCAAGCGTTTGGCGGGAGAGATGTTCATGACATTGTTAAGGATTTGGATGTTGCGTATGGAAAGGGCGTAAATCAAGTACGTGAAAAGAGCATGTGGAAGAAGAGATCAATAATGCAGGACCTACCTTCTTGGGAGCACCTAGAAGTTCCCTTTGCATCGATGTCATGCGTGAGAAGAATATGCGTGACGGCGTGATTGGTCTCTTACTCAACATTAAGGGTAAAACAAAGGATGGTATCAGCATGCGGCTTGACTTGGTCGATATGGGCATAAGACTGAGTTAGCACGAAAGAAGCGATAAAGGCCGTGCGTACTTGGAACACCTTGTTATACTCTGTCAAAGGCGAAAAAGAAGCTGAAGCGTGCGATTTGCATGGTGTGAAAGTTCCGTCCGGTTACTCCTCAACATGAAGAGACTTGTTTAGTTGGAAGATTTGAAGTGTCGGCATGAAGTCTCATGATTGTCATGTCTTGATGACACGGATGCTCCTGTCGCAATTAGAAGTATTTTGCGGTCAAGGTCAGTGAGACAATCACTAGGCGTGTTATTTCTTTAACACAATCGCTCGAGAAGGTCATCGATCGAAGGACTAGATGCTCTGCAAGTGAGGTGGTGATGACTCTATGTAATCTTGAGATGTATTTCCCTCCATCATTTTTCGATATCATGGTCCATCTCATTGTTCACCTTGTGAAGATAAAGATATCACGGACGGTGTTCCTCGTAGCATGTACCCGTTCGAGAGGTACATGGGAATTCTCAAGTCTTCGTCTGGAATCGATCTCGTCAGGAGGGTAGCATTGTCGAAGGTTATACAGCGAAGAGCCGTCGAGTTACGTCGATTACATGGCCCAGTCGAACCAATAGGTGTGCCTCGATCTCGCCATGAGGAGGCTCGAGTTATGGGACCATCGGAAGAAAGCAATCACGCTGATTCGGTTGATTATGCTCGAGCCCATTTCACGGTTTTGCAACACATGGCTGTAGTGTCGCCTATATCGTCGAGCACAAGCAATGGCTAAGGCAAGAATCCGCCTGGCGAGTCTTGGATCACGAGGCGACATAACCTTGAGTTCAACAAATGGTTGAAGGGCGACCTATCCTTTGGGAGCTCGTCGGATGTTTCTGTGACATGGTTGGCAAAAGGACCAACTTTTACGGTTGTCACATGGAAAGGATATGACTTAAATGGGTACACATTTTACGAGAGATCAGGATATGAAGAGCACAAACCCGAGCGATTGGTGTCGCATAGATGCATTCAATAATACGGCCGGGTTGACGAGGAGCTCCTACTATGGGTTCATAGAGGAGATATGGGAGCTCGACTCGTGCTTTTCAAGATTCCCTATTTGGTGCCGTTGGGTCCACCTCCGGCACGTGAAGGTCGGCGGGAATGGCATCACTCTTGTGGACCTCGAGCGTGTGGGATACCAAGGCGAACCATTACGTTTCGCTAACCAAGTTGTTCAAGTCTTCTATGTAGGCAGTCAACAAGAGCGCCACGTAGTTCTTGGGGAAAAAGGAGAATGTCGGAGTTGAGAATGTAGTAGATGAGGAAGAGTACAATCAATTTGATGAGTTGCCACCTATCGGAAATGACATCTGGTCCCGGAAGAACAACATGAGGAAGCAAGCTACACGCGTCGATCATCATGAAGGGCTAATTTTCATACAAAGAATAAGCATGTGGTGGCGTAGTTATGAGAAGGGTGCATTGTCATCATGCTTACTAATTTTCATGTGTAATAATATTACATTAATGCTATTGTAAAGATGATCGACCCATCATGCTTTGTACATATGATTGTGATGATCTTTGTAAGTAGCTTGTGAAACATCTGAATGTATATATGATTGTGATGATCTTTGTAAGTAGCTTGTGAAGCATCTGGATTGATGGAAAGATGCAAGTATAAAACACGTATTTATCGTTAATATCAATATGATTCCAAATACGATTCAAAGATGGCCATTCGGACATAATTGATGACAAAGAACAATCATGTCTACTTTGGCAATATGGAAATAGTTGTATGTGATTGCTCTCAGATTTTAGGGTTTGAATTGAGGATTAGAACCTCCACTTCAACCACGATGCGATCTATATTACATTAAAGACAACTTTCCCGAAAGATACAACAAAGTGGCAGACAGAGTCATTGGCGAAGGCAAACAAGTGAATGTCGATGAGCAGTATATATCCTGAGCGGTTCTTTAACATAACGATGCAATGATATTTGTCCTGAGCGGTTATGTTACCTAGCAAATGCGTGATATCTCAACATCGAAGCGGTTCTATTATAGAAGCGTCGTGATGTCACCAACATCCTGAGCGGTTCTATTATAGAACCGTCGTGAACATATGCATATGTTCCTTTGGCTAAAACTAACAATTGGTATCAGAGCATGGCAAAGCAGATGCCAAGGTGAATGCAATTTGAATCGCCAGCTTGACTTCTTAGTGTGGGATCTACGTCATTAGCTCAATTCCTTGGTGGAGGTGTTGTCGACAAAGTGGCGGCAAAAAAGGACGACATCATTTCTCTACAATATTTGTTGCTCACAGGAAGCAACTATGTCATGTGGTCATTGAAGTGTGTGTCAACTTATAGGCACAATGCGTGTGGGATACTATGACGAATAACGATGTCAAAAATTGGAAGGATAGGATGGCCCTCATCGCCATATATCAAAGAGTATTGGAGGATGTGCTCCTAACAGTAGCTGAGTATGACTCTGCCAAGGATGTATGGGAGACACTAAAGACGATGCACATGGGTGCAGATCGTGTCAAAGATGTGAATATCCAAACCTTGAGGAGTCACATCAAGGTGATTTGTATGAAGGAAAGCAATTCATTGATGATTTTGCCATAAAGCTGACAATGATCATCAATGGCATCTGAGTATTGGGCAATCAGGTGGAAGAGACCATCATTGTCTGCAAATTTCTCAGAGAGGTTTCAGTAAAATTTTTACAAATCATAACGTCAATTGAGCAATTTAGCAACATAAAAACCATGTCTGTTGAGGAGCTAGTTGGCCTCCTCAAAGCCTTTAAGAAGATGGTTCAAAGCTATGGCAACAAGAATGAGTAGCAGCATCTGTTGCTCATGCACTCAGAGCGGATGTGTAACGTCCTGAAATTTGCCCAGATTTAACCTTTGGAGTTTTTAAAATTTTTGTGACTTAATCAACCTTTATTTGCATTTAATTGAATTTATCTAATTTTTCTGGGATTTATTGGATTTAATTGGAATTTATTTATATTATCTTCTCTTGAGTAATTAAATATCGAAGATGTATTTATCAAAATTAAAACCAATATTTTATTTAGGCTCAAAATGCTCAAATATTTTCTAGAATTTTTCTAGAATTTTTGGGTATTTTTAGTGCCCTAATTAATTACTTGAATTTCGCAATTATTTTTATTGAAAAGCTAAAAATCGGAGGTTACAGTTGTCGGGTCGAGCCCAACACCTGCCGCCGCCAGAAACCCTAAGCGCCCACGTCAAGGCCGCGCGATCTTGATCGAGCGATCGTTATGGAGCCGTCGCTCTTGCTCTGCTGAGCCATTGATCTTGGCGCGTCGATAGGATGGCGACGCATGGCTTAGCTCCTCCGAAACGTTATTCATTCCGCGCCGTTGGATCGAAATCAAACGGCGGGACGTGACCGAAGCTTCTCGGGACGGAGCGCTCTGCCGCACCGCCGTCACTCGTAGGCCGCCGAGATTCGTCAGGGATTTGCACGCGCTCCAAGGCATCTTGGCGACCGTGCTGTAGTCCATTAAATTGGTCTCCTCGCCCCGCACTTTCGGTCCGTTCGCCAGATAGCTCTCGTGCACCGTAGCCCACTCAGGAGCTCGCCGGAGTGCCTCTTCCCTCTCCTCGGTCCTTCTGCATTATTCGCCACAGTCCGCCGCTCCCCCTTCGCCACCCCGACAGTTCCGGTGTCACGCCAGATCCGTTGACTACTTTTTCCACCGAGAAGTTCGGAACGCCGTTGATCAAGGCTATCTTCTCCAAGTCGGCGACAAACGCTCGCCCCTCGACGATCGCGACTCACCGCCACCGCCGATTTCATCGACGCCCAAGGTAAAGCCACGCGTCATCTCTTTGAATCATGTCAGACGATACCGAGACCTCTACCGTTGGATGGCGATCGTGCGGTTCTGGCTGAGCCATGAAAGCTAGTGACTAGTAAACTCGCTAGGTAACGGTAGCCGCCGGATCTCCATCGCACGCTCGAAGTAGCGCCACGTCTTCTCCAATGGATTCACGCTTGAATAAGCACCGAGATCTCGACCATTGATTTTGATCCAACCGCCCCATTCGCCGTGAGGTTGATAAAAGACTGTGGGTAACCGTCGCCGTTGGATTTCCATCCGACCGCGCCGATGCATCCACGTTGGCTCGGGAATAGTAAACTGCTTGGACAACCAGAGCCGTTGGATTTGAAATGGGCGGCGTGGATGTTGCCACGTGTGTAGGGTCGGCTGTGCGACGACCGATCGTTGGATTTGAATCCAACGACCAGGAAAACTTGCGTCTGCGTGGTGAGATGATTGCTCGCCATGTGTCAGCTTCTGGTTGGTCCAAACACTGTTCATCGGGCCCACTTGTCGATGGGTGGATCGCCAGGGAGCCGACGACAAGATGACGCATCTGGGGCCCACTTGTCGCTGGACCGAGAGCGATGTGGAAGCCTCGGTGCCGGTACACGTGTCCAAATGAGGATTTAATCGGATTTTTCAAGAGAAAAAAATCACTTAATTCGTTATTCATTTATTGAATTTTAGCAAAATTTGTAAATGCTATAAATTCGCATTTTAACTCGAATTTAGTGATTCCAGGCTTCAAAAATTTGTAAAATGTAAAATATTTAATGGTGATTTTTATTTTATTTTTAGTATTGATCTTTGTCTCAGATTTGTAATGATTGTGTATACTGCTTGAATACTGAGTAGACTCGAGTTTGAAGTCGCCGAGAGAATTCAAGACCCGCGCAGGATCTCGCATCAGGACCAACTCCTTTTCGAAGGCAAGTCATGCTTTGACCATATTGCCCCTAGATTTTAAATGTATTTCGATTCAATCTATACATGCTATGTTAGTAAAAACGAAATTGTTTATGATGGGAAAGGTAGCTAAAAATACCATTTTGATTATGCCACCTTGTTAATATCATTGTATGCCCTGAACACCTTGTCACCCTAGAATATTAAATTATGTTGGTGGCTATATTAATGCCAACACGGGAGGCTAGACCATGATTAGTCGCTTAGCCTGCTTGTATGTGTTGAATGTCTTTTAAATAGCAAATCAATACTGACTAAACACTTACGGAACACATTTTGGAATAATGCGATGATGTCATGAAATGGAATTGAGGGTAGCGACCTGTGGGGACCCGGATTAACCAAATCCGAACCCTCTGTGTTTCAACGCGCTTAGTCCGAGAACATTAAAGCAGCAACAGACAAATGATGATATAACATCAATATCATAAAGTAAACAACATGAATAAACAAAAGAGTGTAAACAACATCATCACCTTATTACAAGTATCGAGCCTTACGGCTTAAGTGAAAATGTAGCGCGAAAAGTAGAACAAAAAGAGCCAATCAAGATGCCCACAGCAACCGACGTACGCTCCCTAGTAGTCCATGATCCGATCCTCATTAAAGTCTTCACCACAGATGTCTTCATCGCTTTATGGAATAAGACTCTGCGATGAAAAGCGAGGGTGAGTATGCAACATACTCTAAGCCTCGTAAACTTAATGCAAGTAACTAAATGCATGGCTTGAACAAAGGAAGTATATAGGGTTCGCTTTGCATAAAGCGAAATTGAAATTTAAATACAAGTAATAATTTCATAAGCAAAGATTTAACCAAATGTAAATAGCATAAATAATTAAACTTGAAGTACAACAATTTTCGTGTTCCAACTCACCGGTTGGCTCTAGCCGCCAAACTAAAACCCGGAGCTCTAGCGTCATGATTCCCAACCACATTTTTCATTTTAAACCAAATCATCATTTTTCCATTTAAAACCAAAACCGAAAAATCTACTATGTGAAAGCGCTCCACGCTGTTCTTATCCGTAGGCACGGCTACTTAAGTAGTTTTAAGACTCGCAGTGGTACACTTTACCCACACGACATGATCAACCTGTTTTGCTGTGCCAATAACACACTTCCTTTGGTGTGTCGGCAAGGAGATCATGACAAGGCCTTTACAATGCATATACCTGCCACCGACTTCACCCGCTAAGGTTCCACTCTGGTAGGGCTACCTTCGCCAAATCCGAAGCCCCTCTTGCGCTTTGCAAGTGTCATCCTCGACAAACTCGCATTCACCTGCGAAGTCAAATAACGATACATGCAAATTACTTAGCCGGTCGCACTCCATATAGACATGTGGTTGTACAGATAGCATGGCCCAAGGTAACACATGACCGGTCCTTAATTGACTAGGGCGGACAATCACATTCCAAAATTTTGTGCATCCCGCACCCGCCATTCAACCAATCCGCCTGCCTAAATCATTTTTCACTTTTAATTTTCAAATTAATACCGCAACACCAATTGCCATAATTTTCACAATTCCATTTGCATCAAATATGAAAGCATTTCCATAATGATAAGGTATCGATGTGATTAAGCATGGCTAAGCATTTTCTACCATTCCCATAATAAAATGTTTATCATTAAGTACGTAATTAGTTTTCCTAGGGTGTCAATGGTTATCAACACTACTACAGATCAGCCTTCCATACCACTTCATCGGGCCCCGGTTGATTTGAACCCGCATCGATGAGGGCTTCAGACGTTCATTGGCTACAGGATCGTCAGGCTTTTAGTACCGGTTCAGAACACTAATCGATCGATGTTCATTCCACGATTTCGTCAGGTTACTAACCGATAAAGGCGGGTATATTAGTACCGCAGAATACTTAACCGGTATCGATGAGTGCTTAGCATCGTTCAGGTTATAACCTGCACGATGCCCCGCTTGAGGAAAGTTCAAAAGGAATGCATATTCTATATATATCAAGACGGATGGTGGGTGGGTTGGTTAGAAGGGTGAGGTCGAGTCACGAAGTTCCGTGTTCGAGTCTTGGGTTCGCCAAATATTTTTAGACCGTAGGAGAGCTTTAGTCCGCTGAGCAATCGACTAAAGGTCTATGACCTTTAGTCCGGATGGGTGTCCTGGCTTATAACCGACTAAAGCCCATTGCTAAACGGGACTAAATGTCCTTTCCCTGGTAGTGCAACATGAATATCAATGTGGGTATAACAATTTGGCATTTATCTAAGCATTTAAAATGACATTAAAGTATGATACGTAAATTAAATAGCATGCAATAATTTAAAACAAAATAACATTTCATGAACTTGGGTTCAATATGGTCAAGGGAGACTTGCCGTCACTATATTCCGCTGCTGCTACCTCCGCTGGATGCTCCTCTTGCTCAACCGATGCGTCGTCTACACGCGAAACACGCAAATCAAGGCAAGAAATAAATAAAATAGAAATAAATAAAATCCAAAAATTCATAAAAATGACACCAACAGATAGATCTTGATTTTATATGAATTTAGAAATTTGAATCGTTCGAATCGGAGTTCGAACGGAGGAGAACGGGGCTTCCGAAGTTTAAATGGAAGAAAATCAGAAAAAATAATCAGAAGGTGACACGTGTCGCGCTGTGATTGGTTGATTATTCGGATTTTCTTGGATTTAACAGCGATTAAATGGAAGAAATTATGTCGCTGACATGCGGGGTCCACTCGTAAGTGACACGATCTCGCTGCGGGCGCGACGGTTCGTGAGGTGGCGAACACGGCGCTAAAGTATGCGTGGCGTTGAGCGGGCGGTACGGGCGAGGACATGGCGACACGCAGCGTGTGTAGGACTTGGCGAATCGGGCACGATGTGGCGACACATGTCTTGGCGTGGCGCCACATAGCGGTGACTCTGGCGACATGGCGATACGGTGACGCGCACCGGCGACGAGGACTCGCCACGGATCCGGCACGAGGTGGCGCGGAGGTGGAGTCTACATGGTGGCTACGAGATGATCGGGGCGATCCGGGCGACACGCAGGACTAAAGTGATGAGGTGGCCGCCACATGGCTTGTATGTGCGCCACGCAGACTTTATCCGGCGTGGCGATGAGGTGGCGCCGGTGGCGACCACGCCGCGGTGACGAGGCAATACATAACGGTGCTAAAGGCGGCTTGAAAGCTATCAAGAACTACGTGGGCGATCCGACCGTGAAGAAGGATCCGGCGGCTACGGTTGGTGGAGAAGCACAACGTGAGACGGCGCACGCACTCCGGAACGAGGAAGATGACATCCGATCCGCTAATCGCTGACTAACGAGTGAAAGGATTAGTGACTCGTAGAGGTTGACGAGATGAGTTCAACGCACTAGATATGGCGGCGAGACTCACCGGAGTTGAGGGAAAACGGCGGAGAAAGCTCGCACGCACGCAACATCGCGAAGCTCTTGGCGGAACCGAGAGGTCTCGGAGGTGTGGGTAAGGCTGAAGCGGTGCGCGAGGTGGTAAACCTAGAGACTAAGGCCTATAGGAGTTTATATATCCTAGGGATGCGGGGAAAAGTCGGAAGTCGAGGGCGGTCAGGCGCGAGGTTACGGGCGCTACGAGACGGGCGACGTGGTCTCAGCTCTACGGATCAAGATCGGACGGCAAGCATTAGGGTTTCGAGTGCGTGAAGCGATCTGTGGATCTCGTCATTAGATCGGCGATCGACGTCGAGCTACGGTTTTCGTGAAGATGTTGGGCCGGAGAGTGACAGATCGGTCGATCGGTAGAGGAACAAAGGAAATCGCCCAGAGAAAATGATTCAAAATGATTTCAATTAAATAAAAACTAGAGAATCCGAATAAAGTTCAATAAATTCAATTAAATAGCAAATAAATCCGAAAAAATCCCCAAAAATATAGAAAAATCAAATTATGCATAAGGAACCCAATAAAAATAAGAAATAATTAATTTGGGTTATAGTTTAATCGAATTAAATCCCTGCTGACTTTAAAATTCAATTTAAGCTAGATTAAATTCGAGAAAATTTTCACGGGTTCGGATTTTGAAATTCGAGTTCAAGAACTTGAAAAACGAAATGTTAGAAACCTCCTCCCTAACAAGAAATCTCGTCCCCGAGATTTAGAACTAACTAGGGAAAAAGGCTGGGGTACTCCACTCGAAGATCCTCCTCACGCTCCCAGGTGGCTTCCTCTTCCGGATGATTGCTCCACTGGACTTTCGTCTTGTGATTCCTAGTTGATGTGCGAGAAATAGAGAAGATTTCTATTTTAATTTTAGGTAAGCAGATGAGAGATACTAATACTTTCTACGTGTCTCTTTTGTTTAAATAACTAGTATTGTTAATAATCTAATTTATATATTGGTATGTGGTATGATTAGAATATTTGAGGTGAAAGAAAAGATTCATTGTCATTACTCTCATTTGGGGAAAACTAATGTTTAATATCAAGAAAGGTATTTGAATACAATGGTTGATCTCAGATAATTCAACGTTAGATGATTTAAATGAGTGAGAATAAATGTCATTTCGAGTTGACTTTAAATTGGAAAACATGTATAGATAATTCAAGTATTGGGTTGAGGTAAGAGGATTATAAGATGATTCATGGTGATTTAATTTGTTTGCTCACTTTGGTAAACAAAGGGTTTTCATTTTCTTTGGTTTTGAAAACTATGAAGAACTAAAATGTATAGACTCAAAAGATTGATTGCAGAATTGAATACACAAGGAGCGTACTCAATACCACCACAAGTGCAGCGTACAATCACATAAGAGAGATGATTACGCTCAGAGCCCGATATCGAGCGGGGTTGTTCTAGACACTTGATGTTTTCTAGGTCTTTGAGATAGCTTGGAAATTATTGATGTTTTCCTTGTCGAGGTGAAGTAAAATTCTTCTTGGGTAGGTGTTGGCGAGGTATTCAAGTTCTTCTCGGCTTGATACAAGTGACATTACCCATTTTATTTGAAACAACGAAAGGTTGTTTGCTAAGGATATAAAATAGATGATCGAGAAGTGACCGAGATCAAAGAGTTGATCTTAAAATTAAACTTATACCTGGTAAGGTTCAAATACCTAAGTATCATACCTAGCACTACGCCTCGGCGATCATAAACTTCTTTCGCGAATTCATCTTTGTAGGTGAATGCCACGTAATGATTGGATTAACATTTTGAGTTGGATTGATATATGTCTATGGAAGTGTTTGTCTTCAAATTCTTGAGGTTGCCTTAGAGAATGTTGCGTAGCTTGTCGGGGTTGAGAATGAGGTGGAGTTTGCTTCTTGCTTAAGGCAACAGTTGGCATAATACTTATGTTTTTCATAACAAAGGCAAATAGTATTGACTTTCCGATATATATATATTTTTTGTACCAGACAATCATTCATTGGTGTTATTAGAAATATGAATAGATGACGATTGAGATTGAGGATAAAGTTGAGCAGAATTCTTCTAGGACAATCATCTTCGTTCAATCGCCCTTTTCTTTATCTGCTTCTTCGGGTGAACCGCTTCAGATTTTATTTCTTCTATTCTTGGAGTTATAAACTTGACTGCTAAAATTCTTGGTATGTCTACGACTATAGGAGATATTTGTTCAGCTTGTGGACATCGTTTAGGAATTTGGTTCTTTTCGTGATAGTTGAAGCATTCACGTTTTTCTCATGATGTCATGTTCAGTTATTTGTATACTTAATATTATCTTGTGAATTTCAATTTGTTGTTTCTCAGAACATTCTTTAGCCTAATGACTTTCTTTATCAGACAAGGAACATGCCATTGGGGATTACCATTTACTACTTTCTTAGTGAAGGTAGTTAGGATCAAGTGTTATTTCTAAAATTCCTTAAGTGATATTTCTTGTGTGGCTGGTTTTCTTCCTCTTTTGATCACTAAATCTTGAGCAAAATTTTTATTGGCGACTATCAGATCAAGGGCATTGAACTAGACAATAATCTTGACATTCACAAGGGTAACAGCGTTATATTGCTTACGTGATATTTTCTAGGAGAATGATTTCCTTCACAGCTGAAACAATTGATTGCACTCTCATCAACGACATGACCTACTTCTCCATAGCGAGTGCAAGCAAGAACTTCGGACTGACTGGGTTGACAATACTTCAAAGAACAATTTGTAGGTATCAAATAAGATATAGAAGTAGGTTTCTAGTTTAAACCATTTCCTTTCTCGATAGAAGTCGCACCAATATTAGAAATATCTTGTGCGAGTTTTAGAACGTAAAGGTGTGCATTTGGTGATTTGTCCAATTATGGTGAGCATTTACACCATGGTGACAGATTCTAACATTTTTTAACATTGAGGACAGTGGAGAGTTATGGCGATTGCTATGTTGAAAAGGAAGTGCTCTAGCTAAATACAACGGATTTGGTTGAACTATGGTAGGACTATCATTTCATGGCGTTAGGAGTGTCTTGGGGTTTCACTAATTAGATGAGGAGTGTTAGTAGTTTACACCGAGAATCATTAGTAAGACTAATCTAATTTAAAGAGAGATATAGAGTATGTTAAAATATTTGAGAAGGCAAGGTCAATTATAAAGGCTAAAAAATTTTTATTACTCATTACTTTAGTAGATGTATTAATGAATTGTGTCATGAGACATCAGCAACAATATTTATTAGAGTAAAGCTACTTAGATGGAATTCGTTGGATTACACGGCAACAATTAGTTCTTTAAAATTTCCTTAATTAAATTTTTCTTATTAGGTAGGGTTAACACATCGTAAATTTCAACCTAGTGGTTTAACATTCACGAGAGTAACCAAAACAATACAAAAGATTTACAACAAAGTTTCAATAACACATAAACAATATGTATACATTTTGCTTAGTATGTAGGAAGGGTATCTATGGTTTTTCTTATACTTGCTAATCATACATATTCCTGCATAAGTGGTTTACTATATCACTAGAATAATATGTAGCTCGATAATGCTAGCTTTTATTGTAGGCTATTCGCAACGAAGTTTCTTTTAATTTTTGCACCACTTGTTGTGTTAGTCTTCCAAGGCTTCTATGAAGTCGAAGAGTTTGTGATGCTTCGCTATCCCCATCTTCTTGAAGTTCTTGATCTGACGTACATCATGGTATTGTCGACTTGTTCGAATTCTTTTCAAAAGATTTGTTCGTGGTTTTCATTTTCGCAAAGCATGTAATAAGGAAAGAAATACTTCTAAAAGGGATAACTTAAGAGTGGAGAAAGAAAGTTCTACACAAGGAAAGCGAGTACATAAATAAGAAGACTACATTCTATAGATTAGAAAAGAGTATATGTATAACTGATGCAACTCTCTTTATATTTCTTTTAGAAAAATAGGACTTTCAATTCTTCCAGTTTTCATTTAAACAACCATTCGAAGCTTTCCATTCAGAAGTACAGAACTTTCCTGGTTTTAGCTCATTTTTATGGTTTATAATCTAGATAAGCTGAGGTGAGTTTTAAAATATGATTAGAAATTATTATTGGATCATTATGTTTTAACTAGCCTAAAAGCAAAGATAAGCTAGTTTGGTGTTGCTAATGTGATAAGATCTTAACTTGGTTTATATATGAATGGTGTGATCTCAAGCGAAGCTAAGGGTAGTAATGGAGACTGTACATTAATCTCATTGAGGTTTTATTTTAAGAAAGGTTGATGACCATAATGGTTACCTTGGTAAGAAGTTCTATGAAAAGGAGATAACTTTGTGGAAGTTTTATAGAGATAAGAGATAAACTATTTTATAATTTCTTAGTTATCCTATGGGTTAAATTTTCCATATTCACACATAAGGACAACTTATTGTGAAACTTTAACCAAGAGGTTAAGTTTACACATAAATCAGTCCTGACATTCAGGATAAAGACCAATTTCAAGTAGCGAAACATAACGACAACGTAAATTGCTCTATATAACTAGGGTGGAATAATATGCTACGTAAGGGTGCTTATCTTATGGTAGGTCCTAATATATTCTAATCTTCCTCTTTTTGTTGGGTGATGTTGTCTCTTCATGAAGTAAAATCTCGAACGTCATCTTCTTCATTTGGAATTCTTGCAGAAGACCGTAAACTTAGGGATATTTCCGGAGATAAGATCAAATTTAAATTTCAAAATAATATTCCGAAAAGGGAGAGAAGTAAGAACCTAAGAAAAAGGTAAGAAGAGAGAAGCTATTAATTATCAATTTGTTGGTTTGATTTCAAAAATAATTTTGAAGTTCTAACGGCCATTCTAACTAGGGTTGCGACCTACAGTCGATATGGCTCTGATACCACCTCTGTGGGGACCCGGATTAACCAAATCCGAACCCTCTGTGTTTCAACCGCGCTAGTCCAGGAACAGCTAGCGCACACAGTCGTACAGTGATGATAACACAGTCATATCATAAAGTAAACAACAGCAATAAACAAAAGAGTGTAAACAACATCATCACCTTATTACAAGTATCGAGCCTTACGGCTTAAGTGAAAATGTAGCATCGGAAAAGTAGAACAAAAAGAGCCAATCAGTATGCCCACAGGCAACCGACTAGGGTACGCTCCCTAGTAGTCCGGCTGATCCTCCTCATCAAAGTCTTCACCACAGATGTCTTCATCTGCTTTATGGAATAAGCAGCCCCGCGATGAAAAGCGAGGGTGAGTATGCAACATACTCGCAAGCCTCGGAAACTTAATGCAAGTAACTAAATGCATGGCTTGAACAAAGGAAGTATATAGGGTTCGTTTGCATAAAGCGAAATTGAAATTTAAATACAAGTAATAATTTCATAAAGCGAATTTAACTAAATGTAAATAGCATAAATAATTAAACTTGAAGTATAACAATTTTCGAGTTCCAACTACGGTTGGCTCTAGCCCAAACTAAAACCGGAGCTCTAGTCTCATGATTCCCAACCACATTTTCATTTTAAACCAAATCATCATTTTTCCATTTAAAACCAAAAACGAAAATCTACTTATGTGAAAGCTGCCCACGCTTGTCCTTATCCGTAAGGCACGGCTACTTAAGTAGTTTTTAAGACTCGCAGAGTCGGTACACTTTACCCACACGACATGATCAACCTGCTTTTGCCGGGCCGAAACACACTTCCTTTGGTGTGTCGGCAAGGAGATCATGACAAGGCCTTTACAATGCATATACTGCCACCGACTTCACCCGCTAAGGTTCCACCTTGGTAGGGCTACCTCGCCTTGATCGTAGCCCCTCTTGTGCCTTGCAAGTGTCATCTCGACAAACTCAAGACAGCCCATCGGGCAAGTCAAATAACGATACATGCAAATTACTTAGCCAGTGCACTCCATATAGACATGTGTTGTCAGATAGCATGGCCCAAGGTAACACACGACCGTCCTAATTGACTAGGGGGACAATCACATTCCAAAATTTTGTGCATCCCGCACCGCCATTCAACCAATCCGCCTTGCCTAAATCATTTTCACTTTTAATTTTCAAATTAATACCGCAACACCAATTGCCATAATTTTCACAATTCCATTTGCATCAAATATGAAAGCATTTCCATAATGATAAGGTACCGACGTGATTAAGCATGGCTAACATTTTCTACCATTCCCATAATAAAATGTTTATCATTAAGCACGGTAATTAGTTTTCCTAGGTGTCAATGGTTATCAACATGAATATCAATGTGGGTATAACAATTTGGCATTTATCTAAGCATTTAAATGACATTAAAGTACGATACACGAATTAAATAGCATGCAATAATTTAAAAACAAAATAACATTTTCATTAAACTGATGGGTTCAATATGGTCAAGGGAGACAATGGCATCCACTCATTCCGCATGCTGCAATAACACATCCAATGCTGATTGCTCCTTCTTGCTCAACCTCGATCTCTAAATGCGCCTACACGCCAAAACACGCAAATCGAGGCAAGAAATAAATAAAACAGAAATAATAATAAATCCAAAAATTCATAAAAATGACACCAACAGATAGATCTTGATTTTATATGAATTTAGAAATTTGAATCGTTGAATCGGAGTTCGAACGGAGGAGAACAGGGCTTAGAAGTTTAAATGGAAGAAAATCAGTAAAATAAGCAGTATGTGACACGTGTCGCGTATGTGATTGGTTGATTATTCCGATTTTCTTGGATTTAACAGCCATTAAATGGAAGAAATTATGTCGGCTGACATGCGGGTCCACTAAATGGCGACCCGGATCTCGCCTCGCGGGCAATGACGCGGTTCGTGAGATGGCGAACACCGGGCGCCAAAGTATGCGTGGGCGTTGACGTGGCGTGTACGTGGCGAGGACATGGTCGACACGTGTGCGTGTGTAGGACTTGGCGAATCGCGCAGACGATGTGGCGCACACATGTCTTCGGGGTGGGCGCCACATAGCCGGTGACCTCGGTCGAAGATGGCGGCACATTGTGGCACGCCGCACCGGCGAACGAGGATTTACGCGGATCCAGCCACGCGGTGGCGCGGAGGTGGAGTCTACATGGTGGCTACGCGGCATGATCGCGGGCGCATCCAGTGGCGGACATGCAAGACTAAAGTGATGAGGTGGCCGCCACATGGGTGGCATGTGCACCACGCAGACTTTATCCAAAGTGGCGATGAGGTGGCCGCTGGTGGCTACTCACTTGGCGGTGATTTAGGCAATACATAACGTGCTAAAGGTGGGCTTGGCAGCTTGCCAAGAACTACTACGGGCAGATCCGGCCGCTGAAGAAGGATCAGGTGGCTACTGTTGGTGAGAAGCACACCGTGAGACGGCATGCATGCACTACCGAATCGAGGAAGATGACATCGCATCCGCTGGTCGCTGACTTTAACGAGTGAAAAGATTAGTGACTACGGTAGAGGTTGACGAGATGAGTTCAACCAAGACTAGATATGGCGGCGGAGACTCAACGGAGTTGAGGGAAAATGGCGGAGAAAGCCTCGCACGCACGGCAACTTCATGTAGCTCATGCGGCAGAATCGGAGAGGTCTCTTGGAGGTGTGTAGGTAAGATCGGGTAGTGCGGCATGTGGTGTAAACCTAGAGACTAAGCGTCTCACAGAGCTTATAGCCTAGGGATCTCGCGAAAAAGCGCGGAAGTCGAGGGCGGCTTTGTCGCGAAAGTTCACAGACGGCATAACCGAGACGGGCGGCGGGTTTCGTCATTGCCGCCGGATCAAGATCGGACGGCGAAGCATTAGGGTTTCTTGAGTGCATATGAAGCGACATTAGGATCTCGTAGTTAGATCGATGATCGACTACGAAGCTCTAAGGTTTTCGGTGAAGATTGGGTTGGGCGGAGAGTAAACGAGGATCGGGCCGATCGGTGAGGAACAAAGTGAAATCGGCCCGGAGAGAAAATGATTCGAAAATGATTTCCGAATTAAATAAAAACCAGAGAATCCGAATAAAGTTCAATAAATTCAATTAAATAGCAAATAAATCCAGAAAAATCCCCAAAAATATAGAAAAATCAAATTAAGCATAAGGAACCCAATAAAAATAAGAAATAATTAATTTGGGTTATAGTTTAATCGAATTAAATCCCTACTGACTTTAAAATTCAATTTAAGCTAGATTAAATTCGAGAAAATTTTCAACAGTTCTGATTTTGAAATTCGAAGTTCAAGAACTTGAAAGCGGAATGTTACGATAATCATGTGTGGTTCTACTACGTGCAATGAAGTGGGCATTGGCATGTGTTGCATAAATGCAAACCGTGTGGGGGAAATGTTTTGGACAGGGGCAAGTGGCGAGAAGGCTTCAGTCAGGGTGGGCTGTGTGTAGCACCCGGATGTATGAAAGATTGTGAAGTTTGTGTGCCAAGAAGTATAAAATGGATGTCTTGCCCGTGAAGAGTTAAGGACTTTACCTTAAGTAGCCTTTGATCTGAGTTTCGTGTACAAACCACTTGTCAGGAATGGGACGGACCTAGTTTAGTAGGTCTCTAATATCTTTCCTTTGATACCTCGGGTGACAAGCATTACTGAAAATGTAATAAAGATGGGGAGCGTGCACATCTTTGCAGTTAGTACCCATCGAACGGTATGTGCCTCGTTCTAAGCTTTGGCAATCGTGAGGATGTGTTAGAAAGGCAAGACTAGAGAGGTTCCTTTCGTTAAGTGTTAGTCTCTGAAAGACTTTTGTTGCAATCAATCACTGTGGTGGTGAGCGATCGATCCTCGTGGGTAAAGTGTCTGACCGCAGCAGTGTGCATGTAAATCTATTGAATAAGCCGTGTCCTCACAGATCTTGGACAATGCTTTCTGTGATTCACAACCAAGGGTTAGATTTTAAAAATAAAATATGTGGATTGGGTGGGCAGTGTGCTTAAACCGATGAATAAAACTAGGACGTGTGCCAAACTCTTGGAAAAAGAATTGAGAAATTAATTATTAATAATATTGATTTTCTTGCTTCTAATCTAATAGGATTACCTATTTAAAAGGAATGTTGCTTTAAGCAAAATAACCAATTAAGCCTTTCTTTTGGACTAAGCCATGCATGTAGTAATAGAAGCTCGTGACAGTATGACTTGTTGAGTATGTTGTATACTCACCCTTGCATCGACAAAAACCCTTAAGAAGAAAGCCAGGCCCGCTTGGGAGGAAGAGTTCATCTAAGGTCAAGAGAATCGTGGTTGAGCCACACTCAAGATGCTCTGTGGTTAGGAAGGGTTCCTTGTCTTACTTTTTGCTTCAGCTTATAAACTTGTGCTACTTTGATATTTATAAGCCTTTGCGTGGCTTAATTATTGTAAGGAGGCCATAAGGTAGTGTAACTCGTCGTTATTCATGATTGAAGTACTTTATTATTAAATTCACTGTGTATGATTGTGGTACTTCAACCTGTTTTAACACAATGTGTACTAAGCGTGATCCTCGACTAGTACAATATACAAGAGTCAATCCGAATCCGTGAAATTCGGGGCATAGACACAGGATAATATCGAGCCATACCGACGTGAGGACTTAACCCTAGTTAGACCGGCCGCTTTAGAAAGGATAAAAGCTAATTTCTAAAGACTAAAATTCGATAAGAATAACCAATGAAATCTTGACTTATCCCTTCTTCCTTACTTCATACCTCCGTCAGATTATGCTTTTCTTTTTGTGTTCTTTCAAATTTTAGTAATCTTGACGCATTGCTTAAGCAGATGCGGATGGTCCCACCTTTGGCGAAGCGCCACGGAGGCTACGCAGAATGAGCTCCGAGGATGCTCCTGTGTTGGGAGGCTTCACCGGCCCTCTCTACCGGTCCCGCACTTGGATAGTCAGCAGGATCAACCAGGGATGGGAGACCACCCTCCTTTTGTACAGCTAGGAGCGCTGGCGTGTTAGTCATCCACTTCACTCACGCGTGTGGCGAGCCACCACTGAGGTGGGCATACAGAGGTGTGCTCGGGTAGCACTTGGGTTAGCGTGACTACGGCTTCAGATGTGGGATACCGCTCCGTGTGCATGTTCCGCACGCTGGAGGACCTCTTCAAAGCGCGCTTTTGAGCTAGAGGACGACGCCGCTGTCAGTGCACTGGAATCTGTTCTTGGCAGGCATGACAGAGGAGGTCATGGACGCTATGACTTGGAGCTTCAGTCTGTGTACGCTGCCTCCGGAGGAGACCGAGGTGGTTTCACGAGAGACTCGGATACACGCGAAGGCAAAGGATCGCCGAAGCCGGAGGAGGCTCTCTACGGTCATGGGGAGCAGATGTCATGGAGGCTCGGCGACGAGGACGAGGATGAGGAGGAGCCGAGGAGCCGAGCAGAGCCCGCACGAGGACCCGAAGCAGCCTGCTGGTGCCTCCCAGATGCACCAAAGTGGGAGGGCATGGGGATCAGCTTTGCCCGATGCCGCCTCACCCGCCGGTTTACGTGATTAGCGAGCCGCAGCCGGGTTGGCTCGAGGAGTGAGCTTTTTTAGAGTTGCAGTGATTAGCTTTTGCGTTGAGACTCACCTGTGTTGAGTCGCGTCTTTAATTACAAGCCTAGCTATGCGATGTTGTAATGAACAATTTGATGTGATGTTGTGACTGCGGTGTGGTTGCATAGTCTTTAGACTATGCAATAAACCATACCTAATTATTTATTATGCTTGAATGTTTAATGGTTTTTAAGTTACACCTGTTTCCCCCATAAGTTCTTCTACGCATCTATTCTTTTCCCCCTTATCTCTAAACCACCGAGGCAATCAGCAGATGGTGAACACACGCAACAACGGAGCAGGAGGTAGTGGTTCGCGCCTAGGAGGCAGTCAGAGCGGTACACCACCACCGCAGGCAGCACCGCCGGTGGATATGCACGTAATCTAGAGCATTTCGCACCTGATGCACTCCGATTAATGCAGATTATGATGGCAATCAGGCAACAAATCAACACTCAAGCTGTCACAAACAATCAAGCTATGAACAATGGGCCACGCCCATATTCAAGATTGTCCGAGTTTATGAGGATGCGCCACGACATTCTCGTGCAATGCCACCATTGAGGCGCATTTAACGTTAAGAACCATCGAAAGGAAATTGCATATAACGCAGTGTGAAGGGAACGAGAGAGTGCTTTATGCCTCTCACCAGCTAGAGGGAACGGCCGCAGAATGGTGGGAAAATTACTGCGCATCGCAGGAAAACCCGCAGGAAATTACTTCGGAGGAATTCACTATAGCTTTTCATCGATACCATGTGCCGGAGGGTATCATGGAGTTGAAAAAGGAGGAATTCCGAGCGCTGAAGCAAGGAGGCCAGACAGTGGCCGATTATCTGAATAAATTCACTCAGCTAGCACGCTACGCACCAGAAGACGTAGCGACCGACAAGGCCATACAATCCCGCTTCATGAAAGGACTCAACACTGGTCTGCAGGTGGGATTGATCACCCATACCTTTCCGGATTTTCAAGAGCTAGTGAACAAGGCGCTCATATTGGAAGACAAGCGCAAGGAATTGATGACAATCGCAACGCCGCATGGCTCGCCAAGGAGGACGCCATGGTCATCGTAAGCCAAGGATGATACCTCAGCAATTCTCTCGATTTTCTCAAGGAAGCAATGTCAGGACACCGCCACCGATGCCGAGGCCGGTAGGACAAACCCCTCAGACCCCAGTCAGGATTGTTAACCAGAGCGGAGGAAATCGCAGAGATGTCGAAGACGCTCGCATAATTGTAATGAGACCGGGCATTTCGCCAATATGTGCCCCAAGAAGGGAGGTGTGACACCGCTAAGGCTTCAATTTAGGGAACACCGCTAAGACCCCACCCAAGGAGGAAGCCGAGGACCTGCCCAAGCCGAGCTACACCGCAAGCATTCGCATGAGGCGCATTAACCATATCTCCACTGCATTTAAGTCCAGAATGCTACGGACGTCAGGCTCGGTAAGTTCCTAGTCAACTCAAAGGCCGCCTACAAGATTATTTGATTCGTGAGCTTCACATTCGCTCGCTTTCAAGATTTTGCTGTGACAAACGATCCGATATCGCTAACCTTAAAAGTACACTTTTAGTTCAATCTCGATCGTGAACTCCGCCTAAGGTCGGATGTTCGGAGTTGCTACTAATAAAAGGAGTAGAGTTCCTAGCTAACCTTATTATATTAGATACCCAAACCCGGATGTTATCCCCGAATGGATTGGTTGGCTAAGCATAAGGTCAGATTAGATCAAGAGCGTAAGAGTTGTGTCTATTGAGAGCCCTCAAGGTAGGAAAGTGGAATTTCGGCAAAGGCGCTCGAGAAGGTCAGATGTTGGTAAACAATTTGGAGACCGTCAGTATAAGAGATGTACCAGTGGTCAGTGAATACCCAGATGTTTTTCCTGAGGAATTACCAGGAATGCCACCGGACAGGGACATAGAGTTCGTAATTGACTTAGTACTTGGAACAGCACCAATGGCGAAGAGACCATATCGGATGTCCACCGAAGAGCTGGTAGAAATGAAAAAGCAGATTGAGGAGTTATTGGAGAAAGGATTTATCAGACCAAGCTCGTCACCCTGGGGAGCACCAGTTCTATTCGTTAAGAAAAAGGATGGGAGTTTTCGGATGTGTGTAGATTATCGTGCACTTAACGAAGTGACAATAAAGAATAAATACCCGTTACCGTGGATAGATGATCTTTTCGATCAACTAAGAGGAGCTGGAGTATTCTCAAAGATCGACCTTAGGTCGGGTTATCACCGATTGAAAATCAAGATGAGGACATACCCAAGACTGCATTTTCTTCAAGATATGGACACTATGAGTTCACTAAGTTATGTCATTTGATTGACAAATGCGCTCGCCACTTTATGAATCGATGAATAAAGTATTCATGGAATACTTAGATAAATTTGTGGTCGTATTCATAGACGATATTCTGGTTTACTCAAAAACGGATGAAGAGCATGCCCAGCATTTGAGATTAGTGCTGGAGAAACTAAGAGAGCAACAGTTGTACGCAAAATTCAGTAAATGCGATTTCTGGAAAAGTAAGGTAGATTTCCTAGGGCATGTAATGACCGCGGAGGGAATTGCAGTGGACCCAAGCAAAGTTGAGGCAGTTCTACATTGGGAATCACCAAAGATAGTTACGTAGGTTTGGAGTTTTCTTGGGATGGCTGGTTATTACCGTCGATTTATAGAAGGATTTTCCACCCTTGCCAGGCCAATTACACAATTGTTAAAGAAAGAGAAGAAATTTGTTTGGACACCGGAATGTGAGAAGAGTTTTCAAGAATTGAAGAAACGACTGACATCAGCACCAGTGTTATTTCAACCGGATGTGCACCAGAGTTTCGATATTTACTGCGATGCATCACGCCAAGGACTCGGATGCGTGTTAATGCAGAATGGAAAGGTAGTAGCTTACGCGTCAAGGCAATTAAGGCCACATGAAGGGAATTACCCGACGCACGATCTAGAGCTAGCAGCCGTAGTGCATGCCCTAAAGATATGGCGCCACTATCTCATCGGCAACAGGTGTGAGGTGTATACGGACCATAAGAGCCTTAAATACATTTTCACCCAATCTGATCTGAACATGAGACAAAGGAGATGGTTGGAGCTGATCAAGGATTACAACATGGGTATCCATTATCATCCCGGCAAGGCCAATGTAGTGGCTGATGCCCTGAGTCAGAAAAGTCATAGTCTAAATATGATGGTGGGAGAAATCTAGGAAGAATTGTGCAAGGATCTTCAGAGATTGAAATTGGAAGTTGTTCCGGAAGGATTTGTAGCCGCTTTAGAAGTAAAGCCTATCTTAGAAGACTAGATAAGAGAAGGTCAAGAATGATGAGAAGATCAAGCTTAATCAAAGCCAAGATGGAGGAAGGGCAAGTTAAAGACTTTAAGCCGGGACTTAACAAGGCACGTTATGGATGAAGGAGCGATTGTGTACCTAACAAAAAGGAGCTGAAGTAGTTAATACTGGAGGAAGCTCACGACTCCAAGTATTCGATTCACCCGGGAAGTGTAAAAATGAATCAAGACTTAAAAGAAAGGTTCTGGTGGCTGAATATGAAGAGAGAGGTTGCCGAACACGTAGCACTATGTGATGTATGCCAGCGAGTCAAAGCTATGCACCAGAGACCAGCAGGACTGCTGCAGCCATTAAAAATACCAGAGTGGAAATGGGAAGAAATCGGAATGGATTTTATCACCGGATTGCCAAGGACGCAAGGAGGTTATGACTCTATATGGGTTATCGTGGATCGATTAACGAAGGTTGCGCACTTCATACCGGTAAAGACAACCTACTCAGGAGATAAGTTGGCAGAACTATACATGGCAAGGATCGTTTGCTTACATGGAGTGCCAAAGAAGATAGTATCGGACAGAGGTACCCAATTCACCTCAAGATTTTGGGATAAATTGCATACAGCAATGGGCACCCGCTTGAACTTCAAAGACAACAGTATCACCAGCAGACGGATGGATGCATTGAGAGAGTCAACCAGATATTAGAAGATATGTTGAGAGCTTGTGCGTTAGCATATACATCAACTTGGGATAAATGTTTGCTATATGCGGAGTTTAGTTACAACAACTGCTATCAGGCTAGTCTTCAAATGTCACCTTTCGGTTGCTGTATGGTCGAATTTTGTAGACGCCGTTAAATTGAATGAGACAGGGAGCGCTGTGGTCTTCGGACTAGACATACTCCAAGAAGTCAAGAGCAAATAGCATGATAAGGGAAAGGTTAAAAATCACGCAATCAAGACAAAAGAGTTACGCGGATAATCGCCACAGGGATTTGAGCTTTGAACCTGAAGATTATGTGTATCTCAGAGTTACGCCTCTTAAGGGAGTCCAGAGGTTTCACAAAAAAGGCAAACTTGCGCCAAGATATGTGGGACCGTTTAAGATCATAAGTCGTAAGGGCGAAGTCGCCTATCAACTGGAGTTACCGCCGTCATTAGCAGGAGTACACAATGTTTTTCATGTGTCGCAACTCAAGAAATGTCTCCGAGTGCCTGAGGAGCAAACATCACTGGAGGAAGTTCAACTATAGGAAGACTTGACTTACAAGGAGCAACCGATAAAAATTCTGGATACAGTGGATCGGAAAACCAGGAGCAAGACAACTCGCTTTTGCAGAGTTCAGTGGAGTAACCACACAGAAAGTGAAGCCACATGGGAACGAGAGGAAGATCTGAAAAAGGAATTTCCAAACCTATTCTTTAGTTAAGCTTCAATCTGGTCTAGATTCATAAGGGGGGTAGGTTTGTAACGTCCTGAAATTTGCCCAGATTTAACCTTTGGAGTTTTTAAAATTTTTGTGACTTAATCAACCTTTATTTGCATTTAATTGAATTTATCTAATTTTTCTGGGATTTATTGGATTTAATTGGAATTTATTTATATTATCTTCTCTTGAGTAATTAAATATCAGAAGATGTATTTATCAAAAATTAAAACCAATATTTTATTTAGGCTCAAAATGCTCTGAAACTCACCCTACTCATGCTTTTCAAGACACATTCCTGATTAGCAAAACTTATTTGATGCTCAGCCACCATGGTTTCATTCATATGAGAAGCAGTACTATGCAGATCAAAGAAGTGTTCAAGCTAGATATAAAGAAGAACAAAGAATGGAAGCTTTAAGGCATGAACAACAAATGATAACCATGCAACAGTATCATGAACAAGCTCAAGAGATGGCAGGAAACAATATGAAGAACAAACTATGTTCAAAAATGAGACATTCAAAAGATTTGACATGCTCAGAAGCAATCAATATGACTTGAGGAATTAGATTGGGGAAATCAAAAGCAATCAAGAAACTATAAAGGACAGGATTTATGATATCAACAAGAAGCTTAACGCACAAGATATAGCAATTGAACATTTTGCCCAAGATGTTTACAAAAGATTTAGAGATTATGCATACTCCATAGATTGGATAGCAACTGCATTGGGTGATCATTTGGAATATACTAAAAAGGCAGATCTCGAAATACATGAATGTCGAGATGGATTTGAAAGAAGAATTGATGGGCTGTTCCATGAGATGAATGAGTCCTTAAGCAAGCTGCAGGAAAATTTTCACAATTGTACTATTAAACTTGGAGAGCCAAACTACCCTAGTTGGCATGAGCAAGCTATAGGTTTAGCTACTGATCCATCAATACAAGCTGAGTCAGAGGAAGAAGTGCATGTTCAATCACCCCCAAAAAGGAGTTCTGCTTCAAAAGTCTCTTGTCTGCTCAAGAGAACCTTCTCCAAGTGCAAGAAGTGATCTTTTTGGCAATTAATGCCAAAGAGGGAGAATTAGTGGGAGAAGTACTGGGAGAGTTAGTAGAGTAAGGGAAGTCTTAGTACAAGGGGGAGTCTAGTAAGGGATTCCTTGTGTCTAGACTAAGTCAGGTGCTATTTGTCAAATTGCTCTAAACTTTGTGGAATTCATTTGCTTTAATTCTCTAATTCTTGTTTGATCAAAGTTTAAATTATGCTCTTTTTGGTTGAATCTGAATAATGTATGTGCTCTTGATACTTAATACTTTGTTTTTCTCTCTTGCACATATTTAGGGGGAACATAAATTTTCCTGTTGCATCTACAAATATTGTATATGTACTGTCAAGCTAACTCTGTTTTGCAGAAAAATTAAGTTGCTTTTGGCAAAGAATAGGTGTGTTGTCATTAATCACAAAAAAGGGGGAGATTGAAAGCATCTAGACCCCCTAATTTTTAATTAAATATGACTATGGGGTTTTATTGTTGACGATCAAGTCAATGACCCCTTGGTGATGAGGATTCTTAATTGGGTATCTAAGTGGGTACCAAGCAAAAAGGTTAAGATTAAGGACTCTTGTTACTAGATTTGGCTTAGGAGATGGTTCAAGCCAAGTAGCTAAGGTAGCTTTAGATTTGTCGTACTATAAAGGGGGATCATGCATAAGTTAGAACCTTAGTTCATGAGCTAAGTCAATCAGAATGCTTGAAGTCAAAGTCATATCAAAGAAATTCCCCACCAAAATCAATCCTACACCCAAATAGATAGTCTCCCATTCACGTTGGACCCAAAATTCACATTCTATTCTTTAGTCGTCCAGCGCTCACTCAGCTCAATCCTATGCTTGCCGAACCGACTTGGTCTTCTCTAAAAATCAGTCTGCGTAAACCAAATCTACGTCGGACCATCCTTTTCAATCCGGCGCTAAAAGCCACTTATACAGAAATCAAACCGAGCGTATGCCATTTATGCCAGACCTTCTTTCGATGACACAAACTAAGTCCGGCGCTAACTGCTGTTTACGCCGGACTAACCTTTCTCAGTCCGACGCTAATGTGTATCTCTCGGGTCTTTTTTTCTTGCATTCTAAAAGTTCGCCAGACCAATCCTTTCTAAAAAAATCTTCTACGGCGGACCAAACAAATTTGATCCGGCACAAACATGCAAATATAACATTTTTCGCCGAACTTAGTTTCTTTCCAAAGCCTATGTACGACGGACTTAGCTGGATTAGTCCGGCACAAATATGCATTTCTATAATATCGGTCCAGCATACACATGGTAGTCTATGAAGCTTAATCAAACTAAGTCCAGGGCAATTGTACATTAGCCTCTTTTGACACTCTAACATGTCCAACGACTACTGTGGCAGTTGTAACGGCTAGCTGTTGCTCTAATGGCTATATAAGCTCATCTAGTGTATTCCTTGGGTAGAATTTTTTATCTCCTTGATATTTTAGCATCTTAGAGCTCTCAAGCCATCAAAGAGATCGTGCTTTACTTCTAAACTCAAAATCCAGAAATTTCCTAAGTGTTCTTGCCCCAAGCTTAGTCTAGCAAGTGTTGTGCTAGTGAACCAAGGAACAGGGCTTATGGATAGTCTATTACTCTTGGAACTAGGCATTCATAGATGGCTTTGAGGAGTTTGTGGTGCAACCTGTCTAAAGGAGTTTGTGGAAGGCCACCATTGCTGTGAGAGGCTGGGACTCATCTGACCTGAGTGGTGAAAGAGTCACCCTAGTGGAGACTCAGGCTACATTGACTAGCTTTGGGGGAGCAATACTTTGCAGGAAATGCTCTAACGTGGAAATAGGAGTTTGGCTCTGAACCACGGAAAAATTCTCTGTGTCTCCACTTTACTTTCAGTTTTTACATTTCTGCTGTTGAATTTTGCTCTTAATTGTGCTAGTTCTTGCTATTTTTTGTGTTAGTTGTACTTATTTGTAGAATATTTGGCTCACCAATATTTGAGCAATTAGGATTGATTTAACTAGTGCTAAAGTCATGTACTTAAGCAAAAAAATTTAAAAGTTGCCTATTCACCCCCCCCCCCTCTAGGCCAACTCAATCCTTTCACACGGGTGACCTTGCATGGTGCAAGAGGGGGGCCCTGGATGTGGTTCTGGATGTGGTAATCAGTTCTACCAGTGTTGAAACCTTAGTGAGTAGTACCAGATTTAGATACACATTGGAAAGTCTTTGTTATAATCACTCGTCTTTGTGGTGTATGATTGTACCTTATGGATAAAGTGTAGAACCTCTACAGAGTGTAAAAACTTTTTAAATAGCCATGCTCGCGATATTGAGTATTGCTCAGTGATTACAATCAAGAGTTAGATTTAATTAAAACAAATGTGGGTATGGAAGTTGGATTATGTATTAAGGGTATGAGTTGGTTATTGAAAAACAAATGAGAAAGTTGTTATTGTTATTATTTGTTTTACTGTCTTTCAATCTGTTTATGCTATTCCTTTACAGATGCTATTTTATGCAAATTAGCCATGTTAGCCATTCCTTTGTAATAAGCCATGCATATAGTATATTAGCCATGCATTTTTTGCACAACTTGTTGAGTGCTTTATGTATTCACCCTCTTGCAACAAAACATTACCAGTTGGATGTCGACGATCGGGATCGCCAACCGCAGAAAATGAGGTAGGGTCAATGAGAAATGGGACCACAATCGTGCTTTTGCTTTAACAGGAAATGAGGTCGAGGAGGTCGATGGTCGGAGCTAGGGGACAACGAATCTAGATGGAGGATTATCCCTGTTCGAGCCCCCCGAGAAGGTAATAGCTCTCATTTGGCCACCTTATGTGGTGGTTCCCGATGTTTGTGAGTACAAGAGAGGGTTACACCAATCTTGATGATGCTCGCCTAAACTTGAACTCGGGTGTGTGCTGCCGGGTTATCCCGCCTAAGTGTTTACAAAGCCTCGGCCTTATACCCATTCTCCTTGCAACGCTCGGGAGTATTCCTGATCGTGGCCTTCATGCACATTGATAGCTCGTGGAAACCGCTCGATCCGCTTGCATTGCATTACTCCACGATCCCACGCTCAGAATCGCCAAGTGATGACGTGTCCGAATCCAAGGAACGCCAACCGACCTTGAATCATCCCAAACAAAGAGGTCGTGGAGGGCCCCGAGCTCGAGATATCGCGCTTCTAGGTCGAGCGGCCTCGAGCTTGATCCGAAGTCTTTGATCGAGGCCTTCCGAGCTAGGGGACCCGCTGATCAGATCGACCGACCAAGGGTTGCCGCCCTCGATAGCTAGCCCCGAGGCTCAAGGTCGAGAAGTAGCACCAAGGACGGCCTCGAGCCTCACCAACAGTCGTCGCGGCAGCAACCCTTGCAAGGTCTTGGAACCTTGTTCGAGGCTCCGCGGAGATCGCAAGTGAACCCCAAAGAGACACGGGCGACCTTTGATTTTTTTCAAGTGATACGGATGCCAACAAATGGCGGACACCGCAGGCTTCGAGTCCACCGCCTGTGTCTTAATTGAGCCCGCCTAATCATGCTCCGGCCGCTTTTGAGGCGCCAGGAGGTTCAATCCAAGAGCGCCGTGGAAGACCCGAGCTTTGGATCATCACCAAAACTGCGCCTCCTCCCAAGCCTTCTCGCCCGAAAGCAGACCGCCTTTCCATCTCCACACGACGCTTCGCCATGGCTAAGCCGGGAAAAGTACCTTGTCGGCCATGAGGATGAAGGAGCTCGAGGCCTCGGGTCATGGATCAGTGACTGGCAGGTTGCCCTTGGCGAGACCAACCTCGCCCTCGAGATGACGAGATCGCTCAGACCGAGCAAACATTCCTCTTCGGCTGCGGACCCGGAGAGCTTAATCTCGGCCGACGCCTCGACATTGCCAAATTGAAGTGATCAACCCGTACCCAATTCCGCCCTCACCCTAGCCGCTTCTCCCATCTATGCGAGGGGTTCCTGGGATTCTTCCCATGCCCTCGCTTCTTCTTCCGCCATTCCCTCTTCCGCTTCCGGAAGGACCCCGTGGTCGGGTGTTTCTACCGCAATGCCGGGCTCATGGGTTTCGCCAAGATCCTCGCCGACTCTCTTGGTCCATGGTCAGAGCGCTGGTTCTACCTCAAGAAGGGGGAGAACGGGAGGCTGCGATACGAAGGAGCCGCCGTCACATCGAAGATAGAGACCCCAGAGACTGAGGACCTCAACGTCGACGCAGAAGCCATCGCCGCCATCCACATTTGCGCCACACGCCGTCTCACCGGTCAGCGATCGCGAACGACTTTCATGAATCGGTGTCTCTCGCGGAAGAGGTTACATCCGCTCTCCCAGATCCGTGGACGCCGACGACGGACCCGCGAGAGTTCATCTCGTAAGGTCATCACCACAAGGCTTTTGCTTGACTTCGCATTTCTTCCTCCTCCGATGGCTCTTGTTCGTAGAAGGCCAAGGAGTCCTCGGTCGCGCCAGATGCGTGAAATGTTCGGAAATCGCGATGAGTACACTCTCGACGACCCGGTCTCAAGAACGCCTTTGCGCACGAAAGCCCGAGGTAAGCCTTCCACGACCTACAAACCTCATCCGAACATGCGCACGCCTTTGCTCGACCTGCGCTTGCTTGTAGGATCATCAAGAGTTGTGGGAGACAAACAAGAGATCGCTCCTTGCTCGATGAGGGCAAGAGCAAAAGGGAAAGAAAAGACTCCTCAACCGAGCTGACCGCCAGGGACTAAGAGGCCTCACATCGAATGGGGTGACCGCGCCACGGTAAAGACGATCATAGCCAATTTCCGAAGCTCGCGCCTTGGCTTCTCGTGGCCTAACAAAGTCTCTTTACTTGGCAAGAACAAGCGCAGGGCCGCCGCCAGACCACCGAGCCTCGCCAAAGCGGTGCGGCTCATCGCGAAGCCGCTTCCCTGCACTGTGAGGAAGGAAGCGGATTCTCCTCCGAGCTCGGGCAACAGACTATCGCCGCCATCGACGAGGCAGAGGCCACCGACCTGTAAGAGCCCGGCTTTGCAACCCGCCCATCTCCGTGTTTTTCTTAGTGCTTATCCTTGATTGCAGACTCGAACGCCGAGACCCGAGCTTGCCCACTCGACAATGTGTCGTTGTTCAGTATGCCAGTTCGAAGTCGAGGAGGGGGCAGACGCCACACGCTGGCCTCGCTACGGTCTTTTTGACAAGGCGCGCTCGCCGGGCCTCGAGCCGGGCCCTGGTCTGAGGGTTTGACCAAGGCCCCGATAGCCCGGACGAAGGGGACCCTAACTCGCGATCACGAGGATTACAAAGACCGTGAGACGGGTACTCGCTGGTCGCCGATCCTCCCGAGATCGAGGAGACATGGGCCTGCCTCAAGTCGCGGCGCCGCCGATCGTTATGCATCGTGTCACCAAGTCCCCGAGGCCGCCGACTAAGACCAAGCGCCCGATGGCGAGATCATGTTCCGGGCCACGGAGAGCGACCACGACAACGGAGGCACTGATGACCCGGCCGAACTTCCACTCGGGAACACAACACTCCACCCCCTGAGGCTGGGATGATGTGCAGCCGCGCAACTCCCGCCATCGAGCTGGCCGGAACCTTGACTACGGAGGTCGGTCCCGGTTACCGCTGCGTGGTCGGGGTCCGGCATGGCAGCCGATGTGGAAGGATTGCCGCCACGCACGCCATCCGTAGGGCCCGGACAAGGTGTGCCGCGGTGATTGAAGAAGGCCTAGGTCACGGGACCGGGCGAAGGTTTTGAGATCAACGCAGCCTCGACGAGCCGAACGAGGAGTTCTCCAGCCAAGCGTCAACGTTCGACTTCGTGAGGTAGGAACCTTCCTTATATGCCCCGTAATACGTTAAATTGTGTGTTCTTGACAACTTCTTACCAAATCGTGTTCCTTGTTTTCAAGGCGGTTGCTGCGGACCGAGGGCTTCAAGGTCTCAACGAGCATGTCGACGCGTTCGCCAGATCTTGAACGCCGTGGAAGAGAGGGAGACCGAAGGCCCAGCTCAAGGCGACTATTGAGGCCGACGCCCAGGAAATCGAGCGGCTGCTCAACCGGAGCTCAATGATCTGCGCCGCACAATGGTGGCGCTGAGGTGTCCCATGCCGCCGAGCTCGAGAGGACCAGATCCTCCGAGCGCCAGCATGGGTTGAAGGCGCAGGAGCACGAAGGCCGAGCGATCAAAGCGATCGAGGCCCTTGATGCGAGCGCGCCAAGGTCGAGCCGGAGAAGGCCGCCGCAGAGTGAACTTCTTCAGACTCGGCGCCGAGACCCTTCGCGCCGGACGAGGCCCTCGAGAAGGTCGCTGAGAACAAGCCGCCATGCCCAAAGCGCTAGCGACGAGCGCGCCAAGGTCGTGGTACTTGAGGAAGTCGCCAGGAGCAAACCATCGCGATGCCACGGGCGCCGACGAAGCGTGCTAAGGTCGAGGCGTTGAGAGGATCCGCCGAGCTATCATCCTCAACCAAGGCGCTTCCCGAGCTAGAGGCCAAAGTCGGTGGGAGAGGAGAAACTTGGGCGGCCAATAGGCGGCGAAGACCGCTTGGCCCAACTCAACGATTTAACGCCGCCGAGCCACGACGCAACCAACGAGGCCTCTCAAGGGCAAACCGAAGCCTCGACGTTGCGGGGCCGAGTCGCCGAGCTCGAGCAAGAGAAGCTCGTCTTGGCGAGATGGAGGATCCAGAGCTCAAACATCCTTGATCCCTGTAAAAACATTCGATGTTATCAATCGGTTTGGGTTACCTTTTTGAAGTGTGCGCTTTTATTCGCGATCAAGATCCATAGGTCGCTCAGAGATGTTACATCCTAGCCACTTCAGTTGGGTCTAAGGTCGAAAGCAACGCCGACCATGGACACAAGTATAAGACGAGCAAATGACCATGACCTGCAGAATCGAGATGAAGTACTTTCGCGAAAAAGAAATGCAGAAGTTTAACCCAAAGGAATAAATCACCAACTCCATGACCACGACCATGCACGCACTCAATAGCCAAGGCCGCCGAAGCTTGTAGTTCAAACCCGGACGCAGGGGGTGAGCTGATTGCAAGAGTTTCAGCTTACGCTGAGCTCGACCAGGGGGTGAACGTAAAGCTCGTGGATACCTGCAGACAAGGAGCGAATGCGAAAGTCGTGTTCAAGAAAAATTACTGAGAGACGCCAAAAAGAAAAGACATGAATGATAGAAATCGGAGAATATCCTTTTATTGAAGCTTTAAAGGTATAGAGATTACACATAAAACTTGGCGGTTGATCTATGTTCCACGAGCTAGAAAGCTCTCTGCCATCGGCATCGCTAGCCGTGAAGCCCGCATGCGATCTGCTGAAACGACTCTATAGGGGCCCTCCCGCATGGGGATAACTTGTTGGTGCCGGACAATACCAATCCATCTCGTGGCTAAGTCCCCAACAAGGAGCTTCCTAGGTCGCATCGACCGAGATGCATGTCTGCGAAGAGCTTGCGTAATGCTTGATCAGCAAAGGCACGCATCTTACTTCTTCCATGAGGGCAAGGTCAAGAGACCGTTTGCTCGAAGTCGACGTGGTCGATCAGACCGACCAAGCGAGCCAGTGTTATTCTCCTGGGAGGCGTGACGGCTTCAAGACCAAACACGAAAGCCGAAGGGTGTGGACCCCTGTTGCTTTCCGACCGTGGTACGAATAGACCATAAGACGGTGGAAAGTTCGCCCACCAGTCGTGCCGTGAGCGTTTGAGCTCATCTCAGAACTCGCCTTTTGATGCCTTGGACGATCTGTCGGTCTGGCGCTGCTGGCGCTCCGTTGCTCGAGGATGAGCCACCGCGAAGCACACTTTAGTGCCCATGTCTCATGAGAATTCCTCGAATAATTCATCGTAAACCGAGTACCATTGTCGTGATAATTCTGCATGGGACCCCATACCGTGACCACGACAAGCGGAAAAAAAGCAATGCCGAAAGCAAAGGATGGTCGAGACCGGCTCACCAATCCATTTGGTGAATGTGTCGATGGCCACGAACAGAACTTTCTCCTGCCTGTTCGGGAAAGGGGCCGAGGATATCGAGCCCCTGTGTCGAGAAGGCCAGCAAGCGGAATGGTCTGGCGGGCGAGGGCCGGTGGTGTACCTTGGCGCGGAACCGACATGCTCGGCAGTCCGGACAATATCCCGAGCATCCTGTAATGCCGTCGCCAAGAATATCCTGCACGGAAGGCCTTGCCGACCATCGCCCTCAGACGAAGAGTGCACCCCACGAGACCGAGTGGATGTCGTTGAGTAGGTACTTACCCTCCTCCGTGGAGATGCACCGAGTCGATGATGCAGACATTCCGCTTGTAGAGCTTGCCATCCATGAGCTTATAAGCTTGCTCGACGCTTAATCCTCGCTTCGTTGGCGGGCTGTCGGGTGTCGCCTGCGTGCGAAGCCGTATGGGCTCGCCCATGCGGAATACCTTCCACCACAAAGAAGCACGACCTCCCCGATCGGAGATAGATGGAGCCGTCGCCGCCTCGAGGATGACGCTTGGGTATCTCTTCGCTTGAAGAGCCGAGCTTGAGAGAAAGTCGGCACCGGAGTTGTCTTTCCTAGGGACATGCCCGAGCTCCAAGTTCGGAACCATTTCTCCATCTTGCGGACCTCGGCGAGATACCTTGCCATTGCATCCCCGAGCATTGATAGTCCTTGTTGTAATCGTTGATGACGAGCCGAGTCTCCTTCATGACCAACCGTCAGACGCCTAAGGACTTGCAGCTCGTAAGCCCGCCAAGAGAGCTTCATATTCGCCATGTTATTGGTCGCAGAAAGCCAAAACGAACTACATACCTCAATCAGCGCCTGGCTGGGTAAGGATAAGTATCCCACCGAGCATTTGAAGGACCTAGAGCCGTCGAAGAACATGATCCAGGCTTTCTTCGACCTCGAGCCTGTGGCGCGGCGACGTCTGCTCGACCACGAAGTCGGGCGAAGCACTCGTGACTTGATAATTGTTCGCCACGACGGATGTCAAACGCCGCCAGTTCCATAGCCCATTTAGCTATCCGTCCGCCGCTTTCCGATTCCGCAGATGTCACCGAGCGGGGAAGTTGCTCGACGACCACGGAATGCGCTCGAAGTAGTGTCGAAGCTTGCACGAGGCCATGAGAAGAGCATACAAAGAAGCCAGACTTGCGGATAACGCCCTTTGGGCCATTTAAGACCTCACGACATAGTAAATTGATGTCAGCTGTGCCCTGCTCGCAATTAGGACAGACTCACAGCTTGGGCGGTGGCGCAAGATAGAGCAAAGAACCTCTCGCCAGTCATGCGGAGTTGTAAGGAGGTGGGGATGCAGATATACCTTCACCGCCGAAGATCAAGTGCTCGAGTTCATTCAAAGCCCCGTGCTTTCACGTGGTCTTAAAGAATGGGAGACCTCGCCGCCGAGCCTCGAAATGAATCTCCGAGGGCGGCCATGCGACCGTGAGGCTTTGTACTTGCTTGATCGAGGTCGGGGCTCCATCTTCTCGATGGCTTTGATCTTCTCCGGTTTGGACCAACCCCGAGCCCCGATCATGTATCGGGCGACCTTCCCGATGCCGCGCCAAACACACACTTCTCGGGTTGAGCTTGATTTTGTACCTGTTCGGGTTTGCAAATGTTTCCTCAAGGTCACGGACGTGGTCGCTCCCGGAGGGCTTTTGACGATGATGTCATCTACGAGACCTCGAGGTTTCACCCAATCTGCTGCTCAAGGTCTTAGTCATCAAACGCCGAATGTTGCCCCGCATTGCGCAGCACCAAACGACATGGTCGTAGCAATAAGTGCCGAACGGGTGATGAAGGCGATCTTGTTTCGCCGTCGACCGCCACTTGATCTGGTGGTAGCTGAGTAAGCATCCAAGAAGCTTAGCATCTTGGCGCTGGCGGTGGAGTCGACGATCCGGTCGATGCGCTGAGAAGGAAAAATTGTCCTCCTTGGGCAGCCGAGTTCAACCCCGTATGGTCGACGACATTCTCCACTTGCCACCCTTCTTCAAGACGATGACCTGGTTGGCCAACCACTTGAGTAGTCGATCTCGCGGATGAAGCCGGCCAGAGCTTATCAAGGTTTTCCTTGATGACCGCAACCTTCTCGGGAGAAGCGACGAGATTCGACGCACGTGTCTAGAATCGGCTCGACCAGTAACTTGTGCTCGATCACCTCCTTGGACCGCTAGGCATATCTGCGAGCAGTTCCTGCTTAATATACCTTTGTTGGCGCGAAGGAAGGTGACGAGCTCGAGTTCCTATTTGGGACTTAGCTCGGCCGAGACATCGCTTTCTCGAGCGGCACGGCTTTTGTTGCCTCATTGGTTGATCGCCGCTTCGCCGGGCGCTTCTTTCCGTCACTCGACCTTTGCTGGGCAAGATGCCGACGAGCGCCAGGCCTTGGTCTCACACCATGTGCCGCTGCAGTCACCGCAAGACGATAACGAACGATGCCGCTAGCCGGGAGCTTCATGCACCGATGACCGTAATGATTAGCCGCCATAAACTTGATGAGGGCAGCCTTCCGAGAATAGCGCTATGACGGAGGTCGCCTCGACCACCTCAAAGGTGATCACTCGCGGCGGAAGTTGTCCGAGCGCCAAGGTGACGGCAAGACCACCGCCCTAAGGAGTAGTCCAGCCCCGTGAACGATTCCAAGAAGGATGGCGATGCTTTTGATCTTTGACCGGGAATCAGATCCGCCGAAAGTGCTTCCTGCGGCAAAGAAAGAAGAGAGCCGCCATTGCCGACCATGACACGCCCGACCATCGTGTTGCCGATGGTCGGGTCACGACTCAAGGCGGTCTTTAAGTCTCGGGCCATACCTTGTAAGGCATCCTCCGGAGAAAAGGTGATGGTGGCCCTGCCCACTTGCACATCGCCGACGGGCTTTCCCGATGTAACCCGATAGATGGTCCGAGCAAAGTGAATTTTGATCTCGCTACCGATCGTAGGTCGCCGAGCCGCCAAGATAACGCTAATCCGCGCCGCCCTATTGGAATTCCAGTCGAGGTCGCCGTGTCGACCGCATTCACCCTTTCGGGCCGGTCGTCATCCTTCGGAGCACGGCATCTCACCACGTCCGCTATAGAAGGCTTTGCTTTTCCGCCAAGCCCGCAGACCGCAGTCGTCGTGGCCGGCCGCCTGTGAAACGGAGCAAAATTTCGCCTCGTCGCATTCTCGACCGCTTCTTCGGCTCCGCGGCCGAAAGGCCGTCCTCCGAGGTCCAGCCGCCGGCCCTCTTCTCGGGCTGCCCCTCAGGCTGGCGGGACTAAGGCCGACCTTGACGAGGTCGGGTCCCGCCCCGTCGATCCATGGCCGTCCGCCGAGACGATGACCCGCCACGACCTCCGCCGATCTGCGGCCACGCTTCCGCTTGGTGCCGATGTCTTGGTCGACGCCCTTGGAGTTGGACTCGCCAGCCAGAGTGGCTCGCACTGCTTACCTTGGTCGTAATCGCGCTTCGGCCAGACGGCGCCGTCGCGTCCGCTGCATCGCTCGCCATGCGAAACAATTTGTTGACGCCGAGCCTTGTCGTGATCTCGAGGTCTTTGAAGGCGCCGTCGCGAACGCCGAACTTGAAGGCCTTGATAACCGCTTCATCGAGATGCTTGAATCGTTCCTTCAGCGGATGAACCGCCGCACAAAATCACGAAGAGGCTCGCTTGCCTCGATGACGCGATCCAAGTCCTTCTCCTCCTCGCCGCCTTCGTAATACTCGGAAGTTGGAGCGAGGGCGCTATGGATTTGGCGCCACGACCTAAAGGAACCGGCTTCGTTGAAGAGCTGTGTTCGGGCGGCGCCATCTAGAACGGCCGGAGATAGTTGGCTATGACCAACTCGTTACCTCCGGCCGCCAAAATGGCGGTCGAGTAGATGGACAGAACTCGTCGGGTTCTTGGTTCCGCCGAAGCGCCGATCAAAGCGGGTTTAAACCGAAAGCAAAGCCAAAGATACGCGATTTAAGGTCGCCGAGTACGCCACACAACCGTAGGTCGACGGGTGTACGCCGAGCGATCGCGCCAACGAGATCTCCATCGCAGATGAATCCGAGCCGGGCTCTTTGACGACCCGATCTTGGCGAGATCGGCCATGATGCCGAGCACGGAGTCACCGGGAGGTATTGCAGCGGTCCTGCGGCGCGACGACGCCTGGCGGAATGTCTGGGAAAGTCCCCGTGACTCCGCCGCGGCTTGGCGTGGAGCTCGTGGCTCACCTCGCGTCAAATTGCCGGTCTTGCCCCGAGGGTGTTGCCGAGACGGCGCTTCGCCTTGGCGACGGCCGATGGGTGCGCCTTTACGACGACGGATGAATTGTCGCCGCTTCTCAGGAACGGGTCCTCGAATCGGTGACTTCGGTCAGCGGAGGAATGGCCTCGCCAGTGCGCGCCGGTCGAAGTTCTTTGGCCAAGGCCCCGCTAAAGAACTCGATTTTGCCTCATCGGGATCGGCCATGATCCCGCAATATGAAGGCGCTCCCGAGGGAGGGAGCTCTCTGGTCCTCCGCCGGGCGCCGTAATGGCTTTGATTGATCGCAACGTGGACCATTCGACGAGCATCCTCGGGAGTTTGTGGGTCGCGATCCGCCGCTGCCGCGTCCTCACCGGAGGCGTCCGCCATGAAGACGTGCTGCTCACACGGTGGTGGGGAAGGCGAAAATAGGGATGCGGAGCGGACTCAAGGCCCGATCCCACTTCAAGAGTGTTCGCCGATGGAGAACGCCATGCTCCTAAGACCTCGGAGTTTTTCCCGTGAATGAACAAAGCAATCGGGCCCCACGGTGGCGCCACTGCCGACGATCGGGATCGCCAACCGCAGAAAATGAGGTAGGGGTCAATGAGAAATGGGACCACAACCGTGCTTTGCTCGAATCAGGGAATGAGGTCGAGGAGGTCGATGGCCTGAGCTAGGGGACAACGAACGAGATGGAGGATTATCCTGGTTCGAGCCCCCGAGAAGGTAATAGTTTACTCTGGGCCACCTTGCGGTGGTGGTTCCGATGTTTGTGAGTACAAGAGAGGGTTACAAACAATCTTGACGATGCTCGCCTAAACTTGAACTCGGGTGTGTGTGCATTTGGGTTATCTCGCCTAAGTGTTTACAAAGCCTCGATCTTATACCCATTCTCCTTGCAACGCTCGGGAGTATTCCCTGATAGTGGCCTTCATGCACATTGATAGCCGGTGGAAACCGTTCGATCCCGCCGCTTGCATTACTCCACGATCCCACGCTCATGAATCGCCAAGTGATGACGGTTCGAATCCAAGGAACGCCACCGACCTTGAATCATCCCAAACAAGCAGTCGTGAGGGCCCCGAGCTCGAGATATGCGCCCTAGGTCGAGCGGCCTCGAGCTTGATCCGAGTCTTTGATCGAGGCCTTCTGAGCTAGGGGACCGGTTGACTGTGCTGACCGACCAAGGGTTGCCCGGCCCCCGACATTGGAGAAGAAGTAACGCATGCTTTTGAGGAGTAATAGGAGACAAATAACTAGGGTGTGAACCTTGTTAGTTGCCTGTGACAAATTGAAGGGTTTATCTATGAATAAGTTTAACTTTTCGCTATAATTTATTTACTTTTTAGTCTTAACCCTGCGAGGCGTACTCATGTAAGGTGGACCATAAAGTCTTTTAACAGTTATATTTAATTTAATGAAGTCTTTATTATGTTGTTGCTAAATATGATAGTGATATTCATCTATGTTAAGCCAGTGTGCACTAGTGTGATCCTGGACAAGTGCGGAATATACAAAGGGTCTGGATTGGCATATTTAGGTCCTGACAATAAACTAAATCCCAATTTAATTGACACAATTGTGTACGTGAAATAATATGCAATAAGGTAAAAACAATATAGTGATTTTATAAACATGAGTTCAACATGATGAAAGCATAACTTGCCTTGGTAAATGTCCTGATCTTGCTATGGAACGTTCTCTTGGGTTGACGGATCCTCCTCAGATGCGTCGCACAACTCAATGTCTACGCAAAACGATGGAGAAAACCAAATAAATAGCAAAACAAAGAGCAAATGAACTCTAAAAATAAAATAAAATTCACCATTAAATAGATCTCAATTTTACAAATTTTTAGAAATTTGAATCACCTCAATCAGAGCTCGCATGAGGTATAATGGCCTCAAGGAAGATTCAAAAATCTAAAAATCAGAAAATTAGAAAATAAAATATTAAACCAAATTACTTTTAAATAGAAAAATCATTTTTTGCGTCATGCTGATGTCAGCATGACGTCAACCCCGTCCAAACCAATAGCGTTGTGCCACGTCGCCTTGGTCCATGGACTGAGTTCACAGGGCCACATTGGTTCACCGTGGACTCGGTCTATAGCACCTGGGACATCAGATGCCACGCAGCATAACCCAATTGGCCCAATACTTGGTGCAATCCAAGCCCTCCATTCTGTTCTGATGGCTCATGACTGACGGCATTCCCAAACAAGTGTCTTACCAACACACACCACATGGCGAAATCTACGCGCTCGATCTAGAAATCGATGGCTAAGATCGATCGCAAGTTTCGTCTAAGAGCTTGCACTACAAGAAAAGTGATTTTTAATGACGGTCCAAACTCGTCATCATTAGTCCCGAGATCGTCATTGTAGGTTTTTTAGGACGAATTTAAGACGAAATTCAACTCGTCATAAAAAATCAACTTTTACGTGATTTAATTACATTTTCGCCAACGAACAGGTCATTTCTATGACGAATATAACCGTTATTAATTGTACCCAAAACGTCATGAAAAATATCAAATTCGTCATAAAAGAACACTCCGATCGGCCAAAAATGAGCGTTGACCATTTTATTTATGACGAAATTGTTCGTCACAGATTGTTGCCACGTGGACATGCATTTTTCGCCATTGAACAGTGCGATTCCACGTTAGCGCCGTAATGTGAGGTGACGTGGCACGTGTTGTGACACAAATGTTTAAATCATAGATGAGTGCCACGTGGACATGCATTTTCGTCATTGAATAGTCTAGTGCCACGCCGCCTACCACGATGTAAGGTGACGAAGACGTTTTATGACGGAAATGTTTCACACCGATGAGTACCACGGACTTGCATTTTCGTCATGAAAGTAATGCTGTCATCATTTTCTGCGATATTTTGTCATTGAACACTTCACATCCCACATATGATCCATTTTACAACCACAACACACAATACATCTCGACACAACACACAATATTTTCAGAGACCAATCAATACATTGCACAGAGCATCACAAATCACGAGCATCACAAATTAACCACAGATACATTAAGAGTCACAAACTTTGTTCACAAGATTTTAAAGTTAGTACCACACTTGAAGCTATTGAAAATAAATCCATAGGTCACAAAGTTGAACCAAGTTACCTAAACTCACTAGTACCGATGAACCAAAGTTACAGACCATACAAAATAAGTATCCTTGCAAAATAAGTGAATAGGTTCATAAACTTCTTGTTGTCAAGTTGCTCAACGGTCCGTCGAGTTCAAGCTGCGCCTCGTCTCTCCTCCCATGATTTTTATCCCACGATGTACCATAGTTTCACCCCATGTTGGTTGACTCCAATATAAAAGGGATAAACATACTATCATTTATACAAGCTCTACAATCCCACCCGCCCATATTAGCTCAACATCGACCACCTTTGGATGCAAGGGCAACCCACCAAGGGCAGCCACTTGTCTCTTCTTTCCTCGCCTATCACTTCACCTCCCTCGTAGCAGTGCACACAATGTTAAGTTTTGGTATCACTCATCTTCTTTTAAGAATTCAAGAGAAGTAATGGCAATTGTTCATTAGTTGAAGCATAAAATTAGTAGTAAAATGGATAGTAACAAACTCAGATAGAGGAAAATGACACACTTGTATGTAATGGTGGTTCTATAATCTAATAGCAAGTAATATCAAGGACACAGGCCTTCTAATTTAATAAACCAAGATAATCTTATGCTAGAGGTCGTAAGGAAATCTGATTACCAATCAAGGGTACATTAACACCTTTTCTATGCCTTAATAACTAATATCCGAACAATCAAATACTTACACTACTCTCTATTGTGAAGATGAACATATAAACCATTGATTCTACATCACCTATCGATTCAAAAATGTAAACTCATGGGCATGCGGAAGCTCGATAGCATTTTAGTTTCAGTAAAATAATAAGGATCGAGTCACAAGCACTCCAATCACCAATCTCCACCGCAAAGGACCAAGCATAGAAATAAAAATCCCAATAGATAACACTCCGCCATAAACAATCGACATACATATTCCAGATCACAACCATAATATTTGAATCAGAATTTTGCACATGCTTTTGTTAAAAAGGAAAGTTCCAAAGAACTATAAAATCTGCCATTACAAGGTAAGCAAATGCTCGAACTACCTAAGCATATACTTCTCAAGCTTGATATGAAAACAAACATACATCATCAACTTGATTCAACATGTTATACACTATAAACAACCCACCTTCTTGTCCGAACATGAAAGAAAACACTATAACAAAGAAAAAAGAGAAGAGGGGCCGGGTACTTAGCTCTCGGGAAGGTTTGAACCCTAGCAATGGCCAGAGATGTCGGGTGCGACCATAACCTCTGGGGTGGTAAGCGATGTGGGTGACCACCGCCTACACGCAGCAGCGACCAGAGGAGTGAGCTTTTCCCCTCCACCCGCCGGATCTGATGAGGATGCCGAGCAAGAAGGGCGACGGGATGATGGGAACCTAGGGCAAGAAAAATGGGAGAAGAGGGTGAGAAAAAGGGAAAAGAAGAAGGGAGACTTACTCGGGGAGGTCTTCGAGTGGATGGCCGATGACCCAAGCCCGACAATGCCAAGGGAAAACCTAAAAAAAGAAGAAGAAGAAGGTGAATAAGAGAGAAAGAGTAGAGAAGTGGGAAGGAGAGACTCACTGGGACACGGATCGGCGATTCCCCACCAAATCCGGTCGATCTGGTGGCGAAGGCAGCGAACTCGGGCGGTGGGGAGTCGGAGGAGATCACCACATGGGGGAAACACCAGATCCGGTGGAGGAGGAGGCGGTGGCTCGGCGGCGATCGTTGTCGTGGCCGATGATGGCACAGGAATGCGAGGAGGTTCGGATTGGGTAGATCCGCGTCAGGGCACCTCGAGGCCAGGTCGGATCAGTGTGGCTTGTGGGGGCGAAGGTAGAGGACAGAGAGAGGGAGGAAGCGAGACGACCCATGGCCGGTGGCAGCCGCGGTGGAGATCGAAGAGGGCGTGGCGCTTGGAGATGGGAAGGAGAGGAGTTGCGGAGAGAGAGGGAGGTCGGAGTGGCGGCCTAATGGGGATAAGAGGGAGAGAGGGGAAGGGGTTAGGTTGGGCGTAATGAGGCGGCTAAAAAATAAATAAATAATTGAATGTACAAAAGGAAAATGAATAAATGAATAGGTGATTAATCAAACAAATAAATTGTTAAGTAAATAATTGAGTGATGGTTTATGTGACATAGCCACGACTCAAGCATGGCTTATGTGACTTGCGGACCTGGCCGTCTTTGTTGGTATAGGATGAAAGCAGGTGAGACCGGTCGCTTAATGTTAAAAATTAAAAAACAAAAATTCAAAAAAGTTAGAAAAATGAGGAAATCGAATCGAGCACGTTTATTAAAATGGCCATAACTTTTGACTCAGAATCCGATCGGGCGTTCTTTGGCTCATTTGAAAGATGGTCGAATCTCGATGGTTTGTCTTGAACGCGCGTCTTGTGACGAATTCCAAAAACATCGTTTAGGGCCTCAAAACGCCTCTCAAGTTTTGAATCTGCTTTATCGTTTTGTCAATTATTGCACATGGAATATTAGCTCCAATTATTTCAAATGCAATATTATTTAATTTCAATTCTTTCAAAACTACCACTGATGTACTATTTGTGGTGGTTCCAAATAAAAATTGTCACAAATAGTCTTCCAGCTATTTTTTTTAAAACCACCACTGATAATGCTATTTGTGATGGTTCCAGAAAACCACCACAAATAGAGTTTCACCTATGTAATGTTTTATGAAAATTTTTGTACATGTCGGCAAGATGATATTTAATATACAGTAAAAATTTCAGGGTAAAATCTGGTGTAAAAAAATTACAGTAATTCTGACAATGTGCCCTATTAGATTTTCTATTTTCTGAGTTTGATTTAATTTATGACCAAAATGTGGTTAATATTTTATTTATATTTTTATTAAGGTTTATAATTAAAATATTTGTATTCTATAAAATTTTGAAATTTTTATATTTTACATTTTATTTATAAAAATTCTGACATTGCTATTTTCAGATTTATTTACTTTCAGTTTTGAATTTGTAAAAGCTTCAAATATAAGTTTTAATTTTTAATATTTTTATCAGAGGTGGATATCAAGTTGGTGTCAGCATGGTAAAAATCTTGGCTTCAGAAAAGTCATATATATTTCTACACAAATCTGACAAGATCAAGATTGATATCTTATCTCGTGATTACAATTTCTTTTTAATATATTTTTATCACATAATTTGATCATATGTGTTAGTTAAATTATTTTTATCACATATTTTGATCCTAGGTAGTTTTCGTATTATTCGACTAAGTACCCGTTATCCGTATTATACCCGTCCGTATAATATCCTAGATCCGTTTTCAACCTGCTCAGAATACCCTAGATCCAGATTCAGATCCTACTCGATTTTCCACTACCCGCATCTGTACAGTGATCTAAAAAAAAATAATTAGGGTAGGATACAGGATGACCTACTATCCGGCCAAGATCCGAATTTTCACCCCTACATATGGGCCCACAAGGCCTGTTGGACAACAAGGCCACCTCTGATAGGGGCCTCTAGATATAGCTTCTCGATAGGCTATGCCTCTGTGATTTAAAAGCGATCGTCACAATACGTACATATGCTTGACGTCACCCAAAACAAACAACCATTCATTTTCTATGACAATTTGTATTATTGTTTCATGACGAAATTTTATGTTTCACACAAAAGTACATGGGGCGACGACGCTTGATACAATTAATGACCTAACATAAACAAGTTGTCACGTAAAATAGATTTTCCATGACAAAGTTGACAACGCCACGACGTTTCGCCACACGAGATAATCACTTTTCTTGTAGTGTTGGTGGCGCGATCATCGTAGCTGGGAATGAAGATCACCCAAACGGCGTTTCCTTGCAAGTTTTGCTTCACTTTTGCACGGATCTGGTAGAGCTTCTCTTAGTAAGCTGTAACACCCCAAATTTTACTTTTTCTGGATTTACTGTGTTTTTCTTTATTTTATTTGATTTTTTGAGATTTTCTTTATTTCTTTTTGTATTTATTAAATAGGCCATTTGTTGTCTTTTAATTGTTTTGTGCAATTTATTATTGATTTTTTGTTGGAAGTATTTTATTTGGCTTCTAGAGGTCTTGAGATATTTTTTGGAGTTTTTCAGGATTTTTTCGGTGTTTCTTCCTATTTATTTGGGATTTATTTTTTTTTTGGTTTATTTTTAATCGAAAAAGAATTAAAAATCTCTAAATAGTGTTTGGGCTGAAACCCAGTCGGTCCGGCCCAATTCCCCGTGCCCGCCGACCCATTTAGCCCAGCCGTCGCTAAACCCTATCCACCTCGCGCTTTGGACATTCGATTTCGATCAAATGGTCATCGTCGCGCCGCGCCATCGCCCGTTGTCGTCCGTTCAATCGAGCCCACGCGAACGCTCCCAATGCAGCCACGTCAGCCCTTTCGAGTCTATCGTGCCGTCGAACTCCCGTGAACCTCGGATTTGGAGCCCCCACCATTGCACGCCTCCCGACCCCCTATTTAATGCGCCACCACCACCCTCGTATTCTTCGCAAGCCGCCGCACCTTCTAGTCAAAGCACGCCTGCCGAGACACCCTAGCTTACCCGCGTGCGCTCGCCGTAGTTCCCGAAGCCTTCCGCCGCCTGTTTTGTCGCCGCCGGTCCTTCTCCACTACTGCCAAGGCCATCGGAGTATTGCCTGCGTCAAGCCGCGTCTGTTGCGCCGCTTCGTGTCACCGGAGGAGCCACGAAATGCCGTCACTCGTGTCATCATACTCGTCTTCAGTAAGTCCCGTCGCCGCTCCGCTATTCGTCTGAAAGTGCATCTAGGCCCTTTAAGGATTTTGGTGAATAATGACAATAGGATTAAGTGACTAATGAGATTTGTAAGCTTTGTGAACAGAATGTCGTATCTAATGATAAGTCCAAGAGCAAAGGAGCACCCTCAAAACAAAGAAGAAAAAGACGGTTTTTAGACTTGATACTGTGCGTTTTTTTATCTTTCTATTGAGTTTAAGGACAGCCGTACTATAAAGAGGGATTTGATGAGAAATAGCTATAGAATGACTCTGTGTGCTCATTGATGGATCTCAGTCGGCAAAAGTGTCAAAATATCAAGTCTTAGAAGCTTTTTACCCAATTGCATTCGGAGTATCCGAAGTTCAACTCAGAATGTCCGAGTAGACCCCTCTGTTTAAACTAGAAAATTTCATTTTCTAGCTAAGTCCTATTCGGACTGTCCGAAGGTTCATTCGGAGTATCCGAATACTTCGGACTGTCCAAATAAATCTTCGGACTATCCTAGCTAGGTACCTCTGTTACCTCGACTTAACCTATTCAGGGTATCCGAACATAGGTTCGGACTATCCAAACTTACTCGGACCTGAGCAAAAACGACTAGTTTTGGGAGGCTTATAAATACCCATCTCCTCCCACCTACCAGCAATAACTCTGATTCTCAAACATTTATTGTAGTGTGTTCTTCCTCCTTGAGCCCTAGCTTCCTCTCCTTTGAGCTTTGTGATTTGATTCATTAGAGGGAAAGAGAGAAGCAAGATTGAGAGCTTGAAGTGTCTTAGATCCATCTTGAGCACCGGATTTCATTCTCTTGCGGATTTCTTGCCGATCTACTACTCTTGGAGGTTGAGGACTCCTAGACGGCTAGGAGTTGTCGGTGAGCTCTCAAGCTTTGTGTGGAGAGTCTCCGAAAGTTTGTGAAGGTTGAATCCACCCCCGCAAGGAAAGGATTCAAGAAATAGAAATCGGTGAGTGCTTTGTGCCGTCTCAACGGAGACGTAGGATCCCCTCAAGGATCCGAACTTCGGGTTAAAATCTTTGAGTCTTCGTCTTCGATTCTTGGATTTCTTTTATACCCTTGTTGTGGTTGATTTAAATCATGGCGATTCAAGAGGTGATTTACTTTGTGTGAAGGATATTGTTGGTTATTCATCTTCTGCAGGTATTCTAGGCTAACTAATTCTATTTGGTGCAATTAATGTCCTCTAAATAGCCTAGATTTACTTTTTTTGTTTTGTGCCCTAAAGCACTCGGACTATCCAAATAAACATCGGACTATCTGAACCACTCGAACAGTCCGAAGTCTGATTCGGACACTCTGAAGATTTAGTTTCCGCTGCAGTTTAAATTTAAATTTTGTAACGCCAATTCACCCCCCTGTAGGCGACATCCCGATCCTTTCAATTGGTATCAGAGCCAAATCTCCGTAGTTTTGGCTTAACCGCTTGGACAATCTGAGATGTCAAAAAAAGAGAAGGTTACCGAAAGCCGTGACCAAGCTAAGGCCACGGGTTCCGGTAAAGGGGTTGAGATTCCTTATGAATATCTCACCCTCGGAGTCTCAAGCTCTTCACCTTATGTCTCTGTGTCGTCCGGTAGAGCACCTCACTTTGATGGTACTCATTATGCCGTATGGAAACATAAGATAAAGATGTACTTGAGATCGCTTCACCCTTGTATTTGGGAGATTGTTGAGACAGGTTTTAAAGCCACGGATCCAAACAAGCTCACTGCCGAAGAGAAGAAGGCTCAACACTTCAATGACTTGGCAGTCAATGCTTTGTTCAATGCATTAAGTGACACCGAGTTCAACCGAGTTGATGGACTTGAAGATGCCAAGGCCATTTGGGAACGACTTATGGTCACACATGAAGGCATATCAAGTGTCTGTGAATTCAAGATTGAGCTCATCATTGGCGAGCTAAGTTGATTCACCTTGGAAGATGGAGAGACCTACACGAAGATGTTCGATCGCTTGATGGTGTTGGTGAACCAAGCCAAGGGCCTTGGGTGTACCGACCTCACCGACAAGGTTGTAGTCAAGATTATTCTTTTAGTGATCACCCCCACCAACCACAACTTGGTTCAACTCCTTTGTGACCGGCCAAACTTCGACACACTTACACCCCATGATGTAATTGGGAGGTTAATAATGGATGAGATGATGATCAAAGAGACGGAAGTGGTGGAAGAGCTCAAGTCCGGCAAGAAGATGGGCATTGCCTCGAAAGCTGTCAAGGTTGTGCACGAAGTGGAGGTGAGTTCAAGTGACGAAGAAGAACCAAGTGGTCCGTTGACAAATGAGGACATGGCTTTGCTTGTGAGAAGATTCAACAAGTTTCTCAAGAAGAAGGGTTACAAGCCGGGGAGTCATTCCAAGAGTTAGTTATGGGAACAAGTCAAGAGAAAGGCATTCAACCCAAAGATGCTATGAATGTGGGGAACCCGGTCATTTCATTGCCGAGTGCCCACAAAGAGAGAAGAAGGAAGACAAGCCACACAAGAAAGACAAGTACAAGGGTAAGGCCCAAATTGGTGACGCAGCACCCTGGGACAGATTCTGTCTGCCAACTTACAATGTGAATTCCCGTCGATTCCGAAGTCCAAATGACCTAAAACTAGTTCCATTGGAAAGGTTATCTCCTTATATTTCCAGGCATATGTGGATCATTGAAATCAGAGCCCGTTTGTGGCCTGGGCGACAATTTTAGTGAACACTGCTCCTGGTGGCCGAGGTAGTCGACTCCGAGATGAATTGGGCCTCCAACTTGACTTGGACGCCCTCCTTGCCTCCCTCCTGGCCCTTGCTGGTTCCCAAGGCCTTCATGATCCTCTCCAAAGTTCCTAAGTACAATATAATCAATAATATCATTAGGTAGCATACCATCCTCGCAAGTATATGCACGGGCACTTAGGAACGAGCTCACCTGTTGATTCAATTGCCGTGCTCGTACTCTTGTGATGGGTCCTTGCATCACAACTGGAGGAGTCTCGGGCGTATGCATAGGAGTGATGTCCTCATCATCCTTCTCCTCTTGAAGTGGAGTCATCCTCGACTCAAGCTCATCTTCTTCTCCCATGAACGGTTTCAAATCTGCAATGTTAAATGTGGGGCTAACCCCAAATTCGGACGGCAACTCAAGTTTATATGCATTATCATTTATTTTCTCAAGTATCTTGAAAGGACCATCAACTCTAGGCATTAATTTAGACTTTCTCAATTCTGAAAAACGATCCTTTCGCAAGTGTAACCATACTAAATCACCCGGTTCAAGTTTTACTTCCTTTCTACCTTTACTTCCCGTAGTCCTATACCTTTCATTCATCATTTCAATATTTTCTTTAGTCTTTTCATGCAATTTCAGAATAAATTCAGCACGTTCCTTAGCATCATGATTAACTCGTTCAATAGTAGGTAAAGGTAATAGATCAATAGGAGCACAGGGATTGAAGCCATACACTACCTGAAAAGGACTTACCTTGGTGGTGGAGTGTACCGCCCTATTATAAGCGAACTCAACATGCGGCAAACACTCTTCCCACATCTTTAAATTCTTCTTGAAAACAGCCCTCAACATAGTAGATAATGTACGATTTACTACCTCGGTTTGGCCGTTGGTTTGGGGATGACATGTTGTTAAAAACAGCAGCTTGGTCCCCAATTTATTCCATAGAGTTCTCCAAAAGTGGCTCAAAAACTTGGCATTACGATCTGAAATAATAGTAGAAGGCATACCATGCAAGTTTAGCGATTTCTTGAAAGAAAAGGTTAGCAATATTAACAGCATCAGCTCTTATGACAAGGAATAAAGTGAGCCATCTTAGAAAATCTATCAACCACCACAAATATACTATCCCTCCCCTCTAGGTCCTAGGCGGTCCTAAAATAAAGTCCATAGATATATCCTCCCATGGAGTGCTAGGAACAGGAAGAGGCATATATAAACCATGTGGATTCAATCGTGACTTAGCCTTTTGACATGTAGTGCAGCGGGATACAAACCTCTCAATGTCTCGCCTCATTTTCGCCAAAAGAAGTGAGCGGACAGCACGGCCTCCGCCTTCTTGGCACCAAAATAACCCATCAAACCTCCTCCATGAGCCTCTCAGATCAAAAAGAAAACGAACGGATCCAATCGAATGCATAGGCGGTTAGCTCTAAACACAAATCCATCATTTATCACATATTTGTCCCATATTCTTCCCTCTTTGCAATGCAGCAAGACATCTTTAAAATCATCATCATTAGCATATTGTTCTTTAATTGATTCCAATCCAAATATACGACAATCAAGTTAGGACAACATGGTATATCTGCTAGACAAGGCATCAGCAATCACATTATCCTTCCCTTTCTTGTGTTTGATAACATAAGGAAAAGATTCAATAAATTCAACCCATTTAGCATGTCTACGATTCAGTTTCACTTGACTGCGAATATGTTTTAGCGACTCATGATCGGAATGAATAACAAATTCTTTGGGCCAAAGATAATGTTGCCACGTTTCTAAAGATCGCACAAGAGCATACAATTCTTTATCATACGTGGAATAATTCAAAATAGGACCACTCAATTTTTTGCTAATGTAAGCAACAGGTTTACTGTCTTGCATCAAAACACCACCAATTCCAACCCCACTAGCATCACATTCAAGCTCAAGGGTCTTATTAAAATCAGGAAGTTGGAGTAAAGGTGCATTAGTAAGCTTATCTTTCAAAAGGTTGAAGGTATTCTCCTGTGCTTGCTCCCAATGGAATACAACTCCCTTCTTCGTCAACTCGTTCAATGGGGCTGCAATGGTGCTGAAATCCTTCACAAAGCGGCGGTAAAATCTGGCAAGTCCATGGGCGTTGGCCAACTCTTAATCGCGTGCACCTTGGCTTCATCCACCTCAATTCCCTGCGGAGTCACAACATAGCCAAGGAACGATACTCGTTCGGTGCAAATAGTGCACTTCTCGAGGTTACCAAATAAACGTGCAGCACGCAAAGCATCAAAAATAGCACGTAGATGATCAAGATGTTCATGTAATGACTTGTCAGTAAATCAATATATCATCAAAATAAACCACCACAAATTTTCTAATGAAAGCTCAGAAACCTCGCTCATTAAGCTTATGAAAGTGTTAGGTGCATTAGTTAAACCAAAAGGCATGACTAACCACTCATACAATCCAAACTAGGTTTTAAAGGTCTGTTTTCCATTCATCTCCCAATTTCATTCTTATTTGGTGGTATCCACTATGCAAGTCAACCTTAGAAAAATTATAGAACCACTTAACTCATCAAGCATGTCGCCTAACCTAGGAATAAGATGACGGTACCATATTGTGATATTGTTAATGGCTCTACAATCTACGCATACGCGCCTAACCGCCATCTTTCTTAGGAACCAAAATAACAGGGACAGCACAAGGACTAAGGCTCTCATGTACATACCCGTGGTTCAAAAGCTCTTGGACTTGTCGCTGAATTACCTTAGTCTCCTCTGGATTTGTCCTATATGCAGCACGGTTTGGCAAAGTCACTCCCGGGATCAAGTCGATTTGGTGCTCAATACCTCGAATAGGTGGCAGCCCCGGGGGTATCTTAGCTGGGAACACATCCTCATACTCCTGCAAAAGGTTAGTGACAGCAGGAGGCAAAGATCTAGACATATCATGAAATGAAAATAAAGCTTCTTTGCATATCAAAGCATAGCATAGTGCATCATTCTCATTAATTTCAGTAAGATCAGATTTTGTAGCAAGCATAACACCACCCTTCAATTTAATTCCCTCGGACCTAGAACTAGGTTCTTTCTTGTCTTTCTTAGGTGGGAAAACATTTTTAGCCACTTGCTGATTTTCAAATTCTAGCACACTCTCCTTTCTCTCATTTTCAGCTCTCTCTTTGTCACATTGCACAATTTCAGTAGGAGCCATAGGAAGCAAAGTGATTTTCTTCCCCTTGTGCATAAGAGTGTATTTGTTACTTCTACCATGATGAATTGCATCAGTATCAAATTCCCATGGATAGCCTAACAAAAGGGAACATGCTTGCATAGGCACTACATCAAAATCAGCGAAATCATGGTATGTTCCAATGTAAAATTGCACTCTTGCAGTTTGTGTTACCTTCACCTTACCGCTGTTATTGAACCATTGAATATGGTAGGGATGAGGGCCTGCACGTGTGGGCAAGCAAAGCTTCTCCACCAGATCTGAACTCACCAAGTTATTGCAGCTCCCACCATCAATTATGACACTAACACGATAGTCCTTGACGATGAGGTACATCTGAAACAAATTATAGCGCTGTAGCTTGTCCGCTTGCTCCATTTGAGCGCCAACACTCGCTGCACAATGATTGTCCTATAATTCTCGGTGGCAAGCGGTCCTAAAATCTCCTCATCATCGCCGTCCATCTCATGGTCATCCTTATTATCCGCAAGGTTAGCTGCAAGAGTATTTTCATCCTCAACATCACTAGCACTAATGTACCCACCTTCTTCTCGCTGTAATGTACGCCGACGACTTGGGCAATCCTTCATGACCTGGCCCATCCCTTGCATCGGTGGCACACAATTCCCGCTGTACGACCCGTGGAAGCAACCGATGAAGAACTCTTCATTGGTGCCTGCACATGGTTAGATTTACTCACCTCGGGTGCATGTGACGGTGATGGTGCTGCTGAACGCGCCCTACTTGTGGAGGGGGCAGCAGGCCGAGTGGTGGAAGATAGGGTTGTTTGGGCTTGTCCCGGCGTCAATCTTGGTACCGATACACCACCAAAGTTGCTCCGTGTCCTTTGTTGTCTTCCCTGCAATTCTTTTTCTGCCAACATAGCAAGTTGGAACAATCTATCGATATCATTATATTCTTTGTAATCAGTTATGTCCTGAATTTCACGTCGTAAACCCCCATAAAAATGAGCCATCTTATCTTTTTTATCCTCAAATACCTCACAATGCAACATGCCTATTTGTAGCTCTTGATAGTACTCCTCTACAAATCTATTACCTTGATTCAAGCATTGCAATTTCTTACGTAAATCACGTTTGTATGAAGGAGGAACAAATCTACTATGCATAGCTCGCTTTAATCTATCCCATGTATCAAAGTTGTGGCGAATTTACTACTTCATTCCACCAAATGATAGCAAAATCTTTGAACTCACTAGTAGCTTGTCCGACTCTATGTACTTCAAGAACTAAATGGGAGTTAAATTTTTGCTCAACAGTTATTTCCCAATTTAAATAAGCTTTAGCATCATATGCACCCAAAAAAGATGGTATGGTAAATTTAACTTTAGAAAAAGGATCATCATTTCCACGACCATTGCGATGATTAAAATTATTACCTCCAATACCTTGATGGTTGTTATTCAGCGTTGTTGTTGTCGCACATCCCTGTGCAACAAGCGCTGAGCAAAGGCATCGTGGTCCTCTCCATCCACATCATCTCCCACGATAGACTCTTCATGGTCCTCCACTCCACGGGCTCTGTTGAGAGGTGGTTGTCTCTCAAAATTCTCCAACCTCGTAAGAAGATTGGCGATGTTTCTCTCTATCCTGTCCAATCTTTGGTCATTGTCTTGACCGATTCTTGCGATGTTTGCATTGATGTCATTCAGCACGTTGTTAAGCTCATGTCTTGTAATACACTCATTGTCTTCCACACCTGCCATTGTTAGTCAAAAGGAAAAAAACAAAGACAACACAGTAGTATTATCCCTGTCAACTACTAGGTGGTGGAAGGTAGATTCACTCACTCTCAAGCGTCTTACCACGCTCTTACAAATGTTCTTACCAATGCAGCAAGTGGTACAACCGGTGGCTGGTTCGTGATACCGTGAGTAGAGCGTGAGCGAGGCGATTGCAAGGTAGGACCTAAACTGATAAGAAGTATGTGGAGCTCGGAAGGCAATATCAGGTAGCAAAGGAATAAGCAATATCGAAAACAGAATAGCAAAGCTGAATAGATGTCCAAAGTACTTGTCACAATTGCTGGCCTAACCGTGTTCCTAGAACTAGTTCAACCAAGCTAGGGATATACTGAAGTACAAAGGACTCAAAGGATGCAAGCAATTCTGATTTTCTTCTTCTCTTTCTCTTCTCTCTGTTTTTTTTTGCCGGTTTGGCTCTTTCTCTCTTCTTATTTTTTTTAATTTTTTTTCACTTTTTTTCTAACACAAATATATAACTCTCAACTCAGAAGAGAAATAAAAATCTCACAATTTGGAGCAACAGACGATAGTAAACAGATGGCCGAAAGAATTGACAAAACAGGACAGCAAACTTCCAGGCGCCGAAACTCGGTCTTAGAAGCTTTTTTTGAGGGTCAAAAAATGCACAAGTCTAAAGACTATGAAATTTTCAAGTGCGCGTCGTTTTCCCCTTTGAAACAAAAAAAAGTAGACCCAAATCGGAGTTCATATGCAAAAGTTATGGCTATTTTGCTGAACACTGCACAGATTGGTCTATCTCGGCCTTCACTTCTTTCTTTCGGTTTCAGTTAGGGTTAAGCTATTGATAGGACTACGTCGAGAGAATAAAGGCTAGCGTTGCAGGGCAATTGATACAAGGCGGCTCGCAACCTATCTAGGGCTTACGGTGCAAGATATAGAACACAAGGCGGCTCGCAAGGGCAAACCGAGTAGGACTCGATTTGGTGTCGGTTGTTGGCTGTGGTGGGATGAATTAGGGTAGCGGAAATAGTGTCAACTAGAGACTAGGTTCACGACTTCAACCAGCAACAAGACGATTACTATGGACACAAATTCAACAAAGCAAACTGAAAACGAAAATTGCAATGGTACAAAAGGTCGTAGGACAGTGGAACGATGATGAACAATTTTTTTTGTAAGCCTAATTTTCTGGACTCTAGGACGATGGAAACAATGATAAAGGTGGGGAAACTAGGGTTACCTATCGGTAAACCGTGGCTCTGATACCACTTGATACGCACGGTGGCCCAATCTTCCAATAGGTGGAGGTAAGTCGATTGGTGGAGACTCGACGTTGACGATCCGGCTTCCGATCAGGACCGATCCGAACCCTGCAATCGCTACACCACGGCTCCGTTGGTTATCAACTACGCACAAACACGGTTGACCTCACCAAGAAGGCTTATCCCTGCATGCGAATCGAGAATACAAGCAAGAACGTAGAAGAAGCAATCTGAAATCGTGAATTATATTAAGCACACGAGTTGGGGTTCCACAAACCGATGATTGGCAAAAACTGACAGAGTGTCTAGTTGAAATCTAAGCAAAACCCGAGCCAGACCCTAGCGGTGGCTACTGAATATAAGGTCTAAGGGACGTCCTAGAAACCCTAGACGCGTCCGTGATGGACTCCAACACGATACATGGGCCAACGGCCCAAATTGGTGACGCAGCACCTTGGGACAGATTCTGTCCGCCAACTTGCAACGTGAATTCCTATCGACTCCGAAGTCCAAATGACTTGAAACTAGTTCTATTAGAAAGTTATCTCCTTAGCTTTCCAGGCATGTGTGGATCATTGAAATCGGAGTCCGTTTGTGGCCTGGGCGACAATTTTAGTGAACACTACTCCTGGTGGTCAAGGTAGTCGACTCCGAGATGAATTGGGCCTCCAACTTGACTTGCACGCCCTCCTTGCCTCCCTCCTGGCCCTTACTGGTTCCCAAGGCCTTCATGATCCTCTCCAAAGTTCCGAAGTACAATATAATCAATAATATTATTAGGTAACATACCAACATCACAACTATATGCATGGGCACTTAGGAACGAGCTCACCTGTTGATTCAATTCCGTGTTCGTACTCTTGTGATGGGTCCTTGCATCACAACTGGAGGAGTCTCGGGCGTATGCATAGGAGTGATGTCCTCATCAGATGAAGAGCTAGCGCCGCCGGCGCAAAGATGACTACGAGTGTTTCGGCATCCGCCGTAACGACCGGGACGACCGCAGAAGCCATCACCGCCGCGACAAGGGCGATAGTGAAGACCGCCGAGTTAGATCACCTTCATGTTACTCTTGATCTCTTTGATATCAACATCATCAACTTGGGCTTCTCGAATCTGATCTTCCAACATTGGACGCACTTCCAAAGTAGCCAAGTAACCTTCTTGAACCACTTCGCACTAAGCTTCAAATTCCTCATAAAGAGTGGTGACTTTCTTTAATCATCGTGGTATTGCAGTAACTCTTTCTGCTCAAAGCATCAGCTACGACGTTGGCTTTGCCCGAATGATAATGAATACCAATGTCGTAATCCTTGATCAATTCTAACCATCTTCTTTGCCTCATATTGAGATCGGCTTGGGTAAAAATATACTTGTGCTCTTGTGATCCAGATAAATCTCACAGCGACACCGATGAGGTAATGGCGCCAAATCTTTAAAGCATGCACTACGGCACCAATTCCAAATCATGGGTCGGATAGTTGACTTCGTGTGGCCTTAGTTGACGCCAAGCATATGCCACAACCTTCTTATCTTGCATTAGCACACAACCGAGTCCTTGACGGATGCATCACGAATATCTCAAAATCCTTCCCGATATCTCGCAAAATAAGCCAGGGGCGTTGTCAAACACTTCTTTAGCTCTCGAAAACTTCGCTCACACTCTGATGTCCAAGCAAATTTCTTCTCCTTTTTCAGAAGCTGAGTGAGCGGTCTAGCTTTTCTAGAAAAACCTTCTATGAAACGGCGATAATATCCCGCCATTCCAAGGAAACTTCTAACTTGGGTTACCGTTTTGGGTGACACCCAATTGAGCACATCTCATACTTTACCAGGGCTTCATCCAAAACTCACATTTACTGAACTTAGCATAGAGTTGATGTTCTCTTAGCTTTGTCAATACTTTCCGCAAGTGATCTTCATGTTCTTCCTCACTCTTGGAGTAAACCAGAATGTCATCAATAAAAACAACAACAAACTTGTCTAAATATTCCATGAATACTTTATTCATTAAGGTCATGAAATAGGCAGGGGCATTAGTCAAACCAAAAGACATCACGGTATACTCATACTGTCCATACCGAGTTACAAAAGCTGTTTTGGGAATATCTTCTTTACGAATCTTCATCTGATGGTAACCTGACCTCAAGTCAATTTTTGAGAACACACCTGCTCCTTGAAGCTGGTCAAATAAATCATCAATTCTTGGTAGAGGGTACATATTCTTGATGGTGACTTCATTGAGAGCACGATAATCCACACACATCCTCTGAGTTCCATCTTTCGTTTCTACTAGAAGAACTGGGGCTCCCCATGGCGAAGAACTCGGTCTAACAAAACCTTGATCTTGCAACTCTTTGATCTGTCTCTTTACTTCAGCTAACTCATTAGCAGGCATCCTATACGGTCTCTTGCAAATGGGTGGCGTTCCAGGAACTAGCTCAATCAAGAACTCTATGTCTCTATCTGGTGGCATACCAGGCAACTCATTTGGAAACACATCAGGAAATTCTCTAGCGATTGGCACATCCTCCAAATTTATTCCTTTAGCACTATAAACTTTTATTTCTTCGCATCGATCTGCATGTAGCTTGAAACTTTAACTTAACTCCATCTGGACTGGTTAATGTGATCTCTCTATTTCCACAATCCAAAACTGCTTGGTTCTTGGATAGCCAATCCATTCCTAGGATCACATCTAGGGACTTGGTGTCTAGGACAATGAGGTTGGCTAGAAATTCTACCCCTCCGATTAATATCTTAACTTCTGGGCAGCCTTGGTTCATACTTAAATCAGAACCAGGTGATGGTTTGGGGGTCATCAAGGGTGGCATCGAGCAAATTGCAAGCTTCTTCTCAATAGAACAGATCCAATCATCTGCATCCAAGGGTTCTAAAGAGTTGAAGTAGCGCGACGAGTCCTCATGAATTCGGCTAGCTTGGATCATGCGAGCGTGGAGGAGGTGCAAATGCACTTGATTCTCTGGTTTAACAAGTTGACTAGAGCAACTCTTCTCGATTCTACTTGATTCATCATATTATTCATGTTTCGTGTCATGGCATTCATAAGCTAAGTCCGAGTCATAAGAAAGGTCCCAAATTCTAATCGACTCTGCGGTGGTGGTGGTGGTGGGTTGGCGCTGCATCGCATTAGCATTAGCATCCTTGGCGAACGCGATTGGCTCTGAATGAGTATCAACCATCATGCGATGCAGCATAAGGGTTTGATAGGTAAGAGGAAAAGCAATAGATAAGTGGTAAGGTCATCTAGGGAGAAGGTAATACCCAAGAACAAAGGCCAACCAAAGACATAGCCGACTGTCGGGACTCGGATATGCAAACCAAACACTCTATAGTCGTGTGTTCTGCACTAGTCTAGGATCACGCTAGTGCACACAGTGGAAACATAGATGACATATCATTCCATACATCGAAATAACTAAGAAGAAACAAAATAATACTGAATAAAGCAAATGACCTTATGGTCAAGGTTCATACACCAATGCCTCTTGGCTTAAGAAACAAGTGAAACTGTTGCAGTGGAAACATAATAACTTAGGCCATTCGACATGCCACAGGCAATCGTCTGGGGAACGCCTAACTAGCCCACGTAGTCTTCATAGTATTCCTCCTCTTGATATTCATTCCCTGGTTCTTCCTCAGCAACTGAACAACATGGGCATAAAGCCGTGAGTACAAAACGTACTCAACAAGCCTTAGGGAAAAGATGCAATATATTCATGCACGGCTTGACAAAGGATAGTTATATGGTTTATTTGCAGAAAGCAATAACTTGTATTTAAATACAATAAATAGATTGAAGGCAGATTGATAAAACAATAATAAATAACTGTAAATCAATGGTAGACAACATGAATGTAATGACGAGGCATCACCCTACATCATTCAAACAATTATCCATCACACAATTCAACAAGATAGTTTTAGACAACAAAACAACAAAGGAACTCCCCTGCTCACATTCCAACAATCCCACATTTCATGAAACACTCTATACCCCGTGTGAAATTCCTGTGCTTATCCATGACCGCGGACACGGCTATTCGAATAGTTTTACACTCTGCAGAGGTTGTACAGCTTTACCCACAAGACATGAACATCTCTTAGTGCAATCGATATTAACACACTTCCTTTGGTGTGTCGCAGAGATATCATGACAAAGCCTTTACAATGCACGTCTAAACTCAGTACTGCCCTCTAAGGTTTCGCCCCTCGGGACCCCCTCTTGAGCCAGGTGAATCTACCCGTCCATCCCGGAACCCACACATACAGTTGGCAGTACTCAAGAGTAAACAATGCAGATTAATCAGCTAGGTCTGTCCCATACCAGACTTGTGGTTGCACGGTTAGGCCCAGTTCAATGGCGCACAAGATTAAGTCCTTAAATTATCTCAAGCAAGACAACCACATCCCAATGTACTAGACAGCACCCCCTTTACTGCACAATCACTTGCTCGAGGGAAAACATTTTGTTCAACCAAGACCAATGGCATCCCCTACCATGGTACAACAAGTTTTACAACAGTGGTCAACAGCCACAATTCAATATCTCATTAGTTCAAGATTAACATTAGTTCACAGGTGATATGAATCCCATCGTACGACTAAGCAAGTCTAAGCATTTGCTACGTTAACCCAATGTTGGTATTATGATTATGTCCAACTAGTAATGTTCCAACCTAAGGTTAACAATGGATACATGGCATTTCAATAATCAATGTGGCATACTAGCAATCAGGTGAATAGCTATTCCTATAAACTAGCATCGATACACAAATAGCATGCAATTGTATAAAATAAATTACTTTTGCAAACATGGGTTCAATATGATCAAAGGACTACGACTTGCCTTCGTCGACGAGGTGCGATGCGCTACTTTGAAAATCTTCTCCCTAGTTGGCGACGACGACCGCTTCTTCAACTACGCGCAAAACGGTACATGAAAAGAATAAAATAAATTTAGAAGAAACTAAAAATTATAATAAAAATACTGGCAGATAGAGGATGAATTTAGATGAATTTAGCAATTGGAATCACTCGATTCGGAGTTACGACGGAGGAGAAACAATTGTTTGAATTCTCAAAATCCTGAAAATTGGAAAACCGAGGAATATTCTTTGGCATCTTTCTTTTTCCATCATTTTCCTGATTTCTCTTGTCTCACTTACAGCCTGGCCCCACTTGTCATTGGCTATAGGCCTTCTTCCCAAATTGCCTGTACAGAGAACAAGCCATGGAGGAAGTAGCAACGCCATGGGAAGGAGAGACCAAGGGGAAGAGAGGGGAAAGGGCTCGCCGGAGGGGAAGGGCTCACCGGAGGCGGTGACGCGGCGGCGATGGCCCGGCAAAGGGCAGCGGAGCGCAGAGAGGCGCTGCTGTGATGCGCGACGGCTAGGTATGGCGCTTCATGGCGGCGCTGGGCGGCGGGCGGCGGCGCAGCAAGCGAGCCGCCGAGGTGAGGGGTGGGTCGGCGAGTGCGGCGAAGGTGATGGGCATGAACGGCCGCGGGCGCGAGGCCGGATAAAGCACAGCGGCGACGAGCCATGACGGAAAAAAATGGCGGCGGCATGACGGCCAACCGCACAAATACTCGAAATTTCGTGAAACTAAAGATAGCATCGCAGAGAATGACAAGGTGATTCTACGGCTAAAAGGAATTGCACTGGAAGTTACCGGATTGGAAGGAATCGACGACGAATGGAGCGACGGCCGACGACGAACAAACTCGAAATCCGGGGTCAAACTGCAACGCAAATCAAATCCGATTGAATGGTTGTGTTCCTGGAACAAGGGGCACAAAGTGACGCGGTTGGTTTGCCGGAAAACTCACCGGAGCAAAAGATGGCTCGCCGGTGTCTTTGGAGGACGCCGGACGTCGGTTTTCGCGAGTTTTGGGAAGGAAATAATACTGGACTGAAGGTGGCAAGGTGAGCACGGAATAGAGGATGCAGATACAAAGAGTTGAGAGGTGGAAGCTCGTCGTTTCGTTGAGAAACGGCCGAGTTATGGAGGTTTTAGTGCAAAACGGTTTCTAGTCAATTAATCAAATTCCGGCGGTTAAAAGGTGAATGGTCATGAAAAATGGGTTCTCCTCGTCTCCTTCTTCGCAATGGATCCAACCACACATGATTTGGTGGAGGAAATGAGAAGTTACGGTGATTTGAATTTGGAGGAGAATGAAACAGAAGAACAGTCGTGCTCTCTGGAATGCACTATCAAAGGTTGAAGATGAACCGTGACATGCCACGTGTCGATTTCTCGTTGGTTGGAAGAAATGAAGGGACAAAAGCACGAGAAATAAAATAGAAAAAATGATCTAAAAATCCTAGAAAAATTCCTAAAAATGCTAGAGATTATTTGAAACCCAATAAAATTAGTTTCACTAAATTGTGATGAATTTTGGAATTTAGATTATTCCGGAACGAATATACTGATTTTGATGAAAGACCGCGAGAGATAAAATAGCAAAAAGATTCCAAACATCTTGAGAAAATTCCTAAAAATGTTTTGAAATATTTGAAACCTAATGCAATATGTTTTGGGATTTTTAGAGCATTTTGGAACTCGGGTAAAATTTCGAATAAGGACCGAAATTGAGAATTTTGATTTTGCGGACGGTAAAAGATTGAACTTCAATTTCGGAAGGATATGGATGCCAGGTTAAATAGAACACCAAGGAAAATCCAAATTTTGAAATTAATTAATTTAAATTCACATTAGTCAAAAGACTGAAATTTGGGATGTTACAAACCTCCCCCCTTAAATGAAATCTCGACCCCGAGATTCGGACTGGCTAGAGAATAGGTGGGGAAACTCGGACTTCAGATCCTCTTCTCGCTCCCATGTGGCTTCATCTTCTGAATGATTGCTTCACTGGACTTTGCAGAAACGGATGATTTTGCTTCTCGTGATGCGCTCTGCAACATCCAAAATCTTCACTGGCTGCTCCTTGTAAGTGAGATCCTCTTGCAAATCGATGGCTCCCAACGGCATCTGTTCTTCTGGCACTCGCAAACATTTCTTCAATTGCGACACGTGAAACACATCATGGATTCCAGCGAAGGACTGAGGCAACTCGAGCTTGTAAGCAATTTCTCCTCTTCGTTCCAAGAATTTGAACGGTCCCACATATCTAGGGGCAAGCTTTCCTTTTACTTGAAATCTCTTAACTCTTTTTAGAGGGGTGACTCTAAGATACACATAATCATTGGCCTCGAAACTCAAATCTCGCGATTTATTATCGCATAACTCTTTCTGCTACTTTGAGATATCTTTAACTTGTCTCAATTAATCGAACTTGCTCTTGACTTCTTGCAATATGGCAGACCAAATAACCGTCTTTCTCCTGTCTCTTTCCAATTGAGAGGGTTCTCGCACTTTCTTCCGTATAAGGCTTCAAAAGGAGACATTTGCGATCGACACGATAATCAATTATTGTAAGAAAATTCGCATAGGGTAAACACATGTCCCACTTAGCACCATAGGTTAGGCACGTGCTCTTAACATGTCTTCAAGAATCTTGTTCACTCGCTCTCTCATCCATCGGTTTGAGGGTGATAAGCAAGATCTGAACCCGAGATGAGTCCCCATAGCTTCATGCAAACTCTGCCAAAAACGAGAGGTAAACTGAGATCCTCTATCAGAGACAATCTTCTTAGGCACTCCATGAAGACTAACAATCCTTGACATATATAATTCTGCCAATTTATCTCCTGTAGGTAGTCTTAACTGGAATGAAGTGAGCTACCTTAGTCAATCGATCCACTATTACCCGGATCGAATCATAACTCGCTTGGGTCTTAGGAAGTCCGGTAATAAAATCCATACCAATCTCTTCCCACTTCCACTCTAGAATCTTCAATGGCTGAAGCAATCCTGTTGGCCTCTGATGCTCTGCTTTGACCTTCTGACAGACATCACACAGAGCCACATATTCTGCAATCTCACGCTTCATGCTAGGCCACTAATACCTTTCCTTGAGATCTTCATACATCTTGGTACTTCTAGGGTGTATGGAGTACAAAGTCTCATGCGCTTCTTTGAGTAACAATTCCTTGAGCTCTTTCTGATAAGGTACACAGATACGTTTCTCATACCAAATGGTACCTCTTTCATCCTCGATGAAACCTGGGGCTTTTCCTTTCTTCATATTACTCTTGATCTCTTTAATATCAGCATCATCAACTTGGGCTTTACGAATCTGATCTTCCAGCGTTGGACGCACTTCCAAAGTAGCCAAGTAACTTTCTTGAACCACTTCTAGACTAAGCTTCTGAAATTCCTCATAGAGAGCTGGCTGACTTTCTTTAATCATCAGGGTTTTGCAGGAACTCTTTCTACTCAAAGCATCACCACGACATTGGCTTTGCTCGATGATAATGAATACCAATGTCATAATCCTTGATCAACTCTAACCATCTTCTTTGCCTCATATTGAGATCGATTGGGTAAAATGTACTTGTGCTCTTGTGATCAAGATAAATCTCACAATGACATCGATGAGATAATGGCGCCAAATCTTTAAAGCATGCACTACGGCAGCCAATTCCAAATCATGAGTCGGATAGTTGACTTCATGTGGCCTTAACTGACGCGAAGCATATGCCACAACTTTCTTATCTTGCATCAGCACACAACCGAGTCCTTGACGGGATGCATCACAGAATATCTCAAAATCCTTCCTGATATCTGGCAGAATAAGCACTGGGGCAGTTGTCAAACACTTCTTTAGCTCTTGAAAACTCCGCTCACACTCTGATGTCCAAGCAAATTTCTTCTCCTTTTTCAGAAGCTGAGTGAGCGGTCTAACTTTTCTAGAAAAACCTTCTATGAAACGGCGATAATATCCTGCCATTCCAAGGAAACTTCTGACTTGGGTTACCGTCTTGGACGACTCCCAATTGAGTAGATCTCGTACCTTACCTGGGTCAACAGCGACTCCTTCCGCGGATATAACATGACCTAGGAAAGCAACTTCTTTCATTCAGAACTCACATTTACTAAACTTGGCATAGAGTTGATGTTCTCTTAGCTTCGTCAACACTTTTCGCAAGTGATCCTCATGTTCTTCCTCACTCTTGGAGTAGACCAGAATGTTATCAATAAAGACAACGACAAACTTGTCTAGATATTCTATGAATACTTTATTCATCAGGGTCATGAAATAGGCGGGGGCATTGGTCAAACCGAGTCACGAAAAGCTGTTTTGGGAATATCCTCCTTACGGATCTTCATCTGATGGTAACCTGACCTTAAGTCAATCTTTGAGAATACTCTTGCTCCTTGAAGTTGGTCAAACAAATCATCAATTCTTGACAAAGGGTACTTATTCTTGATGGTGACTTCATTGAGAGCATGATAATCCACACACATCCTCTGAGTTCCATCCTTCTTTTCTACTAGAAGAACTGGAGCTCCCCATGGCGAAGAACTCGGTCTAACAAAACCTTGATCTTGTAGCTCTTTAATCTGTCTCTTCACTTCAGCTAACTCATTAGCAGGCATCCTGTACGGTCTCTTGCAAATGGGTGGCGTTCCAAGAACTAACTCAATCAAGAACTCTATATCTCTATCCGATGGCATTCCGGGCAACTCATTTGGAAACACATCAGGAAAATCTCTGGCAATTGGTACATCTTCCAAGCTTATTCCTTTGGCACTACAAACTTTTATTCCTTCGGTCCGATCTGCGGCAGCTTGAAACTTTAACTTGATTCCATCTGGACTGGTTAAGGTGATCTCTTTATTTCCACAATCCAAAACTGCTTGGTTTTTGGAGAGCCAATCCATTCCTAGGATCACATCTAGGGACTTGGTGTCTAGGACAATGAGGTTAGCTAGGAATTCTACCCCTCCGATTAATATCTTAACTTCAGGGCAGCCTTGGTTCATAAACTTTGGGGCAGCCTTGGTTCATACTCAAATCAAAATCGTGATGGTTTGGGGGGTAGTTCTCCCATCAATGGGTGCCCTTTAATCGATGAGCAAGATAAAGAACCTTCTCATGGCAAATCGGGCAATGGCAAGCTTCTTCTCAATGGAGCGAATCCAATCATCTGCATCCAATGAATCGAAGAGTTGAGAAAGTAGGCGGACGAGTCCTCATGATTTCTGCTAGCTTAGATCATGGGCGAAGCTTGAGGAGGTGCAACAACAGCTTGATTTTGCTGGTTCAACAAATTAGCCTAGAGCAATGTTAGCCTCGATTCTCACGATTCATCATATTATTTATATTTTGCATCATGGTATTCATAAGCTAAGTCTGGGCTGCCAAGAAATGTCCCAAATTCAAATCTGACTCTGCAGGTGGTGGTGGGGTGGTGGGTTTGCCGCACCGGCATTAGTATTAGCATCCTTGGCTAATCGCGATTGGCTCGAATCTAATATCAACCATTCGCGACGCAAAGACAAGGGTTTGATAGGTAAGAAGGAAAAGCAACAGATAAGTGGTAAGGTCATCTAAGGGAGACGGTAATACCCAAGAACAAAGGCCAACCAAGGACATAGCCGAAAAGGCTACAAAATAAAGATGCAATAAAAGATTCCAACTAAGGTATGGTTGTAACACCATGCTGGAAGCAAGTGTACAACATACCCGGCACATAAGCAACGAAAATCCTAGTATGCGCAGACTATACGTAGCTACACTGAAAAGAAATGGTATGCTCAAACTCATAGAGCACCACAAACCTATCTTATATGGTAGTCTTCTCGGACATACTCTTCGACGGCTTGATCTTCGCCTCCCTTGATTTGATTCCGTGCAGAAGATCCATGGCTTTGAGATTGTTTCACGAGATAAGATCAATTTAAGTTTCAAAGAAATGTTTCAGCAAAGATGAGGAGTAGGAACCTAGGAATAAGATGAGAGGAGACAAACTATTAAATATCAATTTGTTGGTTTGATTTAGAAAATAATTTTGAAGACCATGCTAACTAAGATAGCGACCTACAGTCGATATGGCTCTGATACCATCTCTGTCGGGACCCGGATATGCAAATCCGAAACACTCTGTGTGTTCTGCACTAGTCCAGGATCACGCTAGTGCACACAGTGGAAACATAGATGACATATCATTCCATACATCGAAATAACTAAGAAGAAACAAAATATTACTGAATAAAGCAAATGACCTTATGGTCAAGGTTCATAACCAATGCCTCTTGGCTTAAGAAACAAGTGAAACTGTTGCAGTCGAAACATAATAACTTAGACCATTCGACATGCCACAGGAAATCGTCTGGGGAACGCCTTCCTAGCCCACGTAGTCTTCATAGTACTCCTCTTGATATTCATTCCCTGGTTCTTCCTCAAGAATTGAACAACATGGGCATAAAGCCGTGAGTAAAACGTACTCAACAAGCCGTAGGGAAAAGATGCAATATATTCATGTACGGCTTGACAAAGGATAGTCATATGGTTTATTTGCGTAAAGCAATAACTTGTATTTAAATACAATAAATAGATTGAAGGCGATTGATAAAACAATAATAAATAATCGTAAATCAATGGTAGACAACATGAACAGTAATGACGAGGCATCACCCTACATCATTCAAACAATTATCCATCACACAATTCAACAAGATAGTTTTAGACAACAAAACAACAAGTGAACTCCCTGCTCACATTCCAACAATTCCACATTTCATGAAACACTCTATACCCCGTGTGAAATTCCTGTGCTTGTCCATGACCGCGACACGGCTATTCAATAGTTTTACACTCGCAGAGGTTGTGCAGCTTTACCCACAAGACATGAACATCTCTTAGTGCAATCGATATTAACACACTTCCTTTGGTGTGTCGCAGAGATATCATGACAAAGCCTTTACAATGCATGTCTAAACTCAAGACGCCCTCTAAGGTTTCGCCCTCGGGACCCCTCTTGAGCCTTGTGAATCTACCCGTCCATCCCGAACCCACACATACAGTTGGCAGTACTCAAGAGTAAACAATGCAGATTAATCAGCTAGGTCTGTCCCATACCAGACTTGTGGTTGCACGGTTAGGCCCAGTTCAATGGCGCACAAGATTAAGTCCTTAAATTATCTCAAGCAAGACAACCACATCCCAATGTGCTAGACAACACCCCCTTTACCGCACGATCACTTGCTCGAGGGAAAATATTTTGTTCAACCAAGACCAATGGCATCCCCTACCATGATACAACAAGTTTTACAACAGTGGTCAACAGCCACAATTCAATATCTCATTAGTTCAAGATTAACATTAGTTCACAGGTGATATGAATCCCATCGTACGACTAAGCAAGTCTAAGCATTTGCTACGTTAACCTAATGTTGGTATTATGATTATGTCCAACTAGTAATGTTCCAACCTAAGGTTAACAATGGATACATGGCATTTCAATAATCAAAGTGGCATACTAGCAATCAGGTGAATAGCTATTCCTATAAACTAGCATCGATACACAAATAGCATGCAATTGTATAAAACAAATTACTTTTGCAAACATGGGTTCAATATGATCAAAGGACTACGACTTGCCTTCATCGACGAGGTGCGATGCGCTACTCTGAAAATCTTCTCCTTCATTGGCATTTACTTAACCGCTTCTTCAACTACGCCGCAAAACGGTACATGAAAAGAATAAAATAAATTTAGAAGAAACTAAAATTATAATAAAAATACTGGCAGATAGAGGATGAATTTAGCAATTGGAATCACTCGATTCGGAGTTACGACGGAGGAGAAACAATTGTTTGAATTCTCAAAATCCTGAAAATTGGAAAACCGAGGAATATTCTTTGGCATCTTTCTTTTCCATCATTTTCCTAATTTCTCTTGTCTCACTTACAGCCTGGCCCCACTTGTCATTGGCTATAGGCCTTCTTCCCAAATTGCCTGTACAGAGAACAAGCCATGGAGGAAGTAGCAACGCCGTGGGAAGGAGAGACCAAGGGGAGGAGAGGGGAAAGGGCTCGCCGGAGGGGAAGGGCTCACCGGAGGTAGTGACCGGCGGCGATGGCTGGCGGCGAAGGGCAGCGGGGCGCAGCCAGAGGCGCGGTCAGGGGCGTGAGCGCACGGGCGCAGGGGCGCTCGGCGGCGGCGGCGCTCGGCGGCGGCGGCGACCGGCCGTGGGGCGGGGTGGGTGCGGCGAGGTGCGGCGAAGGTGATGGGCACAACGGCCGGCGGCGCGGAGGCCGGGATAAAGCACAGCGGCGACGAGCCATGACGGCGAAAAATGGCCGGCGGCACGACGGCCAAATCCGCACAAAGACTCGAAATTTCGTGAAACTAAAGATAGCATCGCGTAGAGAATGACAAGGTGATTCTACGGCTAAAAGGAATTGCGCTGGAAGTTACCGGATTGGAAGGAATCGACGACGAACGGAGCGACGGCCGACGACGAACAAACTTGAAATCCGGGGTCAAACTGCAATGCAATTCAAATCCGATTGAATGGTTGTGTTCCTGAAAGCAAGGGGCACAAAGTAACGTGGTTGGTTTGCCGGAAAACTCACCGGAGCAAAAGATGGCTCGCCGGTGTCTTTGGAGGACGCCGGACGTCGGTTTTCGCGAGTTTTGGGAAGGAAACAGTACTGGACTGAAGGTGTCAAGGTGAGCACGGAATAGAGGACGCAGATACGAAGAGTTGAGAGGTGGAAGCTCGTCGTTTCGTTGAGAAACGGCCGAGTTATGGAGGTTTTAGTGCAAAAAGGTTTCTAGTCAATTAATCAAATTCTGGTGGGTTAAAAGGTGAATGGTCATGAAAAATGGGTTCTCCTCGTCTCTCTCTTCGCAATGGATCCAACCACGCATGATTTGGTGGAGGAAATGAGAAGTTACGGTGATTTGAATTTGGAGGAGAATGAAACGGAAGAACAGTCGTGCTCTCTGGAATGCACGATCAAAGGTTGAAGATGAACAGTGACATGCCACATGTCGATTTCTCGTTGGTTGGAAGAAATGAAGGGACAAAAGCGCGAGAAATAAAATAGAAAAAATGATCTAAAAATCCTAGAAAAATTCCTAAAAATGCTAGAGATTATTTTAAATCTAATAAAATTAGTTTCACTAAATTGTGATGAAGTTTGGAATTTAGATTATTCCGGAACGAATATACTGATTTTGATGAAAGACCGCGAGAGATAAAATAGCTAAAAGATTCCAAAAATCTTGAGAAAATTCCTAAAATTATTTGGAATATTTGAAACCTAATGCAATATGTTTTGGGATTTTTAGAGCATTTTGAAACTCGGGTAAAATTTCGAATAAGGACTGGAATTGAGAATTTTTATTTTGCGGACGGTAAAAGATTGAATTTCAATTTCGGAAGGATATGGATGCCAGGTTAAATAGAACACCAAGAAAAATCCAAATTTTGAAATTAATTAATTAAATTAACATTAATCAAAAGACTGAAATTTGGGATGTTACACCGACCGGGTACCGACATTAGCAAGGTGAAGGAGAAGTCCCAGCCAAGAAACAAGCCAAGACAAGCATGAAGCCTAACGAGGGGACTAAGAAGGTAATCCTCGACCCGTCCAACTCGGCTCAAATGGCTCTGATCGGGATAGGGCTCAACCCCAAATAGGAAGACGCGCTCGTCACCTTTCTTTGGGCCAACCGGGATATTTTTGCATAGAAACCTTCTGACATGCTGAAAGCATCTAGGCCCCCAAAAGTTTCCAATTGGGTTTTGGTAATTGATAACAATGATATTTTGAAGTACTAATGTTATTTTATTGAGTATGGTTGAGTACAGGTTGGCTCAAAGCAAAATGGACAAGAGAATATCGACGCAAAATGTAGAAGATCAAATGAAGCAAGGCTAAATGACCCAGGTATAAAGTATATGGACCATTTTGTAGCTTTCACCGATCTCGGCAATTGAAGAGAAAAGATCGGATTATTAAAATAGGTGCCATACTATTAAGAGGGGTCATTGTCGCGAGTTTGGCATCAAGAACAATATCGCATTAGGGGATAAACTTAATATTGGATTTGTCATTGACACAAGATTAGATTTGTCATTAACACCAAAACCATAACTAATTAAGGTTGAACTTACAACCGGCCTTGTGACCGTTGGACACTGACCAATGCATTTATTGCCCGCCAGTGACCGTTGGTCACAGAGGTCTGATATGATGCCATGGTGCGGTAAGACCGACTCTCGCACGATTTTGAGCCACTTTTAAGCAACGGCTACATTTGGTTGGTGAGGGGTATAAATACCATTCCACCTGTCCACTACAGTAAGTTTTGGACCACATTCAATACTCTTGAGCTCTAGTTGATCTCCCACACTCTTGTACTTGAAATTCATACTTTGGAAGAGTTGAGAGAAAATTTGAGTGAAGCATTAAGTGATTGAGCCTTAGACACTCAAATTGACTTCAAGCAAGCGTCAATACTCATTACTCTTGGAGGTTGCCGCCTCCTAGACGGCTTGGAGGCGTGAGGTTCCGGTGATCTTCACAAAGAAGCTTGTGTGAAGGCCCGGACGGTTGTGAAGGCAAGGAGCTCGCCTACCCGGAGCGGGGAAGAGCTACCTCTAGTGATCGGGGAAGGCTCAAGCAAGTGGAGCCGGCTTGAGAGAGTTCAAGTCACCTTAACGTGGAGTAGGGGAGACCGGCATGTCTCCGAAACCACGGGATAAAATTTGCGTGCTCATCATTCGTGGTTTGCATTGTTTTACTATTGTGATTTTCACTAGCATTTTGATCATCCTTGTGATTTACTTGTTCATCCATTAAAGAAGTCTAATAGAAGAATTATTTGGTGATCATTAGAATTGCTAGGTATTTAAAGTGCCAAAATTTGTCACTTGTGCTTAGAAATTAATAAACTTGAAACCTAGTGTATAAAATGCAAAAACCTCCTATTCACCCCCCCTCTAGTCGGTATCCTTGATCCTACAAGTGGTATCAGAGCGAGGACTCTTTATTCGGGCTTTACCGCCTAAAGAGTATGGATGGCTAGTGATGGGGTGTCAATAGGCAAGGCGCCATTTTTCGATGGCACGAATTATGCTTATTGGAAAATTCGTATGACCGTTTATCTTAAGGCCATGAGCCCAAGCATATGGAGAGTTGTGAATGAGGGTTTCGCTATGGGCACTAATCCACCATTAACAATGGAACAAGAAGAGCGAAACACTCATCTCAATGCTCAAGCCATGAACGCTCTCTTTGGTGCTTTGAACGCGGATGAGTTCAATCGAGTGAGCAATCTTGAAACCGCTCATGAGATTTGGACAACCCTCTCGAAAATCCATGAGGGCACATCCGCGGTCAAAGAAGCCAAAATGCATATGCTTCGGATCAAATACGAGAATTTTATTATGTTGCCCCATGAGAACATTAATAAAATGTACTCTCAGTTAAATAACATAGTAAATGAGCTCAAAGGCCTTGGTGCATCACTAACCGACTTTGATATTGTTCGAAAGATGCTTAGGGCCCTTCCGGAGAAATATGAGACATTGGTAACTTTATTTCTTAACTCGCCGGAATTGCCAAGGATGACGCCAACCGGACTTCTTGGAAACCTAATCACGAATGAGCTCTACAAGAAGGACAAAGAAGAATTATTGGAACAAAGCTCATCGAAGAAGAAAAATATAGCCTTCAAGGCGAAGGTAGAGTCAAGCGATGAGGCTCTTGAGAATACCGAAGATGAAGACACGGAAGAGGAGATGGCTCTTCTTGTGAGAAGGATGAAGAAATTTATGAGAAGATGTTCAAGTTCAAGTGGCTTACAAAGATTCAAGAAAGGGCAACATTCTAGCACCAACAGGTATGCAAATATTCGGTGCTATGAATGCGATGAGAAGGGACACATTGCCTCACATTGTCCCAAGAAGAAGGATGACAAAGATAAATCACCAAAGAAAAAGAAATTCTTTCAAGGCAAGAAGAAGCTCTTCAAGAAATTCCACAAGGATGGCAAGGGCGAAGCTCATATTGGGGAGTGGGATTCCGAAGAAGAATATTCGGACTCCGACTCATCTGAAGAAGAGACTCCTTCAAAGAAGAAGAGTTTTGCCGGTATCGCCATCAAAGAGGCTTCATCACCGTTCGTCACTCCCTTATGTCTTATGGCTAAAGGAGATGTTAAGGTAAATCCGAACAACGATGATGAACCTTCATATGATGAATTAATGGATATGCTTGAAGATTTAAATGAGTACCTTGGCAAAGAGAAATCAAAATTTAAGGTTTTGAGAAAAGAGTTTCTTTCTCTCAAAAATTCTTATGAGGAGCTAAAGGAAGCTCATGAGGTTCTCCTTGCCAAGGATAATCCAAAATCCACAAATGATATTGGTATCGAATGTAATATTATGAATGACTTGCCTAGATTAGAAAATAGCTCACTTCACGTAGAAAAGTCAAGCATATCTATTTCATATGATGATTTACCATGCTCTAGTGCAAACTTATGTAATGAAAATTTAATTGTCGAAAACAATGAGCTTAAGGAATAAGTAAATAAACTCAACAAAAGTTTAGATAGATGCTTTAAGGGCAAGGACACCTTAAATAAAATTTTGGGTAGCCAAAGATGTTCTTATAATAAAGAAGGATTAGGATATATCCCCAAAAGGAATAAAAAATTAAGTAACAAGGCTCCGCGCTTTGTGAAATCAAATGGTAAATTTTGCTATAAATGCCATGAAATAGGACATCTAGTAAATGATTGTATCTTGAGTAAAGCATCTAAGGATAATGTTCATGACTCTTGCTATGTACTTAAAAGAGATAGAAATGGTAAAGTTTTTGCTAAATTTATTGGGACCCCAATAATTGGCCAAAGAAAGAAAGCCGTTTGGGTTCCCAAAACCTTGGTCACTAACCTCCAAGGACCCAAACAAATTTGGGTACCTAAAAGGGTTTGATCTTATTTTGTAGGTGAACTACAAGACCGGTGGACGGCATTGGGTGTTGGATAGCGGTTGTGCTCAACACATGACCGGCGACCGGAAAATGTTCACCACTTTTGATTCGGAAAGTGGACAACATGATAAGATCACATTTGGAGATAATACCAAAGGAAAGGTATTGGGCTTAGGTAAAATTGCCATATCAAATGACCTTTCCATTTCTAACGTATCTCTAGTTGAAACTCTAAATTTTAATTTGCTATCCGTTGCACAAATATGTGATCTCGGTCTTGTTTGTAGCTTCTCTAAAGATGGTATTGTTATTTCTAGAGAAAATGATAATTCTTTAGTATTTAAAGGATTTAGATTCGGAAATTTGTATTTAGTTGACTTCACCTCAAATGACTCATGTCTTCAAACATGCTTAATGGCAAAAACATCTTTAGGATGGTTATGGCATAGAAGACTAGCTCATGTTGGGATGATTCAACTCAAAAAGCTTTTTAAGAATGATTTAGTTGTGGGCTTGAAAGATGTGAAGTTTGAGAAAAATCGACTTTGTAGTGCTTGTCAAGCCGGCAAACACGTTGCTAGTTCTCATCCTTCGAAGAGTATCATGTCCACATCTAGACCGTTAGAGCTCTTACATATGGATTTGTTTGGCCCGACAACCTATAAGAGCATTGGAGGTAATTATTATTGATTAGTCGTTGTTGATGATTATTCTAGATACACATGGATTTTCTTCTTAGACGATAAATCCGAAACCTCTAATATTTTCAAAAAGTTTGCAAAAAGGGCTCAAAATGAATTTGATTTTATAATAAAGAAAATCCATAGTGACAATGGTTCCGAGTTCAAGAATACAAGAATTGAAGATTATTGTGATGAACTTGGAATAAAGCACGAACTTTCCGCAACCTACACTCTGGAACAAAATGGAGTTGTAGAACGGAAAAATCGGACATTAATCGAAATGGCAAGAACTATGCTTAATGAATATGGCACTTCTGATAGTTTTTGGGCGGAAGCTATTAATACCGCTTGTCATGCAACAAATAGACTTTATTTGCATCGACTTTTGAAAAAGACCTCTTATGAGCTTCTTGTTGGAAGGAGGCCGAACATTTCTTATTTTCGTGTTTTTGGTTGCAAATGTTATATTTTGAAAAAGGGTGTTCGGCTCTCAAAATTTCAAAGTCGTTGCGATGAAGGTTTCTTGCTTGGTTATTCGTCAAATAGCAAAGCTTATCGAGTTTTTAATAAAAACAAAGGATTTGTAAAGGCAACTTGTGATGTTGAGTTTGATGAAACTAACGGCTCTCAAGAAGAGCAAGAGAACTTGGATGATGTAGGTGAAGAAGGATTGAGAGAGGCAATGAAAAATATGACTCTTGGAGATGTGAAGCCGGAAGTGGACAAAGATGATCAACCCTCATCCACTCAAGTCGAACCTTCAACCTCCGCAACTCCAAGTCAAATTCAAATCATCGATGAAGATGACAAGAACAATGATCAACAAGTTCAACCTCTACCTCAAAGAATTCATCACGGTCTCTCTAAGGATCATCCAATAGATCAAGTATTGGGTGACGTGAGTAAGGGTGTTCAAACTCGATCTCGCATCGCTTCTTTTTGTGAACATTACTCATTTGTATCATCATTTGAACCTACTCATGTAGATGAGGCATTAGATGATCTGGATTGGGTAAATGCCATGCACGATGAATTAAATAACTTTGCCCGTAATGATGTTTGGACGTTAGTTGAAAGACCAAAAGAACATAATGTAATTGGCACAAAATGGGTCTTTCGTAATAAACAAGTTGAAAATGGTATAGTTGTTAGAAATAAAGCTAGACTAGTGGCGCAAGGTTTCACTCAAGTTGAGGGATTAGATTTTGGTGAAACATTTGCACCCGTAGCTAGATTAGAGGCTATTAGAATTTTGCTTGCATTTGCATCATGCTTCGATATTAAATTATTTCAAATGGATGTAAAGAGTGCGTTCTTAAACGGACAAATATCCGAGTTGGTATTTGTAGAGCAACCTCCCGGTTTTGAAAATCCTAAATATCCAAATCACGTGTACAAACTCTCTAAGGCGCTATACGGACTCAAGCAAGCTCCTAGAGCATGGTATGAGCGACTTAGAGATTTTCTACTCTCAAAGGGATTCAAAATTGGGAAGGTTGATACTACACTCTTTACAAAAATAATTGATGGTGATTTCTTTGTATGTCAAATTTATGTTGATGATATCATTTTTTGTTCTACTAACGAAGAGTTTTGCAAAGAATTTGGTGATATGATGTCTAGGGAATTTGAAATGTCAATGATTGGAGAATTGAGTTTCTTTCTCGGACTTCAAATCAAGCAACTCAAGAATGGAACTTTTGTGAGCCAAACCAAATATATCAAGGATCTTCTTAAAAGGTTCGGCATGGAGGATGCAAAGCCGATCAAGACTCCAATGGCGTCGAACGGGCATCTCGACCTAAATGAGGGAGGTAAACCTGTAGATTTAAAGCTTTATAGATCTATGATTGGTAGTTTACTTTATCTCACCGCATCTAGGCCTGATATAATGTTTAGTGTTTGCATGTGTGCTCGTTTTCAAGCCTCTCCCAAAGAATGTCATTTAGTTGCCGTAAAAAGAATTCTAAGATATTTAAAGCATTCCTCGAATATAGGGTTATGGTATCCTAAAGGTGCTAAATTTGAATTACTTGGATATTCGGATTCGGATTATGTGGGTTGCAAAGTGGATAGGAAAAGTACCTCCGGGAGTTGTCAATTGCTAGGTAGATCCCTAGTTTCATGGTTCTCCAAGAAACAAAACTCCGTAGCCTTATCCACCGCCGAAGCCGAATATATATCCGCCGGTAGTTGTTGCGCTCAATTGTTATGGATGAGGCAAACTTTAATGGATTATGGAATAAATTTCAAAAGGTGCCTCTTTTGTGCGATAATGAAAGCGTGGTTAAAATAGCCAATAACCCGGTCCAACACTCAAGAACCAAGCATATAGATATCCGCCACCATTTCTTGAGAGACCATGTTGGCAAAGGTGATATTGAAATTAGTCACATTAGAACTGAAAATCAATTAGCGGATATACTCACCAAACCTTTAGATGAAGCTCGTTTTTGCAAAATGAGGAATGAATTAAATGTCATAGATATCTCAAACGTGACCTAAGTGACGATCTTTTGGATATTTATTGATTATTTTGGTCTTTTTAGTTGCTCCTCACATTAAGGGGGAGTAATATGTTCACTATACATATCTTATTCCCAATTAATTGTGAAAAATCAAAATAGTGTAATTTATCTTTAAAAGGATAAAATTAAAGTATTTATAAGTAATTTATTGAAAATGATCCATTTTAGCTAAGTAAAATGCAAAAATTTCTTAAAAAGCTTCATTTGCAAACGTATTACTGTATATAAATCTCAACTTTTGAAACCAATATCATAATGTATCCTCCTTATGTTTTTAATGAAGAAAATCATGAGTTTATAAAGAAACTTCTTTTAAGTTCAAAATCTTAATCTATATTGATCTAAGTAAGGCACAAATTGAGTCATGCAAATGGGACTAGAATTAAAAATACCTCTAATTCCCTAAATTGTGTTTTCGACTCGAAAAAGGTCAAATGTGAATGATTATTTGATTTCTTCGTGAAATTTCATTCCATTGTTTGTCTCTTGGTTGAAAATGCTCAAATAAGTGTTATATCTAATATATTTTCAAAATTGAGCTTTATCCTTCATTTGGTGTATCTTATTGTGTTTTTGGTATGCTAAGTGCGGTTGCACAAGACTCCATTCAGTGACCAACATGCGATGCTGTATGACCGGCCCCCCATGCGGTCAAACCGGCCGTGCGGCATGGCTCGGGTAAGGGCGATCCGACCTGCCTCCTCTCTCTCTCCTTATCTCTTTTCAGCCGCATCCCCTTCTCCTCATTTATTCCTCTTCCTTCTCTCTCTCCTCTCAAGAACACCTCTCCTTTCCAAAAATCCCAAACCACAAATCCATTGATTCGAGGTCTTCCTCTCCAATCCCTTCCTCTCCTCTCGTTCACCGGATTCAAGGTATCCATCCTCACCCTCTCTTCTCTCTCTTTCTTGAAATTTCATGCCCTAGGACCTTGCTCTCAATTCTAGGGTTAGATGCATAATGTGGCAAAAATACGCAAATCGATTGAAAGATTTTGTGAGAAATGGGTAAATGGATGTGTTCCAATGATTATATGCAATTTTTATTGATCCGATCTATCTACATCACCCGGTTGTGCGAAATTCTTGCAAAAATCGCCTCTACAAAATGACGGTCATATCAAGACTTTTCTGCAGATAGCACAAGCATGGGCGGTAACATCAAGACCTACTCTGCGGTCATACCAAGACTTTGCTTCTGTCACGCCTAAGTCGACTTTTCGCATATTCTTGCCACATTTAGTGTGTTTAACCTATCTCCGGGGATTTCACCTCTCTTCTCATATATATTCCTTTCTATCATCTCAGTTACCATGCCAAGGACCAAGAACCTTCCCCCTCGCGGTGGCGGGGTGATCCGAAAATCCACTCGAGTCGAGGTGTTCCCGCTCTACATGACAGTGATAGTGAAGACTCAGAAATTCGAAGGGCAAGGGATCTTGATATCCGAAAGAAAGTGAGAAAAGAATTAGCTGGCTCATCTCATGGAGGAAAAGGAAAGAAGCAAGCCGCTTCAGAATCCAATGAGGAGGATGATAGCATGGATGTCGATTTTGAGGGAGAAGATGCAAGTGATCATGAGAGTTCGGAGCATGAAGAAGAAGAAGAAAGCTTTGCTGATTTTCATCCAACCTTGGACTTGAGGAAGATTAAGAGGGAGAAATACTTTTCTTTTCGCCAGGCAAATCAATATATGCTCCCTCGGTCTGCAACCGTTAACAAATTCAGAACTATCTTCCAACAAAAGGTATACCATGAGATTTATTTAAACAAGGACTTTGCTGAGCAAAAGTGGATTAACTGGGAATACATAAGGAAGATACCTCTGTTTGTTGGAGTGCCGGAATTGTTTCATGGCGCAAATGTGGCATCTTTTGTGAGCCTAAAGTGTGACTACAACGACGACATGATTCGCCAATTCTATGCCACAGTCTATATTTCTGATGACTTTGAAGAGATTACTTGGATGACGGACTCTGCAGTGTACACAGCATCAAAAGCGGAAATTGAGCAGGCCTGGGGTATTTATCACAGTGGTCAGCCCAAAATTCACAGTACTTCCATTTTATCTCTGGATGAGCAGCTTTCCTTCTATGACCAAAATGCTCGCGTCAGGAGGCCTGGTAAGATGGATAACCTTCTTCCCACTGCTAGCCTAATTAATAAAATTGTGAGGGTTACCATTCATCCAAAGAGTGATCCAAATGGTGAAACTCACTAAGTGCTAAAGTATGACCATTATGGGTCGATTATAATTTTTCAACGAGTTTCAAAATCAAATATCTTTTGCTAGGTTGGTCTTTTGAAAATCTTTTGAATACGAAAGTTGTTAAGAATGACCAACTCTAGGATTTTCATTTTGGAATTATTTTCAAAATCCTTTTACTTTTAATTCTATGAAAATCATTAGTTTAAACCAAAATCAAGATACTGGTAACTAGATTTTTGGAGTTAAAACTCATTTTCTTTTTAAAATAGATTTTGTGAAGCCAAAACCATTTGAAAACCTTTTGAAAGCCTTTGTATACACTTTTCAATTAGTTTTTCACAAGAATAGTAATTAGTATACAAAATTTTAACTTTTGGCTAAATAGTTGATTTTGAAAATATATATATATGCACTTATATTAATATGGGCACATGTAGGGATGTGATACACATGAATATGAATTAACACTCCCCCTAAATGTGCCACTACTAAACTTGCTCAAGATTTGCAATTAAGAGAATAGATGAGAGGCGAGAGCAAGTGGCCATAACAAGTAATCTAAATTGATATTGATTAATATTGCATTATAACCTACACAAGGCTATATGTTTAAATAATAATCAATTTAAATACTTGTTACCCGAGATGGCATTGGCTCATGATGGACTTGATTATCTTCATGCTTGACACCACTTGTAGATAAATGTAATCCTTCTCCTTTTGATGTGCAAGCGTCAATCCATCTCTTTATTGCCTAAAATTCTTTTAGGCGGTTTTTGGTACCCAATCCTTGTTGGGTCCGACAATGTTAGTCACAAGAGTTTTAGGAACCCAAATGGTCCTAATTTTAACATTATTGAATTAACTAACACGACTAGGAACGGTTTTACGATAATTATTCCTCCTAAGCAAAATATTTGGATTTAAGTGAGAGGACTTAGGAGGGCATTGATATTTTGCAAAACCATTTCTAGTTTGATCTCTTCTAAGCATATGATAATTGAAATTATGAAATGGCTTAGAGGATCTAGCATTTCTAGCAAATGTTTTGCTATTATTTTTCCTAAGCATATGATCATCATGATTTTTCTTATTCTTAGGAAATTTAGCATTTTGAGCAAATACATTTCTAGAAATACTCTTCCTATGCAAATGAATATCATTTCTAGTCGGCATAGGGGACTTGACAAGCTTGGCTGTAACACCCCAATTTTTGCTTTTCTTGCATTTAAATGGTATTTTGAATTTTTGGGGAATTTCTGGAATTTATTTGGATTTATTTGGATTTATTTGAATTAAACCATTTAACAAATTAATTAAATAATAGAAAAGTTAAAATAAAATTTTGCTGGAAATATTTTATTTGAGTCACAAATATCCTAAAATATTTTTGGGAATTTTTCCAGAATTTTTCTAGTATTTTTAAAGCCCCAAATGAATTATTTTATTTTTCGAATTATTTTAATCGAAAAAGAATTAAAACCCAATGAACAGTGTTGGGCGAACATCAGGCGCCCAATTCCAAAAAAAACCCTAACGCCGCCATTGCTCGATCCGAATCCGACGGCTCTCGCTACACGCCACCGAACCGAATCGTCCGGATTCCGTCGCCGCTGCCAGTGGCCTCGGTCTCCGGCGCGCACACGGACGCCGAGGGGCTATTTAATGCGCCGCCACCCGGTTAGAACCCCACTCGCGCCGCACACATCCGTACACTCCACGCCGCCGAGACGCCGCTGCTTCGCTTCGCCGACTTCGCCAAGTTCCCGGCCAACCGCCGAATTATTTGCGTCGTCTGCCGCCGGTGACTCTCCGCCGCCGCTGGTACCATTGGACTCCACGCGTCGCGCCGCTTGAAGCATCACCGCACGTCGCCGAGGAGCCTCGAACGCCGCGCAGACGCTTCGCTCGTCTCGGCCGAATCAACGCCGCCGCAGAACGTCTCCGCCGAGCCCGACCTTCGCCACCACACGATCCAGATCCAATCGCCGAGGTGAGGCCACGCCGCCTTGAAACGGTGAACTTCATCTTCCATTTCCGCCGTTAGATGCAAATCCAAGGGCGGCAGCCGTGCGTTGCGCCGCCGCTCATCGCGGCGCGTCATCGATAACGCGACCCACATGTCACCGTCGATCGTGTGCGGCAGACGATGAGTCGCCGACAACGGACCCACTGGCCAACCACACCGCACTGCACTCAGGTACAAGAGACGCCGACAGCAGCGGGCCCACTCGTCTACACCGACGCAGGCGTGTGGACGCCACCGCCGACGTCATGCCGACGCCACGGTGGGACCCACTTGTCGATGAGATAGCCGAGCCGTCTTGACGCCACGATGACGCCATGCCGACGCCAAGACGGAGCCGGTCAGGTGGCGACGGCAGAAAGCCACGTGTCACTCTCTGGTGCTGACACGTGTCACAGATGACGAATAATTAGTTTCCAAAAAGAAAATATTTATTTAATTCGGTTTATTGATTTAAAATGTATTTTGAAACTTCAAATGCTTATAACTTTTGCGCTTTTAACTCCGATTTGGGTGATTCCAATTTCTATAAATTTGTAAAATTGTGATCTTTCTGTTTATGAATTTTATTTGAATTTTTGAGCACTGTTTGCCCACTGTTTATTTATTTTATTGTTTATGTTTATGCTATGCGTAGACGTTGAAGTGCCCGAAGGTTTCGAGGAGAGGTTCTGACCCAGAGCAAGCTCGTGGAGCCGAAATCAGATTTTTGAAGGCAAGTTGTGTTTGATCATGTTGAACCTATTAGAGAAAATTACTTTGATTTAAACTATTGCATGCTAATTTGATAGAAATGACTCGATAAATTTTGGGATTAGTTAAATGCCTAGTTGTCAGTATGCCACCTTGTCGTATATAATTGTAGGCCATGAATCCTTTGTCACCCTAGGTTGTGGATTAATAGTTGACATTAATAATTTGCCAACATGGGTTGAGTAGACCAAGTAGTATGCTTAGCCCTCGCCACGTGGACATATCATGATTTTGGAATACCAAAGTAAATATTGACTTAATGAGATATGGAACATGATTTGTGAATGAGACATGTGTTATTGAGTTGATGATGGCACGTGGTGCAATGGTAAAGAACCGGGGTGGGAAAATGATTTAGACGGGGCAAATGGCAAGATTGTTTCGTGGGCCAAGAGTGGCAAATCAGGCGGTCGATTTGGTTTTATTGGTTTTGGATAATTGAGATCACACTTGGTTAGTCTTGCCTCGGCCAACTAAGGACTTAACCTTGCAGCATTTGAACTGAAGTCTCTCATATACCACAAGCTCCGTGAATGGGACGGGCTTAGCTGAGTAAACCGGGAAATCTATTCTTTGGTACTGCTGTGGTGGTGTGAGGCCCGAGAAGCGGAATGAGAACTCACATGGCGCAAGAGGGGGCCCTGGTGTGGTAACCGATCCCTCGGTGTTGAAACCTTAGCGGCAAGATCGGGCTTAGATGGAACTTTGGAAAGGCTTGCTTCTGTTATTTGCCTTGGTGGTATTTGATGTATCTTGTGGGTAAAGTGTATAACCTCTCGCAGAGTGTACAACCTATTCAATAGCCGTGCTCACGGTATTGAGCATCGCTTCATGATTACTGGCCAAGGGTTAGATTTTTATGAAAATGAATTGTTTATGGAAAACCGCTTGGGTTGATGATGATGAACCTGACTTAGGATGGAGAAATGATTTACGATTGAAATGTTTGTGAAAGCTATTATTCCTACTACTGCTTTTAGTGCTTTGCAATCTATTCTTCGCTTATCTTGAATGTCAGATCGCTCATGAACCATAGCCTATCCTTTGTACTAAGCCATGCATGTAGAATATTAGAATTGCATTCTCAGGCATGACTTGCCGAAAGTGCTCAAAGTACTCACCCCACAACAACACAACTTCGCTTGAAGAAGAGGCAACCCCGCTCAGAGGAGGAGTATCAGAGGAGCCGATTTAACTAGGAGCGAGCCCGGTCATTGCTCGTGGCAAATTGGTTGGCGCCACGAGTTTATTTTATTTCGCCGCTTTTGAATATTTTAATAAGTTTACGCCTCATGAGGCGATCATCAGAACTTCGACCATAAGGTCGGTCAACCATTTCTTTTATACATTTAAGAAAAGTACTCTACTATTTCGTTGGATATGTCGCGTGATATGTACCGATGTTGAGATCATGTGGCACTAGCGTGATCCTCGACTAGTGCTGAAACACGAGGGTCCGGATTTGCAAATTCGGGTCCCGACAGAGGTGGTATCGAGCCATACCGATGGTAGAGGATCGGCCCTTAGTTAGAATGGTCGAGTGAGAATAAAACTATTTTCTAAAAGCTAAAATGTGCCAAGATGATAATGCAATCTCGACTTACCCCTTCTTTCTTTTCATACCCCTGCTGAATTTATCGGATGTACGCTTTGTTTAAAAATCTGAAGTTTCACGTGAGTGACCTTTGACAGATGAGGATGATCCACTCTTTGCCGAAAGATCGGAGGGTACGCGAGCTTTGGCGTATGATGCACCGCTTGAGGATATGACAGGCCGATCTACCGGGGGACTACTGTGGATCGGGCAGGACTGGATATTGCCTGGGATGTCACTATCACGGTTTACGCTCGGGATAGGGCGAGGGCGAGTCGTCGCATCCGCATCACCGCCAGGAGGTTGTCATTTGACGCCGATTCAGGAGACATCGCGTCTGGCGATGAGGCAGATTGCTCGTACCTACCCCAGGGAGTTGGATGGCACAGTGTTTCGTCACCATCCGCGCAGAGATACTCGCTACAACCGAGAGCCCATCGAGGAGGAGGATGCCACGATCACCCACCTTGCCAGATATGTCATCGCTCAAGAGGATGTTATCGACGAGACGGTTCAGAGCCGCAGAGGTCTCGGGCGAGTTCACATGCCTTAGGGCTCATCTCACAGTGCACTTGTGAGTACTTGGCCCACTCTATCCAGAGGATTGGGGAACTGGAAACACAGACGGACCAGAGCGGAGCTCTGGAGCTACACAACCTGACCTTGAGGAGCCACAGCAGAGCCGCAGCCTGAGCAGAGCGGTGGAAGTGAAGCCTGAGCGATGGAAGTGAAGTCGAGCAAGTGGAAGTGAAGCCCGAGCCTGTGGAGGTCGGGCAGAACCAAGTGGAGGTTGAGCTTGTGCAGGAGGCGATCCAGCAGAGGATCGCTGGGATAGGTTTGTACCGCACCAAAGACACCCGGCTGTATCCACCAGAAGTTCGGTGGGGTTGGCTCGAGGAGTGAGCGTTAGGATTAGCAGCTTGAGACTCCTGCGCTGAGTCGCGTCTTGGAATAAGAGTCACCCTTAGAGGCGTTTAACTCCCCGAGTGTTAGCTCGGTTTGCTTTTTCATGCTTGTGAGTGATCGGTATGTGTTGTAAGGCCTTTAGGCATTGTGAGCAACCATACCCAGATATTAATAAAGTAATAAAGTTAGATTTTGTGTTACACCTTCGTCCCTCGCATAAGTACTCTATTACTTGTCTATTCTTATTTCTCTCGTCTCTAAACTATGGCTAATCGGCAGATGGTGAACACTCGAGGAAACCAAGGAGGAAATGGGAATGGTTCACGCCACCGAAACATCAATGATGACGGACAAGGACCCCAACCAAGACCACCAGTTGACATGCGTAACTTTGGAGCCTTCATTGCTGCATGCACTCAAGTTAATGAATGCCATGATGCACGGCAGATGCAAGCAGTCATCGCTTGCGCCGCCGCCCAAGTTAACCAGTTAACCCAAAGGCAGAGGCCACACTCGAGGTGTCGAATTCATGAGGACACGACCGCCTTCATTTTCTCGAAATGCCAATCCATTGGAGGCGATGATTGGCCGAGGACGATAGAGAGAAAGTTGCACATTACCCAAAGGTGAGGGAAATGAGAGGGTACTCTATGCCTCTCATCGCCTTGAAGGAACCGCAATGAATGGTGGAGAACTCTGCGTCGCTCATGAGCACCCACAGACATCGGTTGGGAGGAGTTCATGATCGCTAAGAGATCATGTGCCGAAGGCATCATGGAGCTGAAAAAGGAGGAGTTTAGGGCACTAAAAAGGTAATCAATCGGTGTCCGAGTATCTCAATAAGTTCACACAAACCGCACGCCACGCACCGAGGATGTAGCAACGGATAAGGCCAGTGCCTCGATTCATGAAGGGATCGAATTCAGATCGCGGTGGGACTCATAACCTACACTTTTCCTGATTTTCAGAGCTAGTGAACAAGGCGCCGATATTGGAGGATAAGCGCAAGGAACCGGAGGACAACCGAAGCGCAGGATGGCACAAACAGGAGCACGCCAGAGAGCTGGCGTTTGAGGGTTGCACCAAATCGTTCTTCGATTTCAGCCAAGGAATGTGATGACGCCGCCGCCACAGACATACAAGACCTCCGGACAAAATTTTCAGACACCAACACCGGTTGGGAATGCAAATACAGGGAGCAATGATGACAGCATTAAACGTTGTTTTATCTCACACGAGCTGCAGCATTTTGCCAACCATCGCCCTAAGAAGGAGGAGGAGGAGGACACCGTTCGCTTCAATCTTGGAACCACTCCAACGAAGGCACCCGCATCGAGAGCAAGTCGTGGAGTTACACATCGGAGCCGCCACACGATCGTGGTAAGAGGCGAGTCAATCATGTCACCGCTGATGCAAAGGTAATACATCGGACATCGCATCGGGTAAGTTACTTGTCAACTCAGTACCTGCAACAGTTTTATTTGATTCTGGAGCTTCGCATTCATTTATATCTCGGATTTTTGCTGTGAACAATGGGTTGAAAATGGTGAATCTTAGGCATGTATTGCTAGTACAATCCCCGGTCAACTCCGAACCGATGTAGGATGTTCGGGGTAAAGTTGTTATAGATGGAACAGAGTTCCTAGCAAACTTAGTGGTGTTAGATACCCGCACCTTAGATGTTATTTTGGGAATGGACTGGTTGTCTAAGCACAAGGTTGTGTTAGACCTGTGACGAAGAGTCATATCACGAGAGTCCTTGTGGGAGAAAAATAGAGTTTCAGTGCAATCGCTGGATTCGGGATGGACAGTTGATGGTCAATAGTGTGAAGGCCGCCAAGATAGAAGATGTACCATTGTCGAGAATACCCGGATGTATTTCAGAGGATTTACTCGATGCCACCAGACAGGACATAGAGTTTGTAATCGAAGTTAGTACGGAAACAGCTCGATAGCTAAGAGACCTTATCGGATGTCAACCGATGAGCTAGTGGAAATGAAGAAGCGGATAGAGGAGTTAATGGATAAGGGATTTATTAGACCAAGTTCGCCGTGGGGAGCACCGGTTCTGCTTTGTCAAGAAGAAGGACGGAAGTTCTGGGATGTGTGTGGATTAATGAAGCAATTGAATGAAGTCACTATAAAGAATAAGTATCCGCTACCGGGATCGATGACCTATTTGATCGAGTTGAGAGGAGCCGAGTTTTCTCCAAGATTGACTCGCGATCGAAGTTATCACCAACAAGATTAGGTCGGAGGATGTGCCAAGACAAGATTTTAAATCAAGATATGGACATTACGAGTTTACGCTTATGTCTTTCGGTTTGACAAATGCACTGCATATTTCATGAACATGATGAACAAGGTTTTCATGGAATATCCGGATAAGTTCGTTGTTGTGTTCATAGATGACATTCTAGTTTACTCCAAGAACCGGAAGAGCATGCGTAACATCCGAGGCTAGTTCGAGAAGTTAAGGAACGAGAACTTTTCGCTAAGTTTAGCAAGTGTGATTTCGGAAGAACAAGGTGGAATTCTTGGACATGTGGTGACCGCCGAAGGAGTCGCAGATTGACCCAAGTAAGGTAGAAGCAAGAGTTGCATTGGGAGCCACCCAAGACGGTGACTCAAATCCGTAGTTTCCTTGGAATGGCGGTTATTACCGCCGATTTATTGAAGGATTCTCAACGATTGTAGACCTCTTACGCAATTGTTGAAAAAGGAGAAGAAGTTTACATGGACGCCGAATGTGAACGGAGTTTTCGGAGTTGAAGAAACGTTTGACAACGGCACCGATGTTAGTTTTAACTGACGGATTTAAGCGAGCTTTGATATATCTTTGTGATGCATCGCGTCAAGGACTAGGATGCGTGTTAATGCAGTAACGTAAAGGTCGTTGTATGCATCAAGGCGCTTGAGGCCGCATGAGGAGAACTACCCGACACATGACTTGGAGTTAGCGGTCGTAGTGCATGCTTTGAAGTTATGGAGGCACTATCCGATTGGAAACAGATGTGAGGTGTACATCGACCATAAGAGTCTTAAATATATATTTACTCAAACGGACTGAACATGAGGCAGAGGAGATGGTTGGAACTAATTATGATTACAACTGGGATTCATTATCACCGGAAAAGCCAATGTGGTGGCAGATGCTTTAAGTCGAAAAAGCCATTCGGTGAACATGTTGGTGGAAGCAAGTCGTTGAGTTATGCAAGGAATTTTGTCAAGTCCGAAGTTGTGCCTAAAGGATTTATAGCCGCTTTAGAAGTGAAGCCTACCGGAAGATCGATCCGGAAGGATGTATGACGATGTCAAGGTTCAGAGGATTAAGTTGAAAATGGAGGAAGGCAAGGCAAAGGATTTCAAGCTAGATGAGCAAGGTACATTATGGATCAAGAAGCGCATTTGCATCGCATAAGAAGGAACTCAAAGCGGTGATTCTCGAGGAAGCTCATGACTCCAAGTACTCGATTCATCCGGAAGCGCTAAGATGTATCAAGACCAAGGAAAGATTTTGGTACAAGCATGAAGCGTGAAGTTGCAGAGCATGTTGCGTTGCGCACATATGCCAAAGAGTCAAAGCAATGCATCAAAGGCCGCGGAGGGTTGCTACAAAGCCACCGAAGATACCGAGTGGAAATGGGAGGAAATCGAATGGACTTCATTACCGGGTTACCGAGGACCCGAACAGGTATGACTCCATATGGGTTATAGTGGACCGATTGACAAAGGTCGCCCACTTCATACCGGTGAAGACTACCTACTCGGGGACCGCTTAGCAGATTTGTATATGTCAAGAATTGTATGTCTACATGGAGTTCAAGAAAATTGTATCGAGACAGAGGTACCCGGTTTACCTCAAGATTTTGGGATAAGTTGCATGAGGCTCTAGGGACTCGTCGAACTTCAAGATTGCATATCACCCATGCATGTAGATGGGCAAACGGAAAGAGTTAACCGGATACTAGAGGACATGTTGAGGGCATGTGCATTGGCTCATACAACCGTGGGATAAGGTTCCGCCATATGCCGAAGTTCAGCTACAACAATAGTTACCGAGCAAGTTTGCAGATGTCGCCATTTGAAGCACTATACGGAAGACCTCGCCAACGCCGTTGAATTGGAATGAGACCGAGAACGCCATATGTTTGGGCGGACATTCTTCAAGAAGTCAAGAGCAGTAGCCATGATCGAGGAACGATTGAAAATTGCGCAATCAAGACAGAAGAGTTATGCCGATAATCGCCGCAGGGATTTGAGCTTTGAGCCTGAAGATTTTGTGTATCTCGAGTTACCCCACTCAAAGGAGTTAAGAGGTTCCACACTAAAGGGAAGTTAGCACCAAGATATGTTGGCCTGCTCAAGATCCTAAGTCGAGAAGCTAAGTAGCGTATCGGTGGAGTTACCGCAGATCTTTAGCGGTGTGCATGATGTGTTCCATGTGTCACAATTAAAGAAATGTCTCCGAGTGCGGAAGAGCAGATGTCTAGAGCTTCAGAGTCAGCAGGAGGATTTGACCTATAAAGAGTACCCGGTGAAGATCTTGGACACGATAGATCGAGAAACGAGAAATAAATCGACCCGCGCTCGCAGAGTTCAAGGAGTAACCATTCGAGAGCGAAGCAACCGGGAGCGTGAAGAAGACCAAGAAGGAATTTCAACCTATTCCTTAGACCCTAAATTTCTAAATCTCTTGGGTCGAGATTCTGTTAAGTGGGGGAGGTTTGTAGCACCCCAATTTTTGCTTTTCTTGCATTTAAATGGTATTTTGAATTTTTGGGGAATTTCTGGAATTTATTTGGATTTATTTGGATTTATTTGAATTAAACCATTTAACAAATTAATTAAATAATAGAAAAGTTAAAATAAAATTTTGCTGGAAATATTTTATTTGAGTCACAAATGTCCTAAAATATTTTTGGGAATTTTTCCGAATTTTTCTAGTATTTTTAAAGCCCCAAATGAATTATTTTATTTTCTGGAATTATTTTAATCGAAAAAGAATTAAAACCCAATGAATAGTGTTGGGCCGAACACCATGCCCAATTCGAAAAAAAACCCTAACGCCGCCTGCTCGATCCGAATCCGACGGCTCGCAACACTGCCACGTCACTCGAACAAATCGTCGCGGATTAAAATCGCCGCCGCTGCATGGGCCTCTTGGCTCCGCTTTTCACGGACGCCGAGGGGCTATTTAATGCGCCGCCACCCGGTTAGAACCCCACTCGCGCCGCACACATCCGACACTCCACGCCGCCGAGACGCCGCGTTAGCCTCGCCACGACTCGCCAAAGTTCCCGGCCAACCGCCGAATTATTTTGCGTCGCCCTGCCGCCGCCGGTGACTTCCGCCGCCGCTGGTACCATTGACTCCACGCGTGCAAGCAGCTTTAAGCATCACCGCACGTCGCCGGAGGAGCCTCGAACGCCGCGCAACAGACGTCTTTGTCTCCGTCTCCCGGCCGAATCGCCGCCGCAACGTCTCCGCCGAGTCGACCTTCGCCACCACACGATCCAGATCCAATCGGCGAGGTGAGGCCACGCCGCTTGAAACAAAGTGAACTTCATCTTCCACTTTCGCCGTTAGATGCAAATCCAAGGGCCGCCGTCAAGCCGCGCGCCGCCGCTCATCGCGGCGGCGCGGTCATCGATAACGCGACCCACATGTCGGCCGATCGACTGCAGCGCGCAGACGCATGAGTCGCCGATGACTCGCACTCCACCAACCACACCACACCGCAGCAGGCACAAGAGACGCCGACAACAGCGGGCCCACTTCGTCACCGCCGACGCACCGGGCGTAGACGCCACCACGACGTCATGCCGACGCCACGTGGGACCCACTGTCGCTGAGATAGCCGAGCCGCGGCCGACGCCACGATGACGCTATGCCGACGCCAAGACGGAGCTTGCCAGGTCGACGTCAAGCAAAGCCACGTGTCACTCTCTGTGTGCTTGACACGTGTCACGATGACATAATAATTAGTTTCTAAAAAGAAAATATTTATTTAATTCGGTTTATTGATTTAAAATGTATTTTGAAACTTCAAATGCTTATAACTTTTGCGTTTACTCATTTTTCGTAATATTCAGTAGTTCTTGAAGTTCCACCTCACCGGCCATGGCGCCGCCGCCCCTCTCCGGTGGGCACCATTTTCCAGTGTTGCCGACGACCAAGGAGGCCACCCCCATGTGCGGAATCACGAGCCCGAGCTAACCCCGGTACCCATTCATCATCTCCGGCGTTACTTCGTCGCCGGCGAGCTTCGGAAGACCGGGCTCTGCTCTCTGTCGCCGACGAGCGGGACCCAGAGGTCAGCCTCAGCGCCAATCCCAGTCACTGCCACTCGGGCCCAGCTGCCAGCTTCTCAATCCGACTAGCCAAAATGGAAGGCGCAATGGCTAAGTGAAGACGTACTTTCCATATTCGGTATATCTCCTATTTTCCAATATATATTCAACCCGAATATATTCATTTGATCATATCTTTTGAACCATCGGTCTAAATGAAGTAAACTAAATTCATAAATTCATATAAAATCATGAAGATTCAGAATATGCAAAAATATTTAATGTTCATGCTTGGTTTAATTTATTTGTAATTGAAATTCAAAAGAACCTTAATATGATCATTTAATAAAATCTGTACATCATAAATCATAAAATAATAAAATAATTTATACCTGCTCCTGAATCCATAATAAACGCATTTGTGCAAAAATATTTAATTTTACATCTCCGTTTGAAATATTTAAACCAAAATTTAAATTAAACCTTAATATGGTCTCTAATTCAAACACATGTAAACCTAACTCTTTAAATAATAAATAAATTTTATAATATTCCTGAGAATATTAGAACTTCAAATATACAAAAACATTTTGATTTTTACTAAATTTGAATCAAAAACAAATTAGTAAATGCTTTCTATGCATAATAGTTCAAATAGTTAAAATTTGCATTAAATGAGTTAAAATCTGAATAAAACTAATTTTTTCATGCTCCTAAAGTCACAAGGATCATAAATATATAAAAATATTTAGGTTTTACCATAGTTAACATTAAAAGCACAATAATCAGATATCCAATGCATGAGTAGTCCAAATAATCATATCTTTTGCATATGATCTTTAAATTTGATGAAGTCAATTTCTAGAATCTTATAAAATGATACCCTTTCTGTTTATGTAAAAATAACTCATACCAATGATGTGATAAAATATTTAAATACTAAGCCCTCATAGTCACTTATAAGAAAAACATTACAGATAGAGGTAAAATATTGCAAAAATAGATTTAAAACATTCTTAATATCATCCCCTGATTATGCCTGAAAAATGAGTTAATGATCATGTATAGTTTAGTCGCAAACTTAGGATGTAACTTGACCCGATTTAGAGATTCATTGTGACCATTTAGGCTATTTCATCAGTTGATTAAATAACTTGTCTAAATGCTCAAACTTATAAAACTAGTGTAGAAATGATCTACAAAGTTTGTTCTGTCATATTCCATAGAAAGATTCTTATTTGATTAAGGTTTGCATATTAATTCCATTAGCACAAAACCCTTAGTCGTTAATCGTAAAACTTCACTCGGCCGAACTCGAATAATGCAAACTATATAAGATCACATTAGTCTTTTCAACGATGAATACAATATCTTGTCCAAACCCTAAAAATTATGAAATTAGCTTAGTAATGTTGTCCAACATATAGACTATCCAATTATGAAAAGATAATCTCAAATTACCATAATTTGCATATTAATCCTGTCAGCCTAACAACCCTAAATATTCATATTCTTGTAGTTCAGGATATAAACGAATGAACATTAGTTGCGAGTAAGGAATCAACAATTATAACATTTGTATCACCAGAACCTTCTCAAATATTATGTAAATAATGTTAGTAGCTTAAATCAATAAATTAGCTCTTTATAACTAGAATGTTAATTAAATGTTGCTTTGAATCTGAATCCTAATTAAAGGTACGAATTCATCTTAAGCCTGAAATGATCATATCTATTTTTGCATCTTGAATTCGATATTATAAGTATACTATATCTAATTTTAGCCTCTTGAATCCGTAAAATAAAGGAAATGAATTCATAAATCAAGAAACAGTATCATAGCTAACTATATAAAATTAATTAAAGATCCGAATACGTAAAATCATAAGAACCCAACCTTAAATCATGCCTCGCTCTATGATTTATTTACATTTGATTTCCATCCGATTTCTTTTTGTCCTTATTGAAATCTCGTTATTCGTTATTTATATTATTCGTCATGACGTAGAAACCAACGTCACTACTTCCATAAATCGACAATGCCGACATGACTACGACTTCGATGTAAACAACAATAAGCAAGGCAAGCCCCTTCTTTGACCATGTTGATCCCAATTTTATAAATGTTTTCATTAAATGTTTTTATTGCATGCGTATGTTCATTAAACTCGCTATATTGTGGGTAATGGTAGTTATACTGTTGATTCCTGAAACCTCCTTGATATAAATGAATTTGTGAACCTTGATACCTTAGAATCATGATTAGACAATATATGATGTCAACTGGGTATACACGATGTTGCTTCGCCATGCTTTAGACTTAGTATACGCCAAATTGAGACATTGATCAAATGATACCGGATATGCTTAGGCATAATGATGATTCTTGGACATGTTGAGACATGATGGTGGTTTTGGTTATTTTAATTAAAAATGAAAATAAAGTTATAATATTGATGCGGCAATTATTGGCAATAGCCGAAGGTGCATAGATTTGCACGTAGTGTAGGGGAGATTATTGCCCGTGTCGGATTAAGGACCGAACTATGGGTTGTTTTCGTGCCAAGATAACCATACAACCACAAAAGTATGGTATAGGACAGTCTTAACCAATTAAATTATTTAAAACTAGCTTTGCACATTGGTAGGTCAGAGTAGTACGGCCGCGTTTTAATGGATTGCTCAAGGGACGCCCACACCGAGGTGATCATGGAACCAACGCTTTCGATACAACGGTGCGCCGTATTTCGGGAAGTTCTTCCATCATTTCTATGCTCGAGTTCTTCTTTCGTGGTATGGGTTTTCGCCCGTCTTTGGTGCAAAGTTAGGGTTAAGTAATCGAACGGTTATGTCATGACTCTCTGCGGCACACCAAAGGAAGTGTGTTAATATCGATTGCACAAAGAGTTAAGTCATGTCTTGTGGGTAAAGTCGCATAACTCGCAGAGTAAAAACTAATCGATTAGCGCCCACACATCATAGGCACTTGGTAAAGTCATCACATAGTTAGCATTTTATTTTACAAAATGTGGATTCGACATATGCCGCCAAGCATCATGATTTGGATTGATATCCTTGTTGAAAAGGAATTATTACGGATTGACATGTGATGTCAATGATTGATTCATGGAGATGATCAAAGGAACCGAGGTTCGTGAAATTTACTGTTTTATACTTATATATAAACTACTTTTATTTAAATTCGCTTATGTTTTACAATTCAAGAAATTATTTTGCAAACTAGCTACGCAAATTAACCATTAAGCCTTTCCTTTGAAATGGCCTGCATGTATTATAGGATTTGAAAAAGTCTTCTTGAGTACGCAAGTACTCACCCTTGCTTATTCGTGGTTTTAGGTGAAGAATCATAATAGCTCGACAAAACTTATTTGACGCAGATTCGGGAATGTTAACGAGTTTTTCTAGGGATTACGCCTTGTCAGTTGCCTGAGGGATTGTATGGACATACTACAATACTTTTATTCTTTCCGCTGCATTTCTTTGAATTGTAAGACTTTATTATGTAAATTGCCTTTATCATGTTATAATAGAAAGTATGGATGTGATATCAATTGTATAAATGTGCATTTAGCACGATCCGAGACTAGTACTGAGTGCACATGAGATTTCTATTTTTGCATTTTATGTAAAAATGGAGGTCACTACACAAATTTCTCGTGTAATTGCACGGTTAGGTACTACAATGCATATGGTTAGACGGAAACATAAAGTTATATTTCTTATACAACTCTTATGTTTTACGATGGAAATATATGTTGGAACAATAAAAAAGAACCAAAAAACCCACTCATATATATGCGATCTGGAGAACTTCAACTCAGAACCTGTGGTTGGGAGAACAAGAGACAAACCAACTGAGCTACGAGCTCTGTGACTTACATTGAAATACTTTTTCAAGTTATGTTTACAAACATGAGCCAGCACTACTTTCATAGCAGAATACTCAACAACCGACTCGACAAACAACTCAGGGCACAACTCAAGAGTCTGAAAACTTTCCAAAACAAACTATCTTAATGCAAGATTATCTCTATCAATCACCCTTTTAAGTTTGTAACACATCTCCAACTTATTGAGATAGTCGATCTCAACTATAATTTACCTAATACTTGCTTGATACAGGATGGAGAACATATCTCCTCAACATCACAGACTCATCTTACTTAAATCCAGATGGCGAATACATCTCTTCAACATCTTAGTCTCATCTTCGACATATATGACTTTGGATAGCGAACGCATCTCCTCAATGTCCTAGAGTCAACTTTGACAGACTCGACTAAGATAGCGAACACACTTCCTCAACGTCCTGGAGTCTACTTTGATGGACTTGACTTAAAACGACAAACACACCTCCTCAACATCGTGGACTCAACTCTCTTACTTGACACTGCGTTAAAGTAGTGCCAGTTCGTCGTCACTTAGCTCTTTTTTCACCTCCTTTACCTTGTGGTACTTGGAAGCATAATACCTATAATCATTACAATTATAACATCTCACTTTTGTCTTTGTTGAATTTCCGATTCTTGTGGTCTCATCGACCATCGTCCTTCGAGCCACTAAAGGAGCCCCTCGCGCCGTGCCACGATGATCGGACCTCTCACTTGGTAAAAGGCCAAGATAGGTTCTCATCTTCACCGCCGGATCCCCTAATCCATTCTTTGTGTGCCTTCAAGTGGTCGATCACCTTCTTGATCACCATTACCTTGAGGTCGCCGAACTACTCAATAGTAGAGACGATTTGTAAGAACATGTTAGGGACTGCACAAAGGAATTTTCTTATCACATAACTTTTCTTCAACTTGTCGCCAAGCCCTTTGATTTTTATTGACGATTGCCGTTAACCAGATGGTGAAATCTCGACCAACTCTGTCTCCGTCATGTGCAATCCCTCGAACTCAGCTTTAAGGGTCTGTACATTTGCCTCCTTTATATGATCGACACCAAGATGCATCATCTTTAACGTCTTCTACGCAGCTTTGATCATCTTCTTTTCGACCTGAAGAAGAGCTTTTCCTTTGAGATGCTTTCATAGATGGCAGCTAAGGCCATCTAATCCTTGCGACATCGATGTTGCCATCCACGATCGCTTCCACTACAGAAAACGTGGTTGATTCGTCGGCCAATACTATTTTCGCTTACCTAAAATAAGCCGTCGAAAAAAATAATGTTATAAATTGCCGGCCACAAAATGCCGTCGAAAATATCCATATATTTTTTCGCTTACCGCTCACCATCGAAAATATTCTGCATAATTTCGTCGGCTTAATTATAGCCGTCGAAAATGCTCAAGATAATTTAAATCGGCCAATTTACTTGAATGTCGAAAATATCCATTAAATTAAATGGCTTTTATGGCCGTCGAAAATACCTCGAACCTAATTAGACCCGTGCCATTAAAAAAAACCCGCTAAAACCCCACAGCTCCATAGCCTGCGCCGCCGCTTAGCCTGGGCCTCCCTTGCCGCCACACCGCCGGCCGCCTCAGCACACGCCGCTCACGTGCTCCCGCCATGCCGCCACGCCCAGCGCTCATGCTGCGCCCGCCCACGCATACGCCGCACCAACCACGTCTTCTCCAAGGTACAAATAGAATCGGTCCTGTTTAGCATTTGCATTCCCTTATAAGTAATGGTGCTGCACTTGTTAGAACTTGTTGATTGTGGATTTGTTAGAATATGGATTTGTTTTTACATATTGTTTTTACTGGTAATTTATTTCCAGGTCAAAATCCCAGCCATTGTTAAGTGACAGGTTTGTTTCTCCATAGAAAATGCCATCAGACTTCTAGTTATGCAATATCATATTTTTTTTCTTCACATATGATAATTTTGTTGGTAATCAATGGCATCACTATACTTGCAACTGAAGGTAATTCTTACCAAAGCTAGACGTTGTGCCAGTAAAACGATTTTTTTTAGAAAGAGTAAAGGTACCATATTATTTTACCATCTGACAGCTCTACTTGTAAACTCAGAAATTTTGTAAAGACTGTGTCTCTAACAAGTAACAATTGTGCTGAGATGCTGTGGCAAATGTAGAAACGTAAAATAAGCGAAAGAAGAATTAATAGTGTTACATGGAGCATGATAACTTACTCTTTTTCATGAGGAAACAACCAGAGAATTGATCAGGAAGTTATACACATTAGCTTATCCATGTTAGTTACAGCATCACAGTTTGTTTTAGAACTAGTAGTATGAAGTATCTTAATGTGGTGACCTAGAGTAACAAAAAGTAGAAACCTCTTATGCAGGATTGGTGCAGACAGAGAGAACGCAAGTGGTAACTGGGCAGCAAGACATTGCAGGATTCAGTGCAAACATGAAGTATCCTAAAGTGCTAAAACCCTGTGATCTTTCCTCTCTCTTTATTTTTATGCAATTTGAGTCTCTCTTAAGTATCTGATGATGAAGTGTTTCCTTGCAGAAGGCATCATCCCAGTGGGTGTTAAACCAGCCTCACAGATTCCTCAAGCTCAAGCAGTTGGCCCAGCAGCTTCACCTCATGTAGTATTGCCAATCCCTGATGCTGGCACAACTGGGACTCCCAGATCAGCGCAAAGGGATGAATTTGATATACTGAAAGCCATAGTGTATGGAGGCTTAGTTGAATCCGCGCGCCGCCTCCAGGTGCTGTGCTGCTCCCCCCAAACTTTGTCGCAAAGATTTCGCTTTTACCCTGCCTTTGCTTGTAAGATGTATTTGAAAAACCATTGAGACACTTAATATCACTTTGATGGTTGTGCAGTCCAAATCTATTGATTTCAAGACATTGGAGGAATCTCCCTTGGATAGATTGTAAGTTCCTTGTATGCTTGGTGTGTTGTTCTGTTTTCTAATGAGGTGCAGGATGATCTGTAAATAAAACGGTCATAATATGTTAAACTAGTACTTATATTTTTAGAAATCTAGCAAATCTTGAGTTTGACCACTTGTTGAGGAAAAAAAACAATAGAATAATTCTATGTTGGTACCATAGTTTCTTTATCTGTTATGACCTACTTATCTGGGAATTCATACGTACTTGTCTTCATTGTAACCCAGATTAACAAACGTCGATGAGGATGGCCATCTATATGGGGTTTCTGGTGGCTCTGGTGGTTATGCAGAAACAGTCTTTCGTTATGCAGCACGTGCACTCTTCAATAGTGAAATAGAAGGCCCACTTGATTTCAGAATCTTGCAAAATTCAGATTTCCGTGAAATTACGTTGGAGGTAAATTCATGCCCCCACCCTCATGTTGGCTTCTGAAATCCATTCTCTTCTACCCAACTTGAATAACCTTAGTCCTTAGATTCATTGCGTGTAACATGTCCTGCTCATGCTTACAGGTGGAGAGCAAACCTGTTTTGAAGTTTGCACTTTGTTATGGGTTCAGAAACCTACAGAACATTGTTAGGAAGATTAAGATGGGAAAATGTGAATACCACTTTATTGAAGTTATGGCTTGCCCATCAGGTACTTCATTTATGATATTGTGCAGTGTGTTGCTTTTAATATTCCCAACAGTCACAAATACAAATCCTTTTGGGATGCTTGCAGTCAAACTTTTGAAACTTTTGAGTATTGATATATTTTTTAATATTTAGATTGAATACGAAAATCATATATACAAATTTGTCTCAAAAAGTACTTCCATAATATGGCTCTATGATACACTGATTATGGCTCTGCAGGTTGTCTGAATGAGGGAGGTCAAATAAAACCTGTGAAAGGACAATCTGCAAAGGATCTCATCCAACAACTAGAGGCTGTGTACATGCAAGATGTAAGTTAGTGAGTTGCACACTACATTTCATGTTGTTTGTAAAGGCCTTCCTTTTTTACGTGATATTCTTTTGTCTTGGCCTTGGTTGGATACTTCCATATTCATACCAGATACATTTGACACTTTTGACTTGATATAGCCCTAGACATCAATTTGAATTTTATATTCAGCTTACAGTAGATGTTCCAGCTCGACTTGTTATTTTGCTATGTTCTTTCTCTTCTATGCTTTTGTAGCTTAGAAACAATAGTTATATTTGCTTTGGGTTGCTTCTGTGTCCGATGTAGGCATTTAGCTAAGCCAGCGTGCTACTCATTTGTATTCTTAGTTTCTTACCTGTTTTAGGGAGAGAAAAAAACAGAAAGAACCTTTGTTGAACTGTCCGTGCCGTTACACTGTCTAGTAGTTTTTGGACAGCTTATAATTTATGAACTCACAGATTGTTCCTAATTTATATTTGCCAGTTATCACATATCTGTACATACAAATTGCTAGATGCGGTACTTGTATGATCTAGCTGCCATGGCGCAAGAATGTTGCAAGAGATGTTTACTTTATGTCAATTATGTACTTGTATGATCTTGTTTATTTGGGACCTCAGTTGCTAGATAGATGTTCTCAACTCGTGTTTGCCCTAAGATTCCTCGGTGAAGAATAAGAATAATGTTGCTTTCTTGATTACTAGCTCTCTCGACCAACTCTGATTGGTATCCCCGTATTTAATTCGATCGGTATTTATTGGAGACGGAAATTAGACTCGCTGCGAGATTTATCTTTTCGACCTTTTTAACATGTTCATCTCATTGCACATGATCGTGCATCATAGACTTGACTATAATGCATGCCTTTTCATTACCATGACATCCAAATTATCAAAGACAATTGTGAACTTCTATTAAGCGGCACGGATAAAATTATAGGATGTCACTATGTCGACTTACATGTTATGCTTTTAGTAGCTCATCAAAATTGTCATTATATGCATTCGTGAATTTTGTAAATTTTCAGGGATTATATATTTTTTAAATTTAAAATATTAGTAGCTCATCAAAATTGTCATTATATGCATTCGTGAATTTCAGAATTTTCAGGATTTATATTTTTTTAAATTTAAAATCTTATTTTCGCCACCGACCCACAAAAAATAGGATTTTCATATTTTTAATTTAAAATATTATTTTCGTCCGTGCGGCGAGGCTTTATTTAAAATAGCATTTTCATATTTTTTAATTTAAAATACCGAAAATAGCATTTTCATATTTTTTTATAATTTAAAATATTATTTTCGTCGGCCTAGGCCTATTTAAAATAGCATTTTCATATTTTTTTAATTTAAAATACCGAAAATAGCTTTTTCATATTTTTTAAAATTTGAAATATTATTTTAAATGAGTGCAGGCCGATTTAAAATACATATACTACGTCACCGAGCAGCGTTCTGCATCGACTAGTAACTTCGACGGCACGTAGTTTAATTTAAAATAAGCAGATTTTAAATGTCGCATTTAAATTAATCAGATTTTGCTTTTTGTTCCGTCGGCCAAAAGTCGCCAGAAGTTTCGTTTAAATCGGCTTTTGGCCGATTTAAAATAATGCGGATTCTGTAGTGTTCTTACAGCTTTTGAGCCCTCATATACACATTCATCTTAATTGCCCATGCTGCATAATTGCTCTTCATGAGCATCGGATAATGCAATGAGATAGCAGAACTCTCCTTCGTTATCACAACCAACGTCGTCTCATCACTAGTGACACCACTTCCCATGTGAAAGCATGGTATCATCTTAGTCAATGGATCAAAAATCTGGCTCTAATTAAGAACTCATGCTCTGATACTAATTATTGAAAAAACCAAAAATCAACTCAAATATGCGGCCTGGAGGACTTGAACTCAGAAGATGTGGTCAAGAGGACAAGAGACAAACTAACTGAGCTACAGGCTCTTTGCGACTTACAATGAAATACTATTTAACTTATGCGTAGAAACTCGAGCCAGCACTACTAATATAGCAGAACACTCAACAACCTACTCGGTAAACAACTCAGTGTACAACTCGGAGTCAAAAAAAACATTCCGAAGGAAACTTTCCTAATAAAGATTATCTCTATCAATATAACTGTATGATGTGACAACTCTCATAATATTTGATTAATCCACGCTATTATATATAATCTGGACCCACCACAACCAACATCGTAGATCTTTCACTTTTTTTCTTCGATTAATGTGAGAATTTTTAGTGACTTCTTTTTCTATTGTTGTAATAATATAATGTTTTCTGTAAAGTCCATTTTGCTTGTTTACGATGAATTAAACTTCAGGAATCAGAGCGAATGAAAAATAGAAATGATTGCTGATTTTAGGTCAAACTTATTTTAGCTTGAGTAACAACATGGAACTAATTGTAACTAATATAGGTGTACTTATAGTTTGTTGTGTGACACATCAAATCACTCTTCTCAATAGTAATTAGTTGGTCATATATCCACTGTTTATCATCTTCATGTGTGGATTACGTCCATTTGGAACGCAATTGTAGAGTTCCCAGAGAAATTCCGGCGGAAATCACGGCCCATCCGTATAACTAGAGGTGGGCACTGGACCGGGCTATTTTGGGCCGGCATGAGGCATGTCCAACCCAGCCCGACCTATGGCCTGGCATGATACTGTTCTAAACGGGCCGGACCGGTACGGTACGGTTGTCCGGACCGTGTCGGGCTTGCCAACCGGGCACGATGGGCGTCTGCCCAAGATGATAGTCCGGGCGCAGTTGGGCCAACGACCCAAACAGCACGCACTGTGTTGTATGTGTGGGTGAGCAAATCAAAGAGTAAAGGAGGAAAACTCTTGATGGACTGGAGAAAAAAAGAGAATGCATCCATGCGTTGTATGTGTGGGTAAGCAAATCAAGGAGTAAATGTATGACTGCATGCATGTGACTGGAAGGAGCAACTGAATCAAAGAAATCGAGAAGAATAAATACAATAAGATTTTGTTTCGACCGAGAAAAGAAAGCCCTAGACAGATAAAGAAAGAAATCAATCTGTGATTATTTTCTCTTGTAGTAATAGTATAAATAGGTCGACTTGGGCCAACACGCACGAAGGTGCACGGCGCAAATGGGCCATGCCTGGGCGATGAGCACGATGAGCCATCACGACCCAGCACGGTTTAGACCCAAAGCACGATGGACCCGTGCCGGGCCGGCCCGACCCGGCACGACGCCCACCTCTACGTATAACACAACCCACTGTCAAATGGAAACTTTTTTATTTTATACAAAAAACGCACCGTATTTACAGAAATATACAACAATCTCGCGTATTTACCGAAATCTCCACCGATTTCGCAATCTCAAAACGCGAAATCTCAATTTCGCAAACTCAGATTGCAAAATCAGTGATTTCGCGTTTTCAAAATGCGAATCGGGTATTTCTAATCTGAAAAGCTTAAACCGTATTTGCAAACCGAAAATGCGAATTGAGATGCCGTCGATTCGCAATGTGGGATGCGAATTGAGCGATTTTCGGACTCTGTCTCTCGCTTCGGTGAGTTACAATCAAGTGGGCCCCGCTCGCATGCAATACAGAGAAAGTGAGCGCCACTCGTCCGCATGCAAAACCAGGCCCCGGGTGAAGGAGCTCGTCTTTTTGCTTTGATGTGACACGACGCGCCGAAAGCCATGAATCATTTGCCAGTCGCTAAGCTCATTTGTTTCTCTCGATCGCGCCGGGCTCATTTGCACTCTATAAATGACGATCAAGAGCATTTCGAGAGCGTTGAGAATTCGGCAAAGCATTTCAACCAGACGCAGAGCGAGAGAATTCGGGAGTTGCTGAGAGCGTTGAGAAAATAGAAAGCTCGTAGAGAAGAGACTGGAGAAATTTAGTTGGTGTTTATATTTTGATGAAGTTTACACGAAGTTAAATTTTTTTTCGAGTATTTCATCCAGAGTCTTATTTTGCAGGTATTCTGTAGGAAGGTTTTCGAGACGTTGATTGGCTTTCGAGACGTTAAGGTTTTGTAGTCTTCATTACAGCTTCACACAGGTTAGTTCTTAATCTTTAGGAACATTATTATGATATTGATGTAGTACTAGAATAATATGTAGAATAAGCGTTCTAATAGCATGACATAAAATTACAGTAACAGTAATAATATGTAGAATAAGCGTTCTAGTACCGACCAAATTTTTTTGTAGTTGTATTAACGACATTAATTTATCTATTTGTTGTAGCGACTTATTTTTATGTAGTTGTTGTAGCGACTTATTTTTGTGTAGTTGTTCTAGAGACTTATTTTTGTGTAGTTGTTTTAGCTACCTAATTTTGTGTAGTTGGTTTAGCTGCCTAATTTTTTAGGTGTAATAGATACATTAATTTATTTATTTGTTGTAGCTTAACTTAGTTTTATGTAGTTGTTGTATGATTTATTTTTATGTAGTTGTTGTAGCTTAACTTATTTTTGTGTAGTTGTTTTAGCGGCCTATTTTTGTGTAGTTGTTTTAGGGCCTAATTTTTTTAGGTGTAATATAATAGCCACATTAATTTATTTATTTGTTGTAGCTTATTTAGTTTTATGTAGTTGTTTTAGCGACTCTAAATTTTGTGTAGTTGTTTGTAGTTGGATTAGCGTAATTAATTTATCTATTTGTTGTAGTGATTTATCTTTATGTAGATGTTGTAGCGACTTATTTTTGTGCAGTTGTTTTAACGACTTATTTTTGTGTAGTTGTTTTAGCGGCCTAATTTATTTAGGTGTAGCGACCTAGTTTTATGTAGTTGTTTTAGCGACGTAAATTTATTTAATTCACATAGTGGTTCGTAACTGATACAAGAGTTTAATTTGTAGGACTGGTGAGGAGCTGATTTGCGTGAAGAAACGACTATAACATTCTGCGGTGACTATAGTACAAGTATTTATACTAGTTGTAATTACGTTACAGTTAGAAGAAGAGTTTATATTACAGTTAGCGATATATTGATTTGTTGTTGTACTGGCTGGGTAATTTTTTTAGATGTATTAGCGACACTAATTTATCTATTTGTTGTAGCGACTTAGTTTTATGTTGTTGTTTTAGCGACCTAAATTTTGTGTAGTTGTTTAAGAAACTTATTTTTGTGTAGTTATTTTAGCAAATTTAATTTTTTAGGTGTAATAGCCACATTAATTAATTAATTTATTTGTTGTAGCGACTTAGTTTTATGTACCGCACTGCTTTTAGTGATATAAATTTTGTGTAGTTGTAATAGCGACATTAATTTATCTATTTGTTGTAGCGACTTATTTTTATGTAGTTGTCGTAGCGACTTATTTTTATGTAGTTGTTGTAGCGACTAATTTTTGTGTAGTTATTCTAGAAGCTTATTTTTGTGTAGTTGTTTTAGCGGCCTAATTTTTTAGGTGTAATAGCCACATTAATTTATTTATTTGTTGTAGCGACTTAGTTTTATGTTGCTGTTTTAGCGATCTAAATTTTGTGTAGTTGTTTGTAGTTCTATTAGCGTCATTAATTTATCTATTTGTTGTAGCGACTTATTTTTATGTAGTTGTCGTAGTGACCTATTTTTATGTAGTTGTTTTGTCTAATGGACTAAAGACAATTACGTACTCATAAAAATTTGCAACAGATGGAAATGTTTGCTAGAATATATTTCGGGGAACGGCTTGCTGTTTTGCACGGTAGGCTCGTGACGATGCAGAATTGTGAGCACTTAGAGACAAGACTATGTACTCCAAATAATTTGGCAGACCTTAAAGCACATGTTGTGCGCTGCCGTGTGGACCCGCCGGCCACAAAGTTCGCTCTAGAGGGGTCCGCCCACGCTTTGTTCGACGACTCAGCGGTGGTGTACACTCTTCCGATTAGGACTCATGATGCATGGGATCTTTATGTTGGGAAGGCAGAGAGGAGAATTTTGAGGTCGGCGTGTACGCCGACATTTCGCCCGGCAGAACTCGCCGAGGTCCGGACAAGTAGCCATCCTCCCGAGCTTGCCGGGTGCATATACCTCATGAGGCAGACCAGAGGAGGAAGGACCGCCAGCGCCCGAAGTCGAAGGTAACGAGGGCGAGGTGGATGCGACAAAGACGTAATGAAGAAGACGGGAAGGGGACGAGGAAGCAGCACGCATTTACGAACCCGGCCCCGCCATAGAGTATTTTCGTGGGATCGGTCACCTTGACTGCACTATAGCGGATTACAATACCTTATCCGTGTGGGGGTACCACAGAGCGACATCCAACCGACACCGGTTTGGGAGCAAGTTGGAGGCCATCCACTTCCTAAACAACTATGCCATTACGACAAGACGGAGCATGTGCTTTTGAGGTCCGAGCCAACCGCTTATGAGGTTAGGTGCACGGTACCTGCGTGTCCCTTCTTCGCTCGAGTACATAAACCCAAACACGATGAGTTCTTTGTGATCAGTAGACACAGAGCTCATACGTGCATGGAGGAGTCGATTAGGAACATGAGCGGCCTTGTAGATGCGAGGTTCATAGCGCAACTCCTGGTGACCATCGTTGGGAAGGACATAGGGATGACCCCTATTACAATAATAGAGGAAGTTCACACAAGAACTGGGATGGTCATCACGTACAACACGACTTGGAGGGCGAAGCAGAAGGCATTGAAGATGCTCTTTGGAGGGTTTGAAGAGTCTTTTAACTATGCCCCTAGATTGTTACAGAAGATTGCAATGACAAACCCAGGGACGCAGTTTGTAATGGGCGATGAGCCATTACGCCGAAGATCGTCGTACACCTCGGCTCAACGATATCTCGCCTTTGTTGTTTTGGTCTTTTGGACAATGCATCAAGCTTTCAAGCATTGCAGTGCCGCTTATATGTGTAGATGGCACCTTTCTAAGTGGGAAGTTTCGTGGGACACTACTAATAGCCTTGGCGGCCGATGCCGAAAACAGATCGCTCCACTTGCCTTTGCCCTCGCTTGAGAGTGAGAACAACGATAGTCGGTTGTGGTTCCTTAGTCCGCTAAAGACTAAGGTAGTGGGTACGTGGGAGCAGTGTTTGTGTAATCTGCATCGCAATAAGGGCCTTCAAGACGCGCTAGACGTGATGCACGACATCACGCCCATCCCGCTGAGTTGGCCCGACGGCAGAGGAGGTGGTGCATGCGCCATCTTGGAGCCAACTCATACACAAGGTACAAGAACAAGGCACTTGTGAAGACCTTCAAGTCCTTGTGCCTTCAAAATCGGATCGCAAGTTCAACGCAATTTGGGCCCATTTGAACGAAGTCAACTCGAAGGATGATGGAAGAAGATGGAACACAGGAGGATAATCATGCGTTCTCAAATGGTTGGAGGTCGACAAGTATGCATTTCGTGCTTGCGCAACCTTTAGCGCTGGATCGCCGGAAACCACGGAAGGTGGGCGCCTCGCATCGGCTACCTAACGGAGCGAGGTAAAACATTGCTTTAGTACGCCCTCAGATATCCATCAATAGTTTGTGCGATGCTCACGTTAAAGAATGACATCTCGTGTACAATGATGACCACGAACATTGCGAGGCTTTCAACAATGTTCTTAAGGGTGTTCGTGGCCTACCTCTCGTGTTCCATCATTGAGCCGACATTCTACCGGCGCGGATTACTTCCGAGACCGTGGTCCGACCGCCGAGGGGTGCGACGACAAGATACGCACCGAGAGTGGAGAAGTTGCAGTAGCAAATAAGAGCAAAGGCGCACTTCCACCGCACAAGGATTTTGACCTTACTACGAACAAATTCGAGGTATTGTGCAAGCGGAAATATGCATCGGGTTTAGCACCGTGACACGCCACAACAATGCGAGATAGGGCCGATTACGCTATTTGCACCTGTAATAAGCCTAAGCTTCAACATATTCGCGTGCTCCCACGCGCTTGCCGCTTGTCGAGACATGGGCGCAACGATGCCTCGCAGCTCATTTCGTGGTACTACACCGCGCAAGCATCGAAGAACACGTGGCGCCCCAAGATGTCTTCCTTCACCGCTGGGACCAACTACAAGACCATTGATGGGCCAACATGGTACCCTTATCCCGCATGTGGACGACGGAAGTGGAGGCCTAGCAATAAAGGATCCACGGTGACATGGATGTCGCATGCCGCGGCAGTCTCATGAAGTGCAAGTTATGCAAACAACTGTGGCATGACCGTAGGAGGTGTCCCAACAAAGAACCCTTAGTACAGTTAGAACGCTTATGCCATGTATTCGTGTAACTTATTTGTTTCAATGTATGAACATTTACTGTATTTTGTAAAAATGCCTTTTCCTTTGCCTTGTCATATTATGTGCATATAACATTGCTCCACGACGGTGATGGAGGGTCTTCCTCTCCCGAGCTACTCCGTGAGGACGCCAATGCAACCCATAGATCACGAGCAATATCGGCAGGATCCGTGTTGGTAATTAATTTTGAAGAACGCGCTTTAATCATGGATTTATCGCATCGAGATATTGCTTTTTATAGTTGGACCCACTTGCCCCACGATCGGGCAAGACAAGATCAAGGCCGTGGACCTCGCTTCATCGCCCGCTTGCTGTGGGCAGGTCGCTACCATTTGCCCTAACGATGGACGGAGCTCAGATAGAGGGCGGCGACAGACCCCATCCCGCCGCCGATCGGCACTTGTCACCGGGCTCGCCGGATGTGGCGCCTCGAGACCCATACATTTCACTTCCCATTCGAGAGATGGCTATAACTCTCAAGGACGGCCATGCTCACCGCCACCTATCGAGGTCGACCATCATTATCACCCTACCGCGACAACAATGGATGCCTTACATCTCACAAAGGTATGTCATGTTCGAACGCATTTTATGCATTTGTTGAAGGCAATATCACCGATTGTTCAGAACGACATTGTCATTGCAGGTTCGGGCGGCAAGACACTCGAAGGAGACGGTGTGTCAAGACATGGCTACGGCCTTGCAGAGTATGAGGCTTGCCCTCGACGCGGGACGCTGAGTTGGTGCTACGCACTACGAAGCTTTACTCGTACTACTACCGGGGCGGTAATGTTCTCAGCAACAAACAGGATTACATCCTCCTCACATTATATGGTTAGCCCGGAGCTCGCGGCTAACCCCGAGGAGGCAACAGCCATACCGGGGATCTCGCCGTGTTGGCAGACACGTACAAGGGGTTGTGCGATGCGTGCCAACGACAAAAACCAGGGGGGTATTACGGGGTGTTTGCACCTGATTCAGATGTGGAGTTGGGAGTACCTCCCAATCTCTAGGCCTTACGTACGAGGTCAGATTACACATTGGTCATCGACACGACGCCCCGGAGGCTACACGTCCAACGATGGGTTACCATTGGATGCATGCACGGTTGAGGTGGACCCCTCGAGATGACCGCGGGAGGTATTACCGTGTCATCGGTGACATAGACCTACTCACCGCAGAGCATGTGACATGGAATCCTTGGAGCGATGACCGAGCAATGATATAGCTTCAAGGTCGTGATATCGCCTTGTTGCACGGCGGACAACAAGACTATGGATGACCAACTGCTTACGCGGTTGTACATGCACGGTTGAGGTTCACTCCCCAGCCGTACAGAGACGCTTGGGTTTACGCAGTAGTCCCTGCTCCACCCGCCGACGCTTGTGACATCGCGACGCGTATGTTCGACCTTACCCGTAATTCCGTATCCCGCTGTACCAACAATTTTAACCATTCTCGTGGTTTTACAATACAGAAGAGCGCGAAGGGCGGATCTGGAGTCATGATCGTTACATGTGCACCGTGACCATGTGGCTAGGTGGTTGAACACGCAATGCAGACGTTGTCGCTTCCTCTCGTCCCCATATCATCCGGGGAACACATGCAAGACCTTGAATGGTACCTCCCTCGCATGCGCGCATGACCTTACTTAGTGGCTATGTCGAATAAATGAGCACGACCATATCCCGAGGACGTAGTTCGTGCCGCCCACGCCTTGGTAAGACCCAAATTGTTGAATGTACCACATTACAAATTGTGAAACGATGCATTCGAATATAATACGATAAACTCTATTGCGCACCACAGAATCATCCGAGCCGCTTCTCCAAGTTGAAGAAATTGCAACTCAGCTCACCAAAGACTAGTGCCCGACCGGACCGGGAGGCAATCCATCGCCTGTGGTGCCCGGCTTATTTCAGCTCTCCGGGCTTGGGTCCTTGGTCGACCTTCCAGCGAGACCATCATGTGCCGACTATGGACCTTTTCAAGAGCCCGACGCCAGAGATCTACGAGCGGTCTTCCATCTACGAAGCGACGCCCATCTATGAGCGCACGGCCATCAACGAGTGAACTTCCTTCTACGAAAGACGTCCATCCCACGAAGCGCTGGCCCATCCACGAGCGCACGCCGATCTACGATGGCCCCTACATCCGCATCCCCTAAGGATAACATTGCGGGTTTTCACCCCACCTCGTAACCCTCGTGTACAGCCGAATGGTCATTCGATCGATCCCACACGCATCTCTAATTGGAGCGAAAAGGGATTTCGATCGGGAATGTACAAAGACACTCGTCGCTCACTCAACTCCTGTGGTCATGTGGGTAAGGGCATCAGATGTCCTGTGACCTCGCAACGCTGCTTGAGACGGCCACCCTACCAGCAGATGATACATCTTGGTATAACCAGGGACATTGGGGCGGAGGACAATATTTGTTTCCATCCCACAAGATCCCCAGAGAGGATATCGACACATCGCCTCCGGTACAGATATGGGCCATCCCAGTCGCCGGAGGAGGGACACACATCCTCCCGACACGCATACCCCGGAGGACAACGTGAGAAGGCAACGGCAAGTAATGTAATGTAACATGCTTTGTGCAACACAGATTATAGTTGCCTTTTCCCTGTATTTTCAATTTTGTAGATTTTCCTTGATTTTTGCTTCATTGGAAAAGAGTAACATTGTCTAATTAAATGCAAATAATGATGACTTATCTCCAGCTAAGAATTTTAGATTATCTTATGGAGCCATTAATGCACCTAAAGTATAATTTTCTGAAATTAATAAATTATTTCAAATATTTAAAAATTCAAGAACAGAGAGAATTGAAAAGTAGTACTGAAGTTTCAGAATTTTTATTAAATAATGCAGCAATATTTTGAGCTAAAAATTTTACATAAGAATCCTTAGCTCAAATAAAATTGAAAACAAAATTTCAAAAATTTATAAAAATATTTGGATTGTCTGATAAATCAAAATCCAAAATCAGAAAACTGTGCAGAGCAGATTGTCAGAATTTTAATAAAATATGTAAAAAGTATTTTAATTCTAAATTTTTACAGTAGCTAGATAACTTCCAATTCATTGCACAAAAAACTTTTCATAAATATTGAAGTGAAGTAAAGCCGATTCATTGAACCAGTGCTTCTATTCAACAGGTCTTGTGTTCGAATCCTCACATCTGCAGTCTATTTTTTTTATTTTTCTTATTTTTGTCTCACGCAATGAAACCCTTATAACTTTTGCTGTGAATCTCCGATTAATGCAAACTCAGTTCATAAATTTGAGTTACTCAGTAAGGATTCAAAATATGCAATAAAAAATTATATGTTGCTTGCAGCAAAAACTTTTAATTAGAGTTTGAATGAAAGTCACCTTTTAGGTAATATGAAGCAATTATATGTTTCCTTGCTCCATAAATCATGAAATAAATAAAACATACCCCTGCAACCCCAGAGAACCCATTTCTATGAAAAGATTCAGATTTAAATGTATTTTGTATCAAGTATTGATTGTGCAAATACCATAATAACATGCAAGACTCAAATGGTTAAAATATGTATCAAATGAGCTCAACAAGTGGTGAAACCAGTTTAGTTGCACTTCTGGGATAGCATAGATCACAAATATACAAAAATATTTAGACTCTTCATTAGTTTGCCCTATTTGCTCATTAGCTAAACATGCACCCAGAAATGAACAAATAGTCAGAATTTTAGCAAACAGACCTTAAATTCGACAAAACCAACTTCCATGACCTTGAAATGATATTCCCTAGCTTACTATGCAAAAATAACATTAGTTTGATCAACTTTGAGTTAAGCTCATATTAAGCCTAAATCACTATTCATTACAAAAACACCTTGAACAAATGAGAAACATCATGAATCAACTTTAAAACACTCTTAGG